>CM056814.1:14446500-15819500 GCA_029852735.1 Persea americana
TTGCCATTGTTCTCTTCTTGTTGTTGTTGTTTTTTCCCTTTCTTTTCATTTAGGACTCATTTGCCATTGTTCTCGCACTGTTTTCAATTTTATACTCATTTCAAGTTGTGCTGGAATCATATTGTGCACTCTGCGCAACTTATTTGGCATCGTTATATTAAATTACTCTATTGAGAATATGCTCCGATATTTATGAGATCTACAATGTAGGCCCACTTTTACAAGAATTATAATGTGGGGCCACATTTCTGTGAATGTAAATATGGGACCACTTTAGAAATTACAATATGGTACACACCTTTAGAAATTTAAACATAGAACACATTGATAGGATTTAGAATGTGGGCCCACTTTTATAGGAATTAAAATGTGGGGCCATCTTTTATATTAATTGTGAACATGGAAAACACCTTTAAAAATTACAACATAGTATACACTTTTAGAAATCAAAACATGGGGTCACATTCAAAGGATTTACAAAATGAGCCCACATTCATAAGATTTGCATTGATTGTGGTTCCACCTTTTGATTGTAACCATATGACCCACCTTTAAAAATTATAAAGTGGGGCTACCTTTGCTATGATTGTGCACACAGGACCCACTTTTAGAAATCACAACATTATGCTCACCTTATCATAGGATTTTTAATGTGGTCCCACTATTATAGTAATTATAGTATAGACCCACCTTTTATGATTGTAACCATATGACTTACTTTTAGGAATAACAAAGTGGGTCACTTTTTTTGAGACTGCGAAAATGGAGCCTACCTTTATTATAAGTAAGAGGAATTAGAGTCTTTAAATAGTCTTCTTTAAAAGGTGAAAGCAGGAAAAAATTTGTTTCAAAAAGTTGTTTCTTAAAAAATTAAAGTTTTTTCGTTCTGCTTTTCTTATGCAGTGTGTTAAAATTTTGAGATTTCTTCTGAGAAGTCAAAATTTAAAACAAAAATTTACACTTACCAAACATGTTTTCCATATCTTCGTCTCACGGGAACATCTAAACATCCAAATATTACGATGCGAAACACACCCTTTCCAAAGTAATTTTTTGACTTTCTTTTATAAATAAGAGATTTTTTTTTTAAATATGATCATTTTTAATTTTAGCTCTTTTCTTTTATCGGCTTGACCCTTCAACTCGCTCTATTAGTAAAGTGAATTTACCACAGAGGTGCACATATAAATATAAAGTAGAGAAACGTAAAGTAGAAGAAAAGAACAATAATGCTATATATATTTGTCCCATGGGCTATGGATGCATTGGCCATCTCCAATTAAACAAGAAGGTGTATCTTCTTTCATTAGCTTCGTGCAGGGGCGAAACTGTGTGGTGGGGGGATAAGGAAATGGGAGCTGTTGTGCTTATATCTCTTATGTTCTGCAGTGTTGTGCTTCTCTCATGGATTTGGAAGCTTTTCTGCAAAATCTGGTTGAAACCCAGAGAGCTGCAGAGGCAGCTGAACGAGCAGGGGATCTATGGCCATCCTTACAAATTGCTCTATGGAAACCTCAAGGAAATAGGTAGGTCCAGGAGGCAAGCACAATCCCAACCTATCAATCTGAACCACAAGATTGTGTCACGTGTCCTGCCCTTCCTCCATCAGACGGTCAAGAGCTACGGTATGTTTCCTATTTTTCCTTCTTTCTTTCTTTCTTCTTTCTTTCTTGACTTTCCTCTCTGTGTTTCAACCATGCTTGATGCATACAAGTGAACTCAACTTGTCTCAGGCTTTCAGCTGGTGAAATTTTTTGGATTATCCCAAGGACCCGACCCTAGAAACTCTGGATTTACCCAATGATCCAAACAAATTGGTTACCAACTTCTTTGGATCTTGCATGTTTTGCTTGATTAGTCTTAAGGACCCTGACCCAAAGTCCACTAGCTTTGGACCCCATCTGTTTAATTTCTCTCATAACTGACTGCTAGCCTGCTGCCCCCATATTCTGAAGAATTTTTTGAGATTTTTACATATGCATCCCCTAGAAATTTTCTTTTTTACAGAGAGCCCCCAAAGGAAAATTTCCTGGCTACATAGACCTCTCTCTAATCTTTGCACTGGTGCCCGCCTAGGACGATTTCAATAGCCTCGTGCCACGCGGCCCTCCCTTGAGAGTCAGTGCTAATTTAAAATTCTATCCAATTGGAATATACCCATGGGATTGGTCTATTATTTACTATTATAATATATAAAGGCCGATGGTTTTGGATTCGATTTTGACTTTTTATTAAGCATTTGTAAAACAAAAAATTGTATAGTAAAGAGATTTGAACTTATACCTCTTTCTTTTTTTTATTTTTTATTTTTTATTAACTAACCTAATCACTACACCAACCAAAAATCCTTGTTTATATTTATTTATCAAAAAATTGTCAAAACTAATTAGATAGCGTGGACTCTAGCCACGTGGGTTATGCCCGTGCTTAGCGTGAGTTATTATGCTTGTATTGAAATTAATCATGTGTCTTCAACAATTTTCCACTCCATTTGTTGCAAAAATAATTGAAGCAAGGCATCTCTTCCCATAAGGCCTTCTTGTTTTAAAGCTTTCTGCATTAATCCTTATTAGTACTAAACTTTTGGCCATTTGGAATCACAGGCAAAATGTCTATTACTTGGGTTGGAACACTTCCAAGGGTGAACATCATGGACCCCGAGCTGATAAGGGAAGTTCTGTCCAACAAGTTTGGTCACTTCGCAAAGCCAGAGTCGAACCCACTCACAAAATTGTTGGCAACAGGGCTTATAGACTACGATGGCGAGAAATGGGCCAAACACAGGAGGATTCTCAACCCTGCATTCCATCAGGAGAAATTAAAGGTTTGCTTTCTACAACGGCAGACCTGCATAGAGTTGACCTTGAATTGCCTTTAGATAAACTGTGTATGTAATGGCAGCTCAAGTCAGTGGTGGACCTACCGTCCCGGGTCAATTTTTAAATTGTCTTGGATAAACTGTGTATATAATGGCAGCTCAAGTATCTAGCACCAGGTGCACTACAACTGGCCAAGAGGGTGAAGGAACTGCCGTCAAAAGCAGGGTTTGGACGTGTTAAGGAGGACAAAACTCATGGGCTGGACCATGGGGCATGGGTCCCACTGATGCTCATGTACGCAAAGGTAGACATCCCAGTGTGCCAGCTCTCTATCCAAACGGAGATGGATGGGACCCACTATGACAGGGGGATGGCATTGGCCCCACTTAGAGATGATGGGGTCCTTATAATCGGCTTATGACCTAGGTAATGAGCACCTGGGACGACTAGGACAAACCCCAAAAATTGATAATGGTCCCCTAGCCATTCCCAAAAGACTGCCCCACCCTCAAAATATTTTGTATTTCTGTCTCCTTGTTGAAATTACAAATGCTTTGGAGTAAGAATAAAATATAAAAACTTAAAGAACCAAATATGAAAACTTAAAGAACCCATCGAGCCAATATCACATTCCAACGTCCCTGCCCCCTATAAGTATGGAGATCTCCATTTGAGTCAGTCTCACAATTGGATTAATCGTTTGATAAAAAATCAAAATAAATATACATAAAATAATATTAATCAATTTTTTTTTTAGGAAAAAGTCAATCAAACAGTAGGATTAATTCTGATTCTCGATATCGTATATATTTGAAGACCTTTATTTTGTAGGGCTCAGATTCAAGTAAATGGGCTCCACTGTAATGTTCTTTTCTTTTAATTTTCTCAATATATGTCTAAGTACAATGAAAAGCTCAATGTTGCTCAAAACATGAGTAAAACCATATAAGAACGAAGAGGGTGTTTTGGATGCTTTACACGTAGCCCCATTAAGCAATACAGGCCATTCGATCTCATTCATCAAATCAAAAGACCTTTCACATATAAAATTATAGAAATTATAGAAATTGAGTTTTAAATGCATTACATTTTTTCTTTCACTATTTGTTGATGTAGGAAAAAGTCTAGTAAAGTATAAAATATTCTCACCCCACCCAAATAAAAATCCTAGGTCCGCCACTGACTTTCTACAATGCAAGAGGTTTTGTTTGGAACTACCCCTAGAGCACACCTTTTCCTTGCATGAGGAACAAGAAAACATAAAGTACAATGTGAAGAGAAATTGCTCAATTGCAAGCCAACACACTCATGGTCGATTGCTGTTAGCACCTTAGTTTTTCACACATACCTAGGGATCAATTTCCGGGTCCTCAAGTTAAAGTACTGCCTTTGTACCAGTATCCTAACTTAGCAAAAAATTGCTCAATTGCACGATCTTAGCATTGCACTTGTTTGAAATATGCAGCTTGGTGCTACACATTCTAATGATACCATGCTCATAGCAAGTCAAGAGTCTTGTAAATGGTTTTTTAAAAGAAACTTATTGAATCAATGCATGGGCAAGCACCACGTGATCAATGGACTGACTAGGTGTGGAAATGGCCACAAAGTGTATACAACCTCTTTTGATGGACACTACCAATTCCACATGCGTATTGTGGTTCACTAAAGTTGAATTTTTGCTCTGTTAGCTTTCCACACTGATTCCTTTAAGTGCGTCATTTTTTATTGTTCATTGCTAAGATATTGACTGGTTCTCTGTTCGCTGCTTGGCCACAGCGTATGGTACCTGCAATGTTTACCAGTGCTAGTGAATTGATAAGCAGATGGGAGGAGTTGGTTGGTTCAGAAGGCTCACGTGAAATCAATGTGTGGCCAGAGCTACAAAATTTAACAGCAGATGTCATATCTCGGACATCATTTGGTAGTAACTACAGAGAGGGGATGCAGATATTCCATCTCCAAACAGAACAAGCTGAGCTTGTTATGAAGGCGAGTCGGACCATATATATCCCAGGTTTAAGGTGCATTTTTTCTTCACCCTGTTCGTTGCTTTTTGTTAATGACGACCGGATCATTTATAGCATAGCTAGAGGCCAAATGGATAAGAGAGGTTTTGTGGTATGGGCAGTACTGTAGGGCTGGCGTTGGAAGGTGGGTAGGATTGCATTTATATGGCATAGAGCTAACCTTCTGATCAGTGAGACAAAAAATGGAATTTTTTAAGAACAAAAGCAAATTGTACAGAAAACGAAGCTACCTGACAAGAGGTTAGCCATAATAGAAAGTGAAATGATACTTCCGGTCTCAACTTGAGTTAAAAGAGACATTTTCTGTAACTGTCTATAGTGGTTACAAAGAGATTATGAAATATCTAAGCTAATTACACTATACAATAGTCAATATTTCTAATTTAAATTATATGATTGGCTAAGATTTGGTGAGATGATTTCCACATCTGAGATAGTATCCATATCTTATCATTTTATTTCGAATTCCCAGTTTGTCTCTTGGATTCTGCTTGAATCTAGAAAACTATTCCCATATATTCAATGTATTCTAAATTTTAGTTAACCATAATTGTTGCTTGGTATTGTATTGAAATGATTACAAGTTGAGTTGGCATCACCATGGATAGTTTTATGAAGAGTTGTTGTGGTAGTACATGTACTATGGGAATACCAAGAATAACCTAAATGTATTTAAAGCTAGACGTTGCTAGGGTTATGAACTGCATGATTGTAGGGGAAGCTAGATTTCATTAAAGATTTTCAACTATACCTGGCTTCGAGAAGTAGGCCAAGAGGCATTATATGATCCTTGACTCAAAGATGGGTACTTATCCTTCTATAAATGTTTTGGAACACAGAGGACCATTGTTTCAGTGATTTAGCATACTGATCCAAACCTCCCACCATTGTTATAGCAAGCTTAGAGAGCAACTGTTTGGATGAGGATGATTCCAAGTATGCAAAAATAGCTATTTTTGCATATTGCATGTGATCGGGTGTATCTCATATTACCATTGATCAAGATTATGATTGCCCCATCATGAAGATCTTTTGGGGCAATCCTTAGTGGCACCCATGATATTGATGGTGAAGCTCACTAGGCCCCAAGTCACTATGCGCCTGTATTGGGGACCTATATTCATGGTTCGACTAATCCTTATCCATGTCCGAGAAACATGAAATGGGAACTCAAAGACCAAAATAATAGTTTAGTGTAAGTTTCATGCCCTGTTGCTCCACTGTCGCCAACATTGTTCATGTCTGCTTTCACAGGTTTTTGCCCACAAAAGACAACATTAGGAGGAATGAAATTTATAGAGAAGTGGAAACCCTAGTGAGAGGAATGGTTGAGAAGAGACAAAAGGCTATGAAGATGGGAGATGTCATTAATGATAATTTGCTGGGCCTGCTGATGGAATCTAACTCGAAAGAATCTCAAGAAAATGGCAACTCCAAGAGCATGGGAATGACAATGGATGATGTGGTTGAGGAGTGCAAGCTATTCTACTTCGCTGGACAAGAGACTACATCCGTTTTGCTAACATGGACGATGATTGTGCTAAGTATGCATCCAAACTGGCAAGAGAAAGCAAGGGAAGAGGTTTTGCAAGTCTTTGGAAAAAACAAACCAGACTTAGATGGATTGGGCCATTTAAAGATTGTAAGTATTTGATATTTCCTTTTTCTGCTCTTTTCAGTTGGTTACATAATTAACACCGAGGGGTTGGCCGAGTGTTCAGGACAACGGTTCCTCCCTCTTCTGGAGCTAGAGGTCTTGGTATCTACCCTTGGTTTTCCCTTTTTCAAGAACTGAAGGTTAAGTCCACCGGTGCTCTCTGCCTGGGGCCACTAGGGATTTACCCAGCTTCCCTTTGGGCCGGAGGGATTAGTCCAGCCCAAAGGGCTGGGACACCCTCTATCAGCCAAAAAACAAAAAAAGGTTGGCTACGTAATTCATCCAAGCCAATTTGAAGTGCCGTTTTTATATATTGAAATATCCTAAATGCTCTGAATCAAATACTCCCAAGTCTAAGAAATTCCAGCTGTGTCAGTTTTTTTGGTGCATTTCCTATAGAAATCATCATGGTTAGTCCGATGTTTACCATGTCCTATTTCATCAAATAAGACCCTTTTTCGCTTCTTGTTTTGTCATCTAAATCGACCCTGTAAAATGCCTGTAATCTACACAGGTTTATTTTACTTCAGAAAATTGCACATTTTGGAGCCTAGATTTGAAAATGCTTGCTTTGCACTTCTTTATAACCCAATCAAATTCATGATTTTACTTTACTCTACAAATATCGACTTCCATGTTTTTTTGTTTCTTGTGGTATGACAGGACACTCCATCTTCATATATTCTTTTGATATTACAAGATTAAAAAAAAAACCTACTCTTGGCTCTTCTTTTTAATAGTATTTATATGTAATTTGTATGGTTAGGTTAAGGGTGGGTTTGTTGCTGTGTGTATGGAAGTAACAGGGGCTGTGTGTAATGCAATCAATAACACTAATGAACACGACCGTTCAACAATGTATAAACAGAACTTGTGATAGCACATGTTAGTACATATATTAAACTCATTCAATCTATTTAGTAAACAATACCAATTCTAGACAAGTCTAGATAATTCTACAATGACAATAGATGAGCACAAAAGGTCAATTAATAGACATATACAAAATGACCACTACCATAGCATTCATTTCATTGCATATCATTTCAATTTCATTTCATTTACGATCTTCCCTCAAAGGAACGACTCATCTTCCAAATGGAAGGCATCAATTAGTACACATAGATACGATCGGAATTTGTGGGACTTACCAGTGTCTGAGCCAAGGACACTAGCATCACCACGGAGCTCCGGAATACCCCAAATCCATCTACTACAATAGAAATAGTCGTTTGTTTACATTTCAATTCATTTTATTGCATTTAGCTCTTTTAAAGCTTTAATACAATAACTATGTAGTGCCAGACTCAAGAATCAATACATTTAATCCATTTTTGGATTCAATTCAATTCAATAGTTCCATTCTTAGTAACGGAAAGGAATAAACAGTAACATTAATCTTATGAGATTGGAACACAATAATACAGAATACAATACAATGAGAGAATTACTAATTACACAATTCTACTTACTTCTATTTCAGTTCCAACCAACCATTTAGATGTAATCGTTGGTTATCCAATGTATGTGTTATTCTCGATGGACATCGCATTTATATATTATATGTACGTTGGAGTCCCCGTAATTATCACCTATGGAGGTTTAGTCCATAATCAATTAACACTTTAACCAATTATTAATCCAAGGGTTCAAGCCTTAAATTCTCTTTCATTGCTCACAATTCCCACCAATCTCTATTTGCATTACAATTAGCCACAAAACTAATTTAGAGGACACATAAGTGTCCAAAAAGCATCCATGTTTCCTACAAAATCCAAAATTTTACTCTCAATCAATGCCATGTCTAGCATCAGGTTCGCTCGAGTGGACCCAAATGAAGAAGTGGTCGCTCGATCGAACCACAGACTCAAACAGAACATGGGTCGCTCAAGCAGATCCATATCCGCTCGAGTGAACTCATCTAGAGAGCGGGTGACCCATCAGAATTCCTGCTCGAAATTCTACATCTCTCTTCTTCTTCTACTCTTCTTTCACCATTACATTTCCACAACCTGTACAAAGATTTGGACCTCTTGTCCACTACTCATTCATCATTCATCCACAAAATAGCACTTCTAATCATCCCTTAATCCACAAAACAAATCCATTCTAACAATCCAATGGAAATGCACAAAAACTACAAATCAATGGAATTTCTACAAACTTCTACAATGATTAACATCCATCACAAGCATGAGCTTATACTTGCCTCTCTTGGAGTTACTTAGCAAAATCCCTCTTTGCTTAGCTTGATTTGACACAAATCTTTCCCCAAACTCAAACCCTAATATATGAAAACATGCCAAATGGCTTCTTATGAGCTATTCATGCTAGTAATCACTTCTAATCACTAAATGGAACTTCAAAATCTTATAAAAAAAATACCAACTACTTACTTGTGGTTCAAAAGAGGGAAGCTTGGGTTCTCTTTCAAGCTCTAACTCTTCAACAATGGGGGAAGTTCAATGGAGAAGATGAAGTAGACGAAGCCTTCACCCAAAACCACTTGAAAACCTTCCCAATCTCTACACTTGATGTAGAAAATGGAAGAGAAAGGAAGAAGAAGTGTCTAGGGTTTGCAAAAATGGAAAATGAACTCATCTCTTAGCTTATGTAAGTGGACTTTTCCACTTAAACTCTCTTCCACTTTTCTTATTTACATTCTAAGTCAAATGAAAGCTCATTTGATTAATCCTAAGTCAAGTGGAATCGAGTCCAGTATGAAAGCTAACGTCCACTTCGGGATACACGCGTTCGTATCAAGAGTTTCCGTATTTGACGAAATACATAACAGCCCCTATTTACAAAAAGGTCCTTAGTTTACATTGTTTGAGTCTAAACTCATTTTAATTAAACTAATTCCATGTAAACCCATTCCATTATGCTTAATGCATCTTTTGAGACTAATTTGTCGCTCTTTGGTCATTAACCATAACTAATTCAATTAACCATGCTTAATTAGCATTAATCTCAATTAATTAGCCTTAATCATGATTAGTCCAGGTTGGGGTGTAACAATTTTCAGCATTGAATACTAGATTAACTTGCAGCTCAAAGTTAGACTCTGATCATTAGACTAATTAGAAATTTTCATTTCAGGTGACCATGATTCTATTTGAGGTTCTCCGATTGTATCCACCTGGGGCTTTCCTTATCAGGCGCACTTACAAGGAAATGAAACTGGGAGAACTCACACTTCCTCCCGGAGTACAACTGTCTCTACCAATACTCCTTATTCACCATGATCCTGAGATTTGGGGTGAAGATGTGGAAGAATTCAAACCCGACAGATTCTCTGAAGGAGTTGTGAAGGCATCAAACCATCAATTCGCGTTCTTTCCATTTGGTTGGGGACCACGAATATGTATTGGGCAGAACTTTGCTCTGCTGGAAGCTAAGTTAGCATTGGCCATGATTCTCCAGCGATTCTCATTTGAGCTATCTCCCTCCTATGCTCATGCTCCTTACACTATTATAACTATCCAACCCCAACATGGTGCTCAAATCATCTTACACAAACTCTGAAGTCATTTTCACTTAGCCCTGATTAAATTCTACTGTAGTATCCCGATATTTCTTCAATATAGTGTGCTTTGAAAAACTTGAAGATTTGAAACACCACTACAAGCCTTTGTAAAGTGGTTTTGTGTAATTTGAGCAGTCCCCTATGTAAGAAATATGATTATATCAAATGTGTTTTTTGGTGTGAACTCTCTCTCTCTCTCTCTCTCTCTCTCTCTCTCTCTCTCAAAGAAAATGTGGCAAAACTAATTGGCTACCATAATAAAAGTTGTGTAGGAATTTAAACTATGAACCTATGTAGAAAATTAAGTGCCCGTGTAGAAAATTAAGATTAGATCTGTTGCTCCATTACTAATGTCATATCTTAAATGCATGGCAGAGAACCTCAGATAAACGGATCCAAGAAATTCTAACAGAATAAATCTTTTTGAGTTCACCCTCTGGATTCAATGGTCAAATAAGTGCCAAGTTGCCTTCATAATCTATCAATCTGGATTCAATATTTTGTGGGGGAGAGAGTGGGAGACGATGTGGTATTAAAGTAGTTGCATTCCTCCTCCCTAGTGTAACATATCCAATAAAAAAAAAATGTCAGTCCTAGTATGATTGGTCTTGTTTCTAAGCTGAATTTCTATCTCAACCGTGAGTGCGTTGGATACATCTAGCCACCTTTTCTGTGTCTTGTTTGTTTACATAGAATACATAGAAATTGAATGCATATGAATTCATGCCCAAAGTATTTATAAATAAAGACCCAAGATGAATATACAATAATGACCTTCAAATAACCTTCTCTTTAGTAGAAAGTGAATCATGAGAAGATGGGTATTTATACCCAATCATCACCCTAATAATTCAAATCCTAAGAAAGTCAAGGTCTCATATATTATTATTTATCATTCACACTTTACTTATTTAATAGTCTTTCAATGGAGCTCATTTGACCATGAACTCCTACGTATTCTATTACAAACAAACAGGCCATAATCAAAGTTACCATTGGCACTATGATAGTTGTTCGAACCCTCATAGGTTTGCAGTCATTCTAATTATTAAGAGGCCATCATTGTGGGCCCAAACCCACTAGCTCGATTGCTTGCGTTCAACCAAGCCCGCCTTATACCTACGATCGGGCCCTCGAGCATAACTAGCTCTTCATTAGCGAGACCCAGCCCAAGAACTCCGGTGCGGGATTCGGAAACTTAGATATGGGCTCGGATCTAGAAAAGGCTCAGACCCACCCCGCTAACTTCCATCATGGGTTGAGCATGCAATGTATTATATGATTCTATTTTGTACTGCATGCAGTAGGAGAGAAGAAAAAA
The DNA here is from genome assembly GCA_029852735.1 of Persea americana. NCBI lineage: Eukaryota > Viridiplantae > Streptophyta > Magnoliopsida > Laurales > Lauraceae > Persea > Persea americana. The sequence goes on from CM056814.1 coordinate 14,457,854, forward strand.
ATAGATGAAGCGTTTCTCGACCTTGTTGGCTTCTACAAAAAGGATCCATCTACCGTCCGATGCTCACCACCAACTTACCTCCATCGTTGATTCCTGCAAATCAATGGACCAGATCAAGCAAACCCATGCCCAGATGATCACCACAGGCCTTATTCTACACGCCTATCCTGCAAGTAAGCTCATCAAACTGCTCACTCTTCAAAAATTCGCCTCCCTCTCGTATGCCCACCAGGTGTTCGACCAAATTCCTCTTCCAGACCTCTTCATCTAGAGGACACAATGAAAATGTGGGCCCAAAATACCCTTCAATTCCAGCAAAGCACTACTCAAAATTTGAATGCCAATACCCAGTCCATTGCCAAGTTGGAATACACTGTCAGCCAGCTAGCCAGGTCAATAGCTGAAAGAGACAAGGGTAGCTTTCCAAGTCAGCCCGAAGCCAACCCCAAAGGCCAAACTTCAACAGGCCAATTTGTTGTCCATGATGACAAGGGCAAAGTCCATGAGCAGGTCAATGCAGTTACCACCCGTAGAATGGCTGCAAGGGAGGCTGACACACCAGAAGAGGAACCTAGGCAATCTGAGCAAACCCAAGTAAGGAGGGAGCATGTAGTTTTGGAAGAAGAACCCGAGGAACCAAAGAAGGACCCAGAGCCTACTAAGGAACCTGTGAAACCAATAGGAGCTGCCTCACCGAGTGAGCTCCTTCCTAGAACCTTTGTGCCCAAGGCCCCATACCCTCAGAGGCTAGGTCAAATGAAAAATAATGTCCAGTTGGATATGATCCTTGAAGTGTTCAAGCAAGTGAGAATTAACATCCCACTTTTAGAAGCCATCCAACAGATCCCAACTTATGCCAAAGTCCTCAAAGATTTGTGCACATTCAAAAAAACAACCAATGTACCTAAAAAAGTCTTTCTAGCCCAGCAATGCAGTTCCATCATTACCACTTCGACCCCAATAAAATACAAGGACCCTGGGTGTCCTACAATATCTTATCAAATAGGAGATCATCACATAGAACAGGCTTTGCTGGACTTAGGTGCGAGTGTCAACCTGCTCCCGTATTCGATATACGAGGAGTTAAATTTGGGGGAGCTGAAACCGACAAAGGTAACCTTACAACTAGCTGATGCTTCAATTAGGTACCCCAAAGGTGTTGTTGAGGATGTTTTGATCAAGGTAGGTGAGTTTGTTTTCCCGGTGGACTTTGTAGTCCTTGATACCCGACCACCAATCGGAAATGTTGTGAAGATCCCGGTAATTTTAGGGCGACCATTCCTTGCCACTTCTAATGCCCTAATTAATTGCCGAAATGGTGTGATGCACCTATCGTTTGGGAATATGACAGTCCAGATGAACATTTTCAACATTGGCAAGCAACCCAGAGATGAGAGTGATTATGAAATTTGTGAGGTGAATTACCTAGAGGAGTTTATTGAGAGTGTAGGATCATAGTTAGTTTGTGAGGACCTACTAGAGACCTGTCTTGCACATTTTAGAAGTAACATTGATGTTGAGAATAGCATTAAAAAAGTCAATGCCTTATTGGATTCTGCCCCTGCTTTTAAGAGGAGTCAATGGCAACCCAAGCCAGAGATTTTGAGTCCATCGGCTGCCCCACCTGTTCCATCAATTGAGGAACCACCCAAGCTCGACCTAAAAACCACTACCTGGCACCCTCAAGTATGTGTTTTTGGGCCCATCTGAGACCCTCCCCGTCATTATAGCCTCAGACCTGGAAAAAGTCCAAGAACAACAATTGATTGAGATCCTGAAGGATCACAAAGAGACTATAGGCTGGACAATTGCAGATATAAAAGGAATAAGCCCATCTGTGGTTCAACATCGGATCCATTTGGAAGAAACTGCAAAAACTTCCAGAGAACCACAGAGGTGTCTTAATCCATCAATGAAGGATGTCGTAAGAGTGGAGGTTCTGAAATTGTTGGATTCAGGTATCATTTACCCAATTTCAGATAGCTCATGGGTGAGCCCAGTCCATGTTGTGCCAAAGAAGTCTGGGATAACTGTTGTGAAAAATGAGGGGAACGAGTTAGTGCCCACAAGGACCCAGACGGGCTGGCGAGTGTGCATTAACTATAGAATGTTGAACTCGGCCACCCGTAAAAACCATTTTCCCCTCCCATTCATGGACCAGATGCTTGAGAGACTAGTTGGTCATGCATTTTATTATTTCATTGACGGATACTCCGGCTATAATCAGATACCCATAGCACCCGAGGACCAGGACAAGACGACTTTTACATGTCCTTTCGGAACATTCGCTTACCGGCGCATGCCTTTTGGGCTGTGCAATGCACCTGCGACATTTCAAAGGTGTATGATGAGCATATTTCTCGACATGGTCGAGCGATTTTTAGAGGTGTTCATGGACAATTTTTCGGTCCATGGGAGTAGTTTCCAAGAATGTTTGCATCACCAGAACCTTGTTTTAATGAGATGTCAAGAGAATAATCTTGTTTTGAATTGGGAGAAGTGTCATTTCATGGTGAAAAGAGGAATTGTCCTGGGCCATGTTATTTCTGAGAACGGCATCGAGGTCGACAAGGCTAAAATTGATCTCATTTCCAACCTGCCACTGCCAAAAACGGTGAAGAATATCAGATCTTTCTTGGGTCATGCAAGTTTTTATAGACAATTCATTAAGAATTTTAGCAAGATAGCTGTACCCTTGTGCAATCTGCTATCCAAGGATGTGCCTTTTGTCTTTAATGAACCTTGCCTGCAAGCATTTGAACAATTGAAAAAGGAGTTGACCTCTACCCCAGTAATAAAGCCACCTGATTGGACAATTCCCTTCGAACTCATGTGTGACACCTCTGACCATGCTCTTGGGGCTGTGTTAGGACAGAGAGTGAACAAATTGCCCCATGTCATATATTATGCCAGTAGGACCTTGAATGACGCTCAGCTGAATTACACAACCACAGAGAAAGAGCCGTTAGCTGTCGTCTTTGCCCTGGAAAAGTTTAGACCCTACTTGATTGGGTCTAAGGTCATAGTTTACACCAATCATTCGGCCCTGTGGTACTTGTTGATGAAAAAAGATGCGAAAGCGTGTTTGATTAGGTGGATTCTGTTGCTACAAGAGTTCGACCTTGAGATTCGAGACAAGAAAGGTTCTGAAAATGTTGTAGCTGACCATCTCTCCCAATTACCTACTGACCCCGAGCATGAGAGCATCCCATTGAGTGAGAGTTTTCCGGATGAACAATTACTGAGTGTCTCCCATTTCCCTTGGTTTGCGGATATCGTTAACTATTTGGTCACTGGACAGATGCCCGATCACTGGTCCAAACAAGATAGGTGTAGGTTTTTGTCTAAGGTTAAGCATTTCTTCTTTGATGACCCATGCATGTTCAAGTACTGTCTGGACCAGATTATTAGGAGATGCATTCCGGAAGAGGACTATTTAAGTGTGATATCCTTCTGCCATGACCACGCATGTGGTGGGCATTTTAGTTCTAGGAATACCGCAGCAAAGGTGTTGTAGTGCGGATTTTACTGGCCCACCCTTTTCAAGGATTGTCACACCTTTTGTTTGCACTGTGAGCGTTGTTAGAAATTAGGCAGAATTACACGGAGGAACATGATGCAATTGAACCCGATGCTTATTGTGGAAATTTTTTATGTTTGGGGCATAGACTTCATGGGTCCATTTCCCAGTTCCTTCGGTAACTTATACATTTTGCTTACTATAGATTATGTCTCCAAATGGATAGAGGCGATTCCAACCAGAACGAATGATCGTCACGTGGTTATCAAATTTATTAAAGAAAACATCTTTTCTAGATTCGGTACCCTAAGGGCAATTATCAGTGATGGTGGGAGTCATTTTTGTAATAGCACCTTCGAGAATTTAATGAAAAAATATTCTATCACTCATAAGGTTGCTACTCCATATCACCCACAGACTAGCGGACAGGTGGAACCGTGGAAGTGTCAAATAGGCAAATAAAGCAAATTTTGGAAAAGACAGTCAATCCTACCCGGAAAGATTGGTCTTTAAGATTGACAGACGCTTTATGGGTTTATCGGACTGCCTATAAGACCCCAATTGGAATGTCTCCATATTGATTGGTTTTTGGGAAAGCTTGTCATCTACCGGTAGAATTGGAGCATAATGCTTACTTGGCCATCAAAATGTTCAATTTTGATTTGCCTAAAGCCGGTAACCTACGCAAGTTGCATCTTAATGAGCTGGAGGAACTTAGAAATGATGCCTATGAGAATGCCAAGATTTATAAGGATCAGATGAAGAAAAACCATGATCAAACTATTTTGAGGAAATCCTTTGAACCAGGTATGAAAGTTCTTTTGTATAATTCCCGCCTACATCTCTTTTCAGGAAAACTGAGATCCCGCTGGACTGGACCCTTCATTGTGCGCATTGTCTATTTTCATAGGGCAGTTGAGATTAAGAACCCCAAGAATGGAGATGTTTTTAAAGTCAATGGCCAGAGGTTGAAATATTTTCTGGAACTTAAGGGCAAGGATGTCGAAGAGACCTTTCTTCAGAACCCTGTGTATATTGCATAAGTAATTTTCAGGGTCACATCGGGTTCACAATGTGAAACTTAGCGCTGGTTGGTAGGCATCCCAATATTCATTTTTGGTATCACCCCATGGTAAGGCGTTCTAATTTTTTTTCCTTATCCATTTATCATTTCACATTTCGCATTGCATATCATTGAGGACAATGTTTGGTGTAGGTTTGGGGGTGTGGCACTACATTGAACACATGTATTTGCCTGTAAATATTTAGTTTAAAAAAAATCAAAAAAATTTTCAACAAAAAAAAAAAAAAAAAAAACCCAAAAAAAAAGATCCAGAATTTTCCATAGGATTTTAGCTTGTTAATAAGTTTTGAAATCTTAGTTTAGCATACTATCCCAATCCTAAAAAGAGGAGTGTCACAAAGTCAAGTCTTGGAAAAATTCTTGCACATTTAGCCACATGAGTATTGTCCAAGTGAAGAGTGGACACATCTGAGTGACCCTAACAAATCACTAGTAGAGACTAAACCAATTGAGTGTAGAGCCTTTCTATTCCTCCAGGGTAAGGACTCTTTGCGCTAATTCCGAGTAGAATGAAGAGCTACTCAAACTCGTTGTTTTCAGCACATTTCTTTTATCTCATTAGTGCCTATTTTTTTTTCCAACCATTGAGGGTATCATCAAAATTGCGAACTAACCTTGACTTGTAGCTTGTAAGCACCTTTCTGAACCTGGTAAGGTGATAATAAACAATCTAAAATTAAAACCCCATGGCCATTAAAAACCTACCTATAAAAATATTTCCATAGTAACCCTTTTTGAACCTTTATCCTTTATGCATTTTTCCTTAAAAATTCCCAAAGCCTCTACACCTAAATAAAAAGCCTTCATCCCATTATTTTTTAGAAGTGTTAGGAAAAGATAAAGAAAGAAGGAAGTTTGTATTGTTGATACTTCACATGATCTATCCAATGAAAAGGTTCTCAAAAAAAAATAAATAAATAAATAAAAAAGAAAAAAAAGAAGAAGAAGAGGAAAGTTGAAATTCATGAAAAAAAGAAAAAAAAATGAAAATGAAAAAGAAAAAAAAGAAAAAGGGGGTGAAGACGAATCAAAGAAAACTTAAGGCCTTACCTTCTCAAAAACCCTAAAACCTCATTTTCCATATTTTTACCAAACCGTTTCCCCTAACCCCATTACAACCAATAAAAGACCTATTGGATTTCAGGAAAAGTTAGGATGTTAAACAAGTGAGAAGTTGAGTGAGCATTTTCACCCTCAGTTAAATAGTTGTTCTTTCCATGAGATAAATTTTCCGAAAATTCTTCGTTCTCAAAAGATATGTGAGTCCTTTTGCCTTACCAATATTCACATATAAGAGTGATAAGTCAGAAAATCTAAGCGACTTTATTTCCGAGAGTATGACTATGAGGCTGAAGTCAAAACGAATGGATTGAGAAGGTGATCAAAGTTGTGTTTTCTTAGGACCCAAAACTGTGCAAGTGTTGGCTAAACTCACTCAAATACACTCCGGGACTTGAGCATCATTGAAAGATTTTAAGCAATTGGATAGTGTTCTAAATTTGCTCTGATTTTTATTAGCTTGCTAAAAACCCGAGGATATCAATAAAAAGAATTTTGTGGGATTTATTCACTGAAAACCCTCGTGAGATAAAACTCGTCCACTAGGGGAAACTTAGGGATTTAAATGGCTTGTTGCACGAGCTAAGTGCAGCCGCGATTCCTGGGAAAGTGAGTTAGAACTTTTTATTATTTTCTGCATATAGTTAGTTTTCTTTTGTTTTGCTCGGGACTAGCAAAATATAGGTTTGGGGGTGTGATGAGTTCACAAAAGATACACTTTTATAGCATTATTTTATGATTTTTCAAAGATAAAAGAACTCAAACCACTATTTTTAGCATAAAAATCATAAAGTTCATCCCCATCATCTTTGCTCATATCTTTCCATTTATAGATGGCCATTTGTATGTATTTATATGAGTTCCAATTGCTTCTATACTCTCAATTATATTAATTTCTCTTTGTAGACGTTAATTAAAGATTAATTTGAAGATTAAAGTTGAGATTCAAGAATTAAAGAGAGTTAGGATAAGTTTGGAAGGCAATTGGATGAAGAAATGACAAAGTTAGGCCAATAATTAGAAGGAACATGATAGACCTGAGTTGGTATTTTGAGCATATCTTTTTTTTCGGGTGTCCGATTGGGGTGATCTTAGAAGCATTGGAAAGCTTGTTTAAAGATCTACAAATCATATTTCACAATATTTTTCCCAATTCAGACATTTCAGGGGTCAAAATCATACATCAATCTGGTAACTGTTTTCTAACACGGGAATTACATACATATGTTTATATTTCCATTCTTGTAAAGTCCCACATTGGAAAGAAACCAAAAGAAAGCAAGGCAAATGTTTATATATAAGGAAGAGAGCAAGGCAAATGTTTATATATAAGGTTCGATAAATCATGCTTAGGAGTTAATATCTTTTGATGGTTTATGCTTACTTTTGATAGATAGTCATTAGGAATCTTTTCTTTTATGAAGGGAAGAAAATCTTAGCTATTAAATTGTTAATTTCTATCTTAGAGCTTTAAAGTTATATTCTCCAAATCTAAGCATTGATTTGTAATTAGATTTGAGTATTGTTTTTGGGAAAAGAGAAAAGCATAAGTGTTGGATTAGTGTCACTTAGTGGATTCTAGACGATTTAATCATCCATTAATATTGCTTGTTTCTTATTTTACTTACTTTAGTTTGATTCTATTCACATTCTCACATACTTATTCACTTGTTCTAATTCTCACACTCCATTTCTCTATTTGCACTATAAATTCCACGTTTGATTTTAAAATACTTTAGCACATTTCTTTATCTCCATCCACTCATTTCCCATCTTTCACTTGTTATTTTCTAATTAACCTTGTTATTTTTCTTTTGTCATTAACTTTGTTACTAACTTGTTACCAACATTGCTCTTGGTTGGTTCTCATTGTCTTTACTAACTTCTCTTTGTTATCTAGTTCTAGTTTTCTTTTAGTTTGCATTTTTTATTTTCCTTGTTATTACTAGTTTCTTGTTTCCATTGTTATTTTCATTTGCATTTGTTAGCTATATTTGAGTTGACACTCCTTTTCATAAATCATTGTTATTTTCCTTGTGACGATCCTCGTGGGAACGATATTCTGACTTCCATAGTCTATATTAATTGAGACAACCGTATACTTGCGGGAAAATACGCATCACAGCCTTCTATGAAAGTTTGTACACATAGAGCATTGTTTATGTGATTTAGCCTACTGATCCAAAACACCTACCATTGCTATAGCATGCTTCGAGAGTAACTGGTATGAATGATTCCAACTATGCAATGGGAAATTTCTTTTTCATATTACATGTGATCAGTGGTATCTCATATGACCATTTGTTTTTGTACTGTTTGATCAAGATTGGGATTGTCCAACATGAAGATTTTTTGGGGCATCCATGATATTGATGTTGAAGCTCACCATGCTCTCCAATTCACTATGCCAATCTGTGTTGGGGACCCTATATTCATGATTAGATTAATCCTTATCATTCCATGTTCAAGAAACACAAATGGAAACTCAAGAGACCAATATGATAGTTTTTTTCTAACTTTCGTCCCCTTTTGCTCTGTTGTTACCAACATTGTTCATGTTTGCTTTTAACAGGTTTTTGCCAACAAAAGACAAAATTAGGAGGAAAGAAACTAATAGGGAAATGGAAACCTTACTGAGAAAAATGGTTGAGAAGAGACAGAAGGCTATGAATATGGGAGATGCTATTAATGATGATTTGTTGGGCCTGCGGATGGAATCTAACTTGAAAGAATCTCAAGCAAACGGTAACTCCAAGAGCATGGGAATGACAATAGATGATGTGATTGCCGAGTGCAAGCTTTTCTACCTTGCTGGACAAGAGACCACATCAGTTTTGTTTACATGGACAATGGTTGTGCTAAGTATGCATCCAAACTGGCAAGAGAAAGCAAGGGAAGAGGTTTTGCAAGTCTTTGGAACAAACAAACCAGACTTAAATGGATTGAGCCATTTAAAGATTGTAAGTACTTCCTTTCTTTGCTCTTTTCAGTAGTTACATAATTTATGCCAAGTGATTGGAGGTTTCATTTTTATATATTGAAATACCCTAAATGCTCTTAATTAATTGCTCTGAAGTCAAAGAAATTCCAACCATGTCAAGTTTTTAGGTACATTTCCTACATAAATCATCTTGGTGAGTCCGGTGCTTACCTCGTCCTATTTTATCAAATAAGGCCCTTTTTTTTATTCTCGTTTGTATTCTAAATTGACCTTGTAAAATGCCCATCATCTAAACAGGTTTATTGTACTTCAGAAAAGTACCCATTGTAGAGAGTACATCTGAAAATGCCTTCTCAACTTCATTATACTGTGATCAAATTGATAGTTTTACTTTGCCCTTCAAAAACAAACTTCATTAATTTGTTTATTGTGACATGATGCGGACACTCCACCTTCACATATCCTTTTGCTATTACAAAAAAGAAAAAAAAAATCTCTAGGGTCTGTTCTAATCGTTATTTATTCATAATTTGTATGATAACGTTGTGCTTCTTACCAAAAATAGAAAGAGAGGCATGTATAGGGAGGATGTGTGGTTGCAGAGTGTGCATAAACATCACAAGGGTTGGTTTCCTTTGATGCAAGCCAAATTTTCATGGCACCGTCATTTTTTATCGATAACTTGCAAATTTTATTCCAAAGGAGAAGAAAAGCGACACATCATATGATAGGAAATAGACAAAGAACTATAAAGCAGGGTACAAGAGAACTAAACCCAACACAACCTTAAAAGTGCTGAAACCCCTGCTATTCGTAGCATGTAGTTTGTTTCCAGCATTGAATATTAGATTAATTTGTAGCACAAAGTAAGACTGTGATCATTAAACTTGTAGGCGATAAAAATCACCCACTTAGATTAAGATGTAGGATTTGGGAAGACCGAACGCTGAGAACCTGAAAAGGGGAAGGAAAATGGCTTACGTCAGAGCCCCTGGCTGCCGTGAGCCGAAGGCACTCCGATGCCTGAGTTAGTTTTGGAAAAACTAAGCAAGAGGAGGAAGAAGAGAATGAGAGATTGTGAGAGTTCAAGTGCTGAGGGTTCGCGCGTACCTCCAAGGGGCTGATCCCATGTGTATATGTAAATGATTCCTCGTTCATTCTTTCTTTGTGAGTGGGGGTAGGTGGGGTAAGGTCCCATCAGGCCTTACCCTTACATCCGGTGGTAGGTAAAAAGGGCGCATCTCATCAGAAACATCCATGCTTTTGGTCAGTTGATGTTAAGGGATGATAAAGCCAACTTCTTATCGCCATAAATGAGCGATCATATTGCCATAAATGAGCGCCCCTATCTGTCAGGGCACGCCCGTACTTCTCATAGGAGCGTGATGGCCCACTCTGCCTTCAGTATTTTTACCGGGACCAGGAATGGTTCGGTTGGGCTAGCATTTAGGTGGCACTTATGCCGAGCTGCCGGGCTGAGTAACACTGAGCTGGCACCCTTAATCGAACTGCCGAGCAGGGGAGCCTCTTGAGCCGACGCTTCTTACTGAGCCGCCCAGCTGCTGGGCTATGATTACCGAGACCAAGGTAAACGGCTAGTGCATTACCGTGGCTCTTGCTTAGTCTCGTCATCACGATTTTTTACCCACACAATTGCCCCCTAGCTTTTGACCCCTGAAAGATTTCCAATTTGAGGAGGTCGGAAGCTAAGTGATTCTGCCTAGCCGGTGCTGCTACCATGGTTTAAAATCTCAGTTTCGGTCGCGGTCTCGGCCGGGCCAAAAAACCGATATGATATCGGTATCGGTCGCGGATATCGGTCTGTCACGGTCGTCGCGGTGTGAATTTTTTTTTAATCCAAAAAAATTCGCAAAAATATTCAAAAAATCCAGAATATTAGAAAATTTTGGAAAACAATATTTTTTTTCCATTAGTAACAACAATAAATCAAAATCCCGGTCACCTTAAGTTATGAGTCATGTCTGTATCGCAGCTCGCTGTCTTCTCCAGTATTTCATATAATGCAACCATTATTGATGCTCATGATCAATTTATTAGTGTAAAATATAAGAAAATAAAGATAACATGTCAATCATCATTTAATACTAACTCAATCAACAAATAAATTAAGAAATTCAAGACTATGAGTGTATGACATATTGACAGATTGATAACCTAATTCTAAGTAGAGTATCGCCCAGGCTCGATATCATCATCATCATCATCATTTATTCGGTATTGGTTAAAAAGATATGCTCCATACTGTTGCGCAGCACTATCATACCCATGACCATATTTAGATTGTTCCTGATAAGATGATGAACTATGTTGATCCCCTGTAGATTGAGATGGCTGATTGAAATCTAATGGCATTAAATAAAAATGAGGGGCATGAATAGGTCGTTGGGGAAGTCGTGGGGGAAGCCTTCCATTCTCAATTAATATCTGTTCGATAGAAAGTATCGGTGTTGGTGAAGGGGGTACCCAATTAGGGTCATATGAATAATCCCCATACTGTCCATACATGGCACCTTCTTGGTCAACATAACTCCCATAATGACCATGAGTACCTTCCCTCACTCCTTGTCCAGCAGGGCCCACGCCACTACTACTCCATGCCTCCGTCCCTCCAACATGTCTGACATAGCCACGATGAGGATCTAACTCGGTAGCACCAGGAAAATGCTCAACTGTCTCATAAGTGAGAGGCTCATCATCTCTATAATGACCCTCATCCCCGGGAGAGTCAGGTGGAATTCCTGCTAATGATGATGAAGTAGAAATACTTGACTCACTCTCCTCGTCAACCTCCTTTTCCCTTGGTTCACTTGTATCAGGTGCACGCCCCTGTTGCATTGTCAAGTTTATTTCTTCCATCCTTTCTGAGGCCCTTACTAGCTCAGGCCTATCCCCAGTCAATTCCTCCATCAACTCCTCAAACTCTAGGTCTTTATCTAACATTGGTTCTTCTTGTTCCTCCAACCATTCACCTAACACTGTATCCTCTTCTGAAAAGATGTAGTCCAAATTAATTGGACAAAAATAATCCCGTTGATCCTCAAACTGTGTTCTCTTTCTATTTCTACTCCGGAGCTTGAGGTTGTAGTGGATGTAGACCAATTTATTTAGCTTCTGCATTGTTAATCTATTTCTTGGTCTTGTGTGGATAAACGAGAAGGTGCTCCAGTGTCTTTCACAATTAGAAGACGATGTAGTTTGACTAAGGACTTTAATAGCAATCGTCCTTAGTGTAGGAGCACTTTCTCCATAATTCAACCACCATTCAGCCGAAAATAAAAATAGAAATGATATTAGAGTCAATAAAATAATAATTAGAGTCCTTGAATAATATAGAGATGACATTACAATCAATACCAGGATTGGTCTGTGTGATAGCTCTTCGCGCAGTTGTCGTTCCAAAGCTTCCAGCACGTACATTGTATATGTCAATCTGAAGACATTGAAGATTTGAAGTAGAGAAATAAATTAGAGAACTTACATTCTTACAATGTCATATACTTTTTCGGTTTTTCCCTTAATTAGCCTACTGTCTACTTGATTAGTAACCCAAATTGCTTCATCTGTATTCTCTGCTAGTCTTTCAATTACATTTTTTAGTCCCAAACGGATTTCATTAGATATGTGCCCATCCGTAAATTGTGGATTAAAGAAGTATCCTGTAAAAGTGTAAAACCGATGAATTTTAGTCAATGATAAATTAATATAATGAGAAGAATTGAATAAAAATAATTCAAGTATTAAAGGAAATAGCATTCACTTACCAGCAGAGTGTAAATCATGTTTCAATTGTCGTCCCCATCGATCGTCAATGATCTTCCAATACTTTTTATAATATCTACAATCTGCTTGAATAGCCAACTTTGATCTCTCCATGGCCTCATGTAAGAAGCCCATTGTTGGCTTATCATCGCCATCAACCAATCGAAGAACCTTTATTAGGGGATCAAAAACATTCAAAACACCCTTCACATGAGGCCAAAATTTGTTGGACTCAATTGTTTTACATACTTCTTTTGTAATGAGACTTGGCCTCTTTCCCCATTTTGAATTCATGAACTCTTGTGATTTTATCAATTGGAGAAGTCCATCTTTATACTTTAGCAAGGCAGAAGGCCGAGCTCGAAGAGAAATACGTAGTCGAGCTCGACACCGCCGTGGCAGAGGAGGTGGGGAAACTGGCGGCAGACTACAAGGCGCAGCTTCTAGGGATCCGGGACCAAGCCTGGGAGCTCGGATAGAAAACAGCCTTGAAAAAGGTTGGGTTTCTGGAGATAGCCCTATTTTCAGGAATCCCCCCAAGTTTTCCCGCTCGGATTCCGATCTCCATTCCATAATCGCCTCGCCCCTTCTCCTCGAGCCGTCTCCCTAAGCTCCTCCAGCAGCGAGCGCTGAAGCCTGCGCCGTCGTGCCTCCGGAAGCTCCTCCGATGGCAGAGGCCACCCCCGAAGCCGTCCAGGCCACCCCGAAGCCGCTCCCGAAGCTACCCCGGCCGTCTCCGAAGCTAGCGTGGTCACGTCTGAAGCTCCTCCAGAGATTGACTGCAACGTTAATGCAGCGATCCTCTGATTTTCTGTATATATTATTTTTATTGTATTTTCTTTTTCTTTCGCTTGGTGTACTCAGAATATTCAAATCAATGGAACAACGATTTCTTTTACACACTTCTTTCTTCTGATACTACGGCTCAAGTTCTTCCATATGTGATGAAATGAGTGTATAGAATGCTTTGCTCACTTTTGCTTAAGTAGTTGGTCACGGTAACCAAACTCCCTGTAGGCTTGAAATCGGACTCATCTTAAAATTGGACTTTAGTCCTTAGTAGCCGAGCTCGGTTTATCGCCCGGAGTCTCGGCGGTCTATACCCATCACCTTTGAGAGAGTGAAGTCATCCAGCATCCTTTTGAGGAAGGGACCCACTTAGATTCTTCAACCCAAAGTGTCCCTAAGCGCCGAAGCCAATGTCTTTGGATATTTTTGGCTTTGCCGCCATAGCTGGGGCTGGCACCGAACTAAGGGCGGTTGGTACTCTGACTGAGCTACCGAGCCGGGGCTGGGACTATCACCGTGCCCCCGAGGTCTTCTGGCTTTGCTGCCATAGCTGGTGCTGGCACCAAGCTAAGGGCGGTTGGTACTCTGACTGAGCTACCGAGCCGGGGCTGGGACTGTCACCGTGCCCCTAGTATGTCTTTGGCTTTCCCGTCATAACTGGTGCTGGCACCGAGCTAAGAGCGGTTGGTACTCTGACTGAGCTACCGAGCCGTGGCTGGGACTGTCACCGTGCCCCCAGTAAGCTGGCATTGCTGCCGAGCTGTTTAACTTAAAGCAATTTGAGAGAGAACCGTTCCAAAAACTGCTTTTTTATTGATGTTTGAATCTGAGTACATTTCAATAGTAAAATTTCTTGAGATGCATTGCATTCCATGGCCGTGGCAGCTCCTTGCCTTCCATATCCTCAAGTTTGTACGCGTATCTCCTAGCTACTGAAAGTACTTTGAACGGCCCTTGCCAGTTAGGCACTAGTTTGCCTTCGTTTGGACTTTTGTCACCAGGAAGTGTCTTCTTCAGAACTAGCTCTCCCACCGTGAATCTTCTCTCTTTGACCTTCTAGTTATATCCCCTAGCCAACTGCTACTGGTAGGCGGCCAGGCGGATAGCTGCCACCTCCCTTCGTTCTTCAGCGAAGTCCAGCTCTCGGGCTACATTCAGATCATTCAGCCCCTGGTCGCAGAATTCCGACCTCAAGGTCGGAAGGCCGACCTCAAGGGGAATAACTGCTTCCATGCCGTAGGCATGGGAGAACTGTGTAGCCGAGGTGGAACGCCTTGGAGTCGTCCTGTACGCCCATAGAACACTTGGAAGCTCTTCTACCCACCTTCCTTTGGCTCGGTCGAGTCTCTTCTTGAGTCCGTCAAGGATCACTTTGTTTGAGATCTCAGCCTGACCATTGCTTTACTGGTATGCCGGGGTGGAGTAGACATTTCGGATGCCGTACTCCTGGAAAAAGCTTTTGAAGAAGTTGGAATCGAACTGTGTTCAGTTGTTATAGATGAGAGTTCGCGGGATCCTAAACCTTGTGATGATGTTCTTATATACGAAGTTCTTCGTGTCCTGCTCAGTGATGGAGGACAGAGGCTCGGCTTCGACCCATTTGGTGAAGTAATCGGTGGCTACTATCAGCCACCTCTTGCTCCCTGGAGTTAGGTGAAGCGGTCCTACGAAGTCCAAGCGCCACTGGGCGAAGGGCTCAGGTCTTGCGCTGGCTGATGGAGAGAGTGGGAGAACTTCTAGCACTTTTCGCGTCTTCTGGTATAGAGCTGGGCATCCTTCTGCATATATGGCCACCAGTAACCTTGGCTGATAACTCGGTAGGCTAGTGATCGACCTCCAATGTGACTGTCGCAGATCCCATCATTAATTTCATAGAGGAAATCTTCGACTTTGCTTGGATGAACGCACTGAAGGTAGGGCCCGGTAAACGACATCCTGTAGAGTTTGCCATTTTGGGAGAGTCAGAACCGGGTCACTTTCAGCCTTGTCTTCTGAGCTTCTGTCTTGTCTTCGGGTAGCTGGTCGTCCTTTAGGTAGGCAATAATTGGATCCATCCAGCTCGGACCGAGGTAAACACACATGAGCTGCTGAGGTCGCTGGAGTTCGATGCTGGGCTCTTCTAGAGTTTCCACTTCCACAGTTCTTCTCTTACCGGCTTCGACAGTCGAGGCAAGGCTGGCGAGGGCATCCGCATGAGAGTTGGACTCTCTGCCGATCTGCTGGACTTCGGCTCTTTTGAATTCTGAGAGGAGTCCCTTCGTGTGAGCTAGGTAGGCCGCCATCCTGTCATCCCGGGCTTGGTAATCTCCACTGAACTGGCTCGTCACCAACTGAGAATCACTGAAAACCACTACACGCAGAGCTTTTAAGATTTTGGCACTGTTTAGTCCGGCGATGAGTGCTTCATACTCGGCCTCATTATTAGATGCCTTGAACCCGAGTGTTAGAGTTTGCTCGATGACAAGGCCCTCCGGAGACTAGAGGACTACGACAACCCATTTGGAGATTCTACCGGAGAAATCTGCCTTCCGGAAGAGAGCCTTCAGTGGGTGCTCTGTCACGACCACAATGGTGAAGGTCTGGAAGTAGTGGGAAAGCTTTCGCGAGGCATTGACGAGTGTCAGGGCAAGCTTTTCTAGTTGCAAGTACCGGGTCTCGGCGTCGAGCAGGATCTTGCTCGTGTAATTTATTAGGCCTCTGCTGGCCGTTGTCCTCTCTGATGAGTACCGAGCTCACTGCGTGGTCCGAGACCGCCAGGTACAAGTATAGCGCTTCGCCATGGGTTGGAGTCGTCAGCAGCGGCGGTGAAGAAAGGTAGAGCTTGAGCTGTTGCAAGGCCTGATCACAATCCGGTGTCCATTGGAACTTGGAGCCTTTTCGGAGGAGCTGAAAGAAAAGCCCACATTTGTCGGAAGCTCGGCTGATGAAGCGATTGAGCATGGCAGCCATGCCGGTCAGCCTCTGAACTTGTTTTGCCGAGGTCGGACTTTAGAGCTCCTGGATTGCCGTGATCTGATCAGGGTTTTAACCCGAAGGGCATCACTTTGTAACAGTAGGTGCCCTGTGGTGTAATGAAGGCTGTCTCCTCCTGGTCTGCTGCGTACAAGGGGATCTGATGATAACCTCGGTAGGCGTCGAGGAAACTCATGTGGTCTTGTCCGGCAGTGGCGTCAATGAGTTGGTCTATTTTTGGAAGAGGGAAGCTGTCTTTGGGACATGCTTTATTCAGGTCGGTGAAGTCCACGCAAACCCTCCATTTCCATGTCTTCTTTTTTACCACCACTGTGTTGGCCAGCCATTGCGGGTAGTGGACCTCTTTTATTGCTTCTGCCTCGAGCAGCTTCTGTACCTCCTCAATCACGGCCTCAGTTTGTGGGACCCCAGTTCGGCATGCTTTTTGGATCACGGGCTTATGGTTGGGGTCTACATTCAGCTTCTGGCACATGACGACTGGGTCGATGCCGGGCGTCTCATATGGTGTCCACGCAAAGACCTCTTTATTCTCGAGGAGGAGGTCGAGCAGCTTTGTCTTCTCGGGCTCGGGGAGCTGGCTTCCTATCAGGAAGAATCTGTCCGGGTCGGCAGGGTCGATTTTGACCTCAGTGAGGTCCTCTATGCTCTTCTGCGCCGGGGCCCTGCCAACATCCCTGAGCTCAACCTCTCTGTCCAGCTCGGCCATGTGGACTTGGGATGATTCGGCTTCACCACGTAGTACGGCCAGCAAGCATTGCTTGGCCATATGCTGGTCGCCTCGGACAGTAATCACGTCAGTCCGGTCGGACTGGCTCTCCAGAGAGAACTTGAGCTTTTGATGGCGGGTGGAGGGCACGGCCTCCATGCTATGCAGCCACGTCCTCCCCATGATGACATTGTAAGGGGAGGGAAAGTCGACTACTAGGAAGTCGACCTACTTGGAGGCGCCTCCTACTTGGACTTTGAGAGAGATCTTACCCTTCGGGTACACCGGCTTGGAGCTGAAGCCGACCAGAGGGGTACGGGCCGTCTGGAGATCCTCATCTTTGAGTTTTAGCTTCTTGAAGCAATCATAGTACAGGATCTCAGACGAACTGCCTAGGTCGACAAGGGTTCTCTGAACCAAGAAGTTCTGCAGCTTCAAGGTGAGTACCAGAAGGTCGTTATGTGGGAGTTCGACATCCTCTAAGTCCCTGTCAGAGAACCAGATCCTGGGCCCCTCCATCTTGGCCTTCTTTCCAGCTGGCTTTGGCCCAGCAATCAGCACCTGCTTCTGATGGGAGGCCCTCCTGGCCTTGGCACGGGCCTGGGAGCTCCCCTTAGGCGGAGGAGCGAGGTGGATGACATTGATGATGCCCTCCGGTTCGCTGTCCTGGCCGCCTTCCTCTTGGCGCGAAGGTCGGCTGTGGCCTCAACCTTCCTCCTTGATGTATTCCCTCAGGTGTCCCTCCTTTACAAGATTCTCCAAGTGGGACTTGAAGCTCTTACACTCATCGGTTCTGTGCCCGTTTTTCTTGTGATAGGCGCAAAACTTGCCCTGGTCCCTGGAGGAGGAGTCTCCTTTCATTGGTTGCGGCCACTTGAAAAAGGCCTGCGTCTTTATTTTACCGAGGAGCCTATAGATCGGCTCCCTGAAGACTGTGTTCATCGCCTTTAAGTTGGCAGCTTCGTGCCTTGACTTCCTACCGCTCCCTGAGGCTGCTACCGAGGTGGAGGGGGGCCTGTGCCGGTCTGGGGACGAGGCCCTGCGCCGATCCGGGGATGAGTCTCTGCGACAGTCCTCCCTCCTGGAGGACCTGTTGTCTCCCTTGGGGGCAGCCTCCTGGGTGAGGCCAAAGTTTTCCCGACCTCGGACCTCGTCCTCTTCTGCTCGGATGAAACGGTTCGCCTGGATCATCAGCTCCTTCATTGTGGCCACGGGGTACATGACCAACTGTGCCCGCAGCTCGATGCCCGGTCGCAGAGCCTGCTGGAAGGACTTCACAGCCATCTCCTCAGAAGCGCTCTCGATTTGGCTATAGATAGTCCAGAATCGTCTAGCAAACTAGGTGACGTTCTCGTCTTCTCACATTCGAAGGGCTATGAGGTCGGCATCTGTCTTTGGGATGACACGATGGGCCTGGAACTTCTCCAGAAAGGAGGTTCGGAGCTGCCGCCAACTGGAGATGGAGCCCTCGGGGAGTGAGCAAAACCATCGTAGGGGGAGATCTTCCAAACTGGATGAGAAGACTCGACAGTTCAGGAAATCGTCATCACCCCATATCGACATCCTCTGGACAAAATGTTGAAGATGTGCTGCAGGGTCCAAGGTTCCATCGTACAGGATGAACCTTGGGACGTTGAACTTCTCGGGGAGGGTGAACCTTCTGATATCCGTAGAGAATGGAGATGCGCCAGTGTCTTCGGCTTCAAAGGTGCTGTACTGGTCTCGGACAATATCGGTAGTCTCCATGTTCTAGCGGATAGTCTGCTTGATATGCCGGTCGAGCCATTGCTTCAGCTCAGCATTGTCTTCAGGCAGCTGACGCTGCTTCTCGGGGCCTGCACGCACACGGCTGCTGCTAGAGCCTTCTTCATCGTGGACCCGGTCACGCCTCTTATTGAGGACGTGCCTCAGGTCCCGCTCGTGCGATGGGGGTGGAGCTTGGTCGTGC
This sequence comes from Persea americana, assembly GCA_029852735.1. NCBI lineage: Eukaryota > Viridiplantae > Streptophyta > Magnoliopsida > Laurales > Lauraceae > Persea > Persea americana. Next base: position 14,476,654 of record CM056814.1, read on the forward strand.
CTGGGTGGAGGACCCGAAGCATGGCTGCGAATGGGAGGCGAACTCCGAGCCCCACCTCTCTCTTGGAGCTGCTGCTTGAGTCGTCTGATGAGCTCTTCTTGCTCCTGGATGAGGCGGTTCTGAGCCCTGATATCATCCTGAACAGGGTCTTCATCGTCGAGGTTGACTTGCTGGTGGGACTGAGATCTGGTCCGCGCTGACTTTTCACCCAGCTTGGTGATTGATTTGTCACCTTGCCTAGTATGCTCTTTGCTATGGCGGGGCTGCTCTAGAGGAGGAACATTGTGGAGAGAGGGCATCGTCAGCCCTCTTGACTGCAACGCTGTCTAGACCATGAGGGACCTTTCTCTTGACCTCCTCTGTCGAGTGGGTAGGTTCTCGACCAGCACAGGCTGTAGGGATAGGGCCTTGCCCTTGGAGGGTCCTTCGCCATTTCTGATTTTTGGAGGCATGGTGCTTGTGTTTGTGAGCTTTTTGTTCAGTTTCCACAGACGGCGCCAAACTGTAGGCGATAAAAATCACCCACTTAGATTAAGATGTAGGATTTGGAAGACCGAACGCTGAGAACTTGAAAAGGGAAAGGAAAATGGCTTAGCTCAGAGCCCCTGGCTGTCGTTAGCCGATGGCACTCCGATGCCTGAGTTAGACCTGGAAAAACTAAGCAAGAGGAGGAAGAAGAGAATGAGAGATTGTGAGAGTTCAAGTGCTGAGGGTTCGCGCATACCACTAAGGGGCTGATCCCATGTGTATATGTAGATGATTCCTCGTTTATTCTTTCTTTGCGAGTGGGGGTAGGTGGGGTAGGGTCCCATCAGGCCTTACCCTTACATTCGGTGGTAGGTAAAAAGGGCGCATCCCATCAGAAACTTCCATGCTTTTGGTCAGTTGATGTTAAGGGATGATAATGCCAACTTCTTATCGCCATAAATGAGCGATCCTATCGCCATAAAAGAGTGCCCTTATCTGTCCGGGCGCTCCCGTACTTCTCATAGGAGTGTGATGGCCCACTCTGCCTTCAGTATTTTTACCGGGACCAGGAATGGTTCGGTTGGGCTGGCATTCAGCTGGCACTTACGCCGAGCTGCCGGGCTGAGTAACGCTGAGCTGGCACTCTTAACCGAGCTGCCGAGCGGGGGAGCCTCTTGAGCCGACGCTTCTTACCGAGCCGCCAAGCCGCTGGGCTATGATTACCAAGACCGAGGTAAACGGCTAGTGCATTACCGTGGCTCTCGCTTAGTCTCGTCATCACAGTATTTTACCCACACAAAACTAATTAGAAAATTTCATTTCAGGTGACCATGATTCTATTTGAGGTTCTCCGATTATACCCACTTGGTGTTTTTCTTATCAGGCGCACTTACAAGGAAATGAAACTAGGAGAACTCACACTTTCAACTGGAGTACAACTATATCTACCAATACTGCTCATTCACCATGATCCCGATTTTTGGGGTGAAGATGTGGAAGAATTCAAACCCAACAGATTCTCTGAAGGAGTTGCGAAGGGGTCAAACCATCAACTTGCATTCTTTCCATTTGGTTGGGGACCGTGAATATGTATTGGGAAGAACTTTTCACTGTTGGAAGCTAAGTTAGCTTTGGCCATGATTCTCCAGCAATTCTCATTCGAGCTATCTCCCTCATATGCTCATGCTCCTTGCACTATTATAAATCTCCAGCCCCAATATGGTGCACAAATCATCTTACATAGACTCTAAAGTCATTTTCACCTTGTCCTGGTTAAATTCTACTGTAGTATGTTGATAGTTCTTCAATAAAGTGTGCTTTGAACCACTTGAAGATTTGAAACACTTTGCGGTGCAACTGTGCAAACCTTTGTAAAGTGGTTTTGTGTAATTTGATCAGTTTGTGTAAGAAATCTCTCTCTCTCTCTCTAAAATGTAGCAAAAGTAATTGGCCACCATAATAAAAGTTGTGTAGGAATTTAAACTGTGAAGTGTGAACTCATGTAGGAAATTAAGGTCAGATCTATTGCTCCATTACTAATGTAGTAATGTCAGATCTTAACTGCATGACAAAAAACCTAAGATAAACAAGCAGATCCAAGAAATTCTAAGAAAATAGATATTTGTGAGTGCACCTCCGCATTCAACGGTCAAATGACTGCCAGATTGATTTCATGATAAATGAATTTGGATCCAACATTTAGTGGGAGAGAGAGTGAGAGATGTGGTTGTTAAGTAGATTTGTTTTTGCTTCCCAGTAGCTTAAGCTTTTAGGATGTATTGGCTTGTTGGACTTAACATGCTATCAGAGCTAGCGCTAGGTCGGGAGATCGAATCCCAGGAAGGTAATATTCCTCTGGGTCATGTTATCACATGGGTAGGGTATCTTTGGTCTGCGAATTTAATTATTAAGTAGATTGGTTTTCCACTTCCTAATAACTTTACCTTTTAGGATATATTGGCTAGTTAGAATTAACAGTGGCGGTATTAAAGTAGTTGCGTTCCTCCCCTCCTCAATATAACATCTCCAATAAAAAAATGTCAGTTGGGAGTATGATTGGTCTCCTTGACATTGGAGTATGATTGGTCTCCTTTGCAAGCTGAATTTCTTTCTCCACTTGGGAACAAGTTTCCTACTCTGAAAGAGAGAAATACACCTCTGTTCAAAACCGCATGAAGAATCAAAGGAGAATCCATTTAAGCCTAATGTATGAAGGTGCACTGTGAATGGAACCACTCAGCCCATGTGCCAGTGAGGTGAGGCCTGCCATTCTTCTGTACTTGTGCCAAATAAATATACACACATTGCATTTATTTGTACAACTCTGATCAATTGGTGAGCATGATATCTTGACCCCTGCTTCGTACCTTTCTATGGTATTTATAGCAAATGGGATGACCTCTATACATCTTCTCACCTTTTCTCAATAGAGCCTATTTGTTTTCATAAAATGCAATGGAATTTACTGCATAAGAATTTATGTCATAAGTAGTTATAAATAAAGATCCAAGGTGGCTATACAAAAATGACCATCAAATAACTAGTAAAAAGTGAATCAATGATAGATCTTAAATAAAACACAGCCATCACCCTAGTAATTCAAATCATAGGAATTAAGGTCTCATCTATGTTAGCTTATTTCATTCATTCTTTACCCCATATCATTCACACCTTACCTCTTTAATAATCTTTCATTAGAGCTCATTTGACCATAAATTTCTACGTATTCTAATGCTCAAAATTAAATTCTTTCAAGCACTGGCTTTGGCCCAAATCTCATCACAATTTGAGTTAGAGCCACCATTAGATCGATCATGAGTAAACAATTATTGTACTCTGTTATTTTTTAAATTTATTTAGGTTTTGTTGTTGATCAATTTGACAGTGGAACCGACTCCTATTAGAGTGTAACAAAGAGCAAATACAAAGCAAGCATTTATTTTGAGAGAAATAAATTTTCTGATTGTACCCTATTGATGGATTTACAGGCTGATCATAAGATTTTGACTCTCTCTCTCTCTCTCTCTCTCTCTCTCTCTCTCTCTCTCTCTTTCCCTCTCTCTCTCTCTGAGGTGGGTACCTCTTTATTCTTTTCTATTTTCATGACTCTCTCTCTCTATCAAAAAGTAACTTGTAACTTATAAAAAAGAAGAATTTACTCAAAAAAGGACCTTAGATGGTTACAAGACGAAAAAGCGTCCACTAGTTCATATGATACGAAAGTGATCCCCTGAGACCACTTTCGTTTTTTTTTATTGAAGTTTTTATTGAGCGACGACGTCGTCGCTCGTTTACACCTTACAAAACCCCCGAAATCCTATTTTTCCTTTCTTCCTCTCCATCGTTTTCCTTCGTTTGGTGATTTTGTTGCCTCTTTCTTCCTCAACAGTTTGCAACATGATCTCAGATGTTTTTCAACCTGTTTTGGATTGAAGCATCATATCATGTGGAGATATTCTTTTTGTCGTTTACCCATTGTTTGTTTTCTAAAATAACGATTCTTGTGGGTTTCTTCATCTTCTTTCAATTTCCTTCAACCTATTTCCAATATAGCATCATAAAATTATTAATAGTTATGCACTACATGTGCTTTTTGCAATGAATTAACCCATTAATTAGTCTCTCCATTTTTCCCTACTTGACTGGGCTTCTGAATGATATAGTAGTAGTGTACATAACCCTATTGGGGATATCAGAAGGATATGTGGCCAGAAGCCATGATTGAATCATGTCATTGCATCTTTTCCATGATGAATGACTAGAAGAAGTAGATGATGGTGTAGTTGAGCGCATAAACAAAATAACTTTTTTTTTTTTTTGCACTCTTAATATTGAAGGAATAAACGAATAATGCCCCCCAAAAATACCAGACATCCCAATTTATGTTTAGAGATCCATTGAAATGCAACAAATGATGGCCTCATTGATCCTTTTCCTGCCACAACCACTTTTAATTGTGTATAAGCCATGGCAAAGGGCTCCTAAAAAAGTAAAATAAACAATAAATTATTTCCTTTAAACAATTTTTGGGCCATGAAAAAAGGATACAATCAGCTCAAACCATGTGAACTGAACCATCAAAATTTGAAATGGTAAAGTGAACTCCCTGAAGCTAAGTTTGGTGGACTCCAAAGTCCAAACCTTAATGAAACATGACTTTTAAATGAAACATATCATTTCCCAATAAGCCTCCGATATTGATGATAACATATTGCAATTCCTTTACAATTTGCTCAGCTTCGAGCCTATAAATTCCTCGATTGATTCCCTTCAAAGACCCACCAATTTTCCTACTTCTGAATTCCCCATAAGATGATAAAAAAAAAAAAGAAGCAACCATCATTAATAGGAACCCCACAAAAATAAGTAATGCAAAAAAAAAAAAAAACTTGGTTTAAAGACCCACCAATTTTCCTACTTTTGATCAGCGTCGACGTCGTTGCCCAACCGTTTCATGAAGTCTTACTAAAGGAGTAGAATAAGCGACGACGTTGTCTCTTCGCAGAATCTTAAAACACTTGGTCCCATTGAAATAAGCGGCAACGTTGTCGCTCCATAGAATCTGGAGATGCTTGGTCCCATTGAAATGAGCGACGACGTCGACGCTCGTCGAAAAAGGATAAAAAAAAAAAAGTTTGGCGGGAATACCTGTTTCGTATCATATAAACTAGTGGACGTTTTTTCGTCTAGTGACCATCTAAGGTCATTTTTGGAGTAAATTCCTCTATAAAAAATGAAAAAAGGAAAAGGTGCAATACCAAAAAGAAATTAAGGCGTACACCTTTTTTTTGCTAACAATGGTGATCCTACAGATGAGAGATAAATGCAATACAATTTCTATCTAATCATTTAAATACAAATCCATCTTTATCTTCTATATTTGAACCACAGTAGATATGCTGATAATAATCATTATTTTGGACTTGAGTTCGGTGGAGATTGAGATGAATGAGATGATTGGATAACAGTCAATTGGTGTTTGGATGAGCAAACTGAGGAAGGATCGTCAGTAGTAATTTTGCAAATGAGTGATGAGAGATAGGAAGTTGCTAGAGGGGTCTTGGAATGGATTTCAATGGTGATGACCGGTTGTTGTAAGGATGAGATGGTTGAGAAAAGAGATGGAAATAGATGGGGTGGTTACGAACGTTTTTTGTTTAGTAGGATAAGAGGACGAGATGGGTGTTGCATGAGTCTCACGTTTGGGATTAAGAAAACAGGGGATGTTTGGTTGAGCAGTCGTCAGGTGGCAGCAGCCCATCATCATCAAGGGTTCCATTGGCCAAACACTTGCCACAGGTCGCTTAGTTGGGTCCTGAACTGCTGGAGGAACCTAGCCAAAATAGGTATCTTCAGTTCATTAGAAGCAACTTGTAAGAAGAACAATTGAACTATTCTTCACTCTTCTCTATGCAAACATGCCTCCACATTCATAATACAAATGAAGAAGCCTGAAACAAAGAAAGGAAAAGAAAAACCATCCATGTTCAAGGCAGTGTTAATATGGAGTGCTGGGCCACATGGTAGAATTTCATGTTTGGATGCATGACTAGGGATGTTGGAGAAGCCCTGAATCAATGTCCGAACAGTTTTGGTAATATTCTCTCTCCCGTGCTGCACCATGTTTTCCTAAGGGTAAATTGGTCAAAAAAAAATGTGGACGTTCATAGCTGTTGTTTAAAGTTTACAAAAAAGGATAAAATGTAGGGGCCTTTCCGAGGTTGAGTGGAAATATAGGGGTCCTTTTGTAAAAAATCCAAAAAATGATTAACACAATTTTATGCATATTCAATATTACCTTTATTGGTGTTAAAATTTAGAGATACCCCATTTCTTAATAGAGTGTTTATTTTGAGGGATTTGATTTTTAATAGGTGGGCTCCAATGGAGAGTTCCACTCGGTCAACTTGAGCCCATTTACTTACATTTTAGAAAGGGTAAATGTAAGTTGGATGTCATGAAATCATGAAAATGATAAAGGCAATATATGCTAAATTAAAATTAGAAGTGTGGTAAAACCCTTATTTCAAAATATAAGATAAAAAGTATAGGCGGGAAAGAAAGCTATAGACTAAAAGGCATGTTTTTGTCGTTTATTTTATTACACTGCACTTTTTTATATTTATTCTTTTCTTAATTACACTACACTTTATTGTACTAATAAATATACGACCAAAGAAAAATCTTGAAGAGAAATAAGAGATACGTAGTGTCACATATAAGTTTAATTCTTCACTCAACTTTTTTTTACTCACATACAAAGATGTAAAAACTGTCACATCATATGCCTCCACTCCACTCCACTCCACTCCACTCCTTGTTCGGTAACTTCACTAGTGAAGTGAAGTGAAGTGAGGTAAATGATCAATTTAAGGGGGGAAAAACAGAAAAAGAAGGGTCAAATCCAAAAGTGATGGCTTTTTATCATTTAGTGAAAATGTGAATATAAATTTTTTTTTTTTTTTACTTTAAAAAAAAGATAACTTCTTTTTTCATTTAGTGACATTAAAAATAACTTTTTGACTTTTTTTTTTTGTAAAATGTAGATATGCTTTTTGAAATATGATACTTTCTGATTTGACTCATTTTCTTTTAAATTGTCTTTTGAAATGACCATTTCCCCCACTACACTAGAAAACTGAATTCACTAAACAGCCCAGAAACTATCCTAGAGGTAAAAATTCTTAATTCTTCTCTTGGGTGTTGGATTTACAAATGTCAAAAAACTGTTAGAAACTATGAGAACTTCAAAAGTCATTTGAAACTTTAGGTTGGCAAGACTTTGAAATTTTCTTAAAAGAAAAAGGACATTTACAAATGCGAAAAAGACAAGCCATCACATCGTTCTTATGAATTCCCAACATAAAAATTTCCATATAATAATTTTCCAAGGGAAAGAATAGGTCCTTTGTCGTGAATAAATTGAGTCAACGTTCTGGAACATCCAATATAGTCAAAATAAGAAAATATTTAAACAAACAAACAACTTCCCGATTCTCTTTCCATTCCAGTTTCAAAAGACGTAATCGCCGAGGTCATTCTTCTTCGACCTTCTCAGAAGAAAGTTCCATCAAACCTAACCTAGTGATAGTCATGCCCAAAACGACTTAACCTAGTGATAGTCATGCCCAAAACAACTATGTCTAGGTCTCATTTTCACTTTATTACCGACCCTCATTTTCACCTGCTCCGCCGGACATACTTCCTACCTACATTATCTAATCTTTTTTTTAGTCCGCTTACCACCCTGCATCACAATCCTAGCCGTTGAATCCATCAGTGTGGACTGTGGGTTTGCCATTGTTCTCTTCTTGTTGTTGTTGTTTTTTCCCTTTCTTTTCATTTAGGACTCATTTGCCATTGTTCTCGCACTGTTTTCAATTTTATACTCATTTCAAGTTGTGCTGCAATCATATTGTGCACTCTGTGCAACTTATTTGGCATCGTTATATTAAATTACTCTATTGAGAATATGCTCCGATATTTATGAGATCTACAATGTAGGCCCACTTTTACAAGAATTATAATGTGGGGCCACATTTCTGTGAATGTAAATATGGGACCACTTTAGAAATTACAATATGGTACACACCTTTAGAAATTTAAACATAGAACACATTGATAGGATTTAGAATGTGGGCCCACTTTTATAGGAATTAAAATGTGGGGCCATCTTTTATATTAATTGTGAACATGGAAAACACCTTTAAAAATTACAACATAGTATACACTTTTAGAAATCAAAACATGGGGTCACATTCAAAGGATTTACAAAACGAGCCCACATTCATAAGATTTGCATTGATTGTGGTTCCACCTTTTGATTGTAACCATATGACCCACCTTTAAAAATTATAAAGTGGGGCTACCTTTGCTATGATTGTGCACACAGGACCCACTTTTAGAAATCACAACATTATGCTCACCTTATCATAGGATTTTTAGTGTGGTCCCACTATTATAGTAATTATAGTATAGACCCACCTTTTATGATTGTAACCATATGACTTACTTTTAGGAATAACAAAGTGGGTCACTTTTTTTGAGACTGCGAAAATGGAGCCTACCTTTATTATAAGTAAGAGGAATTAGAGTCTTTAAATAGTCTTCTTTAAAAGGTGAAAGCAGGAAAAAATTTGTTTCAAAAAGTTGTTTCTTAAAAAATTAAAGTTTTTTCGTTCTGCTTTTCTTATGCAGTGTGTTAAAATTTTAAGATTTCTTCTGAGAAGTCAAAATTTAAAACAAAAATTTACACTTACCAAACATGTTTTCCATATCTTCGTCTCACGGGAACATCTAAACATCCAAATATTACGATGCGAAACACACCATTTCCAAAGTAATTTTTTGACTTTCTTTTATAAATAAGAGATTTTTTTTTAAATATGATCATTTTTAATTTTAGCTCTTTTCTTTTATTGGCTTGACCCTTCAACTCGCTCATATAAATATAAAGTAGAGAAACGTAAAGTAGAAGAAAAGAACAATAATGCTATATATTTGTCCCATGGGCTATGGATGCATTGGCCATCTCCAATTAAACAAGAAGGTGTATCTTCTTTCATTAGCTTCGTGCAGGGGCGAAACTGTGTGGTGGGGGGATACGGAAATGGGAGCTGTTGTGCTTATATCTCTTATGTTCTGCAGTGTTGTGCTTCTCTCATGGATTTGGAAGCTTTTCGGCAAAATCTGGTTGAAACCCAGAGAGCTGCAGAGGCAGCTGAACGAGCAGGGGATCTATGGCCATCCTTACAAATTGCTCTATGGAGACCTCAAGGAAATAGGTAGGTCGAGGAGGCAAGCACAATCCCAACCTATCAATCTGAACCACAAGATTGTGTCACGTGTCCTGCCCTTCCTCCATCAGACGGTCAAGAGCTACGGTATGTTTCCTATTTTTCCTTCTTTCTTTCTTTCTTCTTTCTTTCTTGACTTTCCTCTCTGTGTTTCAACCATGCTTGATGCATACAAGTGAACTCAACTTGTCTCAGGCTTTCAGCTGGTGAAATTTTTTGGATTATCCCAAGGACCCGACCCTAGAAACTCTGGATTTACGCAATGATCCAAACAAATTGGTTACCAACTTCTTTGGACCTTGCATGTTTTGCTTGATTAGTCTTAAGGACCCTGACCCAAAGTCCACTAGCTTTGGACCCCATCTGTTTAATTTCTCTCATAACTGACTGCTAGCCTGCTGCCCCCATATTCTGAAGAATTTTTTGAGATTTTTACATATGCATCCCCTAGAAATTTTCTTTTTTACAGAGAGCCCCCAAAGGAAAATTTCCTGGCTACATAGACCTCTCTCTAATCTTTGCACTGGTGCCCGCCTAGGACGATTTCAATAGCCTCGTGCCACGTGGCCCTCCCTTGAGAGTCAGTGCTAATTTAAAATTCTATCCAATTGGAATATACCCATGAGATTGGTCTATTATTTACTATTATAATATATAAAGGCCGATGGTTTTGGATTCGATTTTGACTTTTTATTAAGCATTCGTAAAACAAAAAATTGTATAGTAAAGAGATTTGAACTTATACCTCTTTCTTTTTTTTATTTTTTATTTTTTATTAACTAACCTAATCACTACACCAACCAAAAATCCTTGTTTATATTTATTTATCAAAAAATTGTCAAAACTAATTAGATAGCGTGGACTCTAGCCACGTGGGTTATGCCCGTGCTTAGCGTGAGTTATTATGCTTGTATTGAAATTAATCATGTGTCTTCAACAATTTTCCACTCCATTTGTTGCAAAAATAATTGAAGCAAGGCATCTCTTCCCATAAGGCCTTCTTGTTTTAAAGCTTTCTGCATTAATCCTTATTAGTACTAAACTTTTGGCCATTTGGAATCACAGGCAAAATGTCTATTACTTGGGTTGGAACACTTCCAAGGGTGAACATCATGGACCCCGAGCTGATAAGGGAAGTTCTGTCCAACAAGTTTGGTCACTTCGCAAAGCCAGAGTCGAACCCACTCACAAAATTGTTGGCAACAGGGCTTATAGACTACGATGGCGAGAAATGGGCCAAACACAGGAGGATTCTCAACCCTGCATTCCATCAGGAGAAATTAAAGGTTTGCTTTCTATAACGGCAGACCTGCATAGAGTTGACCTTGAATTGCCTTTAGATAAACTGTGTATATAATGGCAGCTCAAGTCAGTGGTGGACCTACCGTCCCGGGTCAATTTTTAAATTGTCTTGGATAAACTGTGTATATAATGGCAGTTCAAGTATCTAGCACCAGGTGCACTACAACTGGCCAAGAGGGTGAAGGAACTGCCGTCAAAAGCAGGGTTTGGACGTGTTAAGGAGGACAAAACTCATGGGCTGGACCATGGGGCATGGGTCCCACTGATGCTCATGTACGCAAAGGTAGACATCCCAGTGTGCCAGCTCTCTATCCAAACGGAGATGGATGGGACCCACTATGACAGAGGGATGGCATTGGCCCCACTTAGAGATGATGGGGTCCTTATAATCGGCTTATGACCTAGGTAATGAGCACCTGGGACGACTAGGACAAACCCCAAAAATTGATAATGGTCCCCTAGCCATTCCCAAAAGACTGCCCCACCCTCAAAATATTTTGTATTTCTGCCTCCTTGTTGAAATTACAAATGCTTTGGAGTAAGAATAAAATATGAAAACTTAAAGAACCAAATATGAAAACTTAAAGAACCCATCGAGCCAATATCACATTCCAACGTCCCTGCCCCCTATAAGTATGGAGATCTCCATTTGAGTCAGTCTCACAATTGGATTAATCGTTTGATAAAAAATCAAAATAAATATACATAAAATAATATTAATCAATTTTTTTTTATGAAAAAGTCAATCAAACAGTAGGATTAATTCTGATTCTCGATATCGTATATATTTGAAGACCTTTATTTTGTAGGGCTCAGATTCAAGTAAATGGGCTCCACTGTAATGTTCTTTTCTTTTAATTTTCTCAATATATGTCTAAGTACAATGAAAAGCTCAATGTTGCTCACAACATGAGTAAAACCATATAAGAACGAAGAGGGTGTTTTGGATGCTTTACACGTAGCCCCATTAAGCAATACAGGCCATTCGATCTCATTCATCAAATCAAAAGACCTTTCACATATAAAATTATAGAAATTATAGAAATTGAGTTTTAAATGCATTACATTTTTTCTTTCACTATTTGTTGATGTAGGAAAAAGTCTAGTAAAGTATAAAATATTCTCGCCCCACCCAAATAAAAATCCTAGGTCCGCCACTGACTTTCTACAATGCAAGAGGTTTTGTTTGGAACTACCCCTAGAGCACACCTTTTCCTTGCATGAGGAACAAGAAAACATAAAGTACAATGTGAAGAGAAATTGCTCAATTGCAAGCCAACACACTCATGGTCGATTGCTGTTAGCACCTTAGTTTTTCACACATACCTAGGGATCAATTTCCGGGTCCTCAAGTTAAAGTACTGCCTTTGTACCAGTATCCTAACTAAGCAAAAAATTGCTCAATTGCACGATCTTAGCATTGCACTTGTTTGAAATATGCAGCTTGGTGCTACACATTCTAATGATACCATGCTCATAGCAAGTCAAGAGTCTTGTAAATGGTTTTTTAAAAGAAACTTATTGAATCAATGCATGGGCAAGCACCACGTGATCAATGGACTGACTAGGTGTGGAAATGGCCACAAAGTGTATACAACCTCTTTTGATGGACACTACCAATTCCACATGCGTATTGTGGTTCACTAAAGTTGAATTTTTGCTCTGTTAGCTTTCCACACTGATTCCTTTAAGTGCGTCATTTTTTATTGTTCATTGCTAAGATATTGACTGGTTCTCTGTTCGCTGCTTGGCCACAGCGTATGGTACCTGCAATGTTTACCAGTGCTAGTGAATTGATAAGCAGATGGGAGGAGTTGGTTGGTTCAGAAGGCTCACGTGAAATCAATGTGTGGCCAGAGCTACAAAATTTAACAGCAGATGTCATATCTCGGACATCATTTGGTAGTAACTACAGAGAGGGGATGCAGATATTCCATCTCCAAACAGAACAAGCTGAGCTTGTTATGAAGGCGAGTCGGACCATATATATCCCAGGTTTAAGGTGCATTTTTTCTTCACCCTGTTCGTTGCTTTTTGTTAATGACGACCGGATCATTTATAGCATAGCTAGAGGCCAAATGGATAAGAGAGGTTTTGTGGTATGGGCAGTACTGTAGGGCTGGCGTTGGAAGGTGGGTAGGATTGCATTTATATGGCATAGAGCTAACCTTCTGATCAGTGAGACAAAAAATGGAATTTTTTAAGAACAAAAGCAAATTGTACAGAAAACGAAGCTACCTGACAAGAGGTTAGCCATAATAGAAAGTGAAATGATACTTCCGGTCTCAACTTGAGTTAAAAGAGACATTTTCTGTAACTGTCTATAGTGGTTACAAAGAGATTATGAAATATCTAAGCTAATTACACTATACAATAGTCAATATTTCTAATTTAAATTATATGATTGGCTAAGATTTGGTGAGATGATTTCCACATCTGAGATAGTATCCATATCTTATCATTTTATTTCGAATTCCCAGTTTGTCTCTTGGATTCTGCTTGAATCTAGAAAACTATTCCCATATGTTCAATGTATTCTAAATTTTAGTTAACCATAATTGTTGCTTGGTATTGTATTGAAATGATTACAAGTTGAGTTGGCATCACCATGGATAGTTTTATGAAGAGTTGTTGTGGTAGTACATGTACTATGGGAATACCAAGAATAACCTAAATGTATTTAAAGCTAGATGTTGCTAGGGTTATGAACTGCATGATTGTAGGGGAAGCTAGATTTCATTAAAGATTTTCAACTATACCTGGCTTCGAGAAGTAGGCCAAGAGGCATTATATGATCCTTGACTCAAAGATGGGTACTTATCCTTCTATAAATGTTTTGGAACACAGAGGACCATTGTTTCAGTGATTTAGCATACTGATCCAAACCTCCCACCATTGTTATAGCAAGCTTAGAGAGCAACTGTTTGGATGAGGATGATTCCAAGTATGCAAAAATAGCTATTTTTGCATATTGCATGTGATCGGGTGTATCTCATATTACCATTGATCAAGATTATGATTGCCCCATCATGAAGATCTTTTGGGGCAATCCTTAGTGGCGCCCATGATATTGATGGTGAAGCTCACTAGGCCCCAAGTCACTATGCGCCTGTATTGGGGACCTATATTCATGGTTCGACTAATCCTTATCCATGTCCGAGAAACATGAAATGGGAACTCAAAGACCAAAATAATAGTTTAGTGTAAGTTTCATGCCCTGTTGCTCCACTGTCGCCAACATTGTTCATGTCTGCTTTCACAGGTTTTTGCCCACAAAAGACAACATTAGGAGGAATGAAATTTATAGAGAAGTGGAAACCCTAGTGAGAGGAATGGTTGAGAAGAGACAAAAGGCTATGAAGATGGGAGATGTCATTAATGATAATTTGCTGGGCCTGCTGTTGGAATCTAACTCGAAAGAATCTCAAGAAAATGGCAACTCCAAGAGCATGGGAATGACAATGGATGATGTGGTTGAGGAGTGCAAGCTATTCTACTTTGCTGGACAAGAGACGACATCCGTTTTGCTGACATGGACGATGATTGTGCTAAGTATGCATCCAAACTGGCAAGAGAAAGCAAGGGAAGAGGTTTTGCAAGTCTTTGGAAAAAACAAACCAGACTTAGATGGATTGGGCCATTTAAAGATTGTAAGTATTTGATATTTCCTTTTTTTGCTCTTTTCAGTTGGTTACATAATTAAGACCAAGGGGTTGGCCGAGTGTTCAGGACAACGGTTCCTCTCTCTTCCGGAGCTAGAGGTCTTGGTATCCACCCTTGGTTTTCCCCTTTTCAAGAACCGAAGGTTAAGTCCACCGCTGCTCTCTGCCTGGGGCCACTGGAGATTTACCCAGCCTCCCTCTGGGCCGGAGGGATTAGTCCAGCCCAAAGGGCTGGGACACCCTCTGTTAGCCAAAAAAAAAAAAGGTTGGCTACGTAATTTATCCAAGGCAATTTGAAGTGCTGTTTTTATATATTGAAATATCCTAAATGCTCTGAATCAATTACTCCCAAGTTTAAGAAATTATAGCCGTGTCAGTTTTTTTGGTGCATTTCCTATAGAAATCATCATGGTTAATCCGATGTTTACCATGTCCTATTTCATCAAATAAGACCTTTTTTCGCTTCTTGTTTTGTCATCTAAATTGACCCTGTAAAATGCCTGTAATCTACACAGGTTTATTTTACTTCAGAAAATTGCACATTTTGGAGCCTAGATTTGAAAATGCTTGCTTTGCACTTCTTTATAACCTGATCAAATTCATGATTTTACTTTACTCTACAAATATCGACTTCCATGTTTTTTTGTTTCTTGTGGTATGACAGGACACTCCATCTTCATATATTCTTTTGATATTACAAGATTAAAAAAAAAAAAAAAAACCCTACTCTTGGCTCTTCTTTTTAATAGTATTTATATCTAATTTGTATAGTTAGGTTAAGGGTGGGTTTGTTGCTGTGTGTATGGAAGTAACAGGGGCTGTGTGTAATGCAATTAATAACACTAATGAACACGACCGTTCAACAATGTATAAACATAACTTGTGATAGCACATGTTAGTACATATATTAAATTCATTCAATCTGTTTAGTAAACAATACCAATTCTAGACAAGTCTAGATAATTCCTACAATAACAATAGATGAGTACAAAAAGTCAATTAATAGACATATATAATATGACCACTACCATAGCATTCATTTCATTGCATATCATTTCAATTTTATTTCATTTACTATCTTCCCTCAAAGGAACGACTCATCTTCCGAATGGAAGGCATTAATCAGCACCCATAGATACGATCGGAATTTGTGAGACTTACCAATGTACGGGCCAAGGACACTAACATCACTACGGAGCTCCGAAATGCCTCAAATCCATCTACTGCAATAGAAATAGTCGTTTGTTTACATTTCAATTCATTTTATTGCATTTAACTATTTTAAAGCTTTAATACAATAACTACGTAGTGCCAGACTCAAGAGTCAATACATTTAATCCATTTTTGGATTCAATTCAATTCAGTAGTTCCATTCTTAGTAATGGAAAGAAATAAACAGTAACATCAATCTTATGAGATTGGAACACAATGATACAGAATACAATACAATGAGAGAATTACTAATTACACAATTCTACTCACTTCTATTTCAGTTCCAACCAACCATTTTGGCGTAATCGTTGGTTATCCAATGTATGTGTTATTCTCAACGGATATCACATTTATATATTATATGTACATTGAAGTCCCCGTAATTATCACCTATTGAGGTTTAGTCCATAATCAATTAACACTTTAACCCGTTATTAATCCAAGGGTTCAAGCCTTAAATTCTCTTTCATTGCTCACAATTCCCACCAATCTCTATTTGCATTACAATTAGCCACAAAACTAATTTAGATGGCACATAAGTGTCCAAAAAGCATCCATGTTTCCTACAAAATCCAAAATTTTACTCGCAATCAATGCTCTGTCCAGCATTAGGTTCGCTCGAGCGAACTTAAGTTCGCTCGAGTAGACCCAAACAGAGAAGTGGTCACTTGAGCGAACCACGGACTCAAACAGAACATGGGTCGCTCGAGCAGATCCATATCCGCTCTAGCGAACTCATCTAGAGAGCGGGTCGCTCGAGCGAACCCACCAGAATTCCTGCCTGAAATTCTACATCTCTCTTCTTCTTTTACTTTTCTTTCACCATTACATTTCCACAACCTGTACAAAGATTTGGACCTCTTGTCCACTACGTATTCATCATTCATCCACAAAATAGCACTTCTAATCATCCATTAATCCACAAAACAAATCCATTCTAACAATCCAATGGAAATGCACAAAAACTACAAATCAATGGAATTTCTATAAACTTCTACAATGATTAACATCCATCACAAACACGAGCTTATACTTGCCTCTCTTGGAGTTACTTAGCAAAATCCCTCTTTGCTTAGCTTGATTTGACACAAATATCTCCCCAAACTCAAACCCTAATATATGAAAACATGCCAAATGGCTTCTTATAAGCTATTCATGCTAGTAATCACTTCTAATCACTAAATGGAACTTCAAAATCTTATAAAAAAACACCAACTACTTACTTGTGGTTCAAAAGAAGGAAGCTTGGGTTCTCTTTCAAGCTCTAACTCATCAACAATGGGGGAAGTTCAATGGAGAAGATGAAGTAGATGAAGCCTTCACCCAAAACCACTTGAAAACCTTCCCAATCTCCACACTTGATGTAGAAAATGGAAGAGAAAGGAAGAAGAAGTGTCTAGGGTTTGCAAAAATGGAAAATGAACTCATCTCTTAGCTTATATAAGTGGACTTTTCTACATAAACCCTCTTCCACTTTTCTTATTTACATTCTAAGTCAAATGAAAGCTCATTTGATGAATCCTAAGTCAAATGGAATCGAGTCCATTATGAAAGCTAACATCCCCTTCGGGATACACACGTTGGTATCAAGAATTTCCGTATTTGACGAAATACATGACAGCCCGTATTTACAAAAAGGTCCTTAGTTCACATTGTTTGAGTCTAAACTCATTTTAATTAAACTAATTCCATGTAAACCCATTCCATTATGCTTAATGCATCTTTTGAGACTAATTTGTCTCTCTTTGGTCATTAACCATCACTAATTCAATTAACCATGCTTAATTAGCATTAATCTCAATTAATTAGCCTTAATCATAATTAGTCCGGGTTGGGTTGTAACAGTTTCCAGCATTGAATATTAGATTAGCTTGTAGCTCAAAGTTAGACTCTGATCATTAGACTAATTAGAAGTTTTCATTTCAGGTGACCATGATTCTATTTGAGGTTCTCCGATTGTATCCACCTGGGGCTTTCCTTATCAGGCGCACTTACAAGAAAATGAAACTGGGAGAACTCACACTTCCTCCCGGAGTACAACTGTCTCTACCAATACTCCTTATTCACCATGATCCTGAGATTTGGGGTGAAGATGTGGAAGAATTCAAACCCGACAGATTCTCTGAAGGAGTTGCGAAGGCATCAAACCATCAATTCGCGTTCTTTCCATTTGGTTGGGGACCACGAATATGTATTGGGCAGAACTTTGCTCTATTGGAAGCTAAGTTAGCATTGGCCATGATTCTCCAGCGATTCTCATTTGAGCTATCTCCCTCCTATGCTCATGCTCCTTACACTATTATAACTATCCAGCCCCAACATGGTGCTCAAATCATCTTACACAAACTCTAAAGTCATTTTCACTTAGCCCTGATTAAATTCTACTGTAGTATCCTGATATTTCTTCAATATAGTGTGCTTTGAAGAACTTGAAGATTTGAAACACCACTACAAGCCTTTGTAAAGTGGTTTTGTGTAATTTGAGCAGTCCCCTATGTAAGAAATCTGATTATATCAAATGTGTTTTTCGGTGTGAACTCTCTCTCTCTCTCTCTCTCTCTCTCTCTCTCTCTCTCTCTCTCACAGAGAAAATGTGGCAAAACTAATTGGCTACCATAATAAAAGTTGTGTAGGAATTTAAACTATGAACCTATGTAGAAAATTAAGTGCCCATGTAGAAAATTAAGATTAGATATGTTACTCCATTACTAATGTCAGATCTTAAATGCATGGCAGAGAACCTCAGAGAAACGGATCCAAGAAATTCTAACATAATAAATCTTTTTGAGTTCACCCTCTGGATTCAATGGTCAAATAAGTGCCAAATTGCCTTCATAATCTATCGATCTGGATCCAATATTTTGTGGGGGAGAGAGTGGGAGACAATGTGGTATTAAAGTAGTTGCGTTCCTCCTCCCTAGTGTAACATATCCAATAAAAAAAATTGTCAGTTCGAGTATGATTGGTCTTGTTTCTAAGCTGAATTTCTATCTCAACCGTGAGTGCGTTGGATACATCTAGCCACCTTTTCCGTGTCTTGTTTGTTTACATAGAATACATAGAAATTGAATGCATATGAATTCATGCCCAAAGTATTTATAAATAAAGACCCAAGGTGAATATACAATAATGACCTTCAAATAACCTTCTCTTTAGTAGAAAGTGAATCAAGAGAAGATGGGTATTTATACCTAATCATCACCCTAATAATTCAAATCCTAAGAAAGTCAAAGTCTTATATATTATTATTTATCATTCACACTTTATTTATTTAATAGTCTTTCAATGGAGCTCATTTGACCATGAACTCATACGTATTCTATTACAAACAAACATGCCATAATCAAAGTTACCATTGGCACTATGATAGTTGTCCGAACCCTCATAGGTTTGCAGCCATTCTAATTATTAAGAGGCCATCATTGTGGGCCCAAACCCACTAGCTCGATTGCTTGCGTTCAACCAAGCCCGCCTTATACCTACGACCGGGCCCTCGAGCATAACTAGCTCTTCATTAGCTAGACCCAGCCCAAGAACTCTGGTGCGGGATTCGGAAACTTAGATATGGGCTCGGATCTAAAAAAGGCTCAGACCCACCCCGCTAACTTCCATCATGGCCCGACCATGCAATGTATTATATGATTCTATTTTGTACTGCATGCAGTGGGAGAGAAGAAAAAAATAGATGAAGCGTTTCTCGACCTTGTTGGCTTCTACAAAGAGGATCCATCCACCGTCCGATGCTCACCACCAACTTATCTCCATCGTTGATTCCTGCAAATCACTGGACCAGATCAAGCAAACCCATGCCCAGATGATCACCACAGGCCTTATTCTACACGCCTATCCTGCAAGCAGGCTCATCAAATTGCTCACTCTTCAAAAATTCGCCTCCCTCTCGTATGCTCACCAGGTGTTCGACCAAATTCCTCTTCCAGACCTCTTCATCTACAATACCCTCATCCAAGCCCATGCTCCCACAACCCATTCCTCCCACATTTCGCTTCTCCTCTTCCGGTCTTTGCTCTGCCATTCGTGCCATCAACCCAACCGATACACCTTCGTTTTCGTCCTCAATTCGTGTTGTTATGGGTTGGGTGTTTTGGAGGGCGAGCAAGTCCGAGTCCACGCGATCAAACGTGGGTTCGAGACTAGCGTTTTTGTTAGTAATGTGTTGATTAGAATGTATGCGAATCGGGGGTCGATTGGCGATGCGAGGCGGGTGTTTGATTGGAGTGTTGAGTTGGACATGTTCTCTTGGAACTCGTTGATCAGTGGGTATGTGGGATTGGGTGATTTGGAGATGGCTAGAGAATTGTTTGATGATATGCCTCAAAGGGATGTTGTCTCTTGGAGCACCATGATTGGTGGATGTGTGCAGGTATGCTGGCTCATCGTAGTGTGTTCTTTTATTGCATTGAATTGTGCTAACTGTATTGTGGGATCCTTTATTTTCAAGGTGTTGAATTGAAACAAAAGCCTCATGAATTGTAGTTTGTCCAAACATCACACATTGATCAAGTGATGTTCACCCTTTGAATTTAAGTTGTCTTCTTCAAAGGTTGACCTCAGTTGAATTTGAGTGATATGAGGACCAGCGATCGTTCATATGGTATACCTTCTTGAGAAGTAGGGACCCATTGCACTCTATATCTATTGTTTTTAAAAGTTTTATGGTAGTTAGTTTAGCTGACTTTCCATATTGAGTTTTGTTCGTAAAAAGGAGCTTTGGACAATTAGTTAGTATAGGTAAAGTTTCCATATTAAGTTTGGTTCGTAAAAAGGAGATTTGGAAAATTAGAAAGAATTGTGGTATTCAAATATAAAAATTCAATTAAATGAAAATATGAAATGGAGATTTTAAAGAAGATTTAGGTTGAACTTGAGATATGTGAATTGGGAAACATCATAATCGTTAGGTTACAATGAAAAATAGGAATTTTCTTTGACAAAAATGTAATACATTTTTTTACCCCATGTTGCTCTGTGAAGTGACTGTTTGTTTTCTATTGTACATTTATATGGATGTTTAAAGTTTAAACAATCATTTGAGTGAACAAAACAGGCTTCTTCTTTTTTTTTTTTTACTGAATGCTTATATGTTGAACCCTTATAGATTGAAAGATACCCCAAAAATCTTCCCCATTAGACTGAATGATCTGATAGGAGTGCATTGGTTCATGGTCCATTCCTCGAGAGCCCAACAGTTCAACTGGTTGCATAATAAAAGGTAGATCACCTCTACCATATTCTGGTCCAACAAAATAGCTGTTTCCTTGTGTCAACCATGATTGTATTATACCACTTCCTTTATTTATTTTTCCCTAGATGGATTCCTGTTCTTTGTTCATTAAGGAACCACTCTAAATGCAAATTGTCCACTGCTTTTCAATTTGTTTTCTTGTGCTGACATGAAGCAGTGTACTGAAGTTCATTTAAAAGATTATATTTAGTTCGTTGCATTGATATGCAATTTTCTGTCATGTAATTCCTCAAAATATCACTAGTTTTGGTCAGGTGGGATGCTTCATGGAAGCTATGGAGCTGTTTCATGAGATGCAGCTTGCAGGTGCCATACCAAATGAGTTCACACTTGCAAGTGCTCTTGCAGCATGCGCTAATCTAGTAGCTTTGGATCAAGGGAGATGGATTCATGTCTACATAGAGAAGGCCGGGATCATGATAAATGAGCGATTACTTGCCAGCCTCATAGATATGTATGCCAAGTGTGGAGAGATAAAATTTGCATCGAAGATTTTCTTTGGTGAGCATGGTCCCACCCAAAAAGTCTGGCCTTGGAATGCCATGATTGGTGGGCTTGCCATGCATGGGCTATCCAAGGAAGCCATTAATCTTTTTGAACAAATGAAACTCACAAACGTAGCACCTGATCATGTCACATTCATTGCGTTACTTAATGCCTGTAGTCATGGATTATTGGTGGACGAGGGACACTTATATTTTAAATCAATGAGTTGCGTGCATGGCGTGGAACCCAAAATCGAGCATTATGGGTGCATGGTGGATCTTTTTGGCCGTGCTGGATATCTAAGGGAGGCAGAAGAATTAATACTAACTATGCCTATGGATCCAGATGCTGTCATATGGGGGGCTTTGTTAGGTGCCTGTCGAATTCATGGAGATATAGAAATGGGGGAGAAGATAGGGAAACTCATTAGAGAATTGAAACCTAATCTTGTGGGTTGTCATCTTCTGTTGGCTAACATGTATTCTGATGTTGGGAGATGGAATGACGCAGTGAGTCAGAGAAATAAAATTGAAATCAGTGGTATGAAGAAAACACCAGGTTGCAGTTCCATTGAATTGAACGGAATGTTTCATCAGTTTCTGGTGGGTGATCGATCGCATCCTCAGACTAAGCAAATTTATTCATTTTTGGATGAGATGGCTATTAAGTTGAAGATTGCTGGGTATGTTCCAGAAGTCCGAGAAGTGTTGCTTGATCTCGATGAGGAAGACAAGGAAACTGCTTTATCAAGACACAGTGAGAGGTTAGCCATTGCTTTCGGGTTGATCAACACAGCACATGGAACCACAATTAGAATAGTCAAGAACTTACGTGTATGTTGGGATTGCCATCAGGCAACAAAATTTATCTCCAAGGTTTATGATCGAGAAATCATTGTGAGGGACCGGATTAGATTTCACCATTTCAAGGATGGATTGTGTTCATGCAATGATTATTGGTAAACATGATGTGTTCACCTCCTCTTTCCGAACTGTAATTAATGCCGAACTCAAGAAGATCAAACGCAATTCATTATCATCCAGTTAACTACATTTGATGCACAGAATTCAGAATTTTCCCAGCTGAAAAATGGATTAATTGTAGCTTGGATTTTAACTGATGTGAGTTGAATAACACAACATATGCAGAATGAAGAGCACCCGAATGATGGACTACCATGCATGCTCGATGACGCTGATGGCTCCTACCAAATTGATCTTGACCAATGCAGCTTATCAACTAACTGAACCGCCTTCCCCTCAATTTCAGTGTATAATCACTTGTGCTGTGGGCATTCAAAGAATGCATCAGAGGAGTTTGAAGTGAAATGAGGAAGGCAGTTTAGGGTGGGGGATCAAAAAAGGGTGAGCCTTAAAGGTGGGGAAGAGCTGTATGCATGCATGCATATGTAAAAATTTTACATTCTTTGCTCCCATTTTGGGTTAAAGAGATCAAATGTAACTGTATTTTATACTTTGTATCTTTCTTTTCATACTATATATTTTGTATCTTTCTTTTCATACTATGTGGGAATGTGATCATTTTATTCTACTAGTGTCTGTAGGACTCAAAATCTGAAAATGTTTACCTTCTTAAAAGGAAATAATTTTTAGTTTTTTTTTCCATATACCCCGTCTGTTTTGCCTATTTTTAAAAACCCCTCATAAATTTATATATATATATATATTTATTTATTTATTACAATTTTACATTTCTGTGAATGTTCATAAGCCCTTTTGACCAGTGGTCAAACTATTTTTTACTAGAATCTGCGCTCTGCTCTTTCCGTTTCAAAGACCAATATGCTCATTAAGGTTTTTATTTTTTTTCCCGGAATATGACCCCTTTCTTTTTGCCTATCGATAAATGACCACCTGATGATTCGAGAATTTAGGATAAAACCTTCCCTTGCGTGTAGCTAAAAATAATCCCCTAAAGGACCAAGATCTTTTTCTTCTTTTTTTTTTTTTTTTTTCTCATTCTGGCTACACTAGATCAGGCTAGGATGCTAGGGACAGAGCCCGTTAACAATGGTCAAGCATTCATAAAACCCCCTAATGCCACTAATAAAACCGTTAAAACTTTGAGGCCTTTCAATGAGTTGTTTTGATCATCTAATCACCATGGGTTGCTCCCCTAATTTATGACATGACCTTCACATCTGACCCAATCTCACTAATTAACATGCACCAAGTGGGCGTCATGCTAAATGTTTATATTGATGCAAATGGTCTGTGGCGGAATATTCTTCAAAGCGCAAGAAATTTTGCTTGGTGCTTTTGTATTATCTCCCTCTCCCTCTCCCTCTCCCTCTCCCTCTCATCTTGTTTGGAGTCAAAACCCTAGTTTAAAAACTCCAAACTCAATTCGACTTTGAAGTTCACCTGGCCGATTACTCATTTTGACTTCCCTAAACCTGTTCCAATTGGTGTCTACATTCAAGTCCATGTGTGCCAAGGACGCAACAAGTTGTTTGGGATCACAGAGAGAATGTAAAAGCACCAATTATCTTAAACCTAGCCAACCCCAAACAGTAGTAAATTGGTTTGCTGGACTCAGTCGTGCTTTCGAATTCAGATCACACCCAATTAACTTATAACCGACTTCTGTCCATTTCATTTCCTTCTGCAACAAAATCTCCCCTAAACTACAGAATCCCACTTAAAATACATTAACCTATTATTTCTCTCTTCCTTTTCTTTTATTGTCCTTCTTGCATCAGGTACAATTCGTGGAAAGATCTGATCCGTGCAAAGCTTGACTCTGTTGCCGTCCTGATTCCTTATAGCAATTACCTGGCTATTGCTTGACCACCCATCTTCCGTCTCTCGGATAAATGGGCCCTGCCCCTCTTTGTCCTTGCTTCCTTTTTCCCTCCCTTGAACCATCAATCCACCTCAAACATCTGCTCTCCCACGTCTCTCCACATGATAACAAGAACCAAAGCAGAACACTTCCTGTGGACCTCATGGATCCACTACAGAAGCCTTCTCTCCATCGTAAGGTACTTGTAACACTTCCCACAGGCCGTTTGCTTCTCTCCACATGCATTTCTTTGCTAGCAACAACTCAAGTCAAATGGGGTTCCTGATACAACTATGGAACTGTCATGTTAATGCTGTCTATTTCATGTCTGCGTAGGAATCAGTTTCTGGGTGTTTGAGATATAAGTGTGTTAGCATGTTTTTGATTTGGGGGTCAATTGAAGACTTGGGTCTTGTTGGGTTTAGGTGATTGTGTGAGGGTTCTGGGTATTTTGAATGATGTTGTCATTGACGTACCCAAATGTCGAACTTAGCAGAATGGGATTGGATTGGGTTGGTTGTGGGTGTTCTTCTAGCAGAGGGGGGATATCGCTTGTTGGGTCTTGGGGTAGGAAGTATGGGAGGTGGGGTCGTCGGCCAGAGAGGTTGTTGTGCAGGGGAAAGGTTGCTAGGAGTGGAGTTTGTTCGGCCCAGATTCCTGATACAGTGCGCAATGGTGAGTTCTGCTTGCGAAGACTCAATAGCTGATATAGTTATAGAATTTGTTTTTTTTTTTTTTTTCTCTCATGGATTTCGCCGATGGGTATTCTGCAGATGTTCTAGATGCAGCCACACTGGAGAATAAATCGAAGTCTAGTAGTCCTATCTCGATATCTTCTTTGTTGGATGCAGTTGCTGATGACCTCAAAACCTTGAATAAAAACCTCAAAACAGTGAGTACTTATTGATAAACTAAAGTGATTTCCTATTATTTGCTTTGAAATTATTGCATTTTAAGTGCATGCCTGCCTTTTTTTTTAATTATTTTTTATGACTCTGTTTCGTTTCTGGCCATTTTCGGAGCAGAGAGGTCCTTATGTCGGGGATTTCTTATAGTACAAAGAAATCAAAAAATATTTTTCTCTGCTACTGAAATGTCTTGGAGCTAAAAGAGCATAAGCCGCTTCTTTTTTGGGGCGGAAGAGTATTTTGGTACTTAAGTAGCACCATATGCTGTTAAGTAGATTGGTCTTCTGCTTCCTAGCTAGCCAGACTTTACATGGTATTAGAGCCATGCCAGATCTTGAGTTCGAACCCTGGGAAGGTGTTGTTCCCCCAGATCAGATGGGCAGACACATATCACGTGGGTAGGCACATGTGGGTTGCGAATTCAAATGGTGTCCCATTCGGGGGAAAGCGGGTGTTAAGTAGATTGGTCTGCCGCGTCCAGACAGCTTAAGCTTTTGGCTGTATTGGCTAGCTGGACTTGACAATGTACATGTATGAATAGGCATTGTTCTGAAAAATCAGTTATACCTTGTATGAACCAATTTTAGTGAACTGTGAAATGTGATAATTTGAAGCAAGTGGGTAATTGAGACTTCATACTGAATGGGTAGTGGTTTTGATCCCAGATTACCATCCTGGAAAAGGTTGCTTTGCATAGTATTTCTTCTTTGTTGCCTTTATGGTGTTTTCTGTTATGTTGGCTCATCAGTTTATTATTAAGAGCTTTTATTAGAAAAGAATGTAGAGAAAATATGCTGGAGGGATTGAACCCATATTGTACTTGGAGAGGCACTTAATTGAAAAAATACTTGCCTGATTCACAATGTAATGGTTATTCAGATTATTATTAAATCTTTTTGAAATGATTTATTAAAATATAGTAAAAAGTGCCAAAATCAGTCTATCAAGAACAAGGACTACCAAAGGCAGCAAGCAAGAAATGGATTGCAAAGGTAGATTCCTGTTGGCAACCATATAATGTCCTAGTACTCCTGCCTCTACTAATGAGTCTGCTTCCTTGTTTCAATTCCCTAGAATATGAACGAGGTACATCTCAACAGTGGATATCCACTAACAAATGGTAACATTCTCCAAGGAGAGTTAGCACTTCCTTTTGTCCACTTTGAAGCCTTTACTGAATCAATTTTAATAAGCAGTAGGACTACACATGACTGAGAATGGTCAAAACTCCTCATCTAGCTTCTAAAGTTTAAGCTCTATTAAAGTCACCAATCCTGACAGCTTAAAAAAGGAAGGACACTTTCTACAATCATTTTTAGTTGTTCCTCCAATCCTGGAAAGTTGAGCTTTCCAATCAATTCACCGTGTTTATCATTTCTACTGTCCTGGTATGAGCTCCACCCTAGAGTCAAGGTTAAAACAAGCAGGTGCATATCCTCTAATAACAACTGCTTTTCCTCTATCTAATTCTGAAAATCACACTAAATAAAGAGTTCTTTGATTGTAACCCCCATTGAAAAATCCATAAAGCCACAATTAAAAAAAAAAAAAAAAAAAAAAGTGATCAACTCTATTGACTCACACAAAGCAAATATTTGGCTAGGCAAAATTGTGATTTGTTTTTTTTATGATCAAGGGTTACAATATTATTGGACGAAGTAGCGAAAAAAAGGCTTTTCAGTGGGTGAAGCACAAGAACACCTTACAATCTTGAAAGGAAAATGAATTGAAAACTTTGATGTTATAAGTTCGGGAAATGCTTATGCTCAAAAAGATGGCTTGGGGTTCTGGTATTGTGATCTTCCTTTTTTTTTTTTCAAATGGAGGGTGTCCTAGCCCTTTGGGCTTCCTGTAAAGCCCCAAGATCCGGGCGCCTCAAATCTCGGGACGCTATGAGAAAGTACCCAAGAGATGCGGAAAATCCAATAATATAATCAAGTGTAAATCTCTTATGAGCAAGTAAATGGATAAAGCTTTAAAATTTTATTTCACTTTAAGGGATTACAAGGTACTTTCCGTAATTAAACTAACTATTCAATTCTAAGCCAACACGGCCAGCTACAATAAAAAGGAAAGGATAAAGATCTATATGATAGACGCCTCTTGATGCACCAACTGCATCGCTCTCCAAATCCTGCGGCAACGAATCAGTCGCCAAGCAATTCTACCAATCAAAGAAAGCGGAAAAGAAGATACCTGAAAACACTAAGGATTGGGTCAAGTTCGATGAGCCGAGCAAATGGGCATGTTTAGATGGCAATACATTATATTAATAAATAAGGAAGAAGACCATACCTGATCCCAGTTGTACCTACGTGATTAGTACCTTGATAATAATATAGAATATCAGAGTGCAACAGAAACAATGTAGAGTGTAGTGTATGAACGATAATCGAGATAGTAATATAACAGATGTTGGATACAGTAGATCAAGTAGATAAGAGAAGCCATTATCATCAATAAACTAAGCAACAGCATCACCAGTATCCACAACAGTATCACCAGTAATAAAAGTAGCAGGGGGAAGTAAACCTACCATATCCACAACCATCGTCTCTGGATCCATCCGTAATAATGTCGGCCGTTAAAAAAACTAAGCAACAGCATCTATAACACTTAATAATCATTAAACCAATATACATAAATAGGATCAAACAAGGGCACGTCCACAGTTGAAGTACAAGGGACGTGGGAGGTCAAAGTCAGCCCATCGTCGTCGTCCTGACAACTGTCGATTGACATCAACCATGGGGGTCATAGTCACCCATCGCTGTCGTCTCATCGAATAGGAGCGTACGAGAGTCCATCAATATCCATAGCCACAGTCAAGTCTAAGCCATTGGTCTTACATGCTCAATCACTCATCCATAGCCACAACCAAGTCTTGGCTATTGGTCTTACATGCTAGATCAACATCAATCACTCATCCATAGCCACATCCAAGTCCCAGCCATTGGTCTTGCATGCTAGATCAACATCACCGTCCATCCACATCCGATCCGAGCGCCGGCGATTTCAGTACCCCTCCCACACCGGTACCTACTGTGTCATCCAATAATATCTCAATATCAATATCCATGCCGGCATCATAACCCTCGGCAGACTAATCGTACATCCACAAATCCTACAGACCACTAGGTAGGGGTACTCCGAACTGGATAGCCTCATCATAATTAATATGAGACGATATTAGCCAAGGGCATGAGGCACGGAGTTCGGGTATAAGTAGTCCATCCTTACGATTCCCAACAGTTAATAATGCATACCCTTGTAAACTCCACTTCTCGATACGCTTAATTAACAGTATCTCATTATACAGTCCGTCCATCAATATATACCGTTAAGTTCCCAATATTACAGGTGAGGACTTCGAGTGCCATGTCCTGACATCTCATCCAATACGGACCGTAATCATAGATCAGAGCCTAAGTGCAATGCCCTGATTTTAGTACCTCTCAAGGCCAACATCTAAGGTTCGGACCTACCAGCTAGCTTCAGTGTCCATTTCATCAACATAGGTACCACATGTCACAAATCTATCAATGATCGCTGCCCCTCTATTCGGGTCTAGGTCCCCACTTCACCTAAGACAGTGATCACGGAGTCTCAGATGCTTATTATGTATCCTTGGTGCTCCTGAAGGTATTTAGCATCATAGGACATCCATAACCATTGAATCGGGTTCCGTTTCACAACCCTAGACCCTACTTAGGTGGTTACACGGGTCAAGGTTAAGCCCGGCCCTTGACTCGTGTTTAGCGTATCCCAAACAGTCCAAATGGAAAGTCAACGAGGCCCACACATGATCAAATCATAAAAGGATCCAAATCTGGGAAATATACTGTTTACCGGGTCAATATATACCGGGTCCACAGGTCGACCTGGTACTCTGTAGAAGTGGACAGCTAACTGGGAGTCAGAAAATACAGTCTGTAGTGTCCCTGGTCGACCTGGAGGGTCATCCGGTCAACCGGGTGAACTACAGGCATTTCCACAAACATCTGGCAGGTGAGGGGATCCTCGGTGTGGCCGGACCGGGTACACTGGATTCTGTACCCTATGAGAATTTTCAGTTCCCAGCTGTGTGTCAGTTCACTGTATGCCCGGTCAACATCCTGAGTGACCAAGTAGACTGGGTACACGTGAAACCATAAATTTCAGGATTTTGTCCTCTTCCATTTTCTATCAAAACTCCATCAAATCCAGCCCAGATCTACACTGATCATCTCCAAACATCATACACACCTTCCACATCATGATCTCATCACTAATGGACCATTGATCTTCCAAAGGGGGGATTCCCATCCATCAACAGCCAAAATCACATAAAAGAGCTTAGAATAGCAATCACATACATCACATCATCCAATCAACCATTTAAATATAGAATCATGCCAAATAACCATCAAAGACAATAATTAACAATCTAAGCATGTTAATCAATTTAATTAAGAAATCTAAACACGTCTACCTGCCTAATTAGGAAGAAAGCTCCTCAATTAGCTTGGCTTCACTTCAAATGCTCTAATATCACCCCAATAGCTGAATCCACAATTTCCACACCCATTCCCAAAGAGAGAAATGCATAAGGAAGAGAAATCTAAGAGAAATGACTATTTTATAATAAAATTGAAAAGGGAGGAGGAGGTTACTTTTACTTGGAGAGGGAAGAGAGATCTAGGAAATGAGATGAGCTCCTAAGCTTGTAGGTGGCTAGATGTAGATGAGGCTCTTGCTTCTAGTAATTGGAGGGCTAAGATCTAGAGAGAGAGAAACCCTAATCTCTAACTTAGAGAGAGAGAGAGATATGGGAGGAAAATTGTAGTGAAATGAGAAGAATGGATGAGAGGGGTTTCTTTTATAGGAAATGGGTTGGGTTATAGTCTAAAATGCCCTCTCTTGCTAATGTAAGTTTATAATAAGGATGGAGGTATTTGAGGAAGATTAAAATGGAATGACCAAAGGGTCCTTGGTTACTAATAGAAATAAAGGATAAGGACTAAGGTAGTTTAGGTACTCACATATAATTACTAAAGTATCCTCAAATGAGTAGTTGTGAATAAAGGAGCTTAAGAGCAATAAAGGTTTGCTATTTATAAGGACAAAAGTGCCCATGTTTGCTTGGTTGACAATAAAGAAGGCTAAGGTTATTTAAGGTATTGAGATTTTCAAAAAGGAGGGAAAATGTGTGGTTGGAAGGACTAGAGTACCCTCATATAATAAATGAGTTAATGAGTTAGGCAATGGGTAGTTGGGTCATTCTAAGATAAAGTGTACACCTCTCTATGGAAAACCCTTATATGGTTAAGATTAATGCTAATGCTTCTAATTAGAAAATTAATTCTAGAAAACCACTATTAATCTCACAAGGGTTTTAATCTTATAATCTAGGCTAAATTAATGGGAATTACTAACTACTCATGCTAATCATCTATTAAATAGGATAACCTAGGGTTGACTTGGTCAATTTGGGTCCCACTAGGTATTTCTAGGGACGGGTCATTACACTTCCTATCAAATCCATCAAAAGGAAACACCACCCTTCCAACTCCAAGTATATCCATTTACTCCATTTGCTGAGTTTAAGAATCCAACAAAAGTTCCTTCTAAATATGATGTTCCACATCTTCTTCCCAACTCCAATTTAATCTTTTACTTGCACGCTTCTACAACTATGAAATCACACATAACCTTTGAGGTGTTGATACCCATGGAACCTCCACTACACAATGTCCCATAGTCAAATACAACTACCAAGCTCAATAACAAATGCAGAAATCTCCTGAAATAATTTTCCACCTTTACTTTATTCATCCTTTAGTTTCACAATATCCATATTCCATACCGATGACCCAATGCTAAGCACTCTTTATGCCCCACCGGCAACCACTATTTTCTCTTCCTATTTTTAAGCAATCACTTTTCCCACTGAACATCAATTTCCAATCCAAACCTTTGTCTCCATTTTGAAAATAATGCACAATTCTTTCTCCACAATATTGCCTGAACCCAGAACTTCATTTTGATTCGACAATTTAACATATCCAATTCACAATGTAAAATTACTATTTTCACTGTCTGCCTCCCACAAGAAATCCCCCTAGATCTTTTCGAAATTTAAATGAAGAAAAATAACATGGGAATATTAGTAAGAACAGCTTTATGAGAGTATTCCACCTTCAAAAGAAAGTAAACTTTTCCAAAGAAGCTAACTTTTTTGTAAAATAAATGAGAGTAATTCAATTTCCAAAAACAAGATAGTACTTTTGATAACTTGCTCCTAATTCCTCCTCTGCTTCTGGTAAATTAAAGGGTAATTATTACCTTATGCTAGGGAAGAAATTAGAAAAACTGTGTTTTTACTATGCCTCAACTATATCATTGTACTTGAACTGTTCGATAGTCATAATTGACAATAACTTCGCTATTCCCATCGCTATTCTAGAACCACACATGAGACCTCAGCTTCATATGGCTCCTTGATTTCCTTTATTACCTTGGCATATTTGTAGGGTGGATAGAGTGAAGATGCGTTGAAGAGTCCCAAATTACACTCATGGATTTACAAAAGAAATTACACCAATGGAATTCTGTCTACCATAATAACAAGCAAAAAAAAAAAAAATCCATATTGATCTCGTCCTTCACTTTAGAATGAGATTCAACATATTGCAGGTGAATGTTGTTCCATCACTACTTCATCTTAAACGCGCAGTTCACATGCTATTCCCTCACTTCAAATGAGTTCAAGGACTCTATTGCAAAATGCAACTTCTTGGACCTCGGCTTCTCTGGTTCAAACAAGAGCCGATGTGGTGGTGTTTATGGAGTGGAGCGTCCAGATAGGGCTTTTACCAACGGTGACTGCTAACTAGAGTTTTTCCAAGAGGGTAACTTTTTCGCGAGCCTTTTAGTGGTTGGATTCTGAAGAGAAGGTGATCCAGGATTCACCCTAATACAAGGCCAAAGTAAATAAATGGAAAAAATACCTCATGTAAACCAACGAGTTCAAAGAAAGTAAAAAAAGATCCTCTACTCTTGCAGTGAAGCTCTTATATAAACTCACCTTCAACCCAAAACCACTTCAAAGCTTCTTAAACTCGGAATGAGGTTATAAAGGTGCTCCAAAGAGCATCGCAAAAAATTACTGTGTCATGTGTAAATTGTAAATTTGAAACTTCAACTTCCTTATGACCAACAGTGTCAGAGCATATAGAGTTGGGTCAAAACTCTCTATGCTCTGTGGCTACCATTAAAAATAAGAAGGGAGAAAGAAGATCATCTAACTAGATTCTCTTGAAGTTCTAAAATTACATCTGGGAGACCCACTAAGGACTGAAAACTGGTCTGTTGATATACATTTTGCTATCCATCTTACCAATTCTCCTTAAATCTACCTAGTTCTCAAAATCTATTTTCTTTAAAAGGTATGAAATAATGGCCAACCAACATGATTATAGTCTTTTTCCATGTCAATTTTGCGTACCAACTTGGATTCACGTCTTTTCTCTTTGGAATAAATACATTCATTTGCACCCAAGCTTCCATCCAAAATTTGGCCTTCGATGCACAGAAGTGCTTTGATAACAGAAAATCATTAATATTACTAACTTCCTAAGTCTACTGACCAATATGTCCATAGTAATCACCATTCAAATAAATAAATAAATCCAAAATGAACATGTAGGGACTACCATTAGGCTTCTCAGCCTAAAACCACCACCTTCGTGTCTTGGAATAGGTGCAATGACATTGTAGTCGCACTTCCATTCAATCTTCCTCTGCCAAAGAACTCATTATAAGACCTGTAAAAGATCCTTATTTAGGTTCCACTAACATGCTTAATATAATGCAAATGAAAATCTATCCTGGTTTAGCTATCTCTATTCGATCCTTGGAAATTCCATGAAAATTACTGTTATCAATTAGCTTGGACACCCTTTATATTCCTTTCAGATTCTAATGATGTGACAAATTGACCCCTTGTTCCATTACTAGAGAAGTCCCAACTATTTGCATCATATAAAAAGGCAAAAAAAAAGGAGAGCCCTTCTATTGTGATAGTAAATCAGTTAATATACTTGGTCATGAATAATTCACAATTAAGATTTAGTGCTTGGGCTTCCCAAGATTGGCATAATTTATTTCAGCAACAACTTGTTTTGATTCACTTGCCAATAGTAAAAAGGAAAAAATACATAAATAAAAAGCCTTGATTAAGTTTTTATGATATTTGTTACATTGGATGATCATTTTTATTTGAAATTAGTTGCTTCAGCTTAATTAGTCTTGCTTTTCTCTAGGATGCATTGTGATGCTCCAAACTGCAAATTGTCTGAATATTTGGTTAACTATTCATCTGTTGTTGTTTGAGTTTTTTGGTTGATTCCAACCATTATAGCAGCATCCCAACTATTTTGAGTTTTCATTTCCACCTCATCCCAAATGTGTGGCAAAAAAATAGTGATACTATCTACCAAAATATTCAAACAATTTGCTCAGTTGAACTCTTTGATTGCATTTTTTACCTATGATCTACCTCCATTAGGAATGATGAATTTCGTAGGGCATTAACGTTATCTATCGATATCTGATACTCTTAATTCTTATATCTTTTGTCTGATAAAGATATTTTGGTAGATTGTTGGTACAGAAAATCAAGTCTTAGCATCTGCAGCAGAACAGATATTTGGTGCTGGTGGAAAAAGATTAAGACCAGCTTTAGTGTTCCTGGTGTCAAGAGCTACAGCAAAATTAGCTGGCTTAAGGTAGGTAGCTCAGCATTCTGCCAATATTCACACAGAAAGTTCTTGTGTTGAATGGTTTTGTCATTCACCTACTATTTAAATCTAGGGATCTGACACCACAACATCGACGCTTAGCAGAGATCATTGAGATGATTCATACCGCAAGCTTAATACATGATGATGTATTAGATGACAGTGGAATGCGAAGAGGTAATCCTATATTGATTAGATGTAGCCCATAGAATGTTGTTAATAGTTTGTGTTTTGATGAATCTAATTGTGTGCATGAATTCTTCACTATTATAGAAATGAAAGCTACATCATCACACGATGCAATAATGCTATTACCTCCAAAATATATAGTTGAGATAAAAAATATATGTCGATTATCCATTGAGAAAAGGCCACCTTGAATTTTCCATGAAGCCTTTAAGGGATCAGTTATGGACGACATTATTGTGAAGTATACCGGTGTTCAAAATGTTCTCATAATACATGATTGCATATTGTGAAATCTAATGGCATGGATGCCTAAACGACCTTATCTTTAATTTTCTCTTTCTCAATTACTTGGTCGTCCTGGATGCGCCCTTGGTGAGTTTGAATTAAGCTTTAAGTATTTAAAGGAACTTCCATATCTTTCTCCAGGAAAGGAAACCATTCACCAAATGTATGGCACTAGGGTTGCAGTACTAGCAGGTGACTTCATGTTTGCACAGTCGTCGTGGTACCTTGCAAACCTTGAAAACCTGGAAGTCATAAAGCTTATTAGCCAGGTATGTACGACAAGATACCCAGCCACTTCTTTAGTTATTGTAATCATAATATTGTATACATTAGGTGTCAATTGTTTATTTCCTCAGGTCATTAAAGATTTCGCAAGTGGTGAAATAAAGCAAGCATCAAGCCTCTTTGACTGTGACCTTCCACTTGATGAATATTTGCTCAAGAGCTACTATAAGACTGCCTCCTTAATTTCCGCAAGCACAAAGGCTGCTGCTATATTCAGCGGTGTCAGTGAGACCATATGTGAGCAGATGTTTGACTATGGAAAGAATCTCGGTTTATCGTTCCAAGTTGTTGACGACATTCTTGATTTTACTCAGTCAGCAGAACAGTTAGGCAAACCAGCTGCCACTGATCTGGCCAAGGGGAACCTTACTGCACCTGTCATTTTTGCACTGGAGAAGGAGCCCAAGTTGAGAGAGATCATCGACTGTGAATTTGGTGAAGCAGGCTCTCTGGATGATGCTATTGATTTGGTTTTTAAAAGTGGGGGAATTGAGAGGGCTCGAGATCTAGCTAAAGAGAAAGCTGATCTAGCAATTAGTAAGCTTCAGTGCCTTCCTCAGGATGAGTTCAGATCATCACTTGAGGGGATGGTGAAGTATAATCTCGAACGGATTGATTAGATTGGCGCCATACTAAAATTTTGAAGCTGGAAAATATTCATACATGGTGTTGGGTTCTGATTGCAACACCTAGTTTCGTGTAATAATGCATTGCAGCATGTTTTTATCCATCCTTAAAAGGAAAATAATGCCAAATACCTGTTGCATATTCTAACATTCAGAGCCTTCAATATTAGAACCATTTTGTTGTATTTGAGGGTTATTTATTCAATCAATCAAATGATCAATCTTGTCTGAATTAACAATGGTTTTTGCTAGATTGTGAGAGAATTGTGAGACAGAACTAGTTTTGGTTCATTTTTGTGATGAATGTGGATTGCCATAGAGAAACTTGCACAATCCTTTACAGTGATTGCTGTAGCTTTTGCCAATAGAATGTGATGATTCCTTTTCTTGTCGAATTGATGAAGGCTGGTCCCAATGCTTGGGGTTAGGGCTGTTCCTCATCCAGGTAAGACCTCCTTTGGACAATAGTACAGACCGGTCTTTTTTTAAACCATGGTTTACCCATCTTTCATTTTAATGAACCTGTATCTTTTTGCTCTTGCAGCAAGGATCTTCCGGAGAACAGCTTAACCAGTAACTCTAAAAGCTAGCCAATCCACTGGTAGCTCAGTCGGTGAGACACCTTCTTTCCACAAACAACCAAGGATCAATCCCTTGCCGTAGTGCTGGCGGTGAGGGATCTGGGTGAGTGAGTGTGTAGGGGGTGTGTGTGTTGAGTACTTTCCTTTCCAAAGAAGAAGAATAATCACCAGTGGTGCCCCCTTCTCCATTCATCATTTCTATATTATGTTCTTGTAGAAAAAACCTCAAAAATAAGAAATGATGGCTTTTTTCAGTTGCAAGAAATTGGAAAATTCATGTTAGGATAGTTCCTAAAACACCCAAAATCAGGTTTGAAAAAATTATGTTATTGGAATTCCTTAAACGCCAATGCCAAAAGAAATATTTCAAATTTTAGAAGGCTATCTCAGGCTCTTTATTCTCGTGAACTCGCATTTTCTTTAAAACCCTTCTCATCAATTTGGAAATTTGAAGAACTCTGAACGAAGAACTTAAATGAATTTGGAGTTATCTATCAAGAAACCTCTGTAAAGAATTCAGGTGTTTGATCATCATATCATTGACATACGAAAGTGGATACAATTGAGAGGACTCAGGGCGGAAGATAATGTACACACAAGCATGAACAGGGCTACAGCCATCAAATTTTCCTGCTTGTGGTGGAATCCATTGACATATGAAAGTGGATACGTTTGAGAGGACTTTAGGTGAAAGATAATGTACAAACAAACATGAAAGAGGCTACAACCGTCAAATTTTCCGACATGTGGTGGAATCTATTTTCACAAGAAACTATTTACCACTAGAAGTGACAAGTGAGGAAAAAAGAGAGTTTGTATGTAAAAAAAAATGAGATTGTCTTCTCTACGGGTCAATACTCATTTGTATGTAATCTTCCACCTTTCGCTTCTCCAACCTCTCCAATTTCAAATCTAAATGATATGAAATGTCAAGCACCCGACTGTCAATGTTAGTAATGTCATTCACAGGATTGTCAACACCTTTGATCCCTAGTCACAACGGACTAGATCTCAACTAGTGTATAAAACGGTGGATCTAGATCTTATAAATCTGACAAGCTTACACTGGGAAAATCACTGTCTTTTAGTACAAGCTTAATAGTGCGCCTGGATTATTTATATCACCCTGTTAATAACCAAAAACAACAAAAGCTCGAACTATTAGTAAACGATAGAATAATGTATATCAAAGATCCTGACAGAAGTTTTAATCCATAATTGGAAACAACACCAACAAAATACTCTCCAAAAACAAGAATTCAATGAATTTGGGCTTAAAGCCAATGGGCTGGAGGTAGGCATTGCTGGCCATTTCCTTCTCGGACCACGGCAGTGTTTTCAGTGGTGAATATCAACCCCACATGGATGTTTCCATTGTGGGTCACAAATAGGCAGGCACATGGTGGTCCCAAATATGCATGTGTCCTACCTTGACCTTCTAGGTTGACAAAATTGAAAAAGAGTATCATAAAATCAATATTATTCTCGAAGTTTCACCTATTCGCTGTGGGCCCATTAAGTCAAACTTTCTAGATTATTTACCTTGGGGACCGCCAACTTTTTTTGTGGACCGTCATCACATAAGAGGGATTCTTCCACCTCTTGATGTAGAATTTCAATGTTGAATTGATTCCTCTAATAGGAATATATAAACAGTTGATGTAAAGAGAGATCCTCAAAGTAAGAAATGAAAGAAAGAGGCAGTATGTGAGATAAAGTAAAGTCGTATTAATTAAGTATGAAACAGACGATTTGTTATACTTATGACTCACCTGGTGTCAACCAGATCCAGTCATATCATACAGTGGCTTCTATCTATCTATCTGACCGTCCACCCCTGTTTCAGCCATAAAAATGGGTTACTAGGTATCCCAATTTGATAATGGTTGGGTATTATCTGTTGTAAAACATGTTGAAGCATTTTTTTTCAAAAATTCATGAATGTCATATTTGGGAGCTGGGTTCATGCAAACATATTTTCAAAAGGATGTTTTTCATTGAAATATTTGATGGGAAAGTATCTTCCCAGAGCTCTTTAAAAAGACGCATCTTGTGCTCCTTGTTCTAGCCATTTTAGACTTCATTGCCTTGCTCCACATTGGCTAAAGTTTTAAGAAGAAATAGAGTTTTCTAAATATCTTCATTCTTAAAGCCTTTTTAGTTAACCATTGTTAATCCAAGTACATACAAAATTAATTCAACATTTAAGAAACATATATGCATTGCAGAAAACCAAATCAACAGCAATACAAAATATAATCTTGAAATGTAAATCCACTTGCAATTTGAAGGTTGGAAACAGAGAACAGTTGAGTAATCCGGCAATCTGAAAGTAAAATAGAGGTCAATCAAGGCTAGCGTTCAACGCTATATCTTTAAGACAATTTTTGCCCCCGTTATGGTGCTTACGAGCTTTTGTGGCGTTTGTCTCCCATGATACAATGATCAGTCGCACAGTAGTAGCACTTACAAACTGTGTGATCGGCGAACTAGAATTGTGCCAGACTTTCTCTCGACTCAGATGGACAACCCAGACGATGTAGAGACAGAGTGCATATGCAGGAAAAATGATGTCAAAAACACAGAGTCGAATGCGTTTAAATACAGCTCTTCAGGGTTGTTCATTCATGGGGCGCATCTATTTTGTTCATTACTATTCATAGTTGAAAAGACAGACGGAACAATAACTTCTTTTTTATTACACACCCGTTCAGTGTTAGGGCACACCCCATAAACACACACCCCATTTGGAAAAAAGAAATTTTAATAAATAAAATTTCTCCAAAAATATGAATAAGTAGAGGGCCAAGCCAGGCCCGACCCAACTCGCACGTGAAGCGAAGTCATCCCTCCTCTACAAAAGTGGGATGCCCCATGGGACTCATCCTATACTACCAAGCCAAACATATTTATATCCAAAGAATGTTTTCCTCCCAAGCAATGTGGAATACAAGTTCACCACTCCCTTTTATTTACATGGTCACCATGTTCGAGCAGTGATATTAGGAGGCAATTTCTCATTCACTCCTCAATGGATTAGAGTAATCAAATACATGTTATTAATCTACTCATGTAATATTGATCACATTCCAATGTAGTCTCACCTAAAAGGACAAGTAAGGCCCACTTTTATTTTGGCTCAAAGTTGACCAAAATATTAGGTGCTCTAACCATTTTTCCAGCCATTTCTACCAAAGCATTGAGATATTAAAAGACATAACGTAAATATTTTTTACTATTCATAACTACCACTCTTGAGTTCCTTGTCAGGATCCATGACCTTGGCTCTTCTGTCTCTTTTTTCAATTTGCATTTTGACTTCTCGCATTTTCAATTGTTAGTTGGTTGGATAATGGACAGCTGACTTCCTAGTTGATTTTTGGGACAGCAAATGATCGGCAACATTCATCTCTTCTTATTTGCTAAGATCAAAGAGATCTGGACTAAACAAAATCCAAGTTCATCTAGTGGTGATTATACTCAGCTCAAAGTGATTTACAAATCATGGGGCGGGCCTTGGGTGGTCAGTTTGGATAAGTGAGAGAATAAGTGGAACTAGGAGGAGCAGGAAAAAAACCCCTCTATTACGAGGAGATGAATGTTGTTGATGGGATACTGTCTGATTCTGTCACGACCCGGGCCCGAGATTAGGGTTACCACGGCCAAACCCCGAGTCGTGATGCCATACTTACTCCCGTAAACCTCACATCACCGAAGGCAATACGAGATTCACAAGGGATCTTACATATACCTGTCCAATGTACAAGTTTGCGGAAAGATATATATACATTGACATTCAACTGTAATATGTACAAATGCTTTACAGAAAGTAAAGTTTACTTATACATTTCATTTCCTATTTAAATCAACCATGCATATTCAACTACAATGCATGTGATCATTATTTACAACAAAATGAATCTATTCAAAATGTTCCCAAAATTTGCTACACCGGTCGCCTCCGATTTATATCCATTCGTTCAATCCTCCTGGGGGAACCGGATTGGTCTCCTCCGCTGGCGGCGCGGTCTCGGAACCACTGGCACGGCCAACTGGGCCTGTAATGTCATCAATAACACTGTGAACACGACGGTTCAACAATGTATACACAATGCTATGATATCATATGTTTAGCATTTGGTTCCAATGTCTAACAATTCTATTCAAATCAATTCAAGTTCAATTTAATTCAATTCAATTCCATTCATATAGTTCTTCCCTGAAGGAAGCATACAATTCATGTGAGTCTTCCCTGAAGGGAATATTCAATTCAAGTAGTTCTCCCCTAAAGAGAGCATTCAATTCATGTATACACTTATCAAGTGTCTTTTCATTGTCCTATAGCATAGGCGGAAGGCGCACCATTCACAACCCAGCCTTTCAAGGACTCATGTCATTTCATTAGTGCTCACTTTATTAAGTGGCTTTTCAAATGGTTACGCACTTTATTAGGTGGCTTATCAAATGTGTGGGATTTACCAGTGTCTTGATCAGAGATCACCGGCATCACCACGGAGCTCCGGAACGCTCCATCTACTGCAGCAGACTTAATCTTTCATACATTACAGTGTTGGTTCATTTCCGTGCTTTTCATTTCATTTCATTGCATTTCAGTATATTAATTCAATACATTATTCAATACTAGCTCAACAAGGAGCACAACAGTAATAGACGAGAGAGGACAAGCCAACTCAAGTCACAAACAAGTAAATTTCCTAAAACAACATTCGGGTGAAACGTTCATTATGCAATGTATGTGTTATTTTAGATGACATCACGTTTTAGTGAAATTTACATTCACATAAGTTTAGCTAACACCCATGAAGGTTTAGGAAATTATCAGAAATCAATTCTGATATTCCCTCAATTTCGGTCACCTCGGCGGTTACCTAGCGGTTAGCCGCATGAGGGGTTTCGGCTGACCGAACCACATTCGGTCAGCTTCCAGAATTTCTCAATTGTACAGGACACTTTGCCCAATTCGGTCACCTCTGCGGTCACCCTCACGGCTGGCCGAAATTCAAATTTCGGCTAGCCGAATTTATTCGGTTAGCTTACGGTTCGATTTCCAGAAGCTCAACTTCTGATGGAAAAACCCTGACAAGATTTTCGGTCACCTTGCGGTCAACCCACGGCTAGCCGAACTCACAATTTCGGCTAGCCGACCTATGTCGGTCAGCTCTCGGTTAGGTGTCGGTCAGCCTGGCGGCTGACCGAATTGCGCCCAGAAGTTCAGAAACTTCTGAACCGAATTCTCTGTAATTGAACTTCTTGAGTTCTAACAATTCACTTAACAATTGAAATCAATGTAATTGAGTATACTTGCCTTGTTTGGAAACTTCTTAGCAAGAATTCCCTTGTCTGGCTTGAATCCAAGCTGAATTCCTCAACCAAACCTTCTTTTGATCCTAAAACCCAAAATCAATCCACAAAACAGAATTCTTGTGAATTCTTTGAGCCATAACTCAATAATGAAACCATAGAAGTGCTGAATTCAACTCAACACTTACTTGTTAGCTTCTTGGTGGAAATCTTGAGCTCTTCTCAAGTTGAAACTCCAAGAAAGTAAGAAAGAAGATGGAGAATATGAAGAAGATGAAGTTCCTCTTCACAATCACTTGTCAATTCTCCAAATCACACACACACCTTGATGGAAAACCAAGAGAAACGGAAGAAAAAGGAAGAAGAAAAAGAGAAAGAGGTGCTGGGAGGAAGGAATGAACTCAAAGGAGGTCATCCTCATCTTATAATCTCCATTTTTACATTTTACCCCCTCCTATTTCCTCTCATTACAATTCAAGTCACATGAATGGTCATTTGACCCAATTTACGTCGAATGAAATCGTCACACTTATAAAAGTTAACGTACTCCTCGAGATATACGTGTGAGTATCAAGAGTTTCCGTATTTGACGAAATACGTGTAATTTCGTATTTACGAAAAAGTCCTTACATTGCAGGGTTTAGGTTTTAGGCTAAACCTTTACGATTCATTTCATTACGTTTGGCCATTAAGCAACATTAATTCCATACATCATGTTGAATTAGCGTTAATCCCGATTAATTAGAGTTAATCTTAATTAACTCGGGACAGGGTGTTACAGATTCACATGTGAAATTAGCAAGATTTGGGCAGGTCAATTGATGGTGTCATGGCAAATTTTAACCAACTGAAAGAATCCAGATGTCTTTCCCTTCTGACAAAAAGCGTGAGATTGGACAAGACAGAGTGGGGTACACCCAAAATTTTTGAGCACCAGAACCTTTCCTCGTGGGAAGAAAAAAAAAAAACAACAGGGATATCCAAATGCTACACGACCTGGATATATGATATTAATGGATTCGGGTCGTTAACGGATCAAATCCATTAACACATTAAGTTAACAAATCATGTACAAATTAAACTAATAATCCATTAACTATCCGTTTAACCTGTTAAAATTTTTTTAGTCCCCAAGTGTAGCTAGAATTAATTTATTTTCATAAAAAATAATTTAAAATTTATTATTTTATAATAGGGTTTTAAGTGGAATCCACTTGAGATCCTCACTTACAGTTACGCGTGGCTTATATATTCTTCTCCTTATATATTTTTGTATGAATTTTCTTTTAATTTTTTAAATGACTTAATTACTTAACGGTTTAACGGGTTAGG
Organism: Persea americana; assembly: GCA_029852735.1. Taxonomy (NCBI): domain Eukaryota; kingdom Viridiplantae; phylum Streptophyta; class Magnoliopsida; order Laurales; family Lauraceae; genus Persea; species Persea americana. Next base: position 14,518,955 of record CM056814.1, read on the forward strand.
TCATGTAACCTATTTAATTAACGGGTCGTGTTCGGGTTTGATTTTTTAACCTATTAAGTTAACGGGTCGTGTACAGATTGAGGCTATTCTAACACAAATTCGTTAACTCGTAATCTGAATTCGTTACCACGACATAATTTACGGCTGTGCTTATACTTTTAACAAAGAAGCCATCGCCATCGCCATGCCTCTTCAGAAATAAGCCCTCGCTCCTCTCAACCGAGAACATAACAACGAAAATAATATTATGGCGATCGTCTGCCCTCTCAAACCTAGCCTGAGTGCAATGGTGCATCACGGTAGATCAAGTTTCAGAGAGGAAGGGTCCATCCCTCACCACTTTATTATTCCTTGCTTGGAATCCAAATTCCGTGGCGATAAGGACCTTTGACAGTTGAGCAATTCCTTTCCCGTTTTGTATTTAGTGTACAGCGAACCTTGTGAAGTGATCGATATGCATGTGATGACAACAATGTTAGACACTGGATAGCCGTTGGATAAAGATTAAGATGTAAGCTGCTGTCAATTGGACAATAAATGATGAACGTGGTCCATGGCAGACAACACAGATTCCAAGCGTGTCCTTGTCTCCCACAGTTTCCGTTTTCTTATATCAGTTTCTATTTATCATTTTCTGTGGACTTTACTATTTGCACATGGCTTGAAATCCGCCGTTTTGCGGGAAAGAAAAAGAAAATCTTCTGCATCCAGCCTACTTTGGGTTAGATGGGCCAGCACTGAATCCCACCTTTTTAGGCAAGGGGCCTAATTTTCTTTCAGGCTTAAATATGGTCCACGGGACATCATATCTATCTTAGCTACAACCGATGAAATTTGATCGTGCTATTTGTCTTAAATGGATGATTCACCTTCTCATTATTGTGCAATTGTGGATGACTTCTTGGAACACAATATCAATGGCAATGAATGAACGATTTATGGGTAGGGTTTGACATTCCATATGAGAGACATCACCTCCAAACTGCCGGCCCTGCTTCTTATGGGGAAAAGAGAAAGGCTAGAAGCCACCATGTCTCACAGCGCCACGTTGCATGTAAAGAGGCCGATGTACAGGGGACCCTCTCAGTTGTTGAGACTTGAGAGGGGGCCTGGCCTGGCCTGCTCAAAACCGATTCATTGAATGTATATGGAGGTCCAATTAATTGTGGGGGACGTGCAAACGTGGTAGTTAATCTGCAAAATATATCATCAATGTCTCGTGAATCTGCCTCTTTCTAGAAAAATAATAATAATAATAATAACCAGTACTCAATTAAAAAAATTAAAAAATTTTACAGATAAATTAATTTTAAGTTTCGTTCCAATCCAGTCAACGATATCGTCAATTGGTCATTCTTCATCGTAAAGAAGAACCCTCAAATCTCATTGTTTCAATTTGCAGGCAAGAGAAGAGGGTCTTATTATATCCAGTTCAGAGCATAATCGTCTTTAGAAGGCCACAGAAAATCAGCATTGGAGGATGATGAAAGTGGGAGAAAAATATATATAAAGATTTAAAAACTATTGTCAAGGAATCTTCATGAAGCACGCCCTGTCTATTTGCAATAAGTATAGGCACAATCAACCACACTCATAAATAAAGATAACTGAAGAAATAAATGAGCTTTGTACTGATAGGAATCGTTTATATATTATCGAAGAAAGTGGATGCATTTTTCTAACATAGGAATACAAAAGGAGAAATGGAATATCCTATGGATAACATTTAATATAAAAATTAACACTTTGTGAATTCAATTGAAAACATGAGATTGAGAAAAAAAATTGTAGAATTCATGAGTTCATGCAAAAAACAGCCAAGGGAGAAAACTTTCCATGGCCAATGGGGATACACAAACTGAAAATCTATATATGGTCACTTTTCCTAGATGTAGGATCCGTTTCCTGATGAGTGTATCCCCTCGTACAGTCAGATGAACCCCATTGACACGTGTATCTAAACGTACGCAAGTGAATATCACTCACCTGAAAATACAGCTGATTTTATAAATTTCGTACTCAAATCAATGTAAACACATTGATGGGGAAGATTACCCTCCTGTTGTCAATTCTGTTCAGAAAAGAAATAGTAGTGCAACCACTGTTCCAGAGAGAGAGAGAGAGAGAGAGAGAGAGAGAGAATACAACACTACAACTACAACATGGATATACACTGCAATCCATCAAAAGCTAAAGTGAACAGTGAAGAGAACTTCTCAAAGAGTCAAAGCTTCAATAAAACGTAGGATGCAGAATAATCTGAAGCATCATATCGTTCCAGTGGAGGAAGCTAAGAAACTGTTGGCAAGATCTTCAATATATCGTTCTTCTTCAACATGGTCAACCTGGCCATTTTTTATTTTATATAATCCTTTACAGCTGCAATGTTGGCAAGGCAAGACCAAGTTCTAACCTGCTGGTTATTTTAGTAATGAAAAAGCTAATTGAACATTCCCCATGTGTTTGAGGCCACGTGGATGGGCTACGGCTCGTAGATCACAGACGTGATGGTGACCGAGGACCAAACATAGATCGATCAGATTGACCTTTTAAGTCGTGCTACACTCAATGCCCAGATACGAAGGGAAGATAAATAAATGTAAAAAGAAGGTGCATGTACTTGAGAAAAAGAAGCATAAACCGAATTCATGTTCATGAATCAATTAAGATGTGGGCCTAGCTTAAATAGTCCATGGTTGGTGCACTGGTCACCGCGATAGTTCCCACCCTCACAAGCAAACCACGTCACGTAATCAAATGGTTGGGATCATTTATTGATGAAAGATAGTCGACGCTTATGGTCTGATCAGGGCTGACCCTCAACGGTTTAGATCAACCGTATATACAAATGACTTTATTATATAATTGCACATGAGTCTAATAATGAATATCACTTAAATTTATATATTAACATGAATACTATAGATTAAAGCTAAATATTAACGATACTAATAAACTAAAAACAACTTTAAGAGAAGTAGTTGTCAAAAACACTCCTGTAAAAAGGCTTTTATCAGTTTTGGAGGGGAAATAAAGGCCATGTCTTAAAAAAAGGGAAAAGGGAAAAGGGAGAAAAATAAGAAACACATATACATACAAGTGAAAGAATCTACAATAAAACCCCCATAATTGTCGAATACCCCCACTATCCCGAAAACGAGTCAACTCAGCTCTCCGCGCGGGAACTCAGTGTTGCAGACGAGAAGAGATCGGATAACGTGCGCATGGCCTTCACCTGCATCTCCAGCGCTGCCACGTAATCCGCCGCCTCTTCTAGAAGCGTCGGTGTCGAGAGCTTCCGACACCCAGGAACCAATCGAGAGAGGACACGTAAGCGTACCCTCACCTTCTCCTCCTCCCCCTGTCTCGGGTCTGAGGGCGAGCCCGAACCCAAACCCGGTCTTCCGATCCGCTTCGGATTCGAGGAACGGCTTCTAATCTTCCCACCCGCCTTCAGCAACAATTTACGAGTTCGCCATCGTCTGGAAAGAATCGCCCGACTCCACCGAGTCTGGCCTTTAGCAGTCAAGGCAAGAGCCGAGTCGGCCGCTTCTTTGATGGCTCGGGAGGGCGCCAACGGCTGGGATGAAGAAGAAGACCTCCTGGCGGATTTGAGCGCCTGCAGCAATCTCTGACCGTAGATCCTCTGCTGAGCTGCGGTTCTCCATCTCGTTTCGGGTTTTGTCTGAGCCGGACGCTTCCAAGTGAGTTTACCCGTAACGGTCTCGATGCTCTGGAGGGGCATCGTGTCGGATGATGAAAACTGAGGAGAAGCGTTACAAAGAGGAGTTTCGGAATTCCCCTGAGCTGGTATTTATAAAGAGCTCACATCATTCCACATTTAATACGCCTGCTTGGGGCTACCCACTAACTGGAGTGCGTGTGGGGCCCGCCTACTCTTTTCATTTTTTTAATTTTTTTTTCTGTTTTTTAATTTTTTATTTTATTTAAGCATGGGGCCCATGGGAAAGTGGGATGGTTAGGTGATGAATGAATGTCTGTATTGGACGGCACGGGAAAAGCGAACTCGGCACGTGCTTGCTTGATCCTGGTCGATCACATGGTGGGCCCCACGTTCTATTGACTGGTGATGGACATTTACATGTTGGCATGTGTGTATCAGTCCTTTTTTTTTTTTTTTTTGGTTCCTATGCTTATCAGCGACGACTGCTGTTGTGATGGTTTGGAAGAGGATATTGACCATGTTATATATCAATGGTCAATGGGGTCCACTGATAGCACAGTTCAAAATAAATGCCTTTAAAATATAATGGGTATCCGTAAATTTTATACTAATTGGAGTTATGCCCACAATTGGAATGCCGGTTTGATAAAAAAAAAATTATGATAATGAATACACATGAAATTGTGTTAATATTTTTTTGTCCATTTTGAATTATTAGAAGTTTACGAGGTGGGCCCGTCTTCGGCCAAGGAATTGTCTAGGTTAATGCATCCGTACCGATGATGAATCACGTGCAGCGCGAATTATGGAAAGAAACCGAAGGACGAGGGAGTACTGTTAAGGGTACCCTAGACAGCACGTGCTGATGTGGGTCCTGCATTGCATAAGCCCTGACCGAAATCTATGTTGCAAAACATGTGCCGGCCAAGGCCAAGTTGGCCAACCCATCTATCAGCTAAACGGGTCGTAATTTGACTAATGCAAGGTGTGGCCCACGCGATGAGGCGTCCAGATCTTAGTCAACAGAAGTTTGGTACTGCTGTTTTTGTGAAAAAAAAACAATAAATAGGTCTCCCACATGCCTCACCAATGAAAGTACTGTTGTTTTGGTTGTAGTTTGTAATAATTGGAAGATCTTGCAGCCGTAGGGAGGAGCCACAGGAAAGTCCCAACTGGAACAAGGACTGGACGTGACTTGCATATACTTATTAGGGACAGTCCTATTCCTTCCTCAAGAGGGATTGGAGCTCATTCAAAAGCTCTAGGTGAGTGTACTGTTTTTGGGGTATTGTCTAGGGCCCCCCTCCACATGCATACCTTTATAAGCCAGAACCATTGCATGTACATAATGCCGCACCATGCAGATGATGTTTGACCCATATTTTGGGTGTATACCACCAAATTTAGGGAGATGTATTCAAGGAAGCAATCCAACGTTGCCCACATGTGGGCTGCTTTGGATGCTTGGGCTTTCACAGTATGTTTTATATATATATATATATATATATATATTCTTTTTTTAATTCTATAAGCTAAAACATGATTTTATAGGGCTTGCTCTCTCCAACGGATGATTCCCTCTGAGCTCCTTAGTGGACAACCTAGTGGGGCCCACTAAAGAGCCATCCATCGTGGGGATGGTGGGAAATTGAAAGATCTAGATGTAACATAACTATATAGAAAATTGTAAGTTCCTTTGATCATCTAAACCCTCTAATTCATGAACCACAAGTTTAAGACCTCTCAATCCAACCGCATGTAGTCCATTCGGCGTGGTGCAAATCCAACAAATACAGTGTAAATAGGGGGTGGGCGTTTTGATGGTCAATTTGGATCAATGCCCTTGGCCGGGTGGGCCCCACATGGCTATCTGCATAGATATCCCCATGTGGATCATCTGTAGGAGAGTATTTCCCACTTTATATATAGTGGCAATGGAGAAACAAAGGGCCGAATGAGAAATGAATCAAGACATGGAGGGTCGCCAGGGAGAATAGATATCTAAACATGCACTACACACCAAAGACGGCCACAGTTGAATTGGTGAAAAAGCACAAATGTTATAACTATTGAACGGGACTGTATGTACATGTGAACGAATGATTTGGAGTTTCAACTTTTTTTTTTTTTTTTTGGGTAAAAGGAAGTTCAACTTGAAAGGAGGGGACCGGAAATCTCCATTTTAGTTTCTTTGTTCTCATATGCTGATAGGCAATAGCCAATGTGCACTATCTTGTAATGTATCATAAATCTTATTAGTTATTGAAGTAAAGTAGAATTCAACAGTCCAAACCGCAATCACAACAATAACTGTATACAGGAGACATGATATGTAGGGCTTGTTTGGGAGGTCTAGTCTATTTTTTAAAGACTATTTAAAATAGACCCATACAAAAACGAGCCATAAGAAAAAGAGGCTAAAATAAAAAGAGTTGTTAGGTAATGCAAGGGTCTATGCTACATAGACATTTTTATATTATTGATTAAGAGTTTTTCACATATTTCTTGATATCCACAAGGTATTAGGCCATGAGAATTGACTCTATGGATGCGCTATGCCTTCCAAAGAGATCTCATGGTTTGGATCTTGTGTTTGGGGCCCACATAATCCACAAAATTATACATTCTTAGCTCATGTTTTTTGCACATATTTTGAAATTGGTAATGATCCAACGGGTGAAGTTTGGTTTCATGATCATGTTTGATATTATGAACATTAATAACGGTTAGATCTTGTTTTACACTCCTCTAAATAATAAATAGAATTGGAACAATTTACTGCTCATAGACAAATGCAATATTGAGCATAATATATCAATAGTTATTTTTGTTTTGCACATATCTCGAGATTTACAAGGTATTATGTAATCGAAATTTACCACATAACCTTTTTCAGCCTTCCAAACATATCCAACAGTTTCAATTTTGTATTTGGGCCCACATATCATAACAAATTATATCCAACGGTTCACGGTTTTTGGCACGTATCTTGAGATTTGGGGATGATTCAACAGCTAAAATTTGGATGCATGGCCGTGTTTGATGTTTTGGACATTTTCAACAATTTGGATCTTGGTTGGCCCTTTCAGATCTGGAGAAAAATTATAAAAAAAAAAAAAAAAAAAGACTGCGCTTGATTATGCACAAAACACTATAGCTCTGCCTCTTTTTTTTTTTCCTCTATTTCTCAACTACCTCATCAACGGGGCTGTGGAAAGTACAGGCATTTCCTTTACTTTTCTAAAATGGGTGGAGGCTAAAAGGTGTTGCCAAACACTTAATTTTTCCAAACCTCTATCAATTCTGGAGAAATAGAGAAATAGAGGGGAAAAATTAGACCTCCCCAACATGCACGTAATGTTTTAGAGCTTGTTCTTTTGAAAAGATAATCATAGGATTTGATGGTGAAATAAGTTCCACCCAATGATTAAAGAGGTAAAGGTGAAAGTGAAAGATGTGTACAAGGTGAGAGCTGGAAGAAGATACATGGTAGAGATAAAGATAGGTCTTTCAAGGTGTTGAATTACTATGCTGACAGCTAGGTATTCATTTTTCATCTTTTTTTTTATTTGATTTCCATTAAAGGGGATATTATTTTATAGTCATTATATATTTACCTTTATTTCTTTATTTTAACCGCTTGTAAAAATACAATCCTTTGCAGTCAATCATGCGAAAGAAACAACCCTAATAACCACCGTAACAAAAGGCAATGAAAGTGAACATTAAACAAAAAACTATGGAGCGGTTGTTATTCCTACCTTTTAACAAGCTGTCACATATTGTACTTAGAGCTCGATTTATATGGAGAGTTAGTCCACTAAATCCTCTTTCATATGTGGACGACTGGCTCCACCTATGTATTAGTTGCTGTAATGGTATGTAGGTAACACTAAAAGTGCATTCTTACACTAGAATTTTAAATCTAAATGAAATAAAACCTATGCACAAATTGATTTTTCATCTAAAATAGTGCGGGACCTTGGTAGGTTCCTTAGGCTTGCAATATATATACGTGAAGTACTTGTCCATTAAGGGTGGATAACAAACTTGTCTCATTGAACATTGCTAACATTGTATGATGAAAGATGATGAAATTGACATCAAAATAAAATAAAATAATTAAGAATATTTTCAACCATCATTGGCTATAACCATCTTTGTAAGGTTGACAGTTGATGGTCCTCTTAATTTATAGATTACTTATTCATTTGATACCGTCAATGGAAATTGGAAGCCAACTAAGATGCACATGAAATCGATTGGCTATTTGGATGATTGAAAAACCTCCATCTTTGGCCAGCATACTAGCCTGACTGGAACTCATGAAAAGATCAAAGTTAAAACTTCTTTTTTTTTTTTTGGATTAAAAACTTCGAACTTGAAAGAACTATTTATTTTGTCTTATAGCAGTGACTGTTTGGATATGTGAGAAGTACAGGTGGAGAAAGAACTCGCCTGAGGATTTTTTTTTTTTTTTTTTGGCTTTTTTCTGACTGTATTTGTATTGATCCAAAGCTTCAATTACTTGGGATTTTTCTTTACTTGTGGCAGAAAGCAAAAGCAAGGAAAGGAGCGGCAACGGGATAAGTTTCCTCACGTTAAATACTCTCTCCACCCCTAATTTTCTCTCGTATATATGCATCAATCAATAACGAATTGAAAGATTGGAAGGTCTTTAAATTTTTCCTTGGCTTCTATAACCCGTGGGATCCCACTTTCATTTTCCTCACATCCAAACGATGCTTTAGTTTGTCCAGAGTGCAAGATAAATGCAAAGAGAATATCTCGCACCTCTAGATGGCTAGCATCCAAACTCTGAACATCTTGGGCACATTTGGTGTGGATTCCTCACTTTCATTGGAATAGGAAACCTTCAAAGATGATTTATATATCTGAAGATTTCATATCGATATCAGTCCATATCAATACATATGGTTGAGCAAAATTGGTATACGTGCGTAAATCCACAAAAAAGAAGATTTTAAAATCCTATGAGAAGAAGTTGAAACTAAAAATCCTCATAATTGAGGATTTCCACTGGCCCAATTAATCATCGGGGATTTGCAAGTCTTTTGATAACTTTGTTGAAAACGTGTGAGGGTTCCCTGAGATTTAATTGTCAAACATAACCTTAAGTTAGAATGGATGGCTGTGATTTCTTTCTTAAGGGCCTGTTTGCAAACTTGATCTGGGTTGTCCACCCCTAAGGTCACTCATCATAGCTCTTATTTTTTAACTCTGCTTACCTACAATCAATTATGGAAAAAGCAAAAATTGAGTTACAGTGGGTTCATTTTCCCTAGATCCAAATATGGTGCCTGAATTATCTTCTTCATGAGGCTTCCTAGGTACTATATATACCGTGGGGCTTGTACAGACCGAAAAACCCAAGCAACATGTCCATTGCTTAGTTCAAGGAATATAGCATAACATCAAGCCCAAGGTGTCTGTGGCCCACCCCGACAGAATCTACAGTTCGTTCGGGTTAAATATGTAGTAAATAATCTGCACTGTTCCTTTCAATGAATAATCCACACTACTCTTTAAGTCTAAACCAATGAAACTATCAATTTCCACAGTCCTCTAGCTTTAGAGCCAATTATAATACTTGGACAATAATCATGTTGAGCTCTTTGATGCACCAATTATCCGCGATGGGCTGCACCTGTGTTGAATGCTTCGCAACCACAAATCTCACTTCATGCAACTCTACCGACGCACGAGTCCTAAAAACCATCAAATCCAGTCCTAATCGTGTTGATGCAACATACTTCCTACCATTAGAGCCATCACTTTGATGCAAACTGCACGAGCGGGATTGTATGCGTCTACCATAGTACAAGGCTAAAAAAACATCTATGAAAACACCGTACATGTAACAATTCAGATCTTATATGTATCGATCATGTCGTCATTATCGACCCACTAAAGCCTATGGGTGCACAAGGGGTTAAGGGGCAGTCGTTTTCTTATTGACAAGTAAAGAGAATCTCGGGACCCATCTTGGAATTGCCAAGGCATCTACTGACTTTTCTTATTGCTGAGAATCAATTAATCATCTAACCTTAGACTCGTTTTGGCCCTCGTGTGAGCATTATTGGTAGATTAGAGAACATGGTTAGTGGCATTTCCTGTCATATGATTATGTTGATATTGGTCATGGCCCATGCATGGGTCTACTAAATTCAGTGATTTTTTATGCTTTTCCACCGGCAACTAAAAGTGCCCCATGTTCCAAAACGGTTTTGTTCAAGTCTCATTTGATCCTCGAAAGGAGAATTGGAAGGAAGGGCCCACAGCGTATTTACCGGTCTCCACAGGCCCTTATCAATTTGATCATCATATGATCCTAGTTGTGTAACAAGAACCTGCAAGAGGCTGCTGTTATCTTAAGCACTCGATTGACAAATATGAAAATGGGTCTATTGCAACGATGTCTGGCAGTTCATGAAGAAAAAGAATTGGTGGGTCTCACTACTACATGGGCGAAGTGGGCCAATCCACCTACGCACCACTCAAATTAGTCCGCTAAGGGGTTCTTTCTTATTTGTTATGCACACGGTTCGGTGGAGGAGGAAAGAAGTCATACAAGATTCTCCTCCTGCAATAAACAAAAATGTATGGAGATTGGAGAGACGTCTGAATCTATCTTTGCACACGCACCTCTCTCTCTCTAAATCAGATGTTCGAGAAGGACCATGTACAGCCAATGTGGGAGGCCTTCAATATATTGTAGATTAATGAGAACACAAGACCCACTGCACTTGGATCTTGTTGACTTGTAATTCTCAACCAAGTATTTAATGTTCAGAATTCGTAATAAGCTAGCTAATCTAATCTGGTTATTCCAAATAGGTGCTTTTTTTTTTATGGTCCCTGAGGAACTCCTACACTTGTGTCGTGTGGGATTTCTAATTTCCACCGTTCAAGCAGTGAGATCCTAAATGAAAGGCAGGATCGAAAATCCAACAGGGCCACCAAAGGGGAGAAAGCTCATGATTCGTTTCATTTTCCTGTGGTTCTACGCAGTTTCACAACTGATGGTCTAATTGGGAACTTCTTAATTCCTAAACAAGTGTTCAGCTAAGAGGAGTAAAATAAAAAAAAAAATTGACTTGAAAGAAACTTAGAACTGGGTGAGGGACATTCCACTGTTGTGGGTGGGGCCACCCACATCATATGCCCACATGGTCCTATTGCTGACAGTGAAAAGGTCTTTCCCTTGCATAATTTCATGTGAAGAAAACGTAGGCAGTTAACCTCGGATTATTAATGGAAAACTAGGGGTCATTCACAAGTCTTTTCATTCTATAAAGTAATATTACACAGTAGTTACATAAGGAATTTTATAACACTTCAGTTAATTCGGTTCTTGACACCCTAACTAACAACTATAACACTATAATTATATATTAATGAACGTGGCCACTCAAGTCTTCCCATTTCTTTCATCATAGATAAGAGATAAGGTTTGAACAGATCTTTATTCTCAAGAAAAAAGACGACCTTTCGAAGTCAATATCTTTCGGCATTTGACATCCACTAACCCTAAACAACAACCATGCTTTCAACACTTGTATCCAGGGCCCCCGGTTATTGATAAGCAAAATCAAACTCACATCAATACATATGATAAAATATGGTTAGAAGTTAAAAAAAGAAGTTAAGGGTTTTGTTGCTTTCCTAATTCCAAGTCATAATCATACCTAATCTCTCCTCTTGTTGAGTAGTCACAAAATGGCAATTGAACTTTTATTATCAGATGTGATTGTGGAAATACAGGATAGAAAGTAGAAACATGTGTTTATGTCTACAATAATTATTGTCTGTCATTAGTCATTCAAATCATATGCTTGTGTGGAACTTTATTAAACTTTGGAGCTCCAAATGCTCTTCTTTTTTTACATTTCTTTGACCCATGATCAAAGATCCTTTTGATTGAACATGAAGATGCCCAACAATGATGGTGACTTGACTTCAGGTTCTACTGTAGATTGAAAGATTATAACCCTTTGACTGGAGTTTCAGAAAGATAGAAATGGCAAAAAAAAAAAAAGCTTTTGGATCCGTTCAAACAATGATAATTTTGGTGCACCCTAATCCATTCTAGGATCCATCATTTCAAGTCTTTGGATCACTTGAACATGGTGTGAGAACTCGGCATTTAGGCTTGATCAGATCTAGAAAAAAACAATGGGTCTCACACACATTTGATCATATAAAGGCATCTTAAATTTTTGAAATGAGGGCAGTTTACTACGTACATTTGAGAGAAATTTCTTTCTATGACATTTGAGTTAATAAACTGGATTTGGCCCATATCCTTTTATTTTGACCGATCTGAATTTGAGTCAGGGTTTGCAGGCCAAAATCCAAGTTTGCCCTGTTTTGCACACCATCCAAATCGTATGTCCCACCATGGCAGACCCAGTCCCAGCTTAAAGAGGCTATACAATGTAGTAAATCCTATGTACCATGCATGCTACGGATCCCACGTCAGATCAAGCAGGCATCGGACAGTAGAAAATTCAATATCACCTAGAGTAAGACTTGATCTATCCCTACAAATAAGACTCCCAAAAGAACTCCTAATAAGGTTAGTGGGTGTGTGTTTCTTGATAGAAAAGTCTTCAGTAAATGTTACTCTTGGGGACTCGTCAATCTAAATAACAATGGAGTCCTAGGGTTGGACATGCTCCATTCTCATAGGTAAGATAAGAGGCGAAAAAATCTTAGGAGCTTTCAAATCGTTTGAATGCGTACAGATTTCTAACCACATGTTGGACTTTCCACATGCAGATCCATCACACAAATTTATCTCACTTCATCTGATCAGATGATTTTTAATAAATAAGTAGCGAACCTTCAGTCCTATTTTATGTGCCAATCCAATCAACGGATTATATATGTCTGACCTGTCAGATAGTGGGCCATCAGCAGTGATAAGCCCAGATAGGTTAGCAGCATGAGAATGCATAGATTGTCCAGGCCACTGTAACCACTGCACTAATGTCGCCAACAACAGTTAAATAGCTTGGGACTATAAAGAGGAAAATCACTGGTGGGGGCCTCTAGTATCCCCAATGCCGTCAAAAGACTCAAAACCTGAAATCATTCTGAGTTCCCAGACACAGAAAAATGCCCCAACCTTTCATTTGTCAATTAGATAGAGGATGTAATCAATGAATGGGGGCCCACATAAAAGGTGGGCCACTAAGTCATAATCATTATTAAAAAGAGCAAAAAAGGCTCAAGACAAAGAGGGAGGACTGATTGATAGAAATATACATATAATAAATGGGAGGAGATGAAAAGATTGGGAAGGCCATGTGCACGGATGACTTTTTTTATTATTTGGATGCTGATGATGATATGATACAATGGTGTGAAAGAAGGTTTGGGCCAGGTGTTCCCTGCACAGCAACAATGCCTTTTGTGATCTCTTATTTCACAAATCTCACTGGTCCAACTCCAACAAGGGCTGGTTTCATGACAATGAAACTGATGTTACTCTTCACATGGGTTTCTTCGATGCCTCATGCCTAACTTATTTTTGGGTCTGTGGACACCATACTTCTGGACAGGCCACTTACATTGGAAAAATATATTTGTAGGTACTGATAGGCTCCGCTAGGCCAACTTCATCGAAAAGCATGCCAAATCAACAGATAAATAGACTTGATCAACAAATCTTGATCGATGGCTTGATGTTATATATTCTGCCCCATAAACTTGAGGACCTAAAACCAAGGTTAATATCATATGAATGGCTTGATGGTATATATTTTCTTGATCTACATCCAAGTCTTTTTATCGTCATGCCTAGCTTGGCCATCATATATCTAGGTGGGCGGTGTTAAAAGTAGTTTGAGTTAGGGAAATTTGCTAAGCTTAAATAGAGGGCATCTGTGCCATTTATTCATTATAGTCATATGTTTTTTTAAAGGTCTGTATTCATATATTACATCATCAGAATTCAGAACAGAGGCCTGCTATTTTGTAAAAATGAGAAAGACTGGGACCATTTTTAGGTTGTTTGGAAAAATAGGGGCCTTTTTATCTTCAGTTCCTCTTCTGCAAGAAGAAAAAAAATTATACCAGCAAACCATCAGCCATGATTTGACACGCACTGATGCTAAAATGACAACCATACACTGATTGATTGAGTTCAGAGAAAAAAAATGTAATTATAGCAAGAAACATTATCCTTTTAGGACGTAAAATGAAAGGTTAACATCAATTGATCATAGCAATGTTTGCATAACTCAAATCCACATGAAATCCTAGTCAAAACCTTGCAAACATGGATCCATGTGATACCCCACGAATTGGGAGTCTGGGATGCACATTTGGAAGTAACCGCGACTTCCCTTACAATACTACTCCTGAAAAAAGTGCCACCAAGTGCTAACTAGTGAATATTTTTTTCAAAAGAGAGATGAACCTCCACCTCCTCCACTTCCTCCTCCTCCTAATTATCATCATCATCATCATCATCATCATTAAATTAAAGAGACAAGTTAGAGCAGAAGAAATAATATAAAAGAGAATATAATCTTTCATTTTGTAAGCTTAAAAGTTTTGCTTCTTCACCAATACAAGGAAAAAGAAAGTTATCTAAAAGTCAAATCTTTCTACTTATAGTTCTCCCCTCTAAAAACACTTTCTATAATATAATTTTTTTGAAATGGGGACTTTAAAAAAATTCTCCAATTTTATGGCAATGATATCGGTAGTGACAATGACAGTGATGGTGATGAGATGATGGTAATTGTGATGATGTTGGTGGTGATTGTGCTTATCATGATGTCTAATCCAATCTTGTTATATCATTAAAAGAAAGTTTTACTCAAAATGAGAGTTATTTTCACCGTGATAATGATGACATGAAATGCATGCAATTTGAAGTTTTCGATTATCACTTATTTTAGTCATATATTTTAGACATAGCCAATCTTATAGTAGGGCATAAAATTAATTAGAATATAATTTTTATTGATGACAAAACAAGGTGTAAAAGTATATTTGAGTAATTTAGATTTCTAAATTGAGGTTCGTTATGTGAGGCCCCACCCCTTGTGGGCCCTCGGTTTGATTTAAATAATTATTAATATATTATTTTATATTTTAATATGCTAATTAATAGGAAGTAGTAGAATAGTTTCTAATATTCCTAAATATTAGGATGTAGCTTTTATATAAATTTTAATAGATTTTGACTAGATTAGGACTTAGTTGTTATTAGAATTAATAAGAGGGACATTGTGAGTTTAGAACATTCTAGAATTTCACCTAATGACCTAATTACCCAATGCCCCATCTATTCCCCATTTACAACTAAGTTACACTTTTGGTAATTAGCCTAAACCCTAAACTATATAACCCAACTATTGTAAACATTAGCCTAAAACCCTAATTCACTCTCCTCTCTCATTTACCCTATCTTCCTCCCCAAGCAAACCCTAATTCCCTAAATCCCAGCACAAGGAAGAGCTAGAGACCACCCCAATTTCACCAACAACACTAGTAGGAGCTTGGATTCTCATATCTCTTTCTCTACTCTATCACCAATTTCGAATTGAGGCAAGTACCCTATGCTAATTTCACTTTATGCATATTTTATTTCCTTGTTTCTGTAATTTCAATTCAATTAGTTGGATTGTTAGGGATTTTGTTTGTTGCTAATTTGATGGATACACTATCACTTTCACCTACAACTAACCACACACGCATGCATCGTAGTTTGGACCTTGAAATCTGGAGCCTAGACTTGCATATACATTTGATTTTCAAAGATTTCATCTTGCATGTTTTAGATCTTAAAATACATTTTCAAAAGGTTAATTCTTCATGCATGATTTTGTAAAATCAAGAGAGGCATCATGGTTCATGATTTGCATACAAATTTCATTTTTAGAATCCTAAGTTATGCATGAATCACATTAGCCTGAGTTCCTAGTTTTAGGTTTTAGAATTTTCAAAATTCAAAAGGAACTATAGCCAGGCCAGTGTAACCGGTCGACATCCTGAGGGATCCGGTCGACCGGGTAAACTAGCCGTTGCAAAATATGACCGTTGGACCCGGTCAACCGGGTGAGCAGGGATGTCGACCGGGTGAACTAATTTCTGGACAAAATTTTCTATTTAAGTCCATTTCATCCCTCACTTCAAAGGGGCTTTTTGGTTTAATCTTTGGAACTATTTTGAAGCCTAAGAAAAGGGAATGAACTAAAGATGCTAGAGGGAAATGGAAATCCAAAAGGCTTAAGATAAAGGTATATCTTTCCAAGTTAAGCTTTGATTTCCATCCTTTTGAAATCCATGCATGTTCAAAATCTTTGAAACCTATTTCAACATGATTTCTAGCTTAGACTGAGTTGTTTTGCAAACATCAAATCACATAGGCATATTAGATTGTTTTGCAAACATTCATGTCTCAATCACATGTGTTTTGACTTTTAAACTTTCATACAACTTGTGTAGTTTGATAGGAATGTCTTTCCAAGTTGTTTTGATTAACTCATGTGATTAGTTCATCACTTCAATCATAGATTTCTATGCTTAGATTTTTAAATGCATCAAGCATTCATTTAAGAGCTTCATTTTAGAAATTGATTGAAGTAAACATTCATACACTTTGAGCACTCACCTTAGCTACTTGTTGGTGTATGTTTGTACCTTGTTTTAAACTTTCATATCAGCCTAATTAAGAGGCATTATATTTGAGCTTATTTGTATCTCTTTTAGTGTTTGTGAAGACACTTATTTTAAAGAGAATCTTGAGATTGTAAAGGTTATTGCTTAGCCTAAGAAAAGCATAGTGTAGAGGTTATTGCTTAGCCTTTGAAAAGTATATTGTTAAGGTTATTGCTTAGCCTAGAAAAGCACATTGATAGGTTGTTGTTTAGCCTAGAAAAACAACATTGTAAAGGTTATTGCTTAGCCTATTGAAAAGCATAGATAGTGAAAATCCGGTGGGGTATTGGACCACAAGCCGGTTGTGGATGTAGGCATTGAGGCCGAACCACTATAAATCATTGTGTGATAGTGTATGCTTTGTGGTGATTGTTTTTGTTTAGCTTTCGCATTTAATTTTAGAATCATCACTTGTGACTAGTTAATTTTAAAGAAGTTAAAATTTATCATAATTGGTCACTAAGTTGTAGCTCACCCTATTTACCACCCCCCCCCCCCCTTCTAGGGTAAGGATCCCGGACTTTCAGATATGCTTGTGCAGATCTTCCTTTTGAGCTTGTTTTTATGGAAAATGGCCATTTGATGGATGGGTTCTCCCATTTGAAAGATCAATGGCCTGGTTGGGTGATGGATGGATGGTTATAAAAGTGTTTTCTTTGTCTTGTATGTTGTTGCGATGAATGGAGGAGATTGGGGATGAATTGGATGAAAAATGAACTGAGAATGGAAATCTCAGAATTCTGGGAAATTCAGCTCTGTACGTGTACCCGGTCGACCGGCCCCCAGCTCGGTCGACCGGGCACACTGAAACAGGTGAAAATCAAGTCCCAGTTATCTCCTGCCTAAAATGTGCAGACAGTGTACCCGGTCGACCGGACCCTGTACCCGATCTACCGGATACACAGGACCCTGTGGGAGTTAACTGAGACATGAATTTCACAGACAGGTCAGGAACCCTGTGTACCCGGTTGACATCACGACCATGATGTTGACCGGATACACTGCGCATCCTGAGGAACCCCCCAGCTGTTTGGCTCTAGGTCCCAGTGGACCCGGTCGACATCACGGCCAGGATGTCGACCGGGGACATTGCAGGATGTCGACCTGGGAGGTCAACATCCAATGTACTCGGTCGACATCCCAGGGTATGATGTCGACCGGGAACACTGTGAACAGTGAATTCCAGATTTTTGTAGACTTTGATGTTTGATCTATTGTGGGGCCCATTGACCATCCAAATATGCTTCCATTAAGTGTGTCACACACGAATTAATGGCATGGCTCAGTCTTGACTCGTGGGGTCCACTAATTGAGGTTTTGGGATTTGAATCATCAATGATTCGGTTCTTAAACGTAGTCTATGATGTCTATAACTTCAGGAGCATCAGATTTATTATCATTTGACATAAGAGGCTATAATTAGGGATCCAATCACATGATGAGGCCTGAACCAAGAGTGGACCATTACCTAGGATTGGACCTTTGTCTATTTCCATTTGATTTTATGATTTGGAAGATTTCATGCGTTGTTCTTCTCTCCTATCCTTATTGTTGTTATAAACCTATTAATTAATGGAAATTGGAGGACCTGAACCTAGAATTACTTAGAGGTGACCTTATGATGTGTTTGAAGATAAATGACCCGTATCTGTGGCCAGGCGGGCCCTCATACGGCCTAAGATTGGGTATGTGGAACCTTAGAATGGAGAGGTTAGTTCTAATGGATCATTGGCTCATTGTGTATGAGCATAGAATGATTACTTGAGGAATGATCTCGGTGTTGTACCTGTATTGCCTCAGGCCACGATTGTGAGCCTTGGAGTGAATCCAATATTGTTGGACTTGGACTTGGATATTGGACTGTGTTCCATGTTGTTGTACCTTAACCTCTTAGAGACTTGGTTAGGACCTTGCTCGCGCAAGATAAGCCTAGACAGACGCAGATTTGTACTTGTTTCCTGAGTCGGTACTAAACATTCACTCAGTTGTTCTAAGCTCAGGCAGTTGATTGATCATCGCTGGTAGGGGAGATATTAGTTACTTAGAGCTATCATGATGAGCTGTGTTTAGACGGGCGGTGTGATACCGGGTCCGGATTAATCTGATAAAGGGGTGTGATCGGTGCAATAAAGGGGTGTGATCGGTGTTATATTTATGTATGTTATTATTATTAGGGTTGTTATCCCTGATAATAATAACATTCACTCAGTTGTTCTAAGCTCAGCTAGTTGACTGATCATCGCTGGTAGAGGCTATATTGGTTACTTAGAGCTATCATGATGAGTTGTAATTAGACAGACGGTGTGATACCAGGTCCAGGTTAATCTGATAAAGGGGTGTGATCGGTGCGATAAAGGGGTGTAATCGGTGTTATATTTATGTATGTTATTATTATCAGGGCTGTTATCCTTTGCATGGTTATTACTCTTTCCCCACCGCAAACTGTTTACAATATGGGATGTTTACAGTATGGGAGGACCGCGGCATAATATCCTGCGGTATATCCAACTTGTGTGAATGTGCCATTTGTTATCTGATTAAATTAGAATACTTTACATTTATGATTCTAAACTGTTTATTACTGCTCAATTGCCTAGATCATGTACCTTCGTTACTCTTATAATTACGTACATGTCTCTATTCTCTTTTGTTGTATACATTCTGTGTTATTTGCATATAGTGCCTTGTCAGATCTTTAGATCTGACCCATCTTTGGTGCTTAGGTCCCGACCATAATCCCGCGGACGACGCGTTCTACGAGGCACCTGTAGTTGGTGACTATGGGTGGGGGTCGGCTGACCAGGTAGTCGAGCCAGAAGACGGAGCGCCTGCACAAGGGGAATGAGTGCAGTTCTTTCTTTTGGGATTTTGAGAGGATTTTTGTGGTGAGCTGGGTAGATAGACTGTTTTGTATAAATACTTTGATAATTACACTTTGAGATTTTATCAGACTTCCACATTGATATATCTGACTCATTTACATTATACTATTGCTTCCGCTATCTTTTCTTACGCTTCCGCAATACAACTGTTAATTATGTCATTGTTTTAAAAGTTTTCAAACTTTGACCTCACTGCTGACTACGATCTTGAAAGTTCTCGGATTTTCCGGGAAGTAGCTCACCAAATTCGGGTACCTTAGCGTTATCTTCGGTATTCGGAATTGAGGCGTTACACGTTATGTTGATGGATTTGAAACAACAAATTATATAAAAAACAAAGAGTTTTCAGTCCGTGAGAGAATAATGTCCATGAGGGGAAGAAAGTTTCTTGGGTGGTGTTTATGATAGGAGTTTTTTGCATAGGAAGAGTCTCAGTATGACTCTATGGAAGATCCAAACAATTTTTCATAGGAAGATCCAAACCTCCCAAACTATGTTAAGCAAACAAATAAATTAGCCTTAGGTAGAGGTGTTTTATTTATTTTTTTATAGTCCCAATTTTATCAGCTGTCTCTGATGAGACTTCATATTTTTTTATAGTTAAAACTAAAATAATGATGCCAAGTATTTGTCTTAATTCTCACATTTAAGTAGAAGTAACTAGCAAAACCCCGTGCTATGCACGGACCACGGAACCACCAAATGCACAGACTTCAATGAATTATTTTTATTAAATTTATTAATTAGTTAACTTTTAAGTCATTCTTTTTGTTGCTAATTTGATCTTTATGTGTTTTTCCAAATGTTTTATTCTTTACGTGAAGTGTAAATGGAATTTGATAAAGCCCGGGCACGTGTAAAAAAAATAAAAAGACATATTATGGCCTAAATTAGGCTGCATCCTGCTTGATTTAGGCTTGTAATTTTGGCCTAATATTGGCATGGTTTTTTACCCATAAGTCTAAACTGGTTTAGAATTATAAGTATGTACTAATTCTGGACTGACTTGAATCTGTAATTTTGGCTTAATTTGGACTGCCAAAGACCTAAGTTAGACCCAGAATTATTGCCTGGTTTTTTACCCAAAATTTGGCCTGAATTAGACCCAATATTTTGTCTTAAATTAGACCCAAATCTAACCCGATTTAGACCCAAAAATCTGGCCTGGTTTAGACCCAATATTCTGTATTGAATTAGACTCAAAATCTGGCCTTCTTTCAGCCCAAAATATTTTTCATTAATGAGCTGAAAATCTTGCCAATTTCAATCCCTTTCAGGCCAATAATGAGATAGTTTACTAGAAATATGGGTAAATTGTAACCCAATAATGAGACGGTTTGCAATTTCAGTTTGAGCTAAAACCCATTTAGAAAATACAATTTGGGTCAAGTCTTAGCCCATTTAGAGAAATCAATTTGGGTCAAGTTGTAACTCATTTGTAATCCCACCATAGACCAATGTAGACAATCAATCTAGAATCTAAATTCATTCTCTGCTAGGATAAATTCAAAACATTTGTTGAAAACCCAACATATATAATGTTCTGATTGAATCGGGGTTATGGGTTCAGGGTACATGTTTAGTGAAGCTCAATCTGTATGTCTGATGTAACTCGATTTATTTTCAACCCTTATTCAATTTAGGTCTGAAACCATTTATTGTCATCATTTATAACCATATTTAACATTTGTAGAGCCACCTTTGGTTATGTACTGCTGCTTTACAGTCACACTTAGGCCCATAATACAGATTTATAGCTCTCATTTATTAGCCCATTTAAAGCCATACTTGGGCTAATTTTAACCCCTCTCTAAGGACAAACGTGGGTTGAGGTTATTTGGCCTTTTTTTTTAGCCTGCTTGGTCAAGGGTTCAGGCATGTATTCATTAAAACACTTTTTTTTTCTTTTTAGCCAACTCACTGTAACTAAATCCTATTTGTAGCCAAACTCTAGAGTAATTTTAAGTCTATTCACATATCTGATTTTTAGCTTTTTCATAGTAGTTTGCTGAGCCAGTTTTCAATCCATTTAAGACTCTCTTTTAGTCTGTGTTTCAGCCCACCACATCTATCTATTTGGGGTGGTTTTTTACCCAATTAGAGCTCTAGACTTGAACAAACTCTCAACCCATTTGCTGTCGAAATCTGTCTGTAACCCAGCCCAAGTTCAGCAATTGTTTGAGATAAAATCTAGTCAAGTTTGAGTCATTGTTTGGGCAGATTTTAAGCTCAATTAGTTTTACAGCTGTTCAGCTTGTTTGGAAATGATGACCCAAGTTGTTTGTTTAGGGGGATTTGAATATATTTGGGTGTTTGGTTTTGATTATTCCAGGGTGTTTGGTTGGGAGGATTCGGTTTATGGGCTGTTTGTCAAGGATTATTATAATTGCTTCGGGCTGATTCTCAACCCATTTGCAATATTGGCTTAGCCGGAAACAGAATATGTCAATATGTCAGGTGAACTAAATTCAAAAGGTTTTTGGCCACTCAATTCACAATTTCACATTTTCATTCAGAGTGCCTGTGACCTCAACCAAGAACATGGAAAAATAGTTTGGAATAGATAAACATAACACAAAAGAATTCCAACCCCTTTCCAAATCGCAAATAGTGTCCTTAGCAAAATCACGTTCTATAGAATCCATGGCTTGAGCTCGACATAAAGATGGAGGAAACAAATATTAAATACAATGAACGTACTCAATATATTATAGAAGGACGGAAATCTTCTCTTTTGCAGAACCCAAATAGTTGATGTGTAGAGAGCCAACCCTTGACGTGTAACAACGAAGAAAGCTATATCTCTCTCATTCTCCTCCTTTGTTGTTAGTCTTTTTTTTCTTTTTTTTTTCCATATTCCATGTATTTGGAGTAGGAGATAGGAGAGCAGTTATGAAGTGGGAAGTTTGTTTTTTCTGGAGGAAGTTATGGGTTTAGTTAGTTTAGAGATAGGAGAGTGGAGAGAGAGGAGACTTGGTTGACAGATGTTCTGATGTATTTTAAAAAATCAGGATTTGTAGTTTGGAGGCCTGTGGTTAACCGAAGGCAGACCACATTTCAATAAAGATATAGATTTACCATTTTTCTAATTAAGATTATGAAGCTCAGGCCTGGGTTGAAGCTCAGGCTTGACATTTTTCGCAAAGGATGGGCCTGGGCTTGACATGTTCGCCAGTAGGCCAGGCCTGGCCTAATTTAAGGGCCAATTATAAATGGGCCAGTTTTGAATACACCTTGGGCTGCTGATAAGCCGACCCATTGACACCCATGGAATTAAGATCCAAGTACGGTCCATGGTAGTTATGAATGATCTATAGACCAATACTCAATATTAAGGACATCAACAGGAAGCTGACAGACCCAAACTGCAGTCCGGCTTGTTTACCCATAGACATCAACTTCACAGCAAAAGCTTCGGTCTTGACCCATACAGACCAAGCTGGGCTTTGAGATATCAAGGCACACTTATAGCCCCAAATGGCTTAGGGCTGACATTGTGGGTCACCTAATCTTATTTTTCATTTTGGGACTCAAGAGAGAACCAACAGACGCATCGAAAAAAGCCCACACAAGTGGGAATGGAGCCCCACACACATGAGAAGAGGTGGCGTACCCAGGATTCAAACCCTTAGCAGCCAGAGTTAGGTAAAAACTGGCACTCCTTGCCACTCAAGTAAAGAGCTGTTCTTGGGTCACCTAATTCTATTAAAATATGCTATGCGGCGATTTCTATCCACATGGCGTGGGAATATATATTCTAATCCAAACAAACTGGCCCTTATTGCCACCCAAAATAGGAGTACTGAACAACCAGCTAGGCCCTACTATAGATGGGCCAGAGCTGGAGGTTTAGATCTAAAGATCGATGCTTCGGGTGGCCCGTAAGACAATTTTTCATAGATTCTTGACAGGCGTCGCAACCTAGGCCTTAATTGGCTACCCATGGACAGACTGCTAAACTGGATAGGCACAGTCCTGAACCTGGGATAATGAACACCACGGTCTGGCTTAGTCATTGACATCAGCCCCATGGGTTAGGCCCAAGCCTTTAATTGACCCTGAAAATAATTTACCAGGCTTGGATTTGAGCTTGGTGGGAGCACTGACCTCCATGTGCAGATCCTTGCCAAGCCAGACCTATTCCAATTCATTGTTCGAGCCTCGATAAGTAACCATTAGCCCGCAGTTATAAAACTCGAGCCCTGGTCCAGCTCATTAGCAGTTTACTGGGCCATTTGCGGTCGCATTTCCCACACGTAGCCTGTTCAATTATCAGACCCAAAGAAAACTGGGCTTAAATGGGCCCTCCTGGCCTGGCCAATGAGCAAACCAAGAAACAGTCCAGTGCCCTTCTAAGTGGACCCAATCCAGCCTTTCAGGTGTAGATGGGGCAATCTTGCTGCTTCATTGGAACTGTCCGTTTGCAAAATCAACGGCTGGAGATTCAGTTGCACTATAATAATCACCAACTAGTTGATTATCAGTCAAATAGGTCCCAAGCCCAGCCCAAGCCCTACCCCATATGTACAGTACAAAACTCCAGTGATCTGTGCCTGGGCCTCTGTCCACATAAAGAGCCAACAAAGCTTGTTTGGGCGGTCCGGGCTATTTACACAACCAGCATACCTAATGACTTGCCTGTTGTTAAGGGTGGATGTGAGCTCAGATCATAAATGAGTCAGGCTTCAGATTCTAGGTCCAGTTTGGCACGACATATTTATTACAGTGGGTCACTGGGTTGCAGTTGTTTCGCAAGTGGGCTTGGCCTGGCCCTCAGTCTCTGGTCTGTGGACTGGATTCAGACCTGAATATTAGGGCCGATAACTAAATGAATCAGGCTTCAGCCTAGTCCAAGCCAGTCCATGAACACTCGTAAGGCCCTAACCACATTAAAACATTTTTATTTGGGTACTTCGGACGATTCTCCATTAAAATCTTTATTCTTGGCTACAAAAAAGCTTCCACTAATTGGATTGAAAACCTGCAAATTGAAATAATTATCAATGAAATAGTCTAGAATGAATTCAGATAGAGCTGGAATTAAATTTTTTGACCTCACATCATTTCTCTGAAATCTTGCAAATTAGAGATGCCATAACATGTCTAAACTGATCAAATTAACCATAGTCATGAACTTTGACTTTAGATTAAACTCTTGTGATATTAGGAGACAGTTTCTGGGTCGTTTGGAAAGAACTCGAAAAACCAAGCAATGTCGCAACCCCGCTCAACTCAGCTCAATTAGGTTCCCGCTCAAGCTCGGCTCATCGTCTCATGAGCTAAACTCGAGCTAGGATCAGCTATGTTCAAGCATTGTTATTAGGAGGCTTGACTAGGTTCGACTGAAGCCTGGGTTGCTGAGGGGTTCGATCTAGCTTGCCCATAGTTGAAGCATGTATCTAATTTAAACTTTATTTTATCTAGTACAGTTTGCAGAATAATAACACAATGGGGTAAATAACATCTAAAATGATCATATTCTCACAATGAAACTATTTTGTGCTCACTTCATTAACCACTCAAAATTTATTTAATCAACTCTTAACACTTCTTTGAAGTTGATCTTTAAGGCCTTAAAGCCTACACCAACCACGCCTAGGCCTTCAATAACATGTAGAATTAAAGGTGAATATCCAGAAATGACCATCATAGAACCTATCCTCTAATAGAAATTGAATGAAGGGAAGATAGGAAATGAATACCTTAACCATCACCTAGTAATTCAAATCCTTAATAATCCTTAAGTGGAGCTCATTTGACCAAGTTCATATCCTTTCAATTCCTAAGTATTCTATCCAATCAACAAGCCCTTAATGTTCAAACCAAGCTCGAGCCTTGATAAGTTTCCTCGTTTCATTTAAACCACCTGACTGTAAACCATGTTTAGGCAATTAAAATCCCTAGCTAAAGCCATAATCAAAACAAAGAATGTTAAGTAGTCCCAAATCAAAGGAGTTAAGAACTTCGAAGGAAATGTAGGTGTGATGGAAGCATCCCATCTTCTGAAGTTAACAGAATAAGACTCTTAATCTCAGCTTACCTCAAGGCCAAAACAACAACTGCAACCTACCATCGGAAGAGCAGTCCCCTTCATCTCCACCCACTCCCCTATATTCTAGAAAACCAATTAAACTAAGCTAGAAAGAGATACCTCAGATACATCACCAACTCTTCCCAATGGTTAAAAAAAAAATTCTCAAGAACCATCAGAATAGAACATGTTAAATGGGTCTAGAATTTACTTCGAGCTAAACCTAACCTGATTAGTGAGAGAGAATAACTAGGAAGAATTCTCAAGCACATCCACAAACCTCAAATTTATCCATCTCAAATCATGTTAATAAAATGTAATAGATTCTGGGGGAAGAATAAAAAACAAAGGTATCATCATGATTAGAGTTAGATGAAAGATCAGTTCTATCAGATTATCATAACCTTAATTTCTCTTTTCAGGTTGTAAGATCCAATGTGATTGATCTCTCTATAAATTGTGACATTAACTCCTGAATAATCTGCCCACCAAAACCATAATGCGGTCCTCTGAATCATCTGTTTTCCCTTCTGACACGTACAAATTAAAGCCAACAAGGAACACAAGGGTCAAATCCAATTAAATATGTGTAAAATCAATGTACATAATTTGATTATATTAAATGCCAGTCTACGTGTGTCAATGGCAGCCATTCACACTGCTGATATTTTGACTACTTGGTTAGGAAGAGGAGAACTGCTGATATTTTTAATTATCAACATGAATCACGTGCCCAAGGATATATATTGGATTTTGGCGTTATTGGGCCAAGTGAAACAGACATGTAATATGCAATTGGACAGAAGTTGACTCTGTAGTGACTGCATTTTACTGTGCCTTCCTCCCTCCTTTCATTACAATTTCCATGAATTCCAGATCCAAACAAGTTGATTCACAAAAGGTGAGGATGGAATTTCTGCCCACCGTATATTCCAATCAAATAAGTTAATTCTCTTGTCTGTATGGTTGTCCATGTATGGGCTGTCGAAAGAGTCTAATTGTTAGACAAATGGGAGGAGAAGGTGGAAGTTTAAATATGCAAGAAGGGTACAAGAGAGATGGGGAACAGGGTTAAGGGGCCATTAATCTTCTGTAGGGCTGCTATGTGGGCACTTTAGTGATTAAACGTTTCAACTCACATATATGTGCCGACAGGTTAATGTGAGTTAAACAGATGAACAGATGTTGAAATGAATAATGATCCAGCAGTTAAAAGTGTTACATCGGATCCAAGTATCCAACAATAATGATTGTACATGAAAATGATGTTTGGCGTATAAGCGCAGACCCTGCCGCTTTTGGTGATGAGGTCTCAATGTATGTATGTCTAAGGGTTCATTGCAACTGGTGTCAAAATTTGAACCCCCAGGGTTAGCTTAGCACCTTACTAGTATAATAAAAGTCAAGTAAAGTCTTCATTTTTCAGATAAAGTGTCACATCAAGTGTACTTTATTCAAAACTCCCCTCATTTAAAAATAAAAAACAAAGTCAAAAAAGCAATTAACTACCTTTGTCCACTAAAATCAAAAAAAACTCAACTTTTTCATATAAAAAATCAAAAAAATTTCATAACAAACAACTAAAAACAAAATACCATCATAACCCAAGGATTTTCTAAGGTCACCTTTTGCGAAGAAATTTTTAAGGGAAAGATATTTGATTTTTCTAAAGTTGTGGTAAAATTCATCTTTATCAATTATAAGTTCCTAAGGATTTGGATAAATGAAAATCTTCATTTGTTAGGATTTTCAAATACAACCACCTCCATAAGATTTGAAAATCCTCACTTAAGTGGATTTGCAAACCAAATTCTATTTTTCTCAAGTATATGCATCGATATACACCAATATTAATGTGAAATCCTTAACTATACAAATCTCCAGTGAGGAATCGTTATTCCAATGATAGTGAAGAATTATCAGATCTATAGATTCATCGCATTTTACCAAATATGCTCTAAAACTTTCTTCCAGTCAAAGGGGCTAAAATTACATTATATAAGGTGAATACATAAATGGAACCATCAATATTTGTCTTTTAATAGAAATAAGGCTATTCCATCCCCAATCCCTAAATTTAACAGATTCACCTCTTATTGACCCCCACCTCATGAAATCCCTTTGCTAATGGCTTCTTATCGATAGCAGGCAAAACATCAACTGTCCCTCAAGAGTACAGTAGAATTTGAAGGAATGAGGCGTGGGTGTTTTTCAAAACATTAAGGGCCCGTTTGGCATTTTACTTTTAAAATAAAGTGGAGTAAAGTGAAATGAAAAGAAAGAATAAAATATAAGTGAGTTATTATGGTATTTTATTTTTAGTAGTTTAGGATGGAATGTTTTTTACTTTTTGTACAGGGAAATAGAGTTTTTTTGTCTTTTAGTAAATAATGGTAGTTGCTTTTTTACTTCTTTTTTAGAAAGGAGGAGTGAGTTTTGAATTGAAGTGATTTTGATTTCATGCTTAACTTTACTTTACTTTACTTGACTTTACAAGTAAAATTACCAAACGGACCCTAAGTGAAAACTGTGTGAAAGTAATTATAGTATTTTTTTTTTTTTTTTACTTTGCTCATTTTCAATTGGTCACAACAGTCCAGGAATTTACTTTTACTTTTCCACCTACCAAAGAATTGTACTTCATAAAATATAAATGAAGTGATTGCTTTAATCATTGTTGACTTCCCATCTTACTCTTTTTCCAAATTACTATGCTCCGTGAAATCAAATGCGCCAATGTAATTTACATCAAAGTATACTTCTCCTTTAGAAACTATTACCTTCTAATTGATTCGGCATTTACTTTATATTATTTTTCTCCATGAAGTCTTCAAACACCATGATGACAAAATTTAATAGCTTCTTATAATCGACTCCTATGCATATGGAGATCCCCGTGGGCAAGGGCCACCTTTGAGAGTACCACAATTGTATATTTGTATTTGTATAAGGATTTACTGGCTTTCTTATTTTATTATATTATTATTTTAATTATCATTATATTTACTTCTCAATGGGTCCTACTCTAATAATTGACTTTACTAATATTGTGTTGTCTTATGAATTATAGGATATTATCATTTAAATAATACCCTAATGAGAGTATTATAAGACTTATGAGGACTAAGTTTGCACCATCCAAGATGATTAATGTGATAACCCTGCATGCGTTTGTTAGACTGTAGGAATTCTTGGAAATGTAGCTATTGTGGGGTGATTCTAATATTTCTAGTTTCATTGTTTTTATACAAACACTTTCAGCTACTTTTCGAGTTAGAGATTAGAGAAATTCTCACCAAAAGGACATCCAAACAGCACATTCTAGGTGCATGAAGCCAATCATATGCTTTAATGGATAATGACTCTTTCCGCATTCACACAGGATGTTGCATGTGGAAAGAATGCTCGGACTTAAGACTTCCCAATGTGAGTAAGTATTTGATATTTCAAATGAAGGTAATTGTTGATTGGAGAATGTTCATGTGCATCCATCCCTCACCATAGGGTGAGGGACACTTTCATAATAGTGAATTTTCAAGTACAAAAGTGAATTCTCAAGTACATAGGGTGAGGTACACTTTCATAATTCATGTGTAAAAAAGAAAAGTGCCCTCACCCTATGGTGAGAGATAGATACACATGAATCCCCCCCTGTTGATATGTATTTAAAGTTAAATTTATTTTTCATTTCTAGTTATCTGGTTTAAGGCGATTATTAAAAGCAATGAGATGATCTTTCTTTTGACCAGTAATATTAAATTTTAGTGGTGCCCACATTCACATTCTCAGCAAGAAAAAGGGCAAACGATAGATGGTTAGGACCTTTAGAAATATCAGTCATTGACATTGCAGAACTCCCTCTTCTACTTTTTTGAAAGGGAGAATTTCAAGAAGGTATAAGATTTTTCGCTCATTTTCTGAAAAAGTGTACGAAGATTTGAATATTTCAAAATAGTATAAAAGTTTTCCACGATTCTTTCAATCAAATCCTCTTGATAAATTTTTAATTTTTTACAAAAATGATAAAAATATACTTCCATTACTATACATTTTTATTTATTCTATTTCCTCATTAAAACTGGTCATTTTAATTTTGATGATCATGATCATTTAATGGATCTAGTTTTTTAGTCATTTAGAATCTCCTTTTTCAAACCATCCATGCAAATGGATCTTTAAAGTGGGCCCTAGGTCATTTGGGTTGGACTTCATCATTTCTCTTAAATAATTTATTAAATGAAAAATTGAAAAATGATATAGATGTATTTTTTTTATTTTCTAAAAAAAATTATGAAAAAAACTTAATTGAAAGAATTATTTTTTTTAAATGAGCAAAAATTTTTACACCTTACTAAGAGTTTCCCTTTTTAAAATTCGAAAACCTCAGTGACTACTAAAACTGCATCGAAGGAGATCAATTGATGTCAATTAATAGAAAGTTGCTATACATGAGCCTTATCTCATCTTAAACATTAATAAATTTTGAAATTGACAAAAGGCGTGCGGGAGCCACCTATCATTTGAAGGTAATCATCCATTCTCCAATCAGCATAAGACAACCCCCACCTATAGTTATGTATCCAAATCAATCGATTATGAGCCTAGTTCAAAAAAAAAAAAAACATCTAACTTTGACTGATATGAAAAAAAAAACAACTTGAATTATTGCAAGAGCTCAATCATTAAATGCATGGCAGTTGGGCCCAAATGAGCCTTCCGATCCATGCAATGCCACTTGTCATTGAGGCACGATTCAACATTCATTGCTTGTTGAGTTGTCTTGTCTACAGGTGAGATGGTAATTGTGGGACACAAGAGATGTAGAGAGTTTGAATTAGAAGCCCATCCCAATGAGGAGGCCGTGAGAAATGAAACATGTGAGGGATTCTCGTGATCACATACTCACATGGGTGGGTACGTGCAAAATACGCCAAGGATCCTTCAATCAAGAGAGGGAGCTTCAAAGTTCAAACTAAATCCACTAGTGAAATATTATTGTTGTGAGAGAGAGAGAGAGAGAAAAGGTGCCCGTTGTCCACAACTTGCAATCCACATGCCATTGCTCATGTGGCACCCTGCTCCATTTATCAAGTCAATTGAGGACACCTGTATAATTCATTATTTATCTGATAAAACTATCAGTAATGTAGATAGGGCTTTGTGTAATCAAATTTTACATAAATTGGTATGTGATTTTCTTGATGCTAGGATACTTTATTTTCGACCACGATGTTACTTGTGATTGTGTGAATTGAGTGAGTTATGTAGTCCTTGTATTTGTTGAGTTCTTTAAAGTAATTCATGGATTGTAAAAGAGGTGTAAATCTCCTAAGAAACAAATAGTCTACCAATTAGAATCATCACCATCAAAGTCTTGTATCAACTATATTGAGTTTATTATTTTTATTATTAGTTCTACTACTGCTACATGTGAAGAGGGTCATCAATGCTAAGAAAGAGAACTAATATAGATGAAAGAGAGCATACTTGAAGATCGATCCAAGGGTAGTTGAAGTCCTTAGATAGATTGATTTAGTTACATGAATTCTCCTTTGCCTTTGTAAATCTATCCCAAGTCAAGTCCCAAGATAGGTTGGGATCTCTCTTTACAATTTCTATCCATGTTGTCTTTTGCGTATTTCTCTCTTTTGAAATGTCATCAATCTGGAAAAATAAACTTATACTCACTTCATCATTAGCTTTTACATTGGATATGTTCAAAAGCCAATCAATTAAATTATGGTATCAGACCTCTTTTTTTTTTTTATTTGGTATAGAACTCAAGAGAGCCCACATAAGTAAGAAGAAAACGCTTACACAAGTAGAAAGAGTTCCATACCTACGGATCAATTCTGGTAATATGTGGGGTTGCTAACCAACCGAGCAACCCTTATTACAGTGTATTACAGAAATATTTTAAAAGAGCCGAGGACTTACAATGGCCCGATCAGGTGGCATGCATATTGTATGGAGTAACCGAAAAACACAAGCAAATGACCAATGTCCTTTTCTAACAATCAGATGTGCGGATGACATGTATGTAGGGTTTCTGTGGGATCCATAGTGTACCCCTTGCTGGGATCAGAATTGTGGTACATAACTGTACGCATGTGTACATGGACCCACATGTCCCTAAACTTGCCGTGTGTATCTAAAGTCAAAATCCTACTCATTACCTGATCAAAACTTTAATAATTCATGCTGGATTTCTTGTAAAGATTAATCACTATTTGTGATCATGGAACACTCTAGTTTATTGTGTACCACTAATTTAAACATTTGATACGAAAATATCAATGCATTCCAACATTCGGGTCCACAAATAAGGAATCCACAGGCCGCAGAATTTCAAATCTTTGAGCCGTACCCAATGGGTCCTTGGGAACCCTGATAGCATGAGGAGTCTTTTTCCTCACTGAGAGGCACAACCAGATCACTACATTTCTTAACTTGGAGGGAAAGGTTCGCATCTTCTTCACCGGATCACCATTTCAGATTCCTATGATCTGTGGGAACTCTATTATTACTGCTGACTTGCTACAAGATAGGATGTATTGTATTTCGTGTGATGGACAAGATGTTCTCGCAGGTGTGTGTTCCTGTGGCCTTTTTTTTTTTTTAATCTGGGAGGAAGGTAAGATCTGAGAAAAGGTTTTCCTTTTCCATTCAAAATCTTTGGATGAGTTCTTTGAGCTCTTAGCTTGTCGTTTCCGTGAAAAAAGATTATAAAAAAAATTAAGGCATGTTTGGTAATAGGTAAAAAATCCATAAATCTTATAATTCTTCACTACCACTAGAATAAAAATTTCTCGTGGGGGATTTGTATAATTGAGGATTTCACATTGATATTAGTGTGTATTGATAAATATAACTAAGAAAAATAGAGTTTGGTGTATAAATCCACTTAAGTGGAGATTTTCAAATCTCATAAGAGGTGGTCGGATCTGAAAATCCTATCAAATGAAGATTTCCATTCGTCTAAATCCTCAAGAATTTAAAATTGCCAAACATGGATTTACTACAACTTTAGAAAAACCGAAAATATTTTTCCTAAAGATTTTGTTGCCAAACATAACTTAAAAAAAAAAAAAAACCAAATCTTAGGTCTATTTGGGTTAGGTTCACGTATAAAAAATGACAATAATGCCTTTAAGCAACCTCATTTATGTTAAGATTTTGTTGTCTGTTCTTTGTCATTATTAATAAGGTTAATGCATTTAAAGACACTTCATTTGCAGTTAAAACGGGGACTAGGGAGCTAAGCCCCTACAATGTAGAGGGACCATATTGTTTGGATGGAGGATTTCTAAGAACTCCATCTGATATCTAAATTCCTCAAAAGCTTTTCACTAGCTGGGTTTATAAATGCATAAAACTTTTTAGCATTTTCAAAGGTGAAATTTGAAGAATTTGAAGAATTTTATAAACCAATTTGGGATTTCAAATTGTGGAAGACAACCAACTCATGTGTCAACTGTCTTATAAGAATTGGTCGAAAATCACTTAAATTAAATTTATTGAATTTGGAGCTGGATCAATAGTTTGAGTCAAGAGCCTCCTATAGCTTGGACGGCATTTAATAGATGGTTAAAGATCATTTGTGCAAGGGAATAAGTAGAGGATGATGGGACCATATATATATATGTTGGAACCATTTTTTATCTAATTTATCTCTATTGATGTTCATCTTTATATGATCAAATTTGTTCATATAACAATTTTTTTATTAGTATTTTAATTTGAATCCACCATCTCAGAGTTGCAATTGTGAGTACTTTCCGTTGTGCCATAATAATATAACATCTTGTCCGTCCATCGATATCACAACGACAACAATGAATTGAAATTAACCCAAATTTCACAAATGTAGAATTGCTTATTGTTGCATTGATTACGCTTTTTTTTTTTTTACTGACAAGGGTGTCCGGTCTGTTCAAAAACCAACTAGGTAACATAATTATATATTTCACAAATGATCAATTTAAAGACTCATATCACTTCAATTGAAATTCAAGTTGGCATGATCCTTCCATAGATGGCATGATCCTTACATAGAGGAATGGTTCGGGTCATATAAATGAACTTGATCACACAAATATTAGTCTCATACAAGACAAGTTAAACATCAATAGGCTGGGATTTAGAAAATAAAAAATTGCCTTCAGTTCTAGGCTCCACCAAAATTGCTACTTTATTGAGAGAGAGAGAGAGAGAGAGAGAGAGAGAGAGATCGTGTGGAAGAAAGCACACGAAATGCATTGCCGTACGTTTTTGTATCTTCAGATAGCAACAGCCAATAGATATAACTAGATTGGATATAGATAGATATCTATTGGACCCATTTGACAAAGAGTCTTTTTGGCCTTTTTTTTTTCCCTTCCACTTTGACATTTCCTAGTTCCCTCTGTGCTCGCCTAAGCATTCTCCCTTATCCTCCTGGACTTTATGTGAGCCCACCTGCAATGCGTCAAATTCGGATAATAAGGGATTGCTTAGTTGTTGTTGTTGTTTTTATTTTGTTATAAAATGCTTAAATTGTTGTTGACGCCATTTGTCATTGGCCTTGGTCGGTCAAGATACCAACTCCAATATGCTTTTCTTCTCACTTTTTGAGCTTTCATTCTACAGTGCGAGACTCCTTTTTTCGCTTGTGTGGGTTCTCCTGTATCCCAACCTCATAATTTAATATATCAAAAAATTACTTTTATGGGTAGGAGATATTGAGAAGAGGAGGTGAGTCATGCGCTCGAATCAAATAATCCGCAGACCCAATTTCCTCATGTCTATCCTAAGAGCACTTATTATCATAATTAAATCCAATGGTGATTAGTAATAGGATCAACATCAAATTAGAATAGATAAACCATTCACGAGAGTAAAATTACTATAAACATAAAATTGGATATAACTAAACATAAGTTGATTTGGACAAGATCAATACTAGATATCCATCATCCACCAATCCAGTATTTTCCTTCTGTGCCAGATGGAGGGACCTTTACTGCGTGATGTGGGACTCACACCAGGCCTTCAAGGCCTCCCAATCCACGTGTTCCAAGCTGGCGAATCACGTGCTTGTCGTATTGAGCATGTGCACCTGTGAAAGTTTGACTTCTTCCATCCTCACCTCTCTCTCTCTCTCTACTTGGATCTTATCAGCTCATCTTTTTCCCTTCTATACTTCATCCTTTTTAAGCCTTAAAACCTTTTATTATAACCTCTGAGATCTATCTTAGGATAATTATAATAAATATAATAAATATATCTTTTCCACTTAGCATTGGAACATGAGCTTTATTATGACCTATGATCTGCTCCAATTATCTCCTGGAGGGCTTACAAGTATCCCTTTACTTTATTCAAATGAATCTTGATTAATAAAAAAGCCTCAACATCCAATAAAATATTAAAGACACACTTAATGTAATTGTAGCATAGCTAGACTTTAAATATATACCATGAATCATGAGATGAGAATTGGAAAATGAACATTGTATGTATTTCACTTTTTATTTTTGGTGTATATAAGAAGTTACCACAATAAAACTTTTGTCACGCTTACAATATGATGTTATGAGAGAGAAACTAAACTCACATAGTCGGCCCGATAGGGATTTAATGTGTGTATGTGGTTTGCTCTGAATTTTGTTGTGTTAAATTGGGTTGAGAAATATTGCACAAGTGCACATGAATCAATCCCTGGACAGGTGGCTGGTCCTGCGATTACTTTACAACTATATCATTATGGTAAAATAAAATTAACTTAAAAACCGGCCCAAGATCACATGGACATTACATGCATAGTAATGAACCGGTATAAAATATTAGAATTGATTGGCATTTTATATTACAAAATATTACAAAAGATGGGCTGGTCTGAAACACGCATGGCCAGAAATTGTTGTCTAAATCTTATAACCATCCACTGTGAAAAGTACACCTGTAATTGCGCGTACCATAAACTATACTACTACAAATTTTGCCGACAATGGGAACTTATGCACCCACACGCTCATGCGTGGCCCAATCCTGGTCGTATCCTTTCCTCATTGCATAGAGAAACGGAAAAAATCTGGAAGGGTACATTTGAAACTCACAATGGATTGGACTCTATTGTTTGCCGAATTAGTATTACGTGCAGGATTTTTATTTAGTATAATGATTGAAGGAGATCACAAGCATACAGTTTCATAGAAAAAAGTCATAAATCCAATCCCTCTCTCCCTCTCTCTCAACTTTAAAATTCTCAAAAATTATGAATTTTTGTCATTTTTCCACACAACTTTTTTTAAACATCCATTATCACATATATGAAAAAAAAAAAAAAAAGATTTTAGAAAAACGGGGTTTTTTCTGTATGACAAGCCATGGAAATCTCTATTTAGCGACCAAAGCCCACATATTTTTGTACATGTTCTCTGTATTGGCCGTACAGTGGATGACTTGAAAAGATTCTTATTTTTGTGATATTATAATATATTTTATGTGATCTCACAAATATTTTATGCAATATCGCAAAAAACTTTATGCTTCTTATTGTGAGGGTGTGGGGGTTTCAGTTATTTCAAGGTGATAAAAATAAACGGAAAGTAAAGAAAGACCATAGAAATCATGGTTTTTCTCTATCACAAGGTCCTATGAAAATACAAGCATATGATAGGTGGAACTCTTTTTTCTTTTTGTTTTTGCTTGTTCTAAAGGGACCTGTTTTGTTATCTCTACTCTAACCCTATGTTTGGGAGGGGAGGGGAGGGGAGGGGAGGGAAAATTTGAGGAGGAAGGAAAATGGAGGGGAGGGGAGGGGAGGGGAGGGGAGGGAAAATTAATTTTCCCTCCTCTTGTTTGGATAGTAAAAAAGGAGGGGAAAGAAAAGTGAAAAAGTAGGGTTTTGTTTGTTTGTGAAGTGGAGAGAAAATTACCAATTTACCCTTATTTTGTGAAAAAGTGAAAGGTGATAAGGGCATTTTAGTAAAATTTCCTCCCCTCCCCTCTTTCCCTCACACTTTCCCCCCATTTTTGAGGGGAAAATTTTAAGGTGGGCCCCACAAGCATTTTCCCCCAATTTTCCTCCCCCCTTCCACTTTCCTTCCCTCCTTTCCAAACACCATCAACTTCCACTTTTTCTTCATTTTCCCCCCCTTTTTTTTCTCCCCCCACTTTCCCTCCTTCCCAAACAGAGGGTAAGAAAGAGAGAAAATGAGTTCGTGTGTATTTGTTCAGATGGGTAGATGGATTTCGTACCATGGGTTCATGTGTCGTGCACTTTGCTTTTGTGGACGCCATGGCAAACAAAATGCTTGTAGTTAATATGACTGACAGTGGAAACCTCAACATCGTCATTGTGTGAAAAAATGGTGGGCGCGTGAGTGTTAAAAAAACGAAAAGAAAACCATCAAAATCATATTTAAACAAAATCTTTGTAAATCTAGACTATTTCCAAAAAAAAAAAAAAATCTAGAGTTGAGAAGATGAAGGGACACAGAGACTTTAAAGGTAAGAAAACAAAAGAATGTACGTATATGTGGTGCAATAACTACAAATAGGAAATGTTGAGTTTAACAATCCGGTTACCTTCTACAAAGAGAATAAAAAAGATGATTGAGATTGGGTCTTTGACGAGTTAGGGTTTTACAGAACATCAATCTATAATTGCAAAACGACACGAGATAACTAGTAAAAGCTCTACCAAGACTAATATGCTTGCATATTAGCAAGGACGCTGGTGAGAGAGGAGGAAAACGAAAATGATAGGGAGAGGAGTTACCGGCGGTAATAATGGAAAAAAGACGGTGCTAGAGGGGATAAAAAAAAAAATCACCTTCTGCAATTTCGCATAAATTAAATTTTTTTGCGGAATCACAAATCTTTTGACCATTTTCTCATCTTCATGAGGTACGATAAGTATGGAAAACATATAAGTAAATATATAAAATTTGGTAACTGCATGGAGTTATCCACAGCTAACATAAAACCCCGCCAAAAAATGTACTATTTACCACGAAGATTGCATCACCTAGAGAAACAATTCAAAGAGGTCGACTGTCACATGCAAACTACAGCAATGGACCACATGACTAACATGGCCTCACTATAAACGGCAAGAACGCCTTATCAATTTCAAGCGCAGGTGAAACGCCAAAACGCCGTTATCTTTAAACCACGCTACATCTTCATGTCAATCGCTCAAAAGGTCGGGAGAAGAGAGTCCAATGAAATGGTGGCATACCACATTCACCTGTTCAGAACTTCTGCCTCACGAATGTTTGGTGGGTAGCCTACTAAATACAAACTTCCACTGCTGAATCATGGTTTCAGCACAAGACTTTCCCACACGTTTCGACCAAAAGCCCAACCTGATAGAAACAGTGGTTTTTTTTCTCTCAAGACCGACACCTAGATTTTGATTTAGCAATCCTTGTTGAGATTTATTGTAGAAAAAGTCATCGGAATATAAAGTTGCATCTGTTTCTCTTTTTCATATTGAATGATTCAAACGTTAATAAGATAGCACAGTACAATGTATGGGTGGAAAATAGTGTTTATATTAATTATGGTTGAACAGGTTAATTTGGATTGGCTAGTTTACCTAAGGATCTAAAAGCAGTTCTTGATGAACTTCACTTATGATTTCGAAAGCATGATAGTTTTGGCTATGACTTATATTGAATATTGACGTTTTTACTTTATAACGTAAATTAGTTTTAAACTTCATTCATTCTCATCACTTTTATATTTTACTTTGCTGTTTTATTTATATCTGAAGCATTAAGATAACAATTACGAATAGCATAACTAATTAAAAAAAAAAAAAAGAATAGGATACATAGTTTTTTTTTTTAAAGTGTCCTAATAAAACTAAAGCACCCTAAGAATGGAAAATTTTCTCCTACAAGTATGGGGCCCACTTGGCCCATCCTTATAAATGTAGCTTCTTTCACTCTCTTTTCCCGATGAAGTTTATATTCATCAAATCTTTATTTACTGTTGGATTAAATCTTAGGAAAATCTAAGTTTCGAAGATTGTC
Source organism: Persea americana (assembly GCA_029852735.1). Taxonomy (NCBI): domain Eukaryota; kingdom Viridiplantae; phylum Streptophyta; class Magnoliopsida; order Laurales; family Lauraceae; genus Persea; species Persea americana. Next base: position 14,557,277 of record CM056814.1, read on the forward strand.
AAACTTTTATGCTATTAAATCAAGAACTAAGGCAAGCACATGGGGCTGATTTTTGGCACGGCCCTTATTTGGGATTCAGAGGATAAGAATGCATGGACAACAAGTACACATTTTTGTAGGTGAAAGTCTTCCCTCTTAAGAATATCTTAAAGAATTCTTATTCTAATGAAAAAATAAAAAGTACCCTGTAGCAGAACTGTTGTATGTTAAACATCTACCAAACCCATCAACCACCCAATGTGAAATTGAATCGAGAAAACACAAATAGTCCATAAACCTAATCCATATTGGTGCCTCTTGGAACATTATAAAATACATAAAGCCCGTCAATGGCCTGCGGTGATTGATTTCCACAACCGTAGTACCCACCAGGCTTCCACACCGCACCGCTCAAGAGAGCCTCGAGAGTAATTATATTTATACGTATGTCCATGACTATAAACTATAATGGAAGAAGCAGGTCGGTGCCATCTTAGGCACGCGTGTTTCTGCAGTCCAATTTTAGTTTACCACGTGAACTACATCTCCATATTAAATGAGTGACACGGTAACGTAGATCTGCATAAAGTGGAAAGTTAGCAGAAGGTTTCCCTCTTCTTTCCACCACATTTCCAGGTGCTACCCAAATAAGCCAAGATGACCAATATGTCCCTCTTTCCTAGTTGGTTTTTTTTTTTTTTTTAACACTAGCAATATCTAAGTCCCCATCCAACGCACCAAGAATAGTAACGAGCCGCCTTACCACTTGGCCTACAGGTGGATTGGTGAGGAATATGTTCTTTCACCTGGGGTGAATGTTGGTTCATATATCATCGCCATCTATTACAAATTCTTTGTGCAGGTCGGCGATTTGAATTTTGTTTCGCAAAGTTTTAACTTATCACACGTCAAATCTTAATTATATATACTGTTTCTTACTACTACCATCTATGTTGTAGGTTTCAATCTTTCTTGTATGTGAAGTTTTCTATTTAAGTTAACCTTTTTCTATATAATGAGCCACGTCCCGATCCCGAGTGAGGCCCGACTTACCCATCCTCTTGATCAATCTAACTCTGTGTACTCAAATTTGACTTGAATGGGTTATTTAATCGATCATACGCATTGTTAAACTCATCTTGTTTTTTCTAATGGCTAAAATTTGGACTATTTAAAAAAAACTCTTGAAATAATATCTTTCTTGATTGAATAGGTTTTTTTCTTGGATAAGATTAAGTTATAGGGAGACCAAACTCCTAATCACCCATTATTTGATTACTTTTTAAGTGGGTCTCACATGGGACTGGTTGTTACAAGCCATAAGGATGGTTTGGTCATTTCATAAAAGGTTCCCCTTTGCAAAAGTAAGAAAGGGTGTGATGAGGAAAAATGATGTAGGTAGAAGTAGGGAGGCCGCTACAATCTTTTTCCGATCGTCCTGTAGGACCTACTTCAGCTACTTGTTTGCATGGTATAAGAAAAGCTTTATATCTGATTGGATAAGGATATAATATTCTGCATTTTGCTTGTTATTGACTTGCATGTTATATTAAAAGACTGTCAGAGTAAATTAAGACTTGGGGAATATGCAGCTTTGTTATAAATCATTAAGGGGTCGTTTGTTTTCTACACTGCTGTGTTATTTCTTTTCTATATGATGAGATAGAGTAATTGCTTTCCATATTGAGTCCTAATTAGAGTGGATTTTAGATGCCTCTTAGCACTAAGACATCTTTTAGGTTAACCGCTTTCTAAAAACTACAAAGATACCTCTAGTAAACAAGTTTTAACTAGTAGGAGTCTTAAAGAAGTGTCGGTCGTTCATATATATATATATATATATATATATGGAAGGGGCTCACATATTGGTCGGGTGGTCATTGGGCCACACTCAATGGCCCAATAATTCTAAAAAGCTTTTGCTGATGCCAATCCAACTAACCTTTCCAATTTACAGGTGGGACCTAAGTTTTATACATTAGATTCCAAAACCAAACCATTGATAAGATGCATTATGTTTCAACCTGGTTCTATTGCAAATTAAATGAGAGATTATGAAAATCCCCGTCACAATCAGTCGGTGACGAAGATTCCAACTCTTTATGAATTAAATCCTGCTCTAAAATCACAAACACTACTTTATAGTATACAACCTGTAAAGTAGTGAATTTGCAAGTTAGATTGTTGGTGGCCAGTTACAAAATTGCTGGTTCCATATATGGATCCAGATAACCTGGTCAAAATCGTCACCAACATGCTGTCACTTACACATACAATAAGAAAACAACAAAAAAAAAACCCACCTTCTATAATGAGACGACAAAGTGGACTGAGACGATTGCCCACTTTATATTAGTGGGCGATCCAAATGCATCCAGCTTAATTTAAAAGGGCTACGTAAATATCTTATCACTCTACAATCCCCAAAAGGCCTTCCGAATCCGGATCCAGCATAGAACTTCATAATAGAATTACCTATTAAAAACATAGAATTTAAAATAAACACCCTCTTAAACTCTGAAATATATCTTACCTTTCTATGATCCGGTTCCACAGTAATATTGATCATTTGGTTAAAAATGCTATAGACATATAATCATATAAGTATTCATTAATCATTTTCCTTATCAAACGCTCAACTCAATCTTAGAGTAGAATTTAGAAATATCTTTGTATAAAGAGGAGGTTTAGGAGGTGTTTATTTAAAGTGAGGTTGAATTTTTAGTAAGCGGGCTACACCAAGGGGCAGACCCTAGGTGCGGTCGCACCCGCATGATTCGAAAAACTCCTGAGATATTATTTAAAAAAATTTAATTTTATTATTTAACATCTTTCACTTTAGTATACACCGCACCGCCCGAAAAAACAATTCTGACCCGTAATTGAATTGAGCTCGACTGCTTAATTTTGATTTCTTCTCAAAGTCAAGTGAGGGGTGCCAAGGCAGCAAGTAATATATAAAATGCTGTGCTCTGCCGTCGGTAATTGAAAAGGCCAAACAAGAAAAGAATCTCTTACCATACTTTTTATAATTCCCAAAACACCATCCGATATGAATCTAATTACGATATACTACCACACTGCCGTATACAAATGCAGTCTAGAATGCCGGTACAAAACGCCCTAGATCGACGCAACGAAACTCCATTTTCATCCCTCTCTTTCCTCCTAAGATCTCCCCCAATCTAGGGTTCTTCTTCAATCCCTTCTCCTTCCTTTTTCTTCTCCTCCAATCTCTATTTTCTCTCTCTCTGTGATCAGATCCAGATCGAGTTATATGCACATGATATTCTCGCCGAATCCGGCGATGGTGGAACTGAAGCGTCAGTTTCTCAATCTATGATCGTGGTGGAGGCTGGTGTGAGGATTAAGAAGGGGAAGTGCATGAGGGATTTGGACTCGTCTCTATGTTTGGCGAAGAATTCGAAGAGATTTAGTCGGGATTCCGGGTTGGTGATCCGGAGCAGGGGTAGGTGGGGGAAATGTGGTTGATTTTTGCAGCGACGGAGACCGATTTCTCGTGACTCTGCGTTTGATTTTTGTTGGGGTGGGGGAAAGACTGGGTTTTTTTGGGAGGGGAGAGGTTAGGAGGAGCAATGCAGCAAGATCAGCGGAAGAAGGTTCGGGTTTTGCTTCTTTGTTTAGAGTGCTTTGTTCTGGTTTTGGAAGATTGGAATCTGTTTTGTGAGGGTTTAGTGATTGGAGCCTTCTGGTTAGATCTGTTTTGATAGCAATGGAAAAAGCTCAAATTTTGCTGCTTTTTTTTTGTTTTAATTTGCTGGATGCTCACTTTAGCAAACCTCTAGATGGATTTGTTGGAGTGAATTGTCTTTAGTTTGCTTTCCGATTCGCCTCTCTCTCTCTCTCTCTCTCTCAAACGTGATTTTTCCTTGTTAGTTGTACTGTTTTTTTCTTTTTCATTCCTAGAGAGATTTCATGTTTCACACATTTTTTCCATTTTTTCCCTTCTGTTTTGTGCAGTGATTGAAAATTGGGAAATTCTTCTCTCATGTTTCCAGCTTCAATTTCAGGCCTCATTTTGATACCCATATTTTTGTTTTTTGGTATTTTTGGGAGGACCCAAAAGCTCAATATCTTCTGCAGGCAGCAAAAACTGGGATTTTTATTCTTTCAGTTTAGTTTTGATTATGAACATTGCTTTAGAAATTAGTGAAGGTTCTCATTACTATAAGAATAGATAACTAGTTTCTGAAAATTCTCTATGTGCAACTCGATGCAACAGCTGTAGTTTCCTTTCCTGTTTCTGAAATTATAGATTATGGATCATGATCATCAGAGCCTTGCCCATCTACCTGGGTTTGACATGGTGCATTAGCTTCTATTGTGTATGAAATAGCCTTCCCTTGAATTATTGCCAAGTGTTTTGGTATTCAGTCAACTTAAGTTTGGTTGAAGAGGCAGAGGGATCATTATCTGTATACTTCTATTGGATGAAATCGGCGGATCCATATTTCAATTTTCAAAAAGTGCTCTTGTATTCCTTTTATTGGCCTTTGTGAGTCTCTTTTTTTTTTTTTTTTCCAGACATTGGTGTCTGTAAGGAAGAGAAATAAAACAAAGTTTATAAATAGGAACTATATTATGCAACAGAAGAAAAAAGCCTCCATATGTTTAAACATTTGTTGTCATTAATCAAAAAAAGATTTCTCGTCTTTTTTTTTTATTTGTGATTTTCGATTTAGTTCTATACAGAACATAGAAAAGCTCATTAAATGAAAATGGTCTTCTTGGTAAGTTAACTGTAAAATTGCACCTAGGCTTTTCTCTGGATCTGATCATGATTTGCCCCTATAGATAGGTACATGCATGCATATAGTATATATATAGCATTGTTACTATTATCATCCACTCTAGCATTATTTCATCCCTTTTTTATTTTGGTTTTGTTGATTTCGCTGTTTGTTTTCTACAACTACCAGTGATTTAATTTGTTTCCCATAACTCATAGCACAGCAGTGGGCTTTATATTTGGTCTAGCTAAGATGTACTTTTTCATGAAACTGACTGGCTTCTAATATCTTTGAAGTCTCAGGCTGAGGTGGACTTTTTCACTGAATATGGAGATGCGAACAGATACAAAATTCAGGAGGTAATTGGGAAAGGAAGCTATGGTGTCGTGTGCTCAGCCATTGATACACATACAGGAGAAAAGGTGGCAATTAAGAAAATTCATGACATCTTTGAACATATTTCTGATGCTGCTCGGATCCTTCGTGAGATCAAGCTGCTCAGGCTTCTACGTCATCCTGATATTGTGGAGATCAAACATATTATGTTGCCACCTTCAAGAAGGGATTTTAAAGATATTTATGTTGTCTTTGAGCTCATGGAGTCAGATCTCCACCAAGTCATCAAAGCTAATGATGACTTGACAAAGGAACATTATCAGTTTTTTCTTTATCAGCTGCTGCGTGCATTGAAGTATATTCATACAGGTACTCTATTCTTTATTTTCACTGCTTATATTTGGGTTAGATGGGATGTTATGAGTTCAAAATAGTGTCATGCACCCTAAATGCCCTCTTCAAGTATCTAGTTATAAGTTGCATCTCATTTTTATAGACTTAACTCTCAAGAGCTTTGGTTTTGTGACATGAACATATATGAACTTGTGGCTAATTCTAGTGGGCTGCCCCAGCTGCTTACAGTGCATTTACAAATTACAATACTCCCATATAAGTTGCTCTGAGTTTCTTAAAATCGAATGCACTAAACTTGTACATTATGAAAGACTTCAATTTCTTTAATATCAAGTGTCCGCAATTGCGAATAACAAATGGTTGTATACAATTAAATCTACATTTGTTTTGGTTGCTTCATCATTATCAGAGCCTTGTCCCAACTATGTTGGGGTCGGCTATATGGATTATGTTTTTTCATTCTAATCTATTTTGAGCCAAATCTTTAGATAAGTTACATTTATTCATATCCACTTTTTTTTTTTTTACTGTCGGTCCAAAGCCCGGGTAAAGGAGGAGGGTTGCGTTAGGTAGGCTGATACCCAACGTAAAATTTTGTCACAACCCAAACATGAATTTGTTTTGGTTGCTTGGAATTTTCTTTTAAATATTCATTTTAGGGGACTCGTAGTAAATTCTAAATAGACCATACCCTTTCTGCTGTTAGTTTAATAATGGAATGGTTAGTCTAAAGAGTAACAAACATACCTTATAGTGTTAGTCTAATACTAATGCATCTACAAGTTCACCCCTCATAAGCTGATCATTTCCTCGACTCTTGCCTCTTTTTTTTTTTCATGGCCTGTCTTCATTTCTTTCTCTCCTTGATTAAAACCCTAATACTCTCTTCATTTGGACTTCTAACGTCCGTCTAAGGAATTTCATATAATCTTACAATTTGATTTTTTATTTTTTTTTAACTTTTCAAAAATTGATGTAGGTAGTATATGTGCCAACAGATCTGGTTGTGCTGGAAAAGTTGGTCAGTGCCTTTCTAGTTTAATTGTGTGGTTTTTGTTCTGATGTGGATGCTATTTGGCTGCAGCTAATGTGTATCATCGAGATTTAAAGCCAAAGAATATACTTGCAAATGCAAATTGCAAGCTCAAAATCTGTGACTTTGGATTAGCAAGAGTTGCATTCAATGATACTCCGACAACAATTTTTTGGACGGTATGTAACCAAAATGACGGAGTTATCTACTTAATCTCTTGTTTCGTTATGAAAAGCACTTCATTTCCTATAATTATCTTTGCTAGACAAGAGCCCATGGCAAAGTGGAAGGTGCTCACTATTGCAACCTTGAGGTTGTGAGTCCGGGTCATTTTTTCAATAAAAAAAATATATACATATAATTGCCTTCACTACCAGTTAATTTGCCAACATCATCATTTTTTAAGGGCAGCTTATTCATTGATGAAGAATATTAGAACTATACGGTATAAGAGATGTACATTGACTGTACAAATTCACAAAAATTGACACTTCAAACGCCCTCAAGGCAGTCCAAAACAAAGGGAGGCTAAAGAAAAACCAGATCAAAGCAGCAAAGGTGCAACACTGACCAGAGTTGTTTCTAATATGGGCAGTCCATGCTTACATAACATGTATCTATCCATCACACTCTTATAAATGTGTCTCAGCATGGTCCAGAAATGTAGAATCAAATATTGGATTTCCTTTGCCATGTCAAGGAATCTCTTAGATGACACTGATCACTTGCCCCCTGGATAGCACACGTGAGTCACCCTTAATAAAATAAACTACTTAAGATTCCTCCTGTTAACTTCTGTTTGACCCGAGCACAAAGCAAGCAACTCAGATTCATTACTGCTGCAGAACCCAACTGGTCCAAGAAGGGAGGAAAGAATATTGGAGCAGTAATCTATGATCAACCGTCGAATGCCAGCCTGCCCAAGCCTGCTCTATGAGCTTCCATTAAGGTTCAACTTGTACCACCCAGCAGGAGGCGGCTGCCATCTAGGCAGATTGGTTTTTAGTCGTCGAGTCTGCGTTCGCCTCCTTCCTACACTGCTCAGGGGTAGGGATATTGACATTCTTTTAGCACTTAAAAGATATGACTGATCCAAGAGGCTGCGCAGCAGCGAATCTTCAGCTTGACGCCTTCTAGCCCAATTGAATTCCCATCAAATTATCCCCTCTTTCATTTCTTCCAGATGTTCCAAATAACCACAAAATAGTCATCCATAGAGCTTTATGCCTTTTCCCCTCTCCAGACTATAATCAAATTATTATGCCACAGCCAACAGACTCATGGTTGCTTGATGTTGGCACCTTGGTATTGTTCACATGTCCAGGGATTGATCTCTGGGCCTACAAGCTATGATGCCCAGATACGGCGTAGACACGGCAGTGACACGCCATGGACACGGCAAGGACACAGATTTTACACATAAAAAATGAAGTATCGAATATGATACGACACGATACGTTACCCATTTTGAAGTATCCGTGCATCATAGCCTACAAGGTAGAAGTATCACTCCTTACCAGTCAGCCAACCTAGCAAAATAAATAAATAAATGAAACAGAGTTATTATGCCACAAACAGCTGTCTTTCCCATATAAATGTTTTTTTAATATGTGAACTAGTGATCTTTCTCATATTTCATCATAATTTTGCACCACAATATTTCTTTCCTTGCATTGCTTCTAAGGTTAAAAAATTATATAAATTTTTGTAGGATTACGTGGCAACGAGATGGTATCGAGCTCCAGAGCTATGTGGATCCTTTTTCTCTAAAGTAAGCTTTAACCTCCCCATTGAGTTGCATAGATAGATGAGAATAATGAAAGTAGCACTTGGCTAGGCACCCCCACAAAGGTAGTAGGCCTGGAGTCAAGTTGTTGAGGATTCTATTGCTTTTGATCTTGCTACTCATTAAATAATGACTGAGATCAGAATTATTGTTATCCATCAACATGAAGTTTCTCTATTTCTTATCTTGAACAATTGACAAACCTCGCATGCCATTTTTACAGATAAAATTATTCTTGTATGGATAGATTTTAGCGATAGCGGTATATTTCTCTTGGGTCCTTGTGATGTTGTTGCATATTTTTGGGATGAAAAAAGGATTTTTATGTTTCTATTTCTGTTTGTAAATAGGTAATATGCCACTCTTTTTTAGGAACTCAACAAAGGTGCCGTATTTTTTAGTGTAGCCATCACTATATTACTATTAGATTTTATTTTTTGATTTATTAGTCTGCCATTCTCCACGCCCACCCATTTGTGATTGATGGAAAAAGGATTTTTTAGTTAGCGATTGAGAGCTCGACTCAAGTTGAACTGGGATAGGCCTTAAATCATCTTCTTCAACTGGACTTGAGTTTACTTGTCATATATATCTTTTCTCAGTCAACAAGTCTTGCAGTACTTAGAAGTTATTTTTCAAGTCCTGGAATGTCATTAAAGTTGTTGAGAGAAGCTGGAAGAATATTTTTGACCGAGCAACGGATCCCAAGAAAAATGAGGGGTTGCATGCAATACTGCAATAGGAATTACTTGAAATTAATTTTTAGGAAATATGATTGTCACTTCTGTGAATGACATGTCATCATTAGGCAATTCATATGACTTTTTACACTAAACTTCTCTGTGCTTGGTATACTTCTCAGTAGGATTCCTTTTCTCACAACATTATTGAATAGGGTGATGGTTTTTGGATCTGCAGTACACTCCGGCTATAGATATTTGGAGCATAGGTTGCATTTTTGCTGAGGTTTTAACAGGGAAGCCACTATTTCCTGGAAAAAATGTTGTCCATCAATTGGATTTGATGACCGATCTGCTAGGCACTCCTTCTTTAGATACCATATCCCGGGTATGCTATGTTATGTGGTTGTAGCATTTGAATCTTTTACTAATGAAAATTTTTGCTTTTCAAAGGACTAGCGTTTGATATCTTTTACTTTGGGTCCAGGTAAGAAATGAAAAGGCAAGGAGATACTTGATGAGTATGAAGAAGAAGCAGCCTGTTCCATTTGCACATAAATTTCCAAATGCAGATCCTTTAGCTCTAAAATTGCTGGAGAGATTGTTGGCTTTTGATCCAAAGGACCGGCCAACTGCTGAAGAGGTATGCATTTTTTTTTTAAACAACTTGAAATTTTACACAATTGTCACAACAGTTTATTAGTGACGGCACCTGTTGTTTAGATTCCAGTCACCAAAATTTGATATTGATGTCATTTATACTTTTATATATCATGTAACCAGTTTTTTAATGTTGATATTGTTTGGTTTATAACCAGGCGCTTGCTGATCAGTATTTTAAAGGGCTGTCCAGAGTTGAGAGAGAGCCATCTTGTCAACCAATATCAAAGATTGAGTTTGAATTTGAGAGACGGAGGGTGACAAAAGAGGACATTCGGGAACTTATATTCCGGGAGATATTGGAGTACCACCCTCAACTGCTCAAGGACTACCTTAATGGAACCGAAAGGACGAACTTCCTTTATCCTAGGTTTTAGTTACTGCATACTTCTGTTTTAATTTCATAATGTGAGATGGATTTTTTTATTTTTTTTTGGGAATGGACTCATTTTACGTATATTTTTCTACTCAGTGCTGTTGATCAATTCCGGAAACAGTTTGCTCATCTTGAGGAAAATGGCGGTAAGAGTGGGCCAGTGATTCCAATGGAACGAAAGCATGTGTCTCTCCCAAGGTACCTTCCAACAAGTAGTTTATCTGTCTGTCTTCCAAGTATAGTTTCTTTCAGTTCATAAGTTTTTAGTGCACAGTATGTTTTGAGTTCCAAGAGTTTACACCAATCTGTTGCATGAGTCTTGCGGTAGATTATTCTTGTCCAATTCTTCATTATATGTAATTCATTATACATGCTTCCTCCATATGCAAGTACACCTCCAAATGCAAATATGCACTGCTAGTGGATACATTCTACTCAATTGCATGCCTAAATGAGTAGCACTTGTTTTATTGAATATGAGTTTACCTCGTGATATTGAGAAATGCACGTCTATATTTGATAGTGTTATGGATAGGAGGATGCATGTGGGGATAAGATATTATGTATAGTGCCATGATAAGATGAACTCTCATGCCTGTCAAGAAATATTTATATGAAGGAACTGCAATGTTGAAATTTGCATTTAAATTCACATGGGCATTTTTAAACATTTTTGTATTTGAAATCATCAGCACCAGCATCATCATCAAAGCCTTCTTCCATCTATTTGGGGTCAACTTCACAGGATTTGTTTTTCTACTTAACCCTACTTAAAGCAGCATCCTTGTAAATCCACAATCTATCATGTCTTCCTCGCAACGTCACTCTAGGTCTTTTTTGGTCTCCCTTCCTGCCTCCTCAAACTTGTACCTTCATTACACCATACAAGGTCTTTATGTATATTATATGTTCTAAGTTCATGTGCACACATCCATGTGTGGTGTTCCTTGGTTTTGTTTCTATTAAAGCATTACCTATAGGCATTGTTCAAAATAGTGGCAACTATTCATTATCCCAGCCAGCCACTAGGGATATCTCTTCTTTTTTTGTTACCCAGCATTCAGCCCCATACAGCAAAGTAACTGTTGTCTTGTAACAGTGCTACTTATCTTCTTATTTCTTGTAATTCCACACTTCTATATTACCGGGGCACATCCCAGCTACTTATTATTTTAATATGGGTAGATTTGGATTGCCAAAATAATAATAATAATAATAATAATAATAATAATAATAGTAATAGTGATCATGCCTAAAACACGAGTTTTTTGTACTATTGCATTCACATGTTTGATATGTGATCAATCTCATCGTGTAGCGCACATTGCCACAAGATTTGGCCAGATCTCTTACAAGAGGATGGCATTTATTTCAAGTGATTTAGTTTAAATATGTGATCCCCACTATGGAGCCTCATGAATTTCTTGCAAGTCTGAGCCTCAAAGGATCTGGGCTCTATTTTCATATGTGCCTGTAAACTTGCTGTTTTAGATTGTTTTGGGTTTCGGTGTAACTTATGAGATCTCTTGAAGGGAACTAATTCAAGTGACTTACTGTTTGTATTTCAATGGTTGTTTTGCCTTGTAGATCTACAGTTGTCCATTCAAATACAATTCCCATCAAGGAACAGCAACAACCAACTATGGCTTCATTCAAAGAGAGACAAGTTGCTGACGAGTCATGTAAGAATCCTAGGGACACTGATGTTATGGCTGGCAATCTGTCAAGGCCGCCTTCACATGCACAACAGAGAATCCCAGTAGGTATGTACAGTTCATTTTGAACTTCACATATATACCATATGTATAATGATAGTGGCTGCCACTGCCATTACCCATTATTTTTCACTTCCTAAATTCAAACTATGAATATTGGGTAACCATAAATCTGCTTGGTATAACCCAACTCGCAGTGCACCATATCTGAAAATTGTGTTTCTATTATCTCACTTGTCAATGTCATCACACTTGCTCTATTTTTTGTTCAGCTAAACCTGGAAAAGTTGTGGGACCAGTTGTACCTTACGAAAATGGAAGCATCAAAGACGCCTATGATCCGAGAAGGGTGATCAGGAATACCGTTCTCCCTCAAGCCATTCCTTCATACTGTTTGCGCCGGAGCACCACAAAGCCAGATAGGTCAGATCATGTGGCAGAGGCAGAGAGGGAGTTGCAACCTAAACCCACACAATATGTGGCAGGTAAATTGGCTCCAGACATAGCCATCGACATAAATGCTTCCCCATTCTACCACTCACGGACAATCAAGGCCGATCCTGTCGATGATAGAATCGTGATGGATACAACAAATCTGCTGCAGGCAAAATCTCAGTACAGTGGGATTAGTGCAGCAGCTGCAGCCACAGCAGCACACAGAAAGGTGGGCACCGTTCAGTTTGGCATGACGAGGATGTACTAGAAGAGAGGGGGGTTCATATATATTTGTGAAACAGCCCTGGGAGAAGGTAGTCAGTCTCCCCAGACTGGGGAAAAAATTGGTACATTACTTCTTTCAATCAAGTCATTTTAGATGTTAGTTGTAAATGTTGTGCTGAAAGAGATAGGAAAGAGGGGAGTTGTGCCTCTGTGGGTACATGCATTGCTCCTCGTCAGGCAAAGAAGAGCAGGCTCGTATGAGCCTCTCATTTGCTGGCACAAGCAACGATACGAAACAAATGTGCAGTAGCAACCAGCAGTTTATCACACTTGTAACTATTTGTAGTTGCCATCCATACAATACACTGCAGTGGATAAAATGGAAGTATTTTCTTTTAAAAAGATTCATTGTTAGTTGTTCTTGTCGTTTTAATTTTTATTTATGCATATATGTAACAGCCACCCTGCCTTCTTTTTTTAAATGCATGCATTGGGTACTCACTAACCACTAGTGGACCAGGCCCTGCAATGGCCGTGTTTGATGACTGAAATCTCTTTGCCCTGAATTGTGAGGTTGGGGGTGACAAGTAGGAAAAGGTGTAAAATCTAAAAGAAAAGGAAAACGTATGTGCGACTCAAAAGAGATAGATGATATCCACAAAGTGAAATGAATGCTCTAGAAGAGATATCCACTGTGGGCCAGAAATCAATGACAGCGAAAAGACCCTTGTAAGGGTTGCAAGTTGATTCATATTGTCATCCCCAAAAATGAATTTAAATAAAACCAATGGCATCCAAAGCAACTACATTGTCATATGCCTGGTACATTCACTTGAGGACCCATGGATCGATGTCTGGGCATTTGTGTGAGACTATGGTGTCAACACCACTCAACCGTGAGTGTGCTAGCCTGGATATAGGTGTTGTATGATGGATGACATGCATTATTCTCCGGAGGACATGGATGATCTACTCATCTCTGCAGGAGAGTGTCTCTGTGGTAACTGATATTGTTTCGCGACTCAACTCTCCGAGGAGTAATTGCTTGAGCTCAGGTTGTGGTGTTGAAGATTGGAGTTCCTCCTTTTACCTAAATCTATTGATAGAATGCATCCGTGGGGCTGTTGTATTGGAAATTTCTCACTGTGAACCCATCCAAAACAGAGTCCCTTTGAGACTCTTAAAAGGGTTGTTTGGGTGGGTGTGAACGAGTGAGATGATGTTGGTCCTCAACAGCTCTCTATGACATAGGCCCCCGACTCCAATCTGATTATTTCATAACCCAGGAGTATTTCTTCATGTGGAAGACATGTAACATATGTGGTAATTGGGTTCAATGCCAACTCCTGAATATACACTGAAATGGCAGTGTTCCAGTTTTCGCAAGGGTAACAAGCTTATTAAGTTCCTTGGCTAACCATTGCCGGTGAAGCCGAACCCACCATTTGCATTATTTTGAAAATTCTACTAGCTTATTTTCGTCCGCTACACTCTGCATTGTCCACCTCTACCCGCTTTACCTAAAAGAGCTCTAAAAAAACACCCCCTTTTAACTAACTTTTTTTTTAGAGACAAAAGCTCTAATTTGTAAATAAGCGCTGAAAATACAATTATAAGTTTACAAAACATTATAATATATGAAGAAGTTTTAAATCATAAAATAAGAGGTTATTTTTAGAGCTTCTAAACTCCGGTCTTACATTGTGAGAATGCCCCGAACTCTCTGCTAGCGCTGGCTATTTGCTGGTAATGAGCTCGACCTTACTCATCTGCACAGTTTCTCAATCCTGGTTAGACTGATATTTAGAGTATTATAAGTCTACGAACTCACTCCTTTCATTGAGCTTCAGCACAAATGTGGAAAAGAAGAAGACCTTTCACAACAATCACTCAGCATTATTACTATAAAAAACCCTTCCTCCAATAATTTGAAGCATTCACCTCTTTATAAAGAAAATTCCAATCATTGAAAAAAAAAAAAAAAAAAAATCCTAGTCTCCCTAGAATAATGTACGTCCACTTGTTAAATGGATGGATGTCTGTGGCCTAACGTTTACATGCACAAGAAGCCTGCCGCCAGAGAGATTAGTTGGTACAAAAATGACACAAGAACATATTCCAACTCCACCAAATCCCAGCTATAGGATGCATTACAAGAGTAGCAAAAATACGTAGGTTAAAGAAAATGGTCTATTGTATATTTAACAATAGGAAGGGCATGCACCAACTCAATTGTCTTTCATCACATCTCCCCACTTAATCCTCGCCTCCAATCCTTTCCGCGCATCGCTGAGCTCTTCATATTTTAGAAGAGTTGCATGGCAGACAAATTTGCTACTCCCTGAAAGCCTGCATGAAAGGTATCTGTTGACAGCATCAACAATCAAATCAATAATTGACACTTCCTCTTTTAGGGTTAGATTTGTTTTTACATAGCAAGGGATCCCCCAAACTCTCTGCTAGTGCCCCTCATTTGTTGATAAGGAGTGTGACCTTGCGAATCTAGACTGATATTTAGAGTATTGTAAGAAAATTCTGTAAGGAAATAATCCAATAGTGTAATAGAGTAATAAAGTAATGTTCTCTTGTTGAATGGATGTATCAGTGGCCAAACAATTACCTGGAAAAAAGGCCCGAGATTCAGTTGGCAAACTAAAGTCGGCCTCAACATAAGTGAGGAAATTGAACCCAGAACCCCTGCTGACTCCATTTCACTGTGTACCAGGGGCTCATCGGCTGCCAAATTCTTTCACTCCATTGAATAATACAAGAACTAGGAAATCAAACATAATCCATCCTAAAGAATATTACAGTTCCAAATCATACCATATTAACTAGGTGCTCATCGCTGCCAAATTCTTTCACTCCATTTGAGTAATACAGGCACTAGGAAATCAAACATAATCCATCCTAGTGATGGATTATACTATATTAACCAGAGAACATAACTCAAAACAAGAATGAATGCTCATGAAATTAAATTAGCAGTTCAAGATTTGCAAATTTATAGATCCACCGCAGCTCCCTATTGAAACTAGTTGCTCATTCATCCTCCTGGCTACGCAACCTTGCCAATTTGTTTGTAACAACAATGTCCAGCTGCGCAGCTCGCTCTACAATAGCTTTCCTCTTCTGTGTTGACACATTGTGGGCAATTTCAGCACAGTAAGTCCTGCATTAAATCATCAGAAATAAAACATAAGCAATGATTTACTATAGTGAAAATAAATGAAATAGGGAATTGGGGTGTAGCACCCATCCTGAACATATCAGGTAGAAAGATACCTGTTGTGCATCATCAACAGTTCAAGCTCTGAGATGTTGTGCACCACAAACTTCTTGAACCCATTGGGAAGATAGTGGCGGGTCTTTTTATCTGAACCATAGCCAATATTTGGCATTAAAGTGCATCCCTTAAACTTTCGTCTCACACGAGAGTCAATGCCCTTGGGTCTGCGCCAGTTTGTCTGTCACCAAAAGACATGATCAATCTGAAAGGTTCTCAATAGAATGGAAAAGAAAAGAAAAATTGTAAATGATATATAGGTACACTGGCAGTTTATACTAAGTATTTGACAAATGAATAGAAGCAGAACGTAAAACATAAATCTCTCTTCTTCGCAGATGCAATGGGAGTTATAAATGCAAATGACATGTGAAGTTCTTGATGGGCTAGGTCGGAAGCAAAGCTGTTGAAATGCATTGGAAGTTCTTAACATTTAACAACCAGGATATATGCAGTCTAATGACTCTAATCTAATGTTCCCTTCAATTATAATGTGCACACATTAAAAAAAAAAAAAAAAAAGCAGTATAAATGATAAGGTACTCTCACAGAATACCAAGTATTTACAAATGAAATAGAATTAGCAAGTAAAACATAATTCTGTCATATTCGCAGAAGTGATGGGAGTTACAAATGCAAATGACATAAAGCCTCGGAAGTTCTTAATATTCAACAATACTGTCAGGCACCCAGCAACCAGATGTAAACTTGGATATATGCACGGTCCAATGTTCTGTTCGATTATAATATATTAATATATTCCCATGACTTTGAAAAATTAGGATGTTGCTTTTGCTCAAGCCCATATTGACATCCCATAGTATTTTCAGAGGAAGGATGTACTAGCAGAGATGAGAATGTTGAAATAGATGTGTAGTAAAACTAAGAAGGATAAAATTAGAAATGAGCACTTTTAAGAACATTTACGAAAAGCATTTAGGTGAAGCATCGACAGGGGGAGAACATTAGAGAAACCTGTTTGAGATGGTTTGGACATGTCTAACACAGGCTGGCAACAGTGTCAATAAGGAAAATTTTGACTGTGAATGTTGATGACCTAACAAGGGAAGGGGTCAGCCAAAAAGGACGTGGATGGAGGTAGTAAAAATAGATATGAAGAAGTGCAATTTATCTGAGAATTTGGCTCAACATAAATCGTAATGGAGAAACAGAAGTCGTATAGCCGACACCAATATAGTTGGAACAAGGTTTTGATGATGATGATGAGTATTTTCAGAGGAAAATGGACCGCAATAATTCTGATCTTAGTTCCATATTCCAAGATATTTCAAAATTTGAGGATTTAAAAAAAAATCCAAGATGTTTGAAAATAATACCTAAAATCCATGTACTTAAAAGAATAATAACAATTTTTTTACTATATTTTCTATTTAATTATTTTTATGAGATTTTCTATATAACATTTCCTAAAACCCCCAAGCTTTCTAAATACTAATATTTTCCCAAGATGAGAAGAAGATACTGAGAAGAAGATGCTCTAGAGTCTAGACTGCTGCATATTTGCATGACAAAACATAACTGCATAATAATTACAAAAACTATTTTTGAGGAATCATGCACCACTGCACCATAGAAAATTTACAGTTGCTGCAGCACCCATCTCGGGAAATATGGGGTCCATGGTCCAGGCTTCCCCAAGATACCCACCCATTAGTCATAACCATAAGAACCAATACCCTCCATAACTATAATGAAAGAACTAGGGTTGCAAACGGATATCTGATTATCAACTTCTCGCCCACCCTCACTGAGATGGAACACAGCCACAACGAAACCTACTCCACCCTCCCTTGCCTCCAAGCCTTCATTACTGCCAGCACCTCCGCCTCCCAGAATCCTTCCTTGCTGAAGCTGGAGTGGGAACCAAAACCAGACCCTGGAGGTGAAGTAGAAACCGGATCCAGATCAATGTGATAGGTTCCATCCAGATTGGGATGCAGTCCTTTAAAAACAGATCCAAATCCAGATACAACGTGGTTTTGTCTAAGAACCGATGTATTTATAGTCAATAAGAAGTAAATAGAACATCTAAGCATGCCTGACATGGGAAAACACAGATGTAATTGTTTGTACAAAGATAAAGGGCCAACATTCAAAATAGACAAATAATAAACCACAATGGAACAAGGAAATCTTTTAGGTTTTTTGTGTCAATAATCAACATGGACATAAATATGTCACAGATTTCTGCACATCTCCAAACATCAAATATCACTTTTTTTTTTCTTTTCTTACTTTTAGATTACGGAAATTTTATGAAAAAGTACAAGCTACAATTTAAAAAGAAAATCAAAATTCACAGTGTAACAGTTAGTGCCTACTCAGTTGCTCGATGGTGAATTACTAGAATTTATAATAAAGTGGGGTCTTACTAAAAAACGATAAAGAGTTGAGGAGTGAAGAATATAAGTGGAGATGTAAATTGCACTCTCACTTTCCTTGGATTTCACTTACTTGGATGATGGCTAGGTAATCATTTCCTACCAAAGTGGAGACTATCTGAAAGTGATTAGTAGACCTTCACCTTCAACTCTTCAATTCTATCCCCATTAAACTGGAAGGCATTGCTTTGGATTCTTAGGCATTCAATACCAATCAAACAAAAGGGACCTTAATGGGAGACCAAGCTTCTTAAAATCAATCCTCCAAAACCCCATACACTGTGAAGTCATGTAGTAAATAAATCAATTATTTTTTGAAATGTAAGCTAACTATAGTGATATATAATACTATTAGAAATACTCCAACAATATCAAACAATCACAAAGTTTTATCCGGCACTTGCGCTCCCTCTTGGATTTTAAATTACTATTCATGCGGCGTCAATTTGTTATTACTCCTTACACAAACCCCTCAAGACTATCACAAGAGCAACGAGAATATAGAGGTTGAAAAATGGCCTACCGCATATCACAACAGATCTGATTCCTGTGTCTTGACTCATACCAGAACACATTACAAACACTGGTCAAGGTATAAATCTAAAAGAACAAACCTGATAATTCAGGGTCCCAACATTCAACACCTGACGAGATTACAACCAACGTTGTATGTGGATGCACAATTTAAAATCATGGATCATTTCTTTTCCCTCTTCATCTAGAAATGTCAATTCATCATAATTTACTGCAGGTGTTGTTGCATCAAGCTCTACTTAGTTAAAGTAAACAGAATCAAGTTTTTGCAACTTGCAACACAAATATCAATAAAATGCTTCACTTCAGCAAAAAGGTAAATTTAGCAAACATATTGCAATTAATATGCAAGTTCGTCTTTAAAGAAGAAGAAAAAATCAAGCCCATGATAAAAGAAATGTAGAAGAGAAGAAGCAGACCTTCACGGAGATCTTCCAGTCGCTCTGGGGCCTCTTAAACTTCTTGACGCGCTTCTTCACGATCTTCTTGGTGAGCAGCGGCACGGCCATGGTTCCTTTTACAGCATCAAACATCACCATCAAAAATCATATTCAAAAGTTGCAGGACGAAGAGAAAAAACAACAAATCAGCTGATACGATTTAAGGGAACCAAACCCTAATGCAACAAACACTGGAAGAAGAAGGAAAAAGCGATCTTGATTTCACAAAAGCACAAGTATAAACAGATCTCAGAAGTTTTGTATGAAAAGAGAGAGAGAGATGAGAGAGACCTAACTTGGTTGGATTCAAATCGAAAGGATCGATCGAAATGAATGGAGATTTGAGAACAAAATCAAGCAACAGCTTCAATTTTACTCCATAGAAAGAAGTACAATCGCGAGAGAGAGAGAGAGAGAGAGAGTACCTGAGTTTCAGCAGCTGCACAAAAACCCTAACCCTAAAAAATGAAGAAGCGCTCACGTTTTGGTTAGGGTTTTTAGTGCTAAATAGTAAACGGGTAAGGGGCATTTTGGTCATAATAAAAGTATCGAGGACTAGGGATCGGGTGGGGCCCCCTTTTCATTCAAATGAAAATAGATCCTCAAAATCATGGTAACCATTGGATGGATCACTTCTAAATTAATTGCTTTCAGTTATTTTAACTTTTTTTGTATTTTAACATTGGTTCGCAATATGGTTAATCAAAATGTGCCCCTAAATCTAATCCAATAAGCAAAGCAAGTTTGTGTTGAACAGAAAAATTATATATTGATTGATTTTAAAACGAAAGCACCTTAGAGAGATTTTGAAGAGAAATGGAATAAAAGTTGTTATAATTAATTTTAATTTTAGTTCTTAATTTTTTTTTCCTTAAACTATGAGAAGTGGACCCATTATATATTAAGGTATTTTCTAATTGTTTTTCTTCATCTGATTTGATAGATTTTTATAATTCTCAAATTGAAAGGTAGTGGTTAAAAATGAAATGTTTGGAATAAATTATAGGCTTTGCGGGTTCTATGAAAAGTGGAAATTGAGGGGTTAAAATTGAGTTTGAGTCGATCAAAATCAACGGCTTTCATATGTAATAATAGAACCAAGTACTTTACCAAAAAAGAAAAAAAAAATAGATACAACTGGAAGCTACGCATCACCATTCACCACACCACTAGGAGGATATAATTTGTGTTTAATGATGTAAACTTCAAAGATGGGTCTCATTAACAGAATTTTATCAAAAAAAATTTCTTAGATTAGGTGGAGGCCAAAAAGGACCCAAAGTATCGTTCTCTACCGTAGTGGTCCTAAGGGCCCTTTTCAATTTTTATTTTTTTTAAATTATTTCTCCCCACTCTCGAGTTCTTCAAAATCCATCCAAATCTCTTCTCTTCTATTATGAGCTTTCTTCCTCCTCTTTTCTCCTCAGTAAGCTTTTTTCTTCCTCCTCCACTCTTCTCCTCCTCCATGAGCTTCTTTCTTTTCTTCTTCTTCAGTCTCTCTTTTCTTCCACAAGTTTCTTTTTTTTCTTCTTCCTCTCCTTCTTCCTTCTTTCATCTTCAACTTCTACTCTCTTCTACCAATGGCGAGTGCCTGCCACCACAAGGTGACCCCAAGTTACTTCTCTTCCCTTCTTACCTTTTTGTCTCTTTATTTTCCCTCTTTCTCTCATAATCATAGCCAACCCCAACTGGGCCAGTTTCCCTAAGAAATGGATTTCCTTTTTAATTAAAATTTTTCAAACCCTTATAAATAGTGTGAGAGGCATTGATAAAGATTGAGATAGAAGAAAAAAATGAAATGTTACCCCCTCCTGATATTCCCTGCCTAACACATTTAGCACATTCGGTAAAGTAAGAATATCCCCGCCCAGAATAGCCAAAATGCTCAGTTAGGCGGTTATTTTAATTCTGATGAGCTAGATATCCCTACCCACTTGTGAATGGCTGAATGGGGATTTCCATGCTCATCAAAAAAGTGAAAAAGGACAAAAAAGTGGTATCTCCTCTTGTGTATAAACCAACGGGTGCTTAATGAAAACACAAAAAAAGGATAAAAAGAAGTGGTGGGAGGACCCATACATTTTATATTAAAGTTTAAAGGCCTTTTTGGTATTCAATGAGTCAAAGGGATTTTTCTGGTAAAACCCTCTTTCATTAATGGATTTAAAGACCTTTCTTTATTATTATTATTTTTTTATTCTTGAAAGTGGAATGACAGACGGAAAAAAGGGAGCTCAATCTAGCTCTTCCTTATGCCACATCAAATTCTTGACTATCTAACCTATGGAGAGCCTTTCATACCAACAACGGTTGAGAGAAGGGAATAGAGGGCTGGCCTTGTGGATAAAGTGCCCGCTTATATAGCTCCCACCAAGTTTCGAACCTAGGTGGGAGCCCTTTACTTTCTATTTCCTGGCCATTGGACAACCGAGGAAAAAAAAAAAAAAACACGGATGAGAGCCTCTCCATGCCACATCGTCAACAGTTGTTTATTTGGACACCATAAATTTTCATAGGGCATGTTTGTGGAGACTCATTTCCTCTTTTGGCACATTGTTTTTGTTTGGTGCGGCAATTTGCTCACCAGTGGGCCACATTTTAAAGAATAGGGAAGGAACTTGGATGGTTGATATTAATAATAATTAATAACCTCTCTAAATGTTATTAAAAAAAATAAATAATAGCATCTCTAAATAGTCTACATTCCTCAATATCCCAAATGTCCAAACTCCTAATTGACAGTGGAAAGGACTTACAACTGAACAATATCCGAATGCTCTTGGGTCCTTGTGAGGCCTTCACTCAAAGAAATCTTGAGTTAAAGGCATGTAATTATTAGTGGAACCTACCTATTGAAAACCCAAGATGATCAAAATAAACTCCCTCCTAGTTTATTGGTTTTTTAGAATTTTACCCCTCAGAGTTGGCCTCACAATAATATCAACCATTTGATAAAAAAATAGAGCTGATCAATGAATATGCACGAATTGCATATTACATTTTTTTAATCAAACAATCAATCTTACTGTAGACCCAACTTCTGTTAGACTAAAATTTGGAGATGGATATGGCTGTCAAGGGGGCTTATTTTGGGAGGCTTGGATTCTCTGTAGGCTGATTCTACTGAGGGGTTCCACTCTTACAACTTCGGATTTATCTCAGTCAAAGCCTCACGGGATCCAGACTCATGTCTGCCTTATCTGGATCTACTCTTCATTTTCTTCCTTGTCATATAGACTTCAACCCTTCGCTCTTCAGATGATTACCGATTTACTATCAACACTCATCTCCATCTTCCACAGCAATTTTTTCCTTCCTCTATTATCTTCTATTTGTGTGACATGCCTATTTTTTCTTGGTTTCTCTGAAATTGGGTTCAGCTTTTGTACTGTTTTTGGTGGAATTTCATGGAACTTGAGAGCTTGAAGGTGGGCAAGGGGTTCAGCTTTTGCATTTTTTTTTTTTGGGTGGAATTACATGGAACCAGAGAACCTGAAAAACTTGAGGGGGAGCAGTTGGCACCTGTGTGAAACGTATGGATAATGCACGAGGTGTTTTCATGGTCTGCTCTGCTTTGCCTCTGATACATACCTTTTTATTTATATCCACCATTTTCACACCTATAAAGCAAAAAAGATAAACCAACCATCTCAGTGCCCTCATGTTTTCTGTTCTGTTACAAGATAAGGAAAAAGCATCTACTCTCATTTGATTTTTATGGACTAGTGTAGTTAATATTAACAGATTTTTACTTTTTTTTTTCTTTGGATCAAAAGGAGGGAAATAGAAGACAAATACCCATTTGAGAAAATCATGATTGGGAGTCTCCAGTGATGATAATCTTGAAACCACAAAATCTTTTCAATACAATTTTTTAATGCTTGAAGAGCATGTAAGACTTCATCCTCAAGTGATTCTTTGAGGCCCATCTGATCCCATCAGACTATCACATGAATATATATATATATATATATATATGAAAATGATCATACGCATTTTTTCCTCACCATAGGGTGAGAGATGCTTTTATTTTTGGGTTTTTTCAAGTACAAAAGGGCTCACCCCATATACTTAAAAAGACTCAATAATGGAAGTTTCTCTCACCTTATGGTGAAGAAAAAATGCATATGAACCTTCTCCGTATATATATATATATATATATGAGAGTACTATCCAATATAGTTTTTACCCATTTAATATCTGTATCCGTATCCTAAAAATTTCGTATTCGTATCTTTCTCTTCGCATCTCTCTGCAAATACATGCGTTCATGAGGCGGGCCCGGCACTTCAAGTGTAAAAATCCAAAAGAAAGAGAAGCACACAGCCAATGATATTGGTTCCTCGCTTCTTTTTTATATCATGCCTGTGTCTTCTTGGTATCTTCCAAAGGAACGTGTCTTTTTTTCAACCAAAAAAACAAAAGGAACGTGTCTTTTCACTGACAGCGGGCTCCATGACAATGACAAGTGCATTCACCACCATAAAATGATAGAATCTGATGCTTTTCTCCCAGACGCCAACCCACATGGAGTCAACTTGCCTTATCTTCTTCCTCACCTCCGTCCTCCTCCTCCTCCTATCTCCGGCCACCTCTGCAACTTTCTTGCCCAAAGAAGCCCTCCCAACAAAATCCGGCTACCTACCGGTCAGCCCCACATCAGGCTCCGCCATCTTCTACACCTTCTATGAAGCCCAACACCCCACCTCCCCTCTCTCCCAGACACCCCTCCTAGTCTGGCTCCAAGGCGGCCCTGGCTGCTCCTCCTCGCTCGGCAACTTCTTTGAGCTCGGCCCATGGCGTATCAACTCCATTGACTCCACTGACAACGCCCCACTTCTCAAAGCCAATCCAGGTGCCTGGAACCGCCTCTTCGGCCTCCTCTTTGTCGACAACCCCATCGGAGCTGGCTTCAGCATCGCGGCCACCGACGAGGAGATCCCCAGAGACCAAAATTCAGTTGGCAAACACCTTTTCCTTGCACTCCAAACATTCTTCTCCTTGAACCCGTCTTTCAAATCCCGCCCTCTGTACATCACTGGAGAGAGCTATGGCGGAAAGTACGTCCCCGCGATTGGATACTACATACTGCAGCAGAATTCACGACTGTCCGCATCGAAACGGATAAATTTGCAGGGAGTTGCAATTGGGAATGGGCTGACCCACCCTGTTACCCAGGTGGCGACCCATGCCGAGACTGCCTACTACTCTGGTCTGATCAATGCAAAGCAGAAGAGCGAACTCGAGGAACTGCAGGCAGAGGCGGTGAGACTGACCCAAGAGGGGAATTGGAGCGAGGCCACGAATGCGCGATACCGGGCATTGCGTTGGTTGCAGAATGCCACAGGCTTGGCTACACTTTATGATTTGACCAAGAAGAAACCTTATCAATCACAAATGGTCAGTGTTCTTCTGAATAAGGAAGAGGTGAAAGAGGCGTTGGGTGTGGATAAAGATATGGTCTGGGTTGAATGCAGTGATGTGGTGGAGAGTGCTTTGCACGGTGATGTGATGAAGAGTGTGAAGTTTATGGTGGAGGAATTGGTGAAGAAGAGTCGAGTTCTGCTGTATCAAGGACAGTTTGATTTGAGAGATGGGGTGGTTTCGACAGAGGCGTGGATGAAGGAAATGGACTGGGAAGGATTGGAGAACTTCTTAATGGCAGAGAGGAAGGTGTGGAAATTGAATGGAGAGTTAAGTGGGTACGTGCAGAAATGGGGAAGCCTGACACATGTGGTTGTTGGGGGAGCTGGGCACCTTGTTCCTGCTGATCAGGCAGTGAGTTCTCAGGCAATGATTGAAGATTGGATCCTGGAGAAGGGTTTGTTGGGTGAAGGAGACGTGATTTCAAGTTTCAGGGCCTTTCTTTAAATGACATGTATTGTGAATCTGTACTGAATTTTACGAACTTAAATAAATTGTGCAGGAATGCTGCAGTTTTGAGTTTCTGATGGACTTTAGGAACTTTGATTTTCTGGTTGAAATAAATTGTATACTAGAGGTGAAGTTGATATGTGCATTGCTCCCTGGTAGAGGAGAATAGTTTTAGCTGAAGGAACATTTAATCGTTAGGCTCCTGCAGCAGACTGTTACTGTCCTTGAATCCTCATAACATACAATTGAAAAATCTCACAAAGGCTTAATGTTTATTTATCTTCTGTGTTTTATGAATCCAGCTGAGAAATGAGAATGCCCATTAATATGCGTACATATGCCATGGGGTCTTTTTATGAGGTTTTAACATTTTCTTTTTCTAGCTTGGGAGTTCAAAGCACGACTGCCAAAAAGGAAGAAAGGGACAGAGATCTCTTTCAAAGCTAATAACAACTGTGACACTGTAATCTTCTTTCAAATCAACCAATAACAACTTCAGGATAAAAAAACTTCAGAAAAAAATAAATCTACCAATAGCATTGCTTTCCACATTGCAGTTGCTCATATTTATAAGAAACCACACATCTATAGATTACATACATTGCTTCATTTGCTCTTTTTTTTTTTTTTTTTGGACAAGTAACAAAATAAGTAAATCGATATAAGAAAATAGCAGTCAACCAGGATAACGAAATGCTTAAAAGAAAAGTCCAAATATAAAGATCAAACATTGGCCAGCACGGCAGCACCACAGAAGCATGAGCAAAAGAAACTGCCAATTTGGCAAGTGAATCAGCTTCTTAGTTCAGCTCTCTAGGAACATTAGCGAAAGAAACGCCCTCTGTGGCAAGGAGAAATCTCTGATAGAGACTAGCTTCGATGGGGGTGAAGCCAGTCCCAAAGTCCACTTGAAAGTCATTTAAAAAATCAGCATCAATAAGCAGAGCACCAACATGATTTCGCCTTCACCTATTCTCTAATCGCCAGAATATCGGCTCCATTAAAATCTCCAAACCAGCTTAAGCCAGAAAAAGCAGCTAATGATGACCTTTATCATATTTTATTGTTCCTCTAACTCATGATTAGCGTTGCTTTCCCATGACACTACCATCCATATTATGTTTCATTGACCTGGTTTGAGAAGAACTTTCAATAGCTTTATTCTTGCAGGTGAAGCATGCCCTTCTATGACCAGACTGTTCAAATTTAACAAGAGGCCTCCTCTATACTCCTTTTATTTTAGTCCCTATGTTAGAAAGACATAACTTCGAGAGTCTCGTATTCTGTTCTTCCAGATCCCCAATGCAGTTTGACTAAGGGTACTTTCCATATAATATGAAAATATAAAGTAAAAATATAGTACATAGTTTCTTTATGCTCCCAATGCAGAAGATGCTAGAGTTTCAACAATTATGTTTATGAATAGTAGTAATTCTTCTCTCCCATTATAGGGATCAGTGAAGGCCTTCTTTGCTTTGTTCTGTCTCCACAACATAACCATCCCAAACTAATTTTGTTATCTTATCCTGACTCTGCCGCCTTTTCTGAATGTTTCAATCCCTGAGGCTCTTTCAATCGATCCCACAAGAACAGTCAACGTCCTTCACCAGTCCAGCTATATATTATCCATTCGATCCTTTTACAATAATTAAACATAATTGTTGGACTGCCACAAGTTCAATGATAAGTAACATCATTATGATCATCTTGAGTTATTTCTCAAGACATTTTCTCGCACCATCTCTCTCTTGGTGCATTCAAGCTGGTTCCATATTACCAATTTTCATCATCTCCATTATAGGACAAACACAAAACAAACCCCCCCCCCCCCCCCCCCCCCCATGCTTCTCGGTGTATTAAAGCCACTTCCCGATCCATTATCTGGTTACATGCCACTTATTCATTCTTGTCTCCTCCAAATTGGTCTTTGAGACCAGAGTCATTAAAACCACAAACCATCTCTTTTCTCATTCACTTCATTAGTTGCCTTCTAAACCCCACTAGGAAAAATGATTTTTTTATCTTTTGGGAATCTCATGCATCACAGACTGCAAATGAATTAGGCCTAAGATATGATTCAGTCACCAGTAATCCCCAAATGAACAACCAACACTATCAAAATGATCCAGTTCCTCCAGGAACGCATAGATTTTTTTACCTTACAGGATGCACTGAATCACAGACTAAAAATATATGAACTTTGTTCTGCACCTCAATCCAAGTGAAACCAGGCACCTTTTCACACCACTCCCTCATGGTCACTCTCATCTTCCCAACATCACTCATCCACCTGCTGCATATAAATTTGAGAGAAGAACATACATTCCTGAATTATCAGGCTCCATCTCAAAAATCCTTTCAGCTGCATTTTTTTTTCCTTTTTTAATCAATAACAAAACACTTTCACTAAAAAGAGATGATAATGCAAGGAAAGCAAAGGGAAACAAACACAAGGTACAAGAGCATTGTAACCCACACACGACTCAACTACATAATTAAACCCTCCCAAGGGGAAAACCTCTCAACCCCTTATTTGGCTAAAGCAGCCGCCATGGAACTAGCCAATAGAACCCGGATCTCATTTAAAAGGAATTGGAACTTCCAAGGATTTGCCTCTCGGTGTGACACTCAAGCGATGACAATGGAAGAATTGCTCTCCACAATAAGGACGCCATTAAAAAATCGCAAAAAGCATCGACGAGCTTCCAAATAGCTAACACCTCCGCTCAATTAGAATCACAAACACCCACGTATTTAGAAAACATAAATAGAACCTCAATTTCAACACTCAGGGGAGTGGGGCGCTAAAAAACTTCCTCACCTTGACAAGGCTCAAGCAAAGCAACCCACATTGTTGCATCTTGTTCAAATTGCATATTTTTCATGAGAGCTTGAGCATCTTCCAAGCACCCTACCCAGCATAAAAGATTGATCATGCAATTGTAGAGCTGTGCCTTTGCTGTTGTACCATAATCTCAATTCATTGAGTAAAAGGAATCTATGCCTTTATCTACCAAGCCAGCATGACTGCATGCCGACAGGACTCCAGCCTGAAGAATGTGCAACAAAGGAAAATATGAGAAGACATAGGATAAAAGCAACTGACTAAACAGCTAAGACCATCAGAAAAAGATAGCCCCACATCAAGTAGAGAACGCAAAACAACTCATGTCCATCCCATTTTCTACACAGCCACCATCAAGGAAAAGCATTTCAACAAAAAGGAAGACACATTTAATTTAAACGTGGCCTTTCAAGTTAATATCTTAGTTCATCAAAGTGCAATCATTTATAAAAATTATTCCAAGGAAAAAACACCATAAATTTAACCATGACAGCATAAATATATGGGATACAAGGCAAGCAACGAAACCTTTCTTTATGATAGCAACTGCCATAAGGCAGAATCCAGCTAAAAATTATTCACAAGTACAAGAAGAATTTCAATCTATAAGGATACATCTATGAAAAATTGCAGCAGGGAAAAGAAAAACTAGAAAACATTTTTAAAAGGTCTCACATATTGTAAGGGAGGACAAGAAAAGGCTCTAATATGCAAAAAGTTTGATCTTTTGTTCAATGAAAACAATGCTTAGTGTCACTCCCTGATCAGTAGCCCAAAAAAATTATAATAAAATAAAAAGAACAACAACAAGAACAAGAAGGAAAACAATGCTTACTACAAGATAAAAAAAAAAACAAAAGAGCAATTAACTAATAAAAATATAATTACCATGGTAACATCTTCCAAACTCTGAAACCCCATTTCTCCAAACTTTCCTCCCTCATCTCCCTTTCTCTCTCCCCCACATCTTCCAAGCCCTTAAAACCCCTCATTGCTCCAAACCCACAAATCCAAACATCCATCTCCAAAACCCCACCACTACCAATCCTCCATCTCTGCCAAATCCTCATCGCCTGAAGTACGGTAATCTCCACCAATCCCTCCCACAACACCCTCAAATGCCACCCTCGCTGGCGGCAACATCCTCTGTGATATCTTCCTCCTCGGCTTCTCCCCCACCCTCGCTGAAATCGCTAGCTATGTCTTCGTATTCGTAGTCAAACAACTGATATGAAAAAATACAGATGAACTGTTTGTAAATTGATACAAGCCAACGTTAAAAATGTGCACGTAATAAACCCCAAGTAGCACACTAACCCCTGTTTAGTACGGTATCTCCCTTTTACTGTAAAATAAATAATTACGTAATAAAAAAATTACATCTTTTCATAAGATAAATTGGATAGAATAGAAATAGAGAAATTGGAGCAAAAAAATATATAATTACGTAGAAACAACTGAAAGATGAGTGAATGAATGGAAAAATGAGTGGGTAGTTGCATCAATAGTTTCATAACCGTCAGACAAAATTATAACCGATGGTCAAAATTCAAGCCAAAACCTCTTAGCTTAATATATTATAATGGAATGAGGAAATGTTGGGAGATTTTTGCACATCTCGAAGCATCAACTATAAAATTTGTGCTTCTATTACTTTTAGATTATGGGGCTTTCAAGCAAAATAAAATAAATCTATTATTAATTCAAAAAACCAAAATTCAAAGTGTAACAATTAGGGCACATTTGTTTGGCCAATATTTAATTCCTAGAGTTCATAGTAAAGTGGTATCTAACTAATAAATATTATTTTTCAACCTTGTTTGGTAAAATTATTGAGGTGAAGTCTAAAATATAGAGAGAATAAAATATGAGGGGGTCTAATCATGATGCGATGAAAATTTATTTTTAATGGTTTAATAATGAATTTTCTTGACTTTTTGGATAAAAAGTAGATGAATTTTGAGGATTTTACACGAAAAATCCCAAAATATCGCCATATCACAAAAGGTCCTCGCAACTTGTGTAGCACTAAAGAGGTCCTCTCGCTAATTTTTTATATTTTTTTTATACTTTTTTTTAAAGCAATGATAATGTCTTATTCTTCATCTCCTCCTCCTAGTTTTCCATCTTGTCCACATTGAAGACTCCCACCTTTGCAGGCCTATTCATCATTCTGTTTGGAAAATCATTCTATATGAACACACCAAAGCCCCCATAGCACCATCTATTGTATTTAACGAAAAATTAAAAAGACAAAAAACACCTAACGCGACCGACGTTAGTACCTACAGCAAGCAACTGCTGGAACTCTCCCACCCTTGACATGGCAATTGGGAAAACTATAGGCATGTCCAGGCATTTGATTTTTTTTAAAACTCACTATCTTACATTGAGTTATAATTGTATAAAATTTATTTTACTCTAATAAAAACTATGCTGACTGTCCTATTGATGATCACAATGAAAAACTGAATGGACTTCAATGATGTAATTGGGAGGACTTCTCAGCCCTGGGCCTGATCGCAGAGGATCTGTACTATTCACTAGTCTTATGTGCGATTATTTTGTTGAATGAACCTTTGAGCGTTTCATTACTTATCAACTGTCCAGTCAATGAAAATCATTTGAACCGCGTGTGATGATATATATAGTGTGATCCCGTACCTGACGCAGAAGAAATGAAGGACGCTATCAAAATTCTAGAGAGATACTTGTATGGATATTCGTCTTTAAAGAAAAACTTAGAGAAAATCTACCCATCCAGGACACACAGTTTACATATGAGCAGGAAATCAACCCGTCTCTTCCAACCGGCGTAGGCATAGGTGATGCTTCACTGGCACGGTGTTTTCGAGCTTGATTTTCCAAACAGAATGATGACCTACAAAGGTGGAAATAGGAGGAGGAAAGAAAGAAAAAGACATTAGGAGATGTTTTGACGAGTGAAGCTAGCGTAGCCCATATGTCGCCTATAGTGACACTATCGTCGCTCAGAAAAAAATCTAAAAAAATATAAAAAATTAGCGAGAGGACCAAGTTAGTGCTACAAAATTTACGAGGACCTTTCGCGATAAATGACGATATTTTGGGATTTTTATTTTTCGTGTAAAATCTTCATGAATATTTATCTTTTAATGGCATGTGAATGTTGCTTTTTGACTTTTAGCAGCTTGAGAATATTGTTTTTTGCCTTTTTTTAATGAAAGGGAGAATTTTAAGATTTTATATTTTTTATATGACCATCTACTATTTTCATATATGACAAATGGAGGCTTCACTTTACTTCACCTTATCAGTGAAGTTGCCAAACAATTAATGGTAGGACGAACTCGTATTAGAGTAAACTTTGGCAAAAGCCCACAACAGAGAAGAGCATTTATTTTGAAAAGTTCAATAGGTGGGTCCAAACTTTCACACATCTCATAGAAAGCATGAGTGAGAGACTTGAGAGAACCAGACTCCAAACTTTACATTATCATATCATTTACACCTTCATCGGTCACCTTCTAATGACTTTGTGAATGACTATTAATTAGTGTGGGAGCCACATAGTATTGCCCCTCCTCAACGCTTTGTTTCCTTTAAATTTGGGAAAAGATAGTTTGGCATAACTCATGCCTATATGTGATCTTATAATCTTTCCCCGTCCTCAATTTTATTATGAGGAAGGCTAACGAAAAGCAAATAAGTTTTTTGTCTGAATTGGAAGAGCTCTGTTGATTTGCATTGTCTCCCTCGCTCCCATCTCTCACTCTTGATCGGATCTCTACCTCGTCTCCCATCTCTCACTCTCGATCAGGCGTCGCACTCCATATCAAATCTCCCGGACGAGATGCTCTGCCTCGTCTCTCCCTCATATCTCTCGCTCTCGATCAGGCGTCGCACCCCATAGATCTTCCGAGCGAGAGAAGAAGAAAACCCTTCTCTCTTGCCTCCCTCTTTTTTCTCTCCTTTGCTCTCTTTACTCTCTGTTTGTGTCGGAGAAAAAAACCTAAATCAAACAAATCAAGCAAAAGCCCATTCCTCTTTTTCCATGGACGTCTCTTTCTCAGTGCCGATGAAAAGCTCTCTTACAATCATTTTATTTTATTATTCTGGTTTATTTTATTATTTTTATTTTTATTTTTATTTTTCGTTTGCAAGCTTACGACAAGGAGTCTTCAGAAGAGGAAAAAACAGATTACAGACCCTTTGTTGTTATGGAATTGACCCCGGGAACACTTCTCATTCCTTTTTTAAAATGATCTTATGTTCAAAGAAATGCAATTTGCACAATGTAATGGATTTCATGGAAATGTAATTTTAATGATGGAATGAGTTCTGGTTTAAATGTGAGTTGAGATGTTTTGTGATGCCTTATTGTAGTGAGATGGAGATGTGATATTTTTTGAATTTTGTAACAGGTTATTTGATGATATGCCTTCAGTTGAGATTTCCTAAATTCCCAATAGGAATATGGATTAGAGCCAATTCACGGGTTGAATGTGTATAAGCAAGAGGGTTTGGATTGATTGGATGGGCACGGGATATGAAGGATGTGATTAATCTACAAAATAAAGATCTCGCATGTGATTAATCTACAAAATAAAGATCTCGCCCTATTGTTAATGGCTGCTACAATTATTTCTTTTTTTTATTAGAAATATTTAGTTGATGTTCATTTATGCCCAACTGTTAAAATTAGGACTGATACTCGTTGAATTTGCTCGCTGAAGGGTTTTTTTTTTTTTAGCTTCAATGGCAAAAGTATTGTGGTTAGGATCAACAAGACCAATGGGTTATTTCCAATGTATTGTGGTTGGGATGAATGAGAGAATCTCTCTGAGTTGCTCTATAGTTTCCATGTAGTGTTAACTTCAGTTGCCTCCACAGAAGCATTGCTCTGTGCCCTGTGCCGAAAATGGAGATTCCCATTATCATGAATTTACAGTGTAGCAAAACAAGGATTCCATTCATTTAAAAGACCATATCATCAATTTACATAGAAGCAAAACAGGGACTCCATTCTAAATCTATAACATGAATTTACAAAAGAAGCATCACAGATACGTACAGAGAAGCAAAACAAGGATTCCATTCATTTCAAAGACCATATCCATATTAATCAAATTGCAATTTGCAATTTTCGTAAGGCCTGAAACTCAACCGCACACTGACAGAATTCAAATCACAAATAGAACCATGGTCCTTATGACTTGGATATCTAAATATTTACACAAGAGATGAAAAGAGATTGATCAAATTGATTCATCAAATCAACAATTGATCACAAACAGTAAAAACTACCCTCTTTTCGAGAATCAGTTTCTGTCTCAACTTTAGATTCCGCATTATTTGAA
Source organism: Persea americana (assembly GCA_029852735.1). Lineage (NCBI taxonomy): Eukaryota > Viridiplantae > Streptophyta > Magnoliopsida > Laurales > Lauraceae > Persea > Persea americana. Next base: position 14,590,327 of record CM056814.1, read on the forward strand.
TTGGGTTGCAGCTGCTTTCTTTTTGACCTGGCCCGTCTATTCTGAAACTAGTTATAAACCTTTGTTTCAGAAATTTGGCCATGTTGTGTCAATTCTGAGGTTCTCTCTTTATTCCTTTTCTTGCTTGGGGTTCCCATTGTCTTGCTCAAAGATACTCTCAAGAATTTGGAGCTGCACAGGAGTGGGTGTCCACCGCTGCCTAGCAGTGATCATGTAGCCTCCCAGCGTCATTAAATGAGCACATTACACGTTTCCCAACCTCATTCCTTAAAAAGCAAGAAGGTAAGTTAGTCAAGTGCGAACTTGGATAGATACCACCTCACAGGATACTCAGATTACTATCTTTTTGTGGATGGGTGACAAAGAACGTGAAATGAAAAAAAAAAAAATATTTATATAAATAAATGAAGAAGCATAAGTAATGTCTCTTTTATTCTTGCAACATGTCAATAAAACGGGCTCCCTTCTTGAGCAAATGTTTTGTTGACATGAAAAAATGGAGGAAAACAATAGAGAGAGGGTCTGACCAGAGAGGGAGGGAGAGGCGCAGTCGATCATAGAGAGGGAGAGAGGCACAGTCGATTCCAATGAAAGAGCCGGCGAACCAATTTTCCCCTTTTTCCCCTCCTCTCTCAATTAGGTTAGTCCAAAGAGGGAAATGAAAAGTGGGGTGGGCTCTTTTCATCATTTCCTTAGCGTTACACGTGTGGGTCACACATTCTAGCTTATACTCCCCTAAGCTGCAGCTTAGGGGAGCCTTCCTCTGTTATTATTTTTCTTGTTTGCCCCTAACAAATTTGGTTTCCCTCATTGTAAAGAATAGAATTTCCAAACACATAAGGACAATCTCAATATTTACTCTTATCAAAAAGACAACTCATCACAACTATCTACTTATCAATAACTATCTACTTATCAATTCCATTTGAATTATATTGTTTCATTTGTTTCTCTTTCTTCTTTCTCTACCAATTGACTTCTCACTAGAGTCCAAATACAATAAGGGAGTGGAACCCACAATACGACCCACTTAATGAAAATCCAATCCATTTAAAATGGATTTCTTGCCCTATCGATGGGGCTTTCTCAAGTTTTAATTGAAACAATCTTATACACTATAAATCTACACTGAAAATATTCCTATCACGTGGATATGCATTTCCATTGAAATGATAATTAAAAAGTAAATTACATTTGAATGATGTAATTATGAAACCCATATTATGACATTTAAGGAAATTATTTGAATTTTCATATTTATAATAATGTTCTCACAAGTAAGTTTGTTGAATTCATGCAATTGAATTTTTTTTTGGATGTGGAAAGCAATACAAGTTTATTATTATTATTTTTAATCATTTTGGGGATAATTCCATGACTTGTTTTTTAGAATAATTATTTATATTAAGTTAGCTAATTATTTTATGTTACACTTTTAATTATATCATTTTTTTGTTAGAAAAAAATAATTTTCTTATGATTTCTCAAATTCCTTGCTAAGAGAAATTTTTTGCCCCCTCTTGGGGAAAATCCTGGCTCCGCCACTACTATTAATAGTGTCCTCTTTACCATTCTTGATAGCTGTAACATTGTGGGCTATCAACAATCCCAACTAACTAAGCAATGGATTTTTATTAATTAATTATGGGTGGATTAGCACTCCCTACTAACTAAGCAATGAGTTTTTATCAATTAATTGTGGGTAGATTAGTTTTGATGTGATCAATCTGGCATGAGTCCTACTCTTAGTGGAGTGAGCCAATTGTCATGCTGAAAAAGGATAAAAGAAATACTTTGAGCGGTTTTGATTCATTATGGTGAGCCTTAGTATCCCCATATTTCAATTGTGCTTAGAAAGTTTTGAGAAGCTATGTCTTTGGAATGTTGAAATATTTTCAAATTAGAACTTCTATTTGGATGTTATTGAGAAATTTGAAAGAAAATTATTTTTTTAAATGATCATCATAAATCATGGCTTGCTCCCTTGCAAGAAAATCATAACTCAGCCATTGCAAATTGGTAGGCATTCCGAAGGCTTTCGCTTACTCTAGACCAACATACATATGTTGAGGGTAGGGATAAGGCTTGGCTCGGACTTTAGACATTTGATGGATATACTAAGAGTGCATGCGGATGTAAAACTTCCTGGAAAAAAGGAAATATGCTAAGCAGATGATGATGGATATGAAAGTGAGATTAGTGAAATTTACCCGTTGAAAACTTAAACCGCTCAAAATGCACGTCTCTATCTATTATGCGACATGAACAAATTTTACTCTAATATAAGTTGCCCCTATTGTCAGATTTCACTTGTAAAAGGTACATGAGTAAAATATTATAAAAAAAAAAAAAAAACTCATTATATAAATACACCAATGTTCTCATTTAAGACATGTAGAAATGACATAACTTAATCCAGTTCATAGCGTTGAAATAGTCACGGGGCTCAAATTTTACAAGATTGAAAAGGGCACACTGCCTCACTGCCAAATAAAAATATAAAAAGTTAAAAAAGAAATAAATGCCTACTTTCAAATATTTTAATGAAATCAAAAAAAGAGTACAGCTTTTTTCTTACAATAGGATCCGGTTCAGATAGTGGGCCAACTTAACCTTACATTAAAACTCAATTTTTACTCAAATCAAGCCTAATTATACTAAAAATACAAATCTAATTTTTTTATCGGTCATATAACTCAAATTAAAATGAGTTCAAATATTCGGAAAAAATCTAATTTCTCAAGATTTTAAGCCTTTATTCAAATTCAAACCTAGCTTTCTTCAAATCGCATAATTAAAATTAGGGGATTTATCCGGAAAACACAGATTAGATGACCACCATACCGAAAATGTAATTTTAAGTGCCCTTGCACCAAATTAGTCATTTTGTCTGAAAATGTATTTTTTTTTTAAACATTCTCTACTAGGGTCCCCATCGACCTTCATTAGCAATGTTAAGGGTTGATTGAGACCATGCGGTCCATCCTAACATTTATAGAACTCCAATTTACTTTGTTTGTAGGGTCTCAATCGACCTTTATTTATAATGTTAAAGGTCTTTATCGATCATGCGATGAACGCTTATAAATGCACGAAACTCATCCCTCACTCCTTGTTTTTGGAAAAAACGACCATGCTCGACTTGCTTCCCCTCCGAAGGCTATTCCTACCTCTTGAAGACCATTAAAGCCGCATGCCGTTGTTAGATGGAGAACATTAAAGTGCATATGCTATTGTTTGGGGAAGACCAATGGAAATGTGGAGTTTGTACTTTGCCCTAAAACATGATTTTTTACTTTTTAGAAACCATTTTCATAATTCCTAGTTACATATCACCATGGCTTGATGGAGGACTGCTAGAAACCACTGTGAACACGCCTGACAGTCGATATGGAGTTGTAGTCGACGCTAAGGAAGAAAAATGAAACAAACAAGAGAGAAAATCAGCCCTCTAAGCCTTAAAATGTATGAACGGATCGAGCGCATGGTCGTAGGGACCCTCAACATTAAAAAAAAAAAGATCGATAGGGACCCTAGTAGATGATATTAAGAAAACTTACGTTTTTAGGCAAAATGATTGATTTGGTGCAATGGCACTTAAAATTACCTTTTCGGTATGGTGGTCACCTAATCTTTTTTTTTTTCGGTAAATTCCTCTTAAAATTAATATTGATCAAAATATTAGATATATGCAAAATGCCATGTGTTAAAAATGCCACATTAGCTAAAGAGTATCTCCAAGAGACACTTCAAATTTGGATATGTTCTTTTCAAAATAAAGGCTTATGTGGCAAAAAAAAAGGCATGTAAATTTGGTATTTCACTTGGGTATTTCACTTGGGCAACTCCAAGAGAGATGTCAAATTATTTTTTTATTATTTTCTCATTTTAAATTGAACATCTATTTATAGGGCTACACATGGGCGGCTCGGATCAGTTTAATACTAAAACCAATAACCAAACCGAACATGTCGGTTTTTTAACTAACTTAATCGATCCGATCTGACCGATGGAGAGGACTTAAACCGAATCGAACCGAACCAAGTCGGTTAAACCGTTGTTTTTTTTTTTTTTTTTTAAATCAGACATTGCAAATTTCAAAATGATGAGACCCCGTCCTCTGCATTTATTCCAATGTTTAATGCAAACATAAAAGTCCAACATTCCAGTGATCTATTTATGATGGAAGTTGCTTCCAGTACTATCTATGCATCAATCTCTTATAATGGCTGTCCACTTTAAAGGACTCACTTATGATGTTACTACCCATCTAATAAGAACCATCCATTGAAGTTTCCTTACATGCCCATTCGGTTATTTTAGTCTAATCAGTGCATCAAATCCCTTTCAAAGCATAATCAATCCACAGTGGGATGCACAAAAATTTATTTGCAGTGGACTTACATCAGTAAAAAAGCAATACTTAAGTTAATATACACGGACGGTTTGGTTTAAGCGGTTTTTATGATATCGAAATCGTTAACCGAACCGATGTAAGCGGTTTTTATAATTTCCAAACCCTTAACCGAACCGATCAACTATAAACCGATCCGAACCGCCAGGTTCGGTCGGTTTGGTCCGGTTTTGCGGTGATATTGGATTTTTTGTACAGCCCTATCTATTTATACCAACTTCAAATGCAATTACCCTCACCACCATTATTTTATTTAAAAGAAAGAAAAGGCATCTCACTTTATGGTATGCCAAATGCCAAATTTGGCATACCAACACAACCTTCAAATGCCACGTGGGATTTGACCATTTTCTTAGAGGCAAAGCCATGTGCCAGTTATAGCCAGTGGTGGGGAGGAGTCCAGATCCTCGGAGCCCTATCTCCGGCACCATCAGTAAAAGACATAGAGCATCATCGACAAAGAAGAGACAAAGATTTCTCAATTTTCTTTGATTGGTTTTGAAATCCATTTTTGAGTTTTCTTTAAATCATGTTTCTTTTGATGGGGTTTGGTTCCGTCGGATTGCCCCTCGCTCCACGATTTGCCTCATCTTCACTGATCTCAACTTGTACCACTTCGCCGTCTTTGCCGTGGATGAAGAAGCCACGGCAAAGGAGTTCCGGACAGAGATCGGTTGGGAATAGCGGGAGAGGGAGGGGAAGCGTGAGGAGAGGGATGGAGTTTTGGAGGAGAGGAAGGGTTTTAGTAGGACGGTGAGGAGTTGCAGATTCCGTCAGTTAGCAGGCAGAGAGGAAGCTTTGGAGCTCCTGGAGAAGACAAACCAAGGGAAAGTTTGGGGTTTTTTTCACCCACTTTTCTGTATTTGTAAAAAAGCCCCCCCTTCTTTTCTTTGTTTTTTCATTTCAAAATAACAATTAAGAGAGTAGAAATGCTGATATGGCATTTTTACATGTGGAGCCGTGGGATAGGTCCAAACAGTATCCGGACTCAAGTCTTTTTACTGATAGAATAGAAGGATTGTCCGCAGCCAAACACCAGACACCCACCCACCCACCCACCCACATGGAGTTGACTATCCTTGTCTTCTCCGTCACCTTCATCCTCCTCTCTCCGGCCACCTCTGCATTTTTCTTTCCAAAAGAAGCCCACCCAACAAAATCCGGCTACTTTCCGGTCAGCCCCACATCCAGCTCCGCCATCTTCTACACCTTCTACGAAGCCCAGCACCCCACCTCCCCTCTCTCCCAGACACCTCTCCTAGTCTGGCTCCAAGGCGGCCCCGGCTGCTCCTCCATGACTGGCAACTTCTTCGAGCTCGGCCCGTGGCGTGTCAGCTCCATTGACTCCACTGACAACACCCCACTTCTCAAACCCAATCCAGGCGCCTGGAACCGCCTCTTCGGCCTCCTCTTCCTCGACAACCCCATCGGAACTGGCTTCAGCATTGCTGCCACCACCGAGGAGATCCCCAGAGACCAAAATTCAGTTGCCAAACACCTTTTCCTTGCACTTGACGCCTTCTTCTCTTTGAACCCGTCTTTCAAATCCCGCCCTCTGTACATCACTGGAGAGAGCTATGGCGGAAAGTACGTCCCCGCCATTGGTTACTACATATTGCAGCAGAATTCACGACTGCCCGCATCAAAACGGATGAATTTGCAGGGTGTTGCAATTGGGAATGGGCTGACCCACCCTGTCACCCAGGTGGCTACCCGTGCTGAGACTGCCTACTACTGCGGTTTGATCAATGCAAAGCAGAAGAGCAAACTCGAGGAACTTCAGGCTGAGGCTGTGAGACTGATTCGAGAGGGGAATTGGAGCGAGGCCATGAATGCGAACAACCAGGTGGTGCTTCGGTTGAAGAATGCCACAGGCTTGGCTACACTTTTTGATTTGACCAAGAACAAACCTTATCAAACACAAATGGTCAGTGCTCTTCTGAATAAGGAAGAGGTGAAGGAGGCCTTGGGGGTGGCGAAAGATATGGTCTGGATTGAATGCAGTGATGTGGTGAGGAGTGCTTTGCACAGTGATGTGATGAAGAGTGTAAAGTTTATGGTGGAAGAATTGGTGAAGAAGAGAAGGGTTCTGCTGTATCAAGGACAGTTTGATTTGCTAGACGGGGTGGTTTCGACTGAGGCATGGATGAAGGAAATGGACTGGGAGGGATTGGAGAGCTTCTTAATGGCAGAGAGGAAGGTGTGGAAAGTGAATGGAGAGTTAAGTGGGTATGTGCAGAAATGGGGAAGTCTGACACAAGTGGTTGTTGGGGGAGCTGGGCACCTTGTTCCTGCTGATCAGGCAGTGAGTTCTCAGGCAATGATTGAAGATTGGGTCCTGGAGAAGGGCATGTTTGGCGAGAGAGATTAGATTTCAAGTTTCAGGGACTCTCTTTAAATGGCATGATTTGTTGGTTAGTGATGGATTTTAAGAACTTTTATCTTCTGGTTGAAATAAATTGTATGGGACAGTGTAGTTGATACGTGCATTGCTTCCTGGTAGAGGAATAAGAACAGTTTTAGCTGAAGGGGCATTTAGTTGTTGGGCTTCTGCAGCAGACTGGTAACGGTCCTTGCTTTCTTTTGACATGGTAACTTGTAGTAGACAAAAGCTTTACAGTATAAAAGGATTCACTGTCCTTGTTTCTTCAGAACAAAACACTAAAAAGCTCATAAGGCTTAATGTTTATTTATCTTTGGTCATATCCAACTGAGAAGTGGGAAGGCCCCTTAATCTGCATAGATGCCATGGGGTCTTTTAATGAGGTTTTCCTATTTTTCATAGCTTGAGAGTTCAAAGCATGACTACGAAAAAATTAGAAAGGGACACAGCTCTATCATCCAGCTAATAACGAGTGTGACACTGTAATCTTCTTTCAAATCTACCATTAACATGGCTCTCCACATTGCATTTACTCATATTTATGAGCAATCACAACATTCTATAGATTACATGCATTGATTCATTTGGTTGTTTTTTTTTTTTTTTTAATATAACAAAAATAAATTTATTAAATGAAGTAAATCTTTGCATGAAAATGGCAGTTAATCAGGATAGTGAGCTGCTTAAAAGAAAAATTAATTCTAAAGATAAAACATTGGCCAGCACTACAGGACCATTAGTGAAAGAAACCGCCAATTTGGCGAGTGAATGGGCTTCTTGATTCAGCTCTCTAGGAACATTAGTGAAAGAAACATCCTATGTGGTAAGGAGAAATTTCATCTCATGATGGTAAAGACTAGCTTACATAGGGTTGGAGCCAGTCCCAAAGCACACTTGGAGGTCATTTACAAAATCAGCTTTGATAAGCAGAGCACCAACATGATTTAGCCTTCACCTATTCTCTGATTGCCAGAATATCAGCTCCATTAGAATCACCAAATCAGTGGAACCCAGAAACACTAATAATGATGCACCTTTGTCATATTTTATTGCTCGTCTGACAGATGATAAGCATTGCTTTCCAATCATCCCATGGCACTACCATCCATATTGTGTTTCATTGAACTGGTTTGAAATGAATTTTTAATGGCTTTCTTCTTGCAGGTGATCCAAGCCGTTCTATGACCAGACCCTTCAAATCTAACAAGGGACCTCTCCCAAACTCCTTTTTATTTTAGTCCCTATAGAAGAAAGACATAACTGAGTTTCAACAATTCTTTCTATGAACAGTATTTCTCATCTCCCGTTATAGAGATAAGTGAAGGCCTCCTTTGATTTGTTTTGTCTCCACAACAAAACCATCCCATGCTAATTTTGGCATTCAAGCTGGTTCCATATTACCAGCAGTGGCCACAACAACAAGAAATTTTCATTGCATCCACTATAGGGTATAGTTAAAATGCAGTTTCTTAGCTACATATTTATTTCCAGTGACCCCCATGCTTCTCAATATCTACTCTCCTGATTCATTGTCTTGTTCACTGGCTTAACATCAAGTCAGCTCAAGTAGTCTTGATTCTTCCTTGATCCTGCCCCATTCTGATGGCTCCATAAAAGCCCTTTTGAGTCGCTCACAATCTTCACAAGAACATAAAGCTCACTGGAGTAGACTTAAAAACGTTAGGCTAATATTGACCGAATTTCTCTCTCAAGCATCATTAGTATGCTTTTTGGCTATCAGTTACTGAGATTGACATGGTCTTCCACTTACTCACTTTTGAGTCTTTCAAATTGGGCCTTCAGTCCACAGTCATTAAAACAATAAATCCATCTCTTGCCTCATTCATTTTGTCAGTTGCCTTCTAAACCCCACTAGGAAACATGATTTTTTTTTCTGGGGATCTCATGCATCATAGAATGTAAATTAATTAGGCCCAAGATATGATTCAGTCACCAGTAATCCCCACATGAACAACCACCACCATCAAAATGGTGAAACCGATTGGAGTCCCTTAGAATTATTGACCTATTGACTATCTTGGATATGTGCTTAATAGCATTGTGGCAGTCTTCACACACTCGGAGATTCTTTATTACTCGAATGGGTCGACCATGCGGCACATTCAGAATACCAAATGCAACAGCTAGTTTTTCACTGTGATACTTGAGCATATGCTCCTTCTCCTCCTCTTCCACATCATGCAAAACCGTCTTAGTTGCAGACACATACCCTAGCTTTTTTATCTCAAGGTCCAATTCCTCCAAGAACGCATAGATTTTTTCCCTTTCAGGATGCACTGAATCACCGACTGAAAATGTATGAACTTTGTTCTGCACCTCAATCCAACTGAAACCAGGCACCTTTTTCACACCTCTTTCCCTCATGGTTACTCTCATCTTCCCAACATCACTCCATCTACCTGCTGCTGCGTAAAGATTTGAGAGAAGAACATACATTCCTGAATTATCGGGCTCCATCTCAAAAATCCTTTCAGCTGCCTTTTCTCCTAATTTGGTGTTACCGTGAATCCTACTTGCACCAAGCAAAGCACCCCACATTGTTGCATCTGGTTCAAATGGCATACTTTTCATGAGAGCTTGAGCATCTTCCAAGTGCCCTGCCCGGCCTAAAAGATCGATCATGCAAGTATAGTGCTGTGCCTTTGCTGTCATACCATAATCTCGATTCATTGAGTAGAAGTAATCTATGCCTTTATCTACCAAGCCAGCATGACTACATGCCGATAGGACTCCAACCTGAAGAATGTGTAACAAAGGAAAATATGAGAAGACATAGGATTAAGAAACTGACTAAACAGCTAAAAACATTAGAAAAAGATAGCCCCACATCAATGCAAACTGTGGAGATTGCAAAACAACTCATGTCTATCCCATTTTCTACAGTTTCGTCATCAAGGAAAAACATTTTGACTAAAGTAAGTCACATTTAAACGTGGCCTTTCAAGTTATATCTTAGTTCATCAAAGTGCAACCATTCATAGAAAATATTCCAAGGAAAAAATATAAATTTATCCATGACAACATAAATACATGGCATACAAGGGAAGCAACAAAATCTTTCTTTACGATAGCTACTGCCATAAGGCAGAATCCAGCTAAAAGTTATTCACAAGTACAAGAAAGATTTCAATCTATAAGGATATAGCTATCAAAAATTACATCAGGAAAAAAACCAGAAAATATTATTTAAAAGGTCTCATATATTGTAAGCGAGGATGGGAAAAAGCTCTAATATGCAAATATATGATAAAAGTTAGATCTTTCATTCAATGAAAACAATGCTTAGTACAAGATACAAAAATAAAGAGCAAAATCATGAAAGGTCTTTAACTTATAAATATGATTACCATGGTAACATCATCAGGTTTGATGCTGGTCATCCTCATAGATTCAAATATTACCAATGCTTTTTTGCCAAATCCATGTTTGGCATAGCCATCAATCATAGTGTTCCATGTGACTAAATCCTTCTCTGGCATCTCCTTAAATGCATCATATGCTTCGTCTATGCTCCCACACTTGCAATACATTGCCAGAAGTGCATTCCCCACAAAGCAACCCATCTCGTATCCTGCTTGGACAAGCCGCCCATGCAGTTGCTTTCCGCACTCTAAAGCTGCAATATCTGCACAAGTGCTAAGAGCACATGTAAATGCTGACCTATTCATCCTCTCCCCATCTCTATTCATCTGTATGAAAAGGTGTAAAGCCCTTTCACTGTATCCACCCTGAGCATACCCCGCAAGCATCGCTGCCCAAGAGATAGAGTCACGCTTTGGCATCTCATTGAACAGTTGGCGAGCATGATCAATCTCTCCATTTTGCGCATAACCTGTTATCATTGTATTCCAAGAGCTAATATTTCGACATGGCATTGCTTCAAACAATTCCTTTGCCTCGTCCATCATTCTACACTGTGAATACCCAGCAATCATTGCATTCCAAGAAACTGAATTCTTCACTGGCATTTCATCAAAAACTCTCCTTGCTTCCACCAACATCCCATTCTGCACATACCCAGAAACCATTGTAGTCCAAGTGAAGACATCCCTTGTCGGAGATTCTTCAAATAGTTTCTGCGCTTCTGACAAGTTTCCATCTTGTGCATAACCTGAGATCATAGTATTCCAAGAAACCAAATCTCTCCCTGGCATCCTATTGAACAGCATCCTGGCATCAACCAGTCTCTTCCTATGCACATAACCGGCCATCAATGCATTCCATGAAACAGTGTCCCAGTTTGAATTTAACTCAAAAAGCTGGCGGGCCGCCTCCATGCGCCCGTTCTGTATATACCCAGAAAGTATTCCGTTCCAGGAGACTGAATTCTTAACAGGCATTTGATAAAAAATCTCCCTTGCCTCATTAACATACCCATTCTGTGCATAACCCGAAATCATCGTATTCCAAGAAACAACATCCCGCTCAGGCATTTTATCAAAAAGACACCTTGCAGCATGCATATTGTGATTTCGAACATACCCACTAATCATCACATTCCATGAAACCAATTTCTTAACAGGCATCCGATCAAAAATCTCCCTCGCCTCATCGACAAACCCATTCCGTGCATAACCTGAAATCATCGTATTCCAAGAAACAACATCCCGCTCCGGCATTTCATCAAACAGACGCCGGGCGGCAATCAGATCGTAGTTACGAACGTAACCACTGATCATCACATTCCAAGAAACCAAGTTTCTGTCTGGCATTTCATCAAAGAAGCGCCGAGCAAGATCGAACCTGTCGTTGTTGAGGTATCCAGATATCATGGCGTTCCACGAGACGGTCGTTCGGCTGGGCATTGTGTCGAACAGGTGGAGCGCGGCTTCGCATCGGCTATTTCGCATGTGATCGCTTATGGCTTTGTTCCATTTGACGATCTCAGCGTCTGTGGGGGAAGATGGTTTGTTGTTCTTGTTGGGGCCTGGTTTCGAAAGCCTAACGGCTAAGTTTTGGGGGGATGGATTCGAATTTCCCGCCAATCTCTTTTGAAGTCTATTCCCAGCTACGTTTCGCAGTAAGCGTGTTGCGCTCTGGCGGGTATGCATTGCTTGCCATACTAGTTCAAATTACATTCATTCTCGGGTTGTAGTCAACTACTGTAAGGACCGAGCTGACCAAGAGTCAATGAGTTGGGCTGGGCCCACCCGCATCTGATCCAATCCATTCAAATTAGACCACTGCAAATGGATCAGGTTTAGGGAGGTATCACGGTGGACCCGGATCCGGACCCGGTTCCATCTTTATAGATTGGAATAGAAAAGGAACCTTTGTTAGTATCTAAATCCGGCATTAATTTTTAAAAAAAATTGGAACAAATCCCAACTTTTTTTTTTTTTTTTTAATACAAATCCGAAATAAGATGTGGAGTCAGGTCTAGGGCAGTATCATGGTGGATCCGGATCCGGATCCGGACCCGGACCCAATTCCATCTTTATAGATTGGAATAGAAATGGAACCTGTGTTAGTATCTGAATCTGGCATCAACTTAACAAAAAGGGCAACTAATTCGGACTGTTATTCTTGAATACAAATCCAAAATAAGATGTGGAGTGCATGGGTAAAATTGGATAAAAGAGTCTTACAATAAATTCTTAAATATACATGTTGGGATATTAAATAATATTTAATTAAAGTTAAGCAAACCCTTAAATATGAATATAACTTCAGTTACTGAGGCCCTTAAAAGCTATATAAATATATATATATATATATATACATTTCAAATTTTTGAAAAGGCCCTCCTCCCCCAAAATTAATTCTACTTGACATGGTGGCCCCTAGCTCTTATTTTCTGGTTCTGCCCTGAAATCTGCTTTATTGAAAGATAAGACATCTGATATGCCCATTTGTAACCCTACAAGAGCATGACTACATGAGAGTGATATGCATCATAGGTTTAATTGTGTGTAGAAAACCTAACTGCCAAGGTTGCACATTTAAATTTTGAAGTCAAATTGAAACAAAAAGTTGATCGCTAAGCTGGGCCTTAGCGTCCACTGGTGATAGCTCTAGATTCATTTCTATTTCTTCAAAAGCTTGAGGGTGTTTTAGGTGCTATGCCATGTCAACCATTCATCTTTCTTTAATTAGTATGCCAAAAGTTGCTAATTTGAGGAAAGACATGCTATAAAAGGTCTCCATAACTTGCCTCTGTGCATAGAAGTGGTGTCCTGGGGCCCATGTGTTCATAGGAGGTAAACTTTTGAGAGCCTCAAAATTGTTAAAATCTTAGCAATTTGATAAAGCTGAATAAATGTCAAACTTGCATGATCAATTCATGACCTCGCTGGACTCGAATGAGAAATTTGGGTGTAGGGTATTTGAATAGCTAGGTGTGACTGCCTTTTAAAATTGGTCAGTCGGTTGGAAAGCTTTTGTTGAGGGGATGAAGCCTTAACCTGATATGATGACTGAAGAGGTCAAGGTTGAAACCCTAAATTTTAATAAGATTGCTCTTAGGGAGGATTTACTTCCTTTTTTTTTTTCCCCCATTATGCAGCCTTTAGGGATGCAGATGGTAAAGCCAATTATAGCTTTTTAATGAAACTCAGAGAAGTTATTATAAATGCAAGTGCAATTCAAGGACCAAAGGGGTCATCTTATCAAAGGAGGCCAAAACGTACGGAAGGGATCTTCATTGCTCTTTTTGAAGGCTAAAGAAAAGATAGAGGCTTCCATTGGGACATTAACAGGATTATTTTGAATATCAAGGCCTTTTTTTTCTAAAACCTGGGCAAGGGGGTTGTAACCCAAGAGAAAACCTGCAAATATATGGGAAGGCAGCCCACTTAAGTGGGCAAGAGGCTGGCACAAATAGGAAGAAAATCCACACAAGTGGGAAGGGAGATGTGACGTACCTGTGGTTCTAAGACCTTAGTCTCTTCTTTTGATCATGTAAATTTTGTTTTCATTAGGTTTATGTCTCACCTTCTTGCTAAGTTGTGAAACACTCTAAATCGGAATATTAATTGGGATGGGGATCTTGGGGATTAGGGCTTGCTTTTGGGGTTTGTGTTTTGCTTTTATGTGCATATTCTTTTTTAGTGTCCCTTCTTGTTTGTCTTTAATGAATTTTTTTCCTTTACCACCAGAAGAAATGTACAGAAGTCTCACAATCTCCAAATGTAGTGATATTATTATATCATGCATGTATCCAAACACCCATCTCGCCAAAACCGTATGACCGGACCTCTCAATGTTCTCATACAAAGACAACTAGCAATCCACCCGGACCTTATAAAAATGGAGGAATGGCATCTTCTCAGCAGAGCAGGAGATACCGGCCGGTTTTAGTTTTCTGCATTTGACCAAGCCTTATGCACATAAGAAATGACAAGGATTGGGTAGCTGACAAGATGCTGCAAATGGATTATGAATTTAAAAGAGATTAAAAAAGAAGAATCAAACAACAGAGGTTTCCAAAGCTGATATTGACCACCTACTCAATTGGGTCAGGCCAAAAACAATAATCCACCCGTGTACAGAATAACATGAATCTTCAATCTATACTCAGCTTAAACTGTATGTGATTTCTCTATAAATCAGTCTGTTCATGTGGATAAAGAGTACCATAGCTTAGTAGCAAAATAGAACACATTGCCTATTGAAAGCTAGTGAGAATGGAGTGCTACCATAGTTTGCTGTTGTTGCTGTCTCTCTGTTGTGCATGGGTCATAGCTCAGGGCAGGGTTTCACCAACAACATTGTCGAGCACAAAGCGGTTCCATTTCAATGTAATATAGGAAAGATGGAGATGTATACAGTAATATAATTGTGTCCATAATCCTGCTGTAGATCCAAAGAAGATAACTAACAAATTTTGTGTTTGCAGGTTGAATGGAAGATGGTCACACGTTTATGCAACACCAAGCCTCTCCTCACAGTAAATGGAGAGTATCCTGGGCCCAACATCATGGTTCAAGAGGGCGATGATGTTGAGATTGTCGTCACTAATGGAGTCGCCATGAACACTACCATCCACTGGTTAGCTTTCCTCTCAAGTCATTAAATTTCTTAGAATCCATGAAGTCATTCCTCTGATGGAGAGTGAATCTTGTAAGAGAACTGCATATCTAAGTGCAAGATACTTTAATATTGTAGTCTACATGCTTGCCAAAAACAATAGAACATGCAAATATTCTTAATTTTCTCAGAACAAAATACAGTGTTCCAAGAGGGGTGAGTATTATATAGTTGTCAGGCTAATCTCCTGTTCCGTGTTCTTCTATTTCTTCACAGGCATGGTGAGTGAGAAGCGGGTGGGCTGATGGGCCAGCCTACATAACCCAATGCCCCATACAAAGCAACGAATCTTACACCTACAAGTTCAGAGTCATCAAACAAAGGGGCACACTATGGTGGCATGCCCATCTCTCTTGGCAAAGGGCATCTGTTCATGGGGCTTTCATCATCCACCCTCGTTCCCCATATCCGTTTTCTATTCCCATCGCTGCGGAGATTCCCATCATACTAGGTAACTTGAATAAAAAATTACAAAGCATCTGTTATAATATAGTGTACCGGAGAACATGTAAGTGGTTGACAATTCCAAAGTCAACAAATTCCTAGTGAGGAAAGCAGTTAGGCCCAGTAACAGATACAAAGTGATGGCATGATCGTTGATTAAAAAGTCAGTTTTGGGTAATCAATCTAACAAAAGAAATTGTTAGAATTTTGTGTTGGCTTAATTCATGGGTTGGACAAAACTCTAGGGGTCTATTGAGTTGTATTTTATTATTAGAAAAGGACTTTGAAGATAGAAGGCTGGGAGAGAAAAATCGCTGAAATCCCAAATCAGTCAGAAGATGATTCGCTCGAGTGACCAATGCCTTCGCTCGAGCGAACCCAGACAGAAGCTCCTTCGCTCGACCCATCTTCTTGCTCGCTCGAGCGACGTTCTGAAATGCGGAGACAGTAGCGTGTCCGCTCGAGCGAACTCCCTGATCACTCGAGCTAAATTGCTGCAGAGTTTGACGAAAATTAGAAACCTTCTTCTAACTGTGCCCAAACTGCCTGTTTTAGTCCTAATCAATTTAGGCAATCTTAATCACGTCCTAAAGGCTATTTAAAGGACTCAAGGGCTATTCTAAAAGCATCCTTCACCTCTCAAGTTCTGATTTGGAGATTCATTTGAGAGAATTCTTCTCTAAAGATTTATTAAGGAGTTGTGCTGCCAAGTTCTCTAGAGCCTTCATCTTCTGCATCCATTGTAGAAGATTTTCTTCTTGCGATAAGATTTGAGGAGTCAAGTACTGGATTGGGTCTGTTGCAATCAGTGGTGTGAAGTCATTGAAGCGTGAAACGACACAAGGTAACTTCAATCCTTAGGTAGGGGATATCTGAGGAGGTTATCTGAGTTTCTTGTAATTGCGAGATTCATAGTGCTTGATTAGATCCAGTTTGGATCCGTGGTTTTTCACCCGGTTAGGGTTTTCCACGTAAAAATTTGGTGTCCTTGTGATGTGTGCTTGTGTCTTTATTTCCGCTGCATATTTATTATTTGTGCACACTTTTTGGTTGATTTATTGAGTGGACCAGTTTAGAGATCTCGTACACCAAAACTCACAATTGGTATCAGAGAAGGTTACACTAAGTTATTGTATTTGATCAATAAAGGATTTTTAGAATGGTACTCAATCGAGAAGGGACATCTACTTCAAAGCCCCCTTTGCTAGATAGCTCTAATTATGCATATTGGAAGCAAAGGATGATGGGGTTCCTTAAGTCCATTGATGATGATGTTTGAGATATTGTTGAGGAGGGCTACTCCAAACCAACAATTGTGGCTGATGGGAAAACTATTCTTAAACCTAAAGCCCAATGGTCTAAAGATGATAAGTATGCCTCCAATTGTAATAACAAGGCCATCAATAGAATATACAATGAAGTGTCTGCTGAAGAGTTTCGTAGGATTTCCATTTGCAAAACTGCAAAAGAAGCATGGGAAGTCTTAGAGACAGTTTATGAGGGTACTGATACGGTGAAGCAATCTAAACTGCAAAGATTGACTAAAGAATTTGAAACCATTGTTATGGAAGAAGATGAGACCTTCGATCAATTTTATGCAAAGCTGAATGATATTGTCAATTCTGTTTTCATTCTGGATGAGGAAATTCCAGAAAACAGGATTGTCAAGAAAATTTTGAGGTCTCTACCTTCAAGGTTTGATTCTAAAGTTGATGCCATTGAAGAAAACAAGAATCTTGATACCCTCAAGGTAAATCAATTGGTTGGAAATTTCCAGACATTTAAAGCAAACCGTCTGGATAAAGGGAAATCAAAAGAAAAAGGTATTGTTTTGAAAGCCATCTCAGAATCAAAGAAGAAATTTGAAAAGAAAATTGAGCCTAATTCTGAATCTGAGGCTAAAGATGATATGGCTGAAATGTTTAATTGCTTCAAGAAGTACATGAAGTCAAAACAAACCAAGTGGAAGAGTTCCAAATCTGAAAAGAAAGATTCTGCGAAAGGAACCAAGAGTTTTGAGTGCCAAGGCTATGGACACTATGCTAATGAGTGTGCCAACAAGAAAAATGGTACTAAGAAAAAAGCTCTCAACACAACTTGGGATGACGAGTCATCAGAAGAAGAAGAAAAAGATACTGAGGCTGATTCTTCAGAAAATGTGAAGTTTGTGGCTTTCATTGCTAAGTCCTTGTCTGACAATGAAACTGATGACGATCAAGATGATGAGATGACATATCAAGAAAAAGATTGAAAAGAGTTGTATCATACTACCTATGCTGATTATGTCAGGATGACCAAGTATGGCAACAAAATTACTATTAAGTTCAAGGCTACTCAAGAAGAAAATTCTGCATTGAAGAACGAATTAGAGCAAGCAATGAAACAGATTCATCTCTTGGAAAGTCAGAAAAAGTGCATGGCTGAAAATTTGACTACTGATGGTCAAAAACTTGAGAAGGCTGAAAAAGAAATTGTGAATATAAAGAAAGAGATAGTAGTGGTGAAAGCTGAAAATCAAGATCTGTAAGGAAGACTGAAGATCACTATGTCTAAGTTAGAAGTCAAACAGGCCTCTCTAAACAAGATGAACACTGGTTCAAAACCTCTTGCAAACATCTTGGGTAGCCAGAAGTTCCATTATGACAGAAGTGGTCTTGGCTATGATCATGGTGCATCCTCTTCTAATGTTAAAGGTAAAACAATTTTTGTTTCAGGTGTTACACAGGTTACTCCACATACTACACTTTCAAATAATGTGTTGAGTAGCACAAAGAAAAAAGAATGTGTTGCATGTTGATCGAACATTCACTTGTCATCATTGTGAAAAGAAAGGACACATTCGTCCCCATTGCAAGAAGCTGAATAGTCTACCAAAGATCAAGCAATGATGAAAGAATTTTTCTCCGCCCAAGACGACTCAAATTTGGGTTCGAATGTCTGATTTGCCTAAAGAGTTTGCTCACACTGTGCTGAAAGCTCAAACTACACAAGTGTGGGTGGCTAATTATAAAACACCCTGATCAAGGAGAACAAGCTCCCACCCCCAGTGCTGCTACGATGATACATTTAGGGGGAGTTTATGTTGAGGGGGAGCTAATGCATCCAGATTGACAGAAACTGCTTGATATTTTTTTTGTCAATTATGGACAAAAAGGGGGAGAAAGGTGTCAGACTAAGGGGGAAAACAAGAAGTTCAGAAGAAGTCAGAGACAGACAATGCGGATCTCATGTGTTTTTCTTTTTTCTGTATAATTTCAATGTATTTTGTGTTTTATTTTGGGTAGATCAAATTGTATTGTCCTAGGGAGTTTTGTCCATGAATTGCCAAAGGGGAAAATTGTTAGAATTTTGTGTTGACTTAATTCATGGGTTGGACAAAACTCTAGGGGTCTATTGAGTTGTATTTCAATATTAGAAAAGGACTGTGAAGATAGAAGGCTGGGAGAGAAAAATCGCTGAAATCCCAAATCAGTCAGAAGATGATTCGCTCGAGCGACCAATGCCTTCGCTCGAGCGAACCCAGACAGAAGCTTCTTCGCTCGACCCATCTTTTTGCTCGCTCGAGCGACGTTCTGAAACGCGGAGACAGTAGCGTGTCCGCTTAGCGAACTCCCTGATCGCTCGAGGGAACTTGCTGCAGAGTTTGACGGAAATTAGAAACCTTCTTCTAAATGTGCCCAAACTGCCTGTTTTAGTCCTAATCAATTTAGGCAATCTTAAGCACGTCCTAAAGGCTATTTAAAGGACTCAAGGGCTATTTTAAAAGCATCCCTCACCTCTCAAGTTCTGATTTGGAGATTCATTTGAGAGAATTCTTCTCTAAAGATTTATTAAGGAGTTGTGCTGCCAAGTTCTCTAGAGCCTTCATCTTCTGCATCCATTGTAGAAGATTTTCTTCTTGCGATAAGATTTGAAGAGTCAAGTACTGGATTAGGTCTGTTGCAATCAGCGGTGTGAAGTCGTTGAAGCGTGAAGCGACACAAAGTAACTTCAGTCCTTAGGTAGGGGATATCTAAGGAGGTTATCTGAGTTTATTGTAATTACGAGATTTATAGTGTTTGATTAGATCCAGTTTGGATCCGTGGTTTTTCACTCGGTTAGGGTTTTCCACGTAAAAATTTGGTGTCCTTGTGGTGTGTGTTTGTGTTTTTATTTCCGCTGCATATTTATTATTTGTGCACACTTTTGGGTTGATTTATTGAGTGGACCAATCTAGAGATCTTGTACCCAAAACTTATAGAAATGTTGCCAATTCTTAAATACCCTAATAAACAATGCAGTGGCGTTAAAAATCAAGCTCCATGACTGTTGAAATCTTCAAACTTGATAAACCATTAGAATGCAAGGATGAATATTGCATGAAAGTTGACATGAACAGTTTATTCCCGTCCTCTAAAACTGTGGACCCAATCTTTTTTACCAATGGGAGGATGTGGATAAAGCCTTGCCAAAAAAGAAAAAAATGAGAAAAAAAGGAAATTTATTTCTGATTGTTCTAGTGGCAGAATATGCTAATTACCAATATTGACAACAGGTGAATGGTGGAATGGAGATGTTCTAGCAATAGAAGAAGGTACCATAAAGTAAGGGGAAGGACCTAATGTTTCAGATGCTTACGCCATCAACGGCTTACCAGGACCCTTGTACCCATGCTCTGCTAAAGGTAAAATGACATGCCCTTTATTTACATTAGATGTCTATGTTAGAAAAACTATGGGTTTCAAACCCTCTCTAGAATCAATCCAATAACACTATTAACAACAAATCTAAACCAGTAGAGCAAATATTTGGTACTTGATTGTGCCATCTTGAGACTTTGATCCAACAGAAGGTTGGTCTTCAATGGGGAATCACAACTCTCTTTTGCTTTTCCTTTTCTTCTCTAGTAAGTGATGGTTGCAGAGATACAATCGTAGCCAAGAGAGTTACCCGGGTTGTCTTTTATAGGCCCTAAATCTCTCATTCCATCAAGAAGAGAGTAAATATTCTTTAACCCTCAAATTAACATAGATGGCGGTTTCAAAAGGAAACTTAAATGAATATTAAAGAAAGAGAAAAATAGGGATAGCCGATCATTATTATGGTCATTTGGGCCATAATATTCGGTCCAATATTCTCCCACTTGGTCCATATGACCACAAAGAAAATTTTAAAATAAAATCGAAAAACTAAGTTCGAAAATGACTTTGACTGGTGATCACCATTTAAAAAAAATAAATAATTGTCATCAAAACCTTTATGTTAATCTTTAATTTGTAATTAAGTTAGTTTGCCAATGAGAACTATGGCGGTTACATGCCTTGAACGATGTGCTTCCTTCCATAATTACTTGACTAACATTCTAACTTAACACAATCCTTTATAAGTGTAACATAGGATATTTTATATGGCGATCCTATTTTATGGGTACAATAATGCCATTATTCTTTAATTTTCTCACTTTACACACTTCAATCACATGTGACAATCATTTCAATAAAGTAAGAAAATATGAAATATTATTTCAGTGATAAATATGATAGTGTCTTTACATATATTTAACAAGGCAATTCAATCAGGCCCATATTTCTAACATGCTCTTTGTAGTCCTTTGGCCCCAATGCCTCTGTCAAATGATTTGTTATCATGAGGCTTGTCGAGATCCCAACAATAGTCACTAATCGATCTCGTACCTTTTCCTTTAGTACAAGGTATTTGACTTCCAGAAAATTTGATTTACTGGAAACCTTGTCATTCTAAGCAAATCTTCTTGCAGTATCATTATCACCAAAAATCTTCAAGGGCTCAGAAATTGTGTCAATAACACGTAGTCCTGAGATAAAATCACGCATCCATAAAGCGTGACCTGTGGCTTCAAAGCATGCCACATATTCAGCATTAAATGTGGATGAAGTCACTAAAGTTTGATTTGCACTTCTCCATGAAATTGCCCCGCTAGCTAACTAGAAAATGTATCCTGAAGTCGACTTTCTTATATCGAGGCAACCAGCGAAGTCAGCACCCGAATAACCAACCACTTTTAAGTGATTGGACCTTCTGTAAGAGAGCATGTAATTTCTTGTGCCACTAAGGGCCTGTTTGGGTTCTTTACTAGTAGAGTTGAGTAGAGTAAAGTCCCCATCTTTAAAAAATAAGTCACATCAGAAGTACTTTATTTCCCATTTCCCACTATATTCTTTACAAAAAAGTCAAAAAGCAACCATTAAAAGACAAAAAAACTCCATCTCCCAATAAAAAAGTCAAAAAGATTCTATCACAAACAACTAAAAACAAAATACCATCATAACCCATTTATATTTTATTATTTCTTTAAAATAACCTTTACTCCACATAACTCTACAAGTAAATCCCCCAAACAGGCCCTAAGGTATCGCAAAACTTTCTTTACTCCTACCCAATGTGCCATTCCTGAATCACTTTGATACCTACTAAGCATGCCAACTGCAAAACTGATATTGGGTCTAGTGCATGTTTGTGCATACATTAAACTTCCGATTGCAGCTGCATAAGGACAAGTTTCCATCTGTTGCCTTTCAACTTCATTTCTTGGACATTGTTCCTTACTAAACCTGTCACCTTTTGACATTGGTGCATTTTGTGCCTTACACCCTTCCATACGAAATCTCTTTAGTACATTTTTAATATAGGCTTCCTGTGATAACCCAAGTAATCCTCGAGATCTATCTCGATAAATCTAAATTCCTATTACAAAGGTCGCTTCACCCATATCTTTTATATCAAAATTGTTCTTAAGATATTCCTTAGTTTCGTAAATCATTCCAAGATCATTACTAGCCAATAAAATATCATCGACATATAGGACTAAAATCATAAATTGGCTCCCACTAACCTTGAGATATATACAATGATCAACGATATTTTCAGTAAAACCAAAAGATGTAATAATGCGATTGAACTTTAAATACCATTGTCTGGAAGCCTGTTTAAGACCATATATCGATTTCTTTAATTTACAAACTAGTTTATTTTCGTTCTCTTTCACGAAACCTTCAGGTTGTTCCATATATACTTCTTCTTCTAGATCTCCATTTAAGAACGCTGTTTTGACGTCCATTTGATGTGACTCTAGGTTGAAATGAGCTACAATTGCCATAACAATTCTAAATGAGTCCTTTTTAGACACTAGAGAGTAGGTTTCATGATATTCTATACCTTCTCTCTGAGCAAAACCTTTGGCCACAAGTCGGGCCTTGAATTGTTCAACTTTCCCTTTGGAATCCCTTTTGGTCTTAAAGACCCATTTATAGCCAACGGCCTTAGAACCCTTGGGTAGTTCAACGATATCCCAAACTTCATTTGTGGCCATTGATTCTAACTCATCATTCATGGCATCTAACCATTTATCAGAATTCTCATTTTCAATGGCTTCCTTCAAACATCTTACGATCTTCTTTAATGCCAATATCAGATTCTTCCAAATACACCACATGGTCATCCGGAATAGCAGGTTTTTTCATTCGAGTTGACCTTCTTAACACTTCCGGATCGGGTTCAATGATATTTTGTTGTGTACTTGGAAATTGATCATTTTCTTGTTCAGGGAGTGTATCATTGATATGTTGTTCAATGTCAGGTTGATTTTGAATGTTTTGTGGTTGTTGTTCCTCTTGATAGTCATTTATCACAATATCAAGTGGAACAACAACTCTAGTTTGTTCAACAGGCAACTCAAGTTGCTTCCTGACTTCTTTGTAACTCAAATTTCTATTATGTTCACTCCCACTATTCTCAAGATCCTCTAAAAATTTGGCATTTCTTGATTCAACAATCCTAGTTGTATGGGTCGGACAGTAAAACCTATACCCTTTAGACCTTTCTGGATAACCAATGAAATATCCACTAATTGTTTTAGGGTCTAATTTCCTTTCTTGTGGGTTAAAAATTCTCACTTCAGATGGACAACCCCAGACTCGAAAATGATTTAAGCTGGGCTTCCTACCGGTCCACAACTGAAAGGGAGTTCTGGGAACTGCTTTCGTAGGAACACGATTCAATATATACATTGCCATCTTTAGTGCCTCTCCCCACATTGAATCGAGTAAGTTGGTGTTACTAACCATACTCCTTACCATATCCATTAATATTCTATTCCTTCTTTCGGCTACACCATTTTGTTGAGGTGTGCCCGGCATTGTATACTGTGCTACAATACCTTCTATATCTAGAAATCTAGCAAACGGGCCCGGGTTACGACCCGATTCAGTGTATCTACCATAATACTCACCACCTCTATCAGATCTTATTACTTTAATTTTCATGTCTAATTGCTTTTCTACTTCTGCTTTGAATATTTTGAAAACTTTTAAAGCATCAGATTTTTCTTTAATCAAATAGACATAACCATATCATGAAAAATCATCAATAAAAGTGATAAAGTATTCATCTCCCGTAAAACATGGAACATGAATTTTACCACATATATCTGTATGAATAATTTCTAAGGATGCAGAACTCCTTGTGGCACTTTTCTTGTTTGTATTGGTTTGTTTTCCCTTTATACAATCAATACAAACACCATAATCGGTGAAATCAAGATTGGGCAATAAACTATCAGTCACCAATTTTTTTATTCTCTGTTCAAAGATATGCCCTAATCTTTTGTGCCATAGCTTTGATGAGTTCTCATTTACTGGCCCTCTTTTCATGCTTATGTACAATCCACAATTAATGTGAGGTGTGTGTAAATTTTGTTGATAAATAGAATCTAACTTTAATCTATATAAACCATCACACATAAAACCATTCCCAATCAAAATATTATTGCGAAAAATATGCATAATGCCATGTCCAAAGTTGAAATTAAATCCATTACAATCAAGTCTGGAAACTGAAATCAAATTTCTAGAAATATCAGGAACCAAGAAAGTGTTATCTAAATCTAGGACATAACCAGTGTCAAGCATCAGCCTATAAGTGCCTATAGTTTCAACTCTTGATTCCTTTTTATTCCCTATCGTAATGGTTTTCTCGCTATCATTTGGAGTCCGCCTTGAAAGGAATCCCTGCACACAACTAGATACATGAATGGTTGCTCCAGAGTCGACCCACCAAGAATTTGATGGGATATTAGTTAAGTTGGTTTCTTGACATACAAAATATAGATTTTTACCTCTCTTTTCAAACCAGCTTTTACGCTTTAGGCAATCCTTCTTAAAATGTCCGTTCTTTCCACAAAAAAAAAAAATTTCTTCTTTGCCCCTTTCTCTTTCTTGTTGGGCTTTGCTTCCTGAACATTGACGTTCTTTTTGCCTTTTCCTTTTCCATTGGACTTATTTTGAGAGACAAAATTAACACTTAACTGTCCCTCAACCTTAAGCCTCTTTTCTTCTTGATCAGTCTTTGCGATCTATTCATTCAATGACCACGGAGTTGTGCTTTGGTTGTAGGCTACTTTAAATGGACCAAACTCGGGAGGAAGAGAATTAAAAATGAATTGCACCAAATATTTTTCAGATACGGTCATATCAACATCCTTTAATTTGGAAGCAATATTTGTCATTGTTAATATGTGTTCTCTTACTCCCAACGTTCCATTATATTTTATGCTTGTAAGACGGCTAATCAAGGATGCACCTAGAGCTTTATCAGTTATTTGAAACTGACATTTTATAGCTTCTAGTAGATCTTTTGCATTTTCTTTTACTTCAATGGAACCTCTAATGGTCCTTGAAATAGAGTTTGTAATAATCTTTATCACAACCTTTTTAGCCTTAATCCATTTATTATAGTTAGCCTTTTCATCAACTGAGCTCACGTTCGTGGGTATTGCTGGCTTAGGCTCATCCAAAGCCATATCAAGGTCCAAGTAAGTAATAGCCAACAATAACATGTCCAGCCATTCAATAAAGTTTGATCCATCTAACATGGGTATATTCCCTAAAGCCGAAAGTGATGCCATGGAATTTGTAACTGAAGAAAAATAAACAATTAACAATAAGTTATATGATGCTTTGAATTTATCTACGCAATATACTAAAATTTAAAAGTGATATGTACATCATTGTAAAGCCACCTTTGGGTTGGAAAAACAATATGTAAATATATCTCTTTTCTTTGATTAATATGCCCATGTTTATAATATGTGATGTGATTGTATTGAATATATTCCTTTGGGTATAAATCAAATACAAGCAAAAAACACATTTATTAACCATGTCATATTCCAATTTCAAATTATGGTCAATCGTACCTTTGGGCTTAATTGAACCATTCCTTTATGAAATTGCAATTTTAAGTGTTGTCATATTCAAACAATAGAGTTTATACATCCTTAACTCAATTTAGAGAATTAAAAAATCATCTATAATTGGGTCGCTTTGGCGGCTACCAAGTTAAGAAATTGTTGAATTCTTTAAATTGATAACAACACTTAAGTGATCAAGTTAGTTCATTCAGTCATTAAGTGTGATGAACCAATCAATCAAAAAATATTGGTCCATAAACACCATTATATAATTTCCGAATAACTTTATTATATCACATTTTAGTTGATTAGGCATCATTTTATAGACCAATGGTCAAAATTGATCATTGATCAACACCTAATATCTTTAATTGATTCACCATAAGCATACATCCATCCAATCCAAGAAATAAATAACTCTAAATATTAAACCATAGTGAGCATATTTAAATATTAACAATAAAATAGAACTATGATTTTGCTAAATAAATAAGATTAGCAGCGGAATGAGCAAATAATGAATTAAACATAATGTTAAAATAAAATATGCTCTAATTTAGAGTTATTAATCAGTCCATCGGATCTATCCAAGTGATAGATCTCAATGCCATCAACACACAGAAGAAAACGGATCGTTGATCCGTGTCTAAATGTGTCTTTTATGATCAAAATAAGATCTAGACCGTTCATTATTAACCAATCTATTTAACTCTGAAATTGATCAATGAATTCAGAATGTTATTTATGGCCAACAAAATCACTTTAACGATTCTGATCGGATTGAATAAACAATATATTAGAATAATTAGAATAAAACTTTAATGATCAATATAATTTGATCTTGACCAATCAATGCCCAATAAATATTATCAAAACTCAATTAGACCCTATTTATGTCTAATAGAATTATTTGATGGTAAAAAATATCATCAGAATAATCAGAACCATCGATCATACTATAATTAACAATTTCATAGTTCAGGGTCTATTTCTAAACTTTGATTTGGGTCACTTGTGAAGCTTATTTTGGTCAATTGAATGTACAAATATGTATCGTCTAATAAGTGGGTTCAACTGAAAAATTTCTTCAAAACTGAAATGGGCTTAGAAGGCCCTTAACGGGTCATGCCCAACCCACGATTGGCCGAGAAACTGGCCCAGACCAGAACCTAATCCAGCCCAGAATTCCAATGAATAACAGATCAGGTCAGGTTGGGCCAAACCAAAACCTGACCCGGCCCATCCAGCTTGGGTAGCCAGGCTGGGCGTGTCAGGTTGGGTTGCCCCGACATGCCTGGCCTGGCCCAACCGCCCAGAATGGGCAGTACGTTATTGCATATTGTCCTGCGCAGACAGTGCGCAGGACAGCGGCCAACCCCCCTTTTCTTTTCTTTTTTTTTAAATGAAATAAAATTCATTCTAAAAGTACAAGAGAAATACAATTATCTCTTTTACTATTCTTTCTGTCACTCATCACATTATCATTATCAAGCTACCCAAAAATAATAACAGTAACCAAACATGAGTTTAAAACCTCTCATGTAATTCTTAAATATAAAAAAATAATTTAAATGACAGAGAATAAATCTTTTCTTCCCATCTCTTTCATATTAGGTTGGACACTGTAATTCTCATTTCTGGGGCTATTATTATCCAATAAATTGAATACCCTTTATCAAATATCCAAAAATTTTTTCCTCTGGGTATTTGAGTTTTTACTTCAGAAGAATCCAAAAAGCCCCAAGAAAACGATAACAAATCATTGGATTGAAACCAACAGTGCTCTGATACCAAATGTTAGAAAAATTATGGATTTCAAACCCTCTCTAGAATCAATCAAATAACACTATTAACAACAAATCTAAACCAGTAGAGCAAATAAATGGTACCTGATTGTGCCATCGTGAGACTCTGATCCAACAGAATGTTGGTTTTCAATGGAGAATCACAACTCTTTTTTGCTTTTCTTTTTCTTCTCTGGTAAGTGATGGTTGCAGAGATACAATCATAGCCAAGAGAGTTATCCGGGTTGTCTATTATAGGTCCTAAATCTCTCATTCCATTAAGAAGAAAGTAAATATTCTTTAACCCTCAAATTAACATAGATGGCGGTTTTAAAAGGACACTTAAATGAATATTAAAGAAAGAGAAAAAGAGGATAACTGGTCATTATTATGGCCATTTGGGCCATAATATTCGGTCCAACAGTCTAATCATTGGAAAATGATATGGAAGTTCACCCATGGCGTACGCGGAGTTGCTCCGTGGATGCATTCTTCATTGCCTGATATTGGCAGCCCATGAATGAAACGTATATAGTCATACAGTACAACTGACTCATTTTATGTGTTCTTTTCTTCTTGTGTAGACACATTCTTGCAAGGTGTAGAGAGAGGCAAGAACTGCATGCTCAGAATCATCAATGCTGCCCTCAATGATGAGCTGTTCTTCACCATTTGCAAACCACACACTAACTGTTGTAGAGATCGACGCCGCATATGTAAAGGCCTTCACCACCCGGGCTATCATGATCGCTCCAGGACAGACCACCACTGTCCTGTTCACAGCAGACCAAACATCTGACAGCAAAAGCTTCGCGATGGCAGCAACCCCATATGTCACAGCCATTGTCCCTTTCGACGGAAGCACCACTGTTGGCTTCATAAATTATGAAAAGAAGAAAGCACAAAACACCCCAATTCCCTACAACCATACTGGAAACTTTTCTCTCAGCTTCCTCCCTCCCATCCGTGACACCCCTTTTAACACTTGGTTCTCCAATAAACTTCGAAGCCTCGACTCCAGTGACTACCCTTGCAAAGTCCCCAAGAGAGTTGACAAGCAGGTGTTTCTCACTATAAGCCTCAACCTCCAGGACTGCCCTCTTAATCAGATATGTAAAGGCTTCCTAGGCAAGAGATTCTCAGCCTCCATTAACAACCAGTCCTTCGTTCGCCCCGCGGTTTCCATCTTGGAGTCACATTACCACCACCTACACAATGTTGAATTATCGTCGTTCTTCCCTGAAAAGCCGCCGCATCCCTACAACTACACAGGCGCGATTTTACAGGATGCTAACATGAACCCAGAGTTCGGCAACAAGCTCCTGGTGGTCCCCTACGGTACTCGCTTGGAGTTCGTGCTGCAAGACACGAGTTTTATTAATGTGGAGAACCACCCAATCCACATCCACGGGCATAACTTCTTCATTGTTGGCAGTGGGTTTGGAAATTTTGACCCACAGAAAGACCCAGCAGGTTTCAACCTGGTGGACCCACCAGAGAGGAATACAGTGGCAGTTCCAAGTGGAGGATGGGCAGTGATCTGGTTCGAGGCAAATAATCCTGGCGTTTGGTTCATGCACTGCCATCTTGAGGTGCACACTACATGGGGCTTAGCCATGGCATTCATTGTTGAAAATGGTCCGAAGCCTTCTCAATCCATCCTCCCTCCTCCAAAGGATTATCCTCCATGCTAATGCTTCTATCACTGTCCAACCCATCATTCAAAACTATGGCTGCATAATTCATGGCTAGACACCATGCATTTATCCATGTCTTCCACCTCCAATGCTTTGCTTAGCAAATAAACTTGTTGCAGTGATTGAACAGTCCAAAGAATAAAACATTTTTTTTTTCTTATATTATCGGATTGCATCATGACATCAAGTACTTTTTATTGAGCGATGTTCAGAAAATCTTCAGAATTTAACTTGAACGTGTCAAAATCATCACTCATGAGCACCACCATCACAGGCATAAACAAGATAATTGCTTTTGTGTTACGGGTTTCTTTTTTCTCTACGAAATACTCAAATATAACCTAAATACTTGAAATCGCTAGGGCCTGTGCTCAACTTATACAAGATGGGTTGGGTTAGATCAAGTTAAACGGGTTGGCCAATGTTGGATGTAGGTTGATGCAGCTCGCGTTAGGTTGGGTTGACCCCACATCAGGTTCAAGTTCGGTTACCGGTTCCATTTTGAAAATGGGCCAGCAATGGGTTGAGCTTCAACAGGGAGGGAGGGAGGACCAGTCTGTTTGATCCAATTTGTACTCATCCAAAAGAAAATAAAGCTTTTTGGAAGTCAGAAATATAACATTGTATTCCCAAAATTGTGCATTTTGGGATCTATTTTCATTCTAGCGTTGTCCATGCTAAGTATCTGTTGTTTCCTAGACTACTGGCAAATCTGGATCCATGTAAACCGAGTGCAAAGAACTTGCTAATCATATTGAGTATATATAAAGCACTACTCCTGGGGTTCACAATTTGGATCAACCAAGAATATGGGACAACAGTTTGACTGCGTACCAGGTGTCATGAGAGATCCTAACTCCAGCAGGTGAGAATAAGATACAAAACATAAACAAATGAAAAGGAAAACAAGTGATGCAGTGCACTGGGAACATACCGATTCAGTCCATAACCCGAAATCATTGCATTCCAACAAGTGATGTAGCGTTTGGTTCGCTGGAATAGTTTTAGATAGGAATGGAATGGAGAGTGGAATGAGTCTGGAATAGCATAAGGCATGAATGGTCTTTTTCATTCCAACGTTTGGTTTTACGGAAGAATTAATCCAGTAATGGAATGACCATTCATGTTCCTATTCTTGCATTTTGTATGCTTGAATGATGCTCGGAATGAAATTAAATTTATAAAAAATTGACCAAAATACTTTCCTCCTCCTCCTCCTCCTCCTCCTTCCCAGTCACCAGCTTGGAAGGAGACTAGTCGGCAAGCCCTAGCGGCAACAACTGGGCCGGCCTCCCTCCGGCCCCCCCTCTCTTCCTCCTTCCTCCACCTTCCTTTTTTTTCTTTTCTTCTTCTTCCTCCTCTCTCCCCCTATTTTCACAAAACCCAATCCCATTCTCCACATGAATAACATGAAAAATCTCTTCTTCGCTACTAAATTCACAAAAAAGAAAAAAAATACAAAGAACCCAGTTCACTTGGCAACTAATTTCAACCTCTTTACACAAAAGGATCCATCAAAAGAACAGTTTTCTTTCTCTGTTTTCCCACTTATACAACTTTCCCAACTTATTCCCACATTACCCAATTAAATTCTCCCTCAAACAGTGAAAAAATCGCTTCTTTGCAACAAAATTCTATTCCCTCTGTAATAAAAACAAAACCCCAGAAAAGGTATTTTAAAAAAAACTAAAAAAAAGAAAAAAGAACCAATTTTCATACCATCATCAGATGCAAGATTACACAAAACAAAACACTAGCCACAAAACCTCCTCTCTTTCCATCAATCCCATCCCAAGGCTCTTAGAATAATCTCTCCTATTATCCAATTTATCAATCTCAATCATTACAAGAAGTATATTGGGGCCCTATCTCATCATTTGAAGACAGAAACAATGGGTTTTATATTGTGAAAAAAAAAAGAACTTTTTTTTTTTTGTTTTCTTTACTGATGAAATATGTAAAATCACATGACTGGAATTAGATTCTTATACTCCTTGTGCAATATAAAAGGAGAATGTGATACGGAAGAAAAAGGAGAAGGAGAAGTGAAAATGGGTTGCAATAAAACTCATTTTTTTTTAACAATAAACAGGGGTTAAAGATGCATTAGAAAAAGGCAGTTTTTGTACAATATGGTATGATGGTTGGATATCGCACATTTTTGCAGGCATTTTTAAAATTTTCAACCAATGAGACGTGAAAGTCAAGGATGTTTTAGGTGTCATTGCATGTAAACAATCCTCCTATTTAGTGAGCCAAAGTTTGGGGATATACCATTCGCACGTGTGGGTTTTGTATGTTGGTCAAGCAGGTCTGGGGCCATCAAAAAAGTGGGATCCTGTGAGCTTAAATGTTCCAACCAAAGTCGAGAATAAATCATAATGAGGGCATTCATCTTAAGCAACTCCGATTTTCAATAGGTGGACACTACTAAGAAGTTTCGGTTCGTAATTCAAGAATTCTCTTCTAAAGATGTAAGAGGCAGAGGAACTGGACAACCTGTTGGTACGATATTCTGCATGTTCACAAATATCCAACCTAGCTTTATATATTCCTAGGCAATTTACATATTATATTTGTGTAATAATATCAACCAGGATTTGGCTTGGGCTTGGCTTCTCCCTAGGTTGGGAATCTGGATTTGGGCTTGCACTCAGGTTTCATAAATCATGTTTCATCTGGTATCCGTATCGGACTTGGGCTCGGGCTTACCTACATACAATTCAGTCTGGATTTAGGTGGCACAGTACC
The DNA here is from genome assembly GCA_029852735.1 of Persea americana. Taxonomy (NCBI): domain Eukaryota; kingdom Viridiplantae; phylum Streptophyta; class Magnoliopsida; order Laurales; family Lauraceae; genus Persea; species Persea americana. The sequence continues at coordinate 14,622,053 of CM056814.1, forward strand.
AGTCCAACCTCCTTTAAAAGTTGCACCTTTAGGCTCAACTCGGAGCCAGGAGATCCATTTCATTTCCCAGGCCCACACCGACTCCGCCCACTCACAATCTTGCTTTAAAAGTCAGAAGCTTATAGATATTGCCGAAAGGCTGCGGCCAGACCGCTCACAAGTCTCACACGTAAAGACAATTGGAATCCACAATGCCATAATTGACCAGACCTTACAAAAAATGAAGCAATAGCATCTTCTCAGCTGAGTAGAAGATACTGGTTTTAGTTTTTACCATTTGACCAAACCTTAATAATAATTAAGTAATAGCTCTCATTTAACTACCTAATCCCATGCCCATGAGAAATGATGAGGATTGGCTTAGCTAAGAAGATGCTATGAATGGATTATGAATGTAAAAGAGGCCAAAAGAAGCTTCAAAGAACAGGGGTCTCCAAAGCTAACCACCTACTCATTTGGGTCAGGCCAAAAACAATAATCTACGTACTACTTAAAAACATAAGCCTTACCTAAATGTGATTTTCTATAAATCAGCCCGTCCATGTGGATACAGAATACCATAGCCTAGTAGCAAAACAGAACACATTGTATTATTGAAAGCTAGTGAGAATGGAGAGCTACCATTGCAAGCGTCATGGTTTGTTGCTGTTGCTGGTTCTCTGTTATGCATGGGTCATCATAGCTCAGGGCAGGGTCTCACCAACAACATTGTCAACCACAAAACGGTTTCATTTTAATGTAAGATACAAGAAAACCATAAATGTGTTGGGTCATCTGTAATCCTACTGTAGCTCCAAATCTGACACCTGCAATTTTTGTGTTTGCAGGTGGAATGGACGATGGTCACACGTTTATGCAGCACCAAGCCTCTTCTCACAGTAAATGGAGAGTATCCAGGGCCGACCATCCAGGTTCAAGAGGGTGATGAGGTAGAGATCATCGTCACCAACAGAGTCAGCTTGAATACTACCATCCACTGGTTAGCTTCTCTCGTGTCATTAAGTTTCTTAGAATCCATGAAGTCATTGTTCTGATGAAGAGTGAATTTTGTATGAGAACCGCATATCGATGCAACATACTTCTGTGGTCTGCAATCTGCATGCTGCTAACAACAATATAGCATGCATATATGATTCTGAGTAGCGTGTCATGTCTTAATTTTTTATTTTTTTTTCAGAACAAAATACATGTTCTCCAAGAGGGGTGAGCATTCTATAACTGTCAGGCTAATCTCTTCTGTTCCATTGTTTTCCGATACATTACAGGCATGGTGTAAAACAAGTGAGAACTGGGTGGGCTGATGGGCCAGCTTACATAACCCAATGCCCCATACAAAGCAACAAATCTTACACCTACAAGTTCAGAGTCATCAAACAAAGGGGCACACTATGGTGGCATGCCCATCTCTCCTGGCAAAGGGCATCTGTTCATGGGGCTTTCATCATCCACCCTCGTTCCCCATATCCGTTTTCTATTCCCATCGCTGTGGAGATTCCCATCATACTAGGTAACTTGAATGAAAATTTACAAAGCATCTGTTATAATATAGTGTACCGGAGAACATGTAAGTGGTTGACAATTCCAAAGTCAACAAATTCCTAGTGAGGGAAGCAGTAAGGCCCAGTGACAGATACAAAGTGATGGCATGATCGTTGAATAAAAAGTCAGTTTTGGGTAATCAATCTAACAAAAGAAATGTCGCCAATTCTTAAATACCCTAATAAACAATGCAGTGGCGTTAAAAATCAAGCTCCATGACTGCTGAAATCTTCAGACTTGATAAACTATTAGAATGCAAGGATGAATATTGCAATGAAAGTTGACATGAACGGTTTATTCCCTTCCTCTAAAACTGTGGACCCAATCGTTTTTACCAATGGGAGGATGTGGATAAAGCCTTGCCAAAGAAGAAAAAAATAAGAAAAAAAGGAAATTTATTTCTGATTGTTATAGTGCCAAAATATGCTAATTACCAATATTGACAACAGGTGAATGGTGGAATGGAGACGTTCTAGCAATAGAAGAAGGTACCATAAAGTATGGGGAAGGACCTAATGTTTCAGATGCGTACACCATCAACGGCTTACCAGGACCCTTGTACCCATGCTCTGCTAAAGGTTAAATGACATGCCCTTTATTTACTTTAGGTGTCTAATCATTGGAAAATGATATGGACGTTCACCCATGGCGTACGTGGAGTTGCTCCGTGGATGCATTCTCCATTGCCTGACATTTGCAACCCATGAATGCAACATATATAGTCATACAGTACAACTGACTCCTTGTGTGTGTTCTTTTCTTCCTGTGTAGACACATTCATGCAAGGTGTAGAGAGAGGCAAGAACTACATGCTCAGAATCATCAATGCTGCCCTCAATGATGAGCTGTTCTTCGCCATTGCAAACCACACACTAACTGTTGTAGAGATCGACGCCGCATATGTAAAGGCCTTCACCACCCGGGCTATCATGATCGCTCCAGGACAGACCACCACTGTCCTGTTCACAGCAGACCAAGCATCTGAGAGCAAAAGCTTTGCAATGGCAGCGACCCCATATGTCACCGCCATTGTCCCTTTCGACGGAAGCACCACTGTTGGTTTCATAAATTATGAAAAGAAGAAAGCACAAAACACCCCAATTCCCTACAACCATACTGGAAACTTTTCTCTCAGCTTCCTCCCTCCCATGCATGACACCCCTTTTAACACTTGGTTCTCCAATAAACTTCGAAGCCTCGGCTCCAGTGACTACCCTTGCAAAGTCCCCAAGAGAGTTGACAAGCAGGTGTTTCTCACTATAAGCCTCAACCTCCAGGACTGCCCTCTCAATCAGATATGTAAAGGCTTCCTAGGCAAGAGATTCTCAGCCTCCATTAACAACCAGTCCTTCGTTCGCCCCGCGGTTTCCATCTTGGAGTCACATTACCACCACCTACACAATGTTGAATTATCGTCGTACTTCCCTGAAAAGCCGCCGCATCCCTACAACTACACAGGCGCGATTTTACAGGATGCTAACATGAACCCAGAGTTCGGCAACAAGCTCCTGGTGGTCCCCTACGGTACTCGCTTGGAGTTCGTGCTGCAAGACACGAGTTTTATTAATGTGGAGAACCACCCAATCCACATCCACGGGCATAACTTCTTCATTGTTGGCAGTGGGTTTGGAAATTTTGACCCAGAGAAAGACCCAGCAGGTTTCAACCTGGTGGACCCACCAGAGAGGAATACAGTGGCAGTTCCAAGTGGAGGATGGGCAGTGATCTGGTTCAAGGCAAATAATCCTGGCGTTTGGTTCATGCACTGCCATCTTGAGGTGCACACTACATGGGGCTTAGCCATGGCATTCATTGTTGAAAATGGTCCAAAGCCTTCTCAATCCATCCTCCCTCCTCCAAAGGATTATCCTCCATGCTAATGCTTCTATCACTGTCCAACCCATCATTCAAAACTATGGCTGCATAATTCATGGCCAGACACCATGCATTTATCCATGGCTTCCACCTCCAATGCTTTGCTTAGCAAATAAACTTGTTGCAGTGATTGAACAATCCAAAGAATAAAACATTTTTTTTTCTTATATTATCGGATTGCATCATGACATCAAGTACTTTTTATTGAGCGATGTTCAGAAAATCTTCAGAATTTAACTTGAACGTGTCAAAATCATCACTCATGAGCACCGCCATCACAGGCATAAACAAGATAATTGCTTTTGTGTTACGGGTTTCTTTTTTCTCTACGAAATACTCAAATATAACCTAAATACTTGAAATCGCTAGGGCTTGTGCTCAACTTATACAAGATGGGTTGGGTTAGATCAAGTTAATTAAACGGGTTGGCCAATGTTGGATGTAGGTTGATGCAGCTCGCGTTAGGTTGGGTTGACCCCACATCAGGTTCAAGTTCGGTTACCGGTCCTATTCTGAAAATGGGCGAGCAATGGGTTGAGCTTCAACAGGGAGGGAGGGAGGACCAGTCTGTTTGATCCAATTTGTACTCATCCAAAAGAAAATAAAGCTTTTTGGAAGTCAGAAATATAACATTGTATTCCCAAAATTGTGCATTTTGGGATCTATTTTCATTCTAGCGTTGTCCATGCTAAGTATCTGTTGTTTCCTAGACTACTGGCAAATCTAGATCCATGTAAACCGAGTGCAAAGAACTTGCTAATCATATTGAGTATCTATAAAGCACTACTCCTAGGGTTCACAATTTGGATCAATCAAGAACATGTGACAACAGTTTGATCGACTGCGTACCAGGTGTCCTGAGAGATCGTAACTCCAGCAGGTGAGAATAAGATACACAACATAAACAAATGAAAAGGAAAACAAGTGACGCAGTGCACTGGGAACATACCGATTCAGTCCATAACCCGAAATCATTGCATTCCAACAAGTGATGCAGCGTTTGGTTCGCTGGAATAGTTTTAGGGCATGTTTGTGTAGCCAAATTCTGCGGAAAAGTGAACGGTTTTCCGCGGAAAACCTATTTTTCTTGCGTTTGGTGCGGCTGTTTTACGCGGAATCCCTTTTTTGCCATGTCATCCTTTTCCTTGCTGACTATGGAAATAGACTTCCCATGGGGGGGTATGGGAAGTCTATTTCCTCGGAAAACTACCCCTCCTTTATATACTTCTTTTCCTACCCATTTCTGACCCCTGGCGCCCCTGTTCCTCATCTCCTTCATCAACGAGAGACAGCATAGATCCCTGCATCTATGCCTATCTCCCTCTCTCTCTCTCTCTCTCTCTCTCTCTCTCTATTCGCAACGTTGCCCTCGCAGCCACACCCCAGCCCCCCTTTCTCTCCCTCCCTCTCCTCCTTGCTCGCCTGAAACCCCTGCGGCCAGCCACCTCTAGCAGGCATTCAAGTTATGAAAATGAAATGGGGAAAGCAGTCTCCATCTCTTCATTGGGAGGGCCCAGCTCTGTCGGCCATGATTGCTTTCATCATGTGTTCTACTTCTCCTCCAATATAGATTGCCTTCTCTGTCTTGAAATGGTTTCTTAGATGCCTTCTTCTCTGTTTTTTCTGAGATGGGTTCTGGTTCTGGTTCTCTCTCTTCTTCTTTTTTCTTCATAGGTGGAAGATATAGGAAGATGAAGTCTAGATACAGAGCATAGTTTTTTTTTTTATAATCTGGGTCTGTTTGGAATCATGGCTGGAATGCTTCCTGGGGCTGAATGTGCTCGAAGGAGACGATTCCATCAAGGAGGTTCGACCATGGATTCATAGGGCAGTGGGACAAGGAGATTTTCTTTCTGCCTTTATACTAGCAGCCATGAGTGCATATCGGCTCCAACAATCCGGTATTGATGAACAAACACATACATACCCATTTCAACCATTTTTTGAGTTCTTCTTGTCCTTTCATTTTGTTGAGATAGCAGAGATTTTGGTTTTTCTCGGGTGGTTTCTTTGGTTACTACTACTGATTTGTTGAATTATTAACGTGTGTGTGCCTTTGTGGCGGTATGTGAATTTTTGTAAATTGAATTGAAAAGAAGCAAAGGAGTTTTACAAGCCAAAGCTTCCAAACGGAAAAACTTGGAGATGTGGCCAGGGAAGCCAAGGAACGGTTGGTTGAGAGGCTCAAGACACAAAGGAAATCAGAACCTCCACTTGCAGAGGGGCCAGCCCAGTTTTCTCTTTAACATATGAAAACAAGAGTTTTCTCCAAAGGGGGTTGAAAAAAAATAAAATAAAGGAACCACCAATGGCAATGGCATCAATATTCTACTTTCAGACCAAGTTTCTCACAAACCCAAAGTTAATTCACATACTTTCATGGCCCCACATGCCCATTTATTTTGTCTTAAATTTCTTATAATCCATGGTTTTATACATAGAAATGTGAACAAATCAGTAAATAGGAAGTAACTTAAAAATGATCATACCATTGTAGTTTTGTAATTTTTTCGCAGAAAATTGCCGCACCAAACAATAAATTCTAATTTTCTGTAAGGAATCCGCAGCCGCACCAAACAACATCAGCACCAATTCATTAAGGAAAAACTTTTTGCACCAAACATAAATTTTTGACTTCCGTGGAAATAGTTTTCCGAAGTATTTGAAACCCATGGATTTTGCTGATGTGGCAATTTCCAATTTCCACGGAAATCACATTTACACAAACGTGCCCTTAGACAAGAAAGGAATGGAGAGTGGAATGAGTCTGAAATGGAATAAGGCTGGAATGGTCATTTCCATTTCAACGTTTGGTTTTACAGAAGAATTAATCCCGTAATAGAATGACCATTCATGTTTCTATTCTTGCGTTTGGTATGCTTGAATGATGCCCGGAATGGAATTAGATTTATATAAAACTGACCAAAATACATTTCTCCTTCTCCTCTCCCAGTCACCGGCTTGGAAGGAGACCAGTCAACAGGCCCCGGCGGCAACAACTGGGCCGGCCTCCCTCTGATCCCCTCTCTCTTCCTCCTTCCTCCGCCTTCCTTTTCTTCTTCTTCCTCCTCTCTCCCCCTATTTTCACAAAACCCAATCCCATTCTCCACAGGAATAACATGAAAAATCTCTTCTTCACTCACAAAAAAGAAAAAAAATACAAAGAACCCAGTTCACTTGGCAACTAATTTCAACCTCTTTACACAAACAGATCCATCAAAAGAACAGTGTTCTTTATCTTTTTTTCCCACTTCTGCAACTTTCCTAACTTATTCCCACATTACCCAATTAAAGTCTCCCTAAAACAGTGAAAAAATCGCTTCTTTGCAACAAAATTCTATTCCCTCTATAACAAAAACAAAACCCCAGAAAAGGAATTTAAAAAAAATTAAAAAAAAAAGAACCAATTTTCATACCATCATCAAATGCAAAATTACACAAAACAAAACACTAGCCGCAAAACCTCCTCTCTTTCCATCAATCCCATCTCCACCGGTGGATCGGATCTCCACACCAAAACTAGTTGGTGCCACCAGCTGAGCCGGTGGCATTTCCACACCCGACAAACAATTCTCGGACGGCACCCCAACTTCCAGCGGCGGCACCCAATTAAAGCTCTCTTCTCCTCCCTCCTTCCCAAAAATTTCCTTGGGTAGTAGAATTCTCGAAACTGCAAAAATGGCAACTGGGTTTTGATTGAAACCTGTCAGCGTAATTGACGCCTGCACGATCCCTGTTCCGATCGCTGCCGACCCATTCACATACTTCTATATGAGAACCGCATATCTTGATGCAACATACTTCTGTGGTCCGTAATCTGCATGCTGCTAACAACAATATAGCATGCATATATTATTCTGAGTAGCGTGTCATGTCTTAATTATGTTTTTTTTTTTCAGAACAAAATACATGTTCTCCAAGAGGGGTGAGCATTCTATAACTGTCAGGCTAATCTCTTCTGTTCCATTGTTTTCCGATACATTACAGGCATGGTGTAAAACAAGTGAGAACTGTGTGGGCTGATGGGCCAGCTTACATAACCCAATGCCCCATACAAAGCAACAAATCTTACACCTACAAGTTCAGAGTCCTCAACCAAAGGGGCACACTATGGTGGCATGCCCATCTCTCCTGGCAAAGGGCATCTGTTCATGGGGCTTTCGTCATCCACCCTCGATCCCCATATCCGTTTTCTATTCCCATTTCTGCAGAGATTCCTATAATACTAGGTAACTTGTAAGAAAGGTAGACAAAAAAAAATACTAAATATTGAAAAGTATTTATGCCGTCTCTACTAAGGCCTCAAGGTATTGGTAATAATGATTAGCTAAGAAAATTTAATATTGTAACAAAGCCAACCGGTTTTGAGTTTGAAATTCTAAAAGGAATGGCTCGACGTAAATAAAAAAAAAGTGTGTCGCCAAAAATGCGCAAACCTGGTTCCACCTTCTGCGTCTACTAACACCTCGAAATTTTTGGTAAAAATGGTTCGCTAATGGAATTTGATACTAAATCTGTAATCTGTTATAATGGAAAATGTTCTCCTACAAGTGGACTATATGTGCAGCAAAAAACAAATTTTAGAATTAAGATACCATTAAACTTTTAAGGTTGTCAGTAGGATGATCTGGTGGGGCTCTTTTTTGGCTCCATTTTGTCCAGAAGGAGAACTTTCCATCTATTGCCCTCCAATTGATAGACACGCATCTTAGTGGGCCCCATGAGCTGGCATCTATATAGCAAATATGAAGTCTGCTCATAGGAGAACATTATCACTGTTATAATATAGTCTACTGGAGAACATGTAGGTGGTTTGCACTACCAAAGCCTACAGATTCCTAAGTGATAGAAGCACTGAGGCCCAATAAAAGATCCAAATTGATGGCATGATCATTGCTTAAAGTCAGTGTGGACAAAACACCGTAATGACGAGATTAAGGGAGGATCACCGTAGGGGTGCTAGCTGTCCACCTCAACCTCGTAATCACAGCCCAGCAGTTCGGCGGTTCGGTAAGGTGCGTCGACTCAAGAGACCCCCACCACGCAGCTCGACAGCTCGGTTAGGAGTGCCAGCACGACGGGTCAGCTCGGCAGCTCGGCGTGAGTGCCAGCTCAGCACGGTGCCCAGCGCGGCCAAGCCATTCTTGGTCTCAGTACAAAACACTGAAGGCAGAGTAGGCCGTCACTTTCCTCTGAGAAGTACAGGCGCGCCCTGACAGATATGAACATTCATTTATGATGATAGGACTGCTCATTTATGGCGATAAGAAGTTGGCTTTATCATCCCTTAACATCAACTGACCGAAAGCATGGAAGGTCCTGATGGGATGTTCCCTTTTTACCTACCGCCGAATGTCAGGGTGAGGATCGATAAGACCTCACCCCACCTACCCCCACTCACAGAGAGAATGAACGAGGAATGTCCACATATATACACGTGGGGTCAGCCCCATAGAGGTACGCAACATACAATACACAAAATATTGTCTCTGATTCTCCTATCCCTCCTCCTGCTTAGTTTTCTCAGAACTAACTCAGGCATCGGAGCGCCTTCGACTCACAGCAGTCAGGGGCTCTAACCCAAGCCGTCTTCCTTTCCCTTTTCAGGTTTTTGGCATTCGGTATTCCCTGATCTACAAAGTTCATCTCAATCTAAGTGGGTGTTGTGTTTTTACCGCCTACAATTTGGCGCCGTCTGTGGGAATTACTGAACAAAAAGCTTTTTGAATATCATGCCTCCAAAAACCAGAAATGGTGAAGGACCCTCCAAGGGCAAGGGACTAACCACACAGCCTGTGCTGGTACAAGGTCCACCCCTTCGACAGAGAAGGTCAGGAGGAAGGTCCCCTACAGTCCAGTCAGTATCGCAGTCTAGGGGGTTGACAATGCCTTCCTTTCACAATGTTACGCTTCCAGAGCAGTCCCGTTGTAGCAATGAGCACGCCAGGCGAGGTGATAAGTCAGTTACCAAGCTGCGTGAAAAGTTAGCACGGGCTGGATCTCAGTCCCACCATCAGGTCAACCCAGACGAAGACGAAGACCCTCACCTGGATGAGGTCAGAGCTCAAAACCGCCTCATTCAGGAGCAGGACGAGCTTATCCTACGGCTCAAATAGCAGCTCCAAGAGAAGAGAGGGGCTCAGAGTCCACCTCACGGGCGTAGCCATGCCTCGAGTCCTCTACCCAGGCATAGTCAAGCTCCTCCGGGCCACGGCGAGACCTGAGGCACGTCCTCAATAATAAAAGGCGTGATCGGGTCCACAGAGAAGAAGACTCCAGCAGCAGCCACAAGCATGAAGGGCCGAAGAAGTAGCGGAGGGTACCAGAAGACGAAAAAAAGCTCAAGCAGTGGATTGACCGGCAAGTCAAGCAGACTGTTCGCCAGAATATGGAGACTGCTGGTATCGCCCGAGACCAGTGCAGCGCCTTTGAAGCTGAGGACACGGGCGCATCTCCTTTCTCTAGGGAAATCAGAAAGTACTCTCACCCCGAGAAGTTCAACGTCTCGAGGTTCACCCTGTATGATGGAACCTCGGACTTTGCGGCTCACCTCCGACATTACGTCCAGAGGATGTCGGTCTGGGGGGATGACGACTTCCTGAACTGTCGAGCCTTTTCCTCCAGTTTGGGAGATCTCCCCCTGCGATGGTTCTGTTCACTCCCTGGAGGCTCCATCTCCAGTTGGCGACAGCTCCGGACATCCTTCCTGGGGAAGTTCCAGGCCCATCGCGTCATCCCGAAGACCGATGCTGATCTGATGGCCCTCCGGATGCGAGAAGCCGAGAACGTCACCCAGTTCGCCCATCGCTTTTGGACTGTTTACAGCCAGATCGAGTGCCCTTATGAGGAGATGGCGGTAAAATCCTTTCAGCTGGCCCTGCGCTTAGGCATCCAGCTTCGGGCACAGTTAGTCATGTACCCCGTGGCCACCATGAAGGAGCTGATGACCCGAGCGAACCGATTCATCAGGGCAGAAGAGGAAGAGGTCCGAGGACGGGAGAACTTCAGCCTCTCCTAGAAGGACCAACCATCCAAAGTAGACAACGGGTCCTCCAGAAGGGAGGACGGCCGCAGAGACCCATCCCCGGATCGGCACAGGGCCAGGTCCTCAGATCGTCGACGGAACCCCTCCACCTCGGCCACAGCCTCGGGGAGCAGCGGGAGGACCGGACACGATGCCACCACCTTCAAGGCGATAAACACGATCTTCAAGGAACCCATTTATAAGCTCCTCCACAAAATAAAGGCACAGCCCTTCTTCAAGTGGCCGCTGCCAATGAAGAGTGACCCCTCCTCCCGAGACCAGGGCAAGTTCTGTGCTTATCACAAGCAGAGCGGGCACAGAATTGATGAGTGCAAAAGCTTCAAGTCCCACCTAGAGAGCCTTGTGAAGGAGGGGCACCTGAGGGACTACATCAAGGAGGCGGGCCGGGACTGCAGCCGACCTCCGCGCCGAGATAATGGCGGCCAGGATAGCGAACCAGAGGGCATCATCAACGTCATCCACCTTGCTCCTCCGCCTAAGGGGAGCTCCCAGGCCCGTGCTGAGGCCAGAAGAGCCTCCCATCAGAAGCAGGTATTGACTGCAGCGCCGGAACCAGTTGCGAAGAAAGCCAAGACAGAGGGGCCAAGAATATGGTTCTCCGACGGGGATCTAGAGGACGTCGAACTCCCACATAACAACCCTCTAGTATTCACCTTGAAGCTGTAAAACTTCTTGGTTCAGAAAGTCCTTGTCGACCCAGGCAGATCGTCCGAGATCCTGTACTACGATTGCTTTCAGAAGTTGAAACTCAAGGACGAGGACCTCCAGACTGCCCGAACCCCTCTCGTTGGCTTCAGTTCAAAACCGTTGTACACGAAGGGGAAGATCTCCTTCAGAGTCCAAGTAGAAGGCGCCTCCAGGCAGGTTGATTTCCTAATCGTCGACGTTCTCTCCCCATACAATGTCATAATGGGAAAGACGTGGCTGCATGGCATGGAGGCTGTACCCTCCACCCATCATCAGAAGCTCAAGTTCCCCCTAGAGAACCCGTCTGGCTGGACCGACGTGATCACTATAAGGGATGACCAGCACATGGCCAGACAATGCTTGATGGCCGTGCTGCCTGGAGAAGCCGAATCATCCTAGGTCCATGTAGCCGAGCTGGACAAGGAAGCCGAGCTTGGGGATGTTGGCAGGGCCCCGGCGTAGAAGAGCATTGAGGACCTCGCCGAGGTCAGGATCGACCCCGCCGACCCGGACAGATTTTTCCTAATTGGAAGCCAGCTCCCCGAGCCTGAGAAGACACAGCTACTGGACCTCCTCCTCGAGAATAAAGAGGTCTTTGCGTGGACACCTTACGAGATGCCTGGCATCGACCCAGCAGTCATGTGCCACAAGCTGAATGTGGACCCCAACCACAAGCCCGTGATCCAAAAAGCACGCCGAATCAGGGTCCCACAAACTGAGGCCATGAATGAAGAGGTTTAGAAGCTACTCGAGGCGCAAGCAATAAAAGAGGTCCATTATCCGTAGTGGCTAGCCAACACAGTGGTGGTCAAGAAGAAGATGGGGAAGTGGAGGGTCTGCGTGGACTTCACCAACCTCAATACAGTATGCCTCAAGGACAGTTTCCCCCTTCCGAAGATCGACCAGCTCATTGACGCCACTGCCGGGCACGACCGTATGAGTTTCATCGACGCCTACCGAGGATACCACCAGATACCTCTGTTTGTACCTGACCAAGAAAAGACAGCCTTCATCACACCTCGGGGCACCTACTGTTATAAGGTGATGCCCTTCGGGCTGAAGAACGCGGGGGCGACATACCAGCGGCTAGTGACCAAAATGTTTTAGGCGCAGCTCGGAAAGACAGTGGAGGTCTACATCGACGATATGGTCGTCAAATCCAAAGAGTCGCAGGACCACTTGGCCGACCTCCGCCAGATTTTTGGCATCCTCTGCCAGTTCCAGTTGAAGCTAAATGCGTCTAAATGCGCCTTCGGTGTCGGTTCCGGAAAGTTCTTAAGGAGCCTGGTCACAAGAAGGGGGATTGAAGCAAACTCTGACTAGATCACGGCGATCCGGGAGCTCCAAAGCCCGACCTCGGCTAAACAAGTTCAGAGGCTGACTGGCATGGTTGTCGCGCTCAATCGCTTCATCAGCCGAGCTTCCGACAGGTGCAGGCCTTTCTTCCAGCTCCTACACAAGGCTCAAAATTCCAATGGACGCCGGACTGCGATCAGGCCCTGCAACAGCTCAAGCGCTACCTCTCTTCACCTCCGCTACTGTCGACCCCAACCCATGGCGAAGCGCTGTATCTGTACCTCGCAGTCTTGGACCACGCAGTGAGCTCGGTGCTCATCAGAGAAGAAGATAGCCAGCAGAGGCTTATCTATTACACCAGTAAGATCCTGCTCGACGCCAAGATCCTGTATTTACAGCTCGAAAAGCTTGCCCTGGAGCTCGTCAGCGCCTCGCGAAAGCTCTCCCATTACTTCCAAACCTTCACTATCGTGGTCGTGACCAAGCACCCACTGAAGGCTCTCTTCCGGAAGGCAGACTTCTCTGGTCGAATCTCCAAATGGGCTGTCGAACTAGGGCAATACGATATCAAGTATCAACCCAGAAAGGCCATCAAAGCCCAAGTCTTAGTAGACTTCATTGTCGAATTCACTTCTCAGAGTTCGGCTCCGACCCTGCTCGACGCCGAACTGGGGGGCAATAAGGATACAAAGGCAGCAACCGAGACAGAGCAAGAGCAGTCCTGGAAAGTCTTCGTCGATGGATCCTCAACGTCCAATAGGGCTGGCGCTGGCATAGTCCTCCAGTCTCCGGAGGGCCTTGTCATCGAGCAAGCTTTAACATTCGGCTTCAAGGCATCCAATAATGAGGCCGAGTATGAAGCACTCATCGCAAGGCTAAACAGTGCCAAAATCTTAGAAGCTCGACATATTGTGGTTTTCAGTGATTCTTAGTTGGTAACAAACCAGCTTAGCGGAGACTACCAGGCTCGGGACGACAGAACGACCTACTTAGCTCACACGAAGGAACTTCTCTCCCAGTTCGAGAAGGCCGAGATCCGGCAGGTCGGTAGAGAGTCCAATTCCCATGCCAATGCCCTCACCAGCCTCGCCTCAGCTGTCAAAGCCAGTAATAGAAGGACTGTCGAAGTAGAGACCCTACAAGAGCCCAGCATCGAACTACAGCGACCTCGGTAACTCATGTGTCTCGATCTCTGTCCGAGCCTGGATGGATCCAGTCATCGCCTACCTAAAGGATGACTTGCTACCTGAAGACAGGATGGAAGCACAGAAGATTAGGCTGAAAGCAGCCCGGTTTTGGCTCTCCCCAGATGGCAGGCTCTACAAGAAGTCGTTCACCGGACCCTACCTCCAGTGCGTCCACCCGAGCAAAGTCGACGATTTCCTATACGAAATTCATGAAGGGATCTACAGCAGCCACATCGGAGGTCGGTCGCTTGCTTACCGAGCAATCAGCCAAAGATACTGGTGGCCATATATGCAGAAGGATGCCTAGATCTACGCCAGAAAATGCGAAAAGTGCCAGAAGTACTCACACTCTCTCCACCAACCAGCGCAGGACCTAAGCCCTTTATCCAGCCCATGGCCTTTCGCTCAGTGGGGTCTGGACATTGTAGGTCCGCTACACCAAACTCCAGGGAACAAAAGGTGGCTGATAGTAGCCACAGACTACTTCACAAAGTGGGTCGAAGCGAAACCTCTGTCCTCCATCACCAAGCAAGACACGAAGAACTTTGTATGGGAGAACATCATCACGAGATTTGGAATCCCTCGAACTCTCATCTCCGACAACGGGACCCAGTTCGATTCTAACTTCTTCAAGAGCTTTTACTAGGAGTACGGCATCCGAAACGTCTACTCCACCCCGGCATACCCACAAAGCAATGGCCAGGCTGAGATCTCAAACAAAGTGATTCTTGACAGACTCAAGAAGAGACTTGACCAAGCCAAATGGAGGTGGGCAGAAGAGCTTCCTAGTGTTCTATGGGCTTACAGGATGATTCCAAGGCGTTCCACCTCGGCTACACCATTCTCCCTTGCCTACGGCATGGAAGCAGTCATTCCCCTTAAGGTCGGAACTCTGTGACCAGGGGCTGAACGACTTAAATGTAACTCGAGAGCTAAATTTCGCCGAAGAATGAAGAAAGGCAGCAGCTATCCGCCTGGCCGCCTATCAACAGCAATTGGCTAGGGGATACAACCAGAAGGTCAAAGCAAAAAGATTCACGGTGAAAGAACTAGTCCAGAAGAAAACACTTCCTGGCGACTGAAATCCTAACGAAGGGAAACTAGCACCCAACTAGCAGGGGCCATTTAAAGTGCCATCAGCAGCGGGAAGAGCCGCGTACAGGCTCGAGGGCATGGAAGGCAAGGAGCTGCCACGACCGTGGAACACAATGCATCTCAAAAAGTTTTACTTCTGAAAACATGTATTCAAGGATTCAAATAGCAATAAAAAAGAACATTCTTGAGCGGATCTCTCTTTCAAATTGCTTCCAAGTTATGCAGCTTGGCAGCAATGCCAGCTTCTTCAGGGTTAGGTGACAGCACCACCCCCAGCTCGGCAGCAATGCCAACTTCCTCGGGTTCGGTGACAGCACCACCCCCAGCTCGGCAGCAATGTCAGCTTCTTCAGGGTTCGGTGACAGCACCACCCCTAAGGTCGGCAACAATGCCAGCTTTTTTGGGGCTCGGTGACAGCACCACCCCCGACTTGGCAGCTCAGTCAGAGTGCCAGTCGTCCTAACTCGGTGCCAGCACCAGCTACGGCAATAAAGCCAAAAATGTCCATGACACTGACTTCGGTGCTTAGGGACACCTCGAGTTCTAAAACCAGGGATCCCTTCGTTAGTCAATACCGGTAACCTCCGCTCTCAAGGGTTATGGGTGCTGATTAGGACCACGGTTCGTGAACCGAAGCTCGGTCAAGGGCATACATCCAATTTTAAGGCTTACGAGGAGTTCAGTTATCCAGACCAACCACTTAGCGAATGAAGCATAGTAAGGTAGACGTCATCCACACACCCATTCCATCAAAGACAAGAAAAAAGAGAGCCAAGGAATGCAAAGAAAGTTGCTGTTTCATTAATAAAATCTAGATTACAGAAGGGATAAGAAGAATACAATGAAAGAAAGAAAAAATACAGAAGGGGCTCAGGGGCTACAGCTTCTACATTGCAGTCAATCTCTGGAGCAACCTCGGCCATGACCGCACTGACCTCGGGCGCGATCGAGGTGGCTTCAGAGACGGTTGCGCTCGCTTCAGGGACGCTAACCTCAGGAGCGGCGGCTTCGGGAGGAGCCTGGACGACCTCGGGCGCAGGGGAGGCTTCAAGCTCGGCGCTGGTAATTGGAGGAGCCTCCAAAGGCACCTTGGGGGCGGCGCTCATCTCTGGGCAGGCTTATGAAGGAGGGCAGGGGGAAGCCAGAGATATGGCTATAAGTTCCGAGTCCGAGCGAGGGAACTTTGGGGGATTCCTGAGGAGAGGGTTATCCCCAGGAACCCCAGCCTTTTTCAAGGCTGCTTTTCATCCGAGCTCCCAGGCTCGGTACCAGATCCCTGGCAACTAAGCCTTGTAGTCAGCTGTCAGTTTGCCAACCTCCTCCCCCATAATGGCGTTATGCTCAGCCAAGAACTCCTCCTTGAGCTTGGCTTCTTGCCTCGCCAAAGCAGACTCGATCTCGGCCGCTTTCCCCTTCAAGGCCACCTCCAGCTCGCCTTTCGCCATGTTCCGCTAGGCGAGGAGCCTCTTGTTTGCCCCTTTGGCGTCTCCCAGGTCCTCTTCCAGCCGCGCCACCACAGTCTGGAGATCATCGAGCTCAGAGGCGAGGTGAGTGTTCTAGATCTCCTCATCCTTCAGCTCTTCCCTGAGATGCTCCACCAGGACCTGGGATTCTTCGAAGTCGGCAACGAGGCCAGCATTCCTACTCGCCTCTTCTACCAGCATCACCTCCTTAGCCGCCAAGGACGCCTGCAGCTCCTCCCTCTCGGCCACCCACTCAGCCTCTCTGGCCTCGGCTGCGTCCAGCCTCTCTATGCTTGTCTGGCATTTCTGCAACAGCTGCAAGAAAAAAACCAAACGTCAATAAAAGAATACCGAACTAAAGGCTCCGAAGAAATGCTGCACTTACCGCAACCAGTGAGCGCATCGATGAGAGCAGCAGCGACTCATTGTCCATCTCTGCCCACCTCGCCATGTCCTGAGGAAGGGCGCAGGCGCGTCCCAGTGCGGCGACCACTTGAGGATCGGCCGCGCGGTCTGTTTTGGCCAGCTGCCTCCCCAACACTTCCTCAATGGCCGGCCTCCAGGGAGCCAGCGGAGGGGGCGAGATCGTTCCACCAGCTGGCGGAGGCGACGAGGGGCCAAGCGAGGCCTCGACCCTTGCTCTCTTCTTGGGTCAGCTCCCCTCAATGACCTCGGCAAAGCGAGCCCGACCACCAGCCCTTGTAGCATGGTCTGGGGGTGAGTCGTCTACGACAATAGTCACTGAAGGTGGAGCCGAGGCGACCTCGACTGCGGTGGAATGAGTGGCCTCGGTCGTGGCTGCACGGTCTGTCTCGGCAACCAGGGCAGTAGGAATTCTGCCCGCAGCGGCCGAAGGCGTCGTAGCCAAAGCAACGACCACGGCCTGAGAGGGATTCAAGGCCTCACCCCCGATGTCCCCGAAGGCCGCGGCAGACAGGTCTTCTGCCGCGTAGCGTTGCCCGCGCTGGCGTAGCATCTCTCCCTCCTCTTCCTCTTCCTCCGAGCTGGAAGATGCCGAGCTCTCAGACGTGTTGGAAGCTACTAGCCTCTTCCTTCGCGAAGGCCTGGCCTCGGCTCCCGAGGTCCCAGCAGGCTTTGGGTCTGGGAGTAAAGCTAAAGCTCGGTCTCCGGACTCAACCAGACGCCCAGTAGGTATCGTGACGGTCACTACCTTCGAGTTGGGGCACCGCGGTCGTCGCTGGCTCTGAGCTGGCGCCTTCCCCGCACAGCGCGGAGTCTATTCCCCGACACCCTTCTCGAGGTGTTGAAGGATCTGTAGTGGGGCGTATACCCCAGGAGGGACCACACAACACGACAGTTGTGATCGCGGTAGTTTCTCACCTTCTCGTGCCACTCAGTGTATACCCTCCAACGGTTTTTTCTGGCAAACTCCCTCCTTTGGTGAAAATCTGCATAAACAGAAAAGTTGTGTTAGTCAGGCATAAAAGAAAGTAAAAACTGCAAACCGAAAAGACTTTGGTCTTTACTTGGTGGAATTCCTATTTTTCGAGGAATCCGGGCCGTGGTGCTAGGCTCTGCTTCACCGAACTCCCATCCTCCTCTGACGAACACTCGGTCTTCACCCGCGTATTTGTTGGAATCTTCCAGCGCGATTACAAAGCCAACCCCGCGGACCCTCAGCCGGAGGTAATGGGTGTTCCCTTCTGCGGATTTGCAGAGGTCGTACGTGTCCTCGATGTCCGGGACACCGAGGTCGATCCCTAGGAGCTCGTTCAGCAGCACTACTCCCATGATAATTTTGTATCCGTGGGGTAGTAGTTGGTAGGGGCACAACTTCCACTCCCGGAGGCAATCCCTAACCAGTGGATGAAGGGGGAAGCGGACCCCTCCCTCCACAATGGAGACCAACCAGAACGGCATCCAGCCATTACGATAGGCAAGGCCATCATCAGGGCCGTCTGGTCTGACCTCCACATTGGCAGGGATCTTGTACATGTCCCTAAAGAAGGCTATGGAACCTGGGTCTCCTAACAGGTGTCTGTAAATCCCCATTCTCTACCCAGACAAAAATCTACCCAGAAGAAAAGACAAGAGAGAAGCCCTACGAAGGGGACTGCACAGACGAGATCGCCGAAAACTTGTAGGCGATGAGGAAGCTCTCTAGCAGTGTGCAATAGGAATTTCGAAAGAGTAAAAGAAGGTGAAGACGAAAAAGAAGCCCTGATTTATAAGGGTCAGAGACGCCGTTTCGGCTTTC
Organism: Persea americana; assembly: GCA_029852735.1. NCBI lineage: Eukaryota > Viridiplantae > Streptophyta > Magnoliopsida > Laurales > Lauraceae > Persea > Persea americana. Next base: position 14,640,458 of record CM056814.1, read on the forward strand.
GAGAAGTGCCTTTAATAAGGCGTCGCCTCAGTCAGCCCTAATGTCGCATCTCGCAGCCCTAACGTCTTTTCAAAGTAATTGCGTGGCAGCCAAAGAGGCGACACGTGCCACCATCGGTGCAATCTCTGAGGGCTATTAAATGTCCTGGACAGGTGAAGGGACATCTTGGAAGGGGCCGCACGTCAGCAACGGTCATCGGGCTCAGGAGGGACCCCCTCTGATCCTAAACTCCTCCATCTCGGTAACCCCTTCCCACACTTCGGCGACCCTGTCTCGAGCTCGGTAGTGGTGCCGGCTAGACAGAGTCACTTAGCTTCCGACCCCCTCGAGCTGGAGGACACTCAGAGGTCAAAAGCTAGGGGCAATTGTGTGGGCAAAACACTGTAATGACGAGATTAAGGGAGGATCACGGTAGGAGTGCTAGCTGTCCACCTCAGTCTCGTAATCACAGCCCAGCAGTTCGGCGGCTTGGTAAGGTGCGTTGACTCAAGAGACCCCCACCACGCAACTCGGCAGCTCGGTTAGGAGTACCAGCACGACGGGTCAGCTCGGCAGCTCGGCGTGAGTGCCAGCTCAGCACAGTGCCCAGTGGGCCAAGCCATTCTTGGTCTCGGTACAAAACGCTGAAGGCAGAGTAGGCCGTCACTTTCCTCTGAGAAGTACGGGCGCGCCCTAACAGATATGAGCATTCATTTATGATGATAGGACTACTCATTTATGGCGATAAGAAGTTGGCTTTATCATCCCTTAACATCAACTGACCGAAAGCATGGAAGGTCCTGATGGGATGTTCCCTTTTTACCTACCGCCGAATGTCAGGGTGAGGATCAATAGGACCTCACCCCACCTACCCTCACTCACAGAGAGAATGAACAAGAAATGTCCACATATATACATGTGGGGTCAGCCCCATAGAGGTACGCAACAAACAATACACAAAATATTGTCTCTGATTCTCCTCTCCCTCCTCCTGCTTAGTTTTCTCAGAACTAACTCAGGCATCGGAGTGCCTTCTGCTCACAGCAGTCAGGGGCTCTAACCCAAGCCGTCTTCCTTCCCCTTTTCAGGTTCTTGGCGTTCGGTATTCCCTAATCTACAAAGTTCATCTCAATCTAAGTTGGTGTCGTGTTTTTACCGCCTTCAATCAGTTTTGGGTTAATCCATATGACAGTCGAATGTCGTCAATTCTCAATTAACCCAGGAAAGAATGCAGTAGCATAAAAGCTCCATGACTGATGAAATCTTCAAAACTGATAAACCATAAGAATGTAACAGCACTGCAGACCAAAAATACCATTTTAATAGTGTTTCGGTTCAATTCACTGCCACCAGAAACAGAGTCTAGACTGAACACCACATGAAAGCTGCTACGAACGGTTTTTTGGTTGTCTTAACAAAATGTGGACCTAGGGGGGGTGGTGTGTTGGCGGGGTTGTTGAGGGAATGGATTTCTAATTGTTCTAGTGGCACAATATGCTTAACCAATATTGACAACAGGTGAATGGTGGAATGAAGATGTTCTAGCAATAGAAGATACCATAAAGTATGGGGGAGGGCCTAATGTTTCAAATGCTTACACCATCAACGGCTTACCAGGACCCTTGTACCCATGTTCTACTAATGGTACAATGACATGCCCTTTGCTTATATTAGATGTCTAAATATTGGAAAATGGAGTGAAGAGACTGTCACAGCAAAAGTTCTCCCACGGAGCGAAGTTGCTCTGTGGATGCATTCTGCAGTGCCTGACTTTCGCAGCCCATGTATGCAACACAGATAAGTCATAGTACAACTGATTCGTTGTGTGTGTTCTTTCCATCCTCGTGTAGACACATTCATGCAAGGTGTAGAGAGAGGCAAGAACAACATGCTCAGAATCATCAATGCTGCCCTCAATGATGAGCTGTTCTTCCCCATTGCAAACCACACACTAACTGTTGTAGAGATCGACGCCGCATATGTAAAGGCCTTCACCACCCGGGCTATCATGATCGCTCCAGGACAGACCACCACTGTCCTGTTCACAGCAGACCAAACATCTGACAGCAAAAGCTTCGCGATGGCAGCAACCCCATATGTCACAGCCATTGTCCCTTTCGACGGAAGCACCACTGTTGGCTTCATAAATTATGAAAAGAAGAAAGCACAAAACACCCCAATTCCCTACAACCATACTGGAAACTTTTCTCTCAGCCCTCCCATCCGTGACACCCCTTTTAACATTTGGTTCTCCAATAAACTTCGAAGCCTCGACTCCAGTGACTACCCTTGCAAAGTCCCCAAGGCAGTTGACAAGCAGGTGTTTCTCACTGTAAGCCTCAACCTCCAGGACTGCCCTCTCAATCAGATATGTAAAGGCTTCCTAGGCAAGAGATTCTCAGCCTCCATTAACAACCAGTCCTTCGTTCGCCCCGCGGTTTCCATCTTGGAGTCACATTACCACCACCTACACAATGTTGAATTATCGTCGTTCTTCCCTGAAAAGCCGCCGCATCCCTACAACTACACAGGCGCGATTTTACCGGATGCTAACATGAACCCAGAGTTCGGCAACAAGCTCCTGGTGGTCCCCTACGGTACTCGCTTGGAGTTCGTGCTGCAAGACACGAGTTTTATTAATGTGGAGAACCACCCAATCCACATCCACGGGCATAACTTCTTCATTGTTGGCAGTGGGTTTGGAAATTTTGACCCAGAGAAAGACCCAGCAGGTTTCAACTTGGTGGACCCACCAGAGAGGAATACAGTGGCAGTTCCAAGTGGAGGATGGGCAGTGATCTGGTTCAAGGCAAATAATCCTGGCGTTTGGTTCATGCACTGCCATCTTGAGGTGCACACTACATGGGGCTTAGCCATGGCATTCATTGTTGAAAATGGTCCAAAGCCTTCTCAATCCATCCTCCCTCCTCCAAAGGATTATCCTCCATGCTAATCTGCTTCCACAACTGCCCATCCCATCATTCAAAACTATGACTACAATTCTATTAGGCTAGACACCATGCCTTTATCCCTCTCATCCACCTCGAATGCTTCCGGTTAGAACATAAATTTGCTGCAGTCACTTAGCAAAGTGCAAAGAATAATACCTCCTTTTTCTGATATAGATGGAATGCTTATTCAAGCACCTTTTATTGAGCCAATGTTCAGAATTAACTGGGGACCGTGTCAAAATCATCACTCATGAGCAACTTGGCAGGCATAAACAAGATATATCCTTTTTCCGTTTTGGGCTTTCTGTTTTTTTTTTTTTTTATAACAACCAAACTCAAATATAACCTGACTACTTGAAATGGGTAGGGCTTGGGCCTAACCTCTACAAGTTGGGTTGGATCAGATCGAGTTACATGGGTTGAGCGACATTGAAGGTGGGTTGTGCGGGTCAGGTCTAGTTGACCACATTGGGTTCAGGTTGGAGTTACCTGACACATCTTGAAAATAGGTCAGATGCAGGTTGGGCTTCAACCTGTAAGCAACCCAGGTTAACTGACCTGTTTTCACCTGTCCTAACCTGTTTACCACCCCTAACTCATGTATGGTGAAGAATGCCAACAACAAAAGTGCAGCTCTCGTAGTGCTTGAAGACATTACTAAGAACATCCAACAGGTTTTCATGCAGTTGTTCACTACTCAATAAAATGTGCATGGGAATCCTTAGACACCCGTCAAGACTAGAAAGTGCAAGTTACCAACCAAAGTTTTATCCCCAACATGTTTGATCACAACAGCTTGCACAGGCAAAACAGAGTCCATGCAACTTTTCTCTACTATAAATCACATTTTTATATACAAACACCTTTATGGAAATAAAAATCATCATTCTCTACACAGAAAACAAACAGGAATACAATAACACTCAGCAACTAGATTTAATGCTACAACCTTGAAAATTACAAATACAAAATGTAGATAACACGGTTGACGAATTGAAGTAGGTGAAGCAGCCTAAAAGTGACAGCAATCATTGCTAACTAACTTATGGAATGGTCAATGCATCACTTCGCAAAGGGTTATGCGTAGGAGGGAGTATATGGCTTGGAAACCCACCGGAGAGGGAGGGGGGTGGTTTCCAATGAGTTTAAATTAACACGGCATCACTCTTTATTACCAAATTGCTTTGCAATGATCGGACGGACATCATCAGCATTAACCAAGGTCTCTAAGAAAGGAAGCAAAGAAATTAGAGCACAATCCGATGGGTCATCAAACCAACTTCTGATAGGAATTCCATTATTCACTTGTAAGCGATAAACCTGAAACAAGAAGAAAAGAATAATTCTATTCATCAAAAATGTTAATATTAAAAACAATAGCAATAGACGACAATAACATTTTTTTAATGGTAACAGGCATGACATGAACCCACAACCTCAAGGTTGCAATGTGAGCACTTGCACTGCCAGTGGCTCGTCTAGCAAACAACCATTACATAAAAAATAAAATTAAAATTAAAATGTTTTAATAAATGGCCTACAGATACATTAAATTGTTTCTGGCATGCTGAAGCAGCGGCTATGAACTCTAAACCAAGCACTATAAGTATAACCACTGGGTTGCATTGATTGGGCTGTCCAATCTAGTGTGCTAATTAAGTTGAAAATTTTTCTGTGTGGAGAACTTTAATAAAGGGAGGAAAAAAATTCCCTAATGCCCTCCTACGTTGAGTGGCAGGAGCATATCTTCGAGGGAGGGGGGGCACACAGGAGAGGGGATATTTTTAATCAGTGAGTATGCAGCACAGGTTGCATGTTCTATTTCAGGTCATCCATATTAATGTATGAAATGTGTGTAATGATCACCACTAATAGTTGCATTTAAAAAATGGAATTTCTGACCTGAATCTGGACCATCTATTCAGCCACCCTATTATCCCTGAGGTACCATGAAAAATAAAATGACTAGACAATCATACGCATCTGAACATGGTCCTTTTTGTCATATTTGTCCATCCAAACCACATCTTACAATGTAAATGGTTCTTAGGAACCATATGTAATCCAAGGTGAGGAAAGCCAAATGGATAATCAAGATTGATGAGGGGACCTGTTTTTGGTACAAGTAGTTCTAATGTTTCCATTCAATTTGGATTGTTAACTTATCCAACATAGCTGCTACTCTCTATGAAGTTTCTGAATTAATCAATAACACACTAATTGGCGAATAAATCTGTGCTGAAACATCAACTGTTCAAGTATAATGTGCAATTGTGATGGTTGAAGGGAAGTGATCATACTGTGGCAGTGGATACTGACTTGTCAATCACAAGGAAACTTAGAAGACTATCTATCCATTGTGAGAAAAAATACATGGAAAATATTACCTGTGGGGAATTATCGACTATAGCAACCTTTGCCAGGTCAAGTCCCAAAACCGTCAGATCTTTCGTATATGCTCCGTCTGAGAATACACAAGATTCCCGATAAACACGTTGGGAAATGAATTTTCTGTCTGGATCCAATATATTTAATAGCTGTTCAGCATAGATGCTTTGACTAGCTGTGAAGATGATGACTTCAAACATTTCTGCGACTCTCTTTAAGAACACGTCAAGGTAGGGCCTTTGACGTACATACACGGTGTTCTCTTTCATGTTAAAATACACCGAAAAGGTGAAGTCTGCATCATCACAGTGCTCCAAAGTAGAGTGTACCAGTGTTTCTGTGCAAAAGGAATGCAACTCCAAATCAGTAAAATTTGCCTGTACTTGAGGAAAAAAAGAGGGCTTAATTGACAAAAAAAAATACAACGGTAGTACAAATAAACATGCAACCAATTTCACCTAATAATTGCCAACCTAGCCTGTTTGACCTTTGCACTCATTCAAAAGAAAATAAAGCTATGCGATTGCCAATAAATTCAGAAATTTAAGATTGTATTCCCAGGATTGTGCATTTTGAGATCTATTTCCATTCTAGCCTCAGCCTTGGTAAATTTCTGGTGTTTCCTAGACTAGTGGCCTATTTGGATCCATGTAACCCAAGTGCACATAACTTTCTGGTCAAATTGAGTATATCTAACATGGAACTACTGTGTTTCACACATTTGGATCAACCAATAAAAATGGACAACAGTCCACGTACCATGTGTCCTGAAAAAATCTTAAGAATCAGTCTTCTTTCAGAAAAATGGACTAAATAGTAAATACTAACATGTTTTACTAATTCCTGAGAGAATCTTAAGATACAAGACTACACGCATATTTTTGTTAGGCTTGCTCAGACTAAGGTCTGCATGCCATGTTCAATCTTCGCTGAAACGACTCAGATTCAGAGTGTTTTTTTTTTTTTTTTTTTTTTCACAAAATCAAGCTCTCAAAGATTAGGAGATTAGAGACTCTTTTTTTTTTCAACAAGCAAAAATCCTATAGGCAAAGAAAGGAGAAGAATGCAATATAAGCAATATAAAAACCTGTTGGCCGAGAATAGCAATTCAGCCAATAAATTGAATCGATACAGCCAACATGACCGATATTTTTCAATTTATCAACCAACACAGCCAATATTTTAACAGTATATTAGAAGCCAATATTTTAACAGTATATTAGAAGCATGCTAGGATATTTTCATAGAATCACTTTCACATGTCAGTGGGTAGGCCCAATACATAGTTTATCATTCAATATCAGCCAATATTTTGAACCATGGTGTAGAAGCATCCCTAGTAAAGGAGAGTTCATGAGCCACCTTAGAGCGAATGATTTGTTTGTGAGTGTAGGAAGACAAGAAACAAGAAGGTATCAACATATTTGCAATTCACTCTTCACCAAGAAATAACAGAACATAACATTAGATAGAATGACAGCGTACAATATACATGAGCACTATAAACGTAGCACTGATAAACAACTCTTCTTTTAAAAAAAAAAAATAGCACTGATAAACTTACTACAACCTAAGTGGTGTATCTATCACACAAGTATGGGAGGCTCCAGATGCGCCACAGAGCATATCATAGCAATGAATCTTTTTATCCATGTGTAAGCATATGCACTGATCCTATCAACTAATTAATTGACTTCTCTCTTTTTTGTCGGCGGGGGAGGAGTTGGGGGAGGGGAGAGTATGTATTGACTTGGCTTTGTCAACATAAAAAATGAATATTATAATGAATGTCCAACAGTATTGGAATGCCCCATTTGCAAACAAAAAAAAATGCTCGAAGAAAAAATGAATTGTTTCAAGAAGAAGAATTATATGCTCATCAAAAGAGGACATACAGCATTCTTGGACCTTTATTTTGTACACGTAGAGCCCATGATTCTGTGGTCTGGACCACTGATATGATAGGCCCCAGTGTGGAGACAGCCCTAAAATCCTGGCCCTTTCTAATGCAAAGCTGTCCCTAATTATCAAATCAACCAACCGCCAATTTTCAAAATCCCTAACTGTTTAATCTGAAAAAAACAGCCAAAAATAAAATGCAGGAAAACAAGATGACAAAGGGCCAAATATTGAATGGATAGAAGCATCCAATTGGCCCCATGCCTCCACATATAAAAAATATGTCTGAGGATAGTAACCTGTAAGTCATAGTTTTTTTCTGGGTAGAAATTCTGCGAGTCGTGCTTGGATTATTCTTTGACGGCCAATTACAACAGACTTGCAGGTAATTAAAGTTATGGGTACACAGGACAAACAAGTTACAATGCAAAGGGGGCAAAGGATTTTCAACCACAGTATGGAGCAAAACACTTTACACTTCTTCAAAAGTCTTCTAATAAATGGAAAGAATAATACTAAAGCTCAAGCTGAAAATATAAAAAAAGATATCATACTGTTGTTTGTGGAAAGATATTGGAAATATAACGAGTCATATTACGACATGGATGCTGACATGACCCTTGTTCAGCCAATAATGTCCCTTACCATCCAAATCTAACACCAGTGTGACAGGCTTCCTTTTCCGTGTTTCCTTTGGTAGAAGTAGTGGCTGCTGAGACGGAACCACCTCAGACAGGTCTGGTAGATTTTTAATGAATAAATGTGGATCAAATCCATCTGCTTCATCCGGATTTTCACAGTGAGCACTAATAGTTTCCTGGTCAGATGGTTTCATCTGATGAATCGCCAAATATAAGCATGAATCATCAGAGTTCATTGTAACTTCCTCAACTGATTCCCTGTCTTGAACCTTACGCGTTTCCACTGTATCGTCTAGAAAGGGAAGAATCATGTATCTGTCTGCCACATCAATCATCATATCAGGATCCGTACATTCATAATCAGGAGATTCAGGACAGGTATTGGCCGTTATTATATCATGAAGTCCTTCATCTTCATCAAAGGGCAAACTTGCAACACTCATGTCAGAAATGTGGAAATCTGAAACATTGCAAGATTGTTGATAATCACTGGAGCTACAGCTACCATCATCACTATCATCGGATGCCCCATCAAGCCTAGGCTGTTGATGACTCACAACTGCAAAATGGGAAATCTGGAGTATATTGGAAAGTTCTAAATAAATAATAAAATGAACATACTATGAAAACTTTGGTCACATATTTTCCTAAGGAATTTTCCAAAGGTTCTGAAAGAATGCATTTGAACCAAATAGAATGGAAAAGACAACTTGGATGTTCTTTGTTGTGGCATTTTTATTTTCCATACTGGTTAGATGAAGAAATGACTCGGACATGAATTGTCTTCAATTGAGAAATATGGAGTGAGTAACTCTCCCAAATAAAAGTAAATTGCATACCAGGAATACCTGCAATATCGTGATCTAGTGGATTACAATGAGCATCGTTGGGCTCAAAAATAGGAGAGAAGATAGTCTCTAAAATAGACGGACATGTGGGTTGGAGAGACCCCTACCAGCAAATGATCAAGTCAGATAAAGAGTAAATGAGTAAAGTAGCCGCAGATAGCAGACAAATAAGATAAAATACCACCTTAACTGAGCAAAAATGCATATATTGTCAACCAAAGAAATTGGAAATAGGGAAGGTAACACGTCAAGTCAGGTTCGGGTATTGGCTGAGCTGAACCCAACCCGACCCATGGCAGGCTTATGGTTTTTGGAAGTATGAGGTAGGTCGAGTTTGATCCTGTTTGGTTCTCTTTTTTATTATTATTCAAAATAAATGGCCTAACTCCTACTGGTATTCGAACCCACAACCTGTGAGAGCACAAGTACCCCCCCCCCCCCCCCCCCCCCCCCCCCCCCCCCCCCCCCCACTACCACTTGCCATTGAAATTTTGCATGAAGAGCTTACAAAATATTATATAAATTTAGGGGAAGCATAGTGGGATGGGTCAAGCACAACCAAGACCTGAATCTGCCACACCAATTTAGATTAAAATCTTGAAACCCATAAATGCCACGAAACCTAGCAACTTACTACCAAACACACTCCTATTAGGAACGGGTCAGGGAAGGTCCCCGTTTAAACCCGACTCGTTGCCATCCCTAGTTGGAAATGAAAATTACATACAACTTCGACGTTTTACAAATGCCAAGGGTCGTTACTACACACCCATAGACAAAGAAAAAAAATCACTACATAAAGCAATGTTCCAAGCAATATTGCCAAGTAAATGTTGTCTTTCGTCATGAGTACAAATCGGCCAATTCCATGGCTGATGCTTTAGCCAAACAAGGGGTTGAGAGGTTGTTTCCTTGGGAGGGTTTAATTCTGTAGTTGTGTTGCGTGTGGGGTACAATGCTTTTGTACCTTATGCTTCTTTTCCCTTCTTTCCCTTGTTTTTTATTCTATTTTAAATGAAAGGTTTTTATGTTACTGATCAAAATATATATATATATATATCTTGGACAAGGCTTCGCCACTGTTACTGCAGTGAGGGAAAGTAGCAGAATCTTTTTCTTGTAGTGGTTTAAAACAACAAGAAACTTATTCAAGAAACTAAATACAGTACAACCAAGCTATAAGAAAAAACAAGTTTCAAGTGTAAATGTATGGGAAATATAGCTCCGCATTCAGCAGAAGAGTGCATTTCTGAGGTCTCCAGTCATTACTCATAACCTAAGCTAGGGGTGTGAGCCTTAAGCCATAGACCACTATGATCTAACAACGGATTGCTTGTGGAGACTGGTATTTTGATTCTAAAGGCCAAAAGAAATAGATGTCCTACACAAAGATCAGGGAAGCTGAATACTGACGAGTCAAGGAAGGAACCATAGGGATGATAAGGGAGTTATTTATGGCCTTTTCTTTTCCAGGGACAATGGGTGGGGTATCTGAATTGAATGGAGATAATGAAACTCCAAGGAATTGTAATTCTTAGAAATCCCTTCTCCAAGGACGTGATTAAAATCAAGCACTCATGCAAGTCCTTTATGTAGAAAAGAAATGGTATAAGAGATGGAACCCAGGAAGCTAGATTCTTTAGGGCATATTTGACATTCCCCCACATGTTACAAAGCAAAGGGGCTTTGATCAAAGTTGGATATCTATGAGTGGATCAAGGGTGGAGATCTACATCGGCCATCATACTTTCCACCTTTTATAAGAAATAGTTCACCTATCACCTTGTGAAAAACAATTACAAGTGTATAATGGATGACTTTATGGCAACATTTTATCTCCATCCTTGACCCTTTGCCCCTTCAATTGAAGCCATTTTCCTATCAAACATAGGAAAATGTCAAACATGCACTTGCTCCCATCAAACAATTCCGGCATTAACAAAGGTTAGTCATTCGTTTATACATGAAGACATTCAACTATTAAAGTAAAACTAAGCATAATGAGTATAAGAAAATCAGAAGAAACAATGCAATTTCCTCCACACAAATGAAGGTGATGGAATCCATGACACTAGAACCGGTCAACCAAGAGGACCTGCTTTTGGACACTGTCCATGTAATCTTGGAGTCTTAGGTGGAGCTCATCAAAGCCTTATAAAGACTTGAACACCAAAAAAAGGAATGTACTAATAAAATCCTAAGTGCTCCTTGATCATAAGAACCAGGCCTGAGACCTCCCTCATTTGATTACAACCTTTTGTAAAATATCTCATAACTGCATAAGAAAACTCCAATGTCAACCTCTAAGGAATTAGATACATTTGCACTTAGAGATCCAACAAAATCTCCTACCCTCCAGCTCTCTCTCTCTCTCTATATATATATATATATATATCCTACCTTCCAATATCAGATCACTAGTTCCCCGCATGATGAGAACTAGGTTTCAAATGATACCATAACATCATGATAAGTCAATAAAAGGAATTAGAATAACAAGATGACAGGAGAAGCAAGCATGGAGAAATGAAACTAAACTATAGTTTTGTCAGGTGCTATGAGTGACACCAGTATTACCAATCTGTCCACCAGTGAGGAATCAAATGAAGGCACTGTTGTCTTTTGAATATGAACAGCTGCTCCTGTTAACAAATCTCGATGTTCCATATCTTCAGAACATTCAGAGTCCTGACCACATACTTCAACAACAGAAGCCACTGTATCAAGCAGAAGAAATAGTTACTATTGAACATGAAAGATTAACCGTAAACATTGTAGATTGCGAATTAAATTTAAGGCGAAAGGAAAATGTCTCGATATAGAGTGAATATCACTATGACGTTAGATATTCAAGCACACAGCCATCATGGGAGAAGGTATGATCCAATCTGTCTTCAAGAAAGGTGGGGCATATTGCAAGTGAGGAAGCAACATTGTGTAACATCTGGCAATACGATTTTTTTCATTACCCAGTGCGGGTACCAACGAAGTAGGGTCCTGGGAGGATACAGACTGGAGACAGACATAACCTTGGGCAATTTTTCACAAAGTCGGTGCTCGCAGATCTCGAAAGTGCATTATCATGCATAGCACCCAAGACTTTTAACATTGCACCAAAGCAATGACTCCATTTGGCAATACGCTTGGTACACAAATAAATTCAGACCTGTATAGGTTGAATAGAAGATCTCATTATGGAATGTGAAAGTGGATCATTTATAATTAAAATTTTAAGGCCGAAAAAAAAGAAAAAGAAAAAAAGACTCGGGTGAGTCAGTCTAATAGTGAATGTTTGATCACTAAGGCCCATCGAACTCCCTCACAAACACCTTTCTCATGGGTGAATCAGCACGCCCATCCCACTTTGAACATAATCGGAGTGACTCTCGTCATTGGACAAAACCACCCAATCTTTTACACCATTTGATCTTTACTAATCCTTTCTTGAAATATGGGCATTCCTGATCTAATCAAGATGATTGTTGAGCCATCACTAAACCACCGTAAGACCCTTTGATTGCCCCTACCCCTCTCCTTCCCCTTGAAGGCAAGGCCTCACATAGTAGACCATACAAAAGAAATGTGTAGATAGGCAAACTGTGAACAGGCTATACACAGAGACATGCATATAAGCATCAGATACTTTCAGCAATGACCAAGCTGTTCGTGGCATAGGAGTGGTCCAAGCTTGTGGGGACCACTCGGCCCTCTATACAATATATGAGCCATTCACAATGACTTAGTAAAAAAAACCACTACCACCATCCACCCACCCATACAAAAACAAACCACCAGTCCATACTTGGCGCTCATCCAATCCAAGTTTTTGTAGGTTCCCCGACTGAAAGGGGAAAAAATATTATTGGGATTGACAACAAACTGCTGGTATTTGACATAAACAGATAAAAACACTATTATATATCCCACTTCATAAAAGAGAATTTACAGGGGAAAATTTCTTAACATGGCTAGAATAGAACAATTGCTCACCATCTTCATGACTTTGAACAGAAGTGTCCAACATTGCTGCTTGTTTAGATATTTTGACCTGAAAGCCTGATCTTTTGGATATTTTAGTTGAATGGTGACCTGCATGAAGGCTGCTCCCTTCTCTTAAGCAGCCCACATTTGGTTTAGCCTTCATCTGTAGTGCTGGCATATGACCTGTGGCTATGGCATATATCCTAACTGACGACAGAAATTGTATGTTAAATCCATGGGATGCTTAATCGAATAATAAAATAAGGTATGAGATACTGAAAATGTAGTTTACAAAAGAGGCAATAAGCTTTCCAAAGAGGAAAACATAGAGCATGTTACGCTTCAAGAGCCTTGCCAGTCGATTTAAAAGTAGTTCGCTTTCTTTTCATTTTATGCAAATGAATTATTTGTTATGTAAAAAAGGATCAGCCTAGCTAAACTCAAAGTAGTTGCATTAGATCTAAAGCAACCAGCAGCACAGTTGTGGGTATGACCGTCTGAGTAATCCTACCATTCCACACAACAACAAAAAATAATAATAAATAAATAAAATAAAAACTATTTTTTTTTTCTTTTATCCTAAAAAAGATCCCTTTACTGGAGAAAGGAATATGCTGATTGAAAGTTGAAACCTGACTAGTCTTGATGATGAAAATAAACTGAGTTTTACAGTGACAATATATCTAAAGTGCAGAACCACCAATAAGTAACAACCTCACAACCGCAAAGCATCATAAGCACATAAAAGAAGAAACTTTAAAATCCAAAACACCTAGCCAATATGGATTACAAAACCAACTCAAATATCAAAATCCTAACTTGCACAAAAGATAATTTTAAGTGATAAAGAAAAATCCATTCCTCAAAAACATACTAATTAAAAAAGGATCAAACAGGAAAAAAAAAAAAAAAAAAGAAAGAAACTTGTACCTACAATCTGGAAGAAACACATAAACCCAAAAAACCTACAATAATTCAAAGGAGGAGATCACAAAATACCATAACCAAAATTACAGCACCCAAATTACCAAAGCATGGTAAGTGAGAAAGAAAACCCAAGAATCAAACAACTCCGACAACTAAAACCCATCAACAAAAGACAAAAATAAACAAGAACCACACAAAACCCACCACCGACCCAAATCACAGAACCGTAACCCAATTTAAAGGAAACCCAATTCAGCAAACTAAAATTCGAAACAAACCCACAAGCACAAACAACCGAACAAGATCAGAAACCACCTTAAAAGTAAGAACCCATTAACAGCAGAAAGAGAAGAAACAATCAACTCACATAGAAAAGAAGAACAAGCATACAATTACAAGTGCATAAAGAAAAGTAGCAGAAAAGATAGAATCTTTCAGTACCTCCAGCAGCTAAGCAGCTCTCTCTCTCTCTCTCTCTCTCTCTGGGTTTCTCTCTCTCTCTCTGTTTTTCTGAGAGAGACGAAGAGGGAGAGGAAGAAGGAAGAGGAGAGAGAGAGAGAGAGAGAGAGAGAGAGAGAAAAGTCGAAAAGGGAGAGAAATGAAGGCCTCTAATAAGTTGCACTAAGAAACGTCAGCGAGACTCCCACTCCAGTTGACGACGGAAGATTCGCACGGACGGTCAGGATGCGATCTTCGAGAGCTCGCGTTGGCCGATGGGGTGAGGACGCGTGTTCTTTTTCCTCCACGTCAGCACGACACGTCTGCACGTGCGGGGGATCGCTGAAATAGAGGAGGTGTGGGACTGGGAGCCGGCAGAGAAAACCGATTTCATCTCCTTCTTCTTCTTCTCCTCCTCTCGTCGACGCTGTCAAGGCCCAAGACCCCATTCCTTCCTTCGTGTGGGACCCAGGGCGAGGCCCCTGGCTTGGACCGTCGGCTCCGCCCGTTGACATAGTGGGTCCCAAGGACAACTTTTCCTGCTCACTTATGTGGACTAAGATTTTTAGGTATCACCACTCACCAGCTGATCAGAGCCTGAACCCTCATTCTTCTAATGTGGGCCCCCTATGATTACTTTTCAACAAGGCGTGTCCAATTTTTTATTTTTAGCCCAGGGTTGGGATCCACGAGAGAGCCCGCACATAGGTGTGCCATATCTTTCCTGATGATGTAATGAATGATCTATAATAAGATTGGTGGCGACACGATGAACCTGATTTGTATGTTAACCATTCATTTACTGTTCTATAATAGAGAACCGTTTTCTCCCGCTACTACTCTACAGTCCAATTGGATGGGGCTCCCCTAACAAGGGAGGATCCTGACTTCATGGATAGTTTGTGTGGAAGAGAAAATTTTCCGCCTGGATATAAGTCCAATGTGAATGAACTTTTGTTTTCCCCATTATTTTTATTTTTACTTGTTTTGGTATGGTTGGATCCCAAAGCCTACCTTTAGGTTAATGAGTCCTGCAAACTCTTATCGTGTGTCCTATTTTAATCTCATGCTACCTAATGCATGTGTTAAAGGCAGAATATGCGGAATGTTAGAGGTGGCGGATTGGTTTATATCATGAATAAATTAATTTAGTCATTGTTTGTCGTCTAATTTAAGACTATGATAATAGATGGATATGGTTAAAATAGGATGAATGATGGAGTTATGACCACAATCATTAATTTGATGGGTGGCAACCATTTTTCTTCTGGATGCAACATTAACACTTGAATGCTCTTTTATTTAGTACCATCGTACCACTTGTCTGTCACTCTGTTGTCGCCCATAACCTCGTCCTCCATTGACCAGAAGTCAAAATAGAAAAAGAAAATTATTATGATAGCTATTTATCTCTTCTTCTTTTTTCTACACTTTTTCCATTAGCACAGTTAAGCAAAAATGAGACTAAGGTAATACAATTTAAATTGATCTCATTACATTACTCCTGTGATTGGAGTGTGGAGATACCTGATCAACACATGAATCACATTTTCCTTTTTGTTTTTTTTGTTTTCAAGCCTTTCTATTTGGAGCTTGCATTGTCAGTTTATTGAAAGGTTTGATGAAGTTGTAAAATTATTATGGACACGTGAAGATTTTTATTGAAGATGGGTAACTGATGAGGCATATGCAGTTATACCTATGGTCACCTAGAAGGCTCAAATAACATTTGGGGTATGCAAAGTGGGGAAGTAAGTGGTCCTAGGAGGAAGTTTTCCTGATTTGTTCAGTGTACCTTGTATACAAGGGAGGTTGTTCGAGGTAGGACTCAATTAGGCCATTGGCCATGTATGGAGGTTGCTTCCATAATCTTATTTTCTACTTTTTAGTGGCAAATGGAGGTTAAAGGTGATGTTGGTTAAAATAAGCTATAAACAACAACTAAATTAAACATCATGCATTTAACACTGTACTCTTTACTGTACTCTTCATACAAAAGTTCTCCTCTTTGGCAAACAAACAGTCATGAGAATGACTGTCTAAATCATACACCGTAGGCATGGATGTTAGTCACAAGAGTCAGGACAAATGTAAACAGAGCAAGAAATTTCAATGCCAGCACTGTTCAGAACACATTGCACTACATACAAAACAATGGCAGAAATATTTCCTTGAGAGGGGGCCTCTATGTAAAAATAAATAAATCATGGGAGGAGACATTTGAAAAAATATATATACTTTTCCACAACATTTCTGGCTCCCCTCATGAAAACAATATTGTGGTTTAAATTGAACCCCACCCAACCCCCCAAACCCCTGTAAGAGACCCAGTTATACAAAAGAATCTGATTTGAATGGTCTAAACCAGTAAAATTAGGAACAGCCAGATTTGACCAACTTTAACCGTTTGTAGTATTTCTTATTTCTTTTTTAGTTTTTTAATTATGATTTTGTAGATTTTTATTTGATTGAACCGACCATCAAATCAGTTTGACCAAACCTTCTAATCCATAAGTTTGACCTCCAACCGAATGTTTAGAACATTGTTTAATGGCTGAAAAGGATGGATAGAGGTTGATGGTTGGTCAAAATCCTTTTCTGCAATCAAGTTGTCTCAAAAGTCTTTGGGTCAACTGTACACAGATGACTTAAATGGATTTCGGTGGATTCGTTTTAAGGTTGTAACATCAGATTGTACAAAGTTAGTCCAAGTCGGACTAGTACAACATTCCCGTGCCAATATAATTATAATATTAAAATTTATAAAATAAAACTATACAATTAGTTTCTTCAAAATTAAACGCAAAAAATAATAGCATGAGAGAGAGGGAAAAAAAGTCCATAAGAATTTAATATCTAATATCATATGATTAAAAGAAACAAAAAACATAAGCTCCTGAAAATTGAAGATTAATGACCAAAAAAACTAAATAACAAAATAAAAAAATAAATAATAAAAACTATTAATAAAATCTAATAAATTTTGAAAGCTACATAGCAATGAAAATCCAAAATTAACTCAATAACATAAACAATTTAAAAGAATCCAACACCAATGAGAAAAAAAAAATAAAAAATAGAGCATAAAAGTGCAAAGACAAAAGAACCCAAACATTCATGAAAACCCATCATTAAAAAAAAAAAAAAAAAACACTAAAAACCCATCACAAGTGAGAAATAATAATAAAATAAATACAAAATAAAATAATTTTTTTATTAATAAAAATATATATAAATAAAGAACCATAGGCAATACAATAATAAATGAAATTTAGAAAAACCACGCCAACTTATGATAATCTAAAATTCAAAAATAAAAATCTGAAGCCACAAAAGAAATATGAAAAAACTATAAAAACATTTCATAAAGAAAACTAAAAGAACCCAATGGAAGTAAAATAAACAATTAATTCATAATGATAAGCAATAAAAAAAGAAAAAAGAACAACATAAAAATGAGAATTCACAAAAAATTCCATGATAAAAAGTGATTTAAAAAAAAAAGAAAAACCAAAGAGAACCCAATACCCAAAACTTGAAATGAAAAAGGAGAAAAACGAAACTTACAATCTATGAAAACCATACAAATAAAAACCATAAAAATATTGCAAATCTATAAAAAAAAAAAAAATGATGATTCTTTTGTAAAAAAATATATCTTAAAATGATATAATTAAAATTTCTCAAATAAAATATGATGAACTCAAAAGTAAATGGATTAAAAAAATATTTACCTCTCAAATTGAAACATTTAATAATTGCATCAATGGTATCAAGATACTCACATTTTAAAATGGGTTGAACACTGATCTAAACTAAGCATGCAATGAGACATGAGATAGTACTAAAAAGAGATACAAAGAAACAAAAAAAAAAAAAAATATTGAAGTTGCACTAATCAAATACAATGAACTCAAAAGTAAATGAATGGAAAAAATGAGAGTTCTCTTGTTGACATAGAGAATTGGAATTATATTGGAGAAAGTAGAAAATGATGATAATAAGAATGAGCTTAATTATTTATATAGATAGAGCAATATTATTGCAGATTGTTTTTACCATTAGTTCCATATTCTTAAAAAAAAAAAAAAAAAAGTGTATAATCAAAATCAATAGATAAAAAAGAAACCAGGCAACCTAGAACCGAGAGTAGATTAAATAAAAATGACTAAAGATTAAATAAAACAGACAACTTAGAACTCAGCATTTCACATTCTAAAAAAAAATAAAAAAATCATATAATCAGAATAAACAAAAATGCTTGAAATTCCTTAGATTAGTGACACTTAGACACTGGGACCATTAACACTCAACTGCTATTGCGTTGATTGAAATAAGATGATATTGGGAGTTTTTTAATAGACAAAAAGCATGATAGAGAGTCCAAATCACAAAAAAATTTTATTGAAAAAACTCTAGTATTTTATATTTTTTTATTAGAGAATTAATTTGACCGTGGAAATAACCTAGATTGAGGAAAAAATTTGGGACATCCCATAAATAGCAAGGATGTTTGTCTTAATAATTGTGATTTTTAACAGATGAGGTCTATCTTACTGTTCTACTCCTTTTACATCATGATTTATAAAAGTTAAATAAATAAATAAATAAACAAACTCCACCCTTTCTCCCACAGGAAAAGTGCATGATAGCACATCAGTTAAATGGAAAAATTTTCGCCTCCTCTTTAGCTCCACGTTGTTATCGCAAGAATTAATTTGACGACGGAAATAACCTAAATTGAGGTGAAAATTTGGGGCATCCCATAAATAGCACAAACGTTTGACTTAATGATTGTGATTTTTAATAGATGAGATCTATCTTAGTGTTCCACTCCTCTTACATCACGATTTATAAAAGTTAACTAAAAAAATCAAACTCCACCATTTCTCCCTCGGCAAGCGTGTATGATAGCACATCAGTTACATAAAAAAAATTTCGCCTTCTCTTTAGCTCCATGCTGTTGTCGCGAGTTTGTCTTTTTTTAATAATGTTGTCATTTTCTTATTAATTATGAAACTTGTTATTTTTGTTAATCAATTTCATATATTAAATATTCATTTGGGTTTAGTTTTATTGTAATATGGTTACCATAAAAAATTAATGACTATATAGGAAACCATATAAAATAGTTATTTTAAAGGGAGATGCTCCTATAAGAGCATCTCTCACCTTACTACGAGAGATACTGTGGGGGCCCTCGCATCCATATCCAATGCCAACAACTTAAATATGAGAGCCCCTACCTTATCTCTCATAGTAAGGTGAGATGTGCTCTCATGGGAGCATCTCCCTATTTTAAAAGTTTTAACACAAATACTTATAGTACAATGCATAAGTGTGAAAACAATAACAATAGTATTTGTAGGGGTCAATATTATAAAAAGAAAAGTTACTTTTATAAACACCTCGTAGATAAATTTTTAACTCTCTGTCAATATTCCAAAATGGGGATGGGTCCTTTCATCATTAACTAATTTTAAGTTTTTGTATATAACTACTAGCAAAAGGACGATCTATGGTGTAGAGGCAGGGTCGCCCCTTTGAAATCCAAATTGTCTTGAGTTCAAGTCTCGACACATACCATGATTATTTTTACCACATCATTAAAAATACAAGGGTCGGGTCGGGTCTAATACGGGTTAGCCCGAACCGAGACTTAATGGGTGTGGGTTGCAAGTTTGCAAACCAATTTCAGATGAGGGTCGGTCACAGGTTAGTGGTCCAAAAAGTGTGCTCTACCTCCTGCTTGACCTGATTTTCCCTGATCCAACCCATTTGCCAGGGTCAAACTAAATTAAATTGAATGAATCAAATTCAATTGGAGTGAATTGGAACTGATTTCAATTTGAAACCAATTCGCTTCATTATATATAACTAGCAACAAAGGCCCGTGCTAAGCCAGGGCTCTAAAAATATTACTAAAATCTTACATCACATTGCGACCCCCTTGATTGGTTAGGAAAATAAACTAAGATCATTTAAACTTTGTTGCAAACTTAACTAAAAATTATAATAAATTTTAATAAAGAGAATTCATTGGGTAAAAAGAAAAAAATTAATATGAAACTTGATTAGAATACACTGAACCCATGTTGCCCTGGCCGTAATTTGAAAAAATGATCTAAGTTAATTATTGACTTAAAAAATGAGTACAATATTTTTTAAATTATTCTATAGAAATTATTTAAAAATTCTATATATTAGTTTCTATTTTAGTGATCAATTTTGCAATAGCTAGAAATTTAGATTTAGAAAGAGAACTTTTCTTTACTATTAATTACAAAATTTAATTATAAACTTGATCATTGAAGATAAGCTTTTTATTTATCAAAAGGCAATGTTTCTACATATCCTATGACTTCTGCTTATATGTCTTGTATTTGGGCCAAGTTACCTTCTGTGCTATTTCTTTAATTAGGTAATATATCCTTTAGAAAGATGGACCACATAAAGTCAAAGTTTAGGATCCAAATTGTCTTTGCACTTTACCCCTTTAACATTTACTACACTCTCTTGTCCGACATTGATTAATAGTTTTTATTTACCAAGCTTTTTTCTGCATAAGAACAAATTATCTACACATCTAAAAGATAAGGTGATCAAAAGTTCAAAAATAGAAAAAGAAAAAATATGAAAGATGACAAATCTACAAGAGGTTAATAAAAAAATAAAAAAAATAAAAAAAAATAAAAATAAAAAAAAAACCTTAACAAAATCCCAATCTTCCTTTGGTGTCCTTTCTAATTATTATATAGTTTCACTAATAATGATTCTGCTCTGTAAAAAAATGAAAAATAAATTTTATTAATAATCACAAAACAATATAAGATCAGAAAAGCCAACATAATAATAAAAAAAAAAGAAAATAGAATCAACATATTGAAGGATCCAAAACATAAAGAAAAAAACATATTGGTAAAGAAATCAATGAGAAGTACATCCGGTTAAACACAAAGACTACCCATCATCATAATTTCTCTAACTATTGCTATTATCAATGGATTCAGTTTCTAACCTATCTTATTTTTTGGGTCAGTCAGTCTCAAGCCTATGAAAAATGAGCTCTCTCAACAGAAACTAAGCTTAGCCCAAAGAAAGAAAGTCACAATCTACATTGCCTTATTGAAAGGCTTAATTGTTCTGTTTTTTCTCACAATTACACATTTGAATAACCCAAAATGGGGCCTTATGGGAAAAAAAACACATTGAATGCTCAGTAGATTCGACAATCTATACGTGTTTTTTTACATACCGAGATAAAGCCAGGTGCCTTCTTCTTTAACCGATTAATCAGAGTTAATGATAAAATCTGTAATCAAGACAACCCATATATAGATGGCAAGAGTAGAATGGACCTTATTTTCATACAAATGAAAAAGGAAAGAGATAAACGATGGCTGTATTAGAATAGTACCCTAAGAGAAACATATGGAGGGAAGAAACATTGGAGAGAGGTCGACTTTGTTGCCGCAAGAGATTCTAAGTGCATGTGGTTAAAGATGCCCATATTCTCAGTGAAATTGTCCATATTTTTGTCTGATTTTCAGCTTGGAAGTTAAATAAAAATGAGAATGGAGATTTGGAATATGGATTAAGGGGGCTTTGGATGACTGGTTGATATTGAATGTCTAATGCTTATAGCATGGAGCAGGTATAATTAATTAAAAGCAAGTATCATGGAGTAGTTTTTAGATGCAATCACTATGGCCATTTCAATCCCACAATTAACATGTCCTTGATAAGTTAAAAGAGTGGGTCCCATGTGATTAATTTAAATGGCTATATAATTAACAACGGGTACCATGGAGCAGTTCCGGTTTGCATTCATTATGGTCATCTGGATCAACAATTTTTATTTGCAATCATGTAGCCATTTGGATCCCACGATTGTTATGGTCTCAGATAACTTACAAGAGAGGGCTCCGCCTAATTAATTTGAATAGATATATAAATACCAGTTTGCATCGTGGAGCAGTTTCATTTTGCATTCATTATGGCCTAAATAAGTTAAAAGGTAGAACCAACGGTCATTGACAAACATTATGGTGGTCAAAATCAATTGAACAAATCAGGATTGGTTTCTCAATTGCACAGTCCCTTTCATATATATAAATTGACTCGATTTACCCTGATCCAACCTGTTTGCCAGGGTCAAACTAAATTAAATTGAATGAATCAAAATCAATTAGAGTGAATTAGAACAGATTTCAATTTGAAACCAGTTCGCTTCATTATATATAATTGTTTAATTATGGGCCTATTATGGAGGCCCTTATCCATATCTTGGGGCATAGATAAGACCAGGTCCAGCCACAGGCCTACAATATCCTGCTCAAAGTTGGATGGGCTAGGCATAGGTTGGCCCAGTCCGGGCACAACCTTGGCACGCCCTGTTGAGTCACAACTGATGAACCACTTTTTTTATGAGGTATTTCTCGCCAGCCCAGCTTTTAGACCTTTGGGACTTAGGGCGATTCTATGGTAAACTCAATACAAATCCAACTGGGGCAGAAATACCCCTACCCTTAATCAGGGACGGAACTACATGGGGACAAAAATACCCCTACCCCTAATCAGGGACGGAACTACATGGGGACTGGAGGTGGTCATGGCCCCTCAAAAAATTGGAAAAAAAGTTCCTAGGGTATCGAGCAATTTCACTTTTTTACATCAGCCCTCAAAAAAATTGAGAATGTTATAGAAAATTTGAGTATGTTTTTAAGTGGTCCCCAAAAAAATATTATTAAATTTTTTTTCTCTACCCTTAATTAGACCTTTATCAATGGCAATCTAAACCCAAACCCATGTCATATTTTGTTATAAAGAAATTAATGACGTCGAGGAATAATCCAATGCCATATTTTAGTAAGTATACACAGAATATGATGACATTTCAAGACAAAAAAACTCCAAATTACTTCATTTGTTCAACTTTTTTTCAATAATAATTCAAAAAATCTCCAAATTTGAAATTATCCTATCCTAGACAATAATTTGTTGAGAAAGATGCTCATGACAAATTGCCTATGATCACTGTAGGCGGTAAAAACGATACCTACTTAGATTGAGGAGATGAACCTCTTAGATCAGGGAAGACCGAACGCCGGGAACCTCTACGGGGCTGAGGAACCTGAAAAGGGAAGGAGAAAGGCTTGGGTCAGAGCCCCTGGCTGCCGTGAGCCAAGGCGCTCCGATGCCTGAGTTAGTTCTGGAAAAAGACTAAACAGGAGGAAGCCTGAAAGGGGAATGAGACGATGTGTTCAGTATTGCGTGTTGCGTACCTCTATGGGGTCATCCCCAGTGCCTATATGGGGGCACTCCTCGTTCATTCTCTCTATCAATGAGAGTAGGTGGGATGAGGTCCCATCGATCCTTACCCTGACAGGCAGCAGTAGGTGAAAATGGAACATCTCATCCTAACTTTCCATGCCTTCAGTCAGTTGATGTTAAGGGCTGATAAAGCTAACTTCTTATCGCCATAAATGAGCATTCCTATCGTCATAAATGAATGCTCCTATCTATCAGGGCGCGCCGTACTTCCCGGAGGAAAGTGGCGGCCCGCTCTGCCTTCAGCATTTTGTTCCGAGACCAAGAATGGCTTGGCCGTACTGTGCTTTTGTGCTGAGCTGGCACTCACGCCGAACTGCTGAGCCGCCCTGCCGTGCTGGTACTCTTGACCGAGCTGACGGGCTGTGACTAAAGGCCGAGGTGGTCAGCAAGTCCTACTGTAATCTTTGCTTAATTTCGTCATTACAGTGTTTTACCCACACAATCACCATCTAAATATATTGATTACTCAAGGATGATGCGCATATGTCAGGCATGTAACAGTGGAAATGAGTTTGAGCCAGCACATACTTGGCACAAACATTTGAAACAGTAACTCTCTATAGGGAGAGTCAATTGTAGAGATTAATCACTAGTTAAATGATATGGCTGGCTCTTCTTACCCATCTGGTTTTGTTGCATTAATATTGGTCCCCAATACACTAATATATAAGGTAAAAGCTTGGCAGTTCACAATTTCATACGGCACAACACCTAGCAAAGTATGTAAGTGGTCCACAGATGAATGGAGTCCATCATCTTTCTTTTGACCGTTCAATATGCTGGCTGCTGATCAAACAATTCCACCACCTATTGTCTATTATGTTTCGCCAACAAAACCTTACACTGTGGGACCCATCCAAGATCAAAGAACCAAATGACCATACACCTCAGACATTGACCTTCATGAAAAATGATGCTCTTCTATTTCACAGAAAAAACAGAACATTTACATTAAAAAAAAAAAAAATGGAACAACAGAGGCAAACATAACAAAGATACATACAAATGAGTAAAAAAAAATTGTAACATGCCATATCCTTCTTATTATCCCAATGTCCTGATCAAGCGGTCGAGATCTTTGGAAATGGAAGAGTTAGATAGGAGCTCTGGGTCTATTGCTAGAGTTTCCACAAGCTCTTTGGGGACAATACACTTCTCTTCCATGTACAGTTTCTCTTGGATTTTTGGGGATGCAAGCACACGAAGTTCTTCCACATGTGCTAGTTGGGCACCTTCCTCAGCTACCTGAAAGTGCACGTGCTTAGCCATTGGACAATGGTAACAGCAATCTATGCCACAATTTCACAAATTCATGCTAGTAGTAAAGGTAAATTTTGGTGTAAAACAGTGAATTTACCTGAAAAGAGCCGATAAACTCAAGAATTCCAACTTGAGCCTGCAAATACTTCACGTAATTGAAAGCAGCTTGAAACATCTCAGCCGTGTTCATCTTATTTCCACCTGGAATAAGCTTCCCAAGCTCTTGAGTCTTCTCACTAATCCTCTTCCTCCTCTGCCTGGCAGCCATGCTCTGTGCTGACAAGCAACCCCCATTTGATTTCTTGGAGCTCTCGCTGCTGCCGGGCGAGAAACCCATCATTGGCAGCTGAAGTTCTGCTGAAGAAAATGCGAATGCCGGCAAGAACGCGGGTGCAGGGCGAGTAGCAGCAGCAGCAACAGACCCATCAGAGTAACCATAGATGAAATCCGGGGAATCGAACTCTCCACAGTTTCTTGCGCGTTTCGGGTACTGGTAACACTCCCATTCATCCATTGGATAGGAATTTGGTGGGAGAGAAATGATTGTTTCTGGGGCATTGAGGTAAGGAAGGTGATGGGTGTTGTCATCTAAGTAGGAGAGATCTTCTGGCTCGAAGAAAGAGTCGACCAAAGTGTTTGGAACGACACAATCATCACAGAAACAGAGGAGGTCTGTAGCTATATCAGCTTGTTCATGCTGAAATGCTGCCATCTCTGTATCTAGGTGCGGAAATGCTTCCCAACTCGGACGGTAACTCAGTGCCATTGAGATGAAAGAAATCTGCAAACCTGAGTAAAACTCACTTAGAATGCTACTGAATATAAGGTTAACAAAACTAAAGTAATCCCATAATGGGTTTCATTCCCCTGCACCATGCTTGCAAAAATAACTGAAAAACAGAGCATATTCTCATGCATTTTGGTCCTCTTCACTAGTACATGGAAATATCCACTTCATGAATATGATGCAGTGCTCTTTGTAACTGTAATCCATCAAAGCAATGGAAAGAAAAGAAGCTTTTTGATGAACAAGACCAGCTTCTCTTGAAAGTAAAATGAAGATGCAAAAGAGTCAACTGACCCATGTTTGTTGTGTGTGCATATGTATGAGCGGGAGAGGGAAGAGAGAGAGAGAGAGAGAGAGAGAGAGAGAGAGAGAGAGAGACCGTCCAAGATACTGTAGACTTCACTCCCAGATAAGCCGTCTTTCGTTGAATTAAGTGGACAAAAATGGAAGACTTTACAGCTTAAAACCGGATTAGAGAGAGAGAGAGAGAGAGAGAGAGAGAGGTGGGGGTTCAGTTATTCAGTTGCCGCATGAACTGCTACCACTTGGCACTTAATTCGGTTGCTGGTGACTTCGTAAACAGACGCAGATTAACTGACACTTGTACCTTGTTTTTAGTGGGGCTATGCACTGTTTGTTTAGTTGGGGATCGTGGCCCATCCAAGTCCTATGAGGTGATCTTGCCCAATGATCACTTGCAATTCCTCCTCAAACTTTCAGACTTTTCAGTTGGGACACATTCATTTGATGGGAGTCCCAAGTCCCAACCTCTTCAAGGGTAAAGTCCCATTAGTTTCCAGAAGCGGTTAGATTTCTTTTTTATTATAGGTACTTTTGGATTCAGCTACAGAGAACCTGGATTTGGTAGCTCCAAAGGAAACCCCACCCATATATGGTGCAGGTCTGAGGTCCTTGCTCCAAAACTCGTTTTTGACGTGGAGTGAATTATAACATATTAAAGTCAAGAGTTTTTTATTTAATTTTGACCCGATTAGTTTCAATTTTAACCTTTTTACTTGGGCATTTGTAGAAATGTATAGGTTAAAAGATTTGAACTCGTGACCTTCTATATTTTTAAATAACTAACCTAACCACTACGCCACTCAATACTCGTAAATATTCATATGTGAGAAATTGTTAAAACTAATTAGATGGAGCGTGGACCCTAGCCTGGTGGGTCATATGCCCATACTTAGCCCAAGTTATTATGCTAGTCAAATATTACTGATAGTTAGGTAAGCAATCGAATCTAAGGTAGGACCAAGTACTAGACAGGCATTGTGACAGGTACTCATGTAAATCTGGCCGTTTGATGAGGGGCTTGGCCTGGGAAGCCTACACAAATGAGGGTTTTCCTACAAAAATGAGGGGTTTTCTTTTCTCTTGTCCTTATGCTTTAGGGAGTGTTTGTGCACATCCGCAGAAGAGGAAAGCGCCATTTCCTCTTCCGCGGAAGAGGTTTCCGACCTTCATGCTGGGATCCCGTAATCCACTCACTGCGTGGAAACTAAGCACAAAGAGAGGAAAATGCAACTTTTTCGTGGCTACACCGAACAAGAGAAGTACGAGCCGGACATTCCGGCGCCTTATTGGCAGAGGTTTTCCGCTGAACACTGCCCTGCACAAACAGGCCCTTAAGGTAGGATGGGGCCAGATTTTGAAAAGCACGCGACCTTGAGGGCTGGGTGAAGGTAAGACCTAGCAGCCCTACCAGTCCTTTGTCCACTATATATATATATATATATATATACTAGCAGCAAAGCCCCGTGCTAAGCCCGTGGCCAAAATTGAAGATATACAAAAATATAAGAGTTTTTAAATATAATTAATAAAAAGTAAATCTAAAATAATATATTATAAAGAATAGATAAAAGGAATTATATTATGATGGATTATAAAATCCACTAAAAATAATATCTTTATTTTTTAAAAGAAAATCCATATTAACAGAAAGAAAAACCATATGCTAGTGGCTTTGGGAAAAAACCCCTAACAAATTAATAAAAATAAGATCTTGCTCTCCTTGGAAAAAAAAAATGTATAAAAAAACCCCAATGAAATTCGCAAAATGTGATTATAATCTCTTTGAAAAACAAAATCCAAAAAATTCAAAGGAATGAAAATGCCCAATGTTATGGATAATAATATGATTTCCACGTCTTAGAAAAAAAAAAAAAAAAAACTAACAAAGCCCACAAACATTATCTAAGATCTTACGTACAATCTCAGTTGTATTGTACCCACCTTAGATTGAATTTTGATTCTTACATAATAATTAGTTGCGATGATTTGATTAAACTTTTTTGACCTTTAATTTCTACTTATAAATTCAAAATTTGTTTGAATCTGTAGTGGCAAACATTTATTGGATTCTGTATTAAGTAGTGTAGCTTTGCGTGTGTGTTGGTGTAGGTGGCGTGGGGTGCTTGGCATCACCTACAAAAGAGGGTATCTAGTTTGTAAATGGTGGGCTCGACCAGGGCCTCAGTTTCAGGCCTGTGAACTGTCCTAGGATGAATATTAGCCCCCCACAAACTAAATTAACCGAGCTTAGCCTTAGATATATTTCAAGCTTCTTGTTTTGATAGTTCTGTTCCTTCTTGTGAGAGATCAAGAAAAAAGTTAGGAAAATATAGATGGAGTGACAAGGTTTCACAACTATTGAGATATGGGCCCTATTGAGTAGTTATTCAATCCTATTAAGAGGATGAGAGATTTCAAGAAATATTAGAATGAGATATTTTAGGAGGATGAGAGATTTTAGGGAAGTATTATTAGAGGGAGAGATTTGGAGTGGCCCACATTAAACTCAAAGCTCTGTGTGTTTTTATTAATATTTTTCTGAAAGGAGAAACTTTCTAGGGATGACGTGGCACCCCTCATAGCCCACCTCTCCCTTTGCTTTAATATATATAATTGTATAAGACATGTGTGTGTAACTTATGAAATTGATTTTTTTAATTATATTATATAAAAATGGATGTTTTTAACCTAAATATGTATTCAATTGCATGCAAACAGACATGATAGTTTCACAATGAATTTTTATGTATTCCAATTCCATGCAAAGAAACAAAGCCCGTTCGACTCAATTGCTTTCAATGCATTCCAATTTCAAACAAACAGACATTCCCCATTTGACTCAATTACTTTCCATGTGTTATAATTCCATAGAAGCAAACGGGCACATTTGACAATGAATCCCAGTGTATTCTCATTTGACAATGAATTCTTACGTCGTATCTAGCCAACTCACAAATACACATCCATACTTCAAAAAAATATATACACACCTAGACTTAAGTAGTGTATCAGAATTGAGGTGTAATTGAATTTAGTATAGGGAGTTGGCCAAATACATCTTCAATTAAAGAGCTTTATCAGAGAAAAGAGCCATATCATTTGATGTGGTTTAATTTTTTATTTTGTTTTTTATTTTATTAATTTTAATCAAATTTTTAAATGGTCAATTTAAAGGTAAGTCCCACTTAAATTCAAGGTGCTAGGATTATATAAGAAAGGCCTTAATTTGAAAGTTGCTATTAGAGAGGTGAGAAACTGGGGGAGCGAGCTTCTGTAAGCATTAGAGAGGTGGGTCCCCTTTTATATATATGTGGAAAAAACATTGAGGTGGAAACCTTTTTTTTTAAAGAAAATTTTATGAAAAGAGTCTCGGAATTTAGTCATTTCTCGCGAAGGGTCCCTGGAAATTGTACAGCACAAACGGGGTCTGTCTGAACCTCTTCCGTTTTTTGATTTAATGTTAAGGGGAAGTCTAATAGAAGCAATGTTAGCGTCGCTCTAAGCGATTTTCTTAAAACATAGATTTCTTTTGTTTCTTCTTCCTCTTCTCCCACCTATTTCTCTATCTTCCCTACTCCATTTTCTCCCAATCATCTTGGAAAAAAACAGTATCACATGCTTTATAAAAATATTACCACTAACCGACATACAGTTTCTTTCTTTCTTTCTTTCATATTCTTAATATTTATCTTGGAAAGTGAAAGAGACGAGAAAAAAACCGGCAGATATAACATTGACGAATGGTTCCGATAACAATCTTATGCTTTTACATTATCATGTAGAGCTTACCCTCAACCCATGAACTCATCGATGAGAAAACGAGAGAGAGGAAGGTCGTTGCAGGTTTGGAACACCTATATTTGCAGCTTTTTCGCCGGTATGAACAGTGAAAAACCTCACAATTTTTTCCACCAATGTGTACATAACCCAAATATGTTACCCAAGAGATTCTGGGTATTTGGACATAAAGGTGAGAGGTGATAATCATCCTCTCCCTACACTTGAGGATGATGGAAGTATTGTGTGTGGTGGGTTGGGTGAGAAATGGAGTGGGAGATTTGGAGAAATATTGTGAGGCCCCTCTCCTTGTGGACCCTCATTTGAATTTAAATATTATAAGTTAAGGTAATTATAGTATAATTGTACTAATTAATAGGGATTAGTAAGGGTAGATAGGTATTTTCCTAAGTCTTAGCCTATTTTCTAGGAATTAGGCCTTTGAGTATTTTATAGGTTTTGTAGGGTGTCAATTGTAATTTTTATAGGGTTTTAACTATTAGAGGCCCTAGCTAGTAAATAAGTAATTATAGGAGGGGTTTTCCACTTGAAAAGCTTCTAGAATTTCCCTAAAAGATCCATTTGCCCATGTCCTTATCTT
Organism: Persea americana; assembly: GCA_029852735.1. Classification (NCBI taxonomy): domain Eukaryota; kingdom Viridiplantae; phylum Streptophyta; class Magnoliopsida; order Laurales; family Lauraceae; genus Persea; species Persea americana. Next base: position 14,670,571 of record CM056814.1, read on the forward strand.
AATCCTATTTTAACTAAAAGGCCTTTTGGTAATTATCCCTAACCCTAACCTATATAAGCTATCTCATTTCAAATGAAACTAAACCCTAATTCACTCTCATCTCTCATTTCTCAAGAACCCTAGCTCAAGACCTTAATATAAAAGAATGCCATCTACTACAATTCCTACTACTACTTCCTAAGGATTTCTCTCTTATTGGTCTCTTCTTCCCCTATAAGAAAAGGTAATATTCTCTTCCTAAAGTTCAATTTCCTTGGAATTATATCTTCTTCTTTCTAGATTTCCTTTCTAAATTGCAATTCTCTTGTGGATTGGGTATTAGGAGCAGTAGATTGGATTGGTTTGAGTGTTGGAAGACCTTAGAGGGCTTGGATTGCCATTAAAACTTGGATTTCTTCTCTTTTGTCAATTTCCTTTGCAAATCTGGATTAAGGCAAGTGCAATATATTTACTTAGCATAGAATACATGTTTAATGTCTTTGATTCTAAAATTTACATCCAATTGATGCTTAGATTTACCTTTGAGCTTGTGTTTATGGATTATTGGCCATTGATGGATGAGTCCTCTCATTTGGAAGATCTATGGCCCGGTTTGATGATGGATGGTGGCTCATAGAAGTGTTTTTGTGGTTTTATGTGTTTATGCAATGAATGGAGGAGATTGGAGAAGGTTTTGATGAAAAATGGACTAAAGGGTGGAAATCCCCGAATCTGGGTTCTGCAACTCGTCGCTGTCCGATCAATCAGACAGAGGATCCGATCGATCGGATAATCAAATTTAACTGTCAGCCCTTCAGGTCCGATCGATCGATCCGACAGTCTCCTAACTGAGAACTGGGACTTCCATTCTTTACAGAATTTCAGTGTGTGCGATCGACCACCCAGGCCAAGAGGTCGACCAGACACGCAGAGAATTCCAACTCAGGACATTGCCTGCCAGGTGCCTGTTTACTATTTCTAGTGTACGCGATTGACCGACTAGGCCAGGAGGTTGACCGGGCACACTGCATTGAGGGTCAACCTGGGAGCCAACATCATGACTTTCCGGTGTACCCGGATGACCAACCTGCGCTAGATCGCTCAGATACACTGTCCAGTGATTTTCCAATTTTCAAATTCTGAGGTTGTGACCGGTAGTGGGGCCCATTGACCATTCAAATAGACTTTCATTGATGTGCCAAGCATGAGTCAATAGTGTGGCTCAACCTTGACTCATGGGGACCACCAAGTTGGGTATAGGGTTTGGATTTGATGTCAATTCGATCCTTAAACGTCGTCGAAGATGCCTCGTAAACTTCGGGAGCACCAAACACAGTATCCTTGGCATCTAACACTTCATTTATGAATCAAATTAACTGATAAGGACCTAGACTTGAAAGTGGACCATTACTTAGGACGGACTTTCGATATTTCATGTTGATTCTCTTACTTGGAGGTTTATTCCACTTATTGCATTGTTGTCACTCCTATGTCCTTATTATTGTTTATACCCATTAATTAAATGGAAAATGAATAACATGAACCTATGACTACTTAGAGGTGACCCAGTGATGTGATGGGGTGATTATTGACTCATGTTTATGTCTAGGCGGGCCCTCATATGGCTCAAGTTGGGATGCGTAATACCCTAGGATGAAGAGGTTGGCTATGTTGGATTTGTGTCTCATTGTGGATGAGATTGGACTGATTATTATTGGAACTAGACTTGTTGTCTTAGTTGGATTGTTTTGGACTAGGGCCATTGTTTTGGTGGGCCTTAGTATGGATCCAATGTTGGACTTGGACTGGGACTGTGATCCATGGATTGAATTTGTACTTGAATCTCTTAGGGACATTATTAGGACCTTGCTCGCACAAGGCTAGCCTAGACAGACACAGACCTGTATTTTTTCCTTGAGTGGGCATTAGCATTAACTTAGTTGTCTTAATCTCAGCCTTTGGACCGATCATCACTGATAGGAGCTATTACGAGTGTTGAGGAGCTATCATGATGAGCTATGTTTAGACGGACGGTGTGATAAAGGGTCCGGTCTTCTAAGTGATGAGTGTTGCTTGCGGGGCTCGTCATTCCTCAGCACTGGTTAATTTTCCCCTTCGTGGCTATGTTCAGTATGGGAGGGCTACGGCATAATATCCCGCGGTGTTCAGCTTGTGTGAATATGCCATATTATTGTCTGTTAGATTAGATAACTTAATTTATCCTGACCCCAACTGCTTTGTCTTGCTTAATTGCCTAAATTATTTACTATTGCTATTCTTATGATTATATGATTGTCTTTACTCTTTTGATGCATACATCATATGTTACTTGTATACTGTGTCTTGCCAAATCCTTGGATCTGACCAATTCTTGGTGCTTAGGTATTGACCCCGACTATGAGAGTGACACGCTCGTCCAGGCGCCCATAGTTGGAGACTATGGGGACCAGCTAACCTAGAGGTCGAGTTGGACGATGGAGTGCCTGCACATGGGGTGTGAGAGTACTTTCTTTTGGGATTTTGAGTAGTTATGTTGTGAGCAGGGAGGTAGATTGATATGTACAAACTTTTATTCATATTCTGAGATTTAGGACAGACCCTAGCCTGTCACATTTGATTCATTTGTTATGATACCTTATGCTTCCGCTGTTGTTACATTTGCTTCCATAATTCAACCATTGATGATATATTGTTTAAAAAGTTTTAAATTGGACCTCACTGCGGACCTACGATCTTGGAAGTTCTCGGGTTTTTCGGAAAGTAGCACTAGATTCGGGTGCCTGGACGGAAATCTCGATATTCGAAATTGGGTCGTTACAAATATGAAGGAGACAGAGAAGAAGAAGACGTGAGGAGTGACGCTAGCGTCACCAAAAAAGGGAAACCACTTACCATCTATTAGCGCATTGCCCGGTTACAAAAGACATTTGGAAGATGTTTCCTCAGGCTATAAAAAATCCGACCCAATTCTAATCCTTCTCTCAATGGTTCCGGTAAAGGCTATCATCTTCCTTACTAAAAAATGGAGTCTACATGAGCTGGTATATATGAAAATGAGAAATGAGCATCTCTTTAATCATTCCCTAATAAGCCCCCTTCAGTTAAACACAAATCCCTATTTGCATTGCATGAGTGGAATATGTTTGATTTCGTCTCTATGACAATCTCTTCTGCAGATGTTCCACCATATATTTGGATCTCACCCCTTGGAAATCATATAAAGCTGAAATCTGATGGTGCTCTTAACCCCTACAAGCAAACTACAGGGATTGGAGTTATTATACGGAGTTCGGCATGCACTCTTGTCACGAGTTTCGCTAAGTAGCAAATGCTCTTGAAGAAGAATTGCAGGCTCTCTTAAAAGGGGTTGAGATTTGCAGCAGCCTAAATCTTCATCATGTGATAATTGAAGGCAATTGTCTCACTATAGTTAACTGCTTTACATGATTAGCTGGAAGAAAGTCCTTCAAGCTCTTATGAAGTTGAATTAGTGGGAAGCAAGATTTTGCAAATGTACAGCTAATAGGGTAGTAGATATGCTATCAAAGTTCGAAATACCAAAGCCAACCCTATTCCAATCAACAGTCCCGTCGGGCATTCATGAGCAAAACATGCAGGACTTTTAGGCTACTATGACTTATCATATTATGTTTGAGTTTGGCGGTCAATGTGCTTATGCTTCCTCTTCTTTTGTTCCAACATATTGTATCAAGCGTCTTTCTAAACTCACGGTATCCAATCAGGTTCCGATGGTTGGTGGATCAAGGTGTATCTTGGAAAGGCACTTCCTATAGTGTTTTGTTGCCTTCTTGTGTTGGTGGTGGTTGTAATAGGCTTTTGTCAGTTTAGATATGGTTGGTTTGTGTTTGGGGTTTGTCTTGTTGGTCTAGTAGAGTCTTCTTTTGGTGTGTTTTCTTGTCTTTTGGTCATCTTCTTTTGTTTTAAATGAAATCCCTTTTCTCAGCAAACTAAAGAAAAAAAGAAGAGGATTTTACGGGAAAAATCCTGGAATTTGGACATACCTCGGAAAGGGTCCCCAAATATGGTATTGTACTAACGAGGTCCGTCAGGCCTTATTTCATTTTTTTTTCAACTTTCATATGAGTGAAGCTAGCGTCACTCGTGTCTGACAAGAGAGACACTAGCGTCGCTCGTCTGAGCATTTCCTATGAGTGTAAAAGTGCGCTGTTCGAAAAGCAGGCAAACGTGATTATAATTAAGTGAAAAATAGCATATTATAAGTTCATAATATGGTCTTCAAAGGCCCCAAATATCAGACCAGAAAAACCCTCGAGAAGTGGTCTAAAAAGTGCCTTAAACAGGGGTACTCAGTAAGGTGTTTGCAGATTTTCTTAACCGAGTTGCAAAAGTGTACAGTTTGAAACGCAGGCAAACGCGATTGTAATTAAGTAAAAGATAGAAGATTATAAGTTCATAATATGGTCTTCTAAAGCCCCAAATATCAGCAAAAAAAAAAAAAAAAAACCCCTCGGAAAGCAGTTTAAAAAGTGCCCTAAACAAGGGTACTCAGTAAGGTGTGCAGATTTTTTTAACCGAGTTGCAAAAGTGCACGGTTTGAAATGCAGGCAAACGTGATTGTAATTAAGTGAAAAATAGAAGATTATAAGTTCATAATATGGTCTTCGAAAGACCCAAATCTCAGCCAAAAAAACCCTCGGGAAGTCGGCTAAAAAATATCCTAAACAGCGGTACTCAGCAAGGCGTTTGCAAATTTTCTTAACCAAGTTGCAAAAGTGCACGGTTTGAAACGCAGGCAAACATGATTGTAATTAAGTGAAAAATAGAAGATTATAAGTTCATAATATGGTCTTCGAAAGCCCCAAATTTCAGCCAAAAAAACCCTCGGAAAGTCATCTAAAAAATGTCCTAAATAGGGATACTCAGCAAGGTGTCTGCAGACTTTCTTAACCAAGTTGCAAAAGTGCACGGTTTGAAACTCAGGTAAACGTGATTGTAATTAAGTGAAAAATAGAAGATTATAAGTTCATAATATGGTCTTCGAAAGCCCCAAATTTCAGCCAAAAAAACCCTCGGAAAGTCATCTAAAAAATGTCCTAAACAGGGATACTCAGCAAGGTGTCTGCAGACTTTCTTAACCAAGTTGCAAAAGTGCACGGTTTGAAACTCAGGTAAACGTGATTGTAATTAAGTGAAAAATAGAAGATTATAAGTTCATAATATGGTTTTCGAAAGCCCCAAATATCAGCAAAAAAAACCCTCGGAAAGTTGGCTAAAAAATATCCTAAACAAGGGTACTCAGCAAGGTGTCTGCAGATTTTCTTAACCAAGTTGCAAAAGTGTACGGTTTGAAACGTAGGCAAACGTAATTATCATTAAGTGAAAAATAGAAGATTATAAGTTCATAATATGGTCTTCGAAAGCCCCAAATCTTAACCAAAAAAACCCTCAGAAAGTCGGCTAAAAAATGTCCTAAACATAGGTACTCAGCAAGGTGTCTGACGAGTGACGCTAGTGTCGCCCATGGTGATGCTAGAGTCGCTTAGAAAAAAGTATAAAAAAATAAAAAAAAATTTGGCGGGAAGACCTCATTAATAATATACAATATTTGAGGACCCTTTCCGAGGAATGTCTAAATTTTGGGACTTTTCGCGTAAAATCCTCAAAAAAGAAAAAGAAAAGCAAAAGACCTTAAACCCAATTGAATCAAATATTGCTAACACACCCAAACAAGTGTTCAGACTCTCTTAAGCCGTCACTTAGAGAAATCTAGATTTGAAGGACTAGAACTCTAGAGTTAGGTTCACTTATTGAAAATCCAAGCTGTTCAATAAAATCCCTCCCGTTAATGGGGTATCACTAAATTTTACCCTAATAGGATTTGTGATGCATGCCCTAGGGTTAGGGTTTGTGTGAAAAGTGCTCAAAGAATAATGGGAGCTGAAACACGTGTTCAAAGACACAATGGGAAGTCTATGCATAGACCCGATAACTATGACAAACCTCAATTGGAAAACCCAACTTTAATTGATCAGCTCTATGAGAATCTCTACTCTCTACAATGTCATATAAATAAGAAACATAACTTAGGACCTAAGAAACCTAATAACCTATCTTAGGAAATAAAATAAGAATCCTAATGGAAATGAAAACGAAATCCTAATTAAAACTTTTGAATAAAATTAGAAATAAAACCTATACTTAGGCCCTATACATGTGGCCTAAGGTCCATCTGCATCAATTTGGTCCCATTATATGATTGACCATTTTATAAAAAATGTGATAATGAATAATGCATAAAATTGTTTTAGCCATAGCCTTTTATTAAATGATCAATCTTATGGTGTATGCTTATTTATTTATTTATTATTATTATAATAAAGGTTGTTCCAGCCTTTTGGGCTGAACTAATCCCTTCGGGCCCGAGGGAGCTGAGTAAATCTCCTGTACCCCAAGTGGGATAGCACAGTTTCGAATCCTCAATCTTTTTCGAGCAAACCGCGGTTCTAAGACAACCGAGCCCCCTCAAGATTTATGGTGTACCTCAAACACAAGTTGGGATTCTATTTTGAGCAGATTTCTTTAAGTCAAAGCCTCAGAGAATTTCTTTTCTTTTTTCTTCTTTCTTTTTTTTTTTTTTTTTTTTATAACAAAGGTATCCTTGTGATGTTAACTTGTTATGATTAATCACTCAGGCACACGTCCCCTCACCCCACACGTGCATCGGTTATATCTTGGGGGTTTCAAATACAAAACCTCTAAAAGTTAACCCGTGCCTTATTTCGAGAGCCAAACACTTAGGCGGTGTAAGGCTCATAGAATCAATAATCATATATTTGAATCGGTTTTAGGTCAATTAGACCCAAAACAACTCAGGGTATTTTTTCTCCCCCCAAATATTTGCTAGTATAAATCTGAAATTAAAAAAAAAAAAAAAAAAAAAGAACCTCAAGCGATTATAGTCTTTCTAGGTCTGTGGGTCTTTATATACTCTCGCACAAAATATACAAAATCTACCCTCTGAAGTCTGACCTGCCCAGAAAGTTTATTTCTCCACTGGCGACTGGCCGCTAAAACAACTAGCCGACCCAGGAGTCAGCTTAGCACTACTGCATATATAGAATCGTTGGGTGGCCTTTTTCTTCCCGTGGCACTAGTGCAGAGAGTTTTACGAAGAAGAAGACGAAGAGGTAACCACATCGTCCATGGAGAAGCAAGGCAGCAACAAGAAACAGATACTCCTTTTCTACTGTGTGGAGTCGGAAGATCTCGCTCTTAAAATCGCTGCAGAATCCGACTCTATTCAGCTCCAATCCATAAACTGGAGGTCCCTCTCTTTTTCTATCCCATTACCCCCCGTTTTTTCTTTCTGCTTTTGCATATCTATAGCTTTGATTGCTTTCCCCTTTCATTTCCTCTTGTTACATGGATCTTGTTCGTTTCTGCTTCTGTAGTGCTGTTTCTTTCTCATGGGTAGTCATTATTTTCTCTTTTAGATTTTTTCCCCATTTCGTCTGGGTTTTCTTCTTGTTTTTGTAATGAAGTTGCTTTGCGTTCATATTAATGATATCTATGCTTTGGGTGCCAAATTTCTAAGTGAATTGGAGGTGGGTTTCTTCTTTTAGCTCTTTTTACTGGGTTTCCTGTTGGGTTCTTTATGGAAGCACCCAGGTTGCAATTGGTTTGATTTGTTGGCAGAAGAGATGTTACTATCATTGCTCTGTTTTGTTTCTGAATGGTGCATATATGGGACATATCAATGCATATAATACTTACAAGTGTTTTTGTTGTGTTTCTGTTATGTTTTTTTTCTTTGTAACTTTCAAGTGATCAATTGATAAGATGAATGTGCACTAAAATTGTTTGGGCAGAAAATGTGTCACATCCTGGTCCCGAATCACCCGGGATAGGGTAATCCCGAGGTGCGACACTCGTACTCTCGTAAAAGTATACCTGTCGTGAGTCTAAGTACAACATCACGAAGGAGAAAATTTCTCTTTTCCACTTGTGAGTCTAGCTCACCATTACCTGTCAATTACATTTAATAGCAGAAGCATCTCAAATAATACACACTAGGTACCATTTCATTGTACTGTCATATTTAAAGTTAAAGTATCAACTTTATAAAAAAGATATGTACACATTAAAACCAAAGTAGGGATTAAAAAAATCACCGTACAACCTATCCAAAATGTATCTCCAACTGTTTCTTGTATCTATCTAGTGTGACTCACACGAAACAAGTCAGTCACACTCTACAATTCCGTTGTAAAAAAGAATCCAAATCGCTCTCCAGTGGACCAGACTACATAGGCTCATTATCTGGCCATTCCTCTAATCCTGGAGGAACATCTTCGGTCTCCTCCTCTTCCTCCTGAGCTGGGCCTCCTCAGGACCAGGAGCTGCACCTGCGTCTGTAACACCAAGAATAGTATCTCAATATGACGATTCAGCAAGTATAGGCATTTATAAAGAAATGTATATTGTTTCAAATCGAATTAAAAGATGTCAATATCAAGTAATAACTAGGCGCTTCTGCCAAAATCGAATAATTCATGCTTTACGAATCAAATGGAGAATAAAACATACTAATTTGGCTACTACGTTGAGCTATTCCTCTCAAAAGAAAGCGAATCTAGTTGGGATGTCACCAGCGACCTGGCCAAAGGCTAGCTGGCTACCCGAGTCTGGAGTTCTTGTGCTCTAGATGACTTACTACGGTAGTCTTAAATAATAAATCGAGTTTAACCGTGTTGAGTATCACAAAGTCGAAGCTAAGTAGTGCCGACTCAATCGAATCGTAGAATAAGTGAATGTGAATAAAGTTTCCATTTATTTCATTTCAAATCAAATCAAATCGAATAATCATTGTTCACATTCATAATTGTTCCAAAGGAATCAACTCCGAATAGTAAACGAATTAGAAATATACCAATATATAATGCATTGAGAAAACAATTCGAAGTCAATGATATTCAACTCAATATGAAATGCAATTGATTTAAGAATCAAGGTAATTACTAGAAAAACCTAATGTAACTATCCCTCGTCTCTCACTATCCCATCCGATGTAGGTTTAGCAAATCTATGTATTATTATCCAAAATCGGTGTCACATTGTATAAATAATTACAATAGACATACTAAACGAAGGCCCATGGCACGATGAGAAACTACCGGACAGTAAACATGAGATAATCCCAGCCTCTCTAGGTATCTCATGCTCTAAAGGTTTCCATTGGACATATAAAGGGTCTAGGTATCAAATTATAGCCCTATATGGTCTTCTGAATTGCCTTAGAATTTTTAAAGTACCTGGATAGTCGGTTAGTTGGCGGTGGCCTGGCAGCTAGCTGCCTGTGGAACAGTCGGCTGGCCGCTAGGTAACCGCCCATCTTAACAAGGATTTTTTACATTCTGGAAAGCCGAACCCAGAGGGCGGTTAGCCGCCAGGTGACCACCTGCTGACCACGCTCCGACTCACAGCATTAATGCTGACCGCCAGAGGTCGGCTAGTCGCTAGGTGGTCACGCGGCTAGCGGCGCCAGGTGACTGGCTGGTGACCGCCGCCTGCCTACGGACAACATTGAACTGAGTTGTTTCATCATTTCTGAAGCTCTCTCTCTTCTCCTTCCATTATTCAACAACTTCCTCTACCAAAACCTGCATATTTGAGCCTCCTTGCTCCCCTCCTTGCTCCCCACTTACAACCATACAAACTCAATCACATCTACATCCAATAATACAAGTATAACATAATCTGTCTATTTACCTTAAGAGGCTAGATTTGTATCAAACTGGAATTTATGAATCACGACGAAATAACCAACATGTAATCCAAATTAAAGCTTATACTTGCCTCAAATTAAGCTTTCCAAACCTTTTGTCTAATCTTTTGCTCAAATGAACCAAAATCCCCAAATATCAAACCTTAATCACAAATACACATAAAAATGCTAATGAATGTTTATGCATGACTACATAAGAGTCTCTTGACTCCATTTCAACTCAAAAACATAAACAAATGGTTTTGATTCTTACCTTAGCAAGAAATCTGAATTTGAAGTTGGGAAAGAAGATGGTTCATGGAAACAAGATAAGATAAGGATGAAGAAGATGAAGGGGATTCCAATCCTTGCCTCCAATTTGCACATCCAACCACCTCTTAGAAAATTTGAAGAGAAAGAAGGAGAATGGAGAGAAAATAAGAAGGAAGAGTTCTTCTCCTCATCCACAAGCGCAGTAGAATGGAATGAAATTGAGTAGAGTTTTAGATGGTTAAGGATACCCATTTTGCAAGAAAGTCCATTGGTTTGGTGTATTTCCATAATGAGTCAAATGATGGCCCACTTACTCAACGTGTGATCAAATGAGGTAAAGTTTGATACGAAAATCGACGTGCTCAACGAGATACACGCGATGATGCCAAGATGATATGCATATGATGCAAAATGAGAAAATCCTAATTTACGTAAAAGTCCTCGACTCTACCCAACTGAGTCAAATTTGTTTCAAATGACCTATTCAAGACTCAAGATTCAACTAACTCACCTATAAGGAACTAATTACATAAACTACTCTAATTAGTAACTAAGTATAATTAAATCAATTAAAACATAATTAATTAGTACTAAACATATTTAATTCGGGTCAGGGTGTAACAAAATGTGAAAATGGTACATGTCCTAATACAGTTTCTAATTTCTTTGCTACCCCTAATATGTAGAGGAAGGAATAGATGTCCCTGACCCTTCTGACAATTTCTAAAATACATCTGCCTCGAGCACATACAAACCCAAGAAGGTGGTTTTAATGGAGCTTTTACCATCACTTTACGCTGTGCATATGCACCCAGCTATTACCATGATTGTTGAATTAGATGTTGAAGGTGGCTCTGCAAGTTTGCTGTTTGCTTGCTGTCATTTTGGGTGTGATGCTTTTATGTTTCGTTGTGTGTATCTCAACAGCTGACCTAGGCTTCGATGGTTGTCGAAGTGAATAGCTGCCTGGGCATCAGAAGAGGTTGTTGTAAATTGTTATTAAAGCGATAATTCCATTTGTCAGAGTTCCTCTTAAGGGATCCTCTTATTCTGTGTCTTTTATACTTGTTTTTCAAATTCTTAGATTATGCCTATGGTGAGGGGGTGGGAGGTCAAATGATTTTCATATGCTGATGCAGGGACTTTTTAATAACTCCAGGAAGGAGGGGATAAGAATAAGGACACTGAACTTTCCAAAAAAGATTAAAGAGACTAAGAGGTGAATATATTTTTAAAAGGAATGTGGAATTGGAGGTCTTCAATAGAGCCAGAGTAACTTCTCTTTTTGGTTAAGTGATAATATCAAAGTAATAAACTTCAAAGGATTTAGTACAAATGGTTGATCTGGGTGGTCAGCAAATGTAGAAGGATTTACTACAAATGGTTGGTCTGAGTTGTCAGAAAATGTATTTCTATTTTTGAAGTACAGCACTCTATACTATATTTTTTTCCAACACTGATGGCCCCAAATTCTCTATGTTGTATCTAGATCTGTTGCACATTATTGTGCTTTCATAACAGAGCTTAACCTGTACACAGCTTGCATTTTTTGTAGCCTTGGGGTACTTTGAGATAGTTTCTATTTAAATTACTGCTGAGAAATTGGCTTGTTTTACTGGAACTTCTCTGTATATTCTGTATTTGTTATTGAATAGGTATTTGTTATTGAATAGAAACAGAGAAATGATGTATCTGGTGTTTATTTCAGGAGCTTTGATGATGGATTCCCAAACCTTTTCATCAATAATGCACATCACATCAGAGGCCAGCATGTTGCCTTTCTGGCTTCTTTCAGCTCTCCTGCTGTCATTTTCGAGCAGATTTCTGTCATATTTGCTTTGCCGCGACTGTTTGTTGCTTCTTTTCAGTTGGTTCTACCATTCTTTCCCACTGGTTCTTTTGAACGCATGGAAGAGGAAGGGGATGTAGCAACTGCATTTACATTGGCACGGATATTGTCCAATATACCCATATCCAGGGGTGGCCCAACTAGTTTAGTCATCTATGACATACATGCTTTGCAGGTTTGTTTTGCTTACATTCTAGAGCTTTAAAGGGGTGGTTGGGTTCTTTCGGTCACATGCATGTTTATTACTCTTTAATGATTTCTTTTTCTTTTTTTATAGCTTCTCTTTATTTACGAAGTTTCTTTGTGTTTTACTAAATGAGAAGTGATCAAGCCCAATCGGTTGTACCAGTTGTGTACTATCCACTATGTATGGTGTAGTTGAGCCACTTAATTGTTTGGTTGGTAGTTGGGTGATAGAAAGGGAACTTCATAGGTTACATATGATCAAAGTTTTCATTTGATTTGATGATCATAACTGTTAAATCAAGACAAAACAGAATGAATGGTTGGACTTGGATCAAGTTGTTCTAGCCGTCTATCTTGAAGGCCCTTTATGCAAAGGTTATGAACTTATGATTGTTGAATAAAATTGGAATTAGGTCATATGTAATCCATGCAGTGCCCTTTCTATCCCTCAGTCCACTTAACATTTAAGTGACTGAACTGGATCCCACAAGTGGGTGTAGAAGCAGCTGCTCTTAATCTTTCTCTTACTATAGTTAAATAAGTGCACAAGATATGCAATATGCTATTTTATCTCCTTGAGTCCAATGTGTTATTCCCGAGAAGAAGCTGATGAACACAATTGCTTCAGGGGTACTTTAATTTCTTAGGCTACATCTAGGTGGAATATTTCTGTTTTTTTTTTCTCCACCAAATATTCCAATATTGGTTTAGATGATTAATTATTTTCAACATCAAAATTTCCATATTGCAATATTTGGTGGGAATGACCATTGAATCTTTCAATATTTTCTCCTGGCCATTTAGAAGCCTGAAAATCTTACCTTACTAAAATACTATAATTTTATATGCAGAAAATATTCTAGTATGTTGATAATACTCACCTTAGTTTGTTGCCTTTTATGGTCCTACTGCTGATTTTATCAAATGTTGCAGCAGTCTAGTTAAGTATGCTTGTTTCCGCATGCCGCCGCCCCACCTTAACATATTTTTTACCCATTCTCCGAGTCTTTTATTACTGTGTGAAAAAAAAGAACCTTATCCAGAATTAAGGACAATACCATAAAATCTTTTATTACCGTGTGAAAAAAAGAACCTTATCCAGAATTAAGGACAATACCATAAACCAGATTTCCCGAAGTTATCAGAAAATGTAAGGTGGTAGATACCTTTCTTTTTAGAAGTTAGCCTATTTTGTCATTTTTACTGTCAATTCTTTCATTGTATGACAATTTCTTCAAATTATTTACTATGGATTTTTTTTGTAATTGGTCTATGTTGTGATTGTGTATGCATTTTTTTCTCATCTCTTTCTACTGGCAGGTGGGGTAATTTGTTACTGTTCAATTCCTCTTTGATGCCCTTTTGATATCTCCTGTTGGTGTCTATAATCTTGATGACCTTAAAAAAAAAAAATTTCTTGTTAATTCTCCATTCTCCAATTCTCTCTCTCCCTCACCCCACAACCAAACACCCGCCGCCCCCCCCCCCCCCCACCATCTATAGATATATAATGTGCTAATACTTGCTCTGATTGCTAATGAGGAAGTAGAATTCTGAAGCAAGCTGAGCCCCACAAACCCCATTGTGCTGAAGTCTAAGCATCACAACATGCCCAACAGGTCTGTCCATAGCAGGAGGCCCTGACCTCTCAGCCGAGCAAACCAATCCATCCAGCTACGCATGCAGTCCTAGCAGGGCGCGCTAGATGTTTATTATGATGTTTTCTTTGAGAGTCCTTAACTTAATTAAGTCGTTCCTCTCTTTTCCCCCTTTTTAGATGGTTCTTTTCTAATTCCTTTTCCCTTTCAGTTTACTTGATTGACAAGCATTTAGAATTGAAAAAGGAAATCTTAGATGTTGATTTTTTTTATTGATTAGAAAGAGTATCAGTTAATAATAATGTTATTTTGCTGTAACCCAACAACTGAGTCACCTAGGAAATGAATGGCTGTGAGTCTTCTCTATCTTTTGTGCTGTGTGATTTGATCATTTGGCAAGTGAAACCAATGAATTGGGTATTCTCTTGGGATTTTCTTTCGAACTATCCTGTGTATCTCCTCCAGTTGCGTCAAACTTACAAGGCTGACACCAATCAGATGGGTTAAGGATTAGATGATGACAATGATGGCTTGTTCTATTAGTTGCACTCCTAGTTTGGGGACGGTTCTTGCTTCATAGTTCATACACCTCCTTGTATGTTGGTATTCCCTTGTTTTTTTTTCCAGAGTGGCATTACTTTCCTACAACAAAATATAGAATTGTTCACTATACTACCAATTTGTGTTTACTCAACAAATGCAGCCCTTTAGTAGCTTCAATTGTCATGATCAATTCATACTTACATGTATCAAGATTAATGTTTCTCTTTAGAAACAGCATTGTAGCCTTTTACATATAATGGACATGCCGTATATAGTCCAACCTACTTTTTTCTTTTTGCAACAATGCTTGTGTTAAATCCAACCTCTTGCACTCTATCCCTATCACAGTTTGAACTCGATCAGATAGGTATGCACTATTGACTTGACCCTAAATTTACAATGTTAAATTTGTAGGGCCTTTAAGGTGGCTATCATCATCCAACAAGGGTTTTTTTAGCCAAACCTCCTCCATTAGGAGACCTTTCCATACCATTTTTCCATACCATCCCACACCATGATTGGTCGTGGTCCCAAGTGGGCACTGGAAAAAAAAAGAGCATTCCTTATTTTGGTGCAGTTGGCACATGCTGCATTGTGCCTCATAATATATAAGGGAAACATTGCATGGCATCGGCTCTTTTCACTTCTTGGCAAGCAGTGTTGCAAGTATTGGATCTAGTCTTTGGAGTATCACTTCTCTTGTATCTGTTTTGTACTAGAAGTACACATTTTCATGACAACATCTCTACTTGTTTTTTTCTTTTTAGTAATCTACCTTTTTATTTATTTATGCAGGAACGATTTTATTTTGGAGACCATGTTTTGCCTTACTTTGAAACTGGGATCCCTTTACTGAAGCAACGCCTTCACCAGCTTCCTGATGCCGACAATGTGGGTGTAGTAGCCCTCTACTGCAGTCTTGTCAATTTCTTTTCTCACTACATTGGTACTTAATTCAGGACTCCCAAAAGACCCCATTCCATTTGTTTTGATGAACTGATTATTGTCAAAATCTGTTTATTATTTTCGTGGGAGGTAGAATATCTGTTTAACAGCTGCAAGCATTTACTTGCTGATATTCCTCAGTCGTTGTTTCACTCTTGATCTATAAATTTATAATTTCTCCAGATAGTTGTGGCATTTCCTGATGATGGAGCATGGAAACGGTTCTACAAGCAATTGCAGCATTTTCCCATGGTTAGAATCCTTACTCAAGGATATCAAATGTACTCACTCTGGTTTATTCAAGCTGGTGAAGTGTTGCTTGATGGTTGTATGGCAGGTTGTTTGCACAAAGGTTCGTGAAGGTGACAAAAGGATTGTTCGTCTTAAGGAGGGGAGTCCTGGTGGTCGCCATGTTGTCATTGTTGATGACCTAGTTCAGTCGGGAGGGACACTTATTGAATGCCAGGTACAGCATGTTCTTCCCTTATGCCCCCTTTCTTGAGTCTAGAAAGATGTGCTCTTATGAAGTGTTGTATCTGGTGAATATCTGGCTACCTTGAGCATGCAATAAATATGCTTCTTATGCTGAACTGCTGATGCAGTTTTCTTAATTTGCTTGTCTTGGTTGTACAATTTTCAAAATAACTTCTCGTGTGTGTTTTCTTAATTTACTCTGCTAATGGCATCAGTTCATGGATAGAATATATTTTTGTGGATGCTAACTTTCGTTTATGAGAAGAAATAGGAGAGGTATGCAGCCACCAAAACTACAAGCTAACTACACAGCCTCAAAAGTAGGAGAAAACAACAAAAAGTCAAGGCAGTAAAACATTATCAGTAGAGAAGTCCAAACTCGGTCGCCTAAGCCCCTCCTTAGCTAGTATGTCAGCCATTGAATTTGCACTTGGCTTTACATGGTGGAATAAAACACCATGGTCCCATATCTCTTCCGCTACATCTGCTAATCTCCAAGGAGGCTTACATCTTCCAGAATCCCACTTTATAGCACATAAAGAATCAGCTTCCACCATGATGCCCTGAAGATTTAGCCGAAACGCTTCCCAAAGACCAGTACTTACTGCCAAAATTCCACCTCATTTACACGACAATACCCCGTGGGGCCCGAAGAAGATAAAATATGTGAAGAGGCCCTGTCACTAAAGACTCCTCCAATATCAGCTATATCCGGATTCTGAGCTCACTTCCCTCAAAATTTAAATTAAGAATTCCACGTGGCAGGGGAGAGCACCTTACCAAGGCAAAGCATCTGAGGGGAAAATGCCACCTCCCAATTTCTTAGGATCAAGGAGATTGGTTTATAAAGAAATTCAGGAGGATTGATCCCCATGAAGCACAGAATTCTACCTTAGTTACCATAAAAAAGAAACAAATTACCTTATTTACCAATGAGTCATGCAAGGAAGGTTTTCCATCCAAGGATCATGCATTGCAATATTTCCTAATTACCCATGGAGTTGCCAAAACTGAAGCTCCCCATGTGATTCTGCCTCTAGCCAGCCCCTATTCCTATTTTCCATGCTTCAAACTAGTCAAGAAGAGTATAAGGGCATGTTTGTGTAGCCCATTTCCGCGGAAAAGATTGTAGTTTTCTACGGAAAACTTCTTTTTCATGTGTTTGGTGCGGCAGTTTTCCGTGGAAATGCTTTTTCGCCACGTCAGCTTTTTCCTTCTAGGCATGGAAATAGACTTCCTATGGGGGGGGGTATGGGAAGTCCATTTTCACATAAAACTAACCCCCCAATTTCCTCACTCTCACCCTCACTCCACCTAGCCACCCTCTTTCTTCCTCCTCCCCTCCCAACCCCACCCACCTCACACACATACCAACCCACCCACCCAATAGTTTTCACTAAAAAGTGGTTTTCACTAAAGAAATCCATAGCTGCACCAAACAACATTAGCACTAATTCATCGAGGAAAACCTTTTTGCACCAAACATGAATTTCTAATTTCCTCATAAAACCATTTCTGAGGAATTTAAAAATCATAGAATTTGCTGATGTGGCAATTTCATCTTTCCATGGAAGTTGCCTCTCCACAAACGTGCCCTAAGGGAGCACCAACACTGATTTGCATCACCAACCCTATTCCTATTTTCCATGCTTCAAACAAGTTGAGAAGAGTATAAGGGAGCACCAACACTAATTTGCAGCCAAACCATCTCATGGCAAAGTTCCACAAATCTTGCCTTGCACTTGAGCATCAAGTGGCCTTGCAATTGAGCATCAAGTGATCTACTGATTCTGCATCCGTCAAGCACATGGAACAAGCATTGACTATCCAAAATGAGAACGTTTCCGAGAAGTGACACCCACCCAAAGGCTAGATTTGTCGGCAGCGCTTTGATGTTCCAAACATCATGAATTGTGCTAGGGGCTGGAAACCAAATGAGCTAGGGCCCTGAAAATGAAGTCACCAAGAAACTACTTTCCATAGAACCCATCCATATTCATGGATAAAATATACTTGAAAGTTGAATTAGTCAAAATGTACCTTCTATTTGTAAAGTTACCTTGCAAGTGATGTTACTATTTATTGTTATAACTTTTTTTTTTTTTCTCTTTTTCTCAGAAAGTTCTGGCTGCTCATGGTGCGAGAAAAGTAAGCGCTTACGTCACTCATGGTGTGTTCCCTAATCAATCATGGGAGCGATTTACACACAAGAATTCTGGTAAATTCTCTTACTTCTCAAATATTCTCTTTAGTCATTTATCAGGGTTTAATTTTGAATTTAATTGCTTTCAGAGGGATCAGAAAAGGCTTTTGCATATTTTTGGATCACGGATTCCTGCCCACGCACTGTAAAGGCCATTGCGGGCAAGGCTCCTTTTGAAGTATTGAGTCTTGCAGGATCCATTGCAGATGCCCTTCAAATTTGATACTTATGAGAGGCCTTGTGTTACATGGATGGCAATTAGTGGAGTGCTTGAAACAGGAGGCCTATTTGAATTTATGGTAGACTATGAATCCTGTGATCATTTTTGTCATAACAGTCTTGATTTATTGCGGATATGCAAAACATAGATTATCTACCTGTGGTTAATACCTTTCATATTGTTGCATGGAAATTTGGAGTTCATGAATTCTCTTGGGGTTGTCAATGCGCTGACCCAGCTGACAGACTACTGTGGACCCAAACCAGCCTCAACCGAATAAAAGACAGACCTGGACCTGATCCATTGCAACCCCAAAGTGGCCTATCCTACTGATACCAATGTCAGAGCCCTGGGGCTGTTCCTTCTGAAATGTTGTGGCCGTTAAGAGGATGGGGTGACTGAAACTTCTCAGCAGGAAATACTCGAAAGATATTGTCTAGGATGTCCACAACCGCCCAAGTTAGAGACATTTATACCATCTCCTCTGTAGTAATCTGCAGATGAGGCGGCATTGGCATTTTTTTTTCTCTTTATTGGAGATGCTGGGTGCTGGGAAGGGTCTGTGATTTTTTATTTTTTTAAGTTTATACAATAAGTAAAGGATGCATTTCAAAATAAACCTGAAATTTCCAGTGGGAAAAATAGACCTGAAAGTTAAAAGTGGTTAAACTCATGAGCTGTTTTTTCAGCGACTGAGTGCTAAGGAAAACTGTGAAAAATTAGGAAGTTGATGGCTGGAGGAAGAGACTACAAATAGACAAGTGATACTGTAGACAGCTTGGTTTCTGAAAATGTAAAGCTCCCAAAGGACTTGTGAAGAAAATCTTTTGATATGCGTTTCGATATGTTGCCAAAAAATTTGTTGAAAGTGACTTTTAAAAACTTAGTTTTTGTTTTGAGTAAGTTGCAGAAAGCGAATACCCATGGTGGTTGCTTTCAGTTTTCCTTGAATTTCACTCTCTTTCCAATCCGCTCAACACTTGTATTTGCAAAGTTAAGAAGAGTAAATATTTTATGGGGGATTTCCACAATAATTTACTCTAGTCGCATGGAGGTGAAATGGACATCAATTTTCTACACTTTCATGTATGTGGCATTTTGTCCTTAGCAATTTCATTTTCTCACCATGTCATTTTCCTCTATTAGTTTCCATCTCTATATGCAGATAGAAATTATAATGTCTAACAATGGGTCCTTAGTAGAAACCATAAAAGGCCGAGGAGTTGCAAACGGTGTTCATGGAACTCATTTTCTTATTAAGTCAAGAGATCTGTAGATTTACCTTTATTTTAAGGCAGCCAAAATGACTAAACAAGTAGGAATTAAGCAGATGCAAGTAGTAGACAATATCCATTAAAATAAAGCATCTTTAGATCTTTTGTTAGTTAAGTTGAAATACAAACAATGATACCTGCTGCATTCATATTTCATTAAAAACTACATAAATTTCATGTGTTTTAGGACAAAAAAAAAAAAGACATCCAAAGCTCTGCTATATTAAGAATTAAAGGAACAATTTCAAAAAATTATAAAACGTTTAACTTATTTTTAAAACAGTATATAAAGATTTGAATATTGTAAAAATTTTTTTTCTAGAATTCATTCTATGTTTTATTATATTTTATTTACACCTATTGTAAGTGGTAAATATGATAGTGGACCTATTCTTTTATTGAAGCGAGTCTTCAAAAAAAGAGGACCAATATATTATAAGGCCATTTACTTTGAACGGTTTTGATTTTTGTAAGGGACATTTACTAAAAAGAATTCACTAAAGAAAGTAATTACAGTTGAGGACCCCAATTTCTTATAATATCAGCCAAGGACCTCCCACCAAATCCCATTTTTCTTTTTCCATTTTGCCCTTGGTTAGTTGATAACAACAAAAACCTAATTTCAGGAATCGTCTCCATTCACCCAAATTGGCATAAGATGAGCATTTGAATGAAGAATGATGGAATCATGTTTTTTATATGTTTTCATTTTGGTGAATGGTGGATGATGAATGCAAATGGATGGGTATATGAAGTTCATATGAGACCAAGAGCCAAATTTGATGAGAAACAAGAAAACACAATATTTGTTGATATCAACTAATTATTCAAAATATTAGTCGATATCAACAAATAGATGTAGATAGACAGCTTTCATGTCATTTAGAAAATTCAGTATTTGTTGATATCAATTAAAAATTCATCAATATCAACCAATTATTCGTAGAAATCAACGAATAGTCACTGACTAAATTTCAGGTTATACATTATTATTCTTCTTCCACCCTTTCCATTCTTCCAAAACCTTGCACTGCAATTTTTATCTCCTTATCCTTCTTCTTCTTCTTCGAGAGAGAGCTTTTCTTTCTTCTTGAGAGGGAGTTTGATATATAATAGACAAAGAAGGAAATGGGGAAGCGAATGATTACTCTAGGGTTTGAAGGCTCTGCAAACAAGATAGATGTCGGTGTAGTAACCCTAGGCGGAACCATCCTCTCCAACCCTCGCCACACCTACATCACCCCTCCAGCCCACGGCTTCCTCCCCCGCGAGACCGCCCATTACCACCTCCACCACTTCCTCTCCCTAATTCGCTCCGCCCTAGACATCGCCTCCAACTCCCCAGTCGACATCGACTACCTCTGCTACACCAAGGGCCCCGCCATGGGCGTCCCCCTCTAGGTCGCTGTCGTCGTTGTCCGCATCCTCTCCCAGCTTTGGCGTAAACCCATCGTCGCCGTCAATCACTGTGTCGCCCACATCGAGATGGGTTCACCAGCGCCATCGACCCTATGTTAACGGCGGCAACACCTAGGTCATCACCTACAGTGAGGGCTGGTAGTGCATATTTGGTGAGACCATTGACATTGTCGTCGGTAATTGTTTGGATCGGTTTTGCCCGAGTCCTCTCATCCCAACCCTCATCTTCTGCCGATTTGGGTGAAGGGGGACGATTCCTGAAATTAGGTTTTTGTTGATATCAATTAACCAAGGGCAAAATGGAAAATGAAATATGGGATTTGGGTGAGAGGTCCTTGGATGATATTACAAGAAATTGGGGTCCTCACCTGTAGTTACTTTATTTAGTGAAATTCTTTTTTAGTAGATGTCCCCTTTTTTGAAGTGGTCCCATGGACGAGCATTACGAATTTACCATCAGTGGAAGCCCAGAGGATCCGGACTTTACCTAATAAGCTGACTCAGCTACACGCCATCTTCACCCGGAGTATTCAAATTCTGTTGCCAGTGGGGGTTCTATTCATCTCTCTCCCTTTAAAAATTAGAATTGTCAAACAAAACCCTCCCCATCACATAAGAATGATCCACACCCAAAGGGAAAGAATAGAAAAGTGAAGCAAAACCCTTCTCATCACATAAGAATAATCCACACCCAAATCAAAACCACCCCCTCTCTCTCTCTCCCAAAACATCATTCAACAACAAATCCATCCATTCCTAACCCAAAAAAAAAAAAAAAACAAACAACAAATCTAGCCAAGACCCAGAATCCACCATGGCAGCAATCAGCCTCCACTTTCAGACTCCCTGCTTCCAACCCAAAATCCCCACAATCAAACAGCACCCCATAATCAAAACTTCACCACCCAAAAGGACCCATCTGTCCTTTGCCTCCAAAACACCATCCCAAACACCCCTCACCACCTCCTTTCAAACCCCAGCAGCCCAAAACCAGAACCCCTTGGTGGTTGTGGGTTCTGCCAATGCAGACATCTATGTGGAGATAGAGAGGCTCCCAGAGGAAGGTGAGACCATCTCTGCCAAGACAAGCCAAACCCTTGCAGGTGGGAAGGGGGCCAACCAGGCTGCATGTGGTGCGAAGCTATCCTACCCAACCTACTTCATTGGGCAGGTTGGGGAGGATGCCCAGGGGAGGCTGATCACTGATGCTTTGGAAGGTAGTGGGGTCCACCTGGCCCACCTCAGGACTGTCCCTGGTGCGCCCACTGGGCATGCTGTGGTCATGCTCCAGTCTGATGGCCAGAACTCCATCATCATTGTGGGTGGTTCTAATATGAGCTGTTGGCCTCATGAGCTCCCTCATGAAGACTTGGAGGCTGTGAGGAAAGCAGGGATCTTGCTCCTGCAGAGGGAGATTCCAGATTGGGTGAACACCCAAGTTGCAAAGGTAAGTTGGCTTTCCTAATTGCTACACTTTATTTTTTCTGGGGTACTTGCTACTTTGATTATATGCTTTTGGTTTTGTTACTGGTTCCTTGGAAAGGATATGAGTGCGATCCTAGCAGTAACTTCTCTTTTCTGTTTTATATTGTGGGAAGGATAGATTCCTTTGTAGGCCTTAGGAAGGTAGCTGATGAAAGGAACCATTCAATAAGCTTCTAATTTATCTTTTGTTTATTAATCAGGATACTATGATCTATTAGTTCCTTCTTTGTGGAGGTGGAATGCCAAGGAATGTTAAATATCAATATTGATTTTGATTTTGATGTTTGAGTCATCTGGTATTTGCAATTTGATTGACTTCTAACTTCTAAACAATGCCTGATATGGTAACAGCAACACTTGCTCAAATAACATTCATAATTTATCTCAGCAACACTTGCTCAAATAACATTCATAATTTATCTTTGAAGTGGAAATGATATGTATAAACTATCAACTATTGCTGTTGGGAATATGGCTTCTTCTGAAATTAACCGGGTCCCAGTTTACATAAACATTTGAATCTGACAATACTCCAAATAAATTCAACATGATGCAGTATGATGGAAAAATAAGGAGAAAGAGCACGCAAACTGTACAATGCACATAAGTTTATGTGGTATTGTGGTTCACCCGAAAGGACCATGTTAATGTTTAGTTTGGATAAATACTTAATACTATGTGGACAAGAGTATTACACAGAGAGATACAAGGTTGCATCATATAAGATCCCAGCCCACCACCAGTTTTGAAACTCCGAATATTCCCCGGACAAACCGAGAGAGAAACTCCAACTAAGCCTCAAACCGAGCTTGAATCCATGTGGCACAATTAGGATGTGCATAGAACCTTTAAGAGAAGCTCCCGAAAGCATCCCTTATTGTTGTTGAGAGTTGATCCTTAGAGAACTCCCTTCCAAAGAATTGCCCTTTCATCTCGCCCCCCTCCACTGTCTAACCGAAAGAGCTTCCTTTTTCCAACCGACTTGAGTTAAAAAGCCCCTCATTGTCGCAGTGATTTAATGAAATTCTGTTGACTTTATTAATTGATTAACACTCACCATCCAGCAATTACAATATAAGATACTAAACTATGTGAGCAATGAATTAAGGTGTACAAAACACTCTAAGACGTTAACACATTCTAATAAATGAGATAAAATCAATGTTACTTATATATGTATTATGAATTTATGATACAACATTTGAATTGTACATCCGAAGGGTTTATTTCTACAGAAATGCAGTATGATGTGACAGATTTCCATATTCTGAGAAGTGGTTTTAGGCAGATCAAAGGCATAAAAAATCATAGCCATATGATTGGATTTTCGTCATTTGGTGGAACATGGGAGTCAAACGACTCTCCGATTTTAAATGTTTTGTGGTGGCCATTGGGTTGTCATATATTTTTTCCCCGTAATCGTGTTACTACTACAATTACTGCTTTGACTCTTTCAAGGTAGCCAAATGCCCTATAGTCTAATCAGTGGGTGCATTTTGATGGATCTAGTTGCCTTAAGGATGGCCTCTCCTTTGATGGTCCCTTTCTAATGGGCCCTTATTCGAGCAAACATTGGGTGAGCATTATCTATATTTGTACATTCTAGCCATGACAGATTGTCTAGAATAAAATTCTTTCTTATACTGTGTTTAGAATCCATGTTACAGCCCAGTACTAGCAAATAGTTTGGACTGGATTATGCAATGGCCTCAATCCATTGAATAAACAAGCTGTCAATTGGATGGTTCCACTGCTTGTTTAGCCTCCAATCTGTCAAGCCTGCAGCCAGCCCTCACTCCTCAGCACTCATCAACTTGTGCTCTGTAAGCCAGTGAACACATAACCAAAGAAAGAAAGTTCCACACAGAAGAACACTAGCAATCCAAAAAACTACCCGGTAACCTGTTGCTTCTTTAACCCCTGCCCCCATCACCCCCACTTCACACAAGCACACAAAAATTATGATCCTGTTCACGGAAATAAATCTAAACACTTGAAATGGCTGATATTTTATAATCAAACTAGAAGTCCTAATCTAAGCATATAAAGAAGCAAATAGTCTTAAGCTTAAGACAAAACCAATTTAGAATGAACAGATGAATCTTCAGGGCTTGTTCAAATACAACCCTCTAAATGTGGGCCCCACGTGGGCCTGTCATACAGCATCAGTTTCCCCACAAATAAAGTAGCATATCTAAGGAATCTCAAGTGTCAAATCGCTCCATTTAGGAATCCAACCATAACATCCTTATCCTAGTTGTTTCTTAAGCTTTAATCCTTGTTCAATTTAACAAAATCTCAATTTCTCCTTGAGAAATGAGAAGGCGCATATTCGTTTTGTAGATGTTCTACCATGCTTGAACCACCTTGTCAATGCCCAATTGCAAGCGTTGACACGTCTTATGTTTGAAAGGAGAATCATGCAAAAGTATGGTGAGGCAGTGATTGGAGATGGAACTTGGGACTGCTTTTGAACATCCAACAGAAAACCGGCATCCACTCCCACTCAACATGAAATTACCTAAGATAATCAGAGATTGACCGTTAGACCACAATTGTCTGTTGCTTTATCATTACTTTTCAGTTTTCATGAACTGAAATATCTTAGGCCATTTTTCTTATTACTGATAAAATAAAATCATCTGTTTGTTTGGATCTGATGCCATTTTGTGGTGACACATAGATTGGTTTTTGTTCAAGAAACATATCTCAGTTTCCTTAATTTCCTTAGCATACTAGGTCAAGATCTCCACTTCTCTGCCTTGTTGAGTTCTTTGAAAGGCACTTCTATCAATTGGACAGACATGATTTAATCGATAGTCATATGTTGACATCATCTGCAAGAACTTGTTTGAGAACACTGTAGATATGAAGTGCCTAACACCATCATAACTATTCTGGTGTATCGCCATAGGATTTCGTAGTAACCAAATTGCCGTTTTTTCACAGTTGGGAGACTGAATCTTGCACCGCACGCATATTGGTGGAACTAGTGTCAAAATGGATCTAGGATTGTTTGAGTTAAAGAACCTGAAACCTGCAGTACTAACCCAATTCAAAGCATGCTGTTCTTTCTTACATATATATAGGTTTCAAGGGCTGCACAGCCTGCACTTGACAAATGGTGTCAGATAAATTTACAACTTTGAGGGCATGTTTTGTAATGAGAGTATTCCGGGCTCCCCAAATTCTATTTCTATGCTTGAGAGGCATTCTGCTTTTCTTCTCCATAGGAAATTGAAATCCTCTATCGCATCGCAGAAAATCAGTTCAAGTTGGCTGCACAAAAATCAGAGTGATTTTCTTTGCTATTGCATAATCCTCTAGTTACACAAATGTGCCATTAGGTTAAATATGGCTAGTTGTGGTGGAAGATTATTTGGTGAGAAGGAAACTGCAAATCAGTTAAACACATCTTGGATTTTAGGTTATGCACATTAGGCCATCCCCAACTCGTTTTGCTTTGAATACAAAGAATGAAAGGTCGCTAGTTAGCAAGGTTTTCAGAGATCAGACTCTGGGGCAACTTGGTAACCTTCGATTCAACTCACTTACCCAATAACCTTTAGAACACGTATGGAAAATAGAAATAAAATAAAATAAAAATAGAGATGTATGAATCTAGAATTTAAGTCTTATAGTGTTTCATTTATAAATAATGAATTTAATTTGTTAATAGGTACCCGTATTTGTATTTCATTTAGGCAAATGAACAGTACCACTGATCTTCAACTGCTTTGATCTTTAAAGAAAATGGTTTTGATAATCTTGAATCATTTTAGAATGTCTCTAAGAGCCTCCTACAGCTTTTCCTAGAGAAATAGGAAAAAAGTGCATTTTAAGGCAAAAGTCTGATAGGACTCGGCCAACTAGATTCTGCCGTTTCTTAAGTAATCAGAGACTGAATATCAAGCCCAAGCCTTATGTCAAACTAAGTTTCAGGCTTGTCTTGAACGTTGTTGGTGCCTCAAAAGAAGGGTACAGGCCACTGTTGCTGACCCAGCCATGTTTTTTTTAATGTCATTTTTGGCCTTTTCTTTTCATTGAGTGAAAGGCTTCTATCATTATCTTGTATAATTCTGATGTGAGATCAGGAGTAGAATGTCTTCAGGTTGCAAGGAGTGCTGGTGTTCCTGTCATTTTGGATGCTGGAGGAATGGAGGGCCAGATTCCACCTGAACTGCTAAGTTTTGTGGATATACTGAGCCCAAATGAAACTGAATTGGCACGTTTGACTGGAATGCCAACTGAATCTTTTGAGCAGATTTGTCAAGCTGCAGGAAACTGCCAAAAAATGGTAAGCTTGGGTAGAACCATTCTCCATTTGGCAAAATGTGCAAATGTCTTTTACATTCTAGATTGTTTACTTGTTTATTGTTGTCTCATCAATCAATTTCAACTATCACACATGTTATTGTGTTTTTCTCTTAAAAATTTAAAAATTGTCCAATCCAAAATTAATGTGCAAGTATGCTTCATATATTTTGTCAGGTTTAACAGATAGTTTCTAATTCTTTTCTTTTTCACTGAGAAGGAAAAAAAGAACTTGTCTAAATAAATTTTATGATAAAAGATGGATACCACTAGATGCATGCACCTGTGCCAAGTAGTCAAGTATCATATTCGAGAACAGCTTAATCTCTTTATATCATTTATTCTTCTGCCCTTTTTTCTGACTAACCATATAATGAACTAATTTACATCTTCTATTCTTATTATCTCATTTCTTTTCATAAGTTCGAACTTCCAAATAAGGTACATGTGACTGTGACACATCCTTCCGCCATCCTGCATTTGTAAGCATGTCTAATATTTTGTTTGGAGGGGATGACCCATACTCAAACTGGTTCTGGGTTTGGTCAGCATGAGAAAATCTTGAGCTGACAATCTAAGTTCTTAACTTTTTTCTTTCAGTGGGAAGAAACTTGAAGTAACCTGGTCCTCATGGACTTAAACTCGAGACCTCTCCCATAGCAGAAGTATGCCTTACCACTACGCCATGTGCTCATTTGGCCTTCTTGTTGATCTGCTTGTACGAAGTTACATGTGAACCATTCCCAAATGTTTTAACTGAGTGTTGGGTTTCAATGCTCTGTACTGAAGACCTAAGATGCCCAGATACAACATGGACATGGCTGGGACATGGATTTTACATATAAAAAGTGAAGTATCGGATACAATATACTAAGAAGCACGGACACGGATACGGGACACGGACACGACACGACACTACACGGACATGCCGACACGGCATTTCTCAAAAAAGTAGGACACGGACATGTTGGGAACACGTTAATATTTAATAATATAATAATAAAAGATCTAATCATATCTAATCATATATACGGACACGGACATACCGACATAGCAGATCTTCTTCTTCTTCCTTCGTTAGGGCTGGACGGACGAATGTGTTTTTTTCTCTTTCGTTTAAGGCTGGACGGACGAATGTATTTTTTTCTCTTTCGTTTAGGGCTGGATGGACGAATTAAAAGAGCCCCATTTTCGTCTTAAGTTATAACTTTTTACAAACAACCCCCTTTTCTTTTCTTTTTTTTACTCTAATTTTAAATATTTTTTTTCCAATTAAAAGAAGCCAGCGTGTCCCAAGCGTGTCCCTAGCATGTCCAGAATATAAAATATAAAAAAATAAATAGAATACTCTTTTTGGTGTGTCCGACACGTGTCGGACACGGACAGGACGGCCCCGGAGAGGTGTCCGTGCTTCCTAGACGATATGACATGATACATTGCCCATTTTGAAGTATGCGTTCACCATAGCTGAAGACCCAGCAATGTTAGGTTTGTGCATCATATGTTTGAAGTGCATATTATCTTGCACAGTTGCATCAAGGTCATGGCATTCATTATTTTTCCCTTAGTAATATTAACAGTATGGAGAATATATTATTCAATACCAAATTTCACGATGCTATACTGTTGTGAATATTACAGGGTGTCAGACAAGTTCTAGTGAAGCTTGGGGCAAAAGGTTCAGCTCTTTTTGTAGAAGGGGAGGACCCGATTCAACAGCCAATCATTCCAGCTTCAAAAGTTTTGGATACAACTGGAGCAGGTGATACTTTCACTGCTGCTTTTGCCGTGGCTCTTGTGGAGGGCAAGTCCAGAAGGGAATGCCTGAGGTTTGCTGGTATGCAAATTTATGCTTCTTTCGTCATTACTTTCTGAGCAGTTCTCTCAGCATTTGGCCATTATGATTGGTTATTGTGGTATTGCAGCTGCTGCAGCGTCGCTTTGTGTTCAAGTGAAGGGGGCCATTCCAGGCATGCCCAACAGGAAAGCAGTTTTTGAGCTTCTTCAGTCACTTTGAGTGTGACCTTCCTCTTTCTTTTGTGAGTATTATGTCGTTTTAGTATTTACATGCTAACTAGAAGCAGATATGTTTCAAGGAAAAATTTTCTCCTTCAGATGTCCGCATGGGACATCCTGTGGGAAAATGCATCCCGACTCTTAGCTTTTATTCATCTCAAACCATAGCTTGTATGTTTCTATACACCAAGGGCAGAGATGTATTTTCGCGCAGGATGCCTCCTGTGGACATCTGCAGGGGAGAATCCTCCATGTTTCAAGTGGAAAAATGATGCAAACATTTCAAGACAGAAAGCATGTACTTTTCCTATTGGATTTTATTTTACATCTTATAGTACATATGAGCAAATCCAAGTCGTTTATCGTGCATGCATATGTACCTAAATTATGTACAACCCTGTACAGAGAAATGGGAGTACATTTATCATGTTTCCTATTTGTAGGAGATGCGGGAGGAAACCTACAAGCTGAGGAGCATTTCCCTCCATTGAGGTTTATTTTTACGTGCATCAGAAACAAAAAATGTCTCTCATTTTTCCGTACTCAGCCAGCATGTGTCTGCTTTCAGCTCTGGACATCTTTTCATCTTGTTTTCTGATTTCTTCCATTGATATTTATAGTTTTGAGTATTGTTTATTTTAACATTGGTTCAGGTGGGCGTGGAAACTTGTAGATATGCTGTCAGATCATTTTGATTTCAATGTGGTGGGTTTTAGCATTTCAGATCTCCCTTTACGCTGCGATCAAATGCATTGATGTTTTACAGCCTTCCCAGGACATAAGGTGGTACCTAAAGAATAAGGACTTGCAGGCAAAGAGCATGTTTAATTTTTTTATTTTTTTTTTATTTTTTTTCTGTCTATAAGGCACCTTGCCAATAGGTACAAAGAGAATGTCAATGCACCAAGCTTACAATTTCAATGACAGTTGTATTTCCTTTCTAATACTTGTTCTGTTTGAATTCCAACTCAAGTACTGTTTTGAGAGATCATGTTAAAGCAAGCAGTGTTTAAAAGACTTGGAATCGGAACCGAGTTGGGTCTTGAGTTTTTTTTTTCTTCTTTTGAGGAAGAAGATTAGTTGGTCTTGGTGGTTAAGGAGCAGAAGAGGGTGGAGAGGTGAAGAGGAGATTGAAATGGGAGGGGGAGAAATTGATGATGGGTTTTGTGTTAGAGGTGAGATTGGGGCAACTCAAGAAGAAGAAAAATAGTAGGGATGGGTGGATATGGTAGACATGGCTGAGTTTCTAAACCCTGTATGAAAGCGCTTGAAATATTCAATGTCAGATGCTTAAGTAGGTAATAATATTCCAGGGGTGTTTGGCAATGCTCATATAGTCATATTAACATCACATTATGAGGATGTTTTAACATTCCACTGTTGGTGCAACAATTTATTTGATTTCTTTCAGGTAAACCCCCGTGTTGGTTTATCCACGCTTCATGAATACAGTTTATTTGGATTATTCTAGTTGTCCAATTAATGGTGGTTTGATTCAACTAGCCAAAGAGTTTTGGTCATAAACTCATTATGCCATTCCCCAAGTGTTTCTCCAATTTTTTGTGTAGCTTTTGCATATGAAGAATCACTGTGACCAGTTTTTGATGATCTGCTTGTCATTGATTTTAGACCATCAGGCCTGAACCCTGTTTACAAATAACTGTTGCTGGTGTTTAACCCTCCTAACCCAGTTGGACCCTAACACTGGAATTGCTACTTGCTGCAGTTTGATTCAATCAAAATCCCTTCTAACCATTCTAATTATTCAAACCAGCCAGTCTTTACAGAAAAATGGATCACAAGCTAAACCTAAGATTTTAAATTATTTATTATAGCCTTTATTTTTAATCTAGTTATCGTATTCTTATGATGTCATGCTGGTGTCACTAGTAAAACTAAAGTGAACAACTGGTTGAACCAGGTTGGACCGAACCATAACCGGTTTAATGGCCTCTATAGTGGTTGTAACTAATTGTTGGACTAAACATTCAATACATCATGATCAAAGTGGACAGTCCACCTTGGGTTTTTCTTTTTTTTTTTTTTTTTTTTTTTTGAAATCAGCCAATGCTTTTCATATGGGACCACCATCATCATCTTTGAATCCTTATATTTTTATTAGGAGTGGTCTTTTAGATTATCCCTATGAAGAGTAAGAGCAATGCATGTGTTGCCTTCTGTCATTTCTTGTTCTTCGAACATGTAACCGTAGAATATCTTATCCATCTAATCTAATAAATAGCAAGCCAAACCATTGAGCTATACAATTATAGCGAAGGCCTAATCATCAACTAAGGGCGCCTATAAAGTAGTCCCCTCTGTGGTCCTACCTTCAATAAATGATGAGGGAAATTGACGGGCGTGGATCAGTTAAAACAACATAGTACTAATTTTGCATGCTACAACTTACAATACCTGAGAACAGAGGGATAGCACAGTAGTTTTCCCCCCTTTTATTTTTATTTTTATTTTTATTTTTAATGCAAGGTCACCATTAGCCATTGAAACGCACGTCTAGCGACAATAGTTGAGAAGATTTTCACAATACCTTTTTATGATATTATAAAATTTTAGTTGAATTATGCGATATCGAACACAACTGTCTCGTTAAAAAGTCGATGGGGGCACATTTCTTCTATGTATTTTAATGCTCGTTTCCAGCTACATTTTCCTATCTCACTCCCTCTTCCTAGTGAGTGGAAGTAAGCTTTCAAAATAGGGAGATAAAAGGTGCCCCATCGGCTTTTTAACAAAACAGTTTTATATGATATCTCATAATCCAACTAAAGTTTTGAGATATCGCAAAAAAGTAGAAAAGGAAATTTTCTGAACTTTTGCCTTTATACGTAGATTTTGATGGTTAATGGTTGCCATACCGGAAAAATTCCTTTTTCATATATAGATAAGGCATTCTCACTCAATTGCAATGAGTTTGATTCCTAGATGGCTGGATCCTCTCTTTTGCGCGGGTGGTGCTCCGTGCGCAATTGGTCCTTAGCAATTTATGCTGCCTTGGCTGATAAAAGGAAAACCAAAAATAAAAATAAAAAAATCCAACAACTTAGAAGACATGACTGTAAAGAAAAACTTTCATCATATAACTTCAATAATCATTAAAGATCAATGGAGTGAAGTGGATGGTCCTGGTATCCAAACTGCAAAAAGGGAAGAGGATGAACTTTTTCATTCATCCTTCTTAAAACTTGCATGGTGCACGATTTGGAGCGTTGAAAATTGGATCTTGAGTTCTTGACTGTGTCCATGCCAAACGTATGGAAGATCCTAGCCATCAAATGACTCAGCCCTGCTTGATGATGATAGGTGCACCCGTATGTTCCACGCAGAAAGCGATGAGGACGGCTTGAAGATGGTGGAATTTTGATGCCCCCCATGCAAAGCCACACTCTTCCCAAGATCAAACTACACCAAGGTGGTCAGCATTATCCAATTATCCTTCCATCCACCGTAGTTATGGCTTTGGACAGACATGGCTTCACATGTTATGTTATGTATAGCCCCAACAGATTCTATGAATGTGAAACAGTAGTATCCGAACCCGAAGCCCGCTCACACTCCCCCACCACCTACCTAAGAAAAATATGGGGAAGAGTCACGGACTCCGGCAAAATGGGGCCCAGCCTTTCCGTTTTTCCAAGTAAAAAAAAAAAAAAAAAAAAAAAGAACCTATGGTCATCTGTGTACTCAAGAGTGTATTAAAAATTTGAGCCATTTAAATGCCCTCCTAAAATATATAATATCTCTAAGTTTTACTTCAATAGGAGTATGAAGCATGCGGTTTGAGTTCCACGTGTGTAGGAATCTTCAGCCGACCTTTTTCACCAATGGAAGGAGGCTAGTATTACCTCAAACAGGTTTGTGAGAGATGGCAATGGAATGGATAGATACAAACGAGAGACCGAACCCGACACACCCTATCCGAGCAGATTTTAGTGCTATATTAAAAGGTTATAGGAGAGTTGAGTTCAACTTGAGTTTGGGCTTTGGTTTATCCAACTTTATCTGCACTGGTTATTAGATTAGAAAACATTTCAAATCTGATCCGACCCATATGAGTCACTGGGTGGGTTTGATTTCACGTATCACAAAGACATGACAGGTAAGTCATGGAAGGCAGATGTGGTTGAGGATGATATAGGTTGAAAGGAACTTGTATCAAACCCAACTTATTGCCATCTCTGCTAACTTCCATAGTTCCATGTCAGTCTTGTCTGAGGTTGGGCTCGGGTCCACGCCTTCGTGCTTGCCGGATTAAATTAAGTTGACCTTTGAATGTGCACAAAACAAAGGGCTTATAAATGTATACTGCTGAACAGACCGTCTACACAAACTAACTTCCAGAATGTAGTAGCCCAGGCAGTAGTAGCGCCTAATATACCGAGTGCTCGAGCTGAAACGGATAATACAGCTGCCGCTTTGGCAGCCCTGAACTCGGTGACACGTTGAAGATGGATGCAAACGAAGAAACGTGGCCAATATCAAGGCCGACGTTGGGACACATCTGGCTACTTCTGGGATTCCTCTCATTCAGAGCGTGTCAATGTCTTTTGGTTTACGTTTTCTCCTTTTACTTTTCCTTTAACACTGTTCTGCTTTTGGTTATGCATGTACCTGACGTCTGTTAGACACACACGTCAGTATCGTATGTTCGTTGATAAAAAAGCTCCTTTTCCAAGCATTTAAAAAAAAAAAAGAAGTCTTGCTCTTACCAAGACAACCCACCCCAAAAGGAATATTCTATTAAACTATACTTGTATTGATGATGACCTCAACTTGGACCATTAAAATAAAAAAAATGAAAATCACACTCAGACCATGATTGTAAAAGAAGAAGAAGAAGAAGAAGAGGAAACTCTAGGCATAATAAGCAGCTGTCTTCCATGCTGAAAGGGCCAAAAACTTGTCCCCTTGGACATTTATTTTATCTATACAGTCTAGGCCCAATATACATTTCCTAGGCCATTCTGAGCGACCAATTAATTAGCTCATGCCCCAGGATTGCAGGGTCATTCATCCATGTCATCTTGGCCCTACACAGTGTTCCCTGGCCTTATCTAGCATGTATCCCATGGATGGTGAACATCAAATATGAGAGTAGGCCTGAAGTAATTAGTGTTTTAAGATGGATGGATTTCTCTCATCAGGTCAAGTAGGAAATGACGGTCAAGATGTTAGAATGAAAGAAACAGAGAATGATGACCTATTAAAGAGCCGTATTGGGCATTGGGGCATTAACTTTTTTAGGCTCTAGCATAATTACTAAATGTGGCTTAAGCTGTCTTTGAGGACTATAAGCTAGGATCCGGGTTAACTATGGGCCTGATCAATAAATAGGTTGGGCTTGGACAAGTTCCGGCCTACCGAAAGTGGGACCATGAACCCCCCCTCCCACATTGAACAGTGTCATAAGAAACAGTCATCTAAATTATCATCATGTCCAATTCAATGAGGCCCACTAAATATCAATAAGTTAGAAAACGTCATGGACACATGGGCCGCGGTGGGTGGCCTTGCTTGGAAAATGGCGAAAGATATAGCAGGACTTTGAGGAGTACTTTAAAATTTTCTTTTCCTTGTTGTCCCATGCCTCAACTAAATCAACTAATCTCGCACATTTAATTTTATCATCTCCCGATTCTCACGACCTCAGAACCAATATGTCTCATCCGTTTTAGTTTTATTTTTCATTTTTGGCAAGACTCATCCGTTTTAGTTAGGTATTTATCATCTCCCTTTCCTTGTTTCAATAACTAGAATTAATGTATACACATCTAAAATGCAAACATGTTTTACAACTCAGACATAAATCTAGTCCATTCCTTCCCTTCCCTGACATTGCCCATTTTCCATGTATCAAGTCCACAATTTATTTATTAGATGGTTAACAACCCTAGCTATATTTCACCCAAGTGCCCAAAGTTTGATCCTGAGTATGCTGTTCTTTTCTACTTGTGTGCGCTCCTTTCCTATATGTTTGGGCTCTTTGTCCGTGTCCGCGTCCGTGTGTGCGGGTGCTGTCATGGGTCCAACCCCTTTGGCTCGGGTTAAATTAAAAAACAAGATGTCCAAGACTTATTTATCAAAAGGAAATTTCAAAAACTGGAAAGATATATTGGAACTCAACTGTTATCGCCTTATCTTCTATTTTGATATTTTATTTGTATCTAAAACACTGTAAAAAAAAATAAAAAAAAATGAAGAAATGAAGAATCTCTTTTTTTAGAAGTTTTTTGGGATTTCTCATTTGGAGTAGGATAAGGACTAAAACAAATTTACATATAACTTTAAATGCTAATGCATCGCCAAAATGTAAGAGGGATTTGCATTTTGCTCATCTAAGAAGAAATCGAGTCCTCTAGGGCATGTTTGGTTGCATTAGAATTCATAGGAATTGAATACCTATGGTGATTAAAAATGAGAATCGATTAAAGGTGAGTTTTAAAAAATTAACATCAAATAGCATTTTCTTTTACAGAAATAGAATCAAAAGAAGATTATATTCAATTCCCATTTTTAGAAATTTATTCTTGTTCTTCATTTGTAACCATCCTATGTATTTGAATGCAAACAAATAGGCCGTAATGTTAATATTTGTTTAATCTAAAACTTAAGATTTAAATATGGACTCAACTTTCTTTATATGATCATTAGATCCTAAAGCTCTGTTGTAGTAAGCCAATAGGGCCTGGAAATTCTATCATTTATGTTTTTTTTTTTTTTTTTTTATTTTTTATGAAAAAGAAGGAGAGAGGTTCTTGTTAAAAAGTTGCAGAGGATTCAGATTCCTTGAATATTTAGTCTTGAATTTTTTATTTTTTATTATTATTTTTTTTTGTCCATAAAGAATTAAATAGCATTGGGTATATAATCGTTTGTGCGTATTCCCTGGGTCCAGTGTTTGTTCGCCACTTGCATGGGAAATAACAATAGACAACATTTGCTATAATTCCAATTTTGACGACTAGACAACTATAAACCAACTTTAATCAATTCCAATTTCCAACGCACTTACGGTGTGCCGATAACAATAGACAACATTTGCTGGATGAATCCAGATAATTTTCCTTAGGCCAGTATAATTTTACGTTACTGTATATCTTTTTCAACATTTATGTGGTTAACA
Source organism: Persea americana (assembly GCA_029852735.1). Taxonomy (NCBI): domain Eukaryota; kingdom Viridiplantae; phylum Streptophyta; class Magnoliopsida; order Laurales; family Lauraceae; genus Persea; species Persea americana. Next base: position 14,706,235 of record CM056814.1, read on the forward strand.
AAATAAATAAAAAAATACATAAATGAATACAAATGTTGATTGCAAATTGTTGGTAAGGACTAGCTAGCACATGCCATTTGAGGGCTTTAGGCCCCATATATTGACATTACCAAAAATGATTCAATTAATAGATTCATATCTAGAGAGCTTGGAGATGATTTTAAACATAGGATAGGGGTGGAATGGTTGAAGTGGAGATTTGAGTTCTTTGTGCTTGGTGCATGCCAATAACAAAGTCAAAGGAAAATTTTACGAAACATCGAATTAGATCAGTTATAACTTATGAAGCCAACTTGTGGCCAATTAAGAAGCTAGGCACCCTTACACAAAATGAGTATTCCAGATATGAGAATCTTGAGACAGATGTTTTATAAAATTAAAAAAATTGAAATTAGAAATGTACCAACAATTACACTGTAAGGAAAAACTTTTCTATACATGTTCTTAACCCAACAAAAAAAAAAAAAGGATAGGCCAAAAAGGCCATGAATATAAGCAGTAAAAATAGATGCATAATGTAACATATGGAAGATTTTGCTCATTAAAGAGTGGAACGATGATGAGAAGGATTCCCTGGACCCTTTTTCATCCTTTATTTATCCCTTCCCCCGCCTACAGCTTTCTCATATAAAATATTGAAAACATGGACAAGCGTAGATTTGCTTCAGGTACATTGTTAGGCAAGAAATCCATGCATCCATGAAAATATTTTTTTCCCTCCGAAGTGTTGTGTATTTTTCTATCTGTTTTTCACACAAAGATCTCTCTCTCCCCCATGAATTATGTTGCCACTTGCCACCAACTACCCTTTAAACAGATTCAATGCAGCACTCAATGCCGTGCATTTAACATATCATTTATGGCTTGGAGATGCTCACAAGCGTTCAATCAGTCCCACACATCACTATGCAAATTGGGAGACGTACGAAAGCTATCAAATGCAAGAAAGAGACTGATAAAAACATCTCCATCCGAGACAAGTTCGAAATCAAACACACCAGCTTGTAAACAACATGTTTTCCCTGTTGGAATTATTTACATTCTTCACCCTTTCTTTTCTCATTCCATGCATACCCATCTAGCAAGAACATTGAAAAGAGGGGTGAGTCGGTAAGAGGACCACAATCCACAAGTCGATAGTGCACCACCACATCTCCTAAAACGAAACATTTGATGGCACCAACAAAATAACCAATCACAATAATTATCAGAACCAAAAAAAAAAAAAAAAAAATACTGATAAGAAAGATCAGAAACAGTAAAAATGAAATGGGTTTTTGTATTTCTCAAGCAACAACTCCTTGAGTATCAAGACTATTGCTTTTGTTCGGTTTTTTCCTCTTATCATCAGGCACCACCCCTTCGTTCCCTGCTAGCATCAAGTACTTGTCCCTTCTAGTAAGGTTGGTGCACTCAAAGCCCAATGCATCAGCCAGCTGTTTCTGTATATGGTTGGCCACCTCAAAGCTGGACATCCCCCCTGCGCATGTTAGCTCCCTAGGGACCTTCTCAAGGAACTCCACACTATAGCCAGGAGATGGGTTCATCAAGAAGAAGATGGGGTCCAAGCACTTGAGGCCACTTGCTGTGGTCCCATAGAACATGGTCACATGAGTGTTCATAGCAACAGGCACAATCTCATCAGCCAGCTCAGCAAACAATGAGCTAAACCTCAAGAGGTATGGTTCCCTACATGTGGTTCCCTCAGGGCACACCACCAAATCCCCCTCACTTAGCAACCTTTGCATGGTCTCTCCATCTTGACTCCTGTCCCTTGTCAGCCTCACTGTTTTGATGGGTGCAATGACCTCAGACATCTTGCTTAAGCTGTAAGTGACTGCTGTTACTGGCTTCTCAAGTGCTGTACTCAAGAAGACAGGGTCAAGGAGGGTCCTGTGAGAGCACACATACAAGACCCCCTTCTCATTTCTTGATCTTGATGGTTTGAACCCTTTGACTATCAAATTCACACCACTCCCACATCCTAGAAAGATGGCAAGCTTGTAGGGAAGAAGTATCCCCGCAAGCAATCTAAAGATGGCCAGAACTAGTCCTAGGGGAAGCCACAAGAACATGGCTAAAGTGGCGGCGGGTGTAGGTAGGAAAGCTAGCCTCCCATCATGAAATATCAAAGGTTTTGGGTATTTCTCCCTCGGCATCACTGAGCTTGCATTGTTCGCCACATAAGCTTCCTGTCAAAGGCTTGCAAATTTAAGTACATGTATAAATAGATAAAAAAAGCTACCAAAGTAAACCACACATATAAGTAATGGCTGTCATATTCACGAGGCTGAAATGGACATTTGCAAATGCATGAAAAGTTAGACGCTCATAACAACAAAGAAAAATAAAAATTGTCCCTTCCAGAGTAACATTGTTTTTGCATGTGACCATTATTTGCCCTAATTTTTACACAAAGCATAGGCCAGACTCATGTAGTAGGTGCACATTTCATACAATTAATTGCATGAGAGTTTCCGCATAAGAAAAATGGTTTACCAGATAAAACAGTAGAAAAGTCTTCATTTATTATTATGGGCAAAAAAATGAAATTATCGATGAAAAAAGAAAAAAAAATTTCTATGCAAACTATTTCATATGAAATTAAAATAGTTTCTCATAGAGTGATTTGTTCTTTTCTTCTTTTTATTTATTTATTTATTTTGACATGGAAGATCATTTCACAATTTTGCAAAAATCAGCTTCACATCTAAGAGGTTAAAACACTTTTTCCTCAACAAGCACATTTCATAGAAAAAAATTGTTTCACCAAACAAAAAGGTCTGAAATTGTAGAAAATGGAGAATTCAGTTTTTGTTTTCAGCAGAAAATGGAATTACTAACAAAATAGTGTTGCAGAAAAATGTCATGCAGAAACATATGGGTACCATGAGCCGCACTGGTTGTATACATTGGAGAATAATAAAGCTACATAAATGAAGGCAATAATTCAATAAATCAAATAAAATGAGAAATCAAAAGCGAATGACAGAAATTAATAAAGCACAGTAATTTGGACAAAAAATTTTATGTGAGTAAATGGTCATGTAATTCGTGCAGCAAATGCCTATTGACATCCACCCTCACACAAACCATGATAGATGATGGTTATGTGCATGGATAAGGAAGAAAATCATTTTGTAGCATGCTTACACAACACAAATCTTTCAGTGCAAACAGAAAAGGGCAAAAAAAAACAGATAAATTGTTCTTCTATTTCTTCCTTTTAATTTTCAATTAGCTTCTCATGATATGATAGATTTGTAAGCATATACCTTGCAAAGGGAGATGAAGAGCTGATCATGAAGACTGCATCCACCAATACCAATGTCAGGCGCACTCTCTCCAAAGATCTCCCTAAGAGCTTTATGTTTAACAAGTACCCCCGAGTCGGTGAGAAGGCCTGTAAAGTAACCACCCACCACATGCAACTCAGTTCCCACAACATCATTCACCCTCAAATAATCCTTGAGAAACCCTTCCACCATCACTCTAGGCACACTAGTAAAAACAACCCTCCTCCCAGTGGAAACCAACACTTCATAGGCCTGGAGGTTTAGGTTCTCAAGATAAAACTTCGGCAAAACTGCCCTTCCAACACACTCCATATCCTTCAACCTGAGCCCACAAAAGGTGACAAAGACCATAGCCCTCATTCTTAGCTCATGGTTCAAAACCCACAAGATGGGGCATGTCAAAAGCAGAAACAAGGCCCTAAGAATACTACCCCCTTCAAAAGCAACCAACATGAAGTAAGGAAAGAAAGATGGGGTCTTTAGCAAGGTGCCATGGATATCACACACCAGAGTCTTGGTAGCCCTTCCCTCCCATGGGCACTTACTCACGCTAGGGTACATAGAACTTTGGTGTGATCTAAAAGAAGGGTTCCTAAAGAGAAACCCATAGTTCCCTATCTTTCTAGCTGCCCTGTAACATGAGTTTGCCAGGAGTTGGCACAAGACCCAATCAGCAAGCTTGAGCAGAACAATAGGGAAGACCATATTTTCTATCCTTTCTCAGCCTTGGTGTGGGTTGTAGTCTTGTAGATATGTTTGCAGTCCATGGGAAAGAGGTGATAGATATAGGGAGGATTTATAGCAATAGAAGCAAAAGGATGTGATGTGGAGGTAAGGTTGACTGGGGAGCCATTTAATTCTCATGAAGCTTGCATTACTTTACCCCCGACATAGAAAGGCTCTTTTTTTTTTTCCTTCCCAGCAAGGTAGGTTGGGGTGTTGGTGACCGCCATGGAGTTTGAGATTTTTGAGAGCATTGAAAATTGATGGGTTTATCTTCAATATTATTACATTTGGCTATATATTTATACATTCTAGTTCTTTGCGTTTCTCTGTTTATCAGGTAGAGGGTGCTCACCTAGCTACCAACGTCTTCATGTTTGAATTTCTCACTCTCTTTCTCTTTGACCAAAATTTTCCACAAAAACCATGCAAAGGACGTGTTAGTGTGTAAAAGAAAGCTGGAAATTGGACAAATGTAGGAGGCTGCTTTTGTCCATGGGCAGAGTATTGCCCAGTAGTTCACCAATATTAACAGTACAGGACTTTTTGGGACTCTTGTCGCATGTGGAAGTTGACCTCCGGAGAAGGTAGCCTACATCTCAATTTGCAAAGCGAAGGAAACTTCTTACTGGGCATGGAATGCAATCTATAACACTTTTCCAAGGGCAGACTTTACTAGAAAATTATTTCCTCGAGGTATGTTTGGCTGCAAGTATTTAGAAATTTCTTATCTAAATCAAATGCTATCCTCTAGTAAAATTTCAAAAAATGCTCAGGCAGTCTCGCATTGGAATGCTGGATTTCTTGGAATTATGGGTGAAAAAAAAATGACATTAAGAAGGCCAGCTTTGTAAATTCTCCTTCAAATAGAGAATTTGATATTCATGATATGTATCCAGTTCCAACAGAAAATTGGAATTACAAACCTGCATTTTTGTCAGGAATTCTCAACAGGGGAAAATCCTGTAATAAATGCCCCTAAATAAACAAGCCCTTAGCAAGCACCTTAAATCTGCACATGTAATACTAACCTATCAAAATCACTCTCCCTCTTTGTTTTGCCTTAGCTAAATCTCATTTTAATCGAGATTGAGCTCACCATTTTACTGATTATGTGTAGAAAACTTGATTTCATTCATTTTGTTTTGTTCAGATGTTTCTACGCAATTAATTTTGCACGGCAGAAATAACTCCAAATGGAATGAAATTTGGCTGAAAGTTAAATTGAAGGTAGGATGGGCATTTTGAGCAGTTTGGAAATTGGGATTTCTGAGTTATCCACCAATGATGGAGCTACAGCATCGGATTGGAAATTGAATGAGGCTAGCCCACGGAAGATTGGACCCTTCATCGTCAATGGAATGAATGGTGTGGCCTATCCACCAAAGATGGAGCTAAATCATCAGATTGGAAATTAAATGAGGTAGTCCACAGAAGATTGGACCCATCATCATCAATGGAATGGTGTGGCCCACCACCGATGTATAATGCATAGAAGTAAGTAACCATCCACATTCAAAAGGAGAAAGGCAAGGCAACCCAACATTGGTGTTATGGTTATAATACTACGCTAAAAGCCTTGGACTGATCGAACGTATTAAATCAAGTCTTATAACTATTTAAGACCGTAACAATTGCACATTATTAATGAAAGGTTAGAAAGATGCTCCCTGTGTGGGCCATAAATGTATAAGGTGGCCATCAATTAAGAGAGCTGAAGTCATTAATCCTATCTGTAGAAAGCTCCGGATGGCCAGAACTACACTCCCTACTCACTCAGTAGAGCTGGCAATCCATTACTACACAAATTGATTGTAACTTGCACGGAAATGCTACATCCTACAGAGTGTTGGATTTACTGTTTGTTCAGCCAAACTATAGCCTATCTTCATGGCTTAAAATTTGGTTCAAATCAGAAGAAGATCATGGTTTCAAAGTTCGGCACCAACAATAGAGAAAATAGCAGTAATAGATATCTGGACTTCCAGTGTATGGGTCCGGACACACGTCTGCCACTACTAGATGTAGCGTTTGATCCGACGGTTCAGATTGTTCTTGGCATGACTCCTAATTCCAAAAAGAGTACCCTGTACAAAGTCCTGAGACAGTCTTTAGTTAGAGCGATGAATGTGGAGGGGGCATTCATGAGCATTTCAATTTTCAATCCAGAAGGGACGGCATTTGCGGAATTGAGATATCTCCCAACCGAAACTCTCGGAAAACTCTCCTAGGAGCTTAAGTTCATGGGGTTACCTTGAAAAGGATGCATGTGGGAGAGATTGAGAGAGTTAATGGAAAGATCACTTTATAAATAAGGCATATTTTCAGCAAATTATCTGAGCTATTGATTTAATGGCCTTTAAGTTTAACAACATTTAACCATTGGATTTTTTAGATTCTATAGCCAACATCGAGTGGGGCACGGGTGCAGAGCGTTTCTTTAATGCATTGTGGGACCCACCTTTTAAAAATCCAAACCGGTCATCAGCTTTGTCACCTCTTATTTTGGTTGTATGTAAATTTTCAAGGAGAATTTCAATGGGTGAATTGTTATATTCATCGCACATGAGGGACTCCCACCATTTCTATCCCAACAAGAGAAACGTAAGGCAAGTTCATCACGTATTTTAATTCAGTCAAACCCAATGGTGGTTATCTAACATATTTGGTCGCTACATAGGGTGATAGTGCTGATGAATATTACCAGGATTTTGAAAAGGTGAGCCCCTCAATGTATTGAAGAAGGGCATTGCACCATATTATAATATAGTACCGCGTTGTATTGTAGTTCTGCCCCATCGAGTGCAGGTTCTAAGAGTGTAAATTTAGGCATAGTGCTAGCCTATAGGATGAAAAGAGCATGAGAAGGGCTACACTTATGACAATTGGGCCAAAGTCGGTCCCATAGGGCTGAAGTGCACATGCCCTAGAGCCATAGGAGAAAAATCTCCAAAATTCTTTGATATCTTGCAAATAAATAGGCCCTTAAATTGAGCAGCAGTCTGATGTCCTACACGCACAATTATATCCTACACTCCCTCCAAGAAATTTGTTGTTGTAAAAAAGGACCGTGTGGAGAATACAGGGATGACTTTGTGGATAGGACTCTGGCTCTCATAGTATTGTCTAGGGATCAATCCCTTAATAGGAAGATTCAGGTAAGCCCCTTTAGGCCATTAGGCCAGGCCAGCAAATAAAATTAAGAAAAAAGGAAAAAAAGAGCTGAGCCATGAAAAGGGAGGAGGAGAAAGAGATGACAGTGATGACATTGTTGGAAAGAAAAAGAAACGACGATGGAGAAAATGAAAGAAAAGGGAAAAGAAGAAAGACAGTGACATTGTAAACAAACAAAAACATGCTGCTTGAAAGTAAAGCAAAAGGAGTGTGTGAGAGAGAGAGAGAAGAATCTAGAAATGGAAAATTGAGAAGAATCGAGAAGAATGAAGAAGTTGACAACGTCCATTAGTTGTACCATAACGAAATTGGCACCTTTTAGTCCTAGAGATGACAATCACCTCCTGGAGAAGTAAGAACGAGAAAGCGAGGAAGAAGAGCACATGGCCAATGGCAAGCCAAGTGGTACTGGCCCTATTCAAAAGAGATGCATGAGATCATCCCTGTTTCTTCTCTAAAGTATTGGATGGCCAATGCCCCCATGCAACAATATGTTAGACATATATGTGGTCATTATGTGGTCCAAATGACCACACATTTAATAATAATAGGGCCCCATATCAAGTAAGTTGATTTTTTTTTATATATATACATCCCAGTTTAAAGATAAGATCCAAACCACTCGTCATCTTGCATAGGACAAGATACACTTTCAGTATATTGGATTATTTATTGTTTTACGCATATGTATAGATCTGTAAGTTTGAATCATGTTGCAAACAATATCACATTCAACATGATATATGTAAGATTTGATATGGTTTGTAATAAAACATCAAACCTATGGATCTAGATTTATGCATTAAACAATATATGATCTCAAACATAAAAGTGTACATTGCGCCATGATCTTGATGATGAGCGGATCTTCTTTATCAAATAGGGTTTTCTCCTATCTCCCGTATCACCCACTCCAATATGCGTGAAGTTGATGAGTACTTTTTATATTTTGTAAGTTAAAAGAGATGACCGAAAAACCATATATATATATATATATATATAAGTCCTAAAGAGATTTCTTCCTATCAAAGAAATCTAATAAAGATAAGTTTCTTTAATTCCTTCAAATCAGCCAACAAGAGTCCTATTTGATTGAGCTTATTAACATTGAATTCAAAATAAACTTAGTAAAACCAAAAACTAGGAAGGGAAAAATAACTTAAATTAGTGGGCTCAAACCGTGGGTCCTAACAGTGTTACACATGTGGTCATGAGGACCACTCACGTCTAACAATATATTCATACTAAAGTGAAGTGGAAGAAGGAACAAAGAGGATAAGTATATATAGCAAGGGACTGGTAGCTTAGTGCTGAGGTGCCTCTTCCTCTCACAAACTACCAGAGATCAATCCATTGTTATAGCGCTCATGATTAGGGACTTGGGTGACTGAATGTGAGTACGAACAAGGGGGGAAAAGTATATGAGAAAATATTCTATTTTAAGAAGATTAAAAATCTTATGATGTTGATGATTTGGAAGTAAATTGGGATCAACTTGAAATCAATTTATAATGATATTACATTATCGTAAACCATATTATGTTTAAAATATGATTAGGTTACCATAGGACTTAATTGGCTATAAATTTAAATAATTAGTTAATCTTTATTTTTATTAAGCTTTTTTAGCTAATCTTTTCTACCAAAACCTTGAGGGGATTAGACATAGCTGAGTTGTTTATCTTAGGATTCGAATTCACAATCGGTTGGCTCTGATATCATGTCAAGTTTTTTTTATCCAACCATTCCTACCAAACCTAAGGTATTAGTAGAGGCAGTGAGAATATATTTTAATAATTATATTTTTTAATGAGCAAAGCTAATCTTAATAGTAAATAGTACTCTGACTTCATAAAAAATGTAGTTCCTTTTAAGTTTTTTTTTTTTTTTTTTTTTTTTCTACATGAACAAAGGCTGGGTTTCATTAAAAATCAAATAAAGTGCAGAATGAAAAACAAAATAAACCAAAGAATATGTGATATGATCATTTTTATGTAGAGATGAAAAGCCTAGAAGGCCCTCTGATCATTACCCAAAATATCCACAATCAGACCTTTTTATGACATTAGATTTCCATAGTTAGCATGCATCAATCGGGTTCCATAATAATGTCCTTTGTTTACAGGAAAAATCAGGGAAAAGATGGCGGAACTGTTATAAAGCCTCCTCATATGAGTGTATTTTTAATGAGATTATTACTTTAACTGCTTAAATAGACAGACACCAACATTGGACAGTGCAAGCAGTGTTTAGGTGGGCCTTCGTCCTATAAGAAAAATTATCGTGGAAGGATGGCGTAGGTGTGCAATTTTTACTCAACATGAAAAGATGCACCTCTCACTCATTGCGCTAGGTACAATGACAATAGTCTTGTAGAACCCTTAATGAACACATTAAAAATTCTTACAACATTAAATTAGAAATAGTTTTTCATGTGTGTCAACACACTCGTGATTGATCTTTGAATGTCGAGGTTAAAGTATTACTCCTGGCTAGTAGCCCAACTTGACGTGTAAAAAAAAAAAAAAAGTTAATGTAGATGATATTATTTTTTTGTGAAAAGGGTTTTGCAATGGACACTTTCCAACCCGTATTTTAAAAGATGCATATTTCTCGAGATATCAGTGCCTTGAGAATTGTCGTGATATTGACAAATGAAAGTTTCTTTCTCAGGATATTAACAGGAATTGTTGTAACAAATAAATTAATTCTTAAAGATTAAAATTAAGATATAAACACAAAGTATCTAGTCAAACACAGTTAAAAAAGCATTTTTATACATCTTTTCTAATTCCCCCCTCTTAATCCAATTTTACCACAATCTTCTCGCTACATTTTCAATTTTGCTGATGTTTTGAGAATATCACAATATCTTCTTGACATTTTGAAAATACTTTCTCCCTAATATTGCAATATTTTAAGATGGTCTAACCTATTTGAAAGGTTCTTAGTGTAAGTTATCAGTAAACAAAAAAAAAAAAAAAACCATAAAAAAAAGAACATAAAAATATGATATATTTGAACCACACGCCCATAATGGGCCCTACTTAGCATGACCCATAAAATTAAAGCTTCTCTCGTTGTTTTATCTTCTTGAATTAAGTATGAACTCAGAAAATAAAAACTGTTGCCAACTCTGTCTCCTAAATAGGAGGGACCCAGTACCATAAGTTCCATGATGGGAAGAGAAGAGACTATAAATATAGGAGTCTAAAGGGATAGTTTTGCTATGCACCCAATCAATAAGCATGCAAGAAACGGCAAGTGAACACGAATTCTAAATTCTACTAAGAACAGCCTTGTGTTGAGTAATCAAAGGACTGATCAATTGAATAAAAGCTATGCCTGAATTAGATTTAATTTGTGTTTTTCTGATATAAATTTAATGATGGTTGATCCTGGTAGATAATGCATTCAATCCAACGAGTAGTATCATTAACACTTTACATTCGTTTCCTACCCCTCTCTATTCAAGCTAATCCTGGCCGGGCCCATGGTGTAAACAGGATATGGCCACTTGTGACAAACCGGAATTTTATTTCTGATGGTGATGGTTGGGTCAATTGCTAGTAGTAAATGGTACCAACCCCTGTGGCCCACTGATCAGATACGTGTACGGGCAATCAATGGTGTGGGATCAGTTTCTGAACACTTGTCCACTAAATCCTTACTTGACATGGACATGTGTTACTGAACTAAAAAAAATAATATATCTACAATGTATGGTGTGGGCAGGTAGGGGCATCTTGTGTGCATCTACTTCCTTACCGATTGCGACTGATCAATGAAGGTTCTGGGATTTATTGTGTGGGCCTATTCAAGTATCCTTTGGGAATAGCACAAGTATCGTTTTCATCCACTAACCAGTTGTAGTGCCAATTTAAGTAACTAAACTTTGTTTGATGAGAACTTGTACACCCATCTGTGTCATTATATGCACATGGGGTGCAACTTGTGTGGACCAAACTCGAGCCTCTTTGGCCTGACGTCCAAATGCGAATCAAATTTCAGTTGAAGTCAATAATGGGTCCTGGAACCGATTCTCAATCCGAATTCCTAATCAAAGTAATGAGCTTTTGTAAATGGTATTTATCATCATCATCAAAGTCTTATCCCAACTACACTGTAGTTGGCTACATAAATTATGTTCCTTCATTTCAATTTATTGTGAGCATCGTTTTCATATAAATTACACTTATTTAGATCTTTTATTACTATTCCAGCTAAGCCTCTTTTGGCCTACTCATTTTTTTTTTGTTGGGTAATCAATCTGAAAAAATAGAATCCTGAATCATATTGTCATGCTTATTCCACACAGGTCCCATTGGATGACAATTTCCCTTGCTTACCTCAATGGTTTGCTTTTTTGGTGGAGTGAAAGGATCCTTTGGTTTGTAGTTGATAGTGCTCTTGATTACACCCCATATACGGAATATTTTTTCAGTCTCATGAGTTATTGTTTCCTCTGGTCTAGGAGCGTTAAATTGAACATGACCAGGTCTTGAACGCTGCCAGAACCATTTTTGGTAGACTAAGAGGCTCTTTTGTATTCATCATAAACATCTATTTCAATGCTTGTGATTACAGGACTTGGAGGATGATCTAAAGATGTAGGCCATGTGTCACAAAAACTACCCTTCAAAAAAAAAGAAAAAAACCTATGGCCTTGAATTACACTTAAATCATTGTAACTTGATCGAACTCACCCCAGAGTATTCTGTAACTTAATCACCTCCAATTCTTAATGAATGAATACTTCAACCCACTGTACGTATGAAAAAAAAAAAAAAACTGTTACAAATATATGAGACATGGTATCTATAATTGATATCAATGTATGAGAGATAAGAAACAGCATAGACCCAGCAAAGATTTTCACCTCATGATCAGTCCCTTGTGTCTCTTCTTTATGTTCTCTCAATGGAAGAATAAAGAAAGAGCATGTTCAACCAACATTGCCCCTTCAATGCATCTCCTCTCTTTACATTCCCTTGCATCCATTTTACATGTCTTTTCCTTTGCATGAACATGCACACAATGGGGGCAGAGAGCGAGAGGGTGTGTGTGTGTAGGTTATTGAAGTGTTAGAATATGGAGTTGGTGAATACAAAATTGAAGCTATGAAGCGATTGCCGGCAAAATATGTAAGTACCCAAAAGTCATTTTCTCGCGTCGTCTTTTGGCCTACATTTTCATGGAAGCATGAGAAATGGACTTTGTCCTACTAATGGATGGCACATAAGACATTAGGCCGTTTACATCTAGTATGCGACCAGAGGTTTGTTTTGACAGCAAGAACCAAACTTGGTGCAAGTCCAGCGGCCCCCAGAAATCTAGAATTTGGCATTGATTTGTTTGACTGTTTGTAGAAGGAATAACAGCTAACTCCAAGAAGTCCTGTTCCAGGTCTGCAAAAGCTAACAGCAAGTTAATATGAAGGCCATGATATTTCACTGCCTCAAAGTCAAGGGCCAAAAAACGCCCTTAGATTGAGGTTATTCTGCATCAGATTCCTCCCCAAACTAAATTCAGTCCAACCTCCCAACGAGGGAGTAGAGTCAAGCCTTCCTGCAAGAAACTCTCGACCACTTACATTTATAGTCATCTATATTCATATATAATATCCGGTACATTGGGTAGAGGGCTATCAAGGGTCGATCTGAGGCTGTCAAATCTCTACCTTCAATATATGCAGGCCGTAGGGCCTGCACTAGCTGGACCCTTATCACATAAGAATCATATGTAAATGACTAGTCATAATGGCTCAGGACCACTTACTTTTTTATTTTATTGATTTCTAATTTTCCTGATGGATTTAATTGAAAAAATAAAGAAATAGAAATACTCTGGTTTAGTGTTATACAATTTTGATTGGGTACCTAAAATATTTCTGTCCCAGGAGCAAAAATATGAATAATCTTATAATATGAGGAGGGCATACCCTTAATGTTACCATTTTTTAACAGAAGCCTAGTCATATGCTCATTTCCCATAGATTGCTATTGGTGTGGACCTTCCAATTGTGCCTGGGAAAGAAAAGATAGCTTCTTTTTTCTTTTTTTTCATGACAATGAGATAAAAGGGTGGTTTTATATTTACTGTTGTCCCTTACATTTTTGGCTCTCGTCACTATGTTGATGTTAAGCCTAGAAGTTTATACGCTCCTTACGGTCCTCTAAAGTCACATCTGCTCTTCCAACAGAGGGTAAGGAGTATTTTTTAATCTCCTGAAACTGATATGGTTTGTCACTGTCAGGTTTGTCTTGGGAGTCTCTAAAGTTTCATTTTTGGATGTAACGATCTTTATTTTCTTATCTACAGAATTGAATCTAAATTCCTGTCAGGACACGTCTAATTGCATTATAATACATAAGAATTGAATACATAAAGTCCACATGATAGATAATTAAAAATGAAGATAAATTTTGAATTCTGAAAATGAGCATCAAATAATCTTTTTTCTCGAAAGAAAGAAGAGGGGAATTGAATAACACAACCATCACCCTAATAGTTCATTTCGTATCTTTTTTTATTCTGTTTTTCTAAAAGGAAAGATTATTTAATGCTTATTTTCGAAAATTTACCTTTGATCTTAAGTTTTAACTATTAATGTTAAGAATTTTATGTATTCAAATCTTATGTATTTTAATGCAAATAAACATGCTCTTAGTTTATTTGTTGTTTTACGCCACTGCCGGGTTTATTTGCATGATTAACCAAATGGAGGGTTTTTTTTTTAAATTAATTCTGAATAATATCGAAAGGATTGTCTGTGTGTATGATGCATTCTTGTCTGAGTTTCCTTTATGCTATTGTTGCTGGAACAAGTATGCCGCCTATCATAGACCACGTTTGTGCCCTATGGTTGAATTTTTTGAGCCAGCTGAGTCCAATCAGTTACGTATTCTGTTGGTATCTGGGTTAATTACTGTAGCTTTGGCATGTTTGTCATTCGAGGACTGAGTCCGGGCACTCTGTTGCAGCTACATGAACTCCATTGTGGGGTCTACATAGAGATCATTTTGATTGTTCAAGATTAATTTTTGTCCCATCCAACCAAGTATCCTCAAATTTCAGATCAAAATGAGTGGGTCTTACCATCCGACTAAGCAACTGACAGAGATGTGACTAGGCGCCGATGTGGCATCGCTATTGACGTGGTTTAAATCATGTTTCCATTGTCGTGCACAATTGGGCATGGGCCCCACTCCTTTTGAGCCAAAGCTTGAAGATATCTAGTTAGAGGGGACGAGATTCATCTTAAATAGTCCGAATGATCTATATGTGGACCTAGAAAAATGTTACACTATTGCTGTATAATTACTGCCAGAAAGGATCCAGACTCTTGAAGCCCAGTTGAAATTAGGAAGTACTAATTTTGATGCTAAGAAGTTTATCTTTGCTCCATTAGCTGAGTTCTAGTAGTTGAACTCATGTATTACAAGTTTCCAACAGATGTAACGAACTGGAGTCACACCTATTCTGTTTTATCAAACTGTCAATAGATTGTTGAATAACGAGCAAAGAGTGCTGCTATTGTAATGTAAGTTGTAAGTATTTTCTCCTTCATCTCTTTCTTGACTATTTTCAAGGTTTGTCTTGGTAATTTCTTCTTTTTCTATTTCAGTTGTGGTTGATATGCATTTTCGTGTTATAGATGTTATTTCTTTTGAATTTTTCCGATCTGTCCCTCTAGTCCTTTTCAATTTTCCGTATGTCTTCAGATACAACCAAGTCGTTTGGGTTTTAGATACCCATCTTTCATAATCATTTTGGATTTTTTCTAAAAATTTCATTGATTTTAGGAATAGATTCTTGTCTGATGTTCTAGAAATTAAGTAATTTTAGGTTTTAGATCCTGATCTTTCATAATCATTTTCGATTTTCGTTAAGTAATTTTAGGTTTTAGATCCTGATCTTTCATAATCATTTTCGATTTTCGATTTTAGTTTTAGATCTTCTACACAATTAGATTTTCTTCTGATTGAGGAATAGATTCCTATTTAAGCCGATTAGATTTGTAGTTTCTCTTTGGAATTTGTTCCCTTGGTCTGATTTTTTTCTCTCGGTTTTATTTTATGATTTTTTATTTTTTTTTTGGGTTTTGATTTTAGGTGACATATTCCTATATAGTCTTTTGATATTCTGAAAACATAAGTAGATCATTGATCAGATCCGATCCCATGAATGGGCGACCATAGTGATCTAGTTCCCAAGTGGGTTGGGCCCACCATCAAACCGACCCAAATGTATTTTCAATTTCAGTTCTAGATTGTTTGTTTGTTTGTTTTTTTTTTTTTAATCAAGAAAGTAAGTCCCATGCAATACACGGCTTAACTAGATGAATTTAATATATGCATATGTAAGGTTGATTTAATCATTTAAACTACGCATTCAATTTAAAATTAGAATAACCATTCAGAGGTTATATCTACAAAACCATTCTTAATTAAATTATTTACAACCAATCATGGAATCTATAAAAATTATAAAAAAAAAAAACTCTTTATTTTATCATACATGCCGGGAATAAATTCTACGTGATAGATAATGTAGCTATACCTGTGACTTTTTCCCACATCCTTTTGATGACATTAATAATATTTCAACTTTCTTTCTTTCATATAAGTCTCACAGCTGAGATGAGTCTCAAGAAAAAAAAAAAATCAAGAGTGCATTTTAAACTGTAATATATCTTGAGTTTCATTATTCTTTTCGGTTTGTTTGGGTAGTTAGATTATTATCCAAATGCTAATACATTAAGTTTATAAATATAATTTTGTACGTTCGAATTATTAAACCTTCCTACTTATTTTGTTTCAAGGTACAATTAATAAAAATAAAACAAGATATTGGAGCCAATTGAGAAATTAAAGTAAATATTTAATAACTTTGCTATCTTTATAAAAAAAAAGAAGAAGAAATCTTTACTTTATCATGCATGTATAATGTGCAGGGGAGTAAATTATATGTGATAAATAAGATAAATGATGTAACAATACTTGTGACTTCCTCCCCAACATCCATTTCATGACAATTATTAGTTTTTCTAGACATTTATTGATTTTTCTTTCTTTCATATATGTTTCAGAGTTTTAATGAGTTTCAAGGAAAAAAAATTAACATTACATCTGAATTCTTTATCATGAATTTAACAATTTATAATGAGTTGCAAGTTATGGGTAGTTAGATTATTATACAAAAGCTAATCCATTATGTTCGTTTATAGATTTTCTTGTTATTGTACTTGAAGGTACAATAAAAGGATAAATTAAGATATTGGAGCCAACTGAGAATTGAAGAAGAAAATTGGAAATTGAAGCCCACTAAGAAGAGGTGAAGAAGAAAATTGGTGAAAATTGGACCCAAAAGGAAACCGGAGTACCACTACCAAATAACCATCTAATAGTCATCAAGTAGTAAAATCAGCGTGCTAAAGAACCCTCTAATCATCATCTAATCATCATCCATGGTTGAGTTGTGACTGGCTTGTTCGACTTCAGGGTTCTTCGGCTATGTATTTTTTATTTTATTTTTTAATCTTAGGGGCTTTTCATATGACTAAACACTAATTGTGATAATTTAGCTTTTATGTTTTAATCATGATTTTAAAATTTTACTTGTCAAAATAAAATGTTTTAATTTATTTATGATGCTAGAGGCTTTTGATATGACTAGACCTTAATTATTATAATTTAACTTTTATTGAGGTTCTATATTGATGATGCATTTCTTCCTCTTTTCGATTCTCTCTCTCCATCTCCCGACTATTTCTCGCCCATCTCACTATCTGAATACCTCCATTGTCCTCAACGCCACCAAGCTTCATCTCTCTCATTTCATCCCATATTTTTATTTCACTCAAACCAACATCTACATCTTTTTCCTCCAAAACTATAATCCATCATTGAATAAAAATGATTAATAGGCCCCACTTCAACTGGAATTTTTAGAAAGAAGGAAACCATACCCTATGAGAAGGGTTCCCCTAGACTTCTAAGCCTCAAGGCCTACTGATGGTATTCAATCCAGTAATTTCTCTAATTAAATTCAATTGTAGATGATTTTACAGTCGGGCTGAAACTGGACTTTTAAGCTACAATTCCTACTGACGGTCTATCATTCAGTAATTTTTCTAACCTAATTCAACTGTAGATTATTATACAGTCAGTCTGAATTCTGAAACAATATATATTTTGAAGCCTCAATGCCTACTAACTGTATATTATTCAGTAATTTTTCTAATTACATTCAACTGTAGATGATTATACAGTTAGTGCCAATAAAAAACTTTCATTGCATATAGCAGAATCTAAAATCTTCACGTAGTGGCCAATGTATGGTGATTGGTTTCAACACTTCTTTATTAAACAGTTTAAAAGAATATAAAATAAAATTTATAAATCTTAATTTATGATTGAAATTTTTAGTATCCAATTCACTTTCAGCCCAAGTGGTGAGACATCTCTCCTAATTAATATAACCACGTATTGATCCTAGGGTCTGTAATCTGTTGGATTGGAATATGAGATTTGGGTGGGATGGTATGTACATGTGTAAGTATATGTATATGTATATGTATGGAAAAAAAAAAGATTTTATAGTATTTAAAATATAATTAAAATCCCAAGGTGATGAAAACTAAAGTTTCAATATCCTTCAAGTGTCAAAGTGAGCACGTGAAAACTACATGCATGTTAAAGTGTTCAATCTGACCTTCAACTTAAATAAAGCTTAATTTACGTTGTCAATTCGAACTTTGTACTAAAAGATACAGTTCTTAAGAGGAATAACCATCCATCGCCTACCTAAAAAGCAAGTCTAAGTAAAGATCATATCTAAATTATACCTTATATCTTCACTCTTCACCCTATTAACCTTCCCACATTGGAACCCTAGTTGCCTTCAATTTGTAGGAATTCTATATGAAGTAGTTGAAAGCTCTCTACAAGAGAAATCTGCTTGGCAACATGAAACCTATATATGAGACGAAGATGTTGTAAATGAAAGCATCCATATGGTGGGCCCTCTTGTAATTGGAGGGTCCTAACTGATGATCAAGACCGTTGTTGTTTAAGTGTTCCATCATGGTTGGTAGATGCTGTGTAATACCTTATGTTGTTCATTGTGGCATCAACCAAGCATTATGGATTTCTCTAACTAATGAGGCAGGAGGTACTTGAACTCATGCCAGGCAGCTAGATCCATTTGGAGCAAGTTTTGAGTGACTAGATGCATGTTCAAGTCAATATTAAAACTCGCTTTGTTTAATGGCCATATAATCAGTATTTACTTTTTTATTTTATTTTATTTTTCACTTGACTTGTTAGAAGTCTCCCACTTTAGCATTCATAGAATTCTTACATGAAGAATTTGCAAATTCTCCAAATGCTATCTCATTCTTGGAATTCCCAAATCCTACTCTCCAATGGAGAATTTTTAAATGCCAAAGGTTGTTTGTAGCTTTTCAAGTGGTTGAAATTAATAAATTTAACAAAGAAACATTGCATCAAAAAAAAAAAAAAAAATGCAAAGGGGACAGCTATCATCACCTTGTTAGAAATTTCTGACATGATGAGTTCTCGTTAAGAATTTTGCTAGAGAATTAAGCCCTGAATGACATTTTTTAAGTTTTCATTCATTTTCCGTCGGAACACTACAGTAGAAGAACAAGTAGAAACTGATCATCAAGAGATGGAACAGAATGATGTTACAAGGCTATGGGAGATTAGTGAAGCTCTGTTTTGCCTTTGCTTTGAGGCACACCTACTGACAATTACAAATAATGTACTCGATAACGTTTATTCTCGAGAACCCGTTTTGAATCTGATTGCTGTCCATTTCATACATTGGCTAGCCTTGGTATATAGCTAAGCTGAATAAAATTACCACAAAAAACTGTTCTTGTTACAGTTATCATGTTAGTTATGACAATTAAATATAGTCACATGTCAACTAAGAGAGCTCAAATGGCTGATCTTGTCATATTTCTCCTTCTTGTCCCAAAAGAACATAACATTTGGTTTCAGCAAAGTCTAACTTCGTTATACTGCATGTCATGTGTCAACTAATAGAGTGGAAAAGGCATCTTCCATACTACATGATTCTTTGCTCTTTCAGATGAAAATATCCTGCAACGTTTATTTTTGAATGGTAACAGCGAAATATATTAAATAAGGAAGATTACAAGAACCCCACTGGCTAGAAGCTAAGAGGGACACAATGGAATAAAAGCATTATACCAAAAAACAAAGTTACATAGTGAAAGCAATCAAATTATCCTGCAATGTAACTTCTAACTTTCTAATGGGTATGTCATGAGTATGCAATGGATACATTTATGACTGTAAAACTTGAGCTATTTGTGTACTTATCCGATGCAAATGTGTAATGGACCTCAACCGAGCTTGACTTTAAATGGTTCCAAACCTAGGACCCACCTGATTTTCCCAAGTAGAGTCCTTGGATTTTGAGGAACCCATTTTCAATGTAGTGAAGGCCCCATGTTAAGTAATTCAATGGAGCCAGTGTTCCAACCCTTCAATCTAAAGGTCAAATTGCCAGCAGAAGGCCCACATGCAATCTCGCACTGAACTAAAAATTGGCGCCAAAAAGAAAAAGATTCCATCAATCACATAGCTTCTTCGTCCATTAGTTGTTAGGCATCATCCTGTCATCTCAAAGAAAACTATACTAATACAAGGTTGTGTTTGTTCCAATTTCCCTACTCTCTCGCTGATATCCCTTGTTTGTTTTTTCCCCATTTGGTTCAGAGAATTTCCAACGGTCCTCACAAGACTGCAGTTGCTATCCCTCGGAATTCTAAATACCCCTTTTGATTGGGTCTAAATGGTGAGAACCAGCGATGTAAAATGTCACTTTTGGTCATCAGAATCCTAGATTTCTTGGTGCCACTTAAACCTGGATCATTTTTTATTTCCACTATGGGAGACTACATTTGGAATACTCCAGACAAGTAGGAACAGAGATACTAAACAAATGAACAAAAACAAAACATGGGATTTCCCCTTTTCAGCATTTCAAAAGGGTGCATGAGAGGAGGTATGGATGTGAAAGCAATTTCTTCGGAACCAAACCAGGTCAGTTCCTAGATCTCCCCACTTTCTCTTCATCTCTTTCACAATTCAATTCCATTTGGGATTGAAATGTGAGCTCTCTTCCATGTTAAGATAGGCGGCTCCATATATGTATAGGTATGAGAATATTACATATTAGGAAAGTTTAAATAAGTAACCCATGATAATAAAGGGGAAAGAGGATGAGAGACGGACGGAAGGAGAAAGGCGGTGCAGTGATTCATGTCTGAAGCAGTAGTCAGGACCATGGTTGACCAAATTTTAGCTCTACTAATAGGAAAACATGAGAAATTATATCTCAATTCTTGTTATGTTTTTACTTGGAATTACAAGCTTATTTATGGAGTAGAATCAAATAAAACAAGAAAGCTATCGATTTCAATCAAATCTTACTATTTTGTTTCCACAAATAATTTTTTATTTCTAAATATCAAATTCAATTAGTCAAATGATCCTAATCCTGTAATCTATCTTAATTCATGTTGAACAACTTCAACCTGCCCAGTAAGTTAAATATCCTTACCATATGTTCTCTATCATCCTCACAATCGCATTGGTCTTTCAAGAATGGACCCATGAGATTGCTTACACTGAATATACTCCTTTAATCTCTCGAAAAATGGAGTTTTTTCCTCTAGTAAATACTCAAGCACCCACATACACGCTACCCAAGTCCTTAACCAACAGAACTAGGACCGAGAATTAATCCCTAGTTGTTTATGCGGAGGAAGATGCCACAGCACTGAGCCACCACTGGAGTGGAGTTTAAAAGAAAAAAAAAGGTTGATGTCTTGCTATTAAATATACTCCTTTGATCTCTTAAAAAAAAAATGTTAATGTCTTGCTGTAACATTTATCATGATTTGCCGACGGTCACAGCCTGTTTATGAAGTCTATTATTGTAACGTCCCACTCATTTCAAGTCTGTTGGAACCGATGGCCAATAGATCAGCTCTGTTACGGCCATTTCAGCAAACAAATGAAATGAAGCTAATAAAGTTCAGAGAAAAAACTCTCATTGAAAAAGACTGGATGAAGGAGAAAGCGTGATCTTGAGGCTTGAATGATTGTGTAAATTAGAAAATGTTATAGATGGAAATAGGAAGTGCAATTTTCATTTAGATAAGAATATGTGCCAACAATGAAGAAAATAAATGAGTTTAGAATGTGAGAAGGTTCAACAGAGCTAGGACCATGGCCAACCTCATTGTAGGGCTAGTTTGCCAGGTCACCATTACAAAACTTTATATACTACATTTAAATTCGCTTTTTTTTAGTCATTGAGAATAATTGGTATATGGATGAATGAGGGTCTGTTTTTGGATACCTTGAGTTATCTGCAGGAGAGAGTTGTTTTTTACTTGTAAATACTAGAGTCACAAAGTAATCAGATTTACAAGTAACTGGATACCTGTCAAGAGAGTTACCGCAGATCCAAACAGGCCAAAGTGAAGGATGAACTGCATGTAGTTTAATTCTATGATAAGGATGAAGCTGTAAGAAAAAGAAAATTAAGATAGAAATTGCAAGTTCACTCTCTGTTCCCCAACAAGAGACTGAGAACCATACCATGTCAATATTGATTGATATCCACCATTGTGTTTATATTAAATCCTATCCTCTTAACCAGACTCCAAAACATATTAGCAGAAAGCAATTTGGACAACTAGTCCTTTCAACCATTTCCTCCTGATCATGACTAACAATCCTTCAAACTATGGTCTCAAAATTTTAATAACAATGCATAATTTGGGAAATAACGTTTGCCGATATTTTATAACATGACTACAGCACCGGGAAAAAAAAACAAGTAGCATTGACCACAAAAGACATGTACACAGGGAACATAAATGCCATAGAAACTTACTGTATATGCATTGGGACTCCAGCATGTAGAATAAATCAAAGCATCCTATTAGCAGCATGCAACATGAGGCTACAGCTATGCATGAAGATGTCATTGAGATGAAGGGACTTGCTGTTGTGGAGGGTCAACCTGCCTGGATTGTTCACCATCATGCTGACCAGCAACTTGGCCCTGCAAAATGGGAGCATGGCATAGGCATGTGAGACGCCAACCAAATTATGTTATCTTCAAAACCCAACCTGATGCTAATACTAATAAGGAAAAGTCATGTTAAAAACTAAACTTCATGTCCAGCAGAATATAGCGTGCACACACACAAGACTCAAGATTACATGCAAGTGGCCATGCCCATTATCTAAACAAATTAAACAAGGATGTTTTTGTCTTTACTACCCATGTGACCCTATAACTCCCCCTATTTGTGGCTATTACCAAGAGCAACAATGCATGTGTGCTGCAGATTAAAGAGGGGGAAAAAAGATCCTTACTAAATATCTAGTGATGTCTACCTGAGATCCAATAGCTTGCTGACCATATTCCTGCCCATATTGACCACTCCCGTAGTACTGTACTGGAAGAGCCTGCTGTTCCTAGAGTTCACAATAGCAGAAATTCAGAATACTATTACAACCCATTTGATCGACCAAATTCAGCCAGTTGCTGTTCAGGTTGACAAAAACACTCAGCAAGCAAGTAAATTAACTTTTATTATTTCTATTATAAATATATACAATTACAAGTAATATAAAAGGAAAGCATGTACAAAAATCCATAAATATATGTCCTCTCCAAACACTCTGGAGAAATTTCATATTCTCTAGCAAAAAAAAATAAATCAAAATCTTAAAAAATTAAGGGAAAATGCAGAAGAGTTGTGTTCTAGATATATATGACTTTTTTGTTAAATTTTTCACTTAAGTTTGACACGGTCAACTTGTCTCAGATTGTGGGGCATAACTCACCCCAAGTGGGTTATTCCTGACCTAGTCATCCAGTGACTGAGCAGTGTTGACTTGGCCAAGTTCCAAGTTGACTCGCCAAATCAGAAACAGTGGTGAGAACAGCCCACAAATCATAGTCAGGCTCCCTCATGTTAGGCAGGTGCAAGTTAAACTCAAATTTGATCCACATATGGGGATGAAAACAGTACAGGACCCTAATATCTGAATACTCAAAGGACCCAAATGGAAAAAATCGGTCATGCGTTTTTTTTTTTTTTTTTAATAATGTTTAGTTTGTGTCTAGGTCAGGTCCACATGGTTTCATACCCAAGGACCTGAACACCCGATGCCATGAGAGTGCATTATATTTTTACACAAGTGTATTAAGTAACATTGAGTGTTTATACCAGTATATATTTATATAGGCTTGATTTTTGTCCAGGTCCAAGGCCTTTATTTCAGTCCAGGACCCAATGCCATTACCATGTTACATGTTTATCTAAGTGTATTAAGTAACGTTGAGTGTTCTGTACCAGAATATATTTATATAGGCTTGATTTGTGTCCAGGTCCAAGGCCTTTATTTCAGTCCAGGGGACAAGGTCTTTAATTTAGATTTGAGTATGAGCACCGGCCACGTAACTTGGGCCTGATTTGGGTCTAGTTTCAGGTATGGGCTCCTAATAGTAATTCCAGGACCCTGGGTACACTGTATTTGACCAGATTCAGGTATGGGCTCCTAATAGTAATTCCAGGACCCTAGGTACACTTTGGATTTGACCAG
This sequence comes from Persea americana, assembly GCA_029852735.1. Classification (NCBI taxonomy): domain Eukaryota; kingdom Viridiplantae; phylum Streptophyta; class Magnoliopsida; order Laurales; family Lauraceae; genus Persea; species Persea americana. The sequence continues at coordinate 14,730,116 of CM056814.1, forward strand.
AACCTTGCCTGTTATCACCCCTACTGACACAACAGGCTGGCATGGGAATATTATTTACCGTTTGGTAACTTTACCGTAAAATAAACATAAAGTAAAGCATCAAATCAAGAGAGAATAAAATATAAGTGGGTTATGATGGTATTTTGTTTTTAGTTGTTTGGTATGGAATCTTTTTTACTCTTTGTATAGAAAAGTGGAGTTTTTGGCTTTTAGTGGAGAAAGGAGGTTGCTTTTTGAAAAAAAAAAAATTTTAAAGGAGGGGATTTTGAAAAAGTGTACTTTGGATGTGACCCCTTGTCTGAAAAATGGAGGCTTTACTTTATTTTTACTAAACTAATAAAGTGCCAAACGGGCCCTAAAGGGAAAGTTCAAGTAGGTTAAACTCACAAGTCCTTTTTTTTTTTTTTTGATAACCTAAACTCACAAGCCTTGGGAAATCAATATTGGAAAACAATGGCAAGACAATCAAATTAATACTACGATTTGGAAATTACATGCATCTGAGCGTAGTAGTTGTAGTTCCACATCTGAATATGCTGCTGTTGTTGCTGATGGTATTGCTGCTGCTGTGAGTGTGGTTGCTGAAGTGGCAGCTGCTGTAGTGGTGGTTGTTGCTGTACCTGTAGCTGTTGGTGCTGTTGTTGCTGATGGTATTGCTGCTGCTGTAGGTGTAGCTGTGGCTGAGGTGGTTGCTGATGCAGTGGTAGTTGTTGTTGTACTTGTTGCTGTGGTGGCACTTGTTGCTGCAGTTGCTGCTGCTGCTGCAATTGTTGCTGCTGTAGCTGATACTGCTGTAGTTGGAGCTGATGTTGCTGATAATAATCCCACATCTGTGGGGTATATCCTTGGTTGCTTTGGATATGTGATATTTGTTGACTACTCTGATATGGATACTGGTAAAACTGAGCCTGAGGGTGAGAAACAGGCTGGAAATGAGCCTGAGGATGAGAAACAGGCTGGAGATGAGCCTGAGGGTGAGAAACGGGCTGGGGATGAGCCTGAGGGTGAGGGTGAGAAACAGGTTGGGGGCTAGCCTGACCCTGTGGTACAGATGCATAGTTCTGTAGTTGCACATTTTGTGCTGGCAAGGCATGGGTGCCAGTTGGGTAAAACTGATCTGTAGCCACCTGATACTGGTTTGGTGCTGGGTGCTGCACCTGCTGGTTTTGCCAAGGCTGAGGTTGACAAGGATAACCCTGACTTATAAGCATATGAGACTGCATTCCAGACGCAGGGTATTGTGACTGGTGAGACGACTCCCACCATTGAAGCTGTTGAGCTTGAGCATGCACATGAGATCCAGGATCTCTCTGACCTTGCCCAGTATAGTTCATCTGATCCGCGTTTCCACTTTCAGTAGGGCTATGCCCCACTTGCTGTGAGTCTTCTTGTGCATGTGTCTGTTGATCTTGAGCATGCACATGAGATCTAGGATCTCTCTGACCTTGCCCAGTATAGTTCATATGATGCTCATTTTCACTTTCAGCAGCGCTATGGCCCACTTGCTGTGAATTTTCTCCCGCATGTGCTTGTGTTTGTATTTGCATCTGAGAGCTCGTATCACTCTCCACAAGTACATTACCATTCTGCTCTTGGAGCTTTCTTTGTGGAGACATGCCAGATTGCAGGCACGTCGCATCGGGTATTGAGATCTCCCTGGTATTATCACCTTCATCCTGTGGCTCATTGTCATTTGACATGGAGGGTACCTCTGAAGCTCTGCAGTCAAGAGATAGAGTCGGGGAAGAATGCTGAATTTCATCCTCTTGGGTATTTATTGAGAGTGTTTCCAGTGCACGCGGTACTAGATCATCTTGGGCTTTATGATCAGGCTGTAATTGAACTTGTTCAATCACTTCAGCATTTTCTTCTATCTGTATGCCTTGGGGACTGACACCATTTTCACGCACAGAATCATGGACCCCTATTTGTTGTTCAGCTGAATCTAATTTGGGCTCCTCTTGAACAACTAAAGCAGTGTGCACCTGTTGCTGTTCCTCCTTTAGGTCATCATTAGTATTTTCTGCTTTTGACTGGTCAGTTACAGCACAGTCAGGCTGAGCATTTTCTACTTTTGACTGGTCAGTTACAGCACAGTCAGGCTGAGCATCGAGATTTTTCTGCGGTGATGCATTCTTGACTATGGAATAAAGATTTGAACATTGAGTATGATCATCTCCAGAAGCATGACCAGGCAGAGTAGCTAGATTATCATTTCCTCCTATCTTAGCATTCTCCAAGGAACCATTCCTTAAGTTCATGTCATTATATGAAGAGGCAGGCCTCATTTGATATGGAAATAGCTGTCTGTGACGATCCCATGCCTTTTTTATTTCATGGATAGACCCACAACTGTCCACAAACTGCTCGAAATACAGATTATTAAGAACAGATGAAGGCACAATGTGATGAAACACTTCAAGTTTAAACAAATGGATCTTTGTCAGAATTTACATAATAAGAACTGTACACAATTGGTGTCTTTAATCATTACTAAAAGGAAGCATAGATATGCATCAATGTATGCACAAGCAACCAGACTCCATTATAGTCTCAGCTAACATTCAAAGATACAGAAGCCATGTACAGCAAGGATGAGGATATCCTTCCCCAATCAACAACAAAATCAGATCTAGGGCCTCTTTTTTTTTTTTCTTTTTTTTTCATGGTAACAACTAACAAGACTTGAACGCTCAACTTTTTTTAATGGTAACATGATCAAACCCACAACCTTCTTAATTTAGCATCCTTAAAAGGTTTGTTGATTAACTGACTAACTGCCTAAAAAAATAAAATTACAAAGATCACCTTTCTCATGTCAACAATTACAAAGACATCACTTGACTCTCTTCACCAAGTAGGCTTGGTTAGGGTGGCCCAAAATGTCCATTGATAGGATAATTCAGACCATCCTATCAATGCAGCTTATTTTATGTCCCATGATATAAAGGAGCCCACCTAGTACGTGAGCAAATGAAAAAATTCATTAGACAGACAAATCCCATGATATAATGCAGCTTATTTTATGTCTCATGAGTGGTTGTTACAAATATATGACATAAGAGATGCTGCTAGGAAATTAACATTGTTGGAGTTCAGGGAGCTCAGATATAAACCCTGGAGATGGGAAAACAAAATAAGAACTATCCAATATAGCCACAAATGCACGGATGAAAAAAAAAATTTGTATAATTCGCAGAAAGAATTTATAATAGATATACCTGGTCTTATGATGTAAGAATCATTCAAATAGGATATACAAATTCAAGACTAAGTGGTCTTAAATCATTAGTACCAACAAGTCATGTATATATGTCAGCGGTAGGAAGTGACTAGTGAGTCAGAATGATCACAGTCTAACCTAACACTCTTTCAGCAGAATATAAGTATTATATAAAGCCTTGCCGATTTAGGAACACATTCCAAATAATGACTTCGCTACAATTGATAGATTTTTGGATAAAGACTATGGGTGTCATAATTTCCCTGTACGAGCCAAACCCCGGAGGAGGGTTCTATCATGAGGGCTGTTAAATCATCTAGGGTCTATTGGCACTGATGACAAATCAGACTGAAGTAAATACATTAGGAATCAATTTGGATGGAAAGAAAAAGGCCAACAGGATAGTACACCTTCTGCCCAATCAAATATGAAACACCTTGCATCTTGTCCAAAAATTGGGTGGATTTCATTTTCACAGCTGGACTGGAGTGATCTGTCTAACAAGTGTTCTTAACTTATGAAAGTAGGGTATGGCTTGTAAAGGAGCTAACCATCAAGCGTCAACAATTGAGGGATGAAAGCCCTTTGTCCAGTTTTGACACAAGCAGCACACATCGAGTTTTCAGCATTTCATTTTAAGTATTGACGATTTTACATTAACCTTTCCTGGTAACAGCACAAAAATGAAATACATAAAGCTGACCTCTAAAAATAACTTCGATATATCCTCACGGTCATTAGTACTCAATCCCTGAAGCGCATCAGTTCCTGGAGCTGTTGCTTCAGCTATAATAGAATCCAGTACATCTATTTTTTTGGGATTCCCATGCATCATCTCGAAGTGTATGAGTCTCTGCAGAAGAAACTAGCACTCAGTAATTTGCTGTATGGTTCATGAAGTTCAGAATCACAATGACATCCAATGCAACACTAATTAAAAAAGGACATCCAGTGTAATGCTCTAAATCCTCAATTTTTATCTAATTGAACCTAAGGTTACTTCAATCCAATTTGTGACATAAAAACCTGACAACCTGTGAGTGCATGTTTTGCTCTATTCATGAAGTTCAGAATTACAATGACATCCAGCATGCTTTGCTCTATTCTTTTGCAGCCTACCAGTCACCCAAATTTTCAAAACGCAATTATTAAAAAAAAAAAAAAAATCAAAACGAACAAACAAATAAAAAAATAAATAAAAGAAAGGGGCACAAAGAAAGCTACCCAGTTCATATGTACTCAAATAAAAAAATCCTTTTTTTCTTTTTCATTTTGCAAAGTAATGTTTTCATTTTGCAAAGCAATGGACAATGCTATTTCCGACCCACTAAATATTACATTATTACTGCAATGGGTTAAAATGGTAATATTAGTTGTTCTGCAAGTACTTCTTAACAGTGCTTGCGATGAGGTGGATTAGTTACAGTGTAGGTAAGATGAAGTTTGTGATGGTTAGAGCAAGCAGAAGTACAAGTTCCACTGACTAAAGAAATCTAAAACCATCAATCAAGTGTTTCCAGGAAGTGAAAGGTAACCATGGATTTTCTAGTGTTGCCAGGGAGCTTATAAAAGTCATTCTACAGTCTTCATACATCAATTTAAGGCATTGTGAAAGACAAGAATCAGATCAGCATGAAAAATTCAATGCAGCTCTGATAACCATTTTATTTAAGCTAGAGTTTCAGCACTTGTCAAAACAAGGAGGAGAGGATCTAGAGGCAAGTTCAAAGAAAACGTGAATCAGTATTTTGCAAACATGACAGATTTTGTATTTAAATGACGAGCTAACTAGTGTTTTTTTAAGAATTAATGGGCATCACTCAGTCACTATTCAACGTGAAATTGATTTGGTAGAAACATAGAGATGATTATATTACAAAACATAAGACCATAGAGCCCAATGGAAGAAAGAGAACACTTATCCCAAATACAAGGATCTAGTATAACTGTAAGTGCACCCGAGTTTTCCCATAAAAGAAAGTGCATATGAATTTCTTAAGAACATTAATTAAATGAAACATGAGATGAAAATAGTACCTCTAAAAGTAATTTGCTATGAGGCAACTGTTGGATGCCCTTTATCAATATGTCTCTTGCCGCATCAATGCTGGCAGTGACCTGTTAAGTATAAGACAACAGATAAGAATCAAAGAACACATCAATTAATGGATATAGGAAGCATAAAGCTCACAAATGTTAAAGAAATACTTCTTTTTTTCTTTCAATAACAGTAAATTAGTAATTACAAAAAAAAAAAAAAGTTTAAAAAATTATAAGGAGAGAAGCACTTTTCACCAAACAACATAGATCCAGGTCAAATTTCCTAATGGGTTGTTTCCCTTTTACACATGGTAGGCAAATCAGATTTACAAATGTAAATGCTACATATGAAACACATAATCATGTTTTTCAAAATCACAAATTTCTCAAAATCCATGAAGAATCAAGATATGAAACTAAACAGCATGACATTTATCATTAATGCAAGAATATTGAACAGTTCGGATCACGAATTGGGGACCCACAAAAGTGGAAAAATTAGATCTATAGGTTGGGACTTTTTCACAAATTACTCAAAAAATATGTGAAGATTTAAGATAATAAGCTTCAAGATATCAAACCCCCCCACCCCCCACCCCCAAAACCCTCCCTTTTTTTTTTACAATGGTTAAAAAATTTATTTCGCCAAAAAGGAGAGATACAAAGCGAACAGGAGAAAAGATATCCAAGTTTATTAGTCCAATAAACAAAATGAACAGTTTGGATTACAAATATGGGGCCACAAGAATTAAGAAAAAGTAGAGGTGGTTGATGGGGCCCACAAGAATGCAATCACCGTGTAAGAGACTGTACTAGCATCTTTTTGCAAGAGGGGTGTGAATCATTTTCACTCCTATTCAGGTGTGACAATTTTAGTGACTAAATGGCATGATTCACACACCATTTTCACACCTCATACGCACAACACATGCATAAATGAGTGCAAACAAATGTGATGATGCATAAACATTACACATGGGAATCATTTACATATGTAAACAACTACAAACAAATGACCCCTAAAGATAGAACCTATCTATCATCCACTCCTGAAAAAAAGATTGCCTATTCCATTAGCCTCTCAAGATGAGCAAACAAGATGTTGAGGTAGAGCAAAGTGCCCATGTCCCAGTAAAGATAATGCCTAATCTCCAAAGTTTTTGACACCTTTAGAAGCCAAAGAGGAATCCAAAGCTTCAACCTCAACCACATGGATGCTAGTGTATACAGAAACACAAACCAACCAACCTGCCTGACGAATGACATCTTGATTTTCTAAACAAATCTCTAGTGCCCATTTTTTGAACAATTTGTGATCGATTTGGATGGATCAGAATCAATGAAAAGATTATCCCAATTTAAGCTACATGATTACCTCATTACCACCACCGTTGTCAAAATCATGGTTCAAAAACAGGCATGTTTGGGAACTTTACATGTAGAATGAAGTGAGGTAAAGCCTCAAATCAAGAAAGAACAAAATATAAATGGGTTATGATGATATTTTGTCTTTAGTTGTTTGGCAGGGAATCTTTTTGACTTTTGTGTAAAAAGTGGGGTTTTTTTGTCTTCTAGTGGAGGAAGGAGGTTGCTTTTTTACTCTTTTTTTTTTTTTTTTTTTTTTTTTTGAAAAATGAGGAAATTTTGAAAATGTGTACTTTTGATGTGACCCTTTGTCTTAGAAATACAGGCTTTACTTTATGGATGAAAATATTGGCCGCTACGCCGATATATCGGCCGCCATAGCCACGCTACGGCCGATTTATCGGCCATCGCACCCGTAGCGGCCACTACGACCGCTAAAGGCTGCTACCGACCGCTACGGGGTAAGAAAAATTCCGACTTTTCAAATTTTTTTAAAATGTATAATAAGACTTATTTCTTTTCTTTTTCTCTCCAAATAACATTTATACACAACTCTTCTACCCTTTTATATTTAAAAGAACACCAAAAAGCACATGACCTTGCCGAATTACAGTTGAAACAGATAGTTCTTCTCAATGATTCTTCTCTAAATACATCCTATTAGACACCCCCTTTGGTAGATGTATTTTTTTCTCTAGGTGCTCTTAAGTCTTACATCTTGACTTTATGACATAGTTTTTTCTTTTATGTGCCTTTCATTAGTTTCTAAATTAGCATAACTAAGCAACATGAACACATGTGAAAAAAAATGATCATTACTATTATTTTCTATTTATACAGCGATACAGGACCTCATACAATGAGGGGATCGCTACGCCCCCTTACCTTAGTTACTTTTGTAAAAAAAAATACATTTTCTCTCATTTTCTAATATTCTAGATTTTCTACAATTTTTTTATATTTTTTTGACGATTTTTCCAAATCGCACCGCTACGCTACGTAGCGTTTTGGCAGCAGGCCGTTATGTCCGCCGCTACCGCTATTTTCATCCTTGCTTTACTTCACTCCACTCTACTAGTGAAGTTCCCAAACAGGCCAAAATTCACCTGGTACATACCATTTTTGGCAGTCACCATTGCCCTTATGTCATGTGGATCTATCCACATATATACTAAGCCAAGCCAAGTTTCATGTCATTTAGCTCTCCACTCAATGGTTCTTGGGGACTCAGTGAATGTACTAAGGCTTGCTGAATGCACTAAAAATGCTTCAAATTGACATCTCATTCATCCTCCCTAATAAGAAAATATCCACCAATTCTCCTTTTTCTTCATTACTTACCTCTTTTTATCTCAATTATTTTGCTCATGGCCGGAGTTCCTTTGATGTTTCAGAAACCCAAGTCCAAATCTGGATAAGTTCTTCACATTTCACTGTTTGGTTTTTAACGATATTTTGTACAATATAATGTTTTCTTTTTCTTTAATACAATACCATAATAAATTCAGTTACTATTAATTTCAGTTTTTGAAGTGAAAAGAAAAGCAGAAGAGCAAAGAGCTAGAGCAGAGTATAAGCAAAAACAAGCTTATAATGGGAATGTCAAGTACACTACCATGTACGTAAAATAAGAAAAATGAGCATAAAGAATGCCAAGTGCATGAAAGTTTTGCTTCTCTTTTGCCGCATCAAGTGCTTTCTCATATATTATTGAAGCTGCTTCCACATTTCCCTGGAAAAACAGATAATAGAACTGAAGAGTGATGTATATTCTGTTGTTGCACATGAACAAGTACATTGGTAAATAAAGTACCAGACGCTTTTCCATGTTGGCTTTCCTAGTAACATTCTCAATGAAGTCAGGCTCTAAATCAGAACCACATCGAAGAAATGCAGCACGAGCACCGAATACATCTCCTATCTGCTCCTTAAACCTAGCACAGAAAAGATGGATATCTGGTATGCTCTGTTTCCATAAGAACATTTAGTGAAGATCAGAAACATTAAGAAATAAGTGCAAACAGGAAAGCTCATCCGGAAATCTGAACCATTAACAATTATATTAGACATGAGCTATAGTGAAACTGGACCGTTCTTATGCTGCTTCAATCTATTATTAGTCAAACTGCATAATCTAGTAAGTGCCTAAGTGGCTTGCGGTTCTTGAGATTACGACGTCAGATATACCAAAAATGTAGACAATGACCTAGACCCTTGGCGGTAGGCAAAATGTCAAATCATGTTTGCTCACATTGGTATTTCATATGACCTCGAACAGGATAAATCACAAATGACAGAGAAGCTTTTGTTATTTTGATTGGAAGGAAAACTGGGAAAATAAGTTTCGTTTAGCTTCAGCCAAAACATTCAAGTGCTATGATAATATTTAAGACGGGGAGGTCAGCTTATAAATCAGTTATTTGAGTAATTTTCCTACTTCTATTTTCAACTGAGAAAAAGTCAGAAGCAAAAGATTCTCACATGAAATAATTAATAAGAATGTTAGCCTCTGATACGAGGTCCATAGATGAAAATGAAACGGTAACTTTGAACCCTTTTTTTTTCCTGATATGTAACATGACAAGAACCTGAACCTGCAGCTTCAAGGTTAAGGCCATGACTACCTTGCCAACTATGTTAAGGCTGTAGTCTGTAAGACTCTTAACTAAGAAACTATCAAAGAACATGATAGGTCAATTCTGCCTATGCTGACAAGTACCTTAAGATAAACCTCTGTTGCCCGGACAAGTGCAAGGTTAGCTATCTCTCTTCCACCCTTAGCTTCCACAAATTCCACATAACGGATCCAAAACTCGGGATAGTTAGCACAGGGAATTAAACATCTCTCGTAAAGCTTTACAGTCTGTCAATAGAATGCGACAGGTTTTCAGACATTAACAGGGAAAAAAGGAGAATTTCATCTAAATAAAAAGCAGAACTAACCCCTACCCAGTCAAAATCTCCTTGCATCTCTACGAAGTCAAGGTAACAATGCCAGTTTTCTAGCTGAACATCATCAAGTAGCTTTATGTGAAAATAAGGCCTTCGAATACGATTCTCAAAGCATTTGATCTTTGAATCCAAATCACTCGCTTTCTGATAGAAGTATTCTCCAGCTGATAAATATTTCTTTAATGTGTGGGCTATAGGCAGGCCAACTGATGGAGCTAAAAGGTCCTCGATCACACTTGAGATTTCCTGGTTTTCATAAGCTTTTACCTCAATCATCTCACAATTGGATACAGCTTCTGAAGACATCTCGGCGGCATCGCGGTCTTTATATTCGATCTCTTCTTTGCAAATACAAATAAACCTTTCAAAACTTGAGCATAGCAAGCCAAAAAGATTTTCATGAGTGAAGTTTTTGAAATCCTAATTAGAAGATGGACATACTGATCAACAAAAATAACAATATCTATATATAGAGAGGGGGGGAGCAGTTCAAATCAAGGAAGGAAAACTTGCTGAGTTGACTCTTGACTCTCCCGAGTCATATCGTTATGATGAAGGACCAAGTCAAGTACAATGGAGACTCTGCCTAGTCACCTCATTTGGAAAATTGTTTTCATTATGAACTATTTGATAGGTAGATCTGGTTTTAAACAATTAACATTTATTTTTAAGTAATTATGCACAAGGTTTGGAGTCAGCAATTTGCAAATGATGAATGAAATGTAATTTGAAATTTATATTTAATCTTTTGCATTCAATATTCGGACGGACAAATTATGTAATATACAATATATTTTTTCTTTTATTTTCCTCACTATAATATTTTTCTTGCACATATAAATTTACTAATTTGACTTGATTATCATGAATGCAAGTAAACAAATGTATATTTAGATTTATGTAAGTATTGACCTTTTTTAAATTAAAAAAAAAAAAAAAAAAAAACGTGACTCTCAAGTCACCGCATTGATCCTACAAGAGTCAAATATTTGCATTGGGAAAGTCTGAGTCCGAGTCACAAGTTTTCCAACCTTGGCTCCAATGCATCATTAAGCGTGCTGCATGTAATAGAAGAACCAACTAAGAAACAAGACTACGAATCGTTCCCCACTTAGAGCAGGCCAACAAAATCCACTTTTCTAGTCTTGTTTGAAAAATCAAATCAAAGATCATAGATATCTTTTTCTTTTTAAAGATGGAGATCTTAGATATACTGATAATATGAAAGGAAAATAACAGATCTTGGATATACCTCTTGTGGTACATATGTAGTTTTTTGGTTGGAAATCTAAGAGTTCTTAAATATATATGAGCTAGGTGACTCCACTGCTTCTGGGAATACTCATACTCAATATACTTATCCCACACAGGATAACATAAGTAGTCCTTTCCAACAAAAGATAATGCTCTTTCAAACAACCTGTCAGGTAATTTAAAAAACAACATATATTTATATCAGTGACCAGGGTCCAATAATATACAAATAATCAGACAAGACCATCATAAATTTAGGAACTGAATCCATTCCAGCCAACTGTAGCATATGTTACATCTATTTCAGTGTCCCAAAAAAATAAAGCAAAAAGTTTACTGATCATAGTTTTTGCAGCCCTGATTTGTGCTTTTCCATATGTTTGCACTTAACTATATCTTCTTATGCCAAGTTATATAGAAAAATGAATAGCTATTAAGATGGTGGCCTAAACAAGTCAAACTGACAATCAGTTAGCTTGGCCCCCTGTTCTTATAAAGAATAGGTCAGCATCCATTTACACATAAATACCAGGCATCAGATGCCACATACAACCATATATGACTGATGTCTATATAGATAAAAAGCAGAACATGCTATCATCAACAGCCCTTCTCGGGGAACTTCCAAAGAATGAAAACAGGTATATCATCGTATGTTTTTAGACTACTTAAATTAACCTAAAGTTGGAACATGAAAGATAAGTACATGAGTACTTAATCATGGCTTCATGGCTTCTGGTATTGTTAGTTTAAATGGTGAATATCATTCGGATTGCCGGTGTCATAGTAGCACTCATTACAGGGTGAATGTCAAGATACCAGTTCCAACAGTTTCTCTATGAAAGGTGGCAACACAGGGGAAAAAAGGCGACAAGGGAATACATGTATCTGGATAACTGGATCACTTCCCTATTACAAATATCATAATATGTAGACGATAATGTCTAAAGTATTAGGTACCATTCCAAAAGTTGTGAATTCAAAATGTTTCTTGTGCTACTCTGTTCGATAGTTGAAAACAAGTGAGTTCAAGAGTCTCTTATAATACTTCCTGATTTGTGTCAGTAGAATGATCTGGGCCCAAAGGGCCATATGTAGTAAACACATAGGATTTCATCTGCCCCCACCCCCCTTCTTTTTTCTTTTTTTTTTTGGAAGAGTAGGGGAGGAAAAAGGGGATGGGGAAAGAGAAGAGAGTATATGATATGAAACTACTATTATGTATATACATCATCACTACCAATGCCTCCAACCTATCTGGGGTCAACATGGTGAGATCTTTTCCACATCATATGCATGTATGTAATGATAAATTTTGAAAAGGAAAAGAGAGAGAGAGAGAGAGAGAGAGAGAGAGAGAGAGAGAGAGAGGATATGCACATCTATAAGAAAAACATCATGCTACTTCTATGCTACCACCAGTGCCCGGGGGGCGGGGGGGTCGAGGAGGGGCAATTGCGCCTCAACTTTTTGTTTTCTTCTGGCAGAGGGGAAATTTTTAACTCTTTTTATGGGCATTTATGTCATACCTTATGTTGCCCCTTCTCAACTTTTCTCTCTTATAAAAAGAGAATACAATTAAGAGAAAGAAAGTGGGTATCATTGTCTTTTTATTTCTCGGAAAACAAAGCAACCTGAATATCCTCTTTTCTCTTCAACCCATTTTCCTATGTCTAGCAAAATTATCTCACCTTGTCTATTGGACTGCGTACATGAGTACATCATATAGCCATACTTACAACGATGTGTTGTAGAAAGTTTTGCTTCTGGGGAAAGTACACAAGTCTATTTAGTTTTCGTAAAGGTAAAAAAAAAAATTTACCCTGGGTTCCAAGGATGACACCTATGATTGCCTGATTTGGGTCTTGTGGAGCTTGCACTACTCAAAGCTATCAATCTGGCCTGGCTTTCTATTAGATAATTCTACAAGTTGGCAGAAAAGAGAAAAGTAGGTCCCATATGTAGTCACTAGTACCGCTTCTACCAACCATGAACCATCTAAGATGAGGTCTCCAAGCCAGTGGTGGGCCATACTGGTTTGGACACACCCAATTATCTGTGGATTTATCTAAGTCAAAAGGTGAAGGTTACTCATACTTATTGAACCCAGTTTAACCCATGGGTCAGTTCAATTTTTAAAACACAGGTTAAATATGGATTGCTATCTAATTTTCAAATCCTTTAACTTAATAAGGATTTTGGAAGTCCCAAATGAGGTTTTCTTTGATTTTCTTTAACTAAAAAAGATTCCCCAATATCTGAATAGAGGACATCATGTTAAATCTAATAAATTTCTCTCTCTTGTTAGATTAATCAAGAGAATTAATAGATTCTCTTTTTTAAATTCCTCCGTTTTAATGAAATTTAATTGATACCTTTATATGTAAAATAATAAATGATTTTTTTTTTATTGTTAATGGAAAAGAAAGTGGGGAAAAATAGTTACTGACATTATGTCAGTCCGCCATCTTTGCCCCCACTAAGAGAAATTCCTGGCTCCACCACTGCTCCCTACATTCATATGTTTGTTAAAATATGTATCTACAGACTACAGGTATAGATGGTAATAAGTATTAGCAATCAAAAGAACACACATCTGCATCAACGTCATCTATGTCTGCAAATGTGATCATATAGGGGCACCTAATTAGGAGTTCATGCCAACAGTTAGAGGCTACATGTGCATTTATTATCTCAATTGACGCCAACCAGTTATTCATTACTTTACAGTTCTGTGAAACTTCTTAGCATCAAAATTACCTCCGAATATCAACTGGGTCTTCAAAGGACAGCATGGCAAAGCTACAATAATTAACCCAGATACCAACAGAATATTTTGCTGATTGGACTGCTTGCTCATAAACTTCAACAACCTTGTCAATAGGGCACAAGCGTGCTCTATGATCTGCATACTTCTTCCAGTAACCATAGCATAAAGGAAACTCGGACAAGAATGCATCATACATAGAGGCAATCCTTTCAATGTCATTCTGCATTAATTACACAAAAAAACCTCCATTTGGTCCATCATGCAAATAAACCTGGCAGTGGAATGAAACAACAGATAAACTAACAGAAATTTGGATTAAATGTCGTAGATAAGAAAATAAAGATCATCGCACCCAGAAAAAAACTTCACGACTCCCTAAGACAAACCAGATAGTGACAAACTATATCATATATCAGAAATTAAAAATAATTTCCTTACCCTCTGCTGGAACGGCAGATGTGAGTTTAGAGGACCATAATGAGCATATAAACTTCTTAGTGGTAACATCAACATAGTGACGAGACAAAATGTGACGGACAACAGTAATATAAAACCATTTTTTTATCACAATTAGAAATTGCGCACCAATAGCAGGCTATGGGAAATGAGCCTCTGACTAGAATGCTGTTAAAAAACAGTACTATTGCAAAATTCAGGGTACATGAAACTTGAAAAACAGATCTCATCTCGCTACCCTAAGATACATTTTTGAAGTTCACTAGCAGCCTTCTGCATTACTGATGAGCGAAATTGGAAAGTTCAATAAAACAAGATCAACACCACTGAAGCTTAAAACTTACGGATTATTGTGTAGCAATGGCAAAGAAGATGTTCTCCAATAGTTCCAAATTACAAAGCTTTTACTTCATAACCGCTTCTCTGGGTGGAAATTGATGGAACTTTATTATGTGATGTTTTACACCAAAGATTCTGGTAGCAAGGCAATCAATAAAGATTTAAGTATTCTTCACACATGGGACAAAAAAAAATCTGACTTGATATTTGGGTTGGTGATAGGCCGTTGGCAGAGGTGTTTCCAGATCTTGTCGGCTGTGCCAGAGAATGTCAAGCTAAGGTTTCAAGCTATTTGGTTAGAAGCAGTAGTGAGTTGCAGTGAGGGCACATCTTTAGAAGGAATTTCACTGAATTGGAGGAGAATCAGTTTTTCTCTCTTCTCGACATTCTAAGTTAGGTTTATATCCCCAAGGAAGATGAGGATAGTACGGCCTGGAAGGCTTCAAAAGAAGGTACCTTCTTAGTTTCCTCCTCCTCAGTGCTTTCAAGGGGCTCCTCTGGGATAAGTCCCTTCTTTTTGGCTTCCATCGGAAAAAGATCCCTGTGAGTGCCTGTCCAATGTGTTTGGGGGATGAGGAAACAGTTGATCACCTATTATTGCATTGTACAATTGCGCAAGGGCTTTGGTCAGCTGTTCTTAGCTGGTTTGATTGTGCTTGGGCTCATCCGGACTCTATCCTTGGGCAGTTTGAGGCATGGCATATGGAGATTGGATCAGAGAAAGGAAAGGCTTTGTGGAGGTCTTCTTTCCGGGCAGTTTTGTGGTCCATCTGGAATGAAAGGAACGCACAATGTTTTGATGACAACCAATCTTCTTTGGAGTCCCTTGTGGATAGGCTCAAGTTTACCATTGCTCCATGGGTGTCTATCCTTCCTCGATTTAGGGATATCCCTTTCGATTTCATTGTGAGGAATTGGAGGGAGTTGGCCCTCCCTTATATGGGAGCTGATCTGTAAGGGTCCATTTCAGTGTTTCTGTTTTGGACTAGTGTGTTCAGTCTTTGTGTTTCTTGCCTTTTCTTTTCTCCTCTCGCTCTCAGTATATCCCTCCTGTACTGTGAAGCTTTTTTCTTTTTGAATGTTAATATTCATATATATATATATATGTGGTACTTCTAACATATGAATTCACACTCTCATCTAAAGAGTCCATCCTATATCTGTATGTATCATTTTGCAGATTCAAACACCTGGAAGTATTTCTATAGAATCACTAAAGAAACCTAGAAACAAGAAAGCCAATTCTTTTTTTATGTTCATCACTTGCGAGCAGCATAGAAAAAAGAAAGCCATTTTTTTTTCTTTTCAATAAGTTCACTAAGTTTAGAAGCCACGAGACTAGGATCAATCAAAGCTCATCCTCTATGGCACCAGATTTCCACATTGTGCAATAGCCAGTGATAAGGTTATTAATTTAGGAACAGGCTAATGCAAGAATCCAAAGCAATCTGGGTTTATAACCATATAGCTTAAAAAGTTAAAATCTTATAGTAATCATATAAGTTTCCACATAAGGTCAGAGAGAGTATCAAGTTGGTAGTAGTATTTAATCTGGAACAGCAATCAAGGAATGGGTTGCTTAAAAAACTGTCAGTAGAGCAGCTAAATTATGGTAACATCATATGGAATGTGAGGTAACTGTCGTGGGAGTGAGCAGAGTCATCATCTATCAGTAGCCACTGTCAAACGTTGGTGAATGTTGGAAATAGAAACCAAGCTTACGTGTTTAATAATGCATGCAAAATCCAGAAGTTGGAAACCATATGTACTGCCAGAGAGAAGCGAGTTTGCTCACAGCTGGGTTGTATATCTTGAAATTAAATGATCAATTGATAAGCACTAAGTAATCCATAGAATATGGCTGACCAATAAAAAAATCATAGAATATGGGCTTCCTAGAGAAAGAATAAGATATCGAAAATCAGGGGTGAAGATCTACAAGGAACCATCCCATTTGATAGGAAGTTATTACCCACATCCATGATGGTCGATCCTATTTTATTTTCCTATATAGAGTTTTCCAACCCTGTTTTTACACATAATGGGACACATCTTAAACTGGGGCTACCCCCTTTTGCTTGCAATAGGGAGGTCATTTGCCTTTCTAGCTCAAACACTTGCCTTACAAGCACTACTTGGCCTGCCATAGGTGGGGTGTCTATACCGCCTGGTGTAGAACTCTCCCTACCAACAATCCCCATCCACCATGATCCTCTTACGTGGGGCAGCAACATGTAAGAGTTCAATCCAAAGAGGTTCTCAGATGGGATTTCAAAGACATCCAAGGATGAACTTGCATTCTTTCCATTTAGATGAGGCCCAAAGATCTGTCTTGGCACAAACTTTTGCCATGATAGAGGCTAAGATGACAATGGCTATCATCTTGCAACATTTTTCTTATGAGCTCTCGTCTCTCTCTACACTCATGCTCCTTTGACTCTCACTATTCAACCACAGCATGGAGCTCAAATCATACTACATAGGGTTTGAAGGTAGCTCTATTTTGAAGTCATAGTTGTTATAGCTCTACTTAATTAACATGTTGTCTGATGTGATTTTCACAACAAGGGGTCTGCAATCAGTATGGGTACTACGGGCTGGCTCATATACCACATGAAAATAGAAAGGTAAAAGTTTTTACGCAAAAAAGGAAGATCATTGCGTATACAATTTTTTTCTTCTTCTTTTGGTAATGGAGTATATGGATATAGTGGCTTGAGCAATGAAACTGGCCAGCAGCCCACAGATGTCGCCCACCCAAAGAGTGGACTGGACTGACTGGATGAGACCACATTGGATTCCACCTGAGAGTGACTTTGATTTTGATCATGTGTCATAAATTAACAGTTATGCCAAGGACAGAAGAGTAAGCTTAGACTTAGCAAGATTAATTAAAAAAGAAAAGAAAATTCACATTCTCACATGTGTTCCAATGGACTGGATATGGGCCTCTAGCACATGACGAGTGTAAAAACATTATACTTGCATCTGAGCTTAACTTTAACCGGAAAAATGGTTTAAATTTTCAATCCCTAACCCCATCCAAAATAAGTAGTTATCAAGCATTAGCTCGATCCATTAGAAATCTTTGTAGATATACTTTTCTATTTGCAATTAACTCGATGCAACACAAACTATAAATAGCTGAAGTACTGCCAATGAGAGGGTGAGACATCAGTTCAATCCTATATAGGTTCACACTTTTTTGCTAGTGGAGCTTGTTTCTTGTTTTATTCTTATTTGCATTTGGCTCCTTTTTTGTTTTATTCTTCTTTTTTATTCATCATCATCATCAAAGCCTTGTCCCAACTATATGTTGGGGTCGGCTACATGAATTATGTTTCTCCATCATGATCTATCATATGTCAAACTCTCAGATAAGTTGCACGTCTTTAGATCTATTTTTCCTACTTTCATCCACATCCTCTTCAACCTACCCCTTCTCCTTGGCGGGCCATCAACCTACATACCCAAAATTTTCCTTACCAACACTATTGTCGGCCTGCGTTGGACAAGCCCAAACCATCTCAAACGGGTGTCTCCAATTTTATCCGCTATTGATGCTACCCCTAAAAAACTCTCCAAAGCGCTCGTTTCTAATTTTATTCTTTTTGTTTATTATAGAACATAAATAAGAAGCTTTTTTATTTGAACTTTTTTTTTTCTAACTTAGTGTTGTGGGATCAACAGACTGAGCAATGGAATCATGTACGCTTTTAAATTAGACTCAATTCGTATTATTCAGATATAATCCATGATGCTTAATCCTATGATTGTGACATTGATTGCATTTAAATACAACAGGAAGGGAACAAAAAGGGCACATTAAATGCAATAGAAATTCAAGGACTAATATAAAATGGAAGAACTAATCACTTACAGGTGATGTTTTCTCAATTTCTTTAATAAGCAATGTCCAAGCAACAAAGTTCCTGGGGTTTTCTTCCACTAGTGCGCGAAGTTTGGCCTCGTCAAGGCCACCTACATGAATGGACAACATTATACAAACACATATTTGGATTATTATTTGCAGCTCAAATCCAATGAATTCCATACCCAACGCATTTAAAAATTACCCATGTAGTAATACAAGAGCAATGAAGCAGGATGTAACGGCACGCATGGTTGATCTGTTGTCCTCATTTGGGGATTTATGTATCTATCATCCCAAATTTCATGCAAAGTAAAACATTGTTAATCTGTGGAAGCAAACCCTTCATGCTACATTTTGTAACAGTGATCTTTACCACTTGTGATTTGAGGTACATCCAAGCTTTCAATGGAATGTGTACCTAAACTAGTATCTTAACCTAGCAGGAAATTGCACAAACTGATTTTGGATGGATGGATGGATGGATGGATATATATATATAGAGAGAGAGAGAGAGAGACCTGAATGCGATGAATTCGCTGCATCCATTGGAATTTCCAAATTGAGCGCAGGAGAGTGAAAGAAATGCGATAGACAGGGTCACAAGATACAACCTGTTCCTCCCTGTAAAATAAAATAAAAAAATGCTCCGGTGATCACAACTTCCTCCTGAACCCATCTGATTGCTTAACTCTAGGGATGCAAACTGGTCGGATCCGGGGCAAAACCATGGTGGACTCAGATTCGGACCCATCTTTATAGATTCAGATCCAGATAAACTTATAGGTTCAGACATTCTAAACCAAATGAACACAGATCCTATGAGTTGAATCTGGATTTGGCATAATTTGAAAAAAAAAAAAAAAAAAACAGAACCGATTTTGAATCCGAATCCGAAATAAGATGTGGAGTGCATTAATATAACATGATAGAATAGCTTCAAATATATATATATATATATATAGATACATACATACACACAAGAGGGATATTAAATGGCATATAATTAAGCTAAGTAGACTCTCAAATATAAATACAATTCAAGACATGGGTCCTTAAAATCTACATATCTTAATATTTGAATGTAATAGTCCTAGATCAGGATCCTCGACTCAAAACATAAAAGGATCAGGTTCCGGATCCGAATGTTCTACACCCAGACTTCTCTTCAATCTGAAAGTAGGATTCATACCTGCTATATTAGATATCAGAGACTTTAAATACTTAGACAATCGGATACCCATTTGCAACATACTTAAGTCTAGAAACTCTAGTCCAACTCATAAAAGTGAGACGCGCTTGCCAAAAATTCCAATACCGAAAAATACATTTTTTATATGTGTGAAGTAAAAGTGAGGTGGTTGTCACATCATGGAAAAAAGGTAAAAGTAAGTTAAGAAAAGGTGAAAGTAAAGGTGTGGTAAGTTATTTGTTTGGATCATTATGGTAAAGTAAAATGAACTTAGTTCAGCGCATTTGCATGACTCATCAGATGTAAAGGAAATGTATTAATGCAAACGCATGATATCACTATCTGATTATTATTTTTTCTAATTCCTGATCACTTGTTGTGCGCAAGATCAATATAACTGCACACATGACAGTGATATTTGGCCAACAATGATAGATGGGCAGCTAGTGATTTTGAGATGCTCAAATTTTAATGTGTGTTCAACATACTCGTCCCCCATTGTTGCAGTCCTTTTTTTTGTGTATCCATGATTTTTCATAGAATATAAAAGGTAATCAAGTTCATGGAAGATTAGAAATAAGATCATTTTGGGATTAGACAAGAGTAAAGGATATACTCCAGATCAGTATCACAGTCACATATATTGTCACTGAAAAAATCATACCAACAAAAAGAACAAAATCAAAGGAAGAGAGATGCAATCCAACAGAAATTGGAAAGAAGAACATACAACTATAACAACCGCACCTTCTCTCTTACACTGAGAAAACCACCTAAACCCAAATACACAAAATTGAGCAAAATAACAAAGAGAAAGAGGGACAAAACCTACATTTTTTCATTTTTATCTCAATCAGCCATTCCCAATCCAAAGCCAACCAAAACCAAAAAAAAAAAAAAAACCCACTTCACTTTTTTCCTCACAGGAATACACCTCACAAAAAGATTTTTTTAATCTTTTACATTGCAAAAAGAACTTCAAAACATGGAAGAAAGAAAAAAAAAATCACCTTGCAGCCCTTCTATGCTGTTTTCTTCTAAAAGCTCCTGTCCAGCTCCTGCAGAAGACCCATTAAAGAAATCAATTGAAGATAAAAACTGATAGACTTCCTTCTTTTTCTTCCTTTCTCTCTCTAAATATTTTCAACTGTTGTAATTTGCAACAGAGATTGATGGGATTTCAGGAGAAAACGAATGTGGGTTTTTTTATTTCAATAAATGGATTTCTCAATAGGAAGCTGGAAAATCCATTTGCTGGAAACAGAGAACTCTACATAGAAGCCATCCCAGCCAGCAGAAGCAGACAGGCAGTTTGTGTAACTCACACACACAGAAATCCAAATTTTGCAGAAGGGAAAGGTTAGAAGGAGATTTAGACCAAACCCCAGCAGTTCTGCTTCTGTGTTACAACTCTCAATAATCCCAGAGAGACAAAGATTCCAGGGAAAAGACCCAACCCCAGCAGAGATGATGAACACAGACAACAGCAGAGAAAAAACCCCAGCAGGACCCAGATTCAGGATTGGAGGTAAGTGGGCCTTTTTTATACGATATATTGTATATATTCTCCTGTTTTATATGTAATGTAATCAATCTAAAGTGGGGTTAAAAAAATAAGCTGTAGGGTTTTTGGATTTGATTGTAGTTTTGATTTTGAAATCATCATTATCCCCATTTTGCTTAAACTTTGCACTTCCTCTTCCCACGTATCCACCTCCCTTTTAGCTTTATCTCGTAACCACCTATGCAATTCCCTTTTTATTTTTATCTCATTTTCGTGTAACTCCTCCCATCTTGCTTTTTCACCGTTCAAGTTTTCCTTTTTCCTTTCTACAACAATTTGTTTGGATCGAGTGCTGAACATCGAGTCTATACCCAAATATACATATCAATTTCTACCACGGAGAATGGAAATACTATTTTGCTATTAGACAGCTCCATTTTACATACCCTATGTGGGTCAAAAGCTTAGTATCCCATTCTTATGTTACTCTATCTTGAACCAAATTTCTAATTTATACAAATTTATTTTTTTTATATTTGTTTCTACAAATATTGCATGAAGGAATGCCTGAGATTAGCACGGGTTATTATACTAGTATGTAATTAAGCAGGGTTTTTCATGGCCTAGGTTGGCCCATATCCAGCCCAAGCCAGCATGGTCCTTCAGTGCATGGCCTGAGCCCACCCATTTAGTCAGGACGGGTGGACTCGACAGCTCTTGCTATCACTTGTTTGGGCTTACATATATTAATTAGTCGGACTAGGATTCGGCCCTGCCCATATATTAAACTGGCCAAAATTTTAGATCCAGGCATGGACCAAAGCCAGCTGGGCCTAGCCCTTGAGTAGCCCAAGATTTGAGCCCGTAATGGTCTAGGATTTTAATAAGTGAATGAATCCCCACTGAGGGACCAGAATTTTTATGGGTCCGATCATTAGAGGACTGGACTCTTTGTAATATTACTAAGCCCTACTTTTAAATTAAGAATAGGCCTAACTTGACACTTAATTCAAATTTTGCTTTCCTTTGATTGATAATATGAAAAGAATGGTTATATAGGTCTTTTTTCTTTTTGAGGATTAATACAGAACTCTCTTCACCCTTGCATACCTGATGTATTCCCAACATAAGAAACTGTTGTCTCCCAAAACACTTTTTTTTCTAATATTGTGACTCAATTTCATGGTGGACGATGATCACTTCTAAATTCTAATCAAATCTTTCTCAATGTCTAGCAAGGAACGCTAAATGGTCAGACCTTTCCTTGGGTCACTGATATCTTGAAACGAATTGCTCAGATGTTCTGCCAAACAAGAATAACCCAATTCGATGGATTTCAACGCATTGGATTTCTCATGAGATATCACTCCTGCTTCCCTAGTAATGAAATGTTGATTCTATACTCTGTCGTTTTTTTTTAAGCAATTCCATACTCTTATATTATAAGTGCTCTTATTGTGGTTAGGGTCAAGCAAAATTCAGCCCAATTAATTAATTTTTTTTTTTTTTTAAAAGGAGGGTGTCCCAGCCCTTTGAATCAAAATAATCCCTACGGGCGTGGGGGAAGCCGGTAAATCCCCTACACCCCGAAGTGACAGTGTTGTATCCCTTGATTCGAGAACCAGAAAGTTTAATTGACTTTTAATCAGTGCATTCTATTTTCCAACAGTGGGTGAAGGTCTGGAGTGTGAAATAGGGTCTAGTGCCCACTCAATGGAGAGAGGAGGCCACAATACACAAACTTTAATCGGTCTGCACAGGTACAGATATGGGTGTTTACTCAAAAAAAAAAAAAAAACAAAAATTTAAAAGAAATTTTAATTTTATTCAGTTTAGTTATTGGTTACAACTGGGACAAACTTTAGTGGACAAAAAAAATTTGAGGATGGACATTCCCTTTCAAATCTTTCAAGGATAAGAATTGAAGTAGGCTAAACCCTTCTAATGAATGAATTCCTTTTGTTTAGGCTAAGGACCCTTAGTGTACTGGTAACTTGTGGAGGAAAAACAAAAATATGAGAGAAAAATTCAAAAGGACACACTTAATTGACCAGAAGCTCAGTCTGGCCTACGCCTTGCAAAATTCTCTCTAAAAGTAAATGACTACACAATTGCTCTAAAATATATATATATATATATATATATATTATACAATACTAAAACCAGGTGGCAGTCCAAATTGCATAAATTCGCCGATGTAAATTTGGGCAATCAAATCATTGGTTTCACATGCTTCAACGCACAACTGAATAGATTCTAGAGTTTCAAAAGGAATTGAACGACAGATGATAAAAAGGAAAAGGGTTTGTGATGGAGAAAAGACGATACCAAACAAAGAGATGAGAAAAGATTCATGGGTATACCTTCTAGCAAAAATCACAAATGCTGCCTCGTAAACAAATTCAGCCACAATTACAGAAAAAATGGCCTTTCTGAACCATACTGACGAATATAATAAACAGCCAATGACATTTGTAAGCATATATCATCCTACCTGGTGATCAAGAGCCACATTCACACTATGCATACCCCAAACCATTTGTTGATCCCTCCTTGCTGGAAAACAGGTCACCGTCGCAACCAAAAAAAAAAGAAAAAGAAAAAAAGGAGCCTGTCAATCATTCATCTGCAGGCCAATTATTGGCGCTGTGAGTGAGATACATTTACAATTGCCAATGTGGACACAGCATTATGCATGGCTAGAATTGATAATTGAATCACACAAAATACAGTTAATGAGCAAAACCCTCCTTGTTCCTGCATGTATAATTTTCACGTGTCCATTCCTACAGCCAGCTATGTTACAGATTCCCTTCTGACAAATAAGCTGATGTTAAAGAAAATCAGTATACGATCTTGTGCATCAACATCAGCTAAACACACCATAGGCAAGCTATGTCAGCATAAAACTAAAAATCAATGGATGAAGCCCTGGAGGACCCTGAACAACTACCAGAAGAAGCATATGAAGTCCCACTTGAAGCATCGATGGGAGCTTGATTTAACTGTTCCAAAACTAAAGATCTCCGACGGTGTAGCTTTATTGAGAATGTGGACGCTTCTAGAATGATGGGAACCTGCCAAAAGGATAGAATCATTTCATGACAGAAGACAAGCAGTAACTCTGGTGTATACCCACACTTAAATTGTTCATGTGGCTAGGAAATCCAATAATGAGCTGGAGGTCCTGGCTTTACACAGTGCTAGTGGGTGGTGTTGTGTATCCGGAATTTTACCAATGATCCCGCAAGGGAGCTGGTGTAAATCTAGAGGCAACCAGTCAATGAAGAATATTAGAAATACATCCAAGCCCTTTAATTAGTCATCAACTGAATGCTTTTCATTTTTGGTTCAAGCAGAATAACAAGACTGCCAGCATGGTGATCAAGTTCTCCCTAACACAACCTAAAATAATAACATGCGACATGCTTTTGCCCAACAAGATCATTTGAACCAATAAGAAAGAGAATCTTTTACAAATTTGGAAGAAACTTCTTTAACACAATCTTCAATAAAACATGAGATAAACTCTCAGAGGAGACGGTCAAACGTGGGGCAGGAAAGAGAATCACGGCAGAGACAGAAAGGAAAGTTTTGATAGGGGACATTCAAATTCAAAGATAGTCTACCAGCTAGTCTTCCAACTGTCAAGAGTTTTGAGATCTTCCGTCGGCAAGGATATGTTATGGATGCTTTCATCCCGAGAAAAAGCAGAAGAAAAGCTCATGTTATGCTTTTGCGAGGTCAGGAGATAAATGAGAAGGGGTGAGAGCAATCAAGCCATTTTAGAGGTGGCCCCACTGATTGATGTATAGGAGTAAAATCTAAAGCAACCTCTAATATGCTTTAGATTTAAAGGTAAATTTATTGGTTGTGATTCTGACGTCTCAACGCTCGATTTTATAGTAGCCTCATCGATAAAATCTGACCACGATTTTGAGTGGTTTAGATTTTAAATGTAGGCCCACTGATAGTTCTGTATGTGGGCCACTATGTGAGCCTGTGATTCAGAACATTTTAGATTTTAGAGGTAGCCCCACCGATGGATTTATAGGAGTGAAACATGAGGCAGTGATTCTGAATGCTTTAGATTTCAGAGGTGGCCCCACTAATGGATTCATACGAGTTAAACATGGGCAATATTAAAAAAGAAACTGATTTTGAGTCTAGAAAATGAGATTATGAAAACAATATTAAAAAAGAAACTGATTTTTCACAAAAAATGAAGGAAAAATATTAAAAAATTTCAAATTAAAGAAAATAATGTGATGGGCAAAAAATTATATAAAAATTTAGAAATATTAAACTTTAAAGAGAGAAAATAAAGCATAAAACATCAATGAATAGTTATCATTTTCTATAAATCTGAACATTTAATCCCTCATTACATAGTCAGGTAAAATGAAACGGGTATCACCAATACTATGATAAGATCCTCTTAAAAATATCTTATCACGATATATCTAATGAATCTAGATGATTTATTTTTGGAAAGAAAAGCATAGACTCTATTTTTTTAATTATTTAAAAATATTTTATTTTCAATGATATTTTCCCAATATTGTCCTAGGAAAGAATAAAATAAATAAATTATCTCGACATTATATCCCGCTGATGTTATCCTGATAACGATAGTTGCAACATTACTCTTGTGGTAGAGTGGCAGAGGATGCTCTTTGTAAACTTGAGGCTGCTGGTTCGAGCACCAAAGAGCATGGCATGACAGCCCACTTTGTAGCTTCCATAGAGAGGCTGTATTCCATGGATGTAGCTTCAAGAGAGTTTTTTCATTCTCGTATTCCATGGATGTAGCTTCAAGAGAGTTTTTTCATTCTCGAAATATATATCACAACATCTAATTAGTAACTGAAGCAAAGAAATCTCAATTTTTAAAGGAAAGATCTAAGATTGAAGGCCAAGTTAGGGAGATACATCTGAAACTACTAAAGTTTTCTTGTCACATCCCACAATAGCTTGACACATGACATGATGCTTGTGTGCTCAAAGAGTTGTAATTCTCTTAATGTAGTAAATACACAATATATATAAACATACACATAAAGAGATAATTCTAAATACACAATTTTTAAAGATACCTGTGTATTAATGTGCGCCACCTTATGTACATGCAGAAGACCAACCATGTCTTGATATCCAGTGAGGAGTTTTGCCAATTCCTTGTCCTCATCTGGCCCAAAAGTTTCCACAACAGAACCATGAATTACGACAAGCAGCACCACTATATTAACAAAACCAAGTTTTTGAGAGAAAAATAGTTACCTGGAATCGCTCTGACAGAGAGTAAAGTATCTGCCAGGTGTTGCCATCTCTTGGAGAAGAAAGGCGAAAGGAGAGAAGGTGGGAAAGTTATCATGGCAACAGCATTTGTACTCTGAACAATGCTTTTCAGAGACCTGATGAAGGAAAGCATATCCCAGTCCTACAACGACATGTCAACAAAAGTAGCTTGATGCCACCCATTTAGACTTCGAAACAAAAGACTTTAAATATCAACGACAGAAATTCACATGTATATATTCAAAAATCAATTGCACGCCGAAAAAGTTTATTTGTCAATATTATTTTTTCAAATGGCAAAGAGTTCATCCATTATGGATGTTGAGATTTGGATGTAACCCAGGTTCTAAGTAGTTAAAATACTTTGGAACATAATAGTAAACTGCTCTACACTCTGCTATACATTTTGGGGTCATGAAAATCAGAAACCACATTAGAATTTTTATTTTTATTTTTTGGGTGTTGTGGGGTGGGGGAGGTTATACATTTATACCCTGAAGTCCTGAACCTCAATAGAATAGATTAAAATCAATTCTGGAAAATATGTAAACAATTGTGAAGTGCAGTGGCTCTGAATGTATTTCAAACTTTTAAAGGTATCTCTTTCTTATTTGGTCTACTCAGACTTTGTCCCTCTGATTATATTTCTGATTGAAGGTGAGATAAAGCTGACTGATGTAGTAGCAAGTCCGAACTTACCATGTCAGAGAAACCACATTGTGGAGCACAGAATGACTGTATGGCTATACGGCCTGCACCTCCAGTCCTGAAAGTGAAAGCAAAATATGTTAACAATCAACTAGAAAAATAACAAAGGAAAGAGAGTAACAGAAACTAAAATTAGTCCTTAACTTTCCTCCCAATAAATGGATTTGTTTCATGAAGATGAGAGGATGCATTCAATATCATTTAATCTACAGTTCATAGTTATATAAACTCAATGCTTCTCCATATAATAGTTAAAAGTGGAACAAGAATGAAAAGGAAAAGGTGAAATATCATAAAACATGATTGTCGGGTAGAAAAAAACTGGAATCTGAATACCAATCTTAACATAGACAAGAGTTCAGATCAACACGACCCAAACGCATACCTTAACAAAATGTTCAGGGGAATATCCAAGTGCACCCACATCATTTGGAATGGTTGATTCATCCAAGGTGTATCTCACAACAGACAATGTGTTTAGAGCATTTCAATGGTTCCATAGTATATAATTTCAGAGAGCAACAGACAAATTTATCTTTGGTGGTTGTTTTATGGTCTTTCCTTTTTTTTCTTTTCCTTTCCAATAAAGACTTGAACTCATGCACTGTTGCCCCCTACAGTTGGGGGCTGGTGTCCCTAACCAGCTGTTTATGGTCTATTTGGCTAGAAAGAAAGAATAAAGTCTTCGGTAATAGGAAAGACAATGCTATTAATGGTTTTTTTTCCTAGTATATGCTTCGGATCTTTGACAAGCTTGCTGAAGAGTTTGCTGACCAATAAATAAAATGCAATTGGCCAACAAATCCAATGCAACTCATGACATCAAATAGAAATAAATTTGCCGGGCATACCAGAGCAGCCCGTATACACAGAAAAATAAGTCCTAGATATGTTATTCTAATATTAAATATTTGCAACCCATAACATATCAAATATAATGCAATTGACCAATAAATTTTTCATGGATAACAAGCATAATATTAACAATCCATTGCCATAATGATGCAAGTCCTAGCTAGATTTTCTCATATTTTATACTAAACAACAAATGATTTGGCCAAACCTTGGAAGTTGAGCTAAAAATGCAGCACACCGATCCCGAAATGTTGCAAGGTTTGGGGAATCTTGAATGCTGATACAGTCAACATGTTGCGCACCAAGTAATTGCCTATCCAGAGTTTTTCGCAAGTCAAAATCATTGCAATATTGTCTATTGTCTGCAATCAATAAGTTATTAGTCTTAATCATACTACAAAATTATCAAAGTGCATTGTAATGCATAGTGAATATAATATGAGAGAGAGAGAGAGAGAGAGAGAGTACATGAGAAAGTATAGTCCTTTACGGTAAATATTTTGTCCTTTAAAAAAGAAAACAAACTCTATATCTATTATTTGTATTTGCATAGTCATTACCACCCGATTTCTTGTCAACCTCTGAATGCTGATGTGATTGCCACATCCATATCTATGCCTGAATATTGATGTGACAACCATATCTACATGACCTAATACCCTATTTTTAGGCACTGTTGGCCGACATCTTCCCATTCCAACCGGGCTCAAACCCAGGCACCACCCTGCCTCCCCCCGCGGGCCTGCACCCTTTTTTTTAAGACCCGCTAAAAGGTAAGAGGAACAAAAATCACTACTTATCTTACAACTTTTACGCACTAAGAAAGAATCAACAACATAAAAAATGCACAGATCTTTTCTACTTGGCCAAAATATATGCAGTAACAAGGACATATGAACGGATACCCAAGTTTTAGGTATTATTATCAGAGACAACGTCAGCTGGCTTACTAACTGGTAAAAAGCTTTTACCTTTTTTCTTGAAAAAAATACAGGTCAATAGATGGAATTTTATGACAATGCACACTAGCATAGCACCAGTGACTAGCGTAGAAAAACCAATGTGCAAAAAATACTGCCATCCTGCTTTCAGCTACAACCAGGACATACCTTGTCTCATGACCCAGTCCTCCAGTATAGACACAGTGGAATCAACTAGTATAATTTTTTAATACGTCTATGATGACATATTTGGGAAATCTTCTCCAGATCCATAGAGTAACATTTCTAACCCCCTCATCAATTTATCAAGGTAAATAAAGTAGTAGAACCACACAATCTTAGAGTTAAATTGCAGAAGATGGCCAACATGAAAATTCAATAGATAAAGAATGGATTCATAATTTTTTACTCCTCACTTAGTAGTCAGTAGGTAGTACCTAAACTGCCATCAACAGCATCACTTGACAAAGAGGGCAATAAACCATACTGTAGTAATAGAGACATAAAGGAGTCAATCCATTTGAGATAACAGATCTATCATCACCTTGAAAACCAATCTCTCTTCCCAAAAGTCTCTTCTTTTTTTTTTCTGCGCAAATATCACCAATCATATTCCATTGTTTTACCTAGAGGCCAGAGCTCAATAAGAATACTAATAAGTAGGAGTTAGTTTCAAAGGACTCCAGAGTCAAGCCAGGAGTTGGTTTCAAAGGACTCAAAGTCGGATAAAACTCAAAAGTCATCAGATAATGAAAGCCGTCATGTAAACATAACCCTAACTCATCAACCAGCCATTAAGTTCTTAGCACCAGTTTATTGTCAAAGACAAAAAATGAAAATTTCTGTGCCCAAGTGCTTGTGCAGTTAACTTCAACAGAGGACAAGAGCCCTATTCTACAACAAATGATTGATTTTCTTAGAATTAGCTGACTGGCACACGCACGCACACACAATCCATCTTACCTCTATGATTTTCAACAGTCTGCTGTTCACCAAAGTACTTTTTGTATTGCCAAGCAATCCTCAATCCCTTCTCCTGCACCTTCCCATGACCCACAAGTGAAATCCATCAAAATCTCAAAAACTTCAATCCTTGCACTTTTTTACTATTTAGAATATAAAAAAAGGGGTGAAGAAAAAGGGCACCTGTTCTAGTTCCTGATGATGACCACCCGGTTCGCGTTTCTCATCCTTCAATGAAACAGGACTCGGCAAAGTACCTAGAAACGCCCTTGGGTCTTTGGAAGGGCTAGCATACAGAATGGGTTGGTTGTGAACGATACCTTGGGACATGAAATTCCTCAAAAGGAGAAGATGGTGAGGGGCTTCTGCATCTTCCATCACCATCACAACTGTTCCTAGAGAGAACCCACCTCCTAAAATCTCTAGAAATTGCAGTTATAGAAACCAAATCCAGAAGAAAGGGGGAAAAGTATTCATTCCAAAGGGAACCCAAGTTCTAAAATCTCTTCTTTATGAGAAATGAAGGGGCTGAAAGAAGAAAAAAGGATACTGTCGAGATCTGCTATTCCGGTGGAGATGAGGGTTGTTCCATTGAGTCCATGCCTGAGGCCAGGGACTCGACCCAATGGTTCTGCGGTAGTCCGAGTGAAGCTGCTAGTCTTGTTCCTACTCGCTGCCATGGTGATGCTCCTCACCACCCAAGATATGAAAACTTTATTTATTTCAAAAAGATGGAGAGAGAAAGCAAGAAACGTTCAATTTCCACGCTCGATTTCTCAATGCTAACTGCTATCAAAGATATCAAGTCAGAGATGGCTCAACTGGGCGCCATTGCGTCGTTTCAAACTGTATCTAAATCAATCAAAACCCATTTCTTACCTCTTTATGCATCAAGCTAAGACGGTAATTGAGGGCCAACGGAAGCAAAATGCTTGCTTTCTTCTTCCACCCTCTAGGCCTTCCAATTTTGCTGAAGTTCTACATCTTCAAACAAGAAAAGAAAAGAAAATTACAGAGAGAGAGAGATAGAAGAGAAAAGGGTAAGAGAGAGAAGAAAAAGAAGAAGCAAAGAGAAGGAGAAGAAATGCGAGAGGAACGAGAAAGGAAGGGGGTTTTAGAGAGGAAAGAAGGGTTTTTTTTTGTCATTCACTCGTGGGACCCAGCTATGATCAATTGCCACACCTTAGCACAAGAACTCCCCTAAAATGATTTATTCACATTAAGCTTGAATTAGACTCTTTTACAAATGGACTTTTTTTTATTTCTCTTTGAGGATTTTACGGGAAAAATTCCGAAATTTGGACATACCTTGGAAAGGATTTCCAAATATTGTGTTATACTAACGAGTTCTATTATGCTTTTTTTTTTTTTTTTTCCAACTTTCATATGGCGTCACTCGTGTTCGACGATGGCGATGCTAGCGTCACTCGTCTGAGCATCTCCTAATGTCTAGAGTTGTTCGTGTCTGACGAAGGAGATGCTAACGTCGCTTGTCAAAGCATCTCCTAATGCCTTCTTCTTCCTCTCCTCCTCCTATTTCTCCATCTCCTCCACACCATATATTAGTGTGATTCATTCTTCTAAGAGTGCACCCCCTTGAGGTTAGTTTCAGCCCCCTGGCCGAAAACAACTTAGGCGCATTGATTCATTCGCTTTTAGAATAAGGACCCAGTGAATTTGGAATACTAAAAAGGTTCATCATATCACTGAAACTCCCACCACCAAAACAAGAGAACCTGGCAGCCCTTTTAATGAAAACAGAGTTTTGGGATGACTAAGAGAAGCTCTGTGGTAGGATCCCAACGTCAGTGTGCATAAACACACCCTCTTTGGACATTGAATTTGGAAGGTTCTAGCCAATATCAAGTAGTTTTTCTATCCTTGATCTTGAAAATCCAGGACTTAAGTTCCTAGGGACTACACCATTGGATGTGCGCGTGCAGCTGATAATGTTATGCTCGCTGAAACCTAGGTTTTGTGAGCTTTGGTGATCCCATAGCCTAGGAAAAAATGAGTCAGCCATGGAAACAGATGAACTCATTGATGGATTTGTGATAGAACTATATGTAAGAACCAAGCTCACAGGTGGGTTGGTGAGATTGGATCCGCTGAATCGCCAATATGATAATATATTGTTATTAGATGTGTGGAAGTTTAAAGGGTCATCACTTGCATTCTCCTCCAAGTAAATCCCTCTAGATTGTCTGTTTGGATTCACAACTATATGTATGCAATGATTAATAGTGATGAACCTAAAATGTCTATTAAAGATGGAGTGGGAGAGATGGAGAAATAGGAGGAGGAGAGAAAGAAGAAGATATTAGGAGATGCTCTGACGAGTGACGCTAGCGTCTCCCATGGTGACGCTATCATCACTCAGAAAAAAGTATAAAAAAATAAAAAAATTTGGCGGAAAGACCTCATTAGTACTACACAATATTTGGGGACCCTTTCTGAGAAATGTCCAAATTTTTAAGACTTTTCCTGTAAAATCCTCTTTCTCTTTCCTACACTGGGAATTGAAAACACAAGCTCACTCACACACCCATGTTATCATTCTGTTTGTTGCCTTCTAAAAAAGAAAGCTAAAGATCTGGAAGTTGCTAAAATTATACAAAATTAGAACTCGACTGTTTTTCAAGTTTGCCCAATTAAAACTTAGTTTATATTACTCTTTAAAACAAACCAAACCCATACCCAAGTTCGATCCAACCGGAACTTAATTCAAATTTAGTTTTTTATTTTAGCCTGGGCAGTAGCTGAATTATGAAAATGCACGACCCGAATTTGAGTAATGGTTGACTCAGATCAGTGAATTTCAGGTTGTGCTTAGCAAGAAATGCAGCTGTTGTTAATAATGCCCTGCACTTCTCCTGAGAGGAGGAGAAGCCAATAAGGTCCTGGGCCTCCTGGCCCCTGGGAGGACCAGGTTATGGTGATTTTTCAATCTGGCCCCTAACAGTAGAACGTCCGGAAAAGAACAGAAGGCTTTGATTGCATCATACGTTCTCCACTTCTCTCTTTGGGCCTGTTTGGGTTAACGAGGAGTAGAGTAAAATGAAGTAAATTTCACTTTTAGAGTGAAATAAAGAGAAGTAGATTGAAGTTAACGTAGAGTACTTCACTTCAGACCATTTGGATGCTTATTTTGAAATTAAGGTTTAGAGTAAAATCCACTTTTACTTATGGAAATGAAAGTTTTTAGATTTGAAGTGAAATAGAGTACATGCGGCTCACAACATTACTTCATCTATTGGGCCAAACCGATCCAAACGGGATAGAGTTGAAATTTTAGACTATTAGAGCCCATTTAACTTCACTCTACTCTATTTTTTGCCAATTCAAACAGGCCCTTCAGGTACTTTTTAGAGTGTTAAGTGCCTTATAACATACCAAACACAACGAACAGTAGCCAATGAGGGCAGTTAATTGAATTAAGAATCAGGCGCGCTATAGGAATTAAATAATGCAGTTTCGTTTCTCAATTTCTTTTGCACACATGGCGGTACAAAACGAAAATAAAACCACAAACATGGTTTCAAGAAGGTGCTTATAATAGAGTCAACACCAAATATAAAACATTACATGTCAGCTCAGTAAATCAAGCAAGATGACGGATAAAAATGGTCTCTAGTAGCTCTGTTTGTTCTTGCAGGGGTTACAGAAAGCTGAAGAAATACAAGCTCTACACAGTCCACTTCAAATATAAGCTTAATATGTTTAGAAGTCAATAACAAAATACACAGAACGAAATCAGGATCTATTGTTTCAACCACTGTACAACTCAAAAGCCAGCAGACCCTGAAGAACTAGACCCACAGACTTCTATCCACATCAAAATACATGTATAGGCAAAGATAACTTAAATGCCCCCCAACCTGAAAATAAAAGGAAACAAGAGACACCATGCACATGCTGGTAAGTAATGCACTAACCAGCAGACAGACACCCATCACCTGTACACTACTACCTTATTCGACTTCAGTTATCCGATTCTTCTCTACACAAAAAGAAGCAACATACAAACCAGTTTCATTCACACTTCTAAAATCCTTTGACGGCATCCATTGATTCAAAAGTGGACCCCGCCTGTATAATGCAAACATCACCTGCTTCCTCATTCTGTACTCACCATTTTATACACTTAACTACCTATGCAACAGTTAGCACTCAGCCCACACCGCTCTTTCGGCAGTTGACAGCATCTCATTCATCCGAGCTGCTTCCAGCTCTAAATCTTCTCAGGTTTCTCGCCAGAATTTCCTGTTGTTGGACTTTCGGGCAAATCCTCTGAGTTGGTTCCATCTTGCGGGCGCACACGAATATTCACATTGATTGACGGGAATGGCTCCTGAATGATCTATACAAATTATCATAATCAGCTAAAAGAAATCATTTTTTTCTCCTTTTCTTTAGTGGTAAATATAATTAATCGTACTGTTAATGGTTTAAAATCATAAAATTAGCCATTGGAGAAGGCAAAAAGTACTTCCAGCCATATAATAATAACAAGAATCTCATTTTCTTCTTTGGGGATTTGTTCAAGTAACTGTCTGTTGGGGCCCACTGATGAAAATTGCCCCAAATGCCTCCCTTACCCATCAGATGACCTAAACCATCCACCAAATAAGTAAGCATTTGCACAATGCTCATAGGGAGGTCTAGTGGGCCATAGTCTGTTCCATAACAAGGCTCACCAGATCGTTGGCCTATATTACAGGGGACAGCTACTTGCATCATTGTTGGGTAAGAACGATGTCTCTTCAAATCAAGCATCACATAATACTTTGGCAAAAGCACCTTTAGTGACAAGCAAACTAGCATTAATGAATTTCAAGGGTAGAGCATTAGTCACTCCCAAAATTCAATATTTCTTATTCAGCCTATATATGTTACCTGATCACCAGCCTCTGGTCCCTCAGAATGGAATAGTATAGGGCGGCACCTCTTGTCTTCATTCATCAAGCTTGAATTCTGAAAATGGGTAACAAGGGCCGCCTTGCCTTGAATTCGTGCATATGCCAGCGAAGCAACTTTTTCACTGTTGAACTTCTCCCATTTCTTCCCATTGAATGCCTGCAAAAGAATCAGAAGCTTCATAAATGCAATGTGCCAGGATTACTGCTCAGTGTCTTCAAGGTGAATACAGGTTGCAAGCAAAACCTGATAGAATGGGATGATGTGCGAAGGTGAGATCATGTTTATAAATGCGTAACCCACATTGCATTTGTTCTGCACACAAAAACACCATGTGAAACAATGGAACAAAATATAAGTCATAGCTTTTTACCACTTTTTGTAAGGAATTACCTTAAAATCAATTGGCAAGTAGAGAAAATCATAGGTGCCCCTGTGGTTTTCATCAATGGCAGCCAGCAGCATCTTTGAAGTGTACCTGTGTGGCACGCAGAAAAGCATATTCCGTCAAGGACTTCAGCACTATTAGTGCAAAACAGAAGATAAGAATCAACCCAAGAAGGAGCTTACTTATTTGGGATGTTTTTTATCATTAGAGTCGTCCTGGTATCTTCCCCATTAACAATTTTGTCCAAGTCAAGCTGATACAGCTTCTTGCTGTCTATCTGGTTCACATTGTTCTCAACTCGCCGACTACGACGGTCCATAAGACCTTCAAAGCCAGTGGGCATTGCCCCTGGATATGGCCCACCACTGCCCATGAACATAGGACCCAGCCTCGGCGAGGACATCATTCTGAAATTGGGTGAACCATTTTCAGACATGTTCCCAGAAGAAATGGCAACTCCAGGATTCAGAGCAGCTCGAGCACCCATATTTATCATGAAGTTCCCTTCATTGCGGCTTAAACCCATGCCCCCAAAAGCAACTGGACTCATGAAAGAGCTTTCTGGAGACTCAGGAAAAAAACCAAAGTTCCTCTCGAAAGGAACTCCAGATGGAGCAGACCCAACATGGTGGTGATGGTGTTGAGATCCAATAAAAGAGCCATGGCGACCAGGATAAGGAAAGCCTTGTCCCTGCCCATTGGAAGTGAACGAATGCCCAACAGATGATGTTGGCCAGGCAGACGAATGAGACTGCTCCGAGTAAGGGGTAGGAATAGGATTACCCCAGAGAAACTGCGGCCCTGACAATGTTCCAATACCAGATGTATTTGAGGTTGAGAGGCCAAAAGAAGAAACAGTTCCAGGACTTGTACTCATGTTTGGCATCACTCCACTGCTATGCTCGGGAAAAGAATGTGAATGCTGAAAGGGTGTTCCATTTGTTGAATTGGTGTTGTTGAATACATGGTCCACGTGGCTACCCCTGGCCTGGTCCTTTCCAATAGGAGTTATCTTGACAGAATTTGATATAGGAGGTAGAATAGATGCTAATCCAGGCAAATGGTTACTGGCAATAGGACTAATGGTACCTAAACCTGGGGAGTGGCTAAAAGCATTCAATGAGCTATTTTCACTTGGGCTGTTGAATTGTGCCCAATTACCTGTCAGGAATTGCATGTGGCACACAGATCAGATCGTAACAAGAATCAAATGGACAAAATTAAAACCTGCTAAATGTGACAGAACTTGAAAGGGAAAAAATGACATACCAGGAGGAGAATTGGTAATTGGCGAACCCACTGGATGACGATAACTTCTGTTTTCATCGTGTTCCAGATCATGGCTCAATTGCTGCATCAAGCTGAGGACAGAAGATGTTTTAACAGTTTGATGCTAAAATAACAAATGCAGGGAAAAAGCTGAAACAAAAGTGTGCCTGACATATAAAAGTAGTGGCTTCCTGATATACAACACAAGTAAATGATGATTAGAGAGAGTCCTATAATGAGTAACAACTTAAATCAATAGTAAGAACACTTCTTGCAACACAGCTCAAGAAGTATCTAGCATTCCTCCTCGATCTGCTGCCATTCTTTTCTTTACCCGCCTATAACTTCTTGCTGTTCCTTTTTCTTCCTGTCACTTAATTCTGGTCAAAAGCCCTAGAATATAACTATCCAAAAATAAACTATAAACAATCCCAATCTCAAAATTAAATGGTCTATCATTTTTCTTTTATTTGGACCTTTACTGTTCTGTTGATAATGTTAGATGTCACATGTAATCTGCATGCCATTGATAATTCAACCCAGCCAATGCCGGAGTTGACTCATCTGAATAAGTGAATAACTAGCATGTCACTAATGAATTACCATAACTTGCACTCAAACGAGAGCAATATTAACCATTGGGTCAAAATCATATTCCTCATATGGTTATTGCACAACAGCAACATAAAGAAGATTACTTCAACCCAACATACGGTATCACTATCATCTAAGTGATATTTGGGCCAGTCACTATCATCCAAAAGTGGGAATTTGATCCAATATGGAACCTTGATAAGAGATGCGTCTTACATTACAGTTTTGTAACTTGTATGTATTAGCAGTTTTGCTGATATCAGACTTGAATGATGGGATCTATCTACTGTAGGATCTTGTAATGGTGATAATATGATAGGCTGAATAGGCATCAATGAAGAAACCATATTAAAAAGAAAATACATATGATTTATTTTATTTTATTTTTTAAAGCAACCTATAGCTGTGCTAGATGGAGAGAACAGAAGCAGTATACACACTTTCTACGTGCTCCACCTGGACGGCTAGGTTCAAGCTTAATGCGCTTCCCAGCTATATCACTCCTATTCAGTGACCTAAGAGCAGCTTCAGCCGCTCTGACATCATAAAATTCAATAAACTTATGATGCCGCTTGTGAGGTGTCTCCCTAATCTGCAAAAGGAACATCACAATGCACCTTAATGGAATCATGAAAAAGAATGACTACCGGAAAAGCATGCACGAAAAGGAAAGACAAAACAAGCATCTCACCTCCTTGACTTCCCCGTAGGCCCCAAATATTTGCCGGAGATCGTCGTTTGAAACTGATGGATCTAAATTAAAAACTACAAGAGTTCCTTGGTTGATATCCTTGTCTGATGGATTGTCCTAGAATTTAGCATGAAAAAAGTACCAAGGATTATTAAATGAATATATCAAAGGAAGACAAAAGAAGAGAGACTGGATAAGAAGCACTTTTGTTTTAAACCTTTGGAATAGAAAAATGAATGTCAAGTTTTCTACGCCGTAAGGGTTTATTTTGCAATGCACGCATGGCAGTTCGGGCGGCACGGATATCATAGTAAGATATCATCACAAATCCTCTGTGCTTGCATGCAGTGTAAAGAGTCCTGATAGCACCATATTGCTGTAACAAGCAAAACAATTCCATGAAATCCACTATTAACTTTAAAAGGAGGAAGGAGAGGGGGGGGCGGGGGTGGGGGTGGGGCGGGCGGGTGGTTTCGTTTGAGTACAATATGGAATATCTAAGAAGAAACAGAAGAATTAAGAAAAAACTTGAACACAAATGAAAGGAGGCATGCAAATCTAAAACAAATTTCCAATATTAGAATGAGAAATACAGTACTCCTGCATAAATGATTGGCAAGACATTGTGGAGAAACATGATGCTTACAGAATAAAAGGTGTGGGAACATGGATTGGGATCGTTCATAGTAGCAAATCCCTTGTTTTATAGGCTCATGCTATTTAGCATGTGAAACAGTAAGACATCAAGGTTTTGGAAATAACTGTGTTGTGGGGATGATTCTTTATTTTCCATTAGCACGACTCTGCAGGAAAGGTTTTGACTGAGGAAGAAGTCTGATATTTCTATTACAAAGTCTGGCGTGGGGGTGGGGGTGGGGATTGGTTTGGGGGTTCAAAAGAAACCTTGAAGATTATAAACGACTAATTGGTAGATCTTCAAAGTAGATTACATGAGGTTAACATCTGATTAAATCACGGAAGGTGGTGGGATCAATGATGGTCCATTCTCATCAAAGTAACTCTCTGAAGCACTTACATCGGAGGGAGCACTATATGGAGGAAAGCAAAAAATATATATATATATCTAATGAAGTACGATTTCTATGATGAAATATCTCGGGCTATTCCTCAAGCTCTTCAGTGCTCCCCCAAAGAAAAAGAAAAAATAACGGGGAGGAAAAATTCTCTAGTATGAAAGCAGAAGAATCAATGAAGTATGTTCTCATTGATGAAACATCGGGCTCATTCCTCAAGGCTCTTCAGTGCTCCCCAAAAGCAAAAAGAACGAAAAAAAAAAAAAAAAACCTTCCCAATGAGTGTGTACAGTGACTACAGTCAGGGTTGCACACAAACATGTCTGCATGTATAGGAATAGTCCATTTTGGGACAGAATAGAAAATCATATCAAAAGAAAAGATAATTAATTTAAAGGACGCGCTGCTTGAGCACTTCTAACATAGACACAGACATTAACATATGAGAAAGAGAGAGAGAACGATATTTCACCAGATGTGATATCAACCAAAGTAAATTTACCTCAAAGAGAGCTCGCAACTCTGAATCTTCAACGTTACTATTGATGTTTCTCACAAACAATGTTCTGGAAGGATGCTCTCCATATGGGTGTTCCCCAGCAATGGCTCCTACACCATTTGGAAGAGCATACTGAGCAGTTCCATTTACAACATAGCCATCAGTTATACTCGGCTTCCCAAAACCAATGGTGAGACTCTCCTGAGGATCAAAATCCATTTCCATACCCCCACCACTACCAAAAAGATCATACTCTTCCAAGTCTTCCAATTGACTAGGCAAACCACTGAGGTCAAAATCATCCATTATGCCTGCTAGAAGCTCATCCTCGTCATCAGGAAGAAGCAAGCTTCCAATTGCATGGGGCTCAATGTCTTCAATGGAATCTTTACCTTCTGAATCTAAATGCAGATCATTTAACTTAGAAGAGGCATCATCAATAGATTGACCAACATTTTCCGAGTCAATGAAATTCACTGCACCATGTTGAGAACGAGTTAGCATT
Source organism: Persea americana (assembly GCA_029852735.1). Taxonomy (NCBI): domain Eukaryota; kingdom Viridiplantae; phylum Streptophyta; class Magnoliopsida; order Laurales; family Lauraceae; genus Persea; species Persea americana. The sequence goes on from CM056814.1 coordinate 14,769,744, forward strand.
TCATTTTTATACAAATTGACAATAAATGGCTAATAGGAAACATCTGAAAAAGGAAGTCATACACTTCTCATGCGGCAAAACAGGTAAGGAACAGGAAAATAGGCTAGCATCACTTGATCCATGATATGCAGCAGAATCAGATGGGATCCCCCATGCACCAATTCCTACTTTCTTAGGAATCCTCATCGAAGGGATCTTGGAAGGTCCTATTGCTGACAATATGAACCAGTCAATATGAATGTGATAAAAAAGTAAAATCAATACATCATGTCTGATGTGTCTAGAGAGGAGGCAGAGAAACAGGGGAGCTACCTGGAAGTGAAGTATCTGAAGCCTGCTCCATTGCATCGCCGCCTGCCAATATATTAAAAAATAATAATAATCTGATCATTAGGTCCTCAATTCTAACTCAATGCATATGTTTCCACTGATGCTACAAGCCTACATGCACGTGATGGCTTCAAACTTAGTTGCTTCCATAAAGGACATTCATGCCTGAAATTATAGACTGCATGCCTACATCACTTGATAAACCTATAGATAACTACTGATAAAAATGTTAACAAGGGTAAAATGCAAAATTAAGTAGTGATTTCATTCTGTGTGGTAGTTCAAACAACCTTTGCATAAACTACCTGAAATGTACCATCAAACCTACCAAACATACATTTTTTTTCATTTTAAGGGGCAAATACGAGGCAGCTTATAGCCATGTTTCATAATTGGATTCTACATTATAGATTCACACTGAACCCACCCACTTCTTTTTCTCCTGGCCAAAAAGGTCCACTTTCAAAGAAAGGCAACCCGATATGAATGCAAAAGGTATTTCCCTTTTGAGTGTCCATTAAAATATGGCCGAATTTAGGATTAAGCGGAAAAGTATAACTCACACAGATGACCCCAAATTAACAATGGCGACGACAATGTTAAAATGGCTCAATCAAGCATGCATTGATGATGTTAGAATAATACAGCCCAGCCTTGGGCATGCCTGGATGTACCCCAAGTTGTAACTGGTTATGTCATGGAAAAGTGGATGGGGGATCCACTACACTTGAGGGATGCCAATGTTCATAACCACCTTAGGTGGGATGCTTTTTTTTTTCTTTCTTCTGAATTTTCTGCCCCAAATCATTCTCAGAACTTGGCATTGACGATGATCTACAGCAGAAAATGCAGGGAAAAACCAAAAAGAAAAACAAGAGGAAAACAAAAGGAGGAAAAGAAAAGTACCCCACCCCTAACCATAGTTTCAATTCTCTGTTGCCCCAACCCACAGCCAAAATATTCAAGATATCTCATCATTATAAATTATATATCAAACTAGACATTCAGGGTGATTCAAAAAGCGCTCTCAATCAAGTAATTCACCTGATCACAGAATCCTAATACCTAAAGTGAAAGAGAGAAAACTAAAAATCAAATAATTTCAGTTCTATAATAAAAACCAGCTCGGATTAACTTCTCAAGCATATGTGGGTCCAATGGAACCCGCACTGTATTGCTTGCTTGCTTCAGTAATCCCATAATTGCATCCAAACAACCATTTTTTTCCAGTAAAGACTCGATTTTTTTCATGCAAAGAGCAGGAAGCAAGACAAAAAAGTTTCCATTCCTCCAATATTTCATGCGCGAAACGCTTGGAATTGAAATCAGAACACAAAAGCGTGAACTAAAACACCCCAAAAAAATCACTTTTTTCCGTCAAAACCGTCAAAAAAGAAATCTAATACAGAAAGAGTAAACGGCAGATGAAAAAGAAAACGAAATTACAAACACTCAAACCAGAATCATCATGACCAAAATCGAAATCCCAAACCCAATTCTCCCAAACGCTGCCTTTCCAATCATGATCAAGAAAAAAAAAAAAAAAACCCCATTTCACACTAAAATCACAAGCGATCAAACCCTAAAACAACCTCCCCAGCGCTGCAAACTCCCCGCAATTCCGATCAAAAACTCAAAAACCTCATTCCAACGCGATCTTCCACTAAAAACCTCGAAAGCGAAGCAGAGATCGCTAACCTCTTCAACTCACTCGAATTCCAGCCCTAAACCACTGTCCGCTTAGCAGAGACCTCGAATTCCGAGAGCGAGAACCCTAGTTACAGAGACGAAAGAGGAGAAGAAGCGAGTGCGAGAGCAACATTTCGCGTGGATCGCGGGACAGGAGAAATTGAGAAGAAAGATTCCTTTTTCTCAAGCTCTGGTTTCTCTGAAGGTGTGTCGGAGAGAGGTAATAGGAGGAAAGGAGCAAATGGAGAGCACAAAAACTCACCAGAGAAAAAGGAAAAATTAGGAGTGGGGAATTGAACTGTATTTGAATCCTTTTTGGAGTCCGTTGACACAAGCTTTCTAACCTGCAGAATCCTATATGCATTTTATATATAGAGGGGGATTAGATTAGATAAAATCCATATGTTTCCAAGTAGCCCCCCTGTTTTGTGGGGAATTTATGGGATTTGCCACTGGTTGGTGGAGAGGATGGTAGGTAAGGTGATGTGGGGATAGCCAGTTAGCCACACATGCTAGTAGGAAGCCCATTGTTTTTTTTTTTTTTTTTTTCAGGGTGATCTATTCTTGATTGAGGTAAATTGGGCATTATTTACTTTTAACCTTTGTCAAATGTATTTTTTAAGGGAAGAGTGAAAGTTTTTTTTTTAAATTATTATTATTTTGAGATTTTCTTTATAATTTATATAAATAAAAGAGGGATTAGGAACTAATTTTGTATTTCTTAATTTTTCTATTTTATTCTAATAATACTAGATTTTTTTTTAATTTTTTTTATATTGATTTTATTATGCCGTTATTTGAGATGTTTTTTTGTATTATTAGGAAGTTAAGATATTCTTGTAATACCAAACACTGATCTTTAGATTGTTTTTTAGATCAGATATGACATTGATTTTAATTTTTTTTTTTATTAGAGATCTTCCCAAGGCTATTGCAAACAACTTAGTGGGCGCTTAGATGGGAATATACAAACCATGTGGGAGGATAATTTATCATAAAAAAAGGTTGTTTGAAATAGCATGGCATTAAACGCATTTGGTAGGATGTATCAAAGGTTTCAATGTTCAAGGTACAAGTTATTGTGAGAGATTGAAGAAAGAACCGAAATAAGATAGTGGAAAATAACATAATTTATTATTGAAAAAAAAATGAGCGAAAAATTAGAACTCACTGATTATTCATCCCTCAATAAACAGGACAATGCTTCCCAATGATTTTGCTGATCTTAAGATTTTAGAAAATCGTTCATACTCTTACTTACGGGTAAAAAGAAAAAAAAGACCTCAATAGTTCCTAGGTGCTCTTTTTTTTTTTTTTTTTTCCTTTTTCATTTTGGGACCACTTGTGAGGACAATTGTAAGATCTACTTGCGTGTTGGGGTGCATATTATCGAGGAAAGATGTGGAGTGGGGACAGGCTATATTGTCTTAACCATTATAAATGCTCCTATGTGAGGCGATTCAAGATTTGAGTCAAAGGACTTTCCTTCTCTGTAATATAAATAATCTAGTGGTATTTGACATTTGATGAGTGTCAATTTAAATAACCAGTTTTGTGAGGACGGTCCTTGTGGGTTTATGATGCGGACTATCTAGTCGGGCCTACCTTCAGACCTCACTAGTCGTGGGATAAAGGGAGACCAAAAGATCCCAGTGGGACAATCTATATATCAAATTTGAAGTAAATCTAATACCTCTAATTCTTTCATCCGTGGTCCACAAATTTAATAACTGTATATAAACAACAAAAAGTGACCCTCAATTCAACGGTCTAATTTATTTGAGTCCATGCAAACTCATAAAATTCGGTACCTATAAAGGGTGATGCATGTGTGATCTATTTGGTTGGATCATAAGGTGAACCCCAATGAGTATTCCACACCGTGCGGACCGTACTCACATGACTGGTTTTCATCAAACTAATAGGAGTGCCAGTGTTATGAGTGCCAGTGTTACGAGGAAGTCGAATGATTGGAGAAGTAGCTTGAACCTCTTATTTATATTTCTTAGAAGTGGCTGGGACACTCGTGATAATCAGGTGAGTTGGAACTTAGGGCCTTGGGATGTAACTGTTGGAATGATTATTGGGACCATGGCTTAGAAACTTGCGTCCAAGGTACCTCTTAAATACCTTGTTTGCAAAGAATACTTCGTCTCTGTCGACAGGCATACAGTTAGGGTCATTGACTTGGAACTTAGGACATTTTGTTTTTAATGCTGAAGTCACATGGTTGGATGATCTACTGGCTAGTTGAAGGAATTTTGTGTATGAGCATCCGTCATGAGTTAGATTCTTTACTCCATCCATTAACAATCATCAAATTGCATTCCTCCTACACATATGGGATCATCCGGACACTGTTTTTAAAGCCCATCGACTACAATTCAAGTGACGATACAAGGTAACAAAGGAACAGGACACCCATTTCCATGCAAACTTTAGAGTTGATTTGTAAATAAGTGGTGATTCAAAATTAACTAATGAGTTCTTCTGATTCAAATTCACAAGATGAAAGGTGCAAAATCACTTTCTCTAGAGGTGAGAATTTTTCAAGACCATGTATCGATCTCTTGACCATTTGATAAAAGCAGGTTGATAAAGATGTGTATTAAAAAAAAAAAAAAAAAAAAAAACCTTCTTCTATTTTTGCAATTGGATGCAATTATTATTATTATTATATATATATATAAAGGAGACTGATTTCAAATTGAAATCAACACCAATTGATTTTGATTATCCCCACAATTTTGGATTCTTTGTTAATATTATTTGATCTAATTCAATTCGATAAAATGTCATTTATTACTCACTCCCCACCTCTCCCTCTCTCTCTCTCTTCCCTTCTGCCATGGAACACCTCTCTATCTCTCTTTGTTTGGTCCACATCTAAGATTGGTCTCCCTCGTTACTTTTTTCCTTTTTTCGTTGTCATGATATTAGTTTTAGATAAAGGTAAGTGACAAGAACTTAATCAATGGGAAGGTAAGTCAAACAAACCAAAATATGAGCCTCTCTTGAACCAAGACTAAGTCAAAGTCTAAAAACCCTTATATTTACCATGAACTCAACCAACTCACTACCAAACATGCCTCTAATTGGAAAATCACATGTTTTAAGTTTCTTATAATTTTTTCTATCTCAATATTTCATGTTTCTACTAAATATCTTAAATTTTTATATTTTTTATTTATTTAAAATTTTAATTGTGTGATTTTTAAGAAAGCCTATAAATTGTTTATATGTGAGAGATAATTCTAGTTTAGATTTTACAAAATATAAATATATGAAATCAAAATTAAAATTCTTATTTATGTCATAAAACTAAATGATATTTCTTATATGACTTCTAACGCTTGTGCTAAACACGGGGACATTTTACTAGTAAATGAATGAAACAAAAAAAAAAAAAAAGAATCATGATCGTATGTTCTGTTGAGATTATACAGGCCAAGAGAGTGCATTTTTTTTAAATGGAGAGTAATGGGTGATTCTCAGGTTCTCTTTCTAATTTCCAAGGACATTACTAGTATAATTATATATTTTTCTTTGGATCTTCTGAAAGTATTTATTTGGAGTGCCAGATATAGACTATTTGTTTATTTCAGCAAGGATTTCTATTGGCTCTCATAAATGGATAGATTCTTTAGTTATTGATAGAATAAGTGATAAGATTGTAGTGTGGTATATCTGAATCCTATGGATTTATGATAAAAAAAAATTTAGTTACATGCTCAAGAAACGATCAAATGCTATTTCTGCATGGGCATTATCAAATGTGAGTTCACATGGGAATTTCTGTGAAAACAAATGTTAAGCTGAGTGGGCCATGTCATCTTCAATCCTAGTCATTCATATCACACGACCATTGAATGTCTAATGGACCAGATTTTTGCTACAGAAAACTAATGTATGCTGTTGGATTGATCAAGATATATATATATATATATATATTTATAAATGAGATTTAACTTAAAACAATTTCTCTCGTTTTTCATACAATAAGAAATAGAATGGTGCAATTTGCTCTCAGACTAAAATGAAACATGGACTCATTATGTTTCTATAACTAACCATTTCTACCAAAACCTTCATGCATTACTATAGGCTGCAAAAATACCATTCAATACTCTTCCTCCTATGGAATGTTAGAGCACATTTCATGACACACATTTTAACACCAAATCATTCCTCATCAGTCTTAATTTATGATTAGCTGGCTCTAATACCATCTTAAATTTCTTACACTATTAATAGGATTGTTTTTTTTTTATTTTGCTTGGCTTTGAATTCTTAGGAATTTTAGGACAAACATTCATACTAGTTCAAATAACATTCAAGGAATATATGTGAAACCCTACAAATTGCTATTTCACCGTCACTCTTCTAGTAGGAAATGAACCTACTTATTGTCCCCTTAAATCAAAATCTAAAAAAGTGAAGATTATATATGCATCTCCACTTTATATCCTTACTCTTTACCTCTTTAAATAATCCTTGAGATAACCCAATTGCCGTAAATTCCTACAAATACAATACGAAGTACACACATGGGCCTTACAATTGAAAACCCCCACTTATTTTTCACGACTGTGACACTAGACATCAAACAAGACCAGCTCAAATGTGCCAAACAAGTGGCATTATCGTCAATTTAAAGTAACAAAGAAACTCATCCATCCAATATTTAATCATCCACTAATGACAAAGAAATGATATGCATATTCCTTTCTTTCTCTGCATGACGAATATCTCTCTTACATTTCAAAAACAATTATTATAGTGATCAGTGTATTATGTATTAGAAAAGGTTGATATAACCAAATCCCGTTCCTAATCTCCACCTCCTCACCCTTTTCAAAGCACTTGAGCTTTCTTTTATCTACAGTCTATGCTTTTAAAAAGCTAAGCTTTGATCATGCCATGTTCTCCAGTTAAAGCATGTTTATATTCCTTAATAATACATTCCATGCATCATGTTCTAAAGAAGGGAAAAGCAACAGAGAACGGATGCTTATTTTATTTAGATGTTGGAAAAAGGAAGAGTAGAGGAACAGAACCTTTGTTCCTTGTAAGGGGTTGTCTTTGTAGTTTGGAGAATGGAGGGGGTCATTTTAGGATATATGAACAGAATATTTTGTTTTTTAATGTTTGGGAGAATGGAGTTATTGCGTTCCTCTCAATGATGGAGTTTGGCTTTTCAAAAAAGACCGCTCTTGCTTGCATGGCCCACCTCTGGGCAAACTATTTGGAGAGGTAAAGGGAGTGGGGTTTGCATCCTCTGAGACTTTAATTAAGAGAAATCCCCAATTCAACAAGTGGAACTCTAGAGTGAGACTCACCTATTGAGAATTAGAGCCCCTTAAAACAAAAGCCCTCTCAACGTGTGGGGGTAGTCTTAAGTTTTACTTCAATAGGAGTTGATCCTACTATAAGATTGGTTTTTTGATTAAAAATGTGATTAACTATTTTTTTTTTATCAAATTGTCAATATTATTGAAGTAGAATCAAGGTATACCCCGTACATTTAAAGTGCATTTATTTTGAATGGTTTTGATTCACAATAGGTGGGCCCTACTATGGAGTTAAATTCACTTAATTCATAATTTCTCTAAAACCGTCTCAAGGATCTGGACTCAATTGAAGGTTGTATGCTGTGAATTACGGGCTGCAAAGAGTTGCCCTTATCAGGATCTTTGATTTTTTTGCATGATAGTGAATTCTTAAAAATTCTAGAAATACCTATCTATATTAGAAAAGTAAAAGTGATGATCAGGGACGTCCATCAAATAATTTTGGATGAAATAACTATGACCCATCATTCTTAAATCAAATTCTTCTAAGAGTGCCATTTGAATTTTCACCTTAAATCCTTCAACATTTAACTATTTAATATTTCTTTGGTGGAACTAGGGATGCAGATAGGGAGGAGCCAAGTAGAAACCATAGTGGATCTGGACCCGAATTCGTTGTTATAATTGGATCCGATTCTAAAATGGAACTTATTCTTTTATTTTATTTTACTTTCCCCAATTCCGGCTACAAGTTAATAAAAAAAAAAAACAGATTCGGTTCTTGTCCGGGTGAGAAACAAGATGTATATTACATTAATATAATTGGATAAAAAGGTTTAAATAATTTTTTAGATAAAAAAAAAAAAAAATAGGACCAGTAAATGGTATGTGATTAAAGCTAAATATACTCTCATGTATGGATATAACTCAAGTTATGTAAGCCCTTAAAACCTAGTTAAATTCTCATAGGGATGTAATCTTCATATATCCTGAACTTCATATCAGAACAAGTATTCTGGATCCCTATATATGCAATAGATCTAGATCCAAAAATAAGTTCTAGACCCACAACCCTAAGTGGAACCCACTTACAGATGAGTTCCAATAATTCAAATCTCATTAAAAAAAAAGGGGGCATATAAATTAAACGTTCATACAAGAGCATATCCAATCCACCGGTGAACAGTGGCAGGATCAATTTCAAAATATGAGTGATTGAAAGTTCACAAGGGATCGGATTGTGTGAGAGTTTTGAATTGATAGGGTTGAAATAAGGGATGTGTGGGACCATTTTATGTAAACAAAGAGAATCAAGACTCCTCTGAAGTGCACAAAATAAACACCTTCCACTTATACAGGTTCCCATCATATTTCACACAATTAAAATGTAGAACTCCGGTCAAATTTATTAGAGAACTTTTAATTTTTTTAATATTTTATTCACATATTTTATAATAAATTAATTTAACACCAGGCTCACCTTTTTTTGGAGTGAAATTTAACGAGAACTAATATAAGAGAATTGTATTAGATTTGACTGGCACACCTATTGGTGTTGGTGGAGTGGCATAAGGCATCAATTTGCTCCTCATATCTTATATTTAAAAGCTGAAACCCTATGTGGTTTTTCGTGGTTTAGTGGGCTGCCAACGGAGGACTAGTTCGGTCAGACAAAAGACCTTAGATATACCTACATCATAAAAAAAAAAAAAAATTGGCTTAGATTGTTCATAACTGGGCCTCGAGTGAGTGGCCTCACTATTATATCTTGATTTAGAGACTCAGAGGTCCGGACCCAGATAAGAAGGGTGAAAAATAGAAACCAGAAAGAATGCGTTCTTCACTTTCCTGGTGGCTGCCTTGATAAAATGCTTTTAGTGGGTCCCATTCCTTGTTCCTTTCGATATATGGAATGATAACGTACACAACAGGAGCACAGTGGAAACTGTGGTCCAGTCTGCACGTGCAAAGAACAGGAAATAAGAACGGGCAGCGTGTTCCACAGTGCAGCGTAGATTCACCTGATTGATCTGCCTCTATTGTAGGGTCGTTTGTTGCCCAAGGTTATATTTGTTTGCAGTTGAGCGTGTTTGTGTACACACAGTGATAAATTAGTTTTTCTTAAAATTTCATTTTTCATGAAAACATTGCAACCACCCTGGTAGAAACTTGTTTTTCAATTAATCGCAAAAAATTTAATCCATTTTTGTGCTTTTTCACAATAAAAAGCGGTTACATCAAACAAAAATTTTACTGTTGTCTGAAGTTTAATTTTTGCAATCATCACCTTTTCGATAGAAAATCATCTACATGAAAAAAAAAAAAAAAAAAAAGGTGTGGAAATGATAGATAAATGAGACTCTTTTTATATGAAAAAGTTTATGACCATAGACTTCCTACTCTTTACAAAGGGTACATGGGATAAGTTGTGTATCAAACACCACCCTTAATCATCTTTTATTTAATTTTATGACTCGCATGGGTCTCAAAATTTTAACTTGGACTGGTCAAATTTTTTACTCATCAAATTAACTCCGAAACATTTTAAGTGCACGTCTTAAATACTTATAAATTTTGAGATATATGGAGATCTTACATATGTAATACGAACCATTCAACATTTACCCAATGTAAAAATGGTACTTTCAAACAAACACGATATTGTGTTTCACACTTGTAATTCCTACATATGAAAAGTTTAAATATACAAACTTTATACTTGTAAATTCCGTTTTCAAGTCTCATACATAAAATACAAACGATCCTTTCAGTGGACAGAATGCTGAGATCGGTTGTACGCTGGGGGCATGTGTGGTGGGGCCAATCTCTTGATGGTTCTCAGCAATGTTTTAATAAAACAGACCAGCTATCCAATCGTGGCAACTATGTTTTGGTTCAATATGTTTTTTCATTCCACTCTGATCATAACATCACAACAACTATAGTTTTTAACTTTTGCAGGGAGCTATGGTTTTGATTTTGGTCCAGTTCTGTTTTTGGTTGTTGTCGTTTGTCCTCCTTAGTAATGCTATGTTTCTATAAAAAAAAAAAAAGTTTTTAACTAGCATCTCCTGCTGAACTGTTATGATTTTTCCAGTGTTTTCTTTGAACAACTTGGCTATTCCAAGCAGTGGAGCCCATTTTTAAGATGCTATCTATTAAAAAACTACTAGCACAAAAATGTTATAGGCAGCCACATAGACAGGCTTGAACGTCTTCCAACAGGGTGAGAGACCTTGAGATGTGTATTTGGATGACACACAATTTTTTGAGATACATAACATATAAAAATGTTAGGGCCAAGGCTCAAACAAACCAACTATTCTTGTTTGTTTTTTTTTTCTTTTTTCATATTTTTCTTCTTTTGCAGAAAACACTTTATCATTTTTTTTAGTAATTTGTTTCTAATTTATATAGCTAGTACTATATATACATGGCAAATTCTTTAGAACAGATCCTCCCAGTTCGGCCTGTTTGTTTGCGTAGAGTACATACAAATTTATGATATAAGTGGTTAAGAAAGAAGATCCAAAGCAAATATACCAAATGATCATCAAATATCCTCTCACATTTTACGGAAAATGAACAATGGGGAAGATGATAATTGAATATTAAATCATCACCCCAATAATTCAAATCATAGGACATCAAAGGTTCCATCTACATCACTTACCTTTACCCTTCACCTCTCACCTCATATCATTCATATCTTACCTAAGTAATTCTTTGGTTGAGAAGATTTATCATGAATTGCTATGTATTTTAATACAAACAATTAGGCCCTTTGAGTCCTGAGTTCAAGGAGTGGAGCTCCACACTGTGGCCACCTATTGAAAACACGTAGTCACCCAAATTAAATGACCTCCCAATGTATGGCATATCCCAAAATTTTACCCTAACGGAACTTGGTCCTACAATAAGATTAATCGTTCCAAACTCGTTATAAGTGAATATCCATAAGATTGTATTATTCACGTTTTTAATCATTTGATCGATTTTTTTCTCTTTTAGGCTGATGACTCTATTCAAAATGAGCCCTAAAAGGAGAAAACATATAAAAAATCTGAAGAAATAAGTAAGTATGGTCTCAAAACTCCCCCAATTGCCAGGTGATCAATTTCTGAATTAGCATTTTGCTTTATGTGATGAAATGAAACATTAGGACTCAATCATTTGGCCAAACTTACAATGGGACTACCTCTTATTAGAGTAAAACTCATACACCATCCAAACTGCTCATATTTATAATATGTGAGCCCTACCATTGAGCTATCCTTGCGGGTGGAATTCCTAAATTCTCTCTTGGCCGGAGCATCCAAACATACTCAAGGAGGTTGGAATTTGGAAATTCTAAAGAGTAAAAGAAGCTTTTGAAGTGGTTGGAATTAAGAAATCTGATTTGGAAACGCCAAGGAGACAGCTACCATATAATTATATAGAAATCCCCAACTTCACAAATTACTGTAAACAATTTTGCTATAATCAAAGTTTCTGATCTCCATTGTTTCTTAGAAAAGTTTTCCATAGTGAAGGGCCCAGTTGGTTCCAGTTTCACACTTGTTTAGAGTGCTCTACACTTGTTATGCCCTCTCGTTTGGTGCCAAGCCAATTTGACACTCGTTGGACCTTTACTCCAAGAGGTGTCTCACACAGATTGGATGAGCGGTAACTTTTTTCGTCACATGGGACCTCCGGTAAATCCAGCCTACTTAGGAGCTTTTGTGAATTAGCGCTTACCCTAACTTGACACTAATTATACCCATTGTTAGATTCGATTTAACTAAGAACGTAATTTATTAAAACAAAAAAAATTGTTAGACTTTAAGTCCCCTAGATTGAGATGATCTTTGCCCAAAATCACATCCACAGTGAGACATTTTCATCACATTATTCTCTTATGATCAGTATCCATCCAAACGAGTCTCACACAAGTCTTAAAGTTGAATGATTGGTACTCACCAAATCACAGCCCATTAAATCAAGGGTAATCAAACCTTATGTGGCTGATATTTTACCTAGCCATCATGCATGATGAGGCCTTTCCGTCCTCCACATCTAGGGATAGGCATGCTTTTAAGTGGGTCCCATTAGCTTGATCATATAGTACGTGAAAATCTCACTCGTTTCCACAGGTATGAATATGTTTGTGTTTTTTTTTTTTTTTTTTTTTTAAGATCAATACACCGGTTTTTCCAGCACATAATAGAGTATCAATATGACATCCAATTTTTAAAGATAGAATTGCGAAGAAAGAAAGAACGAAGAAAAAAGGCTACAGATGTTGGTATAAGACTCCCGCCCCCGCCCCCCCGCCCCCCCAATGAATATAATGGGGAATTCGAAGGAGGCATGGATTCTCCATCCACGTCAAAAGGAAGGTGACCTATCATTTTGTAAAGCTATGAAATGGACGCCACTGAATCAAAGTTAAGTGGCTTTTGATTGTCTTTTTAGCTACTTCTAATCAAATGGCTGCCCACGTTGGGACATGCCACTTAGCTCAGTGGAAGAACGGCTCTCCTCCCCACGTAGCCACCCAAGGATCGATCTCTCTGTTTTTTTTTTTTCTTTTGATATATCTAGGGATTGATCTCAGGACAGCCAAGTAATGAGTAATGTTGTCAACCAACTGAGCAACCCCTTGTTGTTCTTGGCATGTAAGTTAACATCATAGTATTGTACCATTGCTCCACACTAGAAAAACTAAAAAAAAAAAAAAAAGAAAAGAAAAAAAGAAAAAAAAGAAAAAAAAAAGAAGCAAATGCCACATCCATTGGAACTATCTTTTGTTAGATAGGTAATCTACTAGCTCTAAGTGAAGTGAGTATATCCGAGTAAGTGTTAGCAAAAAAATAATGTTGTAGTGTAATAATCTAGTTTAATTTACTGATTCTTGAATCATATTTCTTCAAGTTATTAAAATTTTAAAATAAAAAATTATTTAAAAAAGTGACCACTGAATAACCTCTCCTTTAATGAAATTGAATCAAGGGTAAATACGGATCTATTGCCCGAGTAAATTCAAAATCCTAGGGAAATAGAGGTCTCAAGTACGTCGCTACCTCTAGTTTACCCAAAAAAGTACGTCACTACCTTATAATATCCTTCAAATTGGGGAGCTAATTTCATCATCAATTCTCCCGTATTCTATGCAAACAGGCAGGCTCTTTGCCTCTATTTAGTCACATTTTGTTTTAACTTTTGTCTTTTTGGAGAAGAGGAGACAACTTGCTAAAGTTTTCTCCACTTTTTAGAGAGGTGGGGCAAAATTGCAATCTTCCCACCTAATTTGTGTACTCTTCTAATTAATGAACACCAAACTATAGTAATGGAAGGGTATGGTTTCTCTACCTGCATTCTTTTTGGACAATAAGAAAAAAGCTTCATCAAGTCCCAATCGCATTTCCTTCACAAGTACAATCCTTCAGTGAATCTCACTTCAATCACAGCCAAATTAGAGCTAGTGCTAAAACATAAGGGCTAATATCTATAATTTGTGGCATTTCCTAGGAACTCCATATACCACACTAAACTCTATATTGGAAAAAGCCTTGAGTTGAGGACTTGAGGTTAAAGTTCAAACTTTCTTTAGAAAGGTACACTTCTTTCATAGAAACGGCCAATGGAAGCTTGAAGGTGAAGGTCTACCAAGGACCACCAAAATATTTCCTTGAGATCGAAGTTTTCTTAAAATGGCGCATGTCTTTGAGAGAAGTGAATCAATGAAGGCTTAAAAGAGAAGATCTACCAAGGACCATGAGAATATTTCCTCCACATAGTAAAATAGTAGATGAATGCTCCTTAGAAGATTTAATTTTATGGATTTCACTCTTCACTCTTCACCTCTTCAATACTACTTAACAATACCTTGGGCAACAGGGATGGGCCCTTGTGATTTTCGCATAATGGTATGTGGGAATGTTTTGCATATAGGATAAAGCAGTGGTGGCGCAATGTGTGCATGGACTACTTTTGGCTAGGGGTGCTCATGAGCCGGGCCAGCTCATGCCCAACACCAGCTCGGCCAGCTTTTAGCCAGGCTTGAGCCTTGGGTTTTACTAATTGGGACGAGCCCAGATCTAACTTTAGGCCTGTTTAAGATTTGGGCCAACCTGGTATTAAGTCACCCGGCCCAAATAGTAATGCTTGTGATTTTGTGATTGATTTCCGGAAACAAGTGATAGAAACCTGACCCAGCCTGGCATGATTGCCTAAATGGGCAGGCACGGGCTCAAGCCAAACACTTAAAGCCTGTGAGAGTATCGTGCCTATATTTCTAAAGTCTGGCCCAACCCGGCCCACAAATACCCCTACTTTTGGCAGCTCATATGTTTGGCTGGTGATTATAATTAATAATAGAGGAAAGTTTTGATGGCTAACCCAAATGCACTAGAACTTTTAGCAATGTTATTTTACTGTCCTACTAAACATATTGACGTGGTTTCCTCTCATTTTCTTTAGTCCCTTTTTTTCAGTCCTCTGAAATGGATAATGAAACGAACTGATAACTGTCCTCAATGGTACAATGTCCAAGACAGAGCGCAACAGACAGACATGTAATTCACAAGATATATATTGTTCTTTAACACATGATCACAATTGACATTTGACATAGAACCCCAGACATGTGCACACTGATTCACCAGGTCAGGCGACCTCCATGCTAATCAGACTACTCCAATGGAAACCTCGGCAGGTACCTTCTCTCACCCGAGGGCCGTGCTATCTCACCCGAAGTCTACTTCCTTTCTAGAGGGTTTGGGTCCCACCCCCTAACCTGGCTACAAAAAAACTCCAATGGAAACCAACCAACCTCCGTAATCAGAAGTTTGAAGAAGTCCCAATAGCCCCAACCACTAAAAGAAACCAAGATCAGAAAGCTGAATGTACCCTGTCAATGTGAAAAGGAAAGTGGTACTTGGACAAATTTCGTACAAGCTCACACTGTCTAACCCTTCAAGTTTGAAACAGTGATGCAGCTTTCTTACAGTCAAAGACGCATCTCTTGTTAATATATTAATGGCTCGGCTGAGCCCGAGACAAAAGACAAAACCAAGCAATCGACCTCAGGAAGAAATATCAAACGTGACGCCAAACTATTAACACTTTTAAAGGAAAGGAACCCACTTCCCACCACGTTGCTCTTTCTTCTGCCTGTTATTTGTGATCAACTCCTTTGCTACCTGACACTCCCATGTGTGATTCCTTCACAAGAGAGGGATGGGTCTTTCCTAATTCCAATCTCATGCTTTTTTCTTCTCATGGATGCAATGGAATCATATAATTCATGCATCCAACCATATGAGAGGGAGAGGCGTATATGCTAATGTAAAGGTTATTGTTAGTTGATTATAAAATAAGAATGCCAATGTGGGTATTAGATGGATGCTTGCAAAGCCTAACTGGTTCTTGAAGGATGAGTTGGTTTGGTCTCTATAGACATGTGGGGACAATGACATGTCGGTTTTTTATAATCAAGGAAAGTTGTTGTAAACTTGCCTTAGTCTCTAGGGAAGTTTGAACGTTAACCTCATGTGTTTTCTGACAATTAGTAATGAGTGCATGTTAGGGCTTATTTTGACAAATATCCACACTTTGCTAATAATATAATGATTCTATGATCAAACCATCAACAATGCCTAATGAGGCTGATATTTATAGTTAATTTATCAAATACCCCACCTTGTGTCATATATTCAACTGTAATTATGAAATTAGTTAATGAAGACAAAACCACATCCTTAAAGCATTTTCAAATTTTACTATTATACAGAACCTTGTGAAGCTTTTAATATGTTAATTGGGTGCTCTCACTTCTCTATTTTTAGGGGGAAAAAACCTATTTATCCTTACTAAGACACCATCATCATCATGCAGTTTTTGGCTAAAGGTTTGTCTGTCTGCTTTTGTGTAGTCACACCCAAAAAGTTTATTAAAGTTCGGATTTAGGAGAGTGACCACATGAGTTGGAAGTTCGTGTGGGACAAGTGATTGCAATTCTTTTTTTATTTTTCTATTTTTTTCCGGTGATAGTAGGTTTGAGCATGCCAATGACTAATGAAGTCAATGGGTGAACTTGACTTCCTATCCATGGAGCTTTGTTATGGACCCCAGATGGGCTGTCATAAATTAACTTTAAGAGAATTGGATCAATCAAGTCTATAATTAATGGGAAAAAAAGCAGCAGTTGCATCACACTACTTGTTTAGGTTGTGTACATTATTTTTTTTTTTTTTTTTTTGTGTGTGTGGCAACAGTTATAAAAAACTCATTGAAGGGTTTTCAAGAGGATGATATTACATTTCAAATACATGTTTGGTATTTTCCTGGTTCCATAGGAAAGGAAGAAAAGATGAGACACTCTACTGAAAAGATTAGAGTCTTCCCTTCTTATTGAAAAGATGAAGTCATGGTTGGTTGCATCTTGAAAGCACCGATGGTCAGTATATGAGAAAAACAAGTTTTCTATTTTTTTCTATAAAAACGAATTGAAGAAGATGAGGGGAGATTTTAAGTCATATGTAGATCTCCACCCTTAATTCTTGGCCCATGACCCACTTTAATTAACAAAGCCACTTTCCCTGGAGTTGAATAGTCCTAACAGCCTCTAGGGCCCCATTTAGTCAACAAATTAGAGAATTATCCTGTGTGGCACGAAATAGGGAATTAAAATCCATCTATTCATGATGTTATATGGTTAATTATTAAGTTGATTTAAAAGGTGAGGAAAATTGAAGAGGCAATTTGTTTATTGTAATTGAGTTTCTAGGAATTCTAAGACACCAAAAGTGACCATCAGATAATCTCTAATTCCATGAAAAACCTACTTGCAAACAAAGGGGCTCAAATACTTTTTTGGAATCTATAAAATTATGAGAATTTCATTTTGTCATCAAAATACATAATTATGAGCTGAAAATATTTAAATTAGCATCCAGTGTTAATTTATTTTAATGTAGCACTAGGAATCCGTAAAATTAATGGTCCAAATGGACCCCAAGGAATTTTCTAACACCGAAGGCCAGATCAGATTATTTAATCAGATATGGAGGAATTCTCAACATTGAAATTACCCTGCACAATATGTTTGTTGGTCAAGTTTGGACTTTTTTTAAAGCGGTAACAAATTAGATTTCATTAAAACAAGGAGAAACATAACACACCAAAACTTTTAGTTAAAAAAAAAAGGAGTTGGAAGGTGCAAGAGAGGAGCACCAGCCACAACCCAATTACAAGATGACACTCACCTAAGGAATTAACCTATCAACCCCTTACTTTGCTAGCACGTCCGCCATAGAGTTGGCCTTTTTAACCTCATGACAAAAGTAAACATTGATGTAAGCTAATATCTCCCTAATTTCATTGAAGAGGGATTGAAGTCTCCAAGGATTAGTCTCTTGGTTAGACACCCAAGGAGTCGTATTTAAAACTTCACTTTCTAACACAAGCGCACCACTATTGTTGACTTTTTAATTGGTTTGTTCCTTGATATCATCTTCCATCGTGACCGTGATTTCAAAAATAGCTAAAACCGGCCAGTTCCTCTTGCTCTATTAATACCAAATTTATATGGGTTGACCCCAAGACCTAAATTGTATTGGAACTCCATTATCGACAGTTTTATATTCTATTTGGTATTTTAAATATAAGATAGCTCGAGAATGGCCATTTACCTCACTGGCAAGTGGCGGTAGTTCCCACTTTGCTGCCCTTGGTATGCCACCTCTTCCCATTTGTACAGGCCTTATCTCCACTTGTGCGTCTTGTCTTTTCCGTGTGTGTGCATGCTCCCTCTTAGGTCCTAGCCCCCTTGGCTTGGTTAAAGAAAAGTACAAAACAACCCAACAATAATTAGAAAAGAAAATTTGCAATATCTTTTATTTTTTATTTTCTAAAATCTAAGGGAATGTTTCTTTGCATGGAATTAAATTCCTAGGAATTTCACGAGATGTGTTCCTATCATTGAAGAAACAAAGGGAAATATCCACAAATGACTATCAAATAATTCTACTTTGGTTGAAAAATGAATATCTAGTCATTGTTCTAATGAATAAGTTCTAAGAAAGTCAAGGTCTATTCACAACTCCACCTTATATCATTCAGCTCTTACCTCTTTTATATTCCTTCATTGGAACTCATTTCATAAATGTCTACTATTTCAATTCTATGTAAATAAATGGCCCTAAAAAAACTGAAACAAATTCAGATATCAAATCAAGATTGACATGTTGACTGACCCATAGATAGAAAAACCAAGGGTTTACCAGCCACTAGTGTACTCGAAACAATGTTTTATGATCAAATTTATAATGCCTAAAATTAAGGCCTTGTTTTTTGTTGCATAGATTACATTGGAATTCACCTTCAAATGAACTCCATGAAAAGACTCCTACAGAGGTGAGGAGTGAAATTCCTAGGGTGGTGTTTTGGATTCATTTCTTACCTCTCCTTAATTCATTTTTCAATAGAATGGAAATAATTTGACTGCCATTTTTGAAATTTCACTTTTTTTTCAAATTAAATTAATTTTAGAAATAAAATTCTTACAATTCTTATGTATTCAATTACATGAGACAAACAGACTCGAAGTATGAGAAACATGGTCAAGGTCACATGCAGCCTTTCCCTGATACCTCTATTGAAAGGGACTAGAAAACATGGCAGAATTAAAATGCAGTACCTTGGTTAAACACAGGTGGGGCCTACCTTCTTTAAGATCCAAGCCACCTATCAGTCCCAACACTCATTGCAGTGATTAAATGTAAATTATTACTTAAACCAATAAGATGGCCACAGTTGAATTGACTAAATCTTGAATATGTGATCAATTTCCTCTCTCTCTCCTCATAGTCGTATGTATAACTCAGTGATCAATCAAACAGTTGGCTCATTAAAACTGACTTTGAATATTTATCTACATATAATCCAATGGCTATTTGAGCTGATAAATGGTTTGGATTTTCCAATGTGTTTAATCAGTGCACTGCACCATATTACAATGCAGCACGTTGCAGTGGGGTTCAGCCCAAAAAAACAGATTATCATTCTAGAGATGATTAGATTTCAATGGGATCTTTTTAGTTTGGCGGGGATGTTTTGTATGCCCGTCAACCTAATCATGTGTTGTGTTATATTTACCAAGAAAGTGTGCTTTTTCGATTTTATTCAAACAATATGTCTTGCTGTAGAACTTGAAACATTGCATTTAGAGGCTGACACAAGCACCAATAATTGATTGGATGGTTCTTCTTGTCCTGAAATGGCACTGCCATTGGTCCATATAGTTTATCTACACTTGTGGCAATCACAGTCCATATGCACAATAACGAGCTTTGACAACATAAATAGTATAATTTTCTTAGGCCAACGTCATGTGACAAGATAAGGTTAAGATTGTAATGATGGCGATGAGGATTTGGATTTGGGTGCTTTGATTTTTCTAAAAATGTATCTTTTAAATTTATATACAGTAATGTTTTTTTTTTTTTACTCCAGTCAAAGGGACTGGGATCCAAGAGAGAGCCCGCATACACACAAAAAGACACCCTATGTACTTGAAAAGAAAGCCACACAAATAGAAAGAGGTGATGTATTCTTGTACAAAAGGTCACTGTTGAAAAGAAAAAAATACATGTGTTCTTCAGTTCATTCCACTCTTCTCTCTTTTCAATGGGAAAGTAGAAATCATGAGACGAAGGAGAAATGGAAATACATCATCAGGACAGGAAAAGTACTGAAACATAAAAGAAGACGTTGAAGGACCACTTGCCTTTTACATTACTTGAAATTAAGATACAAATTTATAAAAATGGAAATATGCAAATACAGCCTTTTCACATTCGAGTCAGTAGTCAATGAATAAGGTCAACTAAATAAAGATTATTAAGCAGATAGAAACACTTAAGCCCCAAAGATTAAGATTGATTACCAATCCCCTTGAATGTTAGTTTTTAGTCATTTTCAATTGTGGGAAACCACATTTAAATCGTTTGTGAGACTTCTTATTTTGCTGTTCCCGCCACAAGTCCAGGTCCAAGGCCTGCCTGCCTTGCTGGGTCTGTGCCTTGGTTGTGTTGGTTAGGCATCCCTTTCTCATAAAGGAGGTATAGGCGCTCACTCTCACGGGCATGGCAACCTTAAGTTGTCGTGGTGGCCATAAAGATAATGGGTAAGTAAATTGAAAGCGGTCTAGTAATTCAAATCCTAAAAAAGTGAGCACTGAATCTACATCTCCACCTTTTATCATTTACCTCTCAATTCACGTGTTTCGCCCCCCACGGCCTCTTTAATAATCTGTTGGTGGAGACTTCTTATGTATTTTATGTAAACAAACATGCTTTCTAGACATTGAGCTACTGAACCCATTAAATCATCCTTTTTTTTTTTTACATCTACAACTGACCTTTTATCAACTTTCTTTCACAAGTTCCTTGTCTTCCTTTTTATCAAAATGTAAGATTTAAGAGTGAACAAGGATCCGGCATAAGTCAATGGGACTTGAGCTCGTACCTTCTGGACCCATAGCTCAATGATCCTAACTATTGTTTGGTTGGAACCTGCTATTGTTTGGTTGGAACCTGCAACGCACATTGGACATCTGAGGCATTCAATAGTTGACCTTTTTTCCCTTCAATGTGGCACCGCAGATCCGACCCAGTTTAATGAAATTGATCAGAGAGTTAAATATAAGATGATTGATAATATTAGACAATATCAGGGCTGGTTTCTCTCACAGTCATAACTTCATCATAATGTTGTAAATGTTATTTGTTTGGCTCAATTGAATAAATAATAAATATACTGGGCCCCTGTATTGCCCATGTTCTACTGAGATTAGAAGTATGTCTATTATCATAGGTCTACTGTGATTAGAAGTAGTGTTTGGGTGTAATTGGGTATTGAGCTGATATTATAAATAGAGACTTAGGGTCTCTATGATGTACACCTTCTTCTGATTGCATAGTGAATTCTCCCGTCTTCCCCGTGGACGTAGGCCAAAAGCCGAACCACGTAAATCTCCGTGTTCTTGTGTGTGATTGATCTCTTTCCATAGGCCCTAGATCACAACAAACTGGTATCAGAGCTAATTGACGTGATCGGAGGAGATCTGCCGGATCAGATCTTCAGAGGGTTGATCAGAGAAGAGATCTCGAAGTGGCCACGGACTGATCTTCTTGTCGCCTGAGTAACAACTCTCTCGTCGTCGTGCAGTGACCGGAGAAGAGAGGGGATCAGATTGATCCTTGGTGGGCCACATCGGGTTGCTTGAGATCAGAGCCGGAGAGAATCCATCAAGGATTCTCAGTTTTTGATCTAGTGCGGCTCGCAGTTACCGGAAGGCGCCCGTCACTGACTGGAAGAAGAACGGAACCGAGTTTGTCTGTTCTGTTTCGGTGAAGCCCACGGTCGTCACGCCTCTTCACGTCGTCGTAGTCATCGTCGGAGTCACGAATCGGAGGAGCAGAAACAGCAGCGTGAAGAAGAAAAAAAAAAAACTGCTGGAGCTTGTCGCCAGTGCTGATAAGACACAGAAGACACAGCGATTTGGATTGGTCTCTATTTCCGGTGGGCCCCGCGTCGCCGTCGCCGGAATCCTCGCTGCCGCCACCATCGCCGGAGAAGGGGGGTCGCCGCTGCTATCGCCGGTGTTGCTGTGCCGTTGACGTGGAAGAAGAATTCTGGTTCTGTGTTCTGTGTTGCAGAACAGGGCAGTTGAAGAAGAAGAAGAAGGTGGGCTTGGGTTCTGCAGTAGTTCCGGGTCGGGTGCAAGTCAGGTCCAACCTGACCCGCTTCAAAAGCCCATCCGCCAGTCCAGGTCGGGTTGGGCCAGGTCGACCTGACCCGCAAACTAGAAGCCCAGCACTAAAGCAGCAGTGACGTCAACATCTCTGACGTCAGCAGATTCGTCCGGTCAAAGGCAGATTTGACCAAATCAAAGGCTGAAATTGTTTTCGCGATATCTTGACGATCCAGAGTCCGATCGGAGATCCGTTTGAACCTACGGACTCGTTGCGAGCAGATCTACGCTGTTGCGGAAGAAGATTGGCTGTTCAACGGTCAACGAAGAAGATTGACTGATTGGAGCGCAGAAACTTATTTCTGCGATATCTTAGCCGTCCAGAGTCGGATTTCAGATCCGTTTCTTCCAGCGTGCTCGTGGTGACCAGATCTACACAGTTCTAGTGAAAGATTTGCGGAATGGCTATGAAGTTTGACATTGAGAAATTCGATGGAAATAATGACTTCGGTCTTTGGCGTCTGAAGATGCATGCTTTGTTGGTCCAGAATGGGTTGCATAAAGCTTTGAGGGGAAAGAATGCTCTATCTGAAAAATTGTCAGATGAAGAGAAGGATGAGTTGCTGGAAAAGGCGTATGGTCAGATTCTGCTGTTCTTGAGTGATGGTGTACTGCGAAAGGTTGTTCAGGAAAAAACTGCTGCTGGCATATGGGAAAAGTTGGAGAACTTGTACATCACGAAATCTCTCACGAATCGCTTGTATCTAAAGAAGCGGTTGTTCACGTTACAAATGCAGGAAGGTACGTCTGTTTCAACTCACCTTGATTCTTTCACAAAAGCTATTATGAATCTGGAAAATATCAATGTTGAAATTGATGATGAGGACCAAGCTATTATGTTGTTGTGCTCGTTACCACCCTCATATGAGCATTTTGTTGATACCATGATGTATGGTAGAGATACTCTCTCCAAAGAGGATGTAGAGGCAGCCTTGAACTCGAAAGAGTTGAAGAAAAAGGTTGCAGCTGACAATGATAGTTCGGGTGAGGGTTTGGTAGTACGAGGAAGAACAAAAGACTCCAGTAATAAGAACAAACATAGATCCAACAGGAAAAACATTGAATGTTATTATTGCCATAAGAAAGGGCACATCAGAAGAAACTGTCCCGAAAGGCAGAGGAAAGGGAAAGAAATAGAAGATTCGTCATCTGATGATGATTCAGTCAGTGTTGCAGATGGAAGATCAGATTATGTTTCCGATAATGCACTTTCTGTGATTGAAAATGGTATTCGTTCTAAGGATGAATGGATTCTTGATTCTGGTTGTTCTTACCACATGTGTCCCAATAGGGACTGGTTTACCACTTATAGAGAAATCAACGGTGGTAGTGTCTTGATGGGCAACAATGTTGCATGTAAGACGGTTGGAATTGGAACAGTTAAAATCAAGATGTATGATGGAATCGTCAGAACGTTGGCAGAAGTTCGGCATGTTCCTGATCTGAAAAAGAATCTTGTTTCTCTTGGTGCCTTGGACTCCGATGGTTGTAAGTTCTCAGCTAAAGGTGGAGTCATGAAGGTTGTGAAGGGTGCTCTGGTTCTTATGAGAGGCAATAGAGTTGGAAACTTATATGTTTTGTCTGGAAATACAGTTACAGATGGAGCTGCAGTGTCTTCCTCAGATGACCATGAATCTGTCTCAACACGCTTATGGCACTTGCGCCTGGGTCACATGAGTGAGAAGGGATTGACAATACTGAGCAATCGGAATTTGCTATGTGGCACGAAGACAGGCAAGTTGGATTTCTGTGAGAGATGCGCCTTCGGGAAGCATCGAAAGGTTAGTTTCAAGACAAGTATTCATCGCACGAAAGGTATCCTTGATTATGTTCATTCAGATGTATGGGGGCCTTCTAAGGTTTACTCCAAGGGCGGGTCCCGGTTTATGCTGACTTTTATTGATGATTATTCAAGGAAAGTTTGGGTTTATACTCTGAAAACAAAGGATCAGACCTTTGTTACATTCAAGCGATGGAAGGAAATGGTTGAGAAACAGACTGGCAGAAAGGTGAAGAAGTTGAAGACAGATAATGGCAAGGAGTACAGATCGACAGAGTTTGAGAACTATTGCACGGATCATAGCATAGTTCGGTATTACACCACTACAGAAACTCCGCAGCAGAATGGAGTTGCAAAGAGGATGAACAGAACGATCTTGGAAAGAGCTCGTTGTATGTTGTTTACTGCAGGATTGTCCAAGGACTTTTGGGCTGAGGCAGTAAATGCTGCAGGCTACTTGATAAATAGGTCTCCACACACAAAGATTGGTTGCAAAACACCGGAAGAAATGTGGTCAGGTAATCCAGCTGATTATTCTAACTTGAGGATCTTCGGTTGTCCGGCTTATGCTCGCGTGAAAACCGATAAGTTAGAACCAAGGGCTGTCAAGTGCATCTTGGTGGGATATGCTTCTGGGGTGAAAGGATACAGATTGTGGTGTACTGATCAAGATTCACCCAGATTTATCATCAGCAGGGATGTTACATTTCATGAGGATGCTTTACTCGAATCGAGAAAGCAGGTGGAGAGGACAGAAGTCGGTAGCAGCAGTGACACCGTTCAGGTGGAGTCCGACATCCTAGTGAAGAAGGAGAGTGCATCCGACTCCTCCCGGGATACAGGGGATCGTCAGGCTGTGCAGCAGATGCAGCAGACAGAGCCGCAGATGCCGCAGACGGGTAGACCGCAGAGAGAAAGGAAACCGCCGGTTAGATTCGGTTTCGAGGATATGACGACGTACGCGTCAACATCAAACAGTGGCCTTGATGATATGGTTGCATACGCATTGACGACTGAGTCTCTTGAATTAATGGAAGGGCTGGAAAGTAGTCAACAGGCAGCAACTATAACTGAAGAGATGGACTCTCTTAATGAGGAAAATCAGGCCATCGGATGCAAGCGGTTCTACGAGGAAGATGAAGGAGCTTCCAGTGCAGGTAGAGTGCAGTTTAAGGTTCCTGATCATGTATGCAGTTTAAAGAAATCATTGTACGGGTCGAAGCAAGCTTCTGGACAATGGTACAAGCGATTTGGTGCACTCATGAAGGAATGGTTTAAATTCAAGTTCAAGCATTGCTTGGACTTGATCGGTGTGCTCAGTACCTGAGTGCCCTAAGGGGCAGGTGGAGACGGTGAGACGTGTTTAGTGCATGAGGATCAGCTTCAATGTTCGCCAAGGTGGAGATTTGTTATTTGTTTGGCTCAATTGAATAAATAATAAATATACTGGGCCCCTGTATTGCCCATGTTCTACTGAGATTAGAAGTAGGTCTATTATCATAGGTCTACTGTGATTAGAAGTAGTGTTTGGGTGTAATTGGGTATTGGGCTGATATTATAAATAGAGACTTAGGGTCTCTATGATGTACACCTTCTTCTGATTGCATAGTGAATTCTCCCGTCTTCCCCGTGGACGTAGGCCAAAAGCCGAACCACGTAAATCTCCGTGTTCTTGTGTGTGATTGATCTCTTTCCATAGGCCCTAGATCACAACAGTAAAAATATCATATAGCTAATTTCTCTCCCAGTCATAATTGGATATCATAAATCTGTAAAATATCTCCCAGTCTTATTTCTTAAAGACGTAATATCTCCACATCTATGTCATGCATATCCATCCCTACTGCCAAGGGAGTATAAATCATGATCAACTTAACTGTATGAATGATACAGGCAAGTGTTCTCTGAGATTTGACATGGCATATTAATTTATGATATCCAATTATGACTAGAGAGAAATCAGCTATATGATATTTTAAAACATTATGATGAAGTTATGACTGTGAGAGAAATCAGCCCTGATATTGTCTCATAGATAAGGTTAAATCTCTTTCTTGTCGGCCTGTTGTAGACTGTATTTGAAGTCTCAAGTAAAATAATTGGTTCTCTGAAGAGATTTTTTTGGGGCCAGGTTCTGTTCAATATGCTTTTAGTACTAGCTTGGGCCAGTCTGAGGATTAACCAAGGCCAACCCATTTACTAGATAGGCCCAAGTTAGGCTCATCCAATCTGCAGGACTGCAGGCCTGAATCCCAGCCCATAGTCTGTGGAGAGACTTGGGCCTAGCTAGCTCCACTTTATAAGAAATTAGGCTTGTATCTTTTAGCTATGGATTGCGCTCATGTCCATAAACCCAGCCTAAAATAGCCCACATCAATTTGGCCTTGGCCTGTGACTATAAATGACCCGCTTACAGTCTGAGTCGCAATTTGCTTTATTTCAGCAAGTACACTTACTGTTTGGATGAGGAGAAGAGAAACGGTAGAGAAAGTGGAGGTGAAGAAAACTGGTTTTGGAAAACAAAGACAGAAACTGATCAAACAAACCACAAACACACAGGATTTGCGCGCTTCACTCAATGAGGGCTATGTACATGGAGTCTGGCATACCGGGATTTTTATTTGCATGGTGTGAGCAATGGTCAAAAGAAGAAGTTTAATAATAAAATAAAAATTTTAATATACTATTAAAAGAGTTTCTCGAATTGCGCAGGTGCGGTTGCACTCGGGTGTGACCACTTGGGTCCGCCCAAGCACGGAGATGTTTTTCTTCGTCACCCAATGAGGGCTAGGGAGACGATCTTCTTCTTTACTAAGAAAAGAAAAGGATTGCATAGACTCTCACTCTTTCACCATCTCAACAATGATTTCTCTCAAAGCTAGCTTATTTGCATTTTTGCTTGGGAACATATGTGGTGCGGGGTACTAGGTGCGGGGCGGGTAGAGGCGGGGAGACGAGAGGTGGATGGTGGAAGGGATATGTCAGGCTTTTGCATTAAAATTGGCCTCATGCCAAACTCCCTATCGCATCGCAGGCGAGGAAGAAGAGACAGCTTGTGAAGACCTAAAATCATTCATGAGAAGTTTCATTAATCAATAGTCAACTTAAGCTAAAAGGCTTTACATCACTTATATAGGAAAATAATAAAATCTAAAACTAATCTGGACCATCCAAATACATTGATGATCTGGATTAAAACATCCAACTAAATACAACTTAAAACATAAAAGAGTAAATAAGACTCTAAATAAACTAATGTAAGTGGGCTGGGCCCATTGGCGGGTCAACCCATGGGGACCATGGGTCTGTCCTGCATCATTATGTGGCCTTTTGATTGAAAGAAATAGAAAAAAAAAATGTACTATTTTCATAAGATACATTGTGATAAAGTGAAATTCGGCCAAGCTGCATTGGTTAGTCTAGCAAATATGGAATTTGAATTGAATTAATGAAGAATGGATCCATTCTTGTTGCCTGGTATGAATGCTTGTTTGTGGCTTTTACAAGAAATAGTACTGATTTTGCATGGATTCCAATACAAAATAAGAAAGAGCCATAAAAGACATTTACAAAGGTCCTGATTTTAAGAAACAGGATAAAACATGTATCTGATTTTCTCATGAAAAAAACATGCTTGAGCTGTATTGGAATCAGCAAAAATCTTCTCGCAACAAAAGGATTCTTAAGACCATAAGAACTAAAAGTTTATTATTTTAATGTCTACCGATACAAGAAGCTATCAGATTACACTAATATCTGGTATATGATTTTGGGTTCCTCAAGTGAAAGGAATTCATAGATTGAGTTCGAAGATTTGACAATGAAATGAAAGTTCAGGGAAAATTTGTTCCGCCACCAACCCTCAAATACATCAATTATGCTGTATGAACCCAAGCTTGCAGAACAAAGTAAAAAGTTGGCATTTGATGGGCTTGCCTTTTCTTTGTATGAGTACCAATGTATCTGTCCTGTGTGTCTAGATGTGAATTATGGCCATCATCGGCATCAGAAGGCCTGTCAAGGTGATGATGAATGGAAAGCACAGCAAAATCACAGATGCATCACTTGAACCTGGGGGTTCTATTCCATAAATCGAACTAGTTGGGTTCGTTGTGTTTATAACAGATGGACTTGTGCCGGAGCTAGAGCCGGAGCTGGGGCTTGAGCCAGAGCCAGAGCTGGAGTTGGAGCTGGAGCTGCACACAGGGACAAGTACACTTTTTTGTTAGTTCCTGTCCCAGGAATG
Organism: Persea americana; assembly: GCA_029852735.1. Lineage (NCBI taxonomy): Eukaryota > Viridiplantae > Streptophyta > Magnoliopsida > Laurales > Lauraceae > Persea > Persea americana. The sequence goes on from CM056814.1 coordinate 14,797,877, forward strand.
AATCGGCGATGTTGAGGAGATTATGATAAATTACCTAGATGATGGAAACTGACAAGTTGAGGTACCTGCAATGATGCAGAACGAAATAAGTAAGCTGTTTAGGTTCCAATACTTACAAGTACACTAATGCGCATATATATGTTTGTATATATTATAGACAAAATAAGATTACAATTGGATTTTATATAATTTGAATTAGATTTGAAAAGATTAAGTTTACTATTCTATCTTATTCACTCCTGTAAGTAGAGATGGATGCATTAATGACATACTATTGATTTTTATGGAATGTTTACATGTTGGTGAGTTAGTGTAGAAGAAGATAGGGATGGATGAAATCTGAAACTGCTCCCTGTAATAATTATATTCAGGCAAGAACTGTTAGTTCCGATCCTGGAATGCATAGTCTGAGTTGTAGGGACTAATATTTATTAAGGAATACTATTGGATAAAAACATGCCTCGGTGACAAACTGGCAAGAATATGAGTTGGAGTAATATTTACCACTGTATTGAATTTATCTTCTTCCCATTAAGTAAAGATTTCGAGATCACCGTGTCAAGAAAATTGCTTACTGCAGTGAAAGCCATCCCAGTCTGACCAACATTTATGCCCTTGCAAGTCACAGTGGTGACTTAGCCATGTGTACACTTAAAGTAGTTCATTATGTGCTGGTTCCTAGTCCAATAAAGGTGGAGGATTGTATCAGATTGGCAGTCGGCTATAAAACGTTGACATCCTTTAACACAGTGCTACCTTTGTTGATAGGTGGAACTCACAAAGCCGACCCAGAACTATGTCATTAGGTTCTGATAATGGCCATGGTGGCGATGAGGTAGAATGAGAAAACATGGAAATGGAGAATAGCAGTGGCAGCAGTAGTAGAGGTGATGATATTCAATGTTGTTGTGAATTGTGATATGCATTGTTATGCCATTATTTATCAGCTTAAACTTTTAGAGTAAGTGGTTGTCAATATGGTATTAGAGGGGGAGGTCGAGTGTTCGGGTCCCTGGGGCTGTTGTGCCTTGTATTCCCACGTGAAGGATGTGATTCCCTTGTGGAGCCCCAATATTCTCCCACGGAGGGTGTTGTGTGTATGTTCTCAATTGTGAAATACATTGTAGCTTAAGCTTTTAGAGTAAGTGGTCATTAATAAATGTAACTTACTTGGATCTGTGTTGGTGAGAGTAGCAGTTCCTCCGAAATTACAGCTGGTTGGCACTGGATTCTTCTGGTAGTAGTCATTGAACGCATATGATGCATGATCACGAACTGTGTCAGGGTTGAAACAGCTTCCGCCTTTCTGGACTGCAGAGCAGTCTGCACCACCAAAACCACAGGCATAGTCTAGAGCAACCTGCAAAGCAGTTGGTGATGCGGAAGGGCTTGCGACACACCACTGGCCTGATGATGATGACGGGGTTGATGGTGGAGTAGTGGTTGTAGTAGTCGGTGGAGAAGTATAAGGAGTTGTGATTGGAGTAGTGGTTGTAGGAGTAGGTGGAGAAGTATAAGGAGTTGTGATTGGTGTCATTGTCGGAGGTGAAGGAGATGCAAGTGGATTTACACTAGGAGATGTTGGAGTCATTGGATTGACTACAGGAACTGTTGAGGATGGTGTCACAACATCCAATTGAGGCATGGAACCAATTGAATCCAACTCACTGTCAACAAGCTCTCTGTGAGAAGATGGGAATAGCTGCTCTTTTTCGCGTGCCTGTTCTTTCTGTTCAAATTCACTGGCCCAAGGTTTCTCCACGACGAAAGAAACTGATCTATTGCCAACCTTATTCCTGTCCCTAACTACACTCATTAATTGATTATCTAATTCAGCACTGTCCATAGGACTGGAAAATGGCGGGCCTCTTAAATTGAACTGAAGAAGGATTTTGTGATCAGGAAGTACAGAGATTGCACGAGTCATCGAACCTATCAAACAATCACCGAGGCCCAGTTTCTCATTACATGAAGAACTTATTGTTAAGGAAGATTTAGGCCTATTGAGAAAATCCAACACTTGAAGAACAACAGCTCTAAATTTCTCATAAGATGGATTCTGGGGTATTCTAAAGCAATCTTCGATGAAGGGCAACGCGAACAAAGTTGATAGTTCTATGGATTGATCAAGACTCGAAGATACAAGAGCTGAATCGATGAACTTTAATGTAGGCAAGAGCAATGGGAGATGATTCTCTTTGATTAGTTCACTGTTTACAACAATGCCAGTAATGTTGATGCAGCCAACAAAGCTTGCAACCTCTCTCTGTACCCAAGCAGCAGCAAGACCTCTGGATTTGCTTATGGTTAAGATACTCTCTGTGCTTATGTATAAATTGACATCTATACCTTCTCCACAAAGTGCTCTCAGTAATCCATGATTTCCATCAGAAATATGGATACGAGATCCATCATTTTGTTTCAGAAACTGCATGGAGTCCGCTGGGAAAGAAGATAAATTTCTCCCATCAAATGATACTTGAACCGAAGTTCCTGGAAAATCGAGAAAATGCTAGGAAAAGTAAGATTGATGATGAACATGACTTGGATCTGTAATCAAAATTGAGATATGAACCTTGAATTCACTAGTAAATGGGGATATTTTTCTAAAAAATTGAAGAGAACATTGATGAAACATGATAGCCAAGTATCAGAAAAGATCCCATGATGCTCTGTAAATTAGAAAACTAGAAACCTGTAACATTCCTAGCTTTATTCAGCTTCTAAATATTAATACGCCATAAACTCGCACACTCAAGGTTTTTCTTTTAAGAATTATAACATTGCAAACCTGAAACTAATACAAGAAAGAGAGACCCAATTCAAATGATCTACACATTTGTCCAAATAATCACGATTTTGTTAAGCCTCATGGACTAAAATAATAAAAAACCTATAAATGAACATGGAAATACAAGAAGTTTTCTTTTTCTTTTTTTTAAATCTTTGAATGCTCCATCCACGAAAGAAACCTCAAGACAAAATGAAACTCAAGCCACAATCAAATCATTAGCACAAGCATGTATTCAAAATATTTCACATCTAATGCTTTAATACTGCAAAAACTCAATTCCTAAAGAGAAAGAAAAGGATGTCACGTTATAGTTTAGCACATAAACCTGCAAACCAGTTATCTCACATGATTAAATTTCATCAAGCTTCGTGAACCAAACAATCCAAACATAAGGAAAAAAAAAAAAACAAAGTCACATCATAGTTGAACACATAAAACTGCAAAACCAATTTTCAAGTGATTGAAATTTCATCAAGCTTCATGAACCAAACAATCCAAACACAGGAGAAAAATGAAAAATAAAAAAGAAGTCACATTATAGTTGAGCTCATAAAACGGCAAACCAATTTTCTCATGTGTATAAACTAAACAATCGAAACACACACGCACAAAAAGAAGAAGAAGAAGTAGCAGCATTATAATTTAATAGTTTAACACAAAAAACTGCAAACCAATTTTCTCATGTGATTGAAATTTCATCAATCTTCTTGAACCAAACAATCCTGACACAGGAAAGTAGCTATGGAGAGAACATAATTTCTTAGGTTTTAGATACTATATGCACCAGAGTCCATAACCCATGAAGGGGATGACCTAATAGTTTAATACAAGTACAGGCAGAGACTAGAACACCAAAATATAGACCCATTGTAGTCATGATCACATACAACTACAAACTAATTCCAAAATCTACTCACCTGAGCAGAATAGAAAGCCCGCAAGGAAGATGAGACTCTGAAGAGCTCTGGCACCCATCTCTCCACAACACGTCGCAATCAAGCTCTAGCTTTTGTCTCTCCTACTCTTTATTCAGAAGATCGGCCAGTTATCTATCAATCCCAATTGGCATGCAAGGACCATGTAAAAAAAGGGAAAGATTTCATTCCTTTCTTTTCTTTGGTTAAGGAATCAAAGCTTTCTTGGATACAACAAGTGAGTACAGATGGAGAGAAAAGAAGAAGGAATAAGAGAAAACTTGAGAAAGGAGCATTGGAGCTGCAAGGTGCATGCAAGAAGAAAGAGAAAAAAAGGTGACTGAAGAGAAGATGTGAATTGTCTAGAACTCAAATCTTGAGTGGCTTTACTATCAAGGTGTTGATGATATTGATGTCTTGTTGATAACATTTCTTTGTGTTCTTCTTCTGCTTTTTGTCTTCTCTTTTACTGTTACATGGGACTATATCAAATAGAAAAATCCAAAGGTGGCAAGAAAAAAAACTCTGTTGTGTGGGTGATTTACTTCTTCCTTTTGCTCTTTAAACCTTTCTTCAGTTATAGACTTCTGAAAGAAGAAGTGAGATTAGATTATGTCGGCTTTGATAAGGTTTACTACATCAGTGTGGCCTCTTGGGTCCCACTAGGTAACCACCTTCCAAAACTTTGTGGTAACCCTGGTTTTAGAACTCATCCAATGCATAACTGTCTCTGCCGAGGGAATACAATTGACCCCCAAACTCTATTTTAATCCAAAATCCATGTTATGTTCTAAGGTTTTGGGTTTCACCTACATCTGAAACACCTTAAAAAGCATTTGACAGAAAAATCTGAAATCTTTAGTCTTGTAAACATTTAAACTATTTTTTAGTCAAAAAATTGAGACAAAAATCCATATAACGGCACGTCAGCCCTTACATAGCAATCTCGCCCTCAGCTGGCCGAAAATTGTGTTTTAAAATCATGGACTTGGTACAAATGTAGGCAGAAATTTTGCGTGATAAGATAATCTCCTTAACATTTAATTAGTGGTCATCAATTGGATGGTTTAAGTAGAATTGCCTAAGCTTTGAAGATGACCATCCAACTAGAAAGATTGTTGAAATACACACTTGATTCATAGTTCTGCATGGTTTGGAAGGGTACTGGAATGGGCTAGTGTGAAATGAATGATGAGCAGCCGCAAAGCTGTTTATCTTGTGGAAGACGCACAGGGGAAGAGAGACAAGAGAAAGCTAGGCATTGGTGCCAACGACATACTAAATTGTCCTGATTCTCGTTTACGGACAGGGGTTTGTTTTTTGGGGAAATGACAAAATTATTCCCCCCTTTGGACTTTGCGTGGGGGTCATCCCTACGAATCTATAGCCCGCTAGACCTCTCTACACGTGCCAACAACTGCACATGTGCATGAAATCTTGTGCGTTCATCAAGTGGGCCCAATGTTGCATATCTGGCCCAAAATTAGGCAGGTGGGTCATCAGTGTTGTCAGCGGCAAACCCAAGTGTCCGCACCCACGTGATTCAAGAAATCCCCTTATCAAGCTCTTAAAAAAATGATTTTATTATTTGAGTTCTTCACTTGTTCATATAGGCAGCCTTGAGTGTTGTGACTTAAGTGGATGTAAGAAAGTTTTGCTATCCATCCATTCTCTTGAGGGAGAGTTTTCTTCTATATGACCATCTTCAAAAGCGGGACCCTTCCTGTATTTCATTGGATTCCACGTGACGAACAACATTGATGCACGGTGCACCGGAGAAAATCATCCCCACAACTCACAATGATATTTGAATTCAGAATGCATATGGAGATCAACCTCTTCTAGTTCACTACTAATGATTCAAAGCTAAAAAAATGGATCGTTCAAACTGATCTTAGATGAATGGTGGTTTGCTTGGTTTCTAATATTTTCTCTTTTCTGAATTTTTTGACCCCTGAATTTTTCCTCGTTAGAATAGGACTACCTAGACCTGAGTTTTTTTAGCCCTTTTTCTATCCATTAGACAAGCATGTTCCATGAATTCCTTTACACTCAAAATGCCACAAGCAACGCCAATCATAGCCATAAAGCAAGAAAGAGAAAAAAAGGGCCACAAGCAGAGGCCCCAAATGCAGTTAAAATTGAACAAAATAAATCCAAGGGAAATGAATACCCGACAATCACCATGGTAATTTAAATAGTATAAAAGTGAGGGTTGCATCTGTATCTTCATCTTATATCATTCACATCGCACCTCTCACATCTATTTAATAATTCTTGTTTGAGCCCATTTGACCATGAATGCTTATGTATTTAATTCCCGTGCAACCAACGACACCTTACCCGAGTGATAAGGAGTGTCAGTTAGTACGTCACATCTTCCCAGGGGCAATCGCCCTAGGTCAGAATTGAAATTCCCATAGAGTTGGGCCTTGGAGCAGGGCCATTGGAGAGATTTGGAGCGCCATCTTGGGCAGTCACCCTAGGTCAAAATTGAAATCCCCATGTAGTTGAATGGGGTCTCGGAGCATGCCCCACTTATCTAAACTTGTCGCTTTACTTATGTCTAAAGATAGCCCCACATATGCAAAACTTTGTTGGTAAAAAAAGAAAAGTAAACCTTGCGGCAACACATCGCTCCTACTGCATCTTTATCTGCCAAACATATCTAGTATAATCCTTCATAATCACTCTATACCTAAATCTGAACGCTTAATCTCCAAATTCTAAATCCAAACCCTAAGCCCTAAACCAACAAATCTGAGGGTATCTACAAAAACCAAAAGATGACCAAATTCATTCCGGTTATCATATCTTCTTTCCCCCACTATGACTCAAAGATCGCTCCCATTATCCGAAGGTTGGAGGCTTTGAAAAAGTAGAAAAAATGAAAAGGATGAGTGTCCTCAAAATGTTCTTATATTTAGTTTTTCTCACACACCCACTCACCTTGAATTTGGAGTGACCTCCATTGGACATTGATTTTGACATATAAAGAGTTCGAGTATCTAAAATCAAGGTTAGAATCATTTTTTTATCCATCTAAAGCTTTTTGGTACTTTTAATTAACCTCCTAACCTCTTAATTGCCCAATCTTCAATAACTTTATGCATCTAGTTGAGTTCCACGAGTTGGACATTTTCTAAAGAAAAACACATAGGAGCTATTTGGTAATGTAAAAAAGTCTAGTAAATTCTAGCAAAAGTTTTTTTAAATTTTAAGTCTAGCAAGATTTTAGCCCCACCCAAATGAAAATCTTAGGTCTGCCACTGCATCTTCCCGCTTGTGCGGGCTCCTTTTTTACTTGTGTGGGCTTTCTTCCTATGTGTTCGGGCTTCTTTCCTACTTGAGTGAGCTGCTTTTCCGTGTGTATGCGGGCTTTCTCTTAGGTCTCAGCTTCACTGGGTACAAAAAGGAAAAGGATCTAGCCTGAGATGATCCACCAGATCCAGTAGACAAACGAACTCTATACTAGAGCAGGACCTGGTTATGGGCGGTCCTGTCCTCCAGTTCAACCAACCTAACCAACGCTTCATCTCAGATTGGGTTGTTCAAATATTTTCAATCAAAACTGGCATCGGGCTGATCTTCAACCTGAACTCCCGAAAACAACCCGACCGAACAAGGCAAACCAGGACCCAGAGAGGTTGCGTCGAGTTGGGCTTGAGGCTGTATTAGGTCAGGTTAAGGTCCAATTCAGATTGTCCCTTCTAGGATATGCGTTGGGTAAAACCCAATCTGACCCACCCAATTTGCACCTCAGTCGAGGTGTAAACAGGTCACGCTTGAATCAGATCCGTTCTGGACCCAGGCCCGACTTCGGTTGACCTGACAGCACTTGACCCACAACTCAGAGCAGAAGTATATTTTACATTATAGAAGTTCTAATATATTGTTAGTAATCTATCTATTGCAAATGCTATATAATCATATAATTTCTATTTAATATATAATTTTACATTAAAAATAGAGAATTTTACCGGAAAAAGCACATTAGAGGTCCACTAACCAAAAGAGGTATCCATAGTTTTGATGCAACAAAACCAGTATTCCCGTCAGAATATTCATTTTTTTTTTTTTTTTTTGCCTTTTTTCAACACGCGATCAAGCCGTCACTTAATATCGAGAGTTAGTGTCGACGTCGTCGCTGATTCGTCAAATCTGCCTCTTCTTCGGCCTTTATCATCTGCAATTGCTAGTTTTCTATACTAAAATGAACCATAATAGAACTCTCCTCCAACATTTAATATTCCTTGTGGAGGCTGTTGATCTCCACTAACGATGTAGGCATAGCACAGTTTGAACTTCTTTCATGCGTCATCTACCATAATGCCTGAGTTTCATGTTTACTTTTCGAGAAAAGTTTATTAGGATTTTTATATATAGTTTATTCATTTCATTATCTTTGTTGTATGATTATTTTTGGATGGATAAATCATCAAGGTAAAGACCTTATGAGGAAGGAGGAAAGGAAACCGCAAAAGAAAGGGGTAAACGACGGGAGGAAGAAGGAGAAAATGAGGGAAATGAGGTTTCAGGCGATTTGTATGGGTTTGAATGTAACGACCTCGTCACACGTTTAAATCTTTAATAAATAAAAAAACGGAAGTGGTCACAGGGAACTACTTCCATGCCATATTGACTAATTGCGTGTTTTTCAGTTACTGGCCATCTAGGGTAATTTTTTTGATAGTTTTCTCTTAAGAATTCTACGTGCTAGGCTCCACGGATACTCGGGTCTATGAAAAAGGGCCCGTGCCGGGAGTTTTCAGGTCAGGTCCTTCGGGCCCAGAGACTGGACAGGACTTGGAAACTATTAAGATTGAGAAATAAGCTGATGATATCACATTACTCATGTACTAATTTCATAGTCACAGGAGATCTTAACTACTGTTCAGGGAAAACAAATTTGCATTTCCCTTGAGTATCAAAAGACATGAACCATGTGGATAATGAATGCACTGCAATTTGCAAGTGTCAGCAGGCCATGAGTCAAACCCACATTCCATATCCTTAATTTCAGATCCCACATAAATGTATTTCTCCTCATTTAGGAAAACCCTTGTTAAGAACTCAAAGTTTTCCCACCAAGTATCAATATATAAAATGAAGATTCCTCTCACATTCATCCTTTCAATTCCTAGGAATCTTGTAAGTGACTAAGGGCGGGGCCTCTGAATTTTCAATTTCAATTTGTCTGTGGATAGGGCGGGAGCTATTGCTATCTTACTATGTTCCACTATCTTCTTCTTATTTATTCTATTATTTCCTATGAGCCGGAAGGCTTTGTGTTCGCATCAACCAAAAAATTGAAATAGTGCATCTACCAAAAAAAAAAAAAACACAAAGCACATTATATACTTCTTTTCATATGCAGTCCATCTTGTGGGGCCTATTTAAATGCTTATCTATATGGAAAGGTCTCCTTATGGATATGAGTCAACAAAGAAATCAGCCCTGTAAGATCATCCTAACCTTTGATTTAATAGTCATCAAGTTTAGTAGTCTTTTAACTATATATTTCTTTGAGATTCAATTCAACGGTGGATAAAGGTTTTATGGGTATGAAATTGGGCATGGTGCAAAATCATGGGGGATGAGAATGTGAAAGGGCTTGCACTAACAAAAGTGAGCCCAAGTGGGTCCAATGGAGCTACACTGCATACACCGTTACTCATAGGAGAACATTTCTCATCATTAATGGCTTCTCTTGGCAATTGAGGGTTGCTCATTTGATTGGCAACCCTGCGTGTCAATGTGCCGCCCGGAATTCAACCTTGGGTATGCCACTCTTTCCACTTTGGGGACTCTTGGGTCCCATGCTCTCAGCCACTTAGGCTCGGGTACCAAGAAATTAGAGGAAAAACGATCCATTTTTATTTTCACTTGTAGTTTGTGCGATACCGCACAAAAGGGGTAGAATTGGGAAAAAAATTGGACCCCGTGTACGATACCCACATTTGGGATATAGTTTTGGTCAAAACCATTTCAAGGAATTCATGGTCTTCGATATCTTGCACGGTCAAAATCCAAAAAAAAAAAAAAGAAAACTCTCATTTTGGTACCCCATCTAATAGGAGGTTTTCTCTTAGGGGGGACTCATTTATGAGGGCTAAGGTAAGTCAATGACCAGAATAATTTGATAATACTGTTTTTTAACATGCCTCCTTTTCTATAAAGTTATATTTCCATCTATGATACTCAAACAGTAGAAAAGCATCTAAGTGGGTCCTATGAGCTCATCCATATATATGCACATATTGGATCTATTTGTAGGTGAAAATCTCGATCGGTAAATAGTAGATATAAAGTTGGCTCATCTTCGAAGTTATTCCATGTCAAATGCCAGCCCATCTTAACTGGGGAAAAGGGACTATAAACCAAGCCCACCAGGAACCAATACTGAGATATCACGAACTGCTTGAATTTACCATCAAGGCTCGTGTATTACAAGTTGGTCCACCTTTGACATCTAAATTGCCTCATCTATCACTCCTATAAATTTATCAGTGGAGCCACCTCTAAAATCTGAAATGTTGAGCTTTGGTTTATGCTTGGGCCTTACGTATCTAAATTGAGTTTGAATATCTAAAATGCACAAACAAAACTTATTGGATTAAGATTTGGGGATACACTCTAGATTAAGAGGGCGTTTATTTTGAACACTGGGATCTTTTAACTCAAGTATACAACCACATGCTCCCTTTTTGTTTCTCCTCTTTATCATTCTGATCTATGCTCCCTCCCACATTCTCCTTTGGTGATTCTTCTACCCCTCAAGTTCTTCCAAGTGCTGCACTGCTCATGTTCGACTATTCCAATTTCTAGTGTTTCTTTTTTCTATTACGAAGTCATGATTTTTTTCGTAGAAATAACGAGATCAGCTTTTCATGTTTGCGTATACAATTTCTATGAGTTTCATTGTCTTTCATATTTTGCAATTCATTTGAGCCCTGACATGTTAAATCCAAGCATTAAATTTTTACATTGAGCCATTAAACTCTAAAATATTTAGTTGCATGTCTTGAGTATTCAAGAATCTCAAATAATGAATATCTTTAAAATATAATTAAAACCATTCAATCTTATTTGTGAAAATGGTGCTCCCAAACATGATAATGTGTTTTGCACAGGTACGTTTTACATAAATAAAGCTCACTTTCATAAACTTCATTTATTATAAGCAAGGCATAAAAGACAATCTTTACTATATAAAAAAAAGAAGCGAAAGAGATAACTATCCGGGAAGTGCTGCTTAAAAGAAAATTTCCATGTCTTTAAAATAAATTAGCTTAAGCGTCACTACAAAAAAAAAGAAAAAAAAAAAAAAAAGTCGTTACAAAATAATGACTTGTTATTACAAAATAAACCACAAGGAAGATTCCCTCCACTTTCCTTCCAATATTCTCATTTTCCTATCATTGCCTGTTTTACTATTATTTGCTTGTTCAAGCAGATCCATGCAGATCCATTTTTTGCCTTGTAAATTTGAACTCTTTATCTTCCTCATCTTCATCACCTCTAAGTTGAAGGTTGATAGGTTATGCTGGTTTTAAAAGGCTTTGAGGCCATTGATCAGGCCCTCATTCTAGTCTTTGGTGTTCTTGTCATCTCGGATGCATTGGGTTGTTAGGATTTCAGATTGATTGAATTTTTGAGACAACAGTTCTGCATATTTGCCACCATTTAGCTGCTTTTTAATCAAGGCTGAAGAATCTATGTGATCAATCAATTGTAATCAAAATAGTAATAATCTTTCAACAAATAGACAATGGCACAATCAATTATAACAGGAATAGAACTCTATCCTGCTTTTAACAACTTTACCTCGTTGTACATCTGCATAATAAAAATTTAGGGTCGTGACAAACACATTTGGTACGTAAGGCATTTGGCCACAGCTTATTCAAAGTCAGTAGCAGTGACAAAATAAAGCCCTTGTTCAAATTATTCCACACTTCATAAAGTTAACCATATATAATGATATAAACGGTGAATACTTCAGCCAATTCAATACTATCACGTACGCTGCCCCATGAATACAAATTTTACTTTGTTTCAGAAATTATCTTGAGTTCCTCTTTCATAGCCACTCTAACTCCAATGACCCCACCAAATAAGAGAGCTTGAACATTAGGCAACTGCTAAAAGAAAACATTCAAAGTAAATAGCTGCAATTACAAAATCACTAATCCCACAATCTCAATGACTCAATCCAATGAGTACCATGATGTAGTCAAGCAGATATCAGACACATGCTTAATTTACCCCAGAATCCCAATTAACCAATCTGCAAAATCTTCTTCTAGATCTATCCACCCCCAAAATTCAATGATCAGAACAACACGTGCCATAGCGAAACTTTCATCAAACCATCATAAATAGCACTAGGTTTAACACCATCAGAAAAATTAAGCTTTTAGCATTACTGAATACACAGCAACAAGCCATGTTGCCATTACAGTCTCCAATTGCTATTCAAAACACAGAAAAAGTCACATGAACTATTCAACCCATTAAAACTTATGTCCATAATAGGATCCAAATCCTCCTACAACACCACCCACCTTCACAAAATTGATTTTTTTTTTTTTTTTTTTCACTTCTCTAACCATTCATGTGAAAGCATCTTAAAATCTAGACTATCCATTTGTTTAGTATTCATGTAGAGACAACAGATCATAAGCAAGTTACTTGAACTAAAAACAGATAAATGTTTTAAGCAATTTGGATTTGTTGAGTGTGATGTGGATGTTAAAAAGGCACCTTTTTTTTTACCTACAGGAGGGACTTGGGTTCACGCGCTTACACTCACATTCAAGACTCACACAAGTCTGAAAGAAAGAAAGAAAAAGATAAAGGGAACCTTTCTTCAAAACTGACAAAAGGCACCAAGAACATGATGATGCTGTAAGGTAGAACAAACATTTCCGCAAATTAAAACACAGCTGCAAAAATAAATACTTGAGCATTCAAATCACAAGAAGTTCAACTGCATATCTGATTAAACATAACAAAAGGGCATAATCCTAATCTCAGATCTACATCAACATATGCCTATCCACTGGACTTAGTGTTAACTATGAACCAAACCATATGTTTAGGCTAAACCTGAAGAAATAAAACATATAGTGAGCATGCACTGAGTGAGAAATGGGTCTGCTTATGGGCACATATACTTTTATATGTCTTCATTCAGAATTGAACAACTTCATTTAAATTATTTAAATGTATCAGGAAGGATAGAATTATCCAATGTGTCTGAAAGTAGATAAACATGTTTAGTGTTAGGGCTTCATCACTAAATTTGAAACAGTAGCACACTGGAGTTTGCCCATAAGTTGATAAATGGAGGTCCCAACCATAGCAAAGCTTATGCTGAAGAGATTCCAAATTCTTCTGCAAAACCCAACAAGACATGCTATCATGGCAACACAATTAATGCCAAGCACTCTAATGAATTTGGTTACCTGTGCTACAGACTGTCCGACTGACTCCACTGCACACTAGAACTGGAGATCATAGCATAAGAATGAATTGTAAGTCCTCACTAGATGTCAAAGACTCCAACATCGCCGCAGTCCCGAGCCCAGTGGCAGGGTTTAAGAAAATCAACATTCCAACTACATCCAAAATAGTATTATGAATATGGGTTTTAGAAGAACTGTTTTTAAAAAATAGTACTTCCACAGAGAATGACTCAAATATAAGTGATTCAATATGAGAAAATCCCATTTGCAAACTACATTCCCCAACAATGCAAAAAATGATACGAAGTATTTTAAAACTATCGTCTCAATCCGAATTTATCATGAGTTCATTAACTATGAAGGCAAATGTTATTTGGATATGAGTGAGATTCAGGTCAATGGCATCATGAACTTATATCTATTTTTTATTTTTATCAAGATGTATCATGCCTTCACAAGAAATCCCTCAATAAGAAATCTAAATACTCTACACGCAATGGAACAATCTAGCAATGGTGCTTCATCGGATTCTGTGGGCACCCAGTTGGTCTCTGAACTGGACTATTCTTTTCTCCAGGGCAATAACAAAAATAACCATTTGTAAGCTAACCAAATTAGCTACCCTAAAACCCAAGTCAGTTCTCATGGTGCATCTACACACTAAAGCTGCATACACCCAATTCTTAACAAGAAGGAAGTTGCCATTTCTTTAATTTAGTTCACTGGTTGTTATCAAACCAAACCACATACCCTCCTCCCACGTCCATATTGCCCACCAACCAAGCAAAAAAACAACATCAACACTCACCTGATGTGATGCTCACCTGATGCATACACCTTGGTTCACAAGTGAGCATCTTCTACAGGTGCAACATTTTACTGAACGAATGAAGTTATTAGCTCTTTTTAGTGTGATTCATCTCAAGCCAGGGTGAGATATACTGGACTATTAATCAGTCCGCAACACCTAATTTGGTAAAACAAAGGAAAACAAGCATCCCTCCAATTTAATGGAGCACACATCCATTATAGTAGATATAGAAATCACAATCAGACCCACAGATTTGAGTACTTTTCACTGCCCTAGGTAACAGGGCTATCCTCACTAAGGGTTTGTATAGGTAAGGATGTCATTAAAAAATGAAAGATTAGAAATATAAATGTGACATAAATTTTCAATTGGTCGTCAAACGTGGATTCATAACAAAGGGTGCAATCGTTTGAAAGATAAGGTCTCAATGGAGACAAAGTCTTAGGTAGCGTTTGGTTCATTGGAATGGTTTTAGGTAGGAATGGAATGGAGAGTGGAATGAGTCTGGAATGAAATGAGGCAGGAATGATCATTTCGATTCCAACATTGGCATTACTGAATATCAATCCAGTAATAGAATTCTTATTCCTGTTTTTGCGTTTGGTACCCTGGAATGATGCCCGGAATGGAATAAAATTTACATAAAACTGACCAAAATACCCTTGTTAGAATTTTTTATTTTTAGAAATTTGCTTATTTCAAGCCACCTAAAATATAATTATGTACCAATTTTGATAGATTATCATTAAAACAACCACAAAATAACACACCTAAAACATCATTTACAATAGCTTAAACATCATCAAAATATCTAAATAACACATTAATAAACTTAAACATCACTTAACTTAGCTAAATAAAGTAACTAAGTTAACATTCATCCATAAGTTTAAAAATAACGTCACATTTTGATGTGAAAAGGGGGCATTTTGGTCTCAAGGAAAAATTATAAAGAAATTGAATGACCATTCCTTTACCTTCTGAGTTCAATGATGATTCCATTACATAAAGGAACGGTGATTTCAGAAGTAATGGTCATTCCGCCACTTTTTTGGAAACCAAATGCGGAAATGATCATTTCGTTGGAATGAGCATTCCATTGCGACCTTCATTACAACGAACCAAACGCTACCTTAATATGTTGAGTGGGGTTAAGGTAAATTGCAGCGAAAGTGTCCCTTTGCATGCTGTTTTGATCACCGTATATCTATGGCTTACAGGAGGGAGGAAACATAGAGCAAATAATAGGCTCGCATTTAGGGATTTGGTTTAGGGTTTTAGTGAAAGAGAGAGTTACCTGGGAGGCGAGCGAGTGAGCAGAGAGTTACCTGGGAGGAGAGGGCAGGAAAAGCTTCTGCCGGTGTCCAATTGCCACTGCCAGTTTGGGGGAGAAAGGGAGAGAGGCCGAGTGAGGAAGAGGGGAAAATTCGATTAGGGTTAGGAGTGTCGGGAATGACCAAATATGGGTGGGTTTATTTCTTTTTTTAATTTTGCATTTCAGACTGTCATGACCATTGGCAACAATAATAATCCGTCAAAAAAAAAAAAGGATTGCCTGCAAGAGTCGGTAAAACCAATAGGTAGGCGTCGTAAATATGCGTTTTTGACATAGTGTTAGTGTTCGAGACAAGCTTGAGCTGCACAAAGCTTGGCTCAGCTTATAATGATCAGGGATATCAATGAACCTCTAATTATTTGGTAGCCACAAAGGATTTGACCTGAAAGATTAAGATAAAATCAATTTTTGAACCACAAGTGATAATAAGGTCTAGGTCTATGTCCAGTGGAGTCCAAACCCAATTTTCTATTGCCAAAGATGACACATATAATAAAAAAGATCATATTTCGTAAAAGTTTTATACACAACAGGCACAAAACCAAGCACAATAGAGATGGTTTAAAGCTTCATTTGCAACTCCTACATTACCTTATACAGATTCATCATCTGGTACCTAAATGGGTGTCCTTTTTGTATGGATTTTGAATTGGTTTGGTCCTCTATGTACCCATGTTGTACCTGACCTATTTACATCCCTATTGATGATGATGATGATTATGATGATGATTGGAAAGCTTGTAATAAAAAATAGAGAAGATTTTATTGTAAATGCCTAATCCACAAACCTAATTTTCTAATATTCTCAGTATATAAGACAAATAAAATGAAAAGAACGAATTAAATGATAATCTTTTGTCATTTCCAACCAAAAAAGCCTGAAAAGAATGGAACCACCACTAATATGATACATAGAAAATCTGTAACACCCAATAGAAAATTTGTAACACCCAACCTTGCCATTTTATGCTGAATGAGATTTTATCTTTTATTATGTTTATCAACCATCAATTTAAAGGCCATGAATTGAAGGTCAAGATACTCCAATATGGGATTATTTTCGGTGCCTGATGATTGATGTTGGGGCTCATCATGCCAATATGCAAATTAGCAGTTCAGTTGTACAATAAAAAAACCCAAGCAAACAGCATAACTTACAATAGAGAAAAGATTTTCATTGGAATGCTTAAGGTTCCCTTCTTCTCCATATGTGGGTGCATTTCACCCGAAAAGCTCCCTTACTGATAGAGAGTTCTTCTGCCTTTGTCATAACTTCAAGGTTTCAGCTCCAACTAGATTTATCACTGCAACAAATGGCAAAATAGAATCCTCAGCAGTCGAGGTTTCAGTCGTTCAAAGCAGCTCATAGGAAAATACCCACGAACCATGTGAAACCTTTTGATCCTTCTGCGATTTTGTAATTATATCAAGAGTCACCACCATAATTAACCACTAGTTATTTGAGGTAATTACGAGAATTAATGGATGCCAAAGAAAACGAGTCATAGTTCTCTTCTAGTGTGCGCAAGCGAAGTACTCTGAGGAAACTAGCTTCTAATAATGTTACGAAACATCTATTCTCTCTGCCTGGTCACGAGGAACATGACGAAGATGCTTCCCTCTCCTTTTATTTGCTTCAATGCATACTTCAGGACAGTTAATAGAGCCTCCATGCACTCAGCAAGTGCATTTGGATTCCCTGGTATGTTGCTAATCAAATTAAACTACCCAAGGAATGATAACATTTATAGAACAGAACATTTGGAACCAAAAATGGCAACACAGGAAGTCAAAGAAACTGGGCACTTCCCTCAGCATAAAGTATAAAATAAGATGGAAAAAAGTAAATAATATAGTTAGATTGGTAAGCAGTAATTTGGCATGACTGCAGGTCCAGTCATCACCTTATCAAACAGGATCCCAAAATTGAGGAATCCCCCATTTCCGTCGTTCACCACCATCATGATTTATATGGTTAAAGTTCACGCATTTAAGTTGTTTTTAAAACTGGTATTGCATTTTGCCTAGAGCCTTAAGGTACAAAGAAGAAGTCTTAGAAGTGTGAGGATTTTTCAATGTTCCTCTGAACTTTCCACTGGAGAAAATCGTGGACGTAACGATGGGAAAGACCGAAGATTACAAGCATTTTCTTTACCTTTTTTTTCTACCCAAAACCTGTCCAGCTGCTATAGTTTTGTTCTTTCACTGGTTGATTTTCCATTTTCTGTTCCTTTTTATGGTGCAAGGAGAACATGGAGTTGCATACACACCTTTTACTGTGTGTTGGTTGTAGGCATTGTATGACAGCTTTAAAATGTTTTAAAGATCATATGACCTCAATTGACCCAGTCATCCAAACTGTTATATTGTCTACGGTTGCCGTGTGGCCTTATACACCTTTGCTTTCTGGAAATCTAGATGGCCGGTAAGGTTGTATTCTATCAACAAGTTGATGTTGTTTTTTTTTTTTTTTTTTTTTTTGACAAAAGCCTTCACCCCGCCCACTCGTCAATTACATAATAAAACCCACTCGAAAAGACATCCTTTAGACCCCCAATTTGACTATAGCATCTGCCATAGAGTTGGTGAATCTAAGCTCACAAAAGTCTACATTAATGATAGAAGATAAAACCCAAGTGGAACTGGAATTTCCAAGGGTTCTCTATCTACAAGTTGTAAGTTGATCAAGGACCTAATTGAGTTTCATGTGTAGAATTTTTGACAAAATAAATGCAGGTGAAGATATAACTCTTGTTAGAGGGGATTGTCTCTCAAAAAAATTATCCATATACTCCACAACCAATGAACAAGCTAAAGGAAAATGTGTGTCTCCTCGAAGTTGCCAGATACTGTTGTTAGGGTAGCCTATTCGGAGAATATATCAGTCAAAACCAATTCTAGCACCTGTTATCTCAATCAATTCCCGATTGTAGCACATGCCTTCTCATAATCAATTCCTGATTTTAGCTCTTTCTATCTCATAATCAATTCTCTTTCTCACAACTCAAGATTCCAGGAGAACTCGCAACAAGAAGTTGTGCTATTGATATTCGATTGGTGAGAAGTGGAGTGTCTAAAAATCCTAGGTATGGGTGGTTTTGTGAGACCTGATGGTAGACAAACATGATAGGTACCTAGCTAATTAGAGAAAGAAAAACCCATCTTGAGAGGGAGTCTTAAACTAATTATATCTACCCTTTCAAATATCCATGTGTATAAAATAGGAAAAGAGAAAGAATTAACACGGTCCCTTATTCAATGGCCCCTCTTCAGCTGGTCCCTTATTCCATCGTCTCCTTGGCAGCATTAACCCATGCTTTGGACTACCTTAGAGAGAACCGCTCGTTTGATGGCCCGTCATTTGTTATCACTAGGCAAACACTATGTGAGCATTACTTCGGTGTTTCGTGTGCCTGGTGATTGTTGTCCCATTTGATAGGCCGACAATGGAAGTTCACTATACTTATATTGGTAGAAAAATGGTGTCATGCAGGAAGTCCACTGCGCAAAACTTGCCTTGCCAAATCAAGTCTACCTATATGTTTCTTTTCTATTCATCCAAGAAACTTCATTAAAGAGAAACAGTACAAAGATGTAGTATAAAAGGCATGCACTAGAAAAACCAAATACAATAAAAACCAAAAAACCAACAAAAGGGTTTGCTCGGTCTGCCCATTGTGTTGCCAATAAATCCGTAACATCACTCACAGATCTAAATATATGATGAAACATCATCTGGATAGGGCAATGAAGGGATCTATTCTCATTGAGAATATAATTGAACTTCCACGGACCTTAGTCTTGAGAGGAATCAATTTCAATACTAAGCATCTGATGAGGTTCCAGCTCGAGAATAGGGGCTGCAACCCCAAATCAAGGGACCGATTTGATGGACTAAAAATATATAAAAAAAAAAAAAAATTCAGCATTTTGAGTGGCCAAGATCACACTAAAAGTACAAAGGACCAGTGCGGATATTATCACACACTTGCATAGAATAGAAGAAACACCATAACTGTCAGATCTCCATTGCATCAATTAGCCAAAGGCAGCTTATATTACAAGACAAATTCATTCAAAATGAATACGACAGCGTTGTTTTAAGATAGTGTTGTTATATATATCTATAAATATATATATTTATGAGTGTGGTTTTTGAAACAATAAAACTCTAATTTGTTCCAATAGAAGGTCATAGAAAAAAGAAAGGCCATCTAACAAACAAAGGAAAATAAAAGAGAATGAGGGTTGTTGGCAATCACTAGATTTGTGCTCACATAACTATGTACACGTTGGAGGTTGGCAGCCCCTTGTGGAATGTCAGGCCTAATTCTTGGCACTATAGTGATCTTTAGTGCTATTTGATTTCTATTGATTCACTCAAGTTTCACATTAGCAAGAGTGTATTGCAATTTTATTTTACAATTTGCATAGAAAGAAATAAGGAACAAAACTTTGTCCCTTGCTTGCCCACCAATTTTTATTTTTCTTTTCCCCACTTTTCATTTCTATGTCCTCATAAGCATATATGTTACCGAACACCCAAGTAAAGTACTCCACCTCATTTTTTTCATCTCAAAAGGTTCCTAGTTTTTTCCTTTTTTTTTTTTTTTTTGTATCCTTGAGATCTTTGACACAACAAGGCTAATCCCCCAAGTGACATCTGCTAAACCCACACAAATGCACACCGGGCAAATTTAGGGTAGTTTCAAACACAAGGTGTAGTCTCTAAAGGTTTTGAGTTTTACAAAGAAGATTCCAAATATATACAGAAGGAAAAAAAAAAGAGAAAAAGGAAAGAATTAAAGACGGCCACCACAACCCGATATCATCATTGGGGCTTTGTGTTTGGTTTCCAAATCAGTAAATATGAATGAATCAATTAAACTAAACAAAACCTACCATTTTCTATTTAAACACAAATCAACGAGATTCAATAGGAGAAAAAGAGAGAAAGAAAGGATCAACATTAATTCCATGTATTGAATATATCAAACACACTGCAAACGGGTAGGAAGTAAATGCCATAATCAATATATCATAAGATTTTCTTCTTCTTAGAAGCACAAAGGGAAAAAAAGGTATCATTTCTATTGGATTCTTTTTATCGCCAACATTGAAATTTTATTAAAGAGAGACAATTACAACACAGCTAAAACAATCAGAAGAACAACTTTCAAAGTATTACTAGTACAAGAGAAATGCACAACCTACAAACTACCAAATAGAGGCACTCAAATTACAAGATCTATCTGAGCCCTTGTCTAACTAAACAATCCGCCACCCCATTTGTAGATGTACTAGTGTGCTGAAACGTGACCAGCATGTCAGAAATAAGTCGGTGAATGTAGCATACTTAAAACCAAACAATTATTTTAGAAAGAAAAGTAACTTTTATAGCATGATGTTCCCCGTAGAATGTTGCTCCCTGCCAAGATCTAAACATGACATATCAGAAGCATGAAGAGAAGGCACCAAAATCACAACTTGCATCAGATCACTTTCAGACTTTTCTAACAAAAGTAGGAATACAGTCAACATATTTTTTATATTGCTCGTCCTTCGAGAACAAGTCAATTACAACAGACATGGTGTCTGCATCTGGAAAAACATCTCTCTTAGCCATTGTATGGAGAATTTCCAATGCCTTTTGCATCTCATTAATTTCACAAAAACCACGAAGAATTGCATTGAATGTTGAAGTGTTAGGTAAGCAACCATTTTCCTCCATTTGACATAATAGCTCATTAGCCTCCTCCATCAAACCTTCTTTGCAAAGTCCATTGATAATTACAGTATACGCAATCACATCAGGCACCAAACCATTGTCAAATATGCCTTGAAATAGCTTTTTTGCCACTTCAATTTTACCATCTTTGCACAAACCATCAATGAGGATACTATAAGTTTTGATACATGGTTGGAAGTTAGAGTTAACCATAGCTTGAAATACATTCATTGCCTCTGCAATATAATTTCTTTTGCAAAGTCCATCCAACAATGTAATGTATGTAATTCGGTTAGAACTTTGGCCAGAAGCTTCCATCTCATTAACGAGAGCTAGTGCTGCTGGAACATTGCCTGCACCAAGCAAACCACCCAAAAGAGTGGTGTACGTAATAATATTAGGAACCAATCCCTTATGACGCATATCTTGGAAGAGCATTATGGCTTCATCTATTCTCCTACTTTTACAATACCCATTAATTAAGACATTGTAGGGGTACACGCCATGCTCAATGCCATTAGCCACCATAGACTTAAAGACTTTCATTGCAACATCCATTTTCCCCTGCAAACAATAACCATCCATCAACATAGTATAAGGAATTGCATTAAGCTTCTTGCCACTTTGAATCATCAAGTCAAATAATTCGCATGCTTTTCCCACCATCCCCTCTTTACAAAGTGCATCCATTATGATGTTGATAGTAATGGCATTCGGAGATATATCCCTACTTATCATTTCATTGAATAATCTTAAGCTTTCTTCCCACCGACTCATACAGCTAAGTCCCTGAATTAAAGTGGTATAAGTGACAACATCTGGTGAAGTACCATTACCAACCATTTCTGAAAAGAGTGCTAGGGCATCATCCAAAAAGCCTTCTCTACAAAGACCATCAATGATAGTGTTGTACGTATAAGTATTAGGCCCACATTTTCCCCTCTCCATCTTCCTAAACAAATGGAGAGCAGCACTCACATTTCCAGTCTTGCAAAACCCATTGATGATTATAGTGTATGTAACTATGTTAGGTCCACACCCCTTCTCCACCATTTCCGAAAAGAGGTCTATGGCCTCCTTCATCAACCCCTCTTTGCAAAGTCCATTGATGATGGTATTGTATGTAACAATGTCAGGTCCACACCCCTTCTCCACCATTTCCGAAAAGAGGTCTATGGCCTCTTTCATCAACCCCACTTTGCAAAGCCCATTGATGATGGTATTGTATGTGACTATGTTAGGTCCACACCCCTTCTCCACCATTTCCGAAAAGAGGTCTATGGCCTCTTTCATTAACCCTTCTTTGCAAAGCCCATCTATGATGGCCGTATATGCAACGTTGCTTGGTTTACATCTTGCCTTTTCCATAGCCTTGAGCATCTCAAGAGCAGCATCCACCTTCCCACTCTTGCATAGCCCATCTATGATGGTACCATAAGTAACCACATCAGGTTTGATGCCCCGTTTAAGGATATCTCCTAAAATGGAGAACCCCAGATCGACCCTCTTCGATCGGCAGTAACAGTTGAGCAGAATGTTAAGAGTAATCAAGTCGGGTGCAATCCCAGTAGATTTCATTCTCGTATAAAAAGCAACAACAGTGGAATGATGTTTGATTTTGGTAAGAGCCCCCAACAGATGATTGAAAACAACAGCCGGGGGCAAGGGTTTCATGAGAACCATACGATCGAACCAACCCAATGCATCATGAAGCTTCAACTTCTCTGGTTCACACTGATTTTTCACAAAATTTAAGAACTGGGTTCGGCTGGATGCCCCGTCAGGATTTAATACCTTTGCAGTACTAGAATAAGAATTCATAGAAATTGGAAATGGGTAGGAAAGCAAAGTGGTTGGAGAAGTGGTAATACCAGTAGTAGCATCCTTTTTCACTGCAGCAGCGATGGCCGATCTTGAACGAGCAATGGAAGAAATCGAACGAGCAATGGAAGAAATCGAACCGGTCATTAAAGCCATTTCTTTTAAGTTGGAGAAGGACAATGCCCCCGGTCTTCTTCTTATGCAAACGATGATGGGAAGCTTGCAAAAGCCTGCCTCTGCCTCTCCAATATGACATCTAGGCATCTAGCCCTGTCTTGGGCAGGGGTTTGTTTCTGCGGGCGGTGACGGCGACGCACAGAGTAAAAGTAGAAGCCTTGTGCCAGGGGATAACAGAAGCCTAATTCATCTGTAACCTCTTCATTTCACATTCAACATTTGGCGACTAAATGACTGTCTTTTTAATATGAAAGTTTGGTCTAATGTAAACCCGAGCTGGACCCAACCTTCGTTTTTATTAATCTGTCAGTCGCGAGGGTTAACCAACCCTTTGGGCTGGACTAGTCGATATAGGCTTAGGGGGAAGTTGGGTAAACACCCATGTGGCCCCAAGATAGTAGCACCAGTGAACTCAATATTTGATTCCTGAAGACGGTAGAACTGAGAGTCAATACCAAGATCTCTAGCTCCGGAAAATGGAGGAACTGTGGTCCTGACCACTCGGCCAACCCCTTAGGGTTAGACCCAACCTATTTGCATCCCTACACATGATAAGAAGTATTTTATAACTCATAAGAACGAATGGAGATGATTTTCTTGTAAACTCTTGAACTACAAACTCACTTTCTAACTTCTAATATTCTATATGTAGAAGCTAAATAGATCGGGCAAAGAGAATGAATTAAATAGCACCCAATTCAATGTACGAGATATTAACTTTTATTTTAATTCTTAAATTTTGGATCCATAATTCCAAATAGGTTATTTTTATAATTTTTGTGCACCAATTAGTACTGGTAGGTTTTGAATTTTCAAGATTTTTTATTTTAAACATGAGACTGACACTGTTAGGTATTGATATTTTTGTTTTTCTTAACAAATTCTATTGATGTGTATTCTTCATATATATATATATATATATAAATATTGATAGGGCCTCTAAGAATAGGTAATCAGTTTTACTTTTATTTCAAAAGTTTGGGCACCCATCTCTATCGTTAATTGCAGATATTTTTTACGTTTTTTTATATTTTGAGTAGCAACTATTTAGGCTAAGAATCGAATAATTTTTTTTCTTTGTATGGCGTTTTTTTTTTTTATTATTATTATTCCAATAGGTGATGGTATGCGATTACATTTTCTTTATAAATTTTGAAAAGCCTTTGTGCAAACATGCGACAAATACTATAAAATTTTAAATTCTATATGCCTTTAGGTATCTATAGGTGCCGAATTTACAATCTTCTAGTCTCTAATTCTTTAGATACATATTAACGTTGAAAAAATATCAAATATGGATTTTTATATTGTAAAAATATGGCCAACTGTCAACATTAATGTCACTAATTTACTTAAATTTCAGAGTCTATGAGCCATTTTAATTTGTATTCAGCTTTTTTTACAAATAGATGTCAAGTTTTGATACTTTTTATTTTCTATCTTTGAATATATATATATATATATATAAAATTTTGAGCACTTGGTGTTGATGCAATAATTTTAGTTTATTTTGTGTAAGACAATTTAACATATAATTGCATTGTTAAGACCGATGGTTCAATGGTAAAGCATCATCTTTGCTATAGGGGTGACCAAGGGATGGTCCCTAGCTACTTGTAGGGGGTGCTAAAGGCTGAGCCAACCCAAGCCTGACCTCGGCCCAAGGCTTGGATCTAAACCTTAGTGGAGGTGCATGTAAACAGGTCAGGCTTGAATTAGATCCATTTTGGACCCAGCCCCGACTATGGTGGACCTGACTGCACTTGACCTACAACTCAGAGCAGAAGTATTATATATATTAAAGCAAATGGGGACGTGGGTTGTGAAGGGTGCCACATCAGCATCGAAGGAGTTCTCCTTTTAAATAAATATTCACAAAAAACTTAGAGTGATTTAAGGAGCCATGTCATCACATTCCACTATTTTTTCTCCAAAAGTATTGCTATTTGTATCTTCTCCTAAAGTCTCTCAATTAATATCCCCTAAAATCTAGTTCAATTGCAATAAAATCTCCTCCCGATCCACAAACCGAATTCTCTCCCTAATCTTACTCTAAATGTGCTCTCATTTAAAATCTTTTTCAATTGTCATAAAATCTCTTTCAATTACAGACACGAGGAGAGTCGCGGATTGGGTTCATTGACATCATGTAAAATGGAATATTCTGTCTTTTATCGCCTACGCGTAGCGGCTAAGAAAGACACCCCAATGCAAAATGCAAGTATGATGAGAATCTCCAATCAACAATGGGACCAACCACATATGCTCTGTGGTTCACTGGAACTTGACAGAGCCATTTGTCCAGTGGGCCATTACTTAACAACGCAATGGACCAAGGTCATGGTTAATTAGATACAAATATCAGTCGATCAAGCCCATCAAAATGTGGGTCCCTCGACATGATTTAGACCCTATTGAGTGACCTATATATTCATTGCCTATTTAGCTTCCCATGCAAGTCTAAATTTGCCACATCACTTTTGGGCCCATCCCTAGACTACTAAACTAAAAAATTATTCAAAAACTCAAACAAAATCATTTGAATCCACTAAATTATTTTTATAAAAACCATTCACGCCCTTCCATTCCACCCTCTGGTTTCCAATCATACCGAAATATTTTCCTACAAATCTCCATCATCTCCTAATATCTATCCATCCACCTTACTACCGAAAGAATTTTCATTCAAGTAATCTCTTCAATGCTTTTGTGGATCAAATCCAAACCGTTAAATTCAAAAAATTCCAATCAATCTCATCTAATAAAAAGGAAACTAAGCAATCTCATCATTTAATTGACAGGAATGAGATTAAAATCAAATCTCTCCCATTAATACCTATAATCTCTCTATTGTAAATAAAATCAAATCTTCCCTACAATCTCTCTCCCTCAATACAAATATTTTCCCTAAAGTCTCATACATGACATTTCTCTCGGTATTTAGATTTGATATTTCAATATATTATCCATGTCAAACTTATTGTACATGCTTGCAATGAGGTTAGTTTTGATGCTTCAACATTCATTCTTCAAAGACACTCATGCAGTATTTAGATTTGATATTTCAATATATTATCCATGTCAAACTTATTGCACATGCTTGCAATGAGGTTAGTTTTGATGCTTCAACATTTATGTAAAATCCAGCCTCAACATTGATGAAAGCAATTAAATTGCTCTCTCTATTGTTATCTTGCACCAAGCATAGATCCCATGCAAGGGACCTTTATCTCAGTTGATATTGTCATCAAACAATTCAATTTGAATTTTTTACAATCAATTATTATCTTTGCTCTATTAGTTTTTTTTTTTTTTTTTCATTTCTTTCCTGTTCTCCTTGGATCTTTTTTTTATATATTAAATAAATATAGTACATTGATGCAGAATAAAAGGATTCTACACGTCTCTTTCTCTTAAGTGTTTGGTTGGATGTGGATTTGAGTTGCAGGTTCCAAGCAAATGTGTTCTAATGGTAAGTAGGCTCAAAACGAGTGGGTAGTGTTTTGGGGCATTGGTGTGGGTCTGGTGAGTGGACAGGAGCCTACAAGTTTGCTTTGACAAAATCTTATGATGAAATTGATTACGCTTTGTTGTGGAAGTTTATTTACTGGTATGTAAGTTACCTTGTGTACAGGATCCATGGTTCAGATATACACAAGAATGGTAATACGTTTTTCTTTTTCTTAATTTCCGGATCGATTCATCTATACTGAGACGCTCCAAAGAATGATGGCATCTTTGGTTTGATTTGTACCTTATTTCTTTACAGGAAAGTGAAAACTAATTAAAGGACTGATTTCCTTTATTTATTTATTTTACTTCATTATTTTTCCTTTTTCTTTTCAAGGGACTCATCTCGGCCACACTCACACTCCACACGATGTACCTAACAAACTGAGCTGCAGTCGGGTATTGATGTGTTTGTAAGAAAATGGACTCTCTTTTTTTTCCCATTTTTTTTCCTTCTTTGAATGGTATCATTTTTCTTTTTGCTTCCATCAAGAATTTTCTCTTTTTTTAGTAGGGACTTTCAACCCATGCATTTTTTCAATTTACAAAGATTTTATAGGTGTGATATTACAAGATTCTCATTATTATTTTTCACGATAATTTATTTCTTTACCATAAAATCTTAAGCTCTTTTTCCACTTTATTTTCTTCTAAAAATCCTTAAAAATAATAATAGTGGATTCATCTTTTATAGTTTTAATTATTATAATAATTTACTATATCTCTATTTTGGCCCGAGCTCAGCATGGGAGTTTGTTGCTAGTATCTTACATCATAGAAGTTCTAATATATTATTAGTAATTTATCTATTGCAAATGCTATATAATCATATACTTTCCATGAAACATATAATTTTACATTAAAAATACTACGTGCTAGGCTATACGGATACTCGGGTCCATGAAAAAGGGCCAAGGCAGGGAGTTTTCAGGTCAGGTCCTTTGGGCCCATAGACTGGACAGGACTGAATCTTAGGACCAATAGCTAAATGGGGTGGTCTTGGACAAGCTCTGGCCGGGCCATAGATTGCTGTTCTCAATAAACTGGGTAAGCTTGTTGGTTGGGACAACCTCTCCATTGTCAAAAGCAGGTGCTGGCCTGACTACTTGGGGACCCTTGCCTGCGGCAACATAGGCCCAGCTCATGGACAGCACCTAAATGTGAAAGACAGATTTGAAAGGGCCTACACTACAACAGTTAGCCCAAGTGGGCCCTATAGAGCTGGACTGCATACACAGTTACTCGTACGAGAACATTTTTCATCATTAACGGCTTCTCTTGGCAATTGAGGGGTGTGTGTCACCCTGCCACCCAAGATTCAACCTTGGTTATGCCACTCTTCCCACTTTGGGGACTCTTGGGTCCCATCCTCTCAGCCACTTAGGCACAGGTACCAAAAAAAATTAGAGGAAAAACGATCCGCTTTTTTTTTTTTTTTTTCACTTTTAGTTTGTGCAATATCGCACAAAAGTGGTAGAATTGGAAAAATAAATGGACTCCGTGTACAATACCCACATTTGGGATATAGTTTTGGTTAAAACCATTTCGAGGAATTCACAGTCTTCCATATCTTGCACGGTCAAAATCCAAAAAAAAGAAAAAAGAAAAGAAAAGAAAAGAAATCTCTCATTTTGGTACCCCGTCTAATGGGAGGTTCTCTCTTAGGAGGGACTCATTTATGAGGGCCAAGGTAAATCAGTGGCCAGAATAATTTAATAAGACTGATTTTTAACATGGCCCTTATCTATAAAGTTATAGTTCAGTAGAAAAGCATCTAAGTGGGCCCTACGAGCTCAACCATATATGCACATATTGGATCTGCTTGTTGGTGAAAATCTCCATCAATAAATAGTAGATATAAAGTTGGCTTGTCTTCGAAGATATTCTGAGCGAACCCTATTTTAACTGGGGAAGAGGGACTAAACCAAGCCCACTTGTAACCAATATTGAGATATCACGAACGGCTAGAATTTACCATCAAGGCTCGCGTATTACAAGTTGGTTCACCTTTAAGATCTAAATTGCCCCATGTGTCACTCCTATAAATTTATCAGTGGAGCCACCTCTAAAATCTGAAATGTTAAGCTTTGGTTTATGCTTGGGCCTTAGGTATCTAAATTGAGCTTGAATATCTAAAATGGAAAGACAAATCTTATAGGATTGAGATATGGGGATACGCTCTAGATTAAAAGGGCGTTAATTTTGAGCATTTTGAGATTTCAATAGGTAAGTCCATTGTGGAGCTCCACTCCTTTTAACTCAAGTATACGACCACATGCTTCCTTTTTGTTTCTCCTCTTTATCATTCTGATGTATGCCCCCTCCCACATTCTCCTTTGGTGATTCTTTTACCCCTCAAGTTCTTCCGAGTGCTGCACTGCTCATGTTCGACTATTCCAATTTCTAGTGTTTCTTTTTTATATTACTAAGTCATGATTTTTTTACGTAGAAAGAACAAGAACAGCTTTTCAAGTTTGCCGATTCAATTTCTTGGAGTATCATTGTCTTTCATATTTTGCAATTCATTTGAGCCCTCACATGTTAAATCCAAGCATTAAATTTTTACATTGAGCCTCTAAACTCTAAAATATTTAGTTTCATGTCTTAAGTATTCAAGAATCTCAAATAATGAATATCTTTAAAATATAATCGAAACCATTCAATTTTATTTGTGAAAATGGTGCTCCCAAACATGATAATGTGTTTCGCACAGGTAAGTTTTACATAAATAAAGCTCACATTCGTAAATTTCATTTATTATATCCAAAGCATAAGAGACAATCTTTACTAAAAAAAAAACCATAAGTGCTGCTTAAAAGAAAATTTCCATGTCTTTAAAATAAATTAGCTTAAGCTTCACTACAAAAAAAGAAAAAAAAAAAAAGAATAGTCATTACAAAATAAAGAATTATTATTACAAAATAAACCACAAGGAAGATTCCCTCCACTTTCCTTCCAATATTCTCATTTACACTAACATTGCCTGTTTTACCATTATTTGCTTGTTCAAGCAGATCCATGCAGATCCATTTTTTGCCTTATAAATTTAAACTCTTCATATTCCTCATCTTCATCACCTCTAAGTTGAAGGTCGATTGGTTGTGCTGGTTTTTGAAGGCCTTGAGGCCATTGATCAGGCCCTCATTCTAGTCTTTGGTGTTCTTGTCATCCCGGATGCATTGGGTTGTTAGGATTTCTGATTGATTGAATTTTTGAGACAACAGATCTGCATATTTGCCACCATTTAGCTGCTTTTCAATCAGGGCTGAAGAATCCACCTTTCCAGTATACTTTAACCAGCTCCGAATCTACATCCACTTTATAGACGCTAGATTGCAAAACAGAAAAGAAACATAAAAAAAGAAAGAAATTACATATAATAAGTTATCAATCAATTGTAATCAAAATAGTAATAATCTTTCAACAAATAGACAATGGCACAATCAATTATAACAGGAACAGAACTCTATCCTGCTTTTAACAACTTTACTTTGTTGCGCATCTGCATAATAAAAATTTAGGGTCGTGACAAACAAATTTGGTAAATAAGGCATTTGGCCACAGCTTATTCCAAGTCAGTAGCAATGACAAAATAAAGCCCTTGTTCAAATAAAGTTAACCATATATAATGATATAAACAGTGAATACTTCAGCCAATTCAATACTACCACTTACGCTGCCCCATGAATAGAAATTTTGCTTTGTTTCAGACATTATCCTGAGTTCCTCTTTCATAGCCACTCTAACTCCAATGACCCCACCAAATAAGAGAGCTTGAACATTAGGCATCTGCTAAGAGAAAACATCCACAGTAAATAGCAGCAACTACAAAATTACTAATCCCACAATCTCAATGACTCAATCCAATGAGTACCATGATGTAGTCAAACAGATATCAAACACATGCTTAATTTAGATCAAGACCAATTCACCCCAGAATCGCAAGTACCAATCTGCCAAATCTTCTTCTAGATCTATCCACCCCCAAAATTCAATGATGAGAACATGTGCCATAGCGAAACTTTCATCAAACCATCATAAATAGCACTAGATTTAACACCATCAGAAAAATTAAGCTTTTAGCATTACTGAATACACAGCAACAAGCCAGCCATGTTGCCATTACAGTCTCCAATTGCTATTCAAAACACACAAAAGGTCACATGAACTATTCAACCCATTAAAACTTATGTCCATAATAGGATCCAAGTCCTCCTACAACACCACCCACCTTCACAAAATTGATTTTTTTTTTCACCTCTCTAACCATTCATGTGAAAGCATCTTAAAACCTAGACTAGCCATTTGTTTAGTATTCACGTAGAGATGACAGATCATAAGCAAGTTACTTGAACTAAAAACAGATAAATGTTTTAAGCAATTTGGATTTGTTGAGTGTGATGTGGATGTTAAAAAGGCACCTTTTTTTCACCTACATGAGGGACTTGGGTTCATGCGCTTACACTCACACTCAAGACTCACACAAGTCTGAAAGAAAGAAAGAAAAAGATAAAGGGAACCTTTCTTCAAGACTGACAAAAGGCACCAAGAACATGATGATGCTGTAAGGTAGAACAAACATTTCCGCAAATTAAAACACAGCTGCAAAAATAAATACTTGAGCATTCAAATCACAAGAAGTTCAACTGCATATCCGATTAAACATAACAAAAGGGCATAATCCTAATCTCAGATCTACATCAACATATGCCTATCCACTGGACTTGGTGTTAACTATGAACCAAACCATATGTTTAGGCTAAACCTGAAGAAATAAAACATATAGTGTAGCATGCACTGAGTGAGAAATGGGTCTGCTTATGGGCACATATACTTTTATATGTCTTCATTCAGAATTGAACAACTTCATTTAAATTATTTAAATGTATCAGGATGGATAGATTTATCCAATGTGTCTGAAAGTAGATAAACATGTTTAGTCTTAGGGCTTCATCACTAAATTTGAAACAGAAGCACACTGGAGTTTGCCCATAAGTTGATAAATGGAGGTCCCAGCCATAGCAAAGCTTACGCTGAAGAGGTTCCAAATTCTTCTGCAAAACCCAACAAGACATGTTATCATGGCAACACAATTAATGCCAAGCACTCTAATGAATTTGGTTACCTGTGCTACAGGGTGTCCGACTGACTCCACTGCACACTAGAACTGGAGATCATAGCATAAGAATGAATTGTAAGTCCTCACTAGATGTCAGAGACTCCAACATCGGCGCAGTCCCGAGCCCAGTGGCAGGGTTTAAGAAAATCAACGTTCCAACTACATCCAAAATAGTATTATGAATATGGGTTTTAGAAGAACTGTTTTTAAAAAATAGTACTTCCATAGAGAATGACTCAAATATAAGTGATTCAATATGAGAAAATCCCATTTGCAAACTACATTCCCCAACAATGCAAAAAAAGATACGAAGTATTTTAAAACTATCATCTCCAACAATGGCATCATGAACTTATATCTATTTTTTTTTTTTATCAAGATGTATCATGCCTTCACAAGAAATCCCTCAATAAGAAATCTAAATACTCTACACGCAATGGAACACTCTAGTAATGGTGCTTCATCGGATTCTGTGGGTACCCAGTTGGTCTCTAAAGTGGACTATTCTTTTCTTCAGGGCAATAACAAAAATAACCAATTGTAAGCTAACCAAATTAGCTACCCTAAAACCCTAGTCAGTCCTCATGGTGCATCTACACACTAAAGTTGCAAACACCCAATTCTTAACAAGAAGGAAGTTGCCATTTCTTTAATTTAGTTCACCGGTTGTTCTCAAACCAAACCACATACTCTTACCAAACCCATGTCCATATTGCCCACCAACCAAGCAAAAAAACAACATCAACACTCACCTGATGTGACGTTTACCTGATGCAGACACCTTGGTGCACAAGTGAGCATCTTCTACAGGTGCAGCATTTTACTGAACGAATGAACTTGTTAGCTCTTTTTTGTGCGATTCATCTCAAGCCAGGGTGGGATATACAGACAATTAATCAGTCCGCAACACCTAATTTGGTAAAACAAGCATCCCTCCCATTTAATGGAGCACACATCCATTACAGTAGATATAGAAATCACAATCAGATCCACAGATTTGAGTACTTTTCACTGCCCCTAGGTAACGGGGCTATCCTCACTAAGGGTTTGTATAGGTAAGGATGTCATTAAAAAATGAAAGATTAGAAATATAAATGTGACAGAAATTTTCAACTGGTCGTCAAACGTGGATTCATAACAAAGGGTGCAATCGTTTGAAAGATAAGGTCTCAATGGAGACAGAGTCTTAGGTAGCATTTGGTTCGTTGGAATGGTTTTAGGTAGGAATCGAATGGAGAGTGAAATGAGTCTGGAATAGAATGAGGCAAGAATAATCATTTCGATTCCAACGTTTGGTATTACTGAAGAATCAATCCAATAATAGAATTCTTATTCCTATTCTTGCGTTTGGTACGCTGGAATAATGCTCGGAATGGAATAAAATTTACATAAAACTGACCAAAATACCCTTGTTAGAATTTTTTATTTTAGAAATTTTCTTATTTCAAGCTACCTAAAATATAATTATTTACCTATTCTGATAGATTATCACTAAAACAACCACAAAATAACACACCTAAAACATCATTTACAATAGCTTAAACATCATCAAAATATCTAAATAACACATTAATAAACTTAAACATCACTTAACTTAGCTAAATAAAGTAATTAAGTTAACATTCATCTATAAGTTTAAAAATAACATCACATTTTGATGTGAAAACGGGGCATTTTGGACTCAAGGAAAAATTATAAAGAAATTGAATGACCATTCCTTTACCTTCCCAGTTCAATGATGATTTCATTACATAAAGGAACGGTGATTTCGGAAGTAATGGTCATTCCGCCACTTTTTTGCTAATCAAGCGCGGAAATGGTCATTTCTTTGGAATGACCATTCCGTTCCGACCTTCATTACAACGAACCAAACGCTACCTTAATATGTTGAGTGGGGTTAAGGTAAATTGCAGCGTAAGTGTCCCTTTGCATGCTGTTTCGATCATTGTATATCTATGGCTTATAGGAGGGAGGAAACATAGAGCAAATAATAGGCTCGCATTTAGGGATTTGGTTTAGGGTTTTAGTGAAAGAGAGAGTTACCTAGGAGGCGAGCGAGCGAGTGATCAAAGAGTTACCTGGGAGGAGAGGGCAGGAAAAGCTTTTGCCGGTGTTCAGTTGCCGTTGCCAGTTTAGGGGAGAGAGGGAGAGAGACCGAGTGAGGAAGAGGGGAAAATTCAATTAGGGTTAGGAGTGTCGGGAATGACCAAATATGGGCGGGTTTATTTCTTTTTTAATTTTGAATTTCTGGCTGTCACGACAGTCGGCAACAATAATAATCCGCAAAAAAAAAAGGAATGCCTACAAGAGTCGGTAAAGCCAACATGTAGGCGTCGTAAATATGTGTTTTTGACAGTGTTAGTGTCCGAGACAAGCTTGAGCTACACAAAGCATGGCTCAGCTTATAATGATCAGGGATATCAACGAACCTCCAATTGTTTGGTTGCCACAAAGGATTTGACCTGAAAGATTAAGATAAAATCAATTTTTGAACCACAAGTGATAATAAGGTCTAGGTCCAGTGGAGTCCAAACCCAATTTTCCGTTGCCAAAGATGACAGATATAATAAAAAAGATCATATTTGGTAAAAGTTTTATACACAACAGGCACAAAACCAAGCACAATAGAGATGGTTTAAAGCTTCATTTGCAACTCCTACATTACCTTATACAGATTCATCATCTGGTACCTGAATGGGTGTCCTTTTTGTATGAATTTTGAATTGGTTCGGTCCTCTAGGTACCCATGCTGTACCTGACCTATTTACATCCCTACTGATGATGAAGATAATGATTGGAAAGCTCGTAATAAAAAATAGAGATGATTTTATTGTAAATGCCTAATCCACAAACCTAATTTTCTAATATTCTCAGCATATAAGACAAATAAAATGAAGAGAATGAATTAAATGATAATCTTTTGTCATTTCCAACCAAAAAAACCTGAAAAGAATGGAACCACAACTAATATGGTACATGGAAAATTTGTAACACCCGACCTTGCCATTTTATGCTGAATGAGATTTTATCTTTTATTATGTTTATCAACCATCAATTTAAAGGCCATGAATTGAAGGTCAAGATACTCCAATATGGGATTATTTTCGGTGCCTGATGATTGATGTTGGGGCTCATCATGCCAATATGCAAATTAGCAGTTCAGTTGTACAATAAAAAAACCCAAGCAAACAGCATAACTTACAATAGAGAAAAGATTTTCATTGGAATGCTTAAGGTCCCCTTCTTCTCCATATGTGGGTGCATTTCACCCGAAAAGCTCCCTTACTGATAGAGAGTTCTTCTGCCTTTGTCATAACTTCAAGGTTTCAGCTCCAAATAGATTTATCACTGCAACAAATGGCAAAATAGAATCCTCAGCAGTCGAGGTTTGGGTCGTTCAAAGCAGCTCATAGGAAAATACCCACGAACCATGTGAAACCTTTTGATCCTTCTGCGATTTTGTAATTATATCAAGAGTCACCACCATAATTAACCACTAGTTATTTGAGGTAATTATGAGAATTAATGGATGCCAAAGAAAACGAGTCATAGTTCCCTCTCCTTTTATTTGCTTCAATGCATACTTCAGGACAGTTAATAGAGCCTCCATGCACTCAGCAAGTGCATTTGGATTCCCTGGTATGTTGCTAATCAAATTAAAATACCCAAGGAATGATAACATTTATAGAACAGAACATTTGGAACCAAAAATGGCAACACAGGAAGTCAAAGAAACTGGGCACTTCCCTCCACATAAAGTATAAAATAAGATGGAAAAATGTAAATAATATAGTTAGATTGGTAAGCAGTAATTTGGCATGACTGCAGGTCCAGTCATCACCTAATCAAACAGGATCCCAAAATTGAGGAATCCCCCATTTCCTTTGTTCACCACCATCATGATTTATATGGTTAAAGTTCACGCATTTAAGTTGTTTTTAAAACTGGTATTTCATTTTGCCTAGAGCCTTAAGGTACAAAGAAGAAGTCTTAGAAGTGTGAGGATTTTTCAATGTTCCTCTGAACTTTCCACTGGAGAAAATCGTGGACGTAACGATGGGAAAGACCGAAGATTACAAGCATTTTCTTTACCCTTTTTTCTGCCCAAAACCTGTCCAACTGCTGTAGTTTGTCCTTTCACTAGTTGATTTTCTTTTTTCTGTTCCTTTTTATGGTGCAAGGAGAACATGGAGTTGCATACACACCTTTTACTGTGTGTTGGTTGTAGGCATTGTATGACAGCTTTAAACTGTTTTGAAGATCATATGACCTCAATTGACCCAGTTCATCCAAACAGTTATATTGTCTATGGTTGCTTTCTGGAAATCTAGATGGCCAGTAAGGTTGTATTCTATCAACAAGTTGATGTTGTATTTTTATTTTTATTGGTAACAAAAGCCTTCACCCCACCCACTCCTCAATTACATAATAAAACCCACTCGACAAGACATTTTCTAAACCCCCAATTTGACTAAAGCATCTGCCATAGAGTTGGTCAATCTAGGCACATGACAAAAGTCTACATTAATGAAACAAGATAAAACCCAAGTGGAACTGGAATTCCCAAGGGTTCTCTATCTACAAGTTGTAAGCTGATCAAGGACTTAATTGAGTTTAATATGCAGAATTTTCGACAAAATAAATGGAGGTGAAGATATAACTCAGAAGCTTAAACCCACTTGTTAGAGGGGATTGTCTCTCAAAAAAATTATCCCTATACTCCACAACCAATGAACAAGCTAAAGGAAAATGTGTGTCTCCTCGAAGTTGCCAGATACTTTTGTTAGGGTAGCCTATTCGGAGAATTTATCGGTTAACTGATTTTAGCACTTGTTATCTCAATCAATTCCAGATTTTAGCTCATGCTTTCTCATAATCAATTCCCAATTTTAGCTCTTTCTATCTCATAATCAATTCCCTTTCTCACAACTCAAGATTCCAGGAGAAATCACAACAAGAGGTTGTGTTATTAATATTCGATTGGTAAGAAGTGGAGTGTCTAAAAATCCTAGGTATGGGTGGTTTTGTGAGACCCAATGGTAGACAAACATGATAGGTACCTAGCTAATTAGAGAAAGAAAAACCCATCTTGAGAGGGAGTCTTAAACTAATTATATCTACCCTTTCAAATATCCATGTGTATAAAATAGGAAAAGAGAAAGACATCATATTCCCAATGGAAATAAGTAACAGTGATACCAAAATAAAAAAAAGGTTGTACACAATTAGAAAGTAATTATTTTTAGAAAATGGTTTTGTAAAATGGGAGGAAAGGCTATACAATAGAGGATAACTAATGATGGGATCCCCAATTTGAAGTCAGTAACGGGCATTTGACAGGGTTTATGAATAATATAAGGGCAGATGAAAGATCTCATGATCCTTTCATCGTCGGATTAGTGATCCATTTGGAAGGATTAACACGGTCCCTTATTCAATGGCCCCTCTTCAGCTGGTCCCTTATTCCATCGTCTCTTTGGCAGCATTAACCCATGCTTTGGACTACCTTCGAAAGAACTGCTCATTTGATGGCCCGTCATTTGTTATCACTAGGCAAACACTATGTGAGCATTACATCGGTGTTTCGTGTGCCCGGTGTTTGTTGTCCCATTTGATAGGCCGACAATGGAAGTTCACTGTACTTATATTGGTTGAAAAATGGCGTCATGCAAGAAGTCTACTACGCAAAACTTGCCTTGCCAAATCAAGTCTACCTATATGTTTCTTTTCTATTCATCCAAGAAAATGCATTAATGAGAAACAGTACAAAGATGCAATATAAAAGGCATACAATAGAAAAACCAAATACAATAAAAACCAACAAAAGGGTAAGCTCTGTCTGCCCATTGTATTGCCAATAAATCCGTAACATCATTCGCAGATCTAAATATATGATGAAACATCATCTGGATAGGGCAATGAAGGGATCTATTCTCATTGAGAATATAACTAAACTTCCACGGACCTTAGTCTTGAGAGGAATCAATTTCAACGCTAAGCATCTGATGAGGTTCCAGCTCGAGAAAAAAACTGCAACTCCAAATCAAGGGACCGATTTGATGGAATAAAAATATTTTAAAAAAAATCAGCATTTTGAGTGGCCAAGATCACACCAAAAGTGCCAAGGACCAATGCGGATATTATCACACACTTGCATAGAATAGAAGAAACACCGTAAGTGTCAGATCTCCACGCATCAATTAGCCAAAGGCAGCTTATATTAAAAGACAAATTCATTCAAAATGAATACGACAGCATTGTTTTAAGATAGTGATGTTATATATGTATATATGAGTGGTTTTTGAAACAATAAAACTCTAATCTGTTCCAATAGAAGGTCATAGAAAAAAGAAAGGCCATCTAAAAAAAAGAGAATGAGGATTGCTGGCAATCACTAGATTTGTGCTCACATACTATGTGCAAGTTGGAGGTTGGCAGCCCATTGTGGGACGTCAAGCCTAATTCTTGGCACTATAGTGATCTTTAGCGCTATTTGATTTCTATTGATAAACTCAAGTTTCACAATAGCAAGAGTGTATTGCAATTTTATTTTACAATTTGCATAGAAAGAAATAAGGAACAAAACTTTGTCCCTGGCCAGCCAATTTATTTTCTTTTCCCCACTTTTCA
Organism: Persea americana; assembly: GCA_029852735.1. Taxonomy (NCBI): domain Eukaryota; kingdom Viridiplantae; phylum Streptophyta; class Magnoliopsida; order Laurales; family Lauraceae; genus Persea; species Persea americana. The sequence goes on from CM056814.1 coordinate 14,836,187, forward strand.
TTTCTATGTCCATATAAGCATATATGTTACCAAACACCCAAGTACTCCACCTTATTTTTTCTTTTCAAAAGGTTCTTAATTTATTTTTTTTTGCTTTTTTTTCTTCTTTTTTTAATCCTTGAGGTCTTTGACTCAACAGGGCTAATTCCCTAAGTGGCACCTGCTAAACCCACACAAATGCACACCGGGCAAATTTGGGGCAGTTTCAAACACAAGGTGTGGTCTCTAAAGGTTTCGAGCTTTACAAAGAAGATTCCAAATATATACAGAAGGAAAAAAAAAAGAGAAAAAGGAAAGAATTAAAGACAGCCACCACAACCCGATATCATCATTAGGGCTTTGTTTGTGTTTGGTTTCCAAATCAGTAAATATGAATGAATCAATTAAACTAAACAAAAACTACCATTTTCTATTTAAACACAAATCAAAGATATTCTATAGGAGAAAAAGAGAGAAAGAAAGGATCAACATTAGTTCTATGTATTGAGTATATCAAACACACTGCAAACGGGTAGGAAGTAAATGCCACAATCAATAGATCATAAGATTTTCTTCTTCTTAGAAGCACAAAGGGAAAAAAGGTATCATTTCTATTGGATTTTTTTTATCACCAACATAGAAATTTTATTAAAGAGAGACAATTACAACACAGCTAAAACCACCAGAAGAACAACTTTCAAAGTATTACCAGTACAAGAGAAATGTACAAGCTACAAACTACAAAATAGAGGCACTCATATTACAAGATCTATTTGAAGCCCTTGTTTAACTAAACAATCTGCCACCCATTTGTTGATCTACTAGTGTGCTGAAACGTGACCAGCATGTCAGAATAAGATGGTGAATGTAGCATACTTAAAACCAAACAATTATTTTAGAAAGAAAAGTAACTTTTATAGCATGATGTTCCCCATAGAATGTTGCTCCCTGCCAAGATCTTAACATGACATATCAGAAGCATGAAGAGAAGGCACCGAAATCACAACTTGCATAAGATCACTTTTAGACTTTTCTAACAAAAGTAGGAATACAATCAACATATTTTTTATATTGCTCATCCTTCGAGAACAAGTCAATTACATTAGACATGGTGCTTGCATCTGGAAAAACATCTCTCTTAGCCATTGCATGGAGAATTTCCAATGCCTTTTGCATCTCATTAATTTCACAAAAACCACGAAGAATTGCATTGAATGTGAAAGTGTTAGGTAAGCAACCATTTTCCTCCATTTGACATAATAGCTCATTAGCCTCCTCCATCAAACCTTCTTTGGAAAGTCCCTTGATCATTAAGGTATATGCAATCACATCAAGCACCAAACCATTGTCAGTACTATTACCAACCATTTCTAAAAAGAGTGCTAGGGCATCATCCAAAAGGCCTTCTCTACACAGACCATCAATGATAGTGTTGTACGTATAAGTATTAGGCCTACATTTTCCCCTCTCCATCTTCCTAAACAAATGGAGAGCAGCACTCACATTTCCAGTCTTGCAAAACCCATTGATGATGGTAGCGTATGTAACTATGTTAGGTCCGCACCCCTTCTCCACCATTTCCAAAAAGAGGTCTATGGCCTCTTTCATCAACCCCTCTCTGCAAAGCCCATTGATGATGGTAGTGAATGTAACTATGTTAGGTCCCCACCCCTTCTCCACCATTTCCGAAAAGAGGTCTATGGCCTCTTCCATCAACCCCTCTCTGCAAAGCCCATCGATGATGGTAGTGTATGTAACTATGTCAGGTCCACACCCCTTCTCCACCATTTCCGAAAAGAGGTCTATGGCCTCTTCCAACAACCCCTCTTTGCAAAGCCCATCGATGATGGTATTGTATGTAACTATGTTAGGTCCACAACCCTTCTCCACCATTTCTGAAAAGAGGTCTATGGCCTCTTCCATCAACCCCTCTTTGCAAAGCCCATCGATGATGGTAGTGTATGTAACTATGTCAGGTCCACACCCCTTCTCCACCATTTCCGAAAAGAGGTCTATGGCCTCTTTCATCAACCCCTCTTTGCAAAGCCCATCGATGATGGTATTGTATGTAACTATGTCAGGTCCACACCCCTTCTCCACCATTTCCGAAAAGAGGTCTATGGCCTCTTTCATCAACCCCGCTTTGCAAAGCCCATCGATGATGGTATTGTATGTAACTATGTCAGGTCCACACCCCTTCTCCACCATTTGCGAAAAGAGGTCTATGGCCCCTTTCATCAACCCCTCACTGCAAAGCCCATTGATGATGGTAGTGTATGTAACTATGTCAGGTCCACACCCCTTCTCCACCATTTCCGAAAAGAGGTCTATGGCCTCTTTCATCAACCCCTCTTTGCAAAGCCCATCGATGATAGTATTGTATGTAACTATGTCAGGTCCACACCCCTTCTCCACCATTTCCGAAAAGAGGTCTATGGCCTCTTTCATCAACCCTTCTTTGCAAAGCCCATCTATGATGGCCGTATATGCAACATTGCTTGGTTTACATCTTGCCTTTTCCATAGCCTTGAGCATCTCAAGAGCAGCATCCACCTTCCCACTCTTGCAGAGCCCATCTACGATGGTACCGTAAGTAACCACATCAGGTTTGATGCCCCGTTTAAGCATATCTCCTAAAATGGAGAACCCCAGATCGACCCTCTTCAATCGGCAGTAACAGTTGAGTAGAATGTTAAGAGTAAACAAGTCGGGTGCAATCCCAGTCGATTTCATTCTCGTATAAAAAGCAACAACAGTGGAATGATGTTTGATTTTGGTAAGAGCCCCCAACAGATGATTGAAAACAACAGCTGGGGGCAAGGGTTTCATGAGAACCATACGATCGAACCAACCCAATGCATCATGAAGCTTCAACTTCTCTGGTTTACACTGATTTTTCACAAAATTTAAGAACTGGGTTCGGCTGGATGCCCCGTCAGGATTTAATACATTTGCAGTACTAGAATAAGAATTCATAGAAATTGGAAATGGGTAGGAAAGCAAAGTGGTTGGAGAAGTGGTAATACCAGTAGTAGCATCCTTTTTCACTGCAGCAGCGATGGCCGATCTTGAACGAGCAATGGAAGAAATCGAACCGGTCATTAAAGCCATTTCTTTTAAGTTGGAGAAGGACAATGCCCCCGGTCTTCTTCTTATGCAAACGATGATGGGAAGCTTGCAAAAGCCTGCCTCTGCCTCTGCCTCTGGCAGGGGTTTCGTTTTGTGGGAGGCGACGGCGACGGCAACGGCGACAGAAACAGATAAATTCGAAGGGGTTTTGATATGATGGGAGACTCTGATTATATCATAGGGTTTATTGGGTTTCATTAGGTTTTATGACAGACATTGTTCTCCCTGATATTATCCGATCTAGGCGAATGAAATTTAAGAAAAAAATGTTGACGGGAATCAAGCAACACTATCTTAATTCTGATCATAAAATTGAAAAAAAATTTAAATTTAAGAAGGACTAATATGTTAAACCCTCCAAAAATGTAATACTTTTAGAAAACACATATTCATCTTGAACCCGAAGAGATTTAGTACCAAACCCGCTTCAAACATAAGCCACTTTTTTCTATAAATAATGAGTAACGTGCCATTTTTACCTATAAACTGAATAAAGAATTTATTTTTATACTATTTTTAAATATTCAAATAAAACCAATCAAACTACCTTGATTCGAGAACTGCCCATCTTAAAAATAACTTGAAGCTCGCATGTGTCAGCCTACTTGAAAATGCAATGTGATCTTAGGTTTCGAAAATCCAACTAAGATTTGGAATGAGCTGAGGCTTGGGCTTTAGATAATCAAGTTCATCATCATTATTATCATCATCAAGTCTTGTCCCAATTAGGTTAGGATTGGCTACACGAATGATGTTTCTTCAGTTTCGATTTATTTTGAGCCAACGTTAGATACTCACATTGGACCCAAATATTCAAAATGCAAAACAACTCTATTGAAGTAAAATTTATGAGTGTATTTATTTTCGACGCCGGGAGGTGGCACTAGGGTATTTCAAAGGCCTAGGGGACCGGACAAATGACTAAAATAATTGCCCCAAGTGCGGACAATTATACTCTCCTTTTTTTTAGGGAAAATCTCAAATAAGATCTTAAGTTTTTTCCTTATTTCAAAAATTGACGCAAGTTTCAAAACCTTTCAAAATATGGACTAAGTTTTCTAGTAAGTTTTCAATTAAGGACAATTGACCATTTAATGTTATTTTTCAGTGACCTTTCCCTCATATTTTTTTTAAACACCCAAGTGGCCCTTCATTGGGATAAAATCCTCTTTCATTTCGGTCATTTTCTTGTGCGTACATTCACCAGCTTCTTTATAGTGATCATCGCAAACAACATCCCCAAAGCAATCGGTGGCATGTAGTGGCCGCCAAAAACATACTGTGGCTTTAAAATGAAAGATAACTTGGGAGTTTTAAAAAAAACTAAAGGAAAAGGTAGACGGAAAATAACTTTAAATGGCTGGTTGTCCTTAAGTGAAAACTTACCGGAAAACTTAGGCCCTAATTTGAAAAGTTTTGAAACTTGTATCATTTTTTAAAATAGGGTAAAAACTTAAGGCCTTATTTAAAATTTTCCTTTTTTTTCTCCTCTTGCAAGTTCTTTAAAGTGACACGCTCTTCATATTTGCCTACTCCATTTTTTGGTATTTCCTTTTGATATCATAGACGACAAAGTCTCATTCTCTCTTATGAAGTGGAGAAGCCCGCAAAAATTCACAGATTCCCAGCTAGATGAGCGCCACTATAATTTATAATAGACAGGTCATAGGTAGATTTTCAAAATCCCTGTTCATTTTTAGTTTTCTGCAACTCCTAAGTCCTATGGCCCCCAAAACTTTAATTCCACCCGTTCAGATTTTTTATGGACTCATTAAACCCCAGATGGGTTAGTTTCATGTCTTAAAACTCATAGAACTTGAGACACATTACTTTTTATATGTAATCCAAACGGTTCAACGCTTAAGTTTGGCTCAGTTCTGCACATTTAGGTGATCAGGAATATCAATGGAGTTTCTATCATTTGGCTACACCAAAGAACTAGACCTGAAAGATTTCAAAAAAAAAACCATTTTTAGAACCCAAGTGATAATCGGGTTTATGCTCTGTCAGGCCCATTCCAAATCTTTGATGCCCAAAATGACTCATATATTCAAAGTACCATTAATATAAATTTTACATAACATGCACAAAAACCTAGTGCCCAGGGATAGTAGAAGCCTAATTCATCTGTAACCTCTTCATCACATATTCAACATTTGGCTCCAAAATGGGTGTTTTTTTTACATGAAGTTTGAGTTAGTTTGGTCCACTATAGACCTGAGCTTAACCGAACCTATTTACATCCCTACACATGATAATAAAGATTTATAACTCATAAGAACAAATGGAGATGATTTTCTTGTGAACTTTTGAACCACAAACCTCATTTTCTAATATTCTCGATGTAGAAGCCAAAATAGAGCGAAGAGCATGAATTAAATAGCACCCAATTCAATGCACGAGGCATTAACTTTTATTTTAAATCTTAGAATTTGGATCCATAAGTCCAAATAGGTTATTTTTTATATTTTTATAATTTTTGTGCACCAATTAGTACTGGTAGGTTTTGAATTTTCTAAGATTTTTTATTTCAAACGTGAGACTGACACTGTTAGGTATTAATATTTTTTGTTTTTCTTAACGAATTCTATTGATGTGTATAAGCTCCAGCTTACGGGTGCAAAAGCTGAAGTATACGTTTTGCACGTGTGGTGCCCAAAACAACAACTTCCGGTTTTCCTCAAGGATTGATCCACTCTGCTCGTTTGAGAGATTCATCCAACGGCTCTCAGCGCCAGTATATAACAAATGGAGGGAACAAAAGGGGCAAAAAAAAAAAAGCACCTTAGGTGATGTGGGACTTTCCAACACTCCTCCTTAACCATATACCAACCCAAAAACTCAAGTTAATAAGTGGAAGACCTATACAGGTATATTAAGATATGCCAAGCCTATTACTTAGGCGATGTGGGATGTGGGACTTCCTAACGCCAGCGCCATCTCTCTCTCCGAGTTTGCCCCTCTTGATCGGCATGGTCTGAGTCGCCCTCTGGGGGGAAAAGATGAAAAAAAAGCATAATCGGGGTTTTAGGATTATGGATTTGATGTGATTGCAGTGTCCCATTTTCTGCTCACAGATTTGGAATTTTTTTATCAGTTGATGGGCATATTTGATGAAGGGATAGGGATTTTTTTTTCCTCTGTAAAAATGTTTATGCTATTGGTTGAAGGGCTGAATTACTATACTTCAATACTTCTTATTAATGCTTTATTTCCTGCAGAAAATTTTAAACTATATAGATATACTTAGATTGACAGGAAAGCAAAGTGTCCAGTTATCAGGCAGACAAAGATCACAAATACTCACTTTTTCTGAATGTTAATCTCACACCCTCTCCCATCCTAATTTTTTTCACAGCACTAAAATTAATACTTTCACAATTGAAAAAACAAACTGTCTTTCCTTCTATCGCAGCTCTTTTTTTGTGTTTATCCCTTTTTTTCTGAGAAGAAAATGGTGTCTGCTCAATTTCCTTTGTACATCATATTATTTTATGTTTTTGACTGACTTTTGGCATCTGTTTTTGCTTTCTTAACTCGCAGGATAAAATTTCTTGCCAAGGACATGGAGATGAGATGGTTGTTAATGACAGGGGGTATCATGTTTTGGACTTGAAAGAGATATTTTTAAGTGTTTTGTCTGATGATTCAGACTTCTTGGTGGATGTGTGGGATTTTTTGTAATGGGATTGTGTAAAATAGAGTATGATGAATGTGGCCGATGGAGAATGGATTAAATTTGTTTCAATGGAATGTGTTGTGATGGGATCGAATTTGTAGACTGCAAAGTGAATCCAATGAAATGCATTTCGTTATTGAAGTGAAGTTCGAATATATGAATTTCATATCAGTCCTTAATTTGAATTTGAGTAGATGTTGAGTGAAGATATGAGTAGTTCAGACTCCACTTCTAGAATTCTGGAATCTGCCATATGAGTAGTTCAGGCTGTCAGAGACAATCTCCACTTCCACAATTCTGGAGAACAATTGATTCTTACACCCTATGCATTACAGTGACTCTTACATTTTGAATATACAGTAGGTTCTTACATCTTAAAAACAGATCATAATATTAACCCTCCAGTGGGCTAAAAGTGAGCTCCTACAGCTTAAATGCACAGCAACATTTCATAGTAATGTGGGCTCTTACCTGTTCATAGAATCAGAATATCCAATGTGCTACAATGGGCTAGAATTAGTATCTGAAACCTCAAGTGGGACTTCAACTCAGTACAAACTCTCAAGTTTTGATAGATGGAATTGCTTGAAAATTTATGCCCAGGGAATATAACAAACTCAACAACGTCTCAAACCATTCAATAAGTTCAACCAGTCAAATTTTCAACATTTCAACGAGGGCTTGGATTTAACATATTCGACCTCACCAAATTTCAAACTTCTTATCAGAATGTCTCAGAACATTCAACAAATTCAACATGTCTATATTTCAAAAACTTTATGAGAAAGTTTGAGAATATTCAACACATTCAACCTATCCACATTTCATGAGAAAATTCCAGAACATACCACCATTCAACATTTAACCTGTCCATATTTCAAGACAGGATACATTAAACTGCATATCTTCCCCCGAATCCACTAAAAAAACTACTAATGCAGAAAAATACAAACCACAATCTCATCAACACCATCACAAATCCAACTCACTAGGTTACAAACTGTACCCCTTCAACAATGAGCCATCAACATTTCAGCTGCATGAGGAATAAATTTATATATGAATGATTTAGTCAATTAGACCACTTCACATGCCAAACACCTTAGTTGCATTAGTCTGAATGGCTGAACCCTTTCATAAATTGAAGCAATGTTTATTAATCCACAACACATCAAAGGAAGCCCACAATAACACTTTTACTAACAATTTTATTAATAAAAGTGTTGAGTGTAAGGAAAGTCTGCCAATAATGGGTAATAACCCAAGATAAGGAAAATAAAAAAAAATTAAAAAAGTAAGAAAAATTTATCAATTCATCTTCCAAGTTGGCTCCACTGAATGGACTCAATATGCTCTAAGGTACACTCCAAGTTGGAGTCCAAATCCTGCTCAAAATGCTCAAAGCACATAGCAACCTACATGAGTTGAACTCCTCCTCGAGCTCTTAGAGGTGTTGACCACTTTTTCACTCTGCATAACATAGAAAAATAATAAAAAAAATAGAAAGAATCAGAGAATACAAAAAACTATTCGTATAACATGCAAACCACATCACAGAAGAAGAAAAAAAGATGGAAGAGATTAACATCAACCCACATTCAACATGAAACTATCAGTTGCAAACTGTTCCAGAGTTATTAGTAGAAGTTTCATGGATGAAGTAGTTACTTCAAGGCTGTCATTGAAATCGAGACAAGGATATTGTACCAACATGAATATGCACAGACATTTATAGTCTAAATTATAGAAAGTAGCAATATTTTTAGGCTTTCCTTGATATTTTTTTCTTGTAGTTGCTTCAAGTCTGGTGCAGAAAGGCTACTGTTTGCAACATGCCATATAAAGCAGATCGTCTAAAGACAAGATGCAATATGCAACAAAAATATTGGGACATTATTGCTGCTTGCTGAAATTCTGCATGTGAGAAGACACTACGACTCTGTATTAGTTGACTTACAAATGCGTCCCATCTGCCCTCGGTCGCTTTAAAAAAACCCACCACTTGTCGATCTCAAATTTAAGCAACATTCACCATATTTCATATCACATCCCAAAACCGTTGCTATTCATCTCCAAAATCGCCCAAATATCATGTTTCTGGATTCATAAACCTATGTAATTAGGGATTAGGGCCCTAAATTAAGCGAAACTGGAATAGGGTTTACAATTACGATTTTATCAGTGTGGCCGAACCTAGAGGCAAGGATCTCAGCGTAGCCGGGACTGGAGACCTCTTGTACCTCATTCATGGGAGGCAAGCTCCGGGAAAACAAAGCAAGAGAGAGATATGGCGCTGGGAGTATAGAAGGCGAGATCGAGCAAAGAGAGAAAGGGATATGGCGCTGGAAGGAGAGAAGGTCGGAGTAGATCGTGTCAGAGAGCACCCTGATCGTTCTATGTCCCTCGTTCTGATTTGGGCAGAGACATGCGACAGAGAGCACCCTAATTGAGAGCGATAGAGACGAGGCAGAGCTGTTATTGCTGTTTCAATCTTGTGGTTTAACCGAAGAGAAGGATGAGATTGAGAACGAAAGAGGTGAGGAAGCAACGATGTATCCGTATCTGGTTCCATCTTCTGATTTGGGCGAAATTTTTTTGCCGCTTTCATTTCCCTCCGTTTGTTATATAATGGCGCTGAGAGCCGTTGGATAAATCTCTCAAATGAGCAGAGTGGATCAGTCCGTGAGAAAAACCGGGATTTGTTTTCTTGGACGCCACACGTGCAGTACGCACACTTCAGCTTATGCACCCCTATGCTGCAGCTTTTGTATTGATATGTATTGCTGAGATTTATTTGGGGTTTTTGTCTTCTTTTGGGGGACATGATTTTGCATTAAAAATTTTAGTATATTATTATTATTTTTTTTTTTTGGACGTTGAATACAACTCTCTTTTATGGTTGATGTTTTTTCTCCGATTGCGATTTTTAGATCTATGATGTGGGTCTCTATGTTATGAGATTAAATTATAATCCTTGAATCTGTTTTCATTTTTTTTTTTTTTTTATGCTTTTCTCCTTTGTTTGATATGTGATCTGTTTTTATTTCTCTTTGAAATTGCAGGGTCTAAAAGATAATGAGCCTAGGAGCATGTTGAGAAAGGAGGGTTTGGATATGAATGGGTGCTTGATTTAGATGGAGTATTGTGTTCTAACATTGAGACAGAGTTCATAATTTGATGGAGTTCAAGAGATGGCTGGAAGATATTGTGGACTAGGATGGATTTTCCTCTGTTGTATCTCTTTTAACCTGGGTCATTGCCCATGGCTAACTTACTGTTGTACTCAATATTCTCTTCATGATAAAGTTGTGTTTTACTACCATTCAAGGTTCAATTGAGATTGTTAGATTAATGGAGATAATGAGTTGAAAATAAAAAAAGGTTGGTAGTAAATCACCGGAAGATGTGCACTGAATCAGTTTTAAATTAGATGTGCACTGAGCAAATCAGATTGGCTTAAACTCTTTTATTTATAGGAATAATTCATGTATCTATTGAATGATGGGAATCTATACTTGTCTGTACCCTTTCTTTCTCTGAGAAGACCTCCCACCAGAAGATAGAATCTCTAATGACCGTGGTGAAGAAAGAAGAAAGTTATAGTTGCATCAAAAGAATTGAAAGCCCTGAGTGGTGGAAACAACACCCATCTAATTCATATTCCACCACTCTAGTCTTTTCATTTCAGGCCTGTCCATCCCTTTTGAAGCAAGAAAGGAAGAGATTATGCAAGACAACGGATTACTGGGTGGGTGGAAGGCGAAGTGTCTTGAGATTATGTAGGGTAATAGCCCATTGAACATGGAAAGTGACAAGGCAAGTGCCTTGAGATTCATCCCAAACATACAGAGACAGCTTGCGGAGGCAATTTTAGAACATGACGAAACCTAAGTAGAATCAATGTATTGTTAGTTATGCCATGATATCTTATGATTATAATGGGTGGATCTAATAAATGGAGCCTTCTAGCTTGCAATCATACAAAGTGAGTTTATCACATCCACCCAAAATAAGAATGAAATTGAGTGAAGAAGATGCCAGCATTCCAACTGGAAACATGAATATTGCAAAATTATTGGTCTACCTTAATTACAAATGGATTCTATAATGTAGATTCCACATCATATCTCAATCTAACAAAAACCAATTAAAACAGTATGATTTGCATGTATGATTTAGGATATTACTGGCTTGACTAATTCATAAAACCATCTACAAACATAAATCAAATGCATCAATTGGTCTGCTTGAATTCATTGGACAAAAAATTAAATTGTCTGCATACAATAACTTAAACCTAAAAGAAAAGAAAAACTTACATTCTGTATAACATTATCTGAATCAAGACCAGAATCAATTGCTACACGACATCAAGGAAAAAAAAGAAGAAAAAAAGAAAACAAAACCATCCCAATTGCGGTACACTTGTTTCAATTGCCACCCATTGCCTTTTGTCGCTTGATGATTCGACTCCTCACTCTACTTTTCATTTTTCTCAAAGAAAATTAGGAAAATTAATAGTATCGAATCCAACAAAAAATGAGAACAACAAAGCCATTGGCAAGGACCCAGGTTAGAAGAGATACAACAGAGAAAATCCATCCTAGTCCACAATATCTTCCAACCATCTCTTGAACTCCATCAAATTATGAACTCGGTCTCAATGTTAGAACACAATACTCCATGTGAATCAAGCACCCATTCATATCCAAATCCTCCTTTCTCAACATGCTCCCAGGCTCATTATCTTTCAGACCCTGCAATTTCAAAGAGAAATGAAAACAGATCATAGATCAAACAAAGGAGAAAAAAAAAAAAATGAAAACAGATTCAAGGATTATAATTTAATCTCATAACATAGAGACCCACATCATAGATCTTTCTAGTTTCCATTTTCATTTGTGGGCCGCCAAGTTTTATTGTGTGGATGTAAACAATGTTCCCCAACCTTTGGTGAAGCGAGGAAACATCTATGTAGGTTTGAGTTGCTCTCTAAGACTGCCTTTCGTGAAGAGATGATCAGTAAAAGGGTATGAAGACCAGAGGAGTAGGTGATTCCCACATTCACAACTAGAGGAGTCGGTCATCAGTCTAGTTGCAAAAAAAAAAAAAAAAAGAGTATGAAAACAAAACACCCCCATATCATGACAACAGGAACAAAAGCCAAAAATCCCAAATCAATTTCAGCAATGGTCCTACCTGTGGATCGCTCCGACTTGTGGAAGGGGCTGGTTGACGAAGGGGTTGGGCTGCAGCAAGAGAGATCTCCGAACACAGTGATGGTCCGACCTTCTTGTCAAAGAAACCCCTTTTTCGGATCCGGGCGGAGATTGTAGCAAATTTGACATCGTAAGGCAACGTTGCAGCGGGAGAGACGACGCAAGAGAGAGAGCTAATCGAGAGAGGGCGAATAGAACAGTAGAGAGAGAGAGAGCGCTAGACGAGATAAGGAGAGTTGAGAAAACCTCTCTTGGGTCTTCTGAAGATGAAAGGGGAGAAATGGAAAGCGAGAGATGAAATCATCATCTGATGGCCCACCTCGATTTTTGTTTTACATGAGCGAACCGCACGCAACAGCTGATGGTAATCTCAGCTGCAGGAAAGGAGAGCCACTCCCTCTCTCTCTCTATATATATATATATATAAAGAGATATATATATATATTAGTGTGGTTTTTTAAACAATAAAACTCTAATTTGTTCCAATAGAAGGTCAAAGAAAAAAGAAAGGCCATCTAACAAAGAAAGGAAAATAAAAGAGAATGAGGGTTGATGGCAATCACTAGATTTGCGCCCACATAACTATGTGCAAGTTGGAGGTTGGCTGTCCCTTGTGGGATGTCAGGCCTAATTCTTGGCACTATAGTGATCTTTAGCGCTATTTGATTTCTATTGATACACTCAAATTTCACATTAGCAAGAGTGTATTACAATTTTATTTTACAATTTGCATAGAAAGAAATAAAGAACAAAACTTTGTCCCTTGCCTGCCAATTTATTTTCTTTTCCCCACTTTTCATTTCTATGTCCACATAAGCATATATGTTACCAAACACCCAAGTAAAGTACTCCACCTTATTTTTTCTTCTCAAAAGGTTCTGATTTTTTTCTTTTTTTTTTGTATCCTTGAGGTCTTTGACTCAACAGGGCTAATTCTCTAAGTGGCACCTGCTAAACCCACACAAATGCACACCGGGCAAATTTGGGGTAGTTTCAAACACAAGGTGTGGTCTCTAAAGGTTTCGAGCTTTACACAGAAGATTCCAATATATAGAAAAAGGGGAAAAAAGAAAAAGGAAAGAATTAAAGACAGCCACCACAACCCGATATCATCATTAGGGCTTTGTTTGTGTTTGGTTTCCAAATCAGTAAATATGAATGAATCAATTAAACTAAACAAAAACTACCATTTTCTATTTAAACACAAATCAAAGATATTCTATTGGAGAAAAAGAGAGAAAGAAAGGATCGACATTAGTTCTATGTATTGAGTATATCAAACACACTGCAAATGGGTAGGAAGTAAATGCCACAATCAATAGATCATAAGATTTTTAGAAGCACAAAGGGAAAAAAGGTATCATTTCTATTGGATTTTTTTTATCACCAACATAGAAATTTTATTAAAGAGAGACAATTACAACACAGCTAAAACCACCAGAAGAACAACTTTCAAAGTATTACCAGTACAAGAGAAATGTACAAGCTACAAACTACAAAATAGAGGCACTCATATTACAAGATCTATCTGAAGCCCTTGTTTAACTAAACAATCTGCTACCCATTTGTTGATCTACTAGTGTGCTGAAACGTGACCAGCATGTCAGAATAAGATGGTGAATGTAGCATACTTAAAACCAAACAATTATTTTAGAAAGAAAAGTAACTTTTATAGCATGATGTTCCCCATAGAATGTTGCTCCCTGCCAAGATCTTAACACGACATATCAGAAGCATGAAGAGAAGGCACCGAAATCACAACTTGCATCAGATCACTTTCAGACTTTTCTAACAAAAGTAGGAATACAGTCAACATATTTTTTATATTGCTCGTCCTTCGAGAACAAGTCAATTACAACAGACATGGTGTCTGCATCTGGAAAAACATCTCTCTTAGCCATTGTATAGAGAATTTCTAATGCCTTTTGCATCTCATTAATTTCACAAAAACCACGAAGAATTGCATTGAATGTGAAAGTGTAAGGTAAGCAACCATTTTCCTCCATTTGACATAATAGCTCATTAGCCTCCTTCATCAAACATTCTTTGCAAAATGCATTGATCATTACTGAATTCGTAATCACATCAGGAACCAAGCTATTGTCAGATATGCTTTGAAATAGCTTTTTTGCCATTTCAATTTTCCCATATTTGCACAAACCATCAATGAGGATACTATAAGTTTTGATACATGGTTGGAAGTTAGAGTTAATCATAGCTTGAAATACATTCATTGCTTCTGCAATACAATTTCTTTTGTAAAGTCCATCGAAATATGTAATGTATGTAATTCGGTTAGGACTTTGGCCAGAAGCTTCCATCTCATTTACGAGGGTTAGTGCTGCCTAAACATTGCCTGCACCAAGCAAACCACCCAAAACAGTGGCGTACGTAATAATATAAGGGACCAATCCCTTATGATGCATCTCTTGGAAGAGCATTATGTCTTCATCATCTATTCTCCTACTTTTACAATACCCATTAATCAAGACACTGTAGGGGCACACGCCATGCTCAATGCCATCAGCCACCGTAGACTTGAAGACTTTCATTGCAACATCCATTTTTCCCTGCAAACAATAACCATCCATCGATGTAGTATAAGGAAATGCATTAAGCTTCTCACATCTTTGAATCATCAAGTCAAATAATTCACGTGCTTTTCCCACCATCCCCTCTTTGCAGAGTGCATCCATTATGATGTTGATAGTAAAGGTGCTTTTTCCACCTTTTTCATTGCAACAGCGATGGCCGTTCTAGAACGAGAAATGGAAGAAATCGAACCGATCACTAAAGCGATTTCTTTTAAGTTGGAGAAGAACAATGCCTCCGGTCTTCTTCTTATGCAAACAATGATGGGAAGCTTGCCTCTGCCTTTGCCTCTCCAATATGACGTCTACCCCTGTCTTGGGCCGTGGTTTGGTTTTGCGGGAGGTGACAGCGACAAACACAGGAAAAGTAGAAGCCTTGTGCCAAGGGATAGCAGAATCCTAATTCATCTGTAACCCCTTCATTACATATTCAACATTTTGGCCCCTGAATGATTGTTTTTTTTTTTTTTTTTATGAAATTTGAGTTAGTTTGGTCCACTATAAACCCGAGCTGTACCCAACCTTTTTTTTTTCCTTTCTATCACAGGGTTCGCAACTCTTTGGGCTAGACTAGTCTCTCCGGGTCTAGAGGGAGTCCTAATAAACACCCCTGTGGCCCCAAGACGGTAGCACTAGTGGACTGAATCTACAATTCCTGAAGAAGGGGGAACCGGGAGTCAATACCAAGACCTCTAGCTCCAAAAGATGGAGGAACTGTGGTCCTGACCACTTGGCCAACCCTTTAGGGTTGGACCCAACCTATTTACATCCCTACTCATGATAATAAAGATTTTATAACTCATAAGAACTAATGGAGAAGATTCTCTTGTGAACTCTTGAACCACAAACCTCATTTTCTAATTTCTAATATTCTCTATATATGTAGAAGCCAAAATAGATTGAGCAAAGAGAATGAATTAAATAGAACCCAATTAAATGTACGGGATATTAACTTTTATTTTAAGTCTTAAATTTTGGATCCATAAGTCTAAATAGGTTATTTTTATATTTTTATAATTTTTGTGCACCAATTAGTACTGGTAGGTTTTGAATTTTCAGGAGTTTTTATTTCAAACATGACACTGACACTGTTAGGTATTAATATTTTTTTTTCTTAACAAATTCTATTGATGTGTACTCTTCATATATAAATATAAATATATAAATATATATATATATATATTGCTAGGGGCTCTAAGCATAGGTGATCAATTTTACTTTTATTTAAAAAGTTTGGGCAGCCATCTCTATTGATAATTGCTGATTTCTTTTTTACATTTTTTTATATTTTGAGTAGCAACTATTTAGGCTAAGAATCGAATATTTTTTTCTTTGTTTGGCTTTTTTTTTATTCCAATAGGTGGTGATATGCGATTACATTTTCTTTATAAATTTTGAAAAGCCTTTGTGCAAACATTCGACAAATACTATAAAATTTTCAATTCTATATGCCTTTAGTATCTATAGGTGCCGAATTTACAATCTTCTAGTCTCTAATTCTTTAGTACATATTAATGTTGAAAAAATATCAAACACGGATAGTTATACTGTAAAAATATGGCCACCAGTCAACATTAATATCACTAATTTACATATCTTTCAGAGTCTATGTGCCATTTTATTTTATATTCCGTTTTTTTACAAATAGATGTCAAGTTTTGATATTTATTCAGGTGAGAACAGTTCTCACCATAGTTGTTGTGAGAAGTCTAATCCCAACCATTTATTTCTGAAAATAATCCAACGGTTGGAACCTCTGGATTATAAGAGACCAAAAATAACGGTTGGAATCTATCGGTCACTGTGGCGAGAAAGAGATGCGGCCGTGGGCAAGAATCTACGATCACCGTAGATGTTATGGCGAGGGGAAACGAGAGAGATAGTGAGGTGTCTGGGATGTTGGGGGGTAGAGAGATGGAGGAAACGGTAGAGAGAGAGAGAGAGAGAGGAGATGATTTTGGGGGGGGGGGATGAAAAGTTGGGCGGGCAAGGTGATTTTTTGGTCTCTTATAACCCATAGGTTCCAGCCGTTGGATTATTTTCAGAAATAGATGGTCAGGATTAGACTTCTCACACCTGTGATGAGAACTGTTCTCACCTAAATAAATCCCATAAATATATATTTATCTAATTTTGAGCACTTGGTGTTGATGCAATAATTTTAGTTTATTTTGTGTAAGACAATTTAACATATAGTGGCATTGCTAGCACTGATGGTTCAATGGTAAAGCATCATCTAATCTGGACCTCGGCCCAGGGCTTGGATCCAAACCTTAGTGGAGGTGAATGTAAACAGGTCAGGCTTGAATCAGATCCATTTTGGACCCAGCCCAGACTTTGGTGGACCTGACTGCACTTGACCCACAACTCAGAGCAGAAGTATATTTTACATTATAGAAGTTTTAATATATTATTAGGAATCTATCTATTGCAAATGCTATATATTCAGAAACTTTCTATGTAATATATAATTTTACATTAAAAATACTACGTGCTAGGCTATACGGATACTTGGGTCTATGAAAAAGGGCCCATGCAGAGAGTTTTCAGGTCAGGTCCTTTGGGCCAGTAGGCTTGACAGGACTGAATCTTAGGACCAATAGCTAAATGGGGTGGTCTTGGACGAGCTCTGGCCCGGCCATAGATTGCTGTTGGTTGGGACAACCTCTCCATTGTCAAAAGCAGGAATGAATGGTTGTAAATGAAATTTTAATTAGTGTGGTGTGCCGGCCTGACTACTTGAGGACCCTTGCCTGAGGCAACTTAGGCCCAGCTCATGGACAGCACCTAAATGTGAAAGACTGATTCGAAAGGGCCTACACTAACAAAAGTGAGACCAAGTGGGCCCCATAGAGCTGGACTGCATACACCATTACTTATAACAGAACATTTATCATCATTAACGGCTTCTCTTGGCAATTGAGGGGTGCTCATTTGGTTGGCAACCTTGCGTGTCACCGTGCCACCCAGGATTCAACCTTGGGTATGCCACTCTTCCCACTCTAGGGACTCTTGGGTCCCATGCTCTCAGCCACTTAGGCTCGTGTACCAAAAAAATTAGAAGAGAAACAATCCGACTTTATTTTCACCTTTAGTTTGTGCGATATCGCACAAAAGGGGTAGAATTGGAAAAAAAAAATGGACCCCGTGTACTATACTTACATGGGATATAGTTTTGGTCAAAACCATTTCGAGGAATTCATGGTCTTCTATATCTTGCATGGTCAAAATCCAAAAAAAAAAAGAAAAAGAAAACTCTCATTTTGGTACCCCATCTAATAGGAAGTTCTCTCTTAGGAGGGACTCATTTATGAGGGCTAAGGTAAATCAACTGCCAGAATAATTTGATAAGACTGATTTTTCACATGGCCCTTACCTATAAAGTTGCATTTCCATCTATCCTACCCCAACAGTAGAAAAGCATCTAGACGGGCCCTACGAGCTGAACCATATATGATCATATTGGATCTGCTTGTAGGTGAAAATCTCCATCAATAAATAGTAGATATAAAGTTGGCTCATCTTCGAAGTTACTCCATGTGAAATGCCAACCCTATTTTAACTGGGGAAAAGGGACTAAACCAAGCCCACTAGCAACCAATATTGAGATATCACGAACTGCTAGAATTTACCATCCAGGCTCGTGTATTACAAGTTGGTCCACCTTTAACATCTAAATTGCCTCATCTATCACTCCTATAAATTTATCAGTGGAGCCACCTCTAAAATCTGAAATGTTGAGCTTTGGTTTATGCTTGGGCCTTAGGTCTCTAAATTGAGCTTGAATATCTAAAATGCACAAACAAATCTTATTGGATTAAGATTTGGGGATACACTCAAGATTAAGAGGGCGTTTATTTTGAGCATTGTGGGATTTCAATAGGTAGGTCCATTGTGGAGCTCCGCTCCTTATAACTCAAGTATACAACCACATGCTCCCTTTTTGTTTCTCCTCGTTATCATTCTGATGTATCCTCCCTCCCACATCCTCCTTTGGTGATTTTTTTACCCCCTCAAGTTCTTCCAAGTGCTGCAGCGCTCATGTTCGAGTATTCCAATTTCTAGTGTTTCTTTTTTATATTACGAAGTCATGATTTTTTTTCATAGAAAGAACGAGATCAGCTTTTCATGTTTACCTATACAGTTTCGAGGAGTTTCATTGTCTTTCATATCTTGCAATTCATTTGAGCCCTGACATGTTAAATCAAGCATTAAATTTTTACCTTTGAGCCACTAAACTCGAAAATATTTAGTTTCATGTCTTGAGTATTCAAGAATCTCAAATAATGAATATCTTTAAAATATAATCGAAACCATTCAATTTTATTTGTGAAAATGGCGCTCCCAAACATGATAATGTGTTTCGTACGGGTAAGTTTTACATATATAAAGCTCACATTCGTAAATTTCATTTATTATATCCAAAGCATAAAAGACAATCTTTACTAAAAAAAAAAAGGCGCAAGAGATGACTATCCGGGAAGTGCTGCTTAAAAGAAAATTTCCATGTCTTTAAAATAAATTAGCTTAAGCTTCACTACAAAAAAGAAAAAGAAAAAGAAAAGAATAGTCATTACAATATAAAGAATCGTTATTACAAAATAAACCACAAGGAAGATTCCCTCCACTTTCCTTCCAGTATTCTCATTTACACTAACATTGCCTGTTTTACTATTATTTGCTTGTTCAAGCAGATCCATTTTTTGCCTTATAAATTTGAACTCTTTATCTTCCTCATCTTCATCAGCTCTAAGTTGAAGGTCGATAGGTTTTGCTGGTTTTTGAAGGCTTTGAGGCCAGGCCCTCATTCTAGCCTTTGGTGTTCTTGTCATCTCGGATGCACTGGGTTGTAAGGATTTCAGATTGATTGAATTTTTGAGACAACAGTTCTGCATATTTGCCACCATTTAGCTGCTTTTTAATCACGCTTGAAGAATCTACCTTTCCAGTATACTTTAACCTGCTCTGAATCGACATCCACTTTATAGACGCCAGATTGCAAAACAGAAAAGAAACATAAAACAAGAAAGAAATTACATATGATATGTGATCAATCAATTGTAATCAAAATAGTAATAATCTTTCAACAAATAGACAATGGCACAATCAATTATAACAGGAATAGAACTCTATCCTGCTTTTAACAACTTTACTTTGTTGTACATCTGCATAATAAAAATTTAGGGTCGTGATGAACACATTTGGTAAATAAGGCATTTGGCCACAGCTTATTCCAAGTCAGTAGCAATGACAAAAGAAATCCCTTGTTCAAATTATTCCACACTTCATAAAGTCAACCATATATAATGACATAAACAGTGAATACTTCAGCCAATTCAATACTACCACTTACGCTGCCCCATGAATAGAAATTTTGCTTTGTTTCAGACATTATCTTGAGTTCCTCTTTCATAGCCACTCTAACTCCAATGACCCCACCAAATAAGAGAGCTTGAACATTAGGCATCTGCTAAGAGAAAACATTCACAGTAAATAGCAGCAACTACAAAATTACTAATCCCACAATCTCAATGACTCAATCCAATGAGTACCATGATGTAGTCAAACAGATATCAGACACATGCTTAATTTAGATCAAGACCAATTCACCCCAGAATCCCATGAACCAATCTGCCAAATCTTCTTCTTGATCTATCCACCCCCAAAATTCAATGATGAGAACAACATGTGCCATAGCGAAACTTTCATCAAACCATCATAAATACACTAGATTTAACACCATCAGAAAAATTAAGCTTTTAGCATTACTGAATACACAGCAACAGGCCATGTTGCCATTACAGTCTCCAATTGCTATTCAAAACAGAAAACACACAAAAAGTCACATGAACTATTCAACCCATTAAAACTTATGTCCATAATAGGATCCAAATCCTCCTACAACACCGCCCACCTTCACAAAATTGATTTTTTTTTTCACCTCTCTAACCATTCATGTGAAAGCATCTTAAAATCTAGACTATACATTTGTTTAGTATTCACGTAGAGATGACAGATCATAATCAAGTTATTTGAACTAAAAACAGAAGAATGTATTAAGCAATTTGGATTTGTTGAGTGTGATGTGAATGTTAAAAATGCGCCTTTTTTTTTTACCTACATGAGGGACTTGGGTTCATGCGCTTACACTCACACTCAAGACTCACACAAGTCTGAAAGAAAGAAAGAAAAAGATAAAGGGGACCTTTCTTCAAGGCTGACTAAAGGCACCAAGAACATGATGATGCTGTAAGGTAGAACAAACATTTCCGCAAATTAGAACACAGCTGCAAAAATAAATACTTGAGCATTCAAATCACAAGTTCAACTACTTATTTGATTAAACAAAACAAAAGGGCCTACACCTAAGCTCAGATCTACATCAACATATGCCTATCCACTGGACTTAGTGTTAACTATGAACCAAACCATGTGTTTAGGCTAAACCTGAAGAAATAAAACATATAGTGTAGCATGCACTGAGTGAGAAATGGGTCTGCTTATGGGCACATGTACTTTTATATGTCTTCATTCAGAATTAAACGACTTCATTTAAATTATTTAAATGTATCAGGAAGGATAGATTTATCCAATGTGTCTGAGAGTAGATAAACATGTTCAGTGTTAGGGCTTCATCACTAAATTTGAAACAGTAGCATACTGGAGTTTGCCCATAAGTTGATAAATGGAGGTCCCAGCCATAGCAATGCTTACGCTGAAGAGGTTCCAAATTCTTCTGCAAAACCCAACAAGACATATTATCATGGCAACACAATTAAAGCCAAGCACTCTAATGAATTTGGTTACCTGTGCTACAGAGTGTCCGACTGACTCCACTGCAGACTAGAACTGGAGATCATAGCATAAGAATGAATTGTAAGTCCTCACTAGATGTCAGAGACTCCAACATCGGCGCAGTCCCGAGCCCAGTGGCTGGGTTTAAGAAAATCAACGTTCCATCTACATCCAAAATAGTATTATGAATATGGGTTTTAGAAGAATTGTTTTTAAAAAATAGTACTTCCATAGAGAATGACTCAAATATAAGTGGTTCAATATGAGAAAATCCCATTTGCAACCTACATTCTCCAACAATGCAAAAAAAGATACAAAGTATTTTAAAACTATCATCTCCAACAATGGCATCATGAACTTATATCTTTTTTTTTTTTTTTTATCAAGATGTATCATGCCTTCACAGGAAATCCCTCAATAAATAATCTAAATACTCTACACGCAATGGAACAGTCTAGCAGTTGGTCTCTGAACTGGACTATTCTTTTCTTCAGGGCAATGACAAAAATAACCATTTGTAAGCTAACCAAATTAGCTACCCTAAAACCCAAGTCAGTTCTCATGGTGCATCTACACACTAAAGTTGCAAACACCCAATTCTTAACAAGAAGGAAGTTGCCATTTCTTTAATTTGGTTCACCGGTTGTTCTCAAACCAAACCACATACCCTCCTCCCAGGTCCATATTGCCCACCAACCAAGCAAAAAAACAACATCAACACTAACCTGATGTGACGCTCACCTGATGCATACACCTTGGTGCACAAGTGAGCATCTTCTACAGGTGCAACATTTTACTGAACGAATGAAGTTATTAGCTCCTTTTAGTGTGGTTCATCTCAAGCCAGGGTGGGATATACTGGACTATTAATCAGTCTGCAACACCTAATTTGGTAAACAAAGGAAAACAAGCATCCCTCCCATTTAATGGAGCACACATCCATTATAGCAGATATAGAAATCACAATCCGACCCACAGATTTGAGTACTTTTCACTGCCCTTGGTAACAAGGCTATCCTCACTAAGGGTTTGTATAGGTAAGGATGTCATTAAAAAATGAAAGATTAGAAATATAAATGTGACAGAAATTTTCAATTGGTCGTCAAATGTGGATTCATAACAAAGGGTGCAATCGTTTGAAAGATAAGGTCTCAATGGAGACAGAGTCTTAGATCGTTTGGTTCGCTGGAATGGTTTTAGGTAAGAATGGAATGTAGAGTAGAATGAGTGTGGAATGGAATGAGGTAGGAATAGTCATTTCCATTCCAACGTTTGGTATTTCTGCAGAATCAATCCAGTAATAGAATTCTTATTCATGTTCTTGTGTTTGGTACGCTGGAATGATGCTCGGAATGGAATAAAATTTACATAAAACTGAATAAAATATAATTATTTTTAGAAATTTTCTTATTTCAAGCTACCTAAAATATAATTATTTACCCATTTTGATAGATTATCACTAAAACAACCACAAAATAACACACCTAAAACATCATTTACAATAGTTTAAACATCATCAAAATATCTAAATAACACACTACTAAACTAAAACATCACTCAAATTAGCTAAATAAAGTAATTAAGTTAACATTCATCCATAACTATAAAAATAACATCCACATTTTGATGTGATAAAAGGGCATTTTGGTCTCAAGGAAAAATTATAAAGGAATGGAATGACCATTCCTCTATCTCTCCAGTTCAATGATGATTCCATTACATAAAGGAATGGTGATTTTGGAAGTAATGGTCATTCCGCCAAATTTTTGCGAACCAAACGCGGAAATGATCATTTTGTTGGAATGACCATTCCATTCCGACCTTCATTACAACGAATGAAGCGCTACCTTAATATGTTGAGTTGGGTTAAAGTAAACTGCAGCGAAAGAGTCCCTTTGTGTGTTGTTTCGATCACCGTATATCTGTAGCTTACGGGAGGGAGGAAACATAGAGCAAATAATAGGCTCGCATTTAGGGATTTGTTTTAGGGTTTTAGTGAAAGAGAGAGTAACTTGGAAGGCGAGCGAGTGAGCAGAGAGTTACCTGGGAGGAGAAGGCAGGAAAAGCTTCTGCCGATGTCCAGTTGCCGTTGCCAGTCGGGGGGGAGAAAGGGAGAGAGACCGAGTGAGGAAGAGGGGAAAATTCGATTAGGGTTAGGAGTGTCAAGAATGACCAAATATGGTTGGGTTTATTTCCCTTTTTAATTTTGCATTTCCAAATGTCATGCCCGTTGGCAACAATAATAATCCGTAAAAAAAAAAAAAAAGGGAATGCCTGCGAGAGTTGGTAAAACCAACAGGTAGGCATCGTAAATATGCGTTTTTGACATAGTGTTAGTGTTTGAGACAAGCTTGAGCTGCACAAAGCTTGGCTCGGCTTATAATGATCAGGGATATTAATGGACCTCCAATTATTTGGTTGCCACAAAGCATTTGCCCTGAAAGATTAAGATAAAATCATTTTTTGGACCCCAAGTGATAATAAGGTCTAGGTCCAGTGGAGTCCAAACCCAATTTTCCGTTGCCAAAGACGACACATAAAATAAAAAGGATCATATTTCGTAAAAGTTTTATACACAATAGGCACAAAACCAAGTACAACAGAGATGGTTTAAAGCTTCATTTGCAACTCCTACATTACCTTATACAGATTCATCATCTGGTACCTGAATGGGTGTCCTTTTTGTATGGATTTTGAATTGGTTTGGTCCTCTATGTACCCATGTTGTACCTGACCTATTTACATCCCTACTGATGATGATGATGATGATGATTGGAAAGCTCGTAATAAAAAATAGAGATGATTTTATTGTAAATGCCTAATCCACAAACCTAATTTTCTAATATTCTCAGTATATAAGACAAATAAAATGAAAATAACGAATTAAATGATAATCTTTTGTCATTTCCAACCAAAAAAACCTGAAAAGAATGGAACCACCACTAATATGATACATGGAAAATTTGTAACACCCAATAGAAAATTTGTAACACCCAACCTTTCCATTTTATGCTGAATGAGATTTTATCTTTTATTCTTTTTATCAACCATCAATTTAAAGGCCATGAATTAAAGGTCAAGATACTCCAATATGGGATTATTTTCGGTGCCTGATGATTGATGTTGGGGCTCATCACGCCAATATGCAAATTAGCAATTCAGTTGTACAATAAAAAAATCCCAAGCAAACAGCATAACTTACAATAGAGAAATGATTTTCATTTGAATGCTTAAGGTTCCCTTCTTCTCCATATGTGGGTGCATTTCACCCGAAAAGCTCCCTTACTGATAGAGAGTTCTTCTGCCTTTGTCAGAACTTTAAGGTTTCGGCTCCAAATAGATTTATCTCTGCAACAAATGGCAAAATAGAATCCTCACCAATCGTGGTTTAGGTTATTCAAAAGCAGCTCATAGGAAAATACCCACGAACCATGTGAAACGTTTTGATCCTTCTGGGATTTTGTAATTATATCATGAGTCACCAGACTCACCACCATAATTAACCACTAGTTATTTGAGGTAATTACGAGAATTAATGGCTGCCAAAGAAAACGAGTCATAGCTCTTTTCTAGTATGCGCAAGCAAAGTACTCTGAGGAAACCAGCTTCTAATAATGTTATGGAACATCTATTCTCTCTGCCTGGTCACGAGGAACATGACGAAGATGCTTCTCACTCCTTTTATTTGCTTCAATGCATACTTCAGGACAGTTATTAGAGCCTCCATGCACTCAGCAAGTGCATTTGAATTCCCTGGTATGTTGCTAATCAAATTAAAATACCCAAGGAATGATTAGATTCATATAACAGAACATTTGGAACCAAAAATGGCAAAACAGGAAGTCAAAGAAAATGGGCACTTCCCTAAGCATAAAGTATAAAATAAGATGGAAAATGGTAAATAATACAGTTAAATTTGTAAGCAGTAATTTGGCATGACTGCTGGTCCAGTCATCACCTTATCAAACAGGATCCCAAACTTGAGGAATCCCCCATATCCGTTGTTCGCTTCCATCATGATTATATGGTTAAAGTTCATGCATTTAAGTTGTTTTCAAAACAGGTATTGCATTTTGCCTAGAGGCTTAAGGTAGCAAAGAAGAAGTTTTAGAAGTGTGAGGATTTTTCAATGTTCTTCTGAACTTTCCACTGGAGAAAATCGTGGATGTAACAGATGGGAAAGACTGAAGATTAGAAGCATTTTCTTTACCTTTTTTTTTCTGCCCAAAATCTGTCTAGCTGCTGTAGTTTGTTCTTTCACTAGTTGATTTTTTTTTTTCTGTTCCTTTTTATGGTGCAAGGAGAACATGGAGTTGCATAGACACCTTTTACTGTGTGTTGGTTGTAGGCATTATATGACAACTTTAAACTGTTTTGAAGATCATATGACCTCAATTGACCCAATTCATCCAAACTGTTATATTGTCTATGGTTGCAGTGTGGCCCTATACACCTTTGCTTTCTGGAAATCTAGATGGCCGGTTAGGTTGTAATTGTATTCTATCAACAAGTTGATTTTTTTTTTTTTGGTGACAAAAGCCTTCACCATGCCCACTCGTCAATTACATAATAAAACCCACCCGACAAGACATGCTCTAGACCCCCAATTTGACTATAGCATTCGCCATAGAGTTGGTCAATCTAAGTTCATGACAAAAGTCTACATTAATGATAGAAGATAAAACCCAAGTGGAACTGGAATTTCCAAGGGTTCTCTATCTACAAGTTGTAAGCTAATCAAGGACCTAATTGAGTTTCATATGTAGAATTTTCGACAAAATAAATGGAGGTTAAGATATAACTCAGAAGCTTAAACCCACTTGTTAGAGCGATTGTCTCTCAAAAAAATTATCCAAATACTCCACAACCAATGAACAAGCCAGACGGAAATGTGCGTCTCCTCAAAGTTGCCAGATACTTTTGTTAGGGTAGCCTATTCGGAGAATTTATCGGTCAACTGATTTTAGCACTTGTTATCTCAATCAATTCCAGATTTTAGCTCATGCTTTCTCATAATCAATTCCCAATTTTAGCTCTTTCTATCTCATAATCAATTCCCTTTCTCACAACTCAAGATTCCAGGAGAAATCACAACAAGAGGTTGTGTTATTGATATTCGATTGGTGCGAAGTGGAGTGTCTAAAAATCCTAGGTATGGATGGTTTTGTGAGACCCAATGGTACACAAACATGATAGGTACCTAGCTAATTAGAGAAAGAAAAACCCATCTTGAGAGGGAGTCTTACACTAATTATATCTACCCTTTCAAATATCCATGTGTATATAATAGGAAAAGAGAAAGACATCATATTCCCAATGGAAATAAGTAACAGTGATACGTAAATAAAAAAAGGTTGTACACAATTAGAAACAAATGATTTTCAGAAAATGGTTTTGTAAAATGGGAGAAAAGGCAATATAATAGAGGATAACTAATGATGGATCCCCAATTTGAAGTTAGTAAAGGGCATCTGATAGGGTTTAAGAATAATATAAGGGCAGATGAAAGATTTCATGATCCTTTCATCTTCAGATAAGTGATCCATTTGGAAGGATTAACACGGTCCCTTATTCAATGGGCCCTCTTCAGCTGGTCCCTTATTCCATCGTCTCTTTGGCAGCATTAACCCATGCTTTGGACTGCCTTAGAGAGAACCTCTCATTTGATGGCCCGTCATTCATTATCACTAGGCAAACACTATGTGAGCATTACTTCGGTGTTTCCTGTGCCTGGTGTTTGTTGTCCCATTTGCCAGGCCAACAATGGAGGTTCACTGTACTTATATTGGTAGAAAAATGGTGTCATGCAGGAAGTTTACTGCGCAAAACTTGCCTTGCCAAATCAAGTCTACCTATATGTTTTTTTTTCTATTCATCCAAGAAACTTCATTAAAGAGAAACAGTACAAAGATGCAATATAAAAGGGATACACCAAAAAAACCAAATACAATAAAAACCAAAAAACCAACAAAAGGGTCAGCTCGGTCTGCCCATTGTGTTGCTAATAAATCCATAACATCATTCGCAGATCTAAATAAATGATGAAACATCATCTGGATAGGCAATGAAGGGATCTATTCTCATTGAGAATATAAGTGAACTTCCACGGACCTTAGTCTTGAGAGGAATCAATCTCAACACTAAGCATCTGACGAGGTTCTAGCTTGAGTATAGGGGCAGCAACTCCAAATCAAGGGACCGATTTGATGGACTAAAAAAAAAAAATCAGCATTTTGAGTGGCCAAGATTACACCAAAAGTTCAAAGGACCAGTACGGATATTATCACACACTTGCATAGAATAGAAGAAATACCGTAACTGTCAGATCTCCACACATCAATTGGCCAAAGGCAGCTTATACTAAAAGACAAATTCATTCAAAATGTATAAGACAGCGTTGTTTTAAGATGGTGTTGTTATATCTATATATATATATATAGATATATATAGGGACGGCCTCTCCTCAGCTCATGCGGACCTTATCATCCGCTCAAGCATGTGACCCGTTCCCATGATTTTTTTTAAAAAAATGACAACATGAAAATTCGGTGGGAGAGGCTTTTTCGTCCGTTTTTATTTCCCGCCCAAGCATCCCACTCCTACCTCTTTTACAGGAAAAAGAGAAGATAGAAGGGAAAAGGGAGAAGGGAGAAACATAAAACAGAGTGCCACTTCGTTCGTTCCTCTGCCACGCCCTCCCTCTGCTCTGTCCATCGGAGCTCTCTCTCCCTCCATCACCATCTACCAGGATATACATCACAGGTGTTCTCCCTCTTGGTCTCTCTCTAGATCTCCTTCTCTCTACCCGAATCCTACTCCTTCAACCCTCTCTGAAGACCCCCCTTTTCTGAAATGAGTTATGTTGATTGATGAAAGGGTTTTAAGAAGTTGGTGTTCTTGAATGGGAGGTTTTCTGAAAAAAAAAAAAAATTCATCATTCCCCATTTCTAAAATCAGGTTTTAGAGTTTATTTTTTTGGTAGAAAAGGTCATGGAGTTTGTTAGGAATCATAAATTGCTCTCTCTTTTTTTTCTTTTATATATTTCTCGAGGTTTTGGGGATTTTGAGGGTTTTTTATTTGAAATTGACACTAAGGGATTAGGGATTGAGAATAGGGTTTTGGATTTAAAATCGATACTATTGATAGATTCATTTATTATTTTTATTATTTGCTCAATTATGATTGGCAGTTTTTGGGTTGATATTGGTAAATCAGGATTGGTACAATGAATCTTCTATAAATCCTGATTTAAGAAGACCAAAAACCACCCACCAGTCCTACCTCTTGAAGGATTACTGGTAGATATTTGAGTTGCTCACTCCAATTAATTTCTTACATTAATAGGTCATACGCGAGGACGAGATATCATCAACAAACAATATTGAAGTGCACAGAGAAAAGGTCATGGCACTTGAAAGCAGTCTAGTAACAGTTTATGCTACAGTATTAGGCCAACCAACACAGATCCGGGCATCCTCGCGAGGGCTCCTGGCAAGACAATACAATAGAATAAACTAAATTGTAATTTTTAGCAAAAGGAATTTGAAAAAAGAGGCAAATGGTTGATTATTTGTAGGTAGACAGTTTCAGAAGAACCAGAATTTGGTGAATATTGGTGAATATGGATTATTGAGCAGTTGAGCTGTTTAATGTAGCTCATTAACTTGTACTCATTGAATTTTTAATAGTTCTGTATGTTTAATATGACTAGCCAAACAATCTTCATTTGTGGCCTCTGGCCAGATATAATGTTTAAGGCCTATGGGCAGATATGATGATGTAGTGTCATAGTTGTATTCAGTTGATGAATTGTATTTGGTTAATTTCGGAAGCTCTAGCTCAACTATAGAAAAAATGATTAAGAACATCTCCAAAGTTCAATTTGTGTTTCCAGTGCCATGCTCATAATTTAAAATCCATTTTACATTAATGATTAGACCATATGAATGAACAATTTGGACTTTGTCCATATCACCCATTCACCTGTTTCTTTTGTTTTGGTGGATAGGTGTTTTAAGTTGAGGATGGCAAACCTGCCATTTGCATAGCAATTTCATAAAATCGGATAATATTCACCCCATTCAGGCATTTGTATAGTTTTAGAAAAATTGGTGATTGAAATTATGTAATTGGATTACATGGAACACATTCGGCCATTTTTACAGGAGCTTCAAAATTTTGAATAACATGTTACTGATTCTGCCACTAGCATGTCCTCAAATATCCAAAAAAAACACCAAGCAATGTCATTAAATCAACCTGTACCATCAACACTATGAAATGTATCTTCCAGCAACAAGCTTGTAATGTTTGCAACTGTAACTTTTCAAACTGAAAAAATGGACACACCTTCAAAACTCATGCTTCTTCCAAAGTCTTTACATCAACCTGCAACTTGTAAAACAATGTCACATCCATTTTTATCAAGGGAAATTCCACACTTCCAAAAGGAGAAGTGCATCTGAGAAAAATATTTTTCAACACAAAGCAAGTATTGATCCTGAGTTGTGATCGTTCTGTCATACTTCTGATGAAGTTGGTGGACTAGCAGCTTATAAATTTCAACTTGGGTACATTATATCTGCAGTGGGAGACTTTTTACAAGTCCTGATTGTCACACCCCTCCGTTCAGGCAATACAAATCTCATCAACATTCAAGACAACACAAATAATCATGTATTGAAATACAAAATATTTTTTTATGCTGGATGTACAAAATAATAGATCCATGAATGTTACAACCCAAACAAATGCAAAAGACAAAGTTTAGCAATCATCCTTGTTGCAAAACACAATAGTTCCCTATGAAGAATGAGAGAAAAATCAGTGTGCTGGATTCTCCTGACCAAGTAGCGCCAACATAACCCGATCATACAAACCGTGATATGTTAGACTTCGCCGCATGGAATGGGACACTTATTCCGGTGAGCGGTGCCTCAATAGCATGAAACGCCTAGCTCAACATACACCGATTCTCATTCAACTCAAGTTGACATTCAACATTGGACATCAATGATCCTGTAAACAACATTCAAAATTCAAAATCAATGTCCTTGGAAAAACAGTAAACATCAAATGACATCCACAATCAACATCAACGAGTCAGTATCAAAATCAAAATAATATAAACTACACTTATAGACCATTCAACTACATCAATCGAACGTTGAAATACAAAAACATATTGAAACAAGTAATTAGAAGCTAAACTACAACTACATCAGTTCCCCCATAATACTATACCATTCACATTCAGTTCGGAATTGATCAAAGCAAAGTCAGCTATGACAACCCATGTATTTAGTTGCCGTAATTCCTTGTTTGGTTACAGGATCTCTGGGAATTAAATTGTTTAGGGGTATCTGAATTCCCTAAAAAAATGTCTCTCAAGTTGGATTGACAAATATTGACTGCATCTGACTATTTTGAAAGCTAGATATTTAACAGTTTGGAGAATTTTGTATAGAAAAAAAATCTCTTGAATATATGAAAAACTTGCAAAGCAAACAAAAAATTGAAATTTAAAGAGTAAAGCGACTGGCATGTATCATTAGGATTTTGAAAATCAAAATAGAAAATTAAACACAACATTAAAAGAACCATTTGCTGCCCATTCTCTTTTGCAGCCCTATCAAGAGGAAATCCACCATTTCCGTTTCTTTTCATCTGTAAATAATATTACTTTCTTTTCCTAACTCCATCAAAAAATAAAAAACAGGGACTATATAAAACCAAATCATTAATGGCTTCTTCTTAATATTCAGAGACAGAAAATTAGGGCCACCTATCAAACCCACAAAACAGAGGAGGCAAAAAACAAACATTGCATTCGTCTCCACCATTTCCATAATTCCAAATGCATCTATGATGGATTTTTGGCAAACCTAGAAAATGAGAGAGAGTACCTTTGTTGCTGGGAGGCTAGGCGTACGGAGCAAATTCCCTTCTTTATTCTCTGATTTCTGTAAAAAAAAAAAGATTAGGGCGGGATGATGTCAGGCCGGGCGGAGAGAAAAAAAAAAAAAAACAGCTTACAAACACGTGTGTGAGCGGATGATAAGATCCGCATGAGCTGAGGAGAGGCTGTCCCATATATATATATATATATATTCATCCCTCATTAGCTACCATAGACTTTCAGACTTTCATTGCAATATCCATTTTCCCCTGCAAACAATAACCATCCATCAATGTAGTATAAGGAACAGCATTAAGCTTCTCGCCTCTTTGAATCATCAAGTCAAATAATTCGCGTGCTTTTCACACCATCTCCTATTTACAAAGTGCATCCATTATGATGTTTAGTAGAGGCGTTTGGAGATATATCCCTACCTCTCGGTTCATTAAATAATCTTAAGCGTTCTTCCCACCGACCCATAAGGCTAAGCCCCTGGATTAAAGTATTATAAGTGACAACATCTGGTGAAGTACTATTATCAACCATTTCTAAAAAGAGTGCTAAGGCATCATCCAAACAGCCTTCTCTACACAGACCATCAATGATAGTGTTGTACGTATGAGTATTAGGCCTACATTTTCCCCTCTCCATCTTCCTAAACAAATGGAGAGCAGCACTCACATTTCCAGTCTTGCAAAGCCCATTGATGATGATATTGTATGTAACTATGTTAGGTCCACACCGCTTCTCCACGATTTCCGAAAAGAGGTCTATGGCCTCTTTCATCAACCCCTCTTTGCAAAGTCCATTGATGATGGTATTGTATGTAACTATGTTAGGTCCACACCCCTTCTCCACCATTTCCGAAAAGAGGTCCATGGCCTCTTTCATCAACCCCTCTTTGCAAAGTCCATTGATGATGGTAGTGTATGTAACTATGTCAGGTCCACACCCCTTCTCCACCATTTCCGAAAAGATGTCCATGGCCTCTTTCATCAACCCTTCTTTGCAAAGTCCATTGATGATGGTAGTGTATGTAACTATGTCAGGTCCACACCCCTTCTCTACCATTTCCGAAAAGAGGTCCATGGCTTCTTTCATCAACCCCTCTTTGCAAAGCCCATTGATGATGGTAGTGTATGTAATTATATTAGGTCCACACCCCATCTCCACCATTTCCGAAAAGAGGTCCATGGCCTCTTTCATTAACCCCTCTTTGCAAAGCTCATTGATGATGGTATTGTATGTGACCATGTTAGGTCTACACCCCTTCTCCACCATTTCCAAAAAGAGGTCTATAGCCTCTTTCATCAACCCTTCTTTGCAAAGCCCATCTATGATGGCCGTATATGCAACGTTGCTTGGTTTACATCTTGCCTTTCCATAGCCTTGAGCATCTCAAGAGCAGCACCCACCTTCCCACTCTTGCATAGCCCATCTACGATGGTACTGTAAGTAACCACATCAGGTTTGAAGCCCTGTTTAAGGATATCTCCTAAAATGGAGAACCCCAAATCGACCCTCTTCAATCGGCAGTAGCAGTTGAGCAGAATGTTAAGAGTAAACAAGTCGGGTGCAATCCCAGTCGATTTCATCCTCATATATAAAGCAACAACAGTGGAATGATGTTTGATTTTGGTAAGAGCCCCCAACAAATGGTTGAAAACAACAGCTGGGGGCAAGGGTTTCATGAGAACCATACGATCGAACCAACCCAATGCATCGTAAACATTCAACTTCTTTGGCTTACACTGATTTTTCACAAAAATTTAATAACTGCGTTCGGCTGGATGCTTCGTCCGGATTCAATACCTTTGCAGTACTAGAATAAGAATTTATAGAAATTGGAGAAGTGGTAATACCAGTAGTAGCACCCTTTTTCACTGCAGCGGCATGCCTGTTCTTGAGCGAGAAATGGAAGAAATCGAAGCGGCCATTAAAACCATTTCTTTTAAGTTGGAGAAGAACAATGCCCGCGGCCTTCTTATGCAAACGATGATGGGAAGCTTACAAAAGCCTGCCTCTGCCTCTGTCTTGGGTAGGGGTTTGGTTTTGTGGGAGGCGACGGCGATACACACACAGATTTCCGTGCAACAACAGGCTCTAAAGGGATCTGAGATGATCCACCAGATCCGGTACACAAACAAACTCTATACTAGAGCAGCGACCTGGTTATGGTTCCGGCTGCCTTCAAGTTCAACCAACCCAACCCCCACACTTCATCTCAGATTGGGTTGTAAAACCCAAGGATTTGGGTTGGGTAAAACCCAATCTAACCCACCCAATTTACTGTAAACAAGTCAGGCTTGAATCAGATCCATTTTGGACCCAGCCCTCACTTTGGCGGACCTGACAGCACTTGACCCACAACTCAGAGCAGAAGTATATCTTACATTATAGAAGTTCTAATATATTATTAGTAATCTATCTATTGCAAAGGGAGCTGCTATTGGCACACAAGTTTTTTCCCTTCCCACACACACAATTTAAAAAAAAAAAAAAAAAAACTCCCTGAGAAATTACTTTTTTGCCCACCCACTCCTTTTCTGTCTCCCCACCTCCCCTTTCACCTTCGGCTGGCGGCAGATCACCACCGTCTCCTCTCCTCCCATTCTCCCTCCCTTCCCATTGTTTTCTCTCTCCCTCCTTCTCTTCCTCCCTCCTCCCCAATTTCTTCTCTCCCCCTCTTCCTCCCTCCCCACTGTTTCTCTCTCCTCCTCCCTCTCTCTTCCCCCACCTCCCCCTTCACCGCCAGCAACAGCCGACCCCTCCCTCCATCCCTCCCTCCCTAGTGTTTTCTCTCCCTCTCTTCCTTCCACTCTTCCTCCCGCCCCACTGTTTTCTCTCCCGCTCCCTCCCTCTCTTCCTCCCTCCTCCCCAATGTTTTCTCTCCCTCTCTTCCTCCCTCCCCACTGTTTCTCTGTCTCTTCCTCCCTTTCTCTCCCCCCACCTCCCCCTCCACCGACGGCGACAGCCGACCCCTCCCTCCCTCCCTCCCTCGTTTTCTCTCTCTCCTCCCTTTCTCTCCCCCTACCTTCCCCTTCACCTCTGGATCCGGCCTGGACAGGTGAGCGCCAGCCGATCCCTCCCCCTCCCCCTGTTTTCTCTTTCCCTTCTCCCTCATACCCTTCTCCTCCCTGTCTCTCCCTCTCCTTCTCTCTCCCTTCTCCTCGTTTCTCCCTTTCCCTTCCTTTCCCGGGCCGGCGGCAAATCGGATTGTGATTGCCCGGATGTCCGATCTGCCACCGGTCGGAGGTGAAGGGGGAGGCTGCCGCCAGCTGGAGGTGAAAGGGGAGGTGGGGAGAGAGAAGGGGAGGGGTGGGCAAAAACGTAATTTCACAGGTTTTTTTTTTTTTTTTTAAATGGTCTGTGTGGGAAAGGAGAAAAATTGTGTGCCAATAGCTGCTCCCATTGCAAATTATATATAATCATCTACTTTCTATGCAATATATATATTATTTTACATTAAAAATACTACGTGCTAGGCTATACGGATACTCGGTCTATGAAAAAGGGCCCATGCAGGAAGTTTTCAGGTCAGGTCCTTTGGGCCATAGACTGGACAGGACTGAATCTTAGGACCAATAGCTAAATGGGGTGGTCTTGGACGAGCTCAGGCCCGGCCATAGATCGCTGTTCTCGATAAACTGGGTAAGCTTGTTGGTTGGGACAACCTCTCCATTGTCATAAGCAGGAATGAATGGTTGTCAATGAAATTTTAATTAGTGTGGCGTGGTGGCCTGACTACTAGAGAACCCTTACCTGAAGCAACTTAGGCCCAGCTCAAGGACAGCACCTAAATGTGAAAGATTGATTTGAAAGGGCCTACACTAACAAAAGTGAGCCCAAATGGGCCCCATTGAACTGGACTGCATATACCGGTACTTGTAAGAGAACATTGCTCATCATTAACGGCTTCTCTCGACAATTGAGGGTTGCTCATTTGGTTGGCAACCCTACGTATCACCATGCAGACTAGGATTCAACCTTGGGTATGCCACTCTTCCCACTCTGGGGACTCTTGGGTCCCATGCTCTCAGCCACTTAAGCTCGTGTACCAAAAAAATTAGAGGAAAAACGATCCGCTTTTATTTTCACCTTTAGTTTGAGCGATATTGCACAAAAGGGGTAGAATTAGAAAAAAAAATTGGACCCCATGTACAATACCAACATTTGAGTTATAGTTTTGGTCAAAATGGTTTCGAGGAATTTATGGTCTTCTATATCTTGCACAGTCAAAATCCAAGAAAGAAAAAAAACACCCCTCATTTTGCTACCCCATCTAATAGGAGGTTCTCTTTTAGGAGGGACTCATTTATGAGGGCTAAGGTAAATCAACGGCCAGAATAATTTGATAGGACTGATTTTTCACATGGCCCTAACCTATAAAGTTACATTTCCTTCTCTCCTACCCCAACAGTAGAAAAGCATCCAGACGGGCCCTACGAGCTGAACCATATATGCACATATTGGATCTGCTTGTAGGTGAAAATCTCCATCAATAAATAGTAGATATAAAGTCGGCTCATCTTCGAAGTTACTGCACGTCAAATGCCAAACCTATTTTAACTGGGGAAAAGGGACTAAACCAAGCCCACTAGTAACCAATATTGAGATATCCCGAACTGCTAGAATTTACCATCCAGGCTCGTGTATTACAAGTTGGTCCACCTTTAACAGCTAAATTGCCTCATCTATCACTCCTATAAATCTATCAGTGGAGCCACCTCTAAAATCTGAAATGTTGAGCTTTAGTTTATTCTTGGTCCTTAGGTATCTAAATTGAGCTCGAATATCTAAAATGCACAAACAAATCTTATTGGATTAAGATTTCGGGATACACTCTAGATTAAGAGGGCGTTTATTTTGAGCATCGTGGGATTTCAATAGGTAGGTCCATTGTGGAGCTCCACTCCTTTTAACTCAAGCATACAATCACATGCTCTGTTTTTTTTTCTGCCTCTGCCTCTGCCTCTACCTCTCCAAGATGACATCTACCCCCGCCTTAGGCAGGGTTTTGGCTTTGTGTCATGCCCCGGGCCCGAGATTATGAGTAAATCCGAATTAGTCCCAGTTGTGACCATACTTACTCCCGTAGATTTTACAAATTAAATAAAATCTACAAGGGATATCATTCATACATACACATGATGTGGAATTAACTTCTACTTACATTATTCACAAATATACAATGTTCTTTTATACACAGAAGTTTTAGATTTCTTTAGAAATCATCCAACTTCATATTTAAGTTACAATGCAAGGATGATACACAAAACGTTTCAAAAACAAAATTTCTTCCAAAAGATTTCATTACTATTTCGCCCTCAATATCATAATCATATGATATTATATCACTTCCATTCCTCTAATCCTCCTGAAGGAACCGCAGCGGTCTCCTCCGCTGGTGCTGCGGCCTAGGCAGGATCGGCATGGGCAGCTGAGCCTGTAATGCCATTAATAACACTGGTGAATACGACAATTAAGCAATGTATAAACAGATATATGATTATATATGCTCAATTACACATTTAATCTATCTAACTGAATACCAGATAATTGCAGAATAACTTCCAAATTAGTAAAAGTCATTTACAAATTTTGGTAAACTACAATAACATTTCATGTCACATCTTCTACACGGGAGGAATCACACCTTCCCTGAAGGAAGGAATACTCAATATTGTAGGATTTATCAGTATTCGGGTCAGGGGCTACTAACACCTCACGGAGTTCCGGAACACTCTCAAATCATCTACTGCAGTAGGAACAGCTCCAATGATCAATAACAAAATAGCTATGTAGTACTAGATTCAAGAGTGAAGAAAATTAACATTTTTAATCCATTCAATTCACTTCAACATATTCAATTTACTAATTTGTATCATGTCATTTCAACTCCAACCAACCATTCGGTGTAATATTCGGTTCTTTAATGTACGTGTTATTCTCGATGGGCAATACGTTTTATGCAATTAGTACATTAAAGTCCCTTTAATTAACACCTATGGAGGCATAATCATTATTATCAGCCTTGATTTAATCAATAGACTTAGTCTCCTTAACTCAGACTAAAACCTGAAATTGATTAGTTTCAGTTAACTATTCACAATCCGATTACTTGCCACAAATTATAGAAAGCCTTAGTCTAGGAACGGAAATTCACCCTTTGCTTTGGTGAAAACCCTTAAGCACTTAATCTTCAACTATACTTTAATTAACCTTAAAATTAATTTATAAATCATTTACACTGATAGAAAGAACCTATGATGCGAAAAACTTCATGCTCAAACCGGACTCTACACAAATCCTTCAATTGATTGCACTAAAAACGTGCCCCAGTTAGCACTGTCCGATCGATCGGATGTTTAGTCCGACCGATCGGACCTAATGCGAATTTCAGTTTCAGAACTGAATTCGATTGTTCTCTCCTTTTCTTCTTCATCCATTTACAACCTGCACACAACATGGGACCTCATGTCCCCCTCCTCAACATTATTTTCCACATAAACATAACACTCCTAATCCATCATTTAATCAATTTCAAGCCTATCAAATTGATCCACAAATCAAACCAAATCATTATCTTTTATAAAGAAACAAAGCTGAAACTTACATCTATATAAAGTTAAACAACAGTTCTTGTTTTACTTCCAAATTAGCATATAATCACAAATACTGCTTATACTTGCCTGTGCTTGCAATTAATTGACAAACACCCTCTTTGCTAACTTAGTCTTGAGATAAAATTCCCAAATTGAAAACCCCTTTTCCAACCTAACAACATGAACAACCCAAAACGAATTTCAACAAGTTGTTTGAGATGGAAACGAGTCTAAAAATCCTAATTACAGCTTAAATCATTTCCACACTTGCTTGACAGCTTGAAGAAAAGGAAAATCTGAGATTTTTTCTATCTACAGCTCCAAGAAAACCAAAGAAGATGATAAGGAAGATGAAGACACTCAATTCCTCCTCTCTAATCATTTGCTTAGAAGGCACTTGAAGAAGAAAACCGAAGAAGAAGAAAGGAAGAAACTGAACCTGGTTTCTTCTCAGCAACTTCTGGAACAATCCACCGAATGAAATGGGTTCTGAGTTCTTCTCAACCCTTTCTAGTAAAACTTTTACATTCAGCCCCCATACATGATATATATTTCTAGTTTGACTCAAATCAAGACTCATTTGACTCATTTCAAGCGAAATGAATATGAGTATATTATGAAAATTGATGTACTTGTCAAGATACACATGTTGATACCAAGTTTTATCGTATTCAACAAAATAAGTAAAAATTTGTATTTACACAAAAGTCCTTAATTTCACCAATTTGAGTCTAATTCACTTCAATCATCTCAGTCTCTTCTAAAACCATTTCATTAGGTTCAATTGATCTATTTGAGACAAATCAAACTCACTTCATTCACCAATCACCATTAGTTTGCTGAATCATGCTTAATTTACATTAATCTCAATTAACTAGAGTTTATCTTAATTAACTTGGGACGGAATGTCACATTGTAGGAGGCGATGGCGACAGCAACACGCACACACATAAATTCAAAGGGATTTTGATAAATTTGTCCTAAAAGTTATTATATGATGGGACACTCTGATTATATCATAGGACTTTTTAGGTATTATGAGAGGCATTGTTCTCTGTGATATTATGAAATCCAAGGAAAAGAAGTTAAAAAAAAAAAAATGTTGACAGGAATCAAGCAACTGAGATGACATTATTTTAATTCTGATTATGAAAAAAAAAAATTTAAGAAGGACTAATATGTCAAAATCCTCTAAAAGTCTAATGCTTTTATAAAACACATAATCATCTTGAACCGAAGAGATTGAGTACCAAACCCGCCTCAAACATAAGCCGCTTTTCTCTATAAATAATTAGAATGAAGAATTTATTTTTATACTATTTTTAAATATCCAAATAAACCAATCAAACTACCATGATTTGAGAACTGCCCATCTTAAAAATAACTTAGCGCTCGCATGTGTTGGCCTACTTGAAAATGCAATGTGAGCTCATATTTCGAAAATCCAACTTAGATTTGGAATGAGCTAAGGCTTGGGCTTTAGACACTCAAGTTCATTATCATTATTATCAGCATCAAGTCTTGTCTCAGTTATATTTGGGTTGGCTACACAAATTATGTTTCTTCATTTCCTATTTATTTTGAGCCAACCTTAGATACTCACCTTGGGCCCAAATATTCAAAATGCAAAACAAACCCAATAATCCTATTGAAGTAAAATTTAGGAGTGTATTTATTTTCAACGCCTGGAGGTGGGCACTAGGGTATTTCAAAAGCCTAGGGGATCGGACAAATGACTAAACTGATTGCCCCGAGTGTGGACAAATATGCTCTCCATTTTTTTGGAAAAATCTCAAATAAGACCTTAAGTTTTTTCCTTATTTCATAAAAGGATGCAAGTTTCAAAACCTTTCAAAATATGGACTAAGTTTTATAGTAAGTTTCCAATTAAGGACAATTGACCATTTAATGTTATTTTTTCAGTGCCTTTTCCTTCAATTTTCTTTTTAAACACCCAAGTTGCCCTTCATCGAGATAAAATCCTCTTTTATTTTAGTCATTTTCTCATCCGTACCTTCACTGACTTCTTCATAGTGATCGTCGCAACCAACGTCCCCAAGGCAATCGGTGGCGTGTAGTGGTTGCCGAAAGCATACCATGGCTTTAAATAAAGGGTAACTTTTGTGTTTAGTAATAAAAAAAAAAAAAACTAAAGGAAAAGGTAGAATGAAAATAACTTTAAATGGCTAGTTGGCCTTAAGTGAAAACTTACCGGAAAACTTAGGCCCTAATTTGAAAAGTTTTAAAACTTGTATTCATTTTTAAAATAAGGCAAAAACTTAAAGCCTTAATTTAAAATTTTTCCTTTTTTTCTCCTCTTGCGAGTTCTTTAAAGTGCTACACTCTTCATGTTTTTGCCGACTCCAATTTTTAGTATTTCCTTTTGATATCACAGAAGACACTCTCATTCTCTCTAAAGAAGTGGAGAAGCCCACAAAAATTCACAGATTCCAGGCTAGAAGAGTGCCACTATAATTTATAGTAGATAGGTCACAGGTAGATTTATGCAACCCCTAAGTCCTATAGCCCCCAAAACTTTAATCCCACCCGTTCATATATTTTTATGGACTCATTAAACTCCGAACAAGTTAGTTTCATGTCTTAAAGTTCAATTTTTTTATGGACTCATTAAACTCCAAACGGGTTAGTTTCATGTCTTAAAATTCATAGAATTTGAGACACATAACTTTTTATATGTAATCTAAACCGTTCAATGCTTACGTTTGGCTCGATTCTGAACAATTATGATGATCAGGGATATCAATGGACTTTCAATCATTTGGTTACACCAGAAAACTAGATATGAAACAGTTCAATAAAAACATTTTTTTTAACCCAAGTGATAATTGGGTTTACGCTCAGTCAGGTCCATTCCAAATTTTCGATGCCCTAAATGACTCATATATTCAAAGTATCATTAATATAAATTTTACATAACATGCACAAATACCTTGTGCCAAGGGATAGTAGAACCCTAATTCATCTGCAACCTCTTCATTACATATTCAACATTTGGCCCCTGAATGGGTGTTTTTTTTATATGAAATTTGAGTTAGGCTGGTCTACTATAGACCCGAGCTGAACCCAACCTATTTACATCCCTGCTTATGATAATAAAGATTTAATAACTCATAAGAACAAATGGAGATGATTTTCTTGTGAACTCTTGAACCACAAACCTAATTTTCTAATATTCTCAATGTAGACGCCAAAATAGAGCGAAGAGAATGAATTAAATAGCACCCAATTCAATGTACGAGATATTAACTTTTATTTTCAGTCTTAAATTTTGGGTCCATAAGTCCAAATAGTTTATTTTTATATTTTTTATAATTGTTGTGCACCAATTAGTACCGGTAGGTTTTGAACTCCCAAGTTTTTTTATTTCAAACATGAGCCTGAACTGTTAGGTATTAATATTTTTGTTTTTCTTAACAAATTCTATTGATGTGTATTCTTCACATAAATATATATATATATATATATTGATAGGGGTTGTAAGAATTGGTGATCAATTTTAATTTTAATTTCAAAAGTTTGGTGATCTCTATTGATAATTGCAGATTTTTATACCATTTTTCATATTTTGAGTATCAACTATTTAGGTTAAGAATCGAATATTTTTTTTCTTTGTTTGGATTTTCTTTTATTCCAATAGGTGATGGTATGCCATTACATTTTTTTTTTCATAAATTTTGAAAAGCCTTTGTGCAAACATGCAACAAATACTATAAAATTTTAAATTCTATCTGCCTTTAGGTACGTATTTATAGGTGCCGAATTTACGACCTTCTAGTCTCTAGTTCTTTTGATACATTAATGTTTAAAAAATATCAAATATGGATAATTATATTGTAAAAATATAGCCACCTGTCAACACTAATATCACTAATTTACATATCTTTCAGAATCTATGTTTCCATTTTAATATATATTCAACTCCTCTTTACAAATAGATGTTAGGTTTTGATATTTTTGGAGTTTTCTGTATTTACCCCCCTATGGTTTCTAAGATTTGCAAATAAGTCCCTATGATTTCAGAATTTATAGATAGGCCCCTGCCTATGCATTTTAATACCTTTCATATCCCCAAATAAGTGGAATTGACGGTAAAGAAAAAGAAGTGTTAGGTTTTTTCATATTTTGACCGTTTTGCCCATCTCTTTATTTATCATTAAGAAAACCCTTCTTCCTATGATCTTTTTTTACCTTTTCACATTAACTTTCTTTTTCTTTTTTTTATTTCAACTTACCATCTTGATCATTTTCCTTACATAATCTTCTCATTACGTATACATCGGAGAAGTTCTTCACAGTCGACGGCCAATGGCTAACATCAAGGTCTATTTTTAGTTTCTTCACATCGATGGGTTTTTTTTTTTTTTTTTTAATCTTTGGCCTCTTTTGTTATCTGTCTTTTTTGGATCAAGGTAGACTGGAAATAATGTTTACAAAAAAAAAAAAAAAGAAGAAAAAGAGTTTTGTTGTTGTTTTATGTAGTCTCATTTTTTTTTTTTTTATAAATAATAGCCTTTTTTATTTGATGAACTCTCCCTTTTGGCCTCTCTCTCTCTCTCTCTCTCTCTCATAAAAACTGACTGAATAAAATAGGCCTAAACGTTGGAAATCATTAGAATTTTTTTTTTAATTGTAGACTTTCAAATTACATTTACCTATGTATTGGTCCCCATAATATAATGTGGCCATAAATATAATGAAATGATTCTTTCCACCATGGAACCAAGAAAATCTGGAAATACATAATTGATTAGAGATCCAAAGTAATAGCTAATTGCCCACTGATTGGTTCGCGAAGATTAGCAGTACTCCAAATTATTTCACTGCATAATTTATGCTCAAGATCTTTTAAGTGATTGAAACCAAATGAAGCCAGGATCAAATCAAATTTCTGATTTTTAACCTATAACCCAGCACGTTTCATGATCAATAAATTATAAAGGCTTGATGGTTAGGTTCTCACTCAGAGATAGGACCTTAAGATTTTTTTTTTTTAGGGATTTAACCACACTTCGGTGAATACATGCAACTAATTGTGAAAAAGTAAAAAGAATAAATGAAGTTGCTCAAACTTGAAATAAAGACAATGGGTTAGGTTCAAGTTGAATGGTTTTATAGATTTTTACCTATACCGGATTTGGGGAAAATCATTATAAAAGCTATTTATAAAACATTAAAAAATGCTTTCATTAAATATTGGAAATAATTATATATTTTTTAATTTTGTTGTAGACATGCATTTACCTATATATTGGTCCCCATAATATATATTGGAGAAGTGTCTATTATTATTTAACCCAATACATGGGCCTATTTATAAATATTAGAAACCTTAGGGGGTGTATATAAAAAATGGTTGTAAGGGCAAACGTGTCATTTTTATAGAAATTGAGCAAAAACCATACCAGCCTTTCTCTTTGCCTTCAATCCTAGTTATTTGGGGATACGAGAGGTATTTAAATATATAGACAGGGGCCTATTTACAAATACTAAAATCACATGGGCCTATTTGCATATCTTTGAAACTATAGGGGGTATATACAAAAAACTCTACTTTTTATTTTCTATCTTTGAATATATAAATAAATAAATAAATAAATAAATATATATATATTTATAAAATTTTGAGCACTTGGTGTTGATGTAATAATCTTAGTATTTGTGTAAGACAATTTAACATATAATCGCATTGTTAGCATTGATGGTTCAATGGCAAAGCATCCTCTTTGCTATATAGGGTGACCAGTGGATGATCCCTAGTTGTAGGGGGTGATAAAGGCTGAGCCAACCTAGGCATGTAAATCTGGGCGGCCGCCCAAGCCCAACTCAGACCCGGCCAGAAAAAACCGTGCCTGGCCCGTGCCCGGGCCATTGACTTAGTTAACAGGCTGGCACGGCCAGGCCCGAGAGCATCACCTGGGCCAGGGGTTGCCAGGCCCAAGGCACGGCCCGGCATGGCCCGAGGAGGGCCCAACAGTCATATTTTTTGAAAACCCCCTCTAAAAAAAGGGTCAAAAATATATATATATATATATATTTACATTTTTAACTCCCTAATGGCTATAAAAGGTCAAATGAGGGGTGGGGTATTAGTATCTTTTGATCATTTTTTACCATTATAGCCCCCCAACTGCTATAAAACGATCTTATAAGGGGGTATTTTATGTCATTTTATCACTTAAGAATTCTATAAATAGCCCTCATTCCTCTCATTTCTCTACACTCATCTACTCTCTTATTTCTCACACTTTCTCTAAGGTTCTAAGGCTCTAAGGTCTCTTAAGTCTCATTCTAAAGTCTAAGCTCTCTACAAAGTTTTCTAAGAAATGAAGAGTGAGAGTGACTTCTCCATTAGCACTCTCTCTCTTATAAAGGTATTTATTATTTTTAATTTTGAGTTTTATTTAGTAATAATATACTGATATACGTATTAATATTATATATTAAATCTCATCTTCTCCCCTTTCTTATATAAATTATCACAAAAAACACATTATACATAATTATTTATTTCAGTTTTTTTAAAATCTTTTATTTAGAAAAATGGCCGGACCATCACAACCTTTCAACCTTGACTTCTCTCTAAATGAGGAGGATCCTGGATTTATTCATTTAGATCAAAGTCTGAGCATAGAAGTATCATAATCCCCAAGAACCCGAACCCATTGGTGGTGAAGAGCTTGCATGTTCGGTTTCTACAACTAAAAAGAAGACAAAAACAAGATTGACTTCTCCTGTATGGTCTTATTTTGTTGAAGTTAAGGGCCCAAATCCAAAGGAGGAACATATGAAAAAGTATAATGAAAATATTGCAAAGATCTCCTTATTGCTAAATCATCAAGCGGCACTCACCACCTTAATAGACACATGAGTAAGTGAGTGCCCCAAAACATGAATACCGCTGACGTTGGGATAAGAGGTGGGATCATCCAAACA
The DNA here is from genome assembly GCA_029852735.1 of Persea americana. Lineage (NCBI taxonomy): Eukaryota > Viridiplantae > Streptophyta > Magnoliopsida > Laurales > Lauraceae > Persea > Persea americana. The sequence continues at coordinate 14,881,037 of CM056814.1, forward strand.
CAACTTTCTCAAACAGATTCATCTGGTGGTTTAAGAGTTTTTCACTATGACCCTAATAATGCTAGACTGATCATTTGAAAGATTTTGGAGGGAAGCATTTGTTCCTTCATGACAGAAAATATCTAGAGTTACCTGGAAAAGTGGCTTTAACTTTAGATGTATGGACCTCTAAACAAAATGTGGGGCACATTTCAATCACATCATATTATATTGATAGTGATTGGGCGATGCAGAAAAGAATGATTTCGTTTTCTTCATTAGAATTCTTACACACTGGTGCTAGGATAGAGTCCACTATCCTTGAAGAACTTAGAGAATATAAAATTGAAAATAAATTAATTTTTATAACTTTAGATAATGCAAGCACTAACAATGTCGCAACAGATTTACTAAAACCTGCGATTCAACTTGATTTAAATGGATCTCTATTTCAAAATAGACGTGCATGCCACATCATAAATCTTATCTACAAGTAGGGGTAAAATCTATTAAAGATGATTTATAAAGCATTAAATGGATTGTATGATACATTTTTTGTTCTCTCTCGCAAAAATAATGGTGGAGGGACATATGTGTAAATTTGGGTCTAAGACCAAAGAAAATATCACAAGATGTAAAGCATAGATGGGATTTTACCAATAAAATGTTAAAACAAGCATGTGCCTATAAAATGGCACAAAATCAATATTGTCAACTTTATTTAACACATGAAAATATTTTTATAAGTGATGATAGATGGACCCTTCTTGAGATAATAAGAGATTTTTTAGAAGTTTTTCATGATGCAACATTGTTTTTTTCCAGGGTATATTATCCCACATCAAATCAAGCTTAACACATTTTTATGAAATAAGTCTTACTTTTAAAAATTATAGAGATTTTCAAGTTTTTCAACTTATGTGTGTACAAATGGAGGCAAAGTTTTCACAATATTGGAGAATAGCTCCTTTAATATTTTGTATAGCTGCATCATTAGACCCTAAATGGAAATTAAAAGGTGTAGAAACCATTCTTGATGAAATAAACTTTAACATGAATATAACTGATATAAATGACATGTCTACAGTTAAGATACAATTAAAAATACTTTATTTTGATTATGTTACCCAATTAGGTAGATCCATAGCACCCACGGTCCCAACAAGCTCTCCCCAAGTACATAAAGGGGAAAAAGAAGGCCATTTGGAGTATTATGAGGAAATCCCACGGAAGTAACTCCTATTCTTCTAGAGGATCCTCTTACAACCTTAATGAATTAACAATGTACTTAAGGAGCGATCTTATTCCAATCTCGGATGATGAAGAAAATGCTTTTGATCTTTTGGCATGGTGGAAATCATTCGAAACTAAGTTTCCTGTGCTTTCCGCCATGGCCTGTGATATACTAACAATACTAGCATCTACAGTTGCATGAGAGTAGGCATTTAATACAAGTGGGTGCCTTATTGACCCCAGGAAGAATATGCTTACAGAAGAAACCGTTGAGACCTGCATGTGTTTATGGGATTGGTATCAAGTAGAGGGTAGGGAACAACACATCGATGATGATTTCGAGATAGAAGACGAGCTATAGGCGTTACATATATCATAGTATAATTTTTTTTAGAATATATAATAGGCTTTCAACTTGTAATTTATTTTTTAGAATGTATCATAGGTTTTTAAAGTTGTAATTTATTTTTTAGAATGTATCATAAGCTTTCAAAGTTGTAATTTCTTTTTTCATTTATCAGAAGGTTTAAATTTCATTATATATATATATTGATCCAAGTTCAAACTTGTAATTTTTTTGAACTTTTGTAACTTAAATTTCAAGCAAATACAATTTATTTGATGTATTTTTTCAAAACATCATTAGTGTTATTCTACTTATTTATTTATCTTAATTTCTTTATTTTAATGAAATTGGTCCAAGAGTCTAAGTCCAAGTTTATGACTTTGTGTCCGTCCAATTTTTTTAAAAAAATTTAAAAATAAAAAAAAATAAAAAAGGGGAGTGGGATATGTGGGCTGCCAACCGGCTGCACGGCCCAAGTCCGACTGGGGCCCGGCCCAGCATGGCACGACCAGGTTGTGCTAGGCTAACCCCTAAAGTGTTGGGCACGGCCCGCATATCAATCATGGGCCGTGCCGGCCCGGCCGGGGCCTGACCTTGAGTTACCGGCATGGCCCAGATTTTCATGCCTAAGCCAACCCAAGCTTGACCTCAGCCTAGGGCTTGGATCTAGAATTTTGGCCCGCATAATATCTAGGCTGGGTTTGAATTAAGTGATAGAAAGCCCAAGGCCTAGCATGGCATGCCTCGAATAAGTAATACTGAGATAGCAATTTATTTACCCAAATAAGTGTTAGAAAGCTCAATAAAGTGGTGGAAAGCCTGGTCCAGCCCTGCCAAATTGACTGAATGGGTAGGCTTGGGCCAGACATTTGAGGCTCATGTCAGATTTGGACCAAATATGGGACTATGTTTATAAAGGGAGATGGGCCTAAAGATGCATCAGCCTGCCCGGCTTGCCCCTGCCCACGAACACCCCTACCTTCTTGTACGGATCTACGATGGACCTGGACCCAGAGTTGTTAATGAGGAGGTGGAACCGGAACCATTTCGGAACCGGTTTCTTAGACCCGGGAGCGGAACCATTAATTAGAAGATGGAACCGAAACCGTATATGAGACTGGTTTGGATTCAGGTCTAGGTAGAGAATAATATGGAGAGAAAATCTAAGTCTTAGGAGAAATTTTCAAAAATTGAGATAATATGTCGGGTCTCGGGTCTACAGGTCGTAACCAAGGTGGAACCGGACCAGGACCCATTTACTTATCGGAGCCTAAATAAATGTCCAAATCCAATTTTTAACAGGTCGAAACCTCCGGGTAATCGGACAATCAGGACCCAATTAAATCCCTACCTTCTTGCTACCCTATTTGGGAGCGTATGCCATGTGTAGTGTGCGCACTGTGCTTGAGAATTTATGGGACTAGAAAGAGGAAAGAAAACAGCATGCAGTGGGAGAATAAGAATTATTAAAAATAGTTTATTCATTTGATTTAAGTTGGACCTGTCTTTGCTCGATCTAACTAAATATTATGCACCTACCTATGTATATATATTGTGCCAAATTTCTGTCACTTAAAGTGATATGTATGGCCCCTACCCTATTGGTTCCGCCAGTACTGGCTTGATTTTGATCTATATGTAGGACTTATCTTTGCTTTATCCAACTCAATTACATTACTCAACTAGTGTTGTCGATCCATGGATTTTTGAATGAGTTCCATCTTATCTTGATCCAATCTAGTTACTCATGTTACATCCCTCCTTGTGTATAAATACTCTTATTCATCTATAATATAAATAATAGTCTTGTACTATATGCTTATTTTTATAAACTTAGACACTTATATTTCTCATACAGTTTGTTGGTATTTTAGGCTCTGCGTTTTAAATATTTTAGTTTCACGCAATGCACTAGCCATGCTGCTGGTGCCTGATGAAGCTGATTGGTAGAAGGAGAATCTAGAGCCACTCCCTGAATTTCGTGGAGCTAGTGGGTCCCATTAGCATGTCAAGTGTCTTGTATTTACATATGTTCTAATCTAATACTAGCTTAGAAGTTAGGAGTCCATTACAACTTGGCCCCAGATCTGCCCCAAAAATCTCAGCCACCCAGTTCTTGTTGAGGAGCTAATAACATTGTATGATGGAGATGACTTTTCACAGTAACAGATCCACAACCTCAACTATAATTGGTGGGCCACTGGGCCCCAATTCTATGGCACCAGCCATATACATTTTGATGCCAGTCAGTCCGGTCTCCTTCCAGGCTAGCTGTGGAGACTGGACTCGGAGAATTCCAGAACTTGGGAGGCTGTCAACAGTTTCCCCACTACAAGGCAACATGGAAGGCAAGTCCAAGTCACGGAAATCCCGCTTCTATGTGTTGCGACAGTGACCTCACTCACTCGGTTTTAGACACATTTTAAATCAAGCAGCTAACAATAATAGCCCTTTTGAAGTGTCTATTTCTTAACAAATGATATTTGTGTGGTCTAAGTATTCATTCTTACTTGTTGGTGTTCTCCAAAACCTACCGTATTCATATTTGTTTTGAGGATTTTGATCATACAGGATATAAAAGACCATGAATTCCTCAAAATGGTGTTGACCAAAACTATATCCTAAATGTGGGTACTATACATGAGACTCAAATTTCTTTTTCCAATTCTACTCATTTTGTGTGATATTGCACAATCTATATGATATCGTACAAACTGTTCGATCTTCCTCTTATATTTTTCTCCATTCCAATCTCCTAAAGCACTAAACCTCCATTTTTTTTCCTATGACCTTCCTATTCCTACTACTTTCTCGTTTGTTAAAAAAAGATTATAAAAAATAATAGTCTTTCATTCTCTTCACCTAAATATGATTCATGAGAAGTAGTTCCCAAAAAGCATACATAGACCACAAAAATTTACAAGGTATTGATATTATGGATCTATCCCTTGTCCTCAGGGTAAAGTTATTATAACAAGACAATGACCAAATGGAAAAGAAAAGAGAAGAAGAGTTGTGGAGAAACCTTGAGATACTTTTGGATAAATGGAAAAGCAACGAAGAAACCCTATTGAAAACCTTTTTTTACGATGGAAAAAGTAGTAGAAACGAAGAAAGTTACAGGAAGAAATGGAGGTTTAGTGCTTTAAAAGATGGGAACGGAAGAAAATATAAAAGTTTTACCTTTAGTTTGTGTGATATCGCACGGATTGTGCAATATCGCATAATATGGGTAGAATTGGAAAAAGTATTTGGAGCCCCATGTACAATAACCACATTTGGAATATAGTTTTGGTCAACACTATTTTGAAGAACTCATGGTCTTTTATATCCCATATGGTCAAAATCGCAATACTATTTCACTATGCGGAAAAGCTGAAGTCTTTGGAGCCATTTCTATAGGCTAGTCTCTAAGAGTGGATTTACTCCAATCTTTATTGGGCCAGGATTTTTCATGATTTGGTGTGACAATTTATAAAGCATAAAAAAAAAAAAAAACCATTTTCAGGGCAGAGTCCTTGTTATAAGTGCATCCTTAATAAGTTGTATACTTTTATTTAACCAAAAACAGAGATTTCTACCTTTAAGTTCTTTAAACTAAGTAACAATATTATTTTATCTAACTGATATTAAGCTCACTTCATATCCTTCCACCACCCACTTCCTTTAGTTGTAAAAGATCCATTGTATGTATACCACAAAGGGTATCTATGGTGAAATTATTATGGGGATCAGATTTTCAGGATCAGGACAATTTTAGATTTCTTCTTAGTTTCAGGAACACCATTAACTGACTTCATTTAAAAAAAAAAACATGTTATTTCAATCTTGCCAGTCAACATTCACACGTGTGGTTGAGGTGGAGACTACATGGTGGGCCAGACCAATATTTAATCCAACAGGTCAAACTGGATCAATTCTCTATAGCTGGCCCCATCCACATATTAGTATGTGGTTGTTTCAAATTCAAATGAATCAGCTTGTATCATATGTATTATTATTAATGAAACTAAGATAAGCTCATAAGCACTAGTTTTAGATATTGGGTAAGGAGTGGATGTTAATTAGAATAAGAAAGAGGAAAGTGGGAAGAATTCTCCTCGTGCATGAATCCAAAAGGAAGGAGAATCAGAGCATCTAAGCAGGTCTTTAACAGGACATGCAGAAACCAACAAGACCCTGAAAATTACTATTCAAAAATTTTCCTTTGCTCAATCCTAACTGAATCTACAAAACTACACTCTTTCGGTCGGTGTCCATTCCAAGAATTATTGTAAACTCAACTTATTCCATTTTCCCATATTTTTTCCCAATGCATCCTATATTTAACATTTGATTAGACTAGTCAACATCCTCTTTATTCTTCTCTTTTTCAGCCAAAGAAGACTAGACACTAGGCAGAATCCTATCTGTTTCACATGAAAATGACAATTATCCTCCCTAAATCTACTTAAATTAATGAAACGGCACCAATAATTGAGTTTCCAATTACACCAAATTAGCACATAATTAAGCTAGACAGATATCAAACTTGTATGTTGGTCTAGGCCATTTAAAGCGCTAATAGGGCCTTACTTTTAATGGGGCATGGCCCAACAAAAAAAGATCTCAAAAACACTATCACGTGCACTTGAATAAGCTACCACACTCTGATTCCACTTGTAGGATCTTACACCCATTGAGCTACTACTTATCCCAAAACCAATTGGTGATGGAAAATAGCACAACAATAGTTTTCTGGTGAGGGCTCGGGCTCAGCTACCATTATAACTACTCAAGAGTGATGGCATGGGTGACTAATCTCCACAATATATATACTTGCATGTGTGAGAGGAATCATATGCAGTTTGATGATCAAAATATGCCTAAACACATCAACATGAGAAGGCACATAAGAGGTCAACATGATACTAAATATTTGCTCGAAAAAAAAAAAAAAACCAAGACCATGAGAAGAGAAGTGCTCTTACAAATGGATGAATTGTGGGTACTATTGAGAAGTGACTGCTGTTAAGGATTCCTACTACAACACCATATAAATCTCTCTAATTCGGTTGTTCTATTATTTTGACTCTATTATTAGTTGAAATGGTGCTTATCATCATTCGCATCAAAAGTGAAGAAGCATATAGAGGTAGAGTATAAAAACGTTGGGTTGATTTGTCTATTAGAATAAGAACAAAAGGTTCTTAAGTTGCAACATACTTTAAGTCAAAAGTTATGCTTCAAAATCGAAGTCTTTGTCTCTCTCCATTGTAGGCATTAAACTCAAAACAAGTGAACAGGGCATCCAATGAAATTGTATGTGGATGCTAATTAATAATCTTCTGCGCACAACTGTCATAGTGAAAATCACCACCCACAAAATATATTTTTTATGTGTATGTTTGTTTGCATTAGAATTTATCAAAAGTAAATATATAGGGTGGTTAAAAATGAAAATTAAATCTGAATTCTAAAAAATAAGTATTAAATAATATTTTATTTTAGAAAAATAGAATCAAAAGAAGATGCTAATTGATGCTCATTTTTGAAAATTCACCTTTGAAATTCATTTTTTAACTACCATATGCATTCAATTCCTGTCTATTTTAATGCAAACAAATAGGACCATGAAAGGTTTTTCAAAATGCAGCTTTTAGGTCAAACTTGAATCAAAGTTTTTCTCAAGGTGAATTATTTAACTGCAGTAGAATGCTAAATGGTCATTAGAAAAATAAAAATCCCTAAAATATTTTAAAAGGAACATGAGTACAAGGGTTTGGTCATTCAAAAGGGCAACACCATTGTGTAAGGATGTCCATTTGTAGAAAAGCATGAGAAGAATGAGGGATATAATAAATAAAATAAATATATAAGAAATCTGAACTTCTGAGTTCGATTGAAATTTGGATATAGACTCAAGTTGAACATATTAATTCTGATTGTTTTAGGGTTCCCCAACCCATGCATTTTTGGACTGAGAGTAATGGACCTGAATCCGCACCCCACTACATCTCCAAGCAAATTTTTTTTATATTGGCTGGAGAAAACTACATGTATATTTAAATCTAGGCTTGTATATTGAATCCAACCACTGAGGCCTCATCTGGGTCTTGAATCTCCGTTATGCCTCCATTTTAAATCGGGCTGAATTTTATGCATTTTATTTAGATTTCTATTTTTCCCCCTTGAAGTCAGATTCAGCCATTCAGGTCCAATACATGAATCCATCTCTTTTGGAAAATGCATGTTTTTAAGTTTGTTAGAGTGGGAGATGGATGTTGCTGGGAGGCGATTTCTTAAAGAATACATTGTATTTAAGAAATAAACACATTTGATCATACATACTTGTACCAATAAAATCTGCTTAAAAATGTAATCTGAATTTTTTTACTAAAAAAGTAATTGGGAATTTTGATTGGGGTTTTTTTTTTTTTTTTTTGTTAATGTCTAGACTTTGCCTCTAATTCTAATTTGATTGTAATTCTAAGTCGATAGTTATCAAATGCTCTGAAGTTTAAACTATAACACGTTTGTGAATGCCTTTGGAAGACTAGTTTTGCGGGTTTTTTCTTCTTTCACAGGAGAATATTTTTTTGGACCTCTCATAGGACAAACTTTTTTGCGGAACCAAGAAGAATTTAGCTAATTTTTGTGCACCATGTAAGGATTTTAAGACAGCCAAAAAGACGATTTCCACAATCCTCACTTTCTCCGTAGAAAATGGGCCACCCAACCGAACGGCCGTGAGTCTAAACCAAGCCTACTAACAAGTGGTGAACAATATTTCACACCAATTGTCCTCTAGTAATATTCACCAGGGGAGAGCAAAATCAAGTGATTTGAGCTCAGGATATTTACCAAAAAAGGAGGTTAAGTATATTTACAAGATACTGCACCCCAGATTATGGGTATTTTGGTAAAGTATCTCACCCATGCCCCAACAACAATCAGAGTTTTTTTTGTACCAACAATCTTGAGTTAGAACTTGTCTCACAAGTGGTTTGACCCTCTCTCTCCCCCCTTCTGTTTTCCTTATTTTTTATCCTAAACATTTTCAAACTTTCTGATTTTTGTTGCTGCATTTCTCTTGCCAGCTATAAATGCAAGCTCTGTTCCCACTACTTGCTTTTACTTTACTGTTCTTGGTTTCCTCCATTGCAAACCAAGCTTCTCCTTTCCACCTCCTTCTATCAGATTCAGACCATCAATTGAAGAAGACCCACCAGACAATCACCAACTCTTGCAATTTTCTGCACATCCAAATTCCCTATAACTTAGACTTTCACTGTTCCAAGGTGGGTTTTTTTTTTTTTTTTACTTCCCTTTCTGGGTACTTCTCCTCTTTGTTGAATATTTTAACTCCATCTCTCTGCCAAAACTCTGCTTCTACACCACTCTTTTGCAAAGTTGTTCCTGGGGTTTATTATTCGAAGCTTAGAAAGGCCTCTTTGGCCCTCACTGTTTATTGAAGGCAGAGGTTTTACTTGTTACTCTCTCTCTTTCTCTATTGTTGTCCGATTTTTGAAAAAAATTGCTTCATTATTGGAGAGAACAAGAGGGTTAATACCCCCAAATAGGTATGTTCTTTTCCTTCTTTTTGGTTTTGATTTTTGTCAAATGATGTGATGGGTTTGATTTTTTTTGTTCTTTTTTTGTGTGTTTTTGTGATTGGGAGGGAGATGGGTGTTTCTAAGCATTGCCCATTTTTTGAAGTCGCTTTTTTTGTAACGCCTACTGGTGGACTTGTTCAGGGAATGACGATATTACAATGGGAACTTGCTGAAATTACTGAATTAGTCATGGGTTTTTGTTCTTGATTCAAGATATGGTTAGGAGTAGCAGAAAGATCTTTTTTTTTATACCGCCGATCACCATGAAAGTGCTAAAATGCCTAAAATATCTGTTTTTTTTTTTTTTTTTCTTTCGCTCTTTCTGTTGTGGAGGTTTATTGAAGTGTTTTCTTAATCAATGCAAAATAGTTGCAACCCCTTTTATCATTAGTGAGGTTGGAAGAATGTCCATTGATAGTGTTCATGGTATGAGACAAGTAATAGGGATGGTTCTTTAACATGGTTTATTGATTGTTGATCTCTGGCTTGCTTTATCAATTAACATGATCTATGTCGTGGAACTTTGCTTCTGTTAAATAATAGGATCGTTTTGAGATTTATGACTAAACATGTTTGGCTCTGGAAATTATTGATGTCATGTGATGCATTTTGATGCAGTTGCAACCTGCTTGAATATTTTGGAAGAATATGGTAATATGTCATTCAAATATTGGGGCAAGTGGAAATTACATTAGGTGGGAATTGGGATAAAGTATATCCGACTTCCTACCCAAAATAATAATCATAAGAAGAAATATATCAATATTTGGGTGGAATATATGAGGAAAACAGTATCCTAATTTTTCTTGGTTTTCTAATCGTTGCCACACCAAATAATAATGGAATAGTAACCCCTGCATTATCACCACCACCACCACCTTATCCCATCAGTCTGAGCTAGGCTAATTTTAACAATTGTTTCTTCCAAAATATAGAAATAATGTGATTTTGACACTTCATAATTCTTGAAGGTCCTTCAAATTCAGATGTTTGCTTGGCATTATGATCTTCAGAAAAATAACTAGATTACCTGTATTTGTATATGTATTGTCTTCTTTTCTTAGTATTCTGTTTTTAATGGAAGAATATTTTGGCCTTTGAGATTGAGGATCCATCTTTGGTCACTGATAAATGTTGCCTCTTGATCAGAAATGTCATCTACTGGTCCTCTCAGCGCTCAACTATCAAAGAAGACAGCATTTTTTGGTCTGAAACTGTGGGTTGTAATTGGCATTTGTGTTGGTGCATTTATTGTATCGATTTTGTCTCTCCTATCCTTATGGGTTACATTTCGGAGGAAATCAAGGCGGAGTCTAGACAGGATCATTCTCTCTCAAATCCCCAATGTCTCTAAGGAGATTGAAGTAGACAAGGTGGGGACAAACTTCTTATCTCACAATATCCATGATCATGAAGGGGCTGTCAATAGAAACGGTAAATCATTCAATAAAGGTTCAGAGAAGATGTTGGTTCATCTTTCTAGGAGCAGATCTGGTGATGCAGATAATATCAGCCAGTGCAGCTCAGTTCATCAGCATGACAGAGTTGCTGACTTGCATTCAGGGGAAGAAGGGCGTTCAGGGACTGTGAACATCCGCAATACCTCTTCTTCATATGGACTTGTATCAGCGTCACCTTTGGTTGGTCTGCCTGAATTCTCTCATCTTGGATGGGGTCACTGGTTTACTTTAAGGGATCTTGAGTATGCAACAAACCGTTTCTCAAAGGAAAATGTGATTGGAGAGGGTGGATATGGCATTGTCTACAGGGGGAAGCTTATCAATGGAACCGAAGTAGCAGTCAAGAAGCTCCTCAATAATATGTAAGTTCTATTGCAGATTCCTAGTTCACTTCCTGTCTAATTCTTAGTGAAAATCTAAATGGTTGCAAGTATTTTTAGTATTGGCAGTTACTCTTGTGTTTATACTACTATTTTTTATTGTTTGAATTCATTTTTACAGGGGACAAGCAGAAAGGGAATTTAGAGTGGAAGTGGAAGCTATAGGCCATGTTCGGCACAAGAATCTGGTGCGGCTCTTGGGCTATTGTGTGGAAGGAATTCATAGGTAAATAATCATTGGGGTCTTATTTATTTATTTTTTTTTTCATTTTCCCCCTTTCTTTTGCTTTAGGGTGTATCTGGGTGTCTAAGAAGTCAAAAATCTTACATGGTTGTGTTTGTTTTCCGCCCAAAACTAATAACTTGTTTTGCACCACCCAAAAGGTGCTTGATTCTGTCTAGGATAGCCCCACTCTGTTTACACCCAGATCTTGATTTTGGGTACATCCAAGTGCATCCTTGCAAAATCAGTTACTGTCTTATGAGTTTTCTTTATTATCATAAATCTCACAATCAAATTAATTTTAAAAAAAAGTACATACTTTTCACAACATAAGAGTTTTTAATTACTGGTAAACATATGGTTATACTCGTCCTTTTTTCAAATTGCTTTAGCTGATTATTGTTGAGCCCTTTCCCTTGTGATCTTATGGTAGTGGATTTGATAAAATAGGATGCTGGTGTATGAGTATGTTAACAATGGAAACTTGGAGCAGTGGCTTCATGGAGCTATGCTTCAACATGGCACCCTGACTTGGGAGGCTCGCATGAAGGTCATCACTGGCACTGCAAAAGCGTAAGCCCCTCATTTTCAACTGCATGTGGACTACCTTTCATCTTTCTGGTTTTGTGATCCATGTGGTTGACCTTGTCAGTTTGGAGCTTAACAATTCCGTGGGATTTAATGAGTTAATATAATGGAATGCAGGCTTGCTTACTTACATGAAGCTATAGAACCCAAAGTTGTTCACCGCGACATAAAATCAAGCAACATTTTGATTGATGATGAATTTAATGCCAAGGTTTCTGATTTTGGTTTGGCCAAGCTCTTGGGTTCAGGAGCAAGTCATGTCACAACCAGAGTAATGGGAACATTTGGGTACTACACCATATCTTTCTGTTCTTTTTTCCCCTACGTGGCATCTTAAATGCCTATTTTGCCCTTAAATAAAATGAACCTCTGCCCTACCTTTAATGTGCTCATACTAGTTTTCTTTTGTTATTTCAGTTACGTGGCACCTGAATATGCAAATACAGGAATGTTGAATGAGAAAAGTGACACTTACAGTTTTGGCGTCCTCTTGCTAGAGGCGGTTACTGGGAGAGATCCTGTGGATTATGGTCGGCCTGAGAATGAGGTAGTTTGCCTGCTCAATAAACTGATGGCACTTATCATAATAGAAAGATTAGGCATATGTCTTTGGGAACCATGTGTGCATCCTTATTAATTCTTCTTGGCAGTGGGCAGAAGCCATTCTACTGATCCACACTAGACCTTGGCAGTCTCTAGGAACTTTTATCATTGTTTCTTGTTGTTTCCAAGCTGCATCATTACTTTAAAAAGCTAATCCCCTTTTAGTTGGGTGGTGAAAATCCCTCAACCACAGATGTCAGGATTGGCCTTAGCCTGGTTCGTATCAGGAGAAATAGTTGATCATTGTTGAAAATGTCCCTATTGCATGTCTCTGCTGGGTGAAGAATGAACACACAACTGCTATGTCAAGGGCCAAAAGGTCTACTAGAATCTGAAACATTAGTTTTTGCACAGTGAGGATGTCAAGCAACATGCTCCAGGATTTTCTTGAGTGTGGAAATCCCAGGACCAGAAGCAGTGGAATTGATTCTAATAACAATAAATAATAATAGAAATGATAATAATAATAAAGTGAAATACATTGAAACATTTTTGCAAATAGGGTTTCAAGGTATAAGCAAGACATAAAAAATGTTATGGTGCATTTGGACGTACTCGAATCAAGCAGTTTGACTTATATAATTTTGGCAGAGCAGATGTGATTATCCACAACATAAATTGGAAGTCATATTAGCTGGGATACTGTTTCTCTGCATTTCTGCACCCAAATTGTTGTTAACATCCATCATCAATTCTGAGTTGTCAATAACCTTGGGCAAGAATATCCCGTCTAATTTGGTTTTTTACTTCTGTGCCAAAATAGAAGCCAAACGGTACTTCCAAATGCACCATAGTTACCTCATTTCTACATGTGCAGCATGCAACCCTGGGTATGCTTGTGATAGGTGAATCTTGTGGAGTGGCTTAAAGTGATGGTGGGGACACGGAGGGCGGAGGAAGTCATAGACCCGAACTTGGAAGTCAAACCCACAACAAAATCTCTAAAACGTGCTCTTCTAGTTGCACTCAGATGCGTTGATCCTGATTCAGAGAAAAGACCAAAGATGGGCCATGTCGTACGAATGCTGGATGCGGATGACTTCCCATTTCGTCAGGTGTCAACTCTTTCATATTGTTATCATGTTATGGAATATCAAGGAAACTCTGCTAACTTCAAACAAAATTTCACAGGATAGAAGGAACAGGAGTCAAACTGGAAGTGTTGAGATTGAGTCTTTGAAGGAGAGGTCAGGATCCATGGACATGGATGAAGCGGAGAAATCAGATAGTTGAAGGCTTCCATGCAATTTAAGTTAATGTCTTTTTCTTCCCCTATGGGTTAAAGGCTTCATCAACATTCAACAAATCATAAAAAAAAAGGTTAGAGTATAAAATTCAAGGTTGAACACTTTCAGAGAGGTTTGACATGGGTTCAATTAAGAGTTCTTCATATGGGTGTTTGATTTGACAAGGCAACCATTGCAACTGAAGAAAATATGCCTCAGTAAAAAAGAAAGGGCTTTATCAAGACCGTCTGTACCCGATAACAACATTTTGATGTACATATCTGTTTCGGGTTTTAGTTGAGATTTTCTGCCTTCATTGAATATTTCTTTTACCCTTCCCTCCATTACAGTATCATTCCTTGATTTTGGATTGGCCAGACAAGACTCATTTCTGTTCACTTAATCTTTGTCCCCCTTTCCTGTATTGGTTACTGGAGAATTTAATGAATTATTTATTACTTTTTTGTCTTTCCCTTTTTCTGCTATTGGCTGCTCTTTTTTATTCCTATCTTTCTTTCTATTTTTTATCACATTGATGCCCTCAGAGGTGAATGAGTAATTAATTTTATTACTTTTGGCTTTTGGGTTATGGACCACCTCGGGGGAGCAACTGATTGAAAGTTGAAGATCTTGTACATGCAGGCTGCATGTGTATTAAGTTGTATCCATTGGTAGGGAATAAAGAGAACATGATCCTAATCATTCATTTGGAGGAGCTTGGAGGAGCTTTTTGAGAGGAGTGGATGATTAAGGAAGAAGTAAATTGAAAGCCCTCTCAAAACCTATAGATTTATGTGCAGTGCCCTGAGAGCTTTCTCCCCTGGTGGGAGATTTTCACCTTCGAGCAGACCACATACGGTTCATATGTGGTCCAGCTCGCAGGGCCCACTTGGATACTTTTTCTATCATTGGGCTAGAATGGATGAAAATGTCTCTTTTTGGAAAAGGGCCATGCCGAAAAATCAGTCCAATCAAATTATCCTAGCCCTTGATTCAATAACCTTAAAAACTTCAATTTTCTTGAAGTCATAGATTTTTTTTCTCTTAAGTTCCAATCCAATTGTGAGTAAAGGTTCGTGCTAGATCGTGGGGGAATAAGACTCTGAAAATACCTGCACTAATCAAAGGCGGGCCTGCCCTTTCAATAAGGCCTTGGAGGATTCATATGGATAATGTTAATTTGGAATAAGTGTTTTCTGCAGATCTGCAAGAGGGCTCTGATCTTTAATGCTATATTGTGTTCTCTGGCTGCCCCTCCTTTTGTTTTGTTTTCTATTCTTCTCTCTTTGCTCCTTGTTTTCTTTCTGTCCTTTGTTTTTTCTGCTGTGTAATGTAAAAGACTTATTTCCAATAATAAAAAAAAACTGAAATGCATGAGTTTGTTCACTAATTTTTAAAAAAGGCTCTATATATAAGTCGGACTGTTCAATCGGAGTGAATATTGGACGGTGATCAATCTCTAGGAAGTCTTATGTGATGATGTAGAGTTCCAAATTCCAATACTCATGCACTTAGAAAATGTCCCAGCAAAGTAGTATTGCCTGCCTCAGAAGTTTAACAAAAAGGTGTAGAACACTGCATTTCGTTTTTTTATTGTTACTTAGTCGAAGACAGTCTAATATCTGATCAGTAGAGACAGTGGTTGAAATTTACATGAATGCACTCTAGCCATCTTTAATCTACATGCCCGCTCATGAGATTAGGTTTGAAAAAAAAAAGCACTAGGCATGGAATATTTTACTTTTCTGTTCCCTCCTTTTTGTTCAACAAAGTACTCGTTTTTTTTCTTTCCTCAAATCCTTTTTGAGTCCAGATGTTCCGGTTACACCCCATGAAACTTGTGACCACGTAGTTTACCGTCAAAAACCAACTCTATATTTGGTCTCTAATCTACTTGTATCTGAATGATTGCTTTGGACCACTGCACACTTTACCCCAATCATGCTATTTCCCCTCACTATTTGACAAATGTAGAGCAACCATGATTTGCTGACAGATTCCCCAACAGCTTTGATTGGCGAGAGAATCAGTTCTGATGCACACTATTCTTTCCACTGCTCTGACGTCTTTTTTTTGCCCTTCTTATCCTGACTCTCTCAATGACCGCTACTACTCAAGAGAGGCTTTCGATATGGACCTCTGTCCTTCATTATCACACAAGACTTTTCTGTCCTTTTGGGGGCTTTGTAGGGCAGGTCAGCTGTAGGCTGCAGCTCTCGGTAATCTCATCTTACTGTGAGAGATTCCTTGGATGGCAAGCGCAAGCATTATTGAATTGGGCCCTGCGCAACAACACGAAATGACAAGGGTAAGGGCAATGGCATCAGCATCATCTGCTGCTCTTCATCATCACCCCCTGTGCAAAACGAGGCTCTCTATGATTACCCATGACACTACAAGCATCAGATAATAGTCACATTGCCATTAAGGCAACCACCATTAAAGGGGAGCTACAAGAGCCCAACAGTCCATTTGGGGCCCACCTATGTTGCTCATCTAAGTCTGTATCCACCGTTCTGATAAGGAACCTTGTTTAACGTCTGATTCAAGTTCTTAGATAGCAAAAGAATAGTTAATAAGCATACCATAGAGTTAGTCGAAATTTATGCTATAAGCAAAATAATTAAACTAATTAAGTCATAACACCCTAAAATTACGGCATGACAAAGTGTGACACCTTCTTCTGACCATCCATTACTAGGTGTCTAATCGTATCTGCATCCACAACCATGTTGCCCAAGCATCTGAAGGAAAAAAAGTAAAAAAAAAGAGAGGGAATACAATGTCCTTCCCAACAGGCATTAGATTCCATTTTACTGTATTCATACTTCAAAAGAAGGAAGACAATCTCTCCCAACCATTGGAATATCAGCTACCCATACATCCTCACTCATGTTCAAGTGCCAGCTGCAATCTTCCTCATGGTAGTGGAATCTTTGTCCCTGAATAGTAGAAATGTGCAATTCCGCAAACTCACTTGAAAACATCACACTGCTCACCATCTGCTGGGAACACTGGCAATTGCTCCTCTAGAATACAACGGTATCCAGCATGGTTCCTAGAGTCTGTATTATATTCGATGACATCAAATTAGACACATGCTCTTCCAGATGTTTCTTGGCATCCTGCCTGCCCACATTTGCAATTGCAAGCTTCTCAGGTGGCAGCTCATCCTCCTCTTGAACTGCCTTGTTGTATTTGATGGCCAGGCTCAACATCTCCTGCTTGACAAATGATAAATTTTAATGATAATTTTCCTTTAACATTTTAAACTGGAATTTTCCATAATTTCCCATTTAAAGACAGTAAAAGATAATGCAGGACTTCCATAAAAGGTGCATGTTAGTTTTACCCCAAAACTGTATAAAACATTATCTAGGATAAGTAAAATGAAAGCTAGACCCCTGCAATTTTATTTTCAGATGCTGTTAAGGACTAAGGATACACACACACACACACACATGAAAGTGAGATACAGCCTTACATAACAAGCCAGCATGAATCCCACTTGAATTGAACTTGAAGGGAAGCATGTACATAGGTGTTGTATCAGGTTTTACCCCAACCCAAGCCCTCTAGACTTGTGATCTAGGCCCAAATTATTTACGTTGTTAAAATGCTTGTAGTTGGATCACAACTCTTGGGTGACAGAAGATTAAATGTTACTCAGCCTCCATCCACAAGGACTTTGAATCCCACCTGGCTACATTCATATCTCACATAAGGTGCATCTCGATAGACCGTTACTCATATAATAGTGACCAAGTGAAAGGTATCACAGACCATTAAAGGGATTAGTAGATAGGAGAGGAGGCATTCCTGGAATCAAAGCTTATGTGGAAGATATCAAAGCTAGTAGAAAGGTAAACATGTCAGGTTTGGTATGGGTCCACAGTGGACCTGGACACATACCCAATTTATTTTATGCCCCAGATCCAAATCTAATGGACCCAGTCCCAACTCCTGGCCCAATTCAGCAACCAGAAAAGATTAAAATTTTAACATTTAATGGGCTGTTGCTGACAATTAAAATATTTCCTTTTAAAACCATTAAAATTGAGCGCCAAATAGATCAGGGAGTTAAGATGCTCTGTGGTTGATATTGTGCACACTGTATGAACTATTTATATGCTCAAGGAAGATTGTCAGATACAGTTTCTGTTGCTCTGCCTAAACAGTTATTTGCAAAAATTATAGTGCCACCACAGAGTGCAGAAGCTACGGACACTGTATAGAAGGCAACTGTACATGGATGGGGGTTTGACCATGTGCTGAGATGGGCCAAGAGTCCCTCTTCCAGTTCATGGATATTTGCATAATTACAGTCAAAATTAGGTTATGCTCTATGATGTTGATGTCTTAACTATACTCAGTGGTGTGTAAATGAAGTTGTGGATTCGTTGGCCAATATTTTATAATCAAAGTGGGGAGATAAAGCATTAATAGGGGAGAGATGTGGAATTAATAGGGGAGACATTTGGATGAGACTCTGGTGATGGTAACAATGATGATGGATGGTGATGATAGTAGACCTGTTTGTTGAGTTTCTAACAGACTAACACTATACAGCTCTAATACTGTGTATACATTTTTACCACTTCTTCATCAATACATCTTGTTGATGCCACAAAAAGGGTGCGGCAACTACAGTTTATTCAGTTCCTCTTAAAAGTTTATCATTTTAGAGAGCGGGCAAAGTAAACCTACAGGCATGTCCATAGCTATTCAGTTCCTCTTAAAAGTTTATCATTTTAGAGAGCGGGCAAAGTAAACCTACAGGCATGTCCATAGCAGTAAACCTACTTTCAGGCTTGTGGCTAGTGACGCGGGACCAAAAAAAAAAAGGAGAAACCCCAGCTTAAGAATAAAGAAGGCCCACTCATCAAGTAGGCCACAGGCGCAGAAATACAACCGGTGATTTGAGTGAAATTGTTCATTCCAGATTGAAAAGGCAGAACCTACCAATCTATGGCAAGTCATGGTAGCAATTAGATGATTGGAAAGTTCTAACTGTATAAAATCCAAAAGTTTACACTCGAGTACAATATTGCATAGACAGGAGATAATTTTCCTTGTGTCTGCATGTGTACTGATGAATGTATGTTGAAAAAGGGTCCATGATTTCCTTACATTAACCTTTCAAAAATAAAATAACAAATTTCCTTAAGAAACAAAGCTGTTCGATTTCCCTGCAAATTTAAATTAATGCCATGTTCTTGCAAATGTAAAAAAAAAAAAAAGAATTAAAAAAACTCCTATGGTGAAGACCACGCTCTGATGTGAATCTCACCAACAAAACCACCAGCAGAACATGAATTCTCTTCCTAGTGCATGAAAGTGATGTTTTTTCCATCTTGAAATTAGTGAAATTATAAAGAAAAACAATCGCCTGATAAAGATGCCAAAAAAAAAGGTAGGAGCCAAAGACTAACCTGGACAGTCTGTTCATTGGTTTTGGAATGGGTATCAAAGCGTTGGAGAATCAAGCCATCAGTCCACTTCTTTTTGTGTAGGTTCAACAACATCTTCTCCTCAAGTTCGTTCTTCCTGTAATTGATGGCTATTGAGTAGTAATGCCGATTTAGCCCATGGATCAATGCCTTGTAAAGTCATAAAAGAAAAGAAGAGAAGAGTCATCAGAGAGACATTATAAGGATTCTTCTCAAGTCGCACAAGTCAAGGACCTCACCTGAATGGATGGCTTGTTGAGATGTCCAAGGTTCGACGTTGTCTGACGAGGCTCTTGGCCAAGCATCATTGTCTGTGGGTTGATCAAACGGAAGGCATCAATCACCACCTTCCCTTTGACGCTCTGGATTGGGTCTACCACCACCGCCACAGCCCTTTGATTCAAAGCTTCAAAACTCTGAATGTAACAACTGAATTTAAAGATCTTTCAAATAATAATAATGATGATGATGATGATGATGAAGAATTTAAAGGCCGGGTAGTTTCAAAAATATTAAAAGTCAGTGGCGTGATGACATGATTGCTCCACATCTCTAGCTCTCACTGACACATACACAACACAACCACGCTCAGATACATCAACCATACCGACCCAGAAATTGTAATTTTCGCGAGTGATGTGCATAATCAATTTCTCAGTGTGAAAGGCAAGGTGACTCATCCAAGGAGACTGTATGCTTTCTTCATTTTTGCAGCCTGAAGTACCAGACAAGATCAATTGATAAAATGCATTATATATAGGAATGATGTATATCAGAACCATGCTATATGTGTGTGCCACATCCAAGCCATGCCTGGATGTGCCCCATCATGTAGATGACCTTGCTGGAAATCAAGC
This sequence comes from Persea americana, assembly GCA_029852735.1. Taxonomy (NCBI): domain Eukaryota; kingdom Viridiplantae; phylum Streptophyta; class Magnoliopsida; order Laurales; family Lauraceae; genus Persea; species Persea americana. Next base: position 14,900,977 of record CM056814.1, read on the forward strand.
GGGTCCACTCATCAGATGGGCCATGTGTTTTGAATAAGGATTGTTTGAAAGTTCTTTTAAACATCCGCTCCTTTTTTTTTAGTGATGTGGGCATCTCCGAGGCCTTTGACCCATCAGGACTAATCCCCTGGGTGGCACTCGCTAAACCCACTCAAACGCACAACTGGCAAATCTGGTGCAAGTTTCAAACACAAGACCTCAGGAACAAAAATTGCTGACCATTCAGCTCAGTTCATAATCTGTGACATTCTAGCTGATCATTCAGCTATACATCAATGGCCCTCCCCTCCTGTCGAAGCAAACCAATAGAATTTTTGAAACAAATGAGAGGTCACAAGACAACTCTATCCCATAGGAAACAAAAGAAAAGCACCTAACAATAATGAGTTTCAAACACAAACAAAAAATGCAGCAAATAAATTCCAGAAATTGATATGAACAAAAATCTCAAAACACTGTATAGCTGAACAATCAATAACATTCCAACTATTTCTTTCTTTAAATATGTACATATACATATACACATATAATAAAGATTATATCTTCCCTAGCACCAGTAGTTATCAAAAAAGCAAGAAGAAATAAGTATGAACCTTGAAACAATGAAGTGTAAGACTCAGCCGGGCAAGGGCAATAGCCAAACCACATGTTTACATGTTTAAGAGGTGCTGAACCCATAAACCGATAGAAAAGGTCCCACAGCCATGTGAAGAGAAATCTCTCCATTCCAATTAGAAAATATCAATGCAGTTGGCATAGAATGAGGGGCCTCAGTCAGGAGAGTACTAGATCTTCACGTTGCCTATAAAACTCGCAGAGTTGCACTGGGAGGCGGCGATGGAATCATAACAGAGAAAACACCAAGCAGAATAACACAATAATCTGAATAGCCATTGACATGGTCAAACATTACATAATATAAAGACTGTCCTTACAGTGTCTTCTGAATGATGGGATTAAAAAATACATTCCCAACAAGTATTCAGCCACATTTCTGCAAACTAACCATACTAGATTTGTTGGGTCTTTTCCAGACTCTTACTTCCAGCCAACTAGGACACACTTACAAAAGACTCTTAACAATCCTAAATAGGACTTCTTAATGCTTACCAAATAAAACATTAACTATTGACTTCTCCTAGGGCTCTTAATGGCTACCAACTAGATTTCTTGTGTTTTATGCGTTTTGTTGTTTCCCTTTCCTTTAAATAAAATTTATTGTTACTGATAAGAAAACAAAAAAGGCTCCTAATTAATAGAAAGCAATCCACTTAAGTCACTCCTAACTAATAGGAATGAACAGGAAAAAAAAAAAAAACACTATTTGACAGCTTGAGTTAAATTTTTTATCGTGGCCACACATGTTCTCCTGTCTTGAATGTCCCAAAGCTTGCACATGTATCAACCATACTTAGAAATGCCGAGGAAGGCCCTTGCATGGATTTATACATGCCTTTTCCAACTAAAAATAGTCCTCACAAAAATTTTACTATCACAATCATCACAGCCTTGTCCAAACCATGTTGGGTTATTTATCTTGGTCCGAATTCTTGGATAGGTTGCACTTCTTCAGACCTATCCTTACTACTTCCATCCATGTCTTCTTCTGCCTACCCCTTTTCCTTAAGAGGCTATCAACCTGAATAAAGAAACTTCTCCCCACCGGCGCTATTCTTGGTCTGTGTTGACATGTCCAAACCATCTCAAACAAGTCGCTCTTAATTAATCATCTATTAATGCTACCCCCTCAATGCTCCTCAATGCACACATTTTTTATTCTATCTTTCCTAGTTTAACCACACATGTTTCTATACGTTCCCACCTTCGTCACACTCATTGGCTTCAATTCTCACAAGAGTTACATCTCGGTGCACGTCGCCACTGAAGTTGCAGTTTGTATATTTTTTCTTTGTGTGACTTACCTCTCTTGGGTCTCACTTTAGTCCAAAGTAAACTAACTTTTTGTAGAAAGAGAATAGAGAGATATGAAGTTGCTATGCATGGGAGATGTGGACCAAGGCTTCACATATGGACCTTGGTCCAAGCAATGGGCCCATTGCATATGCTCCACTTCTGGTCCAGCTGATCTAACTGGTGGGTTCAACCTCATGTGCAGTTTTGATGTAGAACCATCAGTGCGCAAAGCAATTGCATAAGGAGATAGTTAGGGTCTACCTTTGATCCATATGGTATGGGAAAATATTTACTTTTCTGAATGAAAGCGAAAATTATTTCTAATCACAATATTGTACAAACATTTACTTGGAACGAGAAAAGGGGAAAATCTAAATTTTTGGTTTATTCAACAGAAAATAATTCTAGCAAAACCTCTCTCTCTCTCTCTCTCTATATATATATATATATAGACACATACATACATACATATATATATATATATGTATATAGTAATTCCATTTCAAAAAATATCAACAGAGAAGTGTATGAACGATATGATTTTAGATTAACTCATTTTCCCCCTAATTGTCGACTCAGTTCATAGATGTGGCTTTCAAACTGTACTTTGCAGTTTGTATAAAAGCAGCAACCTCATGTACCTGACATCCTCTTGGCCTAGGTGATCTACATGGGGGGCTCAACCTGTTGTGCTACTTTGATGCGGCACAGGCCATACCAAAAACAAATGCATAAGGTGACATGCACAGTCTAGCTATAATCTCTATGGAATATGCAAATTATTCACCTGTAAACTGTTTTTTAAGGAACAGAAAGAAGAAAACACAGAAGTCTAACCTAACTATTCAAAAACTTAATAATAAACTTATCAATTTAAGATTATGGTAAAAAGTGCACACAGGCGATGATTTTAGATACTGGGAATTAATAAACATTAATATACATAGTACAAAAAATTAATTCAACTGTACCTGCTGGGTATTTATGTCAACGCCAGAAAGCCAACAGCCAAAGCCAGGATGGGAATGGTACCATCCCACCACCATCTCGGGCCTGCCACAGCATCCAGCAAAGGAAGACACCAAAATTATAATAATTAGTTTGGTTAAAAACAAAGTTCGAATGTTAGACAACAACTACAACAGTCATTTGCAAACACGCACACACCCCCAAAGTTAGCACGACTCAATTGAGTTGCATGCGACTCTGGCAAGCTGTATTGTTAACGGTGGTGACCGAGTTGAACAAAGTTGCTAGGATTTAATGCTAGTTTCAATCAATGTCAAATTCATTGTGGCCAAAATTGTAATTCCAAGCTGATCAAAGCTTAACAAAATCATTTTAAAGAAAGTTCTATACTAGCATTTTAACAAGATACCGCCATAGATCAGAAGATGGTGCAATTCATGCAATAAAAATAAAACACCAAAGCTTCAAAAGGCCCTCCAAAACTCATTCTTAACAGTTGCAATGTTTGGATCATAGTCTTCAGAGTGGATTTCCTAGATGAAGCAGTCGAGGGGAAACCTACAATTTATAGTAAGATCATTCTTATTAATGCCAAAACTCACAGAAATCATATTAGTATATATGTGGATGGATATACTCCACAAGCTCCGGGATTGGAGAATAAAACTAAGGTTGTCTCAGTATGCAATCATGTGCTGAATCTACAGGTGCAACAGAAAGAAACATGATTCAATTGAAAATAAAGAAAAAAAATCACAAACTCAAAACCACCAGAACATTTGAAATTGAAAACAGAGGCGAGCAATAAAATCACAAACTCAAAATAACCAGAACATTTGAAATTGAAAATAAAGGCGAATCTCTCATCAGCGAAACTGAATTCAAGAACAGGGAAGCAGGAAATACCTGCCAGTCTGCTTGAGCATGTCGAGCATGTTGGTCTGAAAGACATGATCGACAGCCTCGACACTGACGCCGGTCCCGCTCTGCGGCATCGCGAAAACATCCACAACACGAACCGTGTACTCATCGACAAACTCTCCCAGCATCAATCCCATGACCTCCATGGGGACCCCAGCCCTCCCTGTTCCATCCAAAAGTTGAAAACTTTTATAAAAAAAAAAAAAAAAAAACCCTAGAACACAGACAATTATAGAATCAACAAGAAAACCTAATTGATGTGATTAGAAGGGGAGAATTCATAACAGTAAGCCAATTAGAGGATCTATATATGAAACCAACCAACCAACCAACCAGAGTGTGAATTTCTGAAAGAAAAAGGGGAAAGTTTTGAGCTTTGAAACAAAAAGAAAAGGCCCTAGTCTTGAAAGAAGGGGAAGAAGGAGAGAGTATGAGGAGAGATTGAATACCATGTTTGAGCATCTTGAGGAGGGCAAGGGAGGAGATGTAGACCTGCTCAGAAGTGTCAAGGAGGGGAGAATCTGGATGAGGGTGACTCATCCCACCTGCACCTGAGAATATCCTCTGCAATCTCTCCATCGATCAGATCTCTCTCTCTCTCTCTCTCTCTCTCTCTCTCTCTCGCTCTCCTCCAATTGTTTAACTTATATGATGAGGAGTTTTACTAGGCGGGTCGACCTGCTTACCTATTTCTTGGATGCTATATTTTTCTGTAGCATGGGTCCATTTGTTTTGAGGGAAGATGGGAAAACCTAGCTCTGTTCATGGGCTGTGTCGGGCTGGGCTGAGGATATATAGGCTCGGCTCAACTTTTGAAACTCAGGCCGGCCCAACATGGGCAGTGAATGTTGGGTCGAGCCTAACCGGGTTTTTTTTTATCACTCCTTTGGGCTTTCTAGAAATTGTTTGAAGAAATTTGAATTAAAGAATTTGTATTTCGGGCCAGGGCGGAATGGAGTTTGGGCTTTGTATCTAAGCGAGACCTGAATATTAAATGTGACAAAGCTAAGCCCAGTACAAAGCGAGCTGGGCTGGCCCTTGAGCATGTCTATATAGGACCTATCACATCTCCATTCTCCAGTCTCCACCTTATATAGGTCTCAAATACATATATGCCGTGTCATAATTTCAAATTTTCAGCACATTTGCTTTTTGGTGGAATTTCTACAGGCGATACTATGTCTCCTAAGACATGAATTCTCTTAATTCCAGCAAAGAAACAAGCCATGTATGTTTTCTCATTAACCACTTAAGAATAATCTTTGTTCTTTTTCCCCCCTTTGGTATGTACTTACACATCCCCACACGATTTTATATTTGTGGAAAGGGGAGATGCTACACCAGTGGGCTATCAGTGAATTAGCTAATAATCCTTGGTTGGAATCCTAAGAATTCAATATCATGAAAACAAATGAGGCCTACAAGTAGATTGTTATAAATGCTTGCTTTAGTGAGTGATTCATACCAAATCATACTTGTCTATGTACATCTAACCCAATACGAGACTCTAGGCAAACTTACAGTATATAAGTATGAGTTGGTGCCGATCATCATCTCCCACTTCCTGGATATAAATGGCTGATATTGAGAAAATGGACAGTCGGGCACGGAGACAACCGTGAGCACAAAAGCAAGCTCATAACTTTTATCGAACTCCAAATTAAATTAGATCTAATCTGAATAGAACTTTTAATTAAATTAAATGTTCAAAACTTCAAAATCTAATCACAACTTAAATGGGCCTGTATTTAAAGGTCTTGATTATGAGCCTGTCAAACTTGTATGGTCTTGAAGAGCCTATTGTCACACACTTACATTACTCATCCAAAATGGGCAAAAACTCAAGCCCACTTCCCAGCTTGTGTCAAAAGAACCAGGACTTGTAAAAGGATCTAAAACATTGAAGAGACTTGCGGATGTCTCCAAGCTTTCTAGATTGAGGCACAAGTTATAAATTTAGCCGTTAGATTGAGTAGAGATATATAGTAAAGTAGAGTATTCCATCGAATTCTTTAGTCATTAGATTGGAACACTATAACAAATTTGACTGACTCATTTGTAACAAATATGCTATCTAGTGTTAAGTTAATGTATTTCTGAGCCAACTTGTGTCAGAAATCTCCACCTGGGCACTTAAAATTTCTACAAGATTATGCCCTATGTTCCTGTGTTCCTGTTTTCTAGGACAAGTGGATGTGGACATTACAGGAGGCTCAACTTCTCTTACAGGAACGTCCTTTATTCTTCTAAGGTCTTTTGCTACGGGATTCTCTAACTTAATTACTTCTGCCACAGGCCTTTCTACTAGAATCTCAGTAGTCCAGCAGGGATGTCCTCACTTCACGAATCTGTATGACTGATCTCATGGGCCACAATAGCCTCCTAGCCTTTCAGATATGCTTGGGTAATGGTGTTTCCAGAGGTAATTGACAACAATCACATCCCAAATCCTATATGCTGTTTGTGGTCCCTCCAATGGATGTAGTGGTTAACCTGAATCTGAAAGTAGTGCAATGGGAAATATTGGATATGTAGAGGTAGGGGCTCTGATGCCAGCTATGGCGTTGAGAAGCTTCTTAGGTCTGGTTGGCCACTGAATGGTTATTGATTGATATGTTGGGTCTCTTTCTGTCTATTTTGATGGAGATACCAGATGTGCACTGGGTTTGGCAAGTTGCATTGAAGGATCTTACTGCTCTCAAGGAGCCTAATTAGCTCACAAGCTTTATTTTTCGGCCGGCTGGATTATGGGCTCACTTTATGGGCCTCAGCTTGAGCCGGCCTATTTAGTAATAGTTAGCTCATTTAAGAAATCAACTGAGCTTAACCAAGGCTTTGTTCAGCTCAGCTTGGCTCATAAGGTGGCTTAGCTTGACTCAAGCTTAGCTTGTTATATCACTTATGTTAGATTGTATGACATCTATCCTGTGGATAATACGGATAAACTGATTTATTTTATTAATTAATTTATATTTTCATACTTCATTCATGAGATGAATGGTATTTTATTTTATATTTGCATATGACCAATACAAAATGACATGATAGTTCATGAGATGAATCGGAGCCCACAATTATATTAGATGTGATCCATGTGTTTGGATGAGATCCACATATAGGAGACATATATCACAAATCTTATACTTAAATTAATTCACAACCAATGATGAGATTGGCTGTGAATTACTATCAGATAGTGTTATATGTTTCGATCATCAGAGTGTAAGACTCTGGATCATCGTGTTAGTACATTGGATGTACTGAAGGATCATGAGTAGTACATTGTATAAATCTGTCTTTTGATCAAAAGACTGCTCTCATAATTCCCAAACAATATGCTCTTAATCCTAAGAGATTAATGGACTCAAGTTTCTACTATACATTTACTTTGAGTCATCAATTAGTGAAGCCAATTGTAGGTCAACAACTCGATGTCTTAAGTACGTGGTAGTGGGGTTGTGGAAACATATAATTTTCAAGATGAAATCTATCCTCATAAATATTCTCTTGTGCCAATTAATGGATTTTATCATTAGTGAGTGTGCACCAATTTCAATTAAAAGTTACATGGATGGTACTGATAATTACCATGATTAATTAGGTCATAAGGATAATAAAATATGGATCTAATTTGGTTGGACATATTTATTTCAATAGATCTATTAATATATTTTATGGAGGAGCCTCTTTGTAGTAATTGGGAAGTTTATGATCTCCTTGTAATTATTCCTAAGAGCGGAGTGCAATTGCATTTAATTAGTGGACTTATTTACAATTAACTGTGAGTTCGGAATTCAAATGAGATGTGGGGTCCAGATTCTTATTTGGAACCAGATTCTAATGAATCCCTAGCGGTCCCCATGCTAACCCTAATAAGAGAATGCTACTAATTTTATTAGAAATCTTAAGGAAATAGGAGTAGGATACTTTCTAAAAATATAAGTAAGACTTCTATGGTCTAAGAGAAGCTGTGCCAAAAACTATAAATAAGAAGTGAGGGTTAGAGATCTTGACACGCAATAATCTCTCAAGTTTCTCTCTCTTTCTCCTCTCTCTCATATGGTTTTCTACTAGAGATCTAGAGTTTTCTTCTACTTAGATATCCCACAATTCTCCTTTAAAAGTTCTCTAAGAGGGTCATAGCGTGGAAGAACACAAAGGCAAGGAAGATCAAATGATTGCAAAAAGAGTTTTCGTAAAGATCAAGTTCTCGATTAGAACATAACCGAGCTCCAAAAGTATAGATATATTATCTATTTGAATTAGTAGATCTGGTTATGCTTGTTGTTTATTTATCTATCATCTTGATAAATGTTTGATCTTAATACATGAGATTAGGGTTTTAGATCTTGAGCTTAGATTCTTTGCCTTATGGATATTTGATCCTTACATCAAGTAATTCAAAAAGTTTGAATATCTGTCCACGAGGCCCACCTACTTCAAACAACTTACACCCAGCACCATCCATGAGCACCTATTGTAAGCACCTGCTTGTGGGGCTCACTTGGGGCTATACCAATTATGGGAGTGGTTGGAGATCGAAAAATCTAAATGAAACCTAAGATTATAGAAAATATCAATCCCATTAGATCATCTTACCCCATTTTCTTCCCAACGTTATGTTATATCACAGGGGTCCCATTTGCTGGATAAAGGAGGGTGCTCACAAGTGCAAAGAAAGTTCAATAGTTTCTGAAGTGTCCAAATATGCTTCAAGAAGAATCTCTATGAAAGATATGTACCCACGATATTCGGATCCTCAAAACTTTTTTATTTCTGCAGTCCAAACCCCCAGATGAATTGGCTGTTCACTTCATCCAGCAGAGTTGGGTCCCTCAGACACTATTTGCTTTATCTTATTATGATGAAGAGAAACACTACTAAAGTAAGTTATGATGTGGCCACTGAGCTTGACAACCACATGTTAAAACAATGTGGATAGCCATGGCAATAATGCAGGTTTCAAGATTTTAATCCAAATCAGGTTTGGGGCAAGTTCGTATTTGTTGTTGCTGACTCACCCTACACCCTTTCCTTTTATTAGGTGGTGTTGAACTCCCATAGGTGCTGGATTTAAAACCCAAACATGACTTACTTCAATTCTGTTATTTTTCAAAAAAATCAAACAAGATCAAACTCAACTTGGCCTGTACTATCACAAGGTGGGTTTGGTGTATAGAAAAAAATAATCATGAGCTCGTCACAGGTCAAATTAGGCATGATGCATAAAGCAGGTGTTCATCCGGTCAGGTTTGGATCAAGCTGTCATCCCTAAACATGGAAGTCAATAGATATAAAAAAGAGAAACAATTTAATGAGAGAGGCATGGTACAACAACGACCAAGATCAATCCCAGCTATAGGGCTAATGGTGAGGGACTTACGTGAGTGTTTGGGTGCGTGAGTACTTACCTTAAAAAATGAAAAAGAAAAAAAAAATGTAGTGATGTATGAATTTGAATAAAAAAAAATATCAAAGTTAAAAATGGTTTAATAACCATTCTCTTGCATCTTTACTTCATTTGATTTACCCCAAAAAAACATCAGTTCCCATTCAGATGAGGTCAAACCCAGGTTCCAAGCTAATGGGTCATCATCATCCTCATAGCTGAGGGACAACCAGCCTGGATGGTATTGAGGTGTAGAGTACACTTGGCTGGAATAGGAGAGCAACAAACTTATGGGGGCATCAAAGAAATTCATGAGGACAACCACTGAAGAAATGTTATTAAAGACAAAGATAGAAGAATGATCCTGAAGCAGCTTTGCTTTCGTCAGTGAGGAAAAAGGGCGGAACAAGGAAGAGAACAGTTGGGAGAAAGGAGTTGGTAGGAGCGATGGTGCACAGGGAGAAAGGAGATCATATCTTTATAACATCTTAGTGAAAAAGGGACTTTATGACTACCTACCATCTGTAGCATCACAAGTGGTTATATTTCCAACTTCGGATGGCTTGAATCAAGATATAAGAAGGTTTCAAGTGAAACTCTGTAACAGAGTTTGTGCCATCAAAGAAGGGTTTTTTTTTTTTTCATTCCTTTTTTGTCTATTTTTGCTTGGAGTTGAACTATTTGGCAAAGTCTTGAGAAATGTCTGATGCAATTAGCTTTTGAGTCTTTTACCTATATTTGGCAAGTATTATATATATGATATAGATCTATGGATAATAGGCCTGTGTAGAATTTAGTTGTTTCTTTTTAACAAATTCGGGTCATATAACTTTTATAATATAACAAATTTATTTATAGTACTTTTACACTAGAATAAATTTGTTTGTACCACTGCATTTTATGACAACTTTGTGCATACACCCTTTAAATTAGGGCCCCCTTCACCTGAGCATTGGCGCTCATGATAAGGCAAGCACCGTTTCTTGTGGGACCTACCTAGGGGCCCCACATGATCGTACATGGTGACGGAGGCTTGAATCATCATTCTAATCATTTGTTTAACGGCTGATAAGTTTTCATGTCCAAAACGAGTACATAATCGATCCAACAGTCCAGTCCATTTGGATGAAGGTCAAACCCGAGACCGATGACTATCAAGGAAGTCTCTGTTTTACGGTCCACTCGGATGGATCACCAAATGGGCCCCACTAGGTATTTAGGGACCAATGGTCGCCTTATTATGAGAACTTGGCCCACCTGGGGTTTATCCTTTAAACTATGACAACTATGCTTTTTTAATTGAATAAGACATACTAAATAGTCTATTTTTAAAAAGGTTTAATTGAAATAACTCTATTTTAAACAAATTTATTTGAATCAGATCTATTCCAAACAAACAAAACTTCCCAAAGGAGCCCTTCTTTTATTAAAATCTATTTTTTAAAATAATGTCATTCATTTCCTGTTTGTTTGGAAGAATTGTGAGAATTCTTGTCAAGAGAACTCTAAGAATCTCAAATGTTGTCCCCAAAGTAGAATTTCAAATGCTTAACCTCCCTCAAGCATTTGAAATGTTGGAATTCTAGGGATTCACTAGGTTAAAAGTGTCTTTTCATGTGGTATGAAATCTTGAATTCTTACATCAAACAGAGTATTTGAAATGCAAAAGAGACAAGATGTCACAACATGTTAGAGATTCTCAACAGGCTCAATTCCTTGTCAGGAATGCTTTTAACCAAACAGGCCCAACCAAATTTTAGTCTAATAATATCTTGTCCTTGAGTATATACTATTTACCATATATGAAGAACGCATAAACACCTAATTTTTTATTCATGTACGTGTCGCTTAATTTTATAGTGGGACTAGGTAACTATTTCTATACGATTATGCCATATCTCATATAAGTGGAGGGTATTTATTTTGTGCAATTACGACTTTTAATAGGCGAGCTTCATTGAAGTTCCACTTGAATCCCTCTAATGAGTCCAACGTAATCAGAGTACTGTGGATTCTCGTTCATCAGAAGATAGACTTTTCCCCCCTTTCTAGCCTTGCAACTTGTGAAGTGTGCAGTAACACAAGATAAGGGAAGTTTGTTGTGTACAATTGTTTCTTTTGACTAAGAAGGAGATAGGCAAGGGTATTGAGTTTCATAGCTAAGGGCCTGTTTGGATGTCTACAGAATAAAATATTTACAAATTTAAATATTGCAAGAATAAAATAGTATAGAATACAATAATGCAATATTATAACAATATAATATTTTTACTGTTTGGCAATTTTTGAAGAATATTACATATTTTAAATTGAGCAGTTTGGAAGGTGTTATGATTAAAATAAATTACATTATAAGAATACTTTTTATTAAATATTTTAATTTATATGTAATTAAGCACATCTAGATAAAAAAGTAATGTGGTAAAGTAAAGTTTAACTTTCATGTTTTTACCATAAGTTATTTTTCTTTTATCACATAAAACCATGGTAAAGTAAAGTCAATAAAAAAAATAACTGCATACTTTATAATTCTCTCTCTCTCTCTGAGTTTACTTTACCACATACTTCATCTGACCTTACTTTACCTCACCTTTAACCATGATATGACATTAATCTTTGTTTCACTTTACCACACCCGTAAACAAGTCATTTTTTACTTACCATATAAAACTACGATAAAATGTGATAAAGTAAAGTAAAGAAAAGAAACTACTTTACCATTCCTTCCCACTTTACTTCACCATGTACTTTATCTCACCTTTACTTTACTACACTTTTACCGTCCTGTGAGATTTACTTTTACTTTACTTTACTTTACCGTATATGTAATCATACATATTATAATGGATTTGGTGAACTAAAATCTTTACTTTACTCTACCACTTTGTAATAGTCATTTTAAAATATTCTTATCTTGTAGAAAGTTTTCTAAGAGGGAGCTGTAGGAGAGAATATTGAGCTTTTTAAAAGAAAATAATTTTTTCTTTAAATTTTTCTTGAGTTACCAAACGCACAAGATTTTCTTCTTTAAAAAATGAAAGATTATATTTTATAAAATATTATTTTATTTTGTTTTCTTTTGAATCCAAACAGGCCCTAATTATTCCTATTAAAATCTCAAGGCATTAGTAGATGCGGCAGAAATATTCAAGTGGAACTTTGTTGACGCACATTCCACGGCACGCCCATTTAGCACCAAGTCATTCCTTTTGGAACATAAACTTGTAACCGAATGACTCTAATACTATATGAAGTTTCTTTAAAGATGACTTTTATTGCATTTAAAAAACACCATAAAGATACTTTACAAAAATAAGTTCACTTTACTAGAGCAAAGAACTCTTTTTGTTATAACAAGGCTCATGCCTGACCTATGGCTTTACATGAGGCTCTTCTGTTTAAAACTTCAAATGTAACATTTACATGCCTCTCTCGAGTTTTTCGTCATGCCATCAGTAAATTATTATTTCTTGAGGCCATCAGTGTTGATTAAGCATTATGATGGGGCTAACAAAATTAGCATGGGCCCACCTATTGGTTATTCCGATCATTCACAACGTGGCCTCTAGTGGTGGATTGGAGAAACTCAAAAGGTTTCCTCTTCAGATGATCCTAACCATTTAATTATGTTGCACCAACTACAGATTAGACCCTCCTATCGTTAAAAAAAAAAAAAAAATCAGCCGAGGTGGGTGCGCCCTTGAAAGACCTGATTGACATGCACGGTAGTGAACTCAACTACTCGCATGAAAAAATATCACTTGCACACGTCGGGGAGACACTGGGGAATCAAATGCTAGATAGTCAGGTGACAATGGAACTCCCAACCACTGGACTACAGGATGGTGAAGACATGGTCCATTCCACAATGAGGCCCGGCCAAGAAACAGCTTGCATACAGCAAAAGGTGATGGCTCCTTATCTACGGTTACTGGCTCTTCTTACCCTAGAAGAAAACTATTTGTGGCTTATGTAAGGTCGCCATTTCCAAGGAAAGGGAGGACACAAGGTGATATTCCAGGGACAGGTTGCCCAATGGCCATCAACATCAAGCTCATTTATGCTTATTAATCTTTTGGCTGTGACTTCTACCAGCAGGAAAAAATTTCTCTAATAGACATTTGTTAACAACAACAGAAAACGCATTTTATTGGAAAAAGGTCATACATCCTTTTCTGCAAAAGCATACGCTATGGCACACCACAGAGATGGTCATTACAAGCTCTTGTCATCGTCATAAATCCTCGAATGAATTTTCAATTTTTGAGTTTTCACTCTTGAATTCTCAGGGAGTACAAAATGAGGCCTAAATGAACAAACTAACTTAGAGATCTATACTTCAAAAAAATTTCAAGTTTGCAGGATGAACTTCTCTGGTGCAGAATACATGGTAAAGAGATGTTGTGTAAAGGGCCTACTACAAGAATTTGTTAGATTAGTCTTACAAAAAAAAAAAAAAAAAAAAGCTCCTAAATTAAAATCATTGCCTTTGATCCGATAATCATTCATGTGGAAGGACTAGTGGACCAAGAGTCCAAATTTGAGAGTGCCGGTACTCCTCCAAAACTTTTGAAAACTCCTACATAATTTAATCCATTTGATATAATGGCCTTTCCGGAATTAGTTTGTTAAGAGAGTGCCCTTCAGAAGAAAAAAAAAATGTCCTGAGTGGGCCCGTCTAATAGGTACATAACCTCCACTCAATGTGCTACGATAAGGATTGTATTACATCATTATCATTGTAGAAATCTCCTAGTGTATCTTTGATATTTGGGTTAAAACATCAAAGAGAAGCTAAATTAAAATAAACTTTGTTATTGGTCTTTCCTTTTTTATTTTCCGCTTGGATATATGGGTGAGTGGTAAGAGGCTTATGAGACAGCCCACCCACCCAGGGATTGATCCCTGAGCAAAAGTGTGAGAGGGGATGTCCTTCCCACTGGACTGTATGGTCGTTTTCAATTTTGGTCATTTTCATTGGGTGCATCTGTATGCCAAAAAGGAGGTGCAGTCAAATAATGAGCTTGTATGTTAGAGTTTTAAGTTTTGACAAAGGGGCTTATAACTAGGTTCCAACATAAGATTATTTAAAGGAAATAGGCAGAGATGAGCCTTATTTTTTTTAAGATCTAATTTACTAGGATGATGATTGTGTATTCATTTTCCGTTTCTCCTTAAATTCATTTACAACTAATTGAGAGATTAGTTGATAACCTTTAAAGGATCTTCAACTTAAATGTTTTTAGGAATGTATGTTTTATAATTTTTAAGAATTCAATTCCATGCAAATGGATGGGCACTCAAAGTTCAATTTCAAAACGATATAGATTTTGACTACTTTTAACGTTTCCCTCTCCCTCTCTCTCTCTCTTCGTATAAACTTATGTGCCCGTGCACGTGCACATGTGCTATTCAAGTCCCTAACCAACACAACCTACTATGCTGAGCGAGATATCTCACCACTAAGCTATCGGGGCTCTAAAATATATTTATATACTTATCAAAGTAATATAATATTTGATCAAAATATTATTTTCTCAATAGTTTTATGGTTTTTTAAATATCGATAAAATCTACAGTTATAAACTTGTACTCACAAGGAAATTGTGATAACCTTGTGGAAGAGAAAGCTACCAAAATTATTTTTAAGATAAGATATAACATATATTCATTTAATTTTTTAACCATTCAAAAATTTAGTTTATTTTTTGCAACATTTTTCAATAAAATCTCATATAAACTCCAGTTTTAAAAATATTAAAACGATAACTTCATGGGAAAGAAAAGTTTATAGTTATCCCCATCCCACCTTTAGCACATTCAACCTTTGGTGCCATTCTTATCTTGTGGGTCCCACTTGTGACGATCAAGGGATGATTGAATTTGAGGAGATAGAACTAAGTCATGTGATGATGTGATCAAGCACCAACTGGAACGATTCGTTCGTACGTGACACTAGCGGCCATTTAACGTGGGGGCGTGAATCATGTTGCAAGATGTGGTCGCCGCCCCACGTGCGCATGGCAAAGAGAATGGGAGGAAGGAGAGAGGGAGGAGATTTTTGGCAATAGGAGTTTTTATGTTTGGCCCCTCTTGTATCATATATAAATATATCTATATATATATATATATATATATTTATGGGGGTTCTTCTGGTGCATCTATCCCTCATCATTTTGGTGAGGGACACTTCCATAAAAAGAAGTTTCAAGTACAAAATATACTTTTCAATACATAGGGTGAAGTGCACTTGTACAGAATAATAAAAACAAAAGCATGAAAAGATTTTCACGCTTTGGAAATCAAAAATCAAGAAGAGGAAGAAGAATCAGATATCACAACATGAACAAATCAAAAGAATCTTTTTTTACGAGTCTCAGATGGTACAGGCAACTTCTCAAATCACATTCCCTTTAATCACATACAAACCCTAAAAAATAAAATAAGTAAGGAAATAGAGAGAAAAGACTCAAAATACAGAAAAATGAGGTGGCTGTAGAAGATTCACACCTTCAGATACGTTGCCGTTGCCAGAAAACAAATGAAAAAGATTACCGTTGGCATTCCCGGAAGATGTGGTTGTCCATCTGAAAACTCTCATCTCAAGCCAAATTTCCAAATCCTCCTTACCCTTCTAGTTTTCCAAATCCTGCCTTTTTGGGGATTTCGAATACCTGGAATTACAAAAGCCAACGAATTCTTATAAAGAAACATAGAATTCCTGATATGAATTTTGAATTCCAAGACACCCTGAATTCCTGTAAGGAATTCTTCTAAAGAAACAGGGCCATAAAGTCATTCAGAAAAAAAGGGTAACATAGGGGTTGATTCCATATGTGGGCATGTATTGCGGCAAGGGTATTGAGGGGTGCCTTTCCAGGTCCTGGAACGGAACTTGGTGTTGGCATATTGAAGGCAAATATATGGATCTCGGCTTCAAATCCATTCAGTGTCTTTCAGCTTCTTGCACCCAACAACTACAAGAGAGAAATACAAACCCTATCATGATCAGTCCATGGATGATGAGCGAGATTGTGTCATAACATTATTGTACTTTAAGTAGGTGTTCTTGTATTCCAGAAGGCTTTGTCAACATGGATGGAGACGGAGAAGAGGAGGAGATGCCCAAAGATAGAAAAGAAGAGGAAGAAGAAGACACTAGGGACAATATCGCTCCCCAATTGGACTAGTGATGATATAGTCGCTTGGTCTGAAGAGGTTAAAAAAAAAAAAAAAACGAGTTTAAATGCGGTGGGAGGGCCTCTTTGGTGCAGTAGAAACTATGAGGCCCTTTTTCATGGATAGGCCATCTAAGGATGTTTTTCCCGTAAAATCCTCTAAGGTCTTTTAATAGGTGGGGCTGAATTTGAAGATAAAAGTAAAGATCCACAATTACCTATCAAATAAATTTTCTTTTGGTGAAAATGATGACCCGGTTATATCCTACAAAGCCAAATCCTAAAAAGAATAGGGTCTATCGACATCTCCACGTCCATCTTAAACGTGAATCTCCTTTCTTCAGACCCTTCCCTTTTCTTTTCATATGTGTAATTGCATACCCATTGTCAAGATGGAAACTAGAATGGCATTCACGTTAGTCTCAAGGCCTGGCAATCTGGACGGAACAATGCCTTTAAGGTGACACGAGTTGTGAGTCTTGTGACATTGGCAGATATACTGATGGTTCAAATAGTGCTACTTTTACAACGTTAACTTTTAGGGCTGTTTCTTTACTGAGATTTCAGGAATTTCTATATGGAGAATTTCTGAATTTTCAGACAGTCGAATTCGTAGTTACTTTTTTGGGCTTGAGCATCCAGAAATTCCACCAAAATACAAAAGGAGTGGAATCCCTGGATTCTCAAAGGTCAAAAAAGAACTTTCATATGACTAGAATCCAGAAATGCTAGTGAAGAAATATGTAATTCAGAAATTCCAGGAGACAACATGTGACATCATGTTTAGGAATTCCTGGACATGGTGAATTCATAACGGAAATTCTACTAAAGAATTAGGGCCTTAAAATATGGATTTTCGTTTGTGCAGACTCCTTTCTCACTTGTGTGGGCTATCTTTCAATTTGTACAGGTTTCCTTCACATTTGAGTGGGCTACCTTCCTATGTGTTTGCATATTCTCTCTTGGTCCAAGCCCCCTTGGCTGGGGTATCAAAAAAAAATTTTTTTTTTTAAATGGAACTTTATACATACCAACAAAAAATACATTAAAATGTGGAATGAATCAGCAAGCGTTTTGTTAGTATTTTGTGTTGGCTTAATTCATGGGTTGGACAAAACTCTAAGGGTCCATTGAGTTGTATTTCGTATTTAGAAAAGGACTTTGAAGATAGAAGACTGGGAGAATTAGAAGAAGAAAACTGGGAGAAAAATTGTTGAAATTTCGAATCATACAGTATGTGATTTGCTCGAGCGACCAATGCATTCGCTCGAGCGAACCCAGACAGAATGTGTTTCGCTCGACCCACCTTCATGATCGCACAAGCGATAGTCTGATTCGCAAAGACAGTGGCTTGTCCACTCAAGTGGACTCCTTGGTCGCTTGAGCGAACTTAGGCGAATTTTTAGAAACTTCTCTGTTTTCTTTCCTGATTTGTCTCAAAGTTGTGTTGTTGATTCATAATCATATTACAACACATGAGTCACGAATCCAAGGCTATATAAAGGACTCAAGGGCTATTCTAAAAGGATCCCTCACCTCTCAAGTTCTGATTTGGAGATTTAGTTGAGAGAATTCTTCTCTAGAGTTTTATTAAGAAGTTGTGCTGTCAAGTTCTCTTGAGCTAAGTACTTCTGCATCTTTTGTAGAAGATTTTCTTCTTGCAAGAAGATTTGAAGAGTCAAGTGCTGGATTGGGTCTGTTGCAATCAGTGGTGTGAAGTCGTTGAAGCGTGAAGCGACACAAGGTAACTTCAGTCCTTAGGTAAGGGATATCTGGAGAAGAAATCTGAGTTTCTTGTAATTGCGAGATTCATAGTGCTTAATTAGTTCAGTTTAGATCCGTGGTTTTTCATCCAATAAGGGTTTTCTATGTAAAAATCTGGTGTCCTTGTGGTGTGTGCTTGTGATTTTATTTCCACTGCATATTTTATGTTTTTGCACACTTTTTTGGATTGAATAATTGAGTGGACCAATCTAGAGATCTCGTACCCCAAACTTTCACGTTTGCTAGGTTGGTTGGCAACCCATAAGTCAACCAGTAGTCTGAGGGTCCATGCATCCCGAGTACGCCCCTCTTCTTAGTTTATGAGCATTTCTTCTCATGGTGTAGGCTTCCTTTTTCCACTTGTTCGGGCTCTTTTGGTTCCCAGCTGCTCAACTAGGGTAAACAAAAAAAAAAAAAGGCCTTTTATAAGGTGGAAGAGTCATCCCCAGATTTCTGAGTTAGCAAAACTGTTGTGATCTAGGGCCTATGGAAAGAGATCAATCACACACAAGAACACGGAGATTTACGTGGTTCGACTTTTGGCCTACGTCCACGGGGAAGACGGGAGAACTCACTTTATAATCAGAAGAAGGTGTACATCATAGAGACCCTAAGTCTCTATTTATAATATCAGCCCAATACCCAGTTACACCCAAACACTACTTCTAATCACAGTAGACCTATAATAATAGACCTACTTCTAATCACAGTAGAACATGGGCAATACAGGGGCCCAGCTTATTTATTATTTATTCAATTGAGCCAAACAAATAACAAATCTCCACCTTGGCGAACATTGAAGCTGATCCTCATACACTAAACACGTCTCACCGTCTCCACCTGCCCCTTAGGGCACTCAGGTACTGAGCACACCAATCAAGTCCAAGCAATGCTTGAACTTGAATTTAAACCATTCCTTCATGAGTGCACCAAATCGCTTGTACCATTGTCCAGAAGCTTGCTTCGACCCGTACAATGATTTCTCCAAACTGCATACATGATCAGGAACCTTAAACTGCACTCTACCTGCACTGGAAGCTCCTTCATCTTCCTCGTAGAACCGCTTGCATCCGATGGCTTGATTTTCCTCATCAAGAGACTCCATTTCTTCAGTCATAGTTGCTGCCTGTTGACTACTTTTCAGCCCTTCCATTAATTCAAGAGACTCAGTCGTCAATGCGTATGCAACCATATCATCACGGCCATTGTCTGATGTCGACGCGTACGTCGTCATATCCTCGAAACCGTATCTAACCGGCGGTTTCCTTTCTCTCTGCGGTCTACCCGTCTGCGGCATCTGCAGCTCTATCTGCTGCATCTGCTGCACAGTCTGACAATCCCTTGTATCTCGGGAGGAGTCGGATGCACTCTCCTTCCTCACTAGGATGTCGGACTCCACCTGAACGGTGTCACTGATGCTACCTACTTCTGTCCTCTCCACCTGCTTTCTTGATTCGAGTAAATCATCCTCATGAAATGTAACATCCCTGCTGATGATAAATCTGGGTGAATCTTGATCAATACACCACAACCTGTATCCTTTCACCCCAGAAGCATATCCCACCAAGATGCACTTGACAGCCCTTGGTTCTAACTTATCGGTTTTCACGCGAGCATAAGCCGGACAACCGAAGATCCTCAAGTTAGAATAATCAGCTGGATTACCTGACCACATTTCTTTCGGTGTTTTGCAACCAATCTTTGTGTGTGGAGACCTATTTATCAAGTAGCCTGCAGCATTTACTGCCTCAGCCCAAAAGTCCTTGGACAATCCTACAGTAAACAACATACAACGAGCTCTTTCCAAGATCGTTCTGTTCATCCTCTTTGCAACTCCATTCTGCTGCGGATTTTCTGTAGTGGTGTAATGCCGAACTATGCTATGATCCGTGCAATAGTTCTCAAACTCTGTCGATTTGTACTCCTTGCCATTACCTGTCTTCAACTTCTTCACCTTTCTGCCAGTCTGTTTCTTAACCATTTCTTTCCATCGCTTGAATGTAACAAAGGTCTGATCCTTCGTCTTCAGAGTATAAACCCAGACTTTCCTTGAATAATCATCAATAAAAGTCAGCATAAACCGGGACCCGCCCTTGGAGTAAACCTTAGAAGGCCCCCATACATCTGAATGAACATAATCAAGAATACCTTTCGTGCGATGAAGACTTGTCTTGAAACTGACCTTTCGATGCTTCCCGAAGACGCATCTCTCACAGAAATCCAACTTGCTTGTCTTTGTGCCACATAGCAAATTCCGATTGCTCAGTATTGTCAATCCATTTTCACTCATGTGACACAGGCACAAGTGCCATAAGCGTGTTGAGACAAATTCATGGTCATCTGAGGAAGACACTGCAGCTCCACCTGTAACTGTATTTCCAGACAAGACATATAAGTTTCCAACTCTATTGCCTCTCATAAGAACCAGAGCACCCTTCACAACCTTCATGACTCCACCTTCAGCTGAGAACTTACAACCATCAGAGTCCAAGGCACCAAGAGAAATAAGATTCTTTTTCAGATTAGGAACATGCCGAACTTCTGCCAACGTTCTGACGATTCCATCATACATCTTGATTTTAACTGTTCCAATTCCAACCGTCTTACATGCAACATTGTTACCCATCAAGACACTACCACCGTTGATTTCTCTATAAGTGATAAACCAGTCCCTATTGGGACACATATGGTAAGAACAACCAGAATCAAGAATCCATTTATCCTTAGGACGAATACCATTTTCAATCACAGAAAGTGCATTGTCGGAATCATAATCTGATCTTCCATCTGCAATACTGACTGAATCATCATCAGATGACGAATCTTCTATTTCTTTCCCTTTCCTCTGCCTTTCGGGACAGTTTTTTCTGATGTGCCCTTTCTTATGGCAATAATAACATTCAATGTTTTTCCTATTGGATCTATGTTTGTTCTTATTACTGGAGTCTTTTGTTCTTCCTCGTACTACCAACCCTCACCCGAACCATCATTATCAGCTGCAACCTTTTTCTTCAACTCTTTCGAGTTCAAGGCTGCCTCTACGTCCTCTTTGGAGAGAGTATCTCTACCATACATCATGGTATCAACAAAATGCTCATATGAGGGTGGTAACGAGCACAGCAACATAATAACTTGGTCCTCATCATCAATTTCAACATTGATATTTTCCAGATCCATAATAGCTTTTGTAAAAGAATCAATGTGAGTTGAAACAGACGTACCTTCCTGCATTTGTAACGTGAACAACCGCTTCTTCAGATACAAGCGATTCGTGAGAGATTTTGTGATGTACAAGTTCTCCAACTTTTGCCATATGCCGGCAGCAGTTTTCTCCTGAACAACCTTTCGCAGTACACCATCGCTCAAAAACAGCAGAATCTGACCAGACGCCTTTTCCAGCAACTCATCCTTCTCTTCATCTGACAATTTTTCAGATAGAGCATTCTTTCCCCTCAAAGCTTTATGCAACCCGTTCTGTACCAACAAAGCATGCATCTTCAGACGCCAAAGACCGAAGTCATTATTACCGTCGAATTTTTCAATGTCAAACTTCATAGCCATTCCGCAAATCTTTCACTAGAACTGTGTAGATCTGGTCACCACGAGCACGCTGGAAGAAACGGATCTGAAATCCGACTTTGGACGGCTAAGATATCGCAGAAATAAGTTTCTGCGCTCCGATCAGTCAATCTTCTTTGTTAACCGTTGAACAACCAATCTTCTTCCACAACAACGTAGATCTGCTCGCAACGAGTCCGTAGGTTCAAACGGATCCCAGATCGGACTCCGGATCGTCAAGATATCGCGAAAACAAATTTCAGCCTTTGATTTGGTCAAACTGGCTTTGACCGTACGATTTGCTGACGTCAGCGATTCTGCAACAGGCTTTGACTCTGGGCTTCCACAAACGGGTCGGGCTGACCTGGACTGGACCCAACCTGGACTGGCTAACGGGCTTCTGAAACGGGTCAGACTTGACCTGACCTGAAATCGACCCGGAACTGTTGCGAACCCAGGCCCACTACCCCTTCTTCTTCAACCGTTCTGTTCTGCAACAGAGGACGGTTCCAGAATTCTTCTTCCACGTCAACGGCACAGCAACACCAGCGATAGCAGCGGCGACCCCCCTTCTCCGGCGACACGCGGCGACGGCGAGGAGTCCGGCGACAGGCGGCGGCGTGATGGCAGCGTTCACGTCAACCGGGCCCTTCCTGCTATCTTCTTCCTCTCCGGTTCCTGCGCAGGTGTTCAACAGCACAGCGATGCTTCTTCTGCGGTTCTCTCGATCTTCTTCTCCGGCGAGACCAGATCCCCTCTGCTTCTCTCTTCTCCGGTCACTGCACGACGACGAGAGCAGCAGAAATCCGGACCTCTTTCTGCACGACGACGAGAAAGTTGTTACTCAGGCAACAACAAGAAGATCAGTCCGTGGCCCACCAATTCTCTTCACCGATCAACCCTCTCAAATCCGATCCGACGGATTTCTTCCGATCACGACAATTAGCTTTGATACCAGTTTGTTGTGATCTAGGGCCTATGGAAAGAGATCAATCACACACAAGAACACAGAGATTTACGTGGTTCGGCTTTTGGCCTACGTCCACGGGGAAGACGGGAGAACTCACTTTATAATCAGAAGAAGGTGTACATCATA
This sequence comes from Persea americana, assembly GCA_029852735.1. NCBI lineage: Eukaryota > Viridiplantae > Streptophyta > Magnoliopsida > Laurales > Lauraceae > Persea > Persea americana. The sequence continues at coordinate 14,923,766 of CM056814.1, forward strand.
GAGACCCTAAGTCTCTATTTATAATATCAGCCCAATACCCAGTTACACCCAAACACTACTTTTAATCACAGTAGACCTATGATAATAGACCTACTTCTAATCACAGTAGAACATGGGCGATACAGGGGCCCAGTTTATTTATTATTTATTCAATTGAGCCAAACAAATAACAAAAACAATGGAACAAAAGCCTATTCAAAGAGTTAATGGGAGGGGTCATCACCAAAATAGTCTGATCATCATCATATGACACCACAAAACTACTTTGGGTAACGAGCCTTGAACCACAAATAGTTTGTCTATTGTGATCACTGATCAGTAAACTTTTACAACAATTATTAAGAATTTGAGGACATAAGTTAGAGGAATATATAATACTTATTCCATATCAGTGAACCAATTGGCTATATGAATCCACAAATGTGTTTGCACGGTCTAGCTTCGTTGTCCAGTGGTCCAAAATGAAAATTGATGACCGAATTAATAGAACCCCAGCGTATCGCACATCAAATATCCCATTGTGAAGTCTTTGGGGTCGAGGATCATACACAACTGGATTGATAAATGTTTAAAGTGTACATAGGTGGGGTATATTATATAAATCTTTGGAATAATAGACAATTTATGGTGGGGTACATTATATAAATAATTTCGTTCAAGCCAAGGTGGGCCTATGTGGGTGTATTTTATAAATGATTTGGTTCAAGCCAAGGTGGGCTTATGTTGATCAAGTCGTCCACATGGAAACTCTTACAGAAGAAAAAATAGAGGATGATTGTAGGATCTTATGCACCCACTGAGCTATCATTTCTTCCAAAATTAATTGGTGATGGAAGATGCACAACTCAACATTTTATACTGCATTTGGCATCGCACCTAACATTGGGGCGAGAATATCTACCTTCTGGATGTACATCACAAGCACACCTCTACATAGACAATGGCCTACATTTCACTCTAAGCAAAACAATAAAGACATGATTTGATAATGTGTAGAACATATCATTTTATATTTTACATATGCAAATTCGGTAGTATATATTATTTCAAGTAAAGTTTTCAAAAGAAGTGATGATTGAGCAGGAGATGCATAATGTTGATGGTTGTGATGTCAGAAGTGGAAGGCCAAATATAGCTCAAATTAATACTTAGCCAGAGGGGTGGAAATGTCATGAGATAATATTATTTCTTACATTAAAGTAAGCTAGTGCACTTACAGCATTGAATCTTTAATTATCATGTGGCTCACTGTTTGTGAAGCAAACTTGTTCATGAAAGTACAAGTTGGAGATTGCACAAGTTGGAGTCACTAGCTACCATTTGAATGAACACCTGAAATCCAAGTGACTAGCTTAATTAGGTTACCAAAAAGAAAGATAATGGTGTCAAATCCAACTGGAAGCCCCCCTTATCATTTCATGGGTGGCAGTTTTGATTGAATGGATTGGTTTCACAAAATGTGAGGCCCCTTACATCATTTACGTTCAATGTGTTGGCATCTTATTGGCCTTCTAGTGGCCCCTAATTTGACATTTATGAAACTTGTCTTTCCTTGTCTCAGTCTAATGATCCACACATCTCCTTCATATAAAAGAATCATGACTAATTTCCTCCAACCGCAATGATATGCATCATTAGATTGCTAGTGAGCAAAATTACAACACTATAATGTATGCATATAGGCATGATTTGTACCCTTCGTATCAGCATGGAAGGTATGAGATATAAGTCAAACAGATGAAACAATAGTGAACTTGCGTTGGTCACATTAAATGGCTATCAAATGTCAGAACAGTGCCAACGGCAGGTAGGATCATTTCTTCCTTGAATATTGGCACTCAGCTTTGAACAGACTGCAGAAATAATGGAGTGAGACTTTATAATGAACAGAAGTCCTAGTAAGTAATATTTTCTGATTGAGGAACGGACATTACTTCCTCGTACTCATGTTGTAACTTTCCTTACCTTTTAATAAATCAAACTATTCCCAAAGAAAAAAAGAAAGTAATAATTTCTGAAGGGTATTTTTCCAATAATACTGTGATAGTTTTAAGATATTTTAAGATTATATGAAAATTGTGATAATATCAGAATAACAATGTAAAAATCAGTAAAATACCAATAGTTTTAGAAGTATTATGTACTCACTTTCTAGAGGAATTCACTTGAAAAATTACCTTAGATGGCCACTAAACGAAAAAGCCCTTAGTAGTTCATATGATATGAAAGTAGTCCCCTGAGACCACTTTCATTTTTTTATTAAAGTTTTCATTGAGCGGCGATGTCGTCGCTGGTTTAAACCTTACAAAACCCCCGAAATCCTATGTTTCCTTTCTTCCTCTCCATTGTTTTCCCCCGTTTGGTGATTTTATTGCCTTATTCTTCCTCAACAGTTTGCAACATGGTCTCAGAGGTTGTTTTCAACCTGTTTTGAATTGAAACATCATAAATTCAAGCATCATATCATGTGAAGGTATTCTTTTTGTCATCTACCCACTGTTTGTTTTTCAAAATAACGATTCTTGTGGGTTTCTTCATCTTCTTTTAATCTCCTTCAACCTATTTCCTATATAACATCATAAAATTATTAATATCCATACACTATACCCGTTTTTTGCAATGAATTAACCCATTAATCAGTCCATCCATTTTTCCCTTCTTAACTAGGCTTCTGAATGAGTAATAGTGTACATAACCCTGTTGGGGATATCAGAAAGATATGTGGTCAGAAGGCATGATTGAATCATGTCATTGCATCTTTTCCATGGTGAATGACTAGAAGAAGTAGATCATGGTGTAGTTGACCGTACCATAAACAAAATAACTTTTTTTTTTTTTTTTTTGCACTTTCAGTGTTGAAGGAATAAACGAATGATGCCCCCAATAATACCAGACATCCCAGTTTATGTTTAGGGATCTATTAAGATGCAACAAATGTTCCCTTAATGAAACAATACTTTTAAATGGAACATATAATTTCCAAATAAGCCTTCGATATTGATAATAGCATATCCCAATTCCCTTACAATTTGCTCAGCTTCAAGCCTATAAATTGATTGATTAATTCCCTTCAAAGACCCACCAATTTTCCTACTTCTGAATGCCCCAAAAGATAAAAAAAAAAAAAAGCAACGTAAAAAGGGAAAAAACAAACCCACTAAAAAACGTTGTCATTTTCTTGAAAAGAAAACCTAGTCATCTCTCCCTTTACACCACACATATTAAAGAAAACATGATTTTTTTGAATCATGTAGTGCGCATGCACATCATAATGGATCAAATGATTTATTTATTTTTTCAAACTAAGATCAGCGTTGACGTCGTTACCCAACCGTTTATGAAGACTTGTTGAAGGGGTAGAATAAGCGACAACGTTGTCACTTTGCAGAATCTTAAAACACTTAGTCTCATTGAAATGAAAGATGACATCGTCGCTCTGCAGAATCTTGGAATGTTTGTTCCCATTAAAATGAACGATGACGTCAACGCTCGTCGAAAAATGGCAAAAAAAGAGAAAAGTTTGGCGGGAAGACCACTTTTCGTATCATATGAACTATTAGGCGCATTTTTGTTTAGTGGCCATCTAAGGTCATTTGTCGGGTAAATTCCTCCACTTTCTATTGTATTTTGTGATAGTACTCATAAAAAAGGGCAAATTGGAATTGAGCTCATGCATCCGGATTGCAAAGCGTGGTCTCTCTCTAGAGGACTTTAATGTCTTTTACCACTTGAGTTATGTTTTTTGTAGCTCCATAGCTCACTGATATTTTTTTTATAAACTTTGATATCCTTTACCAGCTGGCCGAGTGGATATTCAGGTGAGGGCTTGGATGGATCACGGGCTCGGTAATGTGGAACCACCTGTCGACAGGGAAACTTTTATGCCAACTATGGCCTTTGATCATTTCTTCCTCCATGAAACAATAGGGCTACTATCATTGATATGGATGTCAAGGTTTCTCAATGGTACAATTAGCTGCGGATGTGGATACCAGTCTAGACAAGTAAAGCAGCGGACCCGCAAAATGGATAGTGACAAAGAAAGCTCGACCACCAAAACTAATCAGCAAATTCAAAGGGTCAAGATCTTTAAAAATGTTAGTGTATGTTCAATTATGTGAAGGTTTGGTTCTCCCAATCCAAAAATTAAATAATGGCTATTCTTATCCATATCCAAATTCAACACAGAGAATTTGTTTTTGGTCAGGAGCTTAGGTTGGCCATTTCATTTTTATCCCCCATGGACCAACCCCATCCAAACCCAGCCCGGTAAGTTAGGCTTGACTTGACCTATTATTTTTGTGTCAGAATTTGGTTGACAATTTTACCTGGTTAATAAATGAGTTAGGTTCATTCTTGCCATTCAGCGGACCAATTCAACTCAATCTTGACTTAACTGCTTAAGATCCGCCAACTCAACTAAAACCCAACCTACATAGGCTTCTTGTTTGTGCAACTCAGATGTTGCGGAAACTGAGAGCTAAAAACATAGATTTTTTAACAGGCAGATCGCCAGAGGCTTTCCCATTCGGTGCAAATTGATGTCATCACAAAACCAAACGACAAAGTGCCTATTTTTCCTCGTAAGTGGTGACACTCTTTTTCCACTTTTACGAGAAGTATTCAATTTTACGACAAGGATTCAAGGTTTCCTCTACTGATGCAGCAGCTGTACAAACACATTTTAAAAGATTCGTAACAACATTTTCAACCCGATTAATTAGTGAGATGTGTTTAGTTTGAGCCTCTACATGTCAATCACATTGCTCAACCTAACCTACATACCCTTTTTCATTCTTAGTTAAGTGGGGTCATTCTCACAAAACAAAAAGATCCCAAATTTGATAACGGCGGTTCCTCCACTCACCGAACTCATTGACGGAAAACTATTTCCCCGAGCCGATTGCATTTTTTAATATCTGTGTGGGGGTATTCCCGCAGTACCTAGATTGTGCTAGCTTCGGTAAAAGTACCGGCTGGGTTTGTCTTGGTCTCGATTATATTCACCTTGGTAACAGTACCAGCTAGGCAGCAGTGCCAGTTATATGCCGCTCGGCAGCAGTGTCAGCTACATGCAGCAGTGCCAGTTACATGCAGCTCGGCAGCAGTGTCAACTATATGCACCTCGGCAACAGTGCTAAGACGTGTCCATCTCAAAGTTATTTCTGATCTTGGTATCATCTTCAGCCCGGTTCGGTTAACCGAGATGAGCACTGAGCCTCAATCAGTTACAATCATGCTCCTATAAAGTATGGACACGCTATAAGACGTGCTGTTAGATAGAGTGAGCGACTGATATCAAAAAGGAGATGGCCTTATCAGGTGGTCACGTCAGCAATTCTAAAAAGAATGGAAAGCCGTCTGATGGGACTCTCCCTCCACCTAAAACCAATGTGTCAGGGTAAGGTCCGATGAGACTTCACCACCACCTACCTCTACTAAGAGAAAGTCTGACGGGACTTCCGCCTATATGTATCCTAGGGGTTAATCCCAGAAAGGTACACAAGCATACACATATAGTCACTCTTTATCCTTCCTTTCTCCATACCACTCGTTCTCTGTCTAGTTGTTGTACTAACTTAGGTATTGGAGTGCCTTCGGCTGACTGCAGCCAGGGCCTTTGACCTATGTTTCTCTCCTTCCCTTTCAGGTCTCAGGCATTTGATCTTTCCCAAAGAATTCTACATAACAAGTTCGTGTCAATTTAGGCACTTACAATTGGCACCGTCTGTGGGAAAGGATTTACAAACACCATGCCTCCGAAGACTAGAAATGGCGAAGGATCGTCGAGAGGTCCGTCGCTAACACCAATGTTGCCAAAGCAATTGCAGCCGGTCCCTTGCTAGAAGAGATCCGGGGGAAGATCTAGCGCGACAAGCGTAGAAGGGCCTGCAACTCAATCGGGTTGATCATCAAAGGGGGTGACAGCACCTCCCCGGCAAGATAACCCTCTGACGGCACCTTCCCAATATAGTGTTCCTCTACTGGAACGTGCCCGACGAGATGATACACCAATGCCAGATAAGTCTCTTCAATCCCACCACCAGACCGATGCCGATGATGATAACAACCCATTCATTGCGGAAATCAGGGCCCAAAACCTTGTTATCTAAGAGCAAAATGAGCTGATTCGTCAACTCCAACAGCAGCTCCAAGAGAAGAAGAAGGCTCTGAGTTCACCTCCCAGACACGGTCGAACTCCTTCGGTTGAACAAGATTTGAATCAAATCCTGAATAATAAGAGGCGTGACTGAGCTTACGACGAAGGCTCGAGTAGCAGCCACTTGAACGAAGATTCAAAGAGGCCGCGCCAAAGACCAGAGGGTAACGACGATCTAAGTGAATGGCTTGATAGATAAGTCAAATGGACGGTCCAGCGGAATATGGAGATAGTCGGCTTCACCCGAGATCGGCTAAACATCTATGACACAGAGGATCTTGGCACATCTCCTTTCTCTCAGGAGATAAGGAACTTTTTTCCTCCTGAAAAGTTTGGTGTCCCTAAGTTCGTCCTTTATGATGGGACCTCGGATCCTGCAGCACGTCTCCAACATTATACTCAGAGAATGTCGATGTGGGGCGACATAGGTCACCTGAACTATAGATTTTTCTCTTCCTGTTTAGGAGGCCTCCCCCTAAAGTGGTTTTGCGCACTTCCAAAGGGGTCAATTTCTAGCTGGCAACAGCTCCGGAATTCCTTCGTAAAAAAGTTCCGGGCTCATAGGGTCATCCCCGGGATGGACGATGACCTGATGACGATCAGAATGCGGGGGACTGAAAACATCACCTAGTTCGCCAAGAGATTCTGGACGATCTATAACCAGGTCGAGCGTTCCACCAATTGGGTGGCCATCAGGTCCTTCAAACAGGCTCTATTGCCAGGCAATGAGCTTTGGAAGGATTTGGTGAGGTTCCCCGTGGTCACAGTGAAGGCACTGATGGCCCAGGTGAACCAATTTATTGAGCAAGAAGAAGACGATGCCCGAGTTCAGGAAAACTTTGGCCTCTGACAGGAAGACAGACCCTCCAAGAGAGGCAAGAAATCATCTCGAAGGGAGGAGGTGAACCGAGACAATGACGCGACAAGCTCGACGGTGGTCTTGGCTCCCACCTCGGGGTACGACCTACCAGAAGCTGGTAACCAAGATGTTCCAGGCCCAGGTCGGCAAGACAATAGAGGTCTACATTGACGACATGGTTGTTAAGTCTAAAAGGTTACAAGACCGCTTGATAGACCTAAGTCAAACGTTTGACGTCATAAAAAAATCAACAGCACTAAAATCCTGAGGGCACGGTAGTTTATGGCCTTCAGTGATTCCCAGCTGGTGACGAGCCAGCTGAACAAAGACTACAGAGCTCGCGACAAGAGAATGACAGTCTACCTAGCTCATGCAAAGCAGCTCCTTCCTCAGTTCGAGAGAGTTGAAGTCAATCCTCGCCAAGTTCCTGAACTCGGCAAGTACCTACCTAACTACTACCAAGCATTAGGGGAATAAAGAAAAGCCTTAAATGGTTAAGGCGCAGGCTAAACCACAGAGTTAGAGAACTCGGTGCCTACCTCGGCGATCGAAAACCTGTTTGGTTGCGGAACCAAGTATTCTATCACCGAGGCTATTAATCATCTCGGGCAGACGAAGCGACATCTTGATAGGGATTAGACGTCAGCAACTAGCACCGAGATGAAGAAGAGCATGGGCTTCAAACTCAATACTCAAAATACTCGTCCATCATAATACTTAGCTTCCGACCTCAAAGAGTTAAAGAACTCTAAGAGGTCAGAAGCTAGGGAGTAATTGTGTGGGGCCATTCCAGCAATACCGAGATTGTGCTAACTTCGATAAAAGTACCGGTTGGGTTTGTCTTGGTCTCGGTTATATTCAGCTCAGTAACAATACCAGCTAGGCAGCTGTGCCAGTTATATGCAACTCGGCAGCAGTGCCAGTTACATGCAGCTCGACAGCAATGCCAGCTAGACAACAAATGTGAGGCCCCACCCCTTGTGGGCCCTCAATTTGATTCAAATAAATATAAATATAATATCAATCATCTTAATATGCTAATTAATAGGATTTTAGTATAATAGTTTATTATTATTCATAAGTCTTAGGATTAGACTTTTATTTATTTCTTTATAGATATAAGGTGTTCTTTATAACTTAATTAAGGTTTTAGTTGGATTAGGCCTTAGCTAGTAATTAGTCTTAATAGGAGGGGTGTTGTGTGTTAGAGAAACTTCTAGAACCTTACCTAAAGACCAATTTGCCCTTGACCTTATCCTCTCCCCCATTTAAACTAGAATACCCTTTTGGTAATTGTCCCAAACCCTAACTTATATATACTAACTATTGCAATGGAATGAACTTAGCCCTAATTCACTCTCATCTCTCATCTTCCCTATCTCTCCCTAAGAAACCCTAATTCCCCAAATCCCAGCACAAGAAGGAGTACGAGATCATTCCCAATTGCATTATCAACCTCCTAGGAGCTTGGATTTCTCATCTTTTTGTCAATTCTTTTTACAATTTCGAATTGAGGCAAGTACCCTATGTTGGATAACTTAGAATGCATGTTTTCTTTCCTTTGATTATGCAATTTCAATTCACTTGATGTAAATACATGTTGAGATCTACCAATTGAGCTTAGTTTTTGAGTTATTTGCCATTGATGGATGGGTTTACCTTATTTGGAAGATCAATGGCCCGTTTGAATGATAAATGAATGAATATAGAAGTGTTTTCCTTGTCTATTAATATTTCCGTGATGAATGATGTGAATTGGAAGAGGTTTGATTGGAAATTGGATTGAGGGTGAAGAAACCCCAAAAATTCTAGGTTATTGTAGATACGTGTACCCGGTCAACTGGCCTGCAGTCGGGTCGACCGGGCACACTAAAATTGGTGAAAAACCAAGTCCTAGTTAAAATTCTGAGACTTCTCAGTCCAGTGTACCCAGTCGATTGGACTCTGTGCTCGATTGATCGGATACACAGGAAATACATAAAATAACTGGGAGCTGGCATTTCCCTCTCAAGCTCAGAACTCTGTGGGCACAGTTGACCGAACTCTGTTCCGGGTCGACCGGGAACAAAGGATTTCTGGAGGAAATTGGAAGCTGGGAAATCGCTTCTTCAGGGATATCCTGTGTGTGCGGTTGACCGCCTAGGCCAGGAGGTTGATCGAACACATAGGAGAGTTCTGTGACCAGGTAGTAGCCTGCCAGGCGCTTGTCTGTGAATCCCAGTGTGCATGGTCGACCGACCAGGCCAGGAGGTCGACCGGGCACACTGAATAGTGGGTCTACCTGGGAGTCAACATCCTGACTTCCCAGTGTACCCGGTCAACCAAACCCTGTACTCGGTCGACCGGATACACTGTGTACAGTGATTTTCTAGCCTTCAATTTTTCTGAGATTTTGATCAATTATGGGGCCCATTGACCATCTAAATAGGTTTTTATTGATGTGCCAGGCACGAGTCAATGGTGTGGCTCAACCTTGACTTGTGGGGACCACCAAATAGGTTTTTGGGATTGGAATTGTCAGTAATTTGAACCTTAATGTAGTCAAGGGTGCTCGTAACTTCAAGAGCACCAAATATAACATCTTTGGCACCTGAGACTGCAATTAGGGATCTAATTATCTGATGTGGCCCCGAACCTGAGAGTGGACCATTACCTAGGTGGGACCCTTGCTTATTCCACTTGATTATATTGCTTAGAGGATTTTATACATTGCTCTTCTCTTATATCCTTGTTATTATTATAAGCCTGTTAATTAAAGGGGAATTGGAGGACCTAAGCTTAGGACTACGTAGTGGTGACCTGACGATGTGATTGGTGATAAATAACCCGTATCTGTGGCTAGGCAGGCTCTCATACGGCCTAAGTTGGGTGTGTGGTACCTTTAGAATGAAGATGCTGGTCATGATGTATAGTTTTGAATGGATATATATTGGCTACTTGTATTGTTATAAACTAAGGCCATTGTTGTAGGCCTAGTGTGGATCTAATGGTGATTGGACTTGGACTTAGATATTGGATTGTGTCCAATAATATTATACTTGAACCTCTTAGAGACTTGGTTAGGACCTTGCTAGTGCAAAATAAGCCTAGACAGACACAGACCTGTATTTGATTCATGAGTCGACACTAGACATTCACTTAGTTGATCAAAGCTCGGCCTGTTGACTGATCATCACTGATAGGAGCTATATTTAGTTATGACTAGAGCTATCATGATGAGCTATGGTTAGACGGGCGGTGTGATACCGGGTCCCATCTAATCTGATAAAGGGGTGTGATCAGTGCAATAAAAAGGTGTGATCGGTGTTATGTTTATATATTATTATCAAGGCTGTTATCCATTGCATGGTTATTTTATTTTTCCCACCGTGACTGTTTACAGTATGGGAGGGCCGTGGCATAATATCCCGCAGTATCCAGCTTGTATGAATGTGTCATATTGATATTTTTTTGATTAGATTATTTATATTTCTGATTTTAAACTGCTATTTAATGCTCAATTGCCTAGTTATGTTTCCTTGTTACTTTTATGATTTTATGTTCGTCTCTATTCTCTTTGATGCATAAATCATGTGTTATCTATATATGGTGCCTTGCCAAATCCTTGGATCTAATCCATCATTGGTGCTTCGGTTTTGACCTTGACCTCACGGGTGATGCGATCCATGAGGCGCCTGTAGCCGGCAATTACTGTTGGGGGCCGGCTGATCAGGTGATCGAGTCGAAAGATGAAGTGCATGCACCGGGTGTTTGAGTGAAGTTTATTTGGGGTTTGAGTGAATTTGTAGTGAGGGGAAATTTATATTAATATGTATAAACTTGTTATTCATACTTCGAGATTTTGTTAGACTTAAGCCATGTTTCCTCTGATTCATTTGATGTTATACATATTGCTTCTGCTATCTTTTCTTATGCCTCCGCAATATAACTGTTGATTATTTTATTGTTAAAAAAGTTTTAAAAATTTGACCTCACTGTGGACTATGATCTTGGAAGTTCTCGGTTTTTTCGGAAAGTAGCGCACTAAATTCGGGTACCTAAGCGGTAACTTCGATATTCGGAATTAAGGTATTACAGCAGTGCCAGTTATATGCAGCTCGGCAACAGTGCCAGCTAGGCAGCAGTACCAGTTATATGAAGCTCGGCAGTAGTGCCAGTTACATGCAGCTCGGCAACAGTGCCAGCTCGGCAACAGTGTTTGTTATATGCAGCTCGGCAGCAGCGCCAGTTATATACATCTCGGCAACAGTGTTAGCTATATGCGCCTCGGCAATAGTGCCAGGACGCGTCCATCTCAAAGCTATTTCTGATCTCGGTATCATCTTTAGCCCGGTTCGGTTAACCTAGATGAGCACTGAGCCTTAATCAATTACAATCATGCTCCTATAAAGTACGGACACGTTATAAGACGTGCTGTCAGATAGGACTGGCGACTGATAGCACAAAGGAGATGGCCTTATCTGGCGGTCACGTCAGCAGTCCTAGAAAGAATGAGGAGTCGTCCGATGGGACTCTCCCTCCACCTACCACCAGAGTGTCAGGGTGAGGTCCGATGGGACTTTACCACCACCTACCTCCACTAAGAGAAAGTCTGACGGGACTTTCACCTATATATATCCCAGGAGTTAGTCCCAGAAAGGTACGCAAGCATACGCACACATAGTCACTCCTTATCCTTCCTTTCTCCTTACCACTCGTCCTATGTTTAGTTGTTAAATTAACTTAAGCATCGGAGTGCCTTCGGCCTACAACAGCTAGGGCCTTTGACCTCTGTTTCTCTTATTCCCTTTCAGGTCTCAGGCATTCGATCTTTCCCAAAAAGTTCTACATCCATCTTAACAAGTTCGTGTCAATTTAGGCACTTACAATATCCAATCCCCAATATCCAATCCAACTCACGGGGCTCCCTTAGAGCATGCCTATCAGTGGATAGGCGAGTAGATGGAAATCCCTATTAGAATATCGTAAACCTTGATTTAACATCTTAAAGTTTAATGTGTTATAACCAATTATTTTTTTGAGATTCAATTCAGTAACAAGTGAATGTTCGATGAATGTGAAATTTGGCCTCTAACTAGACGAAAGTTGGCCCCAAGTGAGCCCCGTAAAGCTGGACAACACATATGGAGAAAATTCTTCACCCATTGACGCACAGCTAATCAACCGCCGGTTATAAAAATTGGTTGCAAACGCACTTCAAAAACCACCCACACACCCCACAATTGGAACAAACTCACCCATCAAGAGAATACTGAGAAAGATCTTCCAAATTAGATTAAACTTAAAAGCTATTATAACCTATTAAAGCCAAGGTTTTTTACTTTAATTTTGATTGATGGCAGTCCTATTTTGACTGAGAGATATATTCTTTTGATCAAATGTTTTACGTTCTCTCTTTGCTACTTATCTTATACAACTATCCACTCTTATCTTCTTTTTTTCCATCAAATCCCTCACCTCTATTCTCCACCAAACCACTTACGTCTGCTTTTACTTTTCAAAATTCGAGTTCTTCCTTTCTGTTCTACCCTATCTCTTTCATTTTCTTTATGTTCCAATTTTTCATTTTATACAACTTGCTTTAGTGTAGAATTATTTATTTTGTAATGTATGGTGATACATAGGTCATTGACTTGCTGACTTGTGCTTAGTTCATTATTCACCCACTTTGAACTGACGGAAAAGGTTAAAAATATAAATGGCAAGGCCAAAAGTAAAATATCGCGATATTTTAGGGACCCTGCACCCCATGGAAACCACACCATTAATGGGCGTCGGGCCCCACATGTACGAAAAGCAAATCTCACGATAAGTCCAATAAGACGCGGTTGTACTGACGCGGATGGCGTGATGATGGAGGGCATTTTCGTCATCTCATGAAAATATCGATGCTGCTGGCTGGGCCATCTCTGACTCGTGTGTTTGTGTGTGCACTGTGCACTGTGCACTGATGCCCGTTTGGGAGGTTCGTTAAAGGCGCCATTTCTTCTCCTGTCTCTGTGTAATTTCGGTTTGTTTTCTTGTTTGATCGATTCAAGCAAAAGGACAAAGGGAAGAGAAAGTAGTTAAATGTTATAGTGAGGAATTTTTTTTTTACTCTCAAAACTACAATTAGAAGAAGAAGTTCTCTCCTCCTCTACTCTGCCTTTTCTTTTCTTTTCTTTTCAAGAGGTAGATGAAAAGAAGAGGTGGTGAAGGATTCCAAAATCCAAATTCCCTTGTTTTTGGGTCTCAAGTTATGGTAGTGAGCATCTAGCATAACTGTTATTGTCCTCTATTATTTTTGTTTTTTATTAGTGTGGTGGGTGTACTTTTGCCTTTGGTCTTAAACTGGTATCAAGCTTCTTCGCATGATTTTTTTTTTTTTTTTTTTTTTGGAGGTTTTGGATTTATGGGTTTGTTATTTTTTTTTTTTTTCAGCTTGTTAGCTGCTATAATCCAATTTTCTGATCTGGGTTGTTTTTGTTTTTTCAGATTGTTGGGTATGGGAAAAAGTTGTGGAGTACTGTGAAGTGGGTGTTAGTTTATTGGTGATCTTTTGCTACTGGGTGGTTTGAGTTGTTCTTTCTTTCACTGGAATTGATGTTGGGTGGTGGTTTTCTTCTTGGATTGATGTGGGTTCATGTTTTCATAGAGGACTAGGGAGTTGCAGCTTCAATTTTGAGAGAACCCAGTCTACTGTGTGGTGCGGTGGTGGTTTTTGTGGTTTGGTTATGTGGGTTTCTCTTGTTTGGATGCGGGGTGGTGAGGGTTTAACGTTTATTGGTTTTTGCGGATGTGGGAGGATGTATAGTAGATTTTTTAGGGCAGGTTTAGTGTTGAAAGGGATGGTTTCAAAGCTGTAATGAGGTGTTGGAAGCCAATTTTGGTGCTTGATTTCAAAGGCTATGGAAATGCCAAACGGCAGTGATGAAATGAGGCAAATGCGTGCTCCTGTGGAGCACAATTTCATGGTGAAAGGGAAGCAAGTTGTGCTGGAGAAACAGAATACTGAGTGGGATTTGAATGAGTGGAAATGGGATGGAAATCTCTTCATTGCTGAGCGTCGATCTTTCTCTAATGCTGAAGTGGTTCTTCCTACTGGTGCAGTAGGCAAAGATGGGAAGGCTGTTGATAAGCGCAGGAAGCTGTCAGTGCTTAAAGATGATGAATTTGGAGAAGGGGATGCTTCACTTACTCTTAAACTTGGAGGGGAGGTTAAAAGAATTGAGGAGCGAGAGGATGGGAGCTGTGAGGATAAAAGTGGGAAGAGGGTTAAGTCACAGTTGAGTTTATTGAATGATCCAATTTGCCAGGTTGATGATTGTAATGTAAACTTGAACGGTGTCAGAGTTTACCACCGTCGCCATAAGGTCTGTGAGACACATGCCAAATCCACAAATGTTCTCCTTGGGGGTGTCTTACAAAGGTTTTGTCAGCAGTGCAGCAGGTCATTCTCTAACCACTCTCTAACTCATTTCAGTATTTTTTTTTTGTTCATAGTGAAATGGATTGGATTCCAAAAGAATGCATTTGCACTGTAACTAATGTCGTAGCAACAAATTTTGAATTTTGAAGTGTCCTGGATTGCACTTGAATTGATAAAACTGACATGTTCTGGAAAGCTTAATAAAGTTTTCATTCTAGTCTATGAGACTCTGTTGGTTTATTTGCAGTAAGATGCCCTCACTTTTGTTTATTTGATTGGCTTTGTTTTCATATGTGCTTGCAAAAGCCAATAGTGATGCTGGCCCACTTATTATCATTAATAGTGGAATACCCACTAGGTATTAAATTTCTTTGGCTAACAATTCGTACCAAAACCTCGAGGCATTAGTAGAGGCAGCATAAATACTTTTTAATACTTCACATCAAGTGGAGTCCGGTAAGTGCACTTTTTGCGACACGCACATTTTTGTGCTGAGTCATTCCTCGTAGGATTCGAACTCGCAATATTGAAAAGTGTTTATGCTGCCTCTATTAACGCCTTGAGGTTTTGGTGAGAGTGGTTAGCTAAAGAAATTTAATATGGTATTAGAGCCAACCGGTTGTGAGTTTGAATCTTAAGAGGAACAACTCGGTATGCGTGTCACCAAAAGTGCGACGAAACTACATTGTTTACAATGTTATCTCAATGAATGACTTCACTGATCCTATTTACATGCACAGCAAAATGTACTTAGGATAAGTATAAAATTCTATATATGCAGCTCTCTTAAAATCCCATACTTCTCATGAGACCATATTGTTATTATTTTCCCCATCGATAATGATGTTGCAAACCCTATCTTTACACCACACTTACATACAAAAGCGTCGATTGCATCCAGTGTTCAAGTACAAACATCTATTTAATAAATATTACTACTAGTCAACTCTGGAGTCATCCGATGGCCATGGTATGGTTTGTTGTCTACTTTTCTCTTGTTTGGCCAGTTAGAATTGCCCGCAGGGTATGGTGGTCTAGACATCCAATTATCTCTTACTGACTCTTGTCTACTTTGGTTGGGAGTAATCTGATGAGCCTTCAGTTTCAAGTATAATTCATCCCCTCAAAAGGGTGTCCATCTCTTTCCAAAAGGTTTGATCAATCCAAGTGGAAATGAAGAAGGTTTGAGCTTTCAGAAATTGCTGAAAATCATGTGCGTTAAGGGACTGATTGGCGGCTAAGTGTAAGACTTTTTCCAGATCTGAACTTGGGGACTGTTTAGTAGACAATTACAACTACTGTAAATGATTGGATTAGACCAGAAAAGTTTTGGTTCACAATTGTGGCTCTGATTTATCAACCTGTTTTGACTGCATATGAATGGTTGTCATTAGGGCTGATTAGAGAGAAATTTGGCTGAATTCGAAGAGTTTTATGGGGCTCTATAAGGTAATGGTTTGGGAAATGGGAGTGATTTGAGGTTAATTTAGGGGACTGATGTGGGCAATGGGACAACACAATTAAAGGACTGTTTTTGGGCCTGAACAAGTAGGGTATAGAGCTAAGAATATGTGCTATGGTAGGGTACTGGTGTAGAGACAAGTATAGGACTGGGTTAAGGAGTATAACTGATGCCATATTTAGGTTCAGATCAGGCTTAAGATTAGGCTTTGTCAGAGCACGTATTGGATTCTGTTTTATAGTTGTGTAGGAACTGTTGGTTTGTTGTATTTTCAAGGAAAATTAAATTGGGAATTTGAGTCAGGATAGGATAGTTATATGTTGACTGTTTGAGTTACATTGGATTAAGGAGTTGGACTGCCCCGAAATCCTTCCCAACTCTAGCTGCTTGTGCTTAATGTCCCTTAATCATATGATCAATGAAATATCTTGGATCTATATTGGATTGGTACTTGTATCAATCAATCAAGTGAATCTCATCCAAGTAAAGCAATTAGGAGCAGCCCTCAAACAATTCATTGCATATTCCAGCTGGGATACATGGTATCTTGGTGGAGTTCACTGGACCTCAGTACAATGATGGGCTGTGTATTAGGGATCTATGAAATCTCAGTTTCATTTGAAATTTCTATCCATCTAATCTGAGGTGATTGTATGGGCAGTTGAAGTTCATTCATTTTAATAGTCTATTTATTGCCTTACATCAGATGGCTGCAAATGTTTAACTGGTCTGAGTTTCAGGATCCTTTATCTGAAGCCCATCACTATATCTGGTGGGGCTAGTGAACCTCAACAAGGTGCCTTGTACCCAGCTGAAAATTACAAGCAGTGCTCTTGGATGATTACCAGGACTTTAAGAACAAAGATTTTCATTTTATATTTTTTTAAGTGTATTGAAACAAATTAAGGGAATATCTTCCATTAGGCAACAGTTTCAGACTGTTATGGGATCCAAACCTATGGTTTAAAACCCCTGCTGCCTTGTATAAATGGACAGTCCAGTTGTTTAAGGAGATGAGATGGCTCTGAACATTAAGTGATGAAAGGTGTTGTTTCTTTTCTCTAATTTGAAGTGAGATAATATTGAAGATATATATTTTTATTTAATACAAGTAACCTCCATTTGATTATTTGACAGGTTTCATCTGCTTCAAGAATTTGATGAGGAGAAAAGGAGTTGTAGGAGACGTTTGGCAGGTCATAACCGGCGGAGAAGGAAGAATACTCTCGATACAATTGTTTCTGACCATCCTTTAAAGGATGATCAAGCCAGCAGATACATCTTATTCTATCTGCTAAAGATTCTAACCAATTTACAATGTAAGTTTCACATAAGCTTGCTATTCAATTTTTTTGGCTTTCCTTTATACTGTCAGTCTATTTTTCTTTTTTAGCTTGTGCCCTTTTGTAATACGATTCCTAATTATTATTCTTCTTCTCTCCAGACTCCAAGACTTGAAGACTTTCCATGTATATATGTATTATATGATGTTAGTTGATGTCAGTTATATATTCTCAAGCAAAATGATGGCATTTTTAGAATATTAGTATCCATGAAAAATCAATACTATACGCGTGAATTTTTATGGGAAGCTTTTGGAACTTGGATCAAATGCTATTTTGTGCACTGTATTTTATGAATTTTGTCAAACTTTTTTTTAACAGTATTGAAATTTTCGCATATGAATGTACTCTTTAGATTATCCATAAGCATTAATGCATTTCTTTCTGAAACTGCAGCAAAAAACTCAGACCATTCAAAAGATCAAGATCTATTACTTCAGCTTTTGAGAACTCTTTCCGGTCCTAAAGTCATCACTGAACCTGAAATTCTCTCTGCATTTGCACATCTGCTGTCTCAAACATCTACTGAAGTATGTGCAGAAAAAGATATTTCCATTCTCTCAGAATCTCTGAGAGGAGGTGCCACAGTTCCAAAAAGTTCTGCCATCGTGCTTTCAACTGCTGCAGCATCTTCCAGCATTGGCAGTCAAGATCATATAATGGATGTCACTAATTGTATGCCCATGAATGTAGCCAGACCATGTCACCTACAAGTTCCACTTCCTGCACACAACCCTCTGAATGAGATAATTGGGTCAGTTCCTTTACAAGATACCAATGCAGTGTGTCCAATAGGGGATGGCCCGCCGAGGATGCAATCAGATGCAAGCTACTTAATGCCTTCAAAGGAAGCTAAGGTTGGAGAGCAGAACAGAACCAAGATAAATGACTTTGATCTGAATAGCAGCTATAATGAATCCCAGGATTGCAGAGAAGGGTCAGAGAAGTTGTCACAGAATGATTGGAAGATTCCACAAATTGGCCACTATAATTTTCCTTCGTGGCCAAATCAGGATATTCCCCAAACAAGTACGGCAAATTCTAGTGGCAATTCAGAATCCACATCCGACAAGTCACGTTCTAGCTCTGGAGAGGATCTTCAGGTAAGTAATCTTTGAGTGGCATTTATTCAGTGTCAGCTGAATGAATTCATGAACTTTATATACTTGAGATATTTATGACTTTGTTTTGGTTGAAGATATATTTACGACTTAATGACAAAGTATTCTCGGGCATGGGAGTCCTTGTTAGTAATTGATGGTTTTATTTGGTATGTACTCATTGGCTACTTTTTTCTTTTTCAGTGCTGCACAGATCAGATAATTTTCAAACTCTTTGGGAAAGACCCAAGTGATCTACCTCATGTTCTACGAGCACAGGTACTACTATTATCATGATGTTATCTTCATTTTTCAACTTGCGGTATTACAAGAGCCCCTCATATGTCTTCTCTCAGTATTCAAACCTTCTAAAGTTTTTTTGATAGAAACATGAATAATGTATGCTTGTATTGTCAGATCCAAAGCTGGTTATTGCACAGCCCGACCGAAATAGAAAGCCATATTAAGCCCGGATGTCTAGTCCTTACAATATACATGCGTTTATCAAAGCATGCGTGGGAAGAGGTCTGCATAATAGTTTGTAGATGCATTCCTGTTTTGGTTGCTTTTAGTTTCTTAATTTCAATGATGTTGTTCTTCTTACAGCTCAGCAATAATCTGACTAGCAGCTTGAAAAGGCTTTTAGAGGCTTCGGATAATAATTTTTGGAGGACCGGATGGATATGTGCCAAAGTGGGGCTTCAGTTGGCATTCATATATGATGGTATATTTTAAACAAGCAAAGAAAAGCTTAAGCTCATACGTCATTCTGTATATAGTATCCGACATTCCACTGTTGGTGCTGCAGGTCGGGTTTTGTTAGATATGCCGCTGCCAAGTTCTCAAGATGCTCCTTCTATAATAAGTGTCACGCCTGTTGCTGTTGATCTTTCCGAAGAATCACTATTCACCGTAAAAGGATGGAACTTGGGAAGAACGACTACAAAGTAACGTCCTTCGTCTCTATTTATGCATTTTATTTAGAGAGTTCGAGGATAAAAATGGGGAAAAACATCTTCAACTTAAAGACTTGAATTGTTTTTTAATCTCTGTTACAAGCAGGTTGCTTTGTGCATTTCGTGGAAAGCAAATAGTTCAAGAAATTGATTTTGATACCATAGAATTGAATGGTTCTGGTTCCTCATCTGATAGCTCTGAGAGCTTAGATGGCTACATTGAGGAGACTCAAACTCTCTGTTTCACTTGCTCACTCTCAAAAACAGTGGGGAGAGGGTTTATTGAGGTACTTTTCTTTGAAATTCTGGCTGGTCACTTCCTATCAATTTTCATGAGGAATTAATAAGGTCCTTCCCTGCGGCTAACAGTGGACCACAAATACACATTTAAATTGAGAAACCAAGCAAAATTATCCAGAATCAGCCAAAGAATGGATGATCAAATTTATTTCTAATATTTTCCATCACTCACTGCGGGGTCATTCACATTGTTGAGTTCAACGTCCACCCTTGCTCCTAAGTGGTCATAATTGTGGTCGGGCCCTCGCCCTCACCATAAAACCATTGTTGGGCAGTTTCCCATCATCAATTGGTTTTGGGATAAGTGGTAGCTCAATGGGGTGTAAGATCCTACACACATCAATGGTCTGGGTCAAGGCTTGGAATCTATAAATCCCTCCTTCACTGGCGCTAACAAACCTGGCCGTGGCACACACCTCTAGGAGATGATAATTTTCTGACGTGTATGTTGCAGGTGGAAGATCATGGTCTGGGCAGTGGGTTCTTTCCTTTTATTGTCGCAGAGCAAGAAATTTGCTCAGAACTCCGTACATTAGAGATTTTCTTCACTTCAAATGAAATGAGCTCAAGGAATCAAGTCGTACAGTTCCTGATGGAGTTTGGTTGGCTTCTGGAGAGGAGTCATTTGATATCCAGACCAGAACTTACAGCTCTCCGAAGCACAGAATTTTCTAGTGTAAGATTCAAATGGCTTCTTGAATTCAGCATAGATCGTGATTGGTGTGCTGTAGTCAAGAAGATCCTTGACATTGTGTTTGATACGAGAGTAGGAGGGCCTGATTTGTCTGTGGATCAGTTGCTGAATGAAGTCAGTCCTCTTCACCGGGCTGTAAGAAGAAATTGCAGACCAATGGTGGACTTCCTGTTGAAGTACAGCCCAGAAGAAAACAGAGCACTGGAATCCAGTGGAGAGATAAAATTTAGGAAACAAACATTCAAATCAAACAAGAGGGGTCCTGCTGGTATCACTCCTCTTCACATTGCTGCATCCATTGAAGGTGCAGATGATGTGCTTAATCTATTAACTGATGACCCAGAACAGGTACCTTTATTCATTTTTCATGCTAATATGGCATTTGGATACACCTCAATATGCAACCAAGTTGAAGATTTGGGCAAATTGCTGGTTATCCGTTTTGTTGTGGTTTGAGAATCTTTGGGGAACACAGATCTGTGTTTCTGACTTCCATTATGTTGCATGAAATCAACATCCGAGGGGGCACCAAACCAGAAAAACTGCATGTTGTTTTCTACCCACGCAGGATTCCTAACCAAATATATAGGTTAATGGATTCTGATTACACGGAAGTATTCAAACTGACTGCATTTAGATACATAATGTATAGCCAAATGCACTCACGTATACATTCTCTCTCTCAACATGAATTGCTGTTCTTGTTGGTTGTAGTCAATAACGTGATAAGGCAAACTTCTATTATTTATTCTAATTAATTTTTGCCATTTGTTCAGGAATGGGTGCAGACATGGGAGAAAGACCATGATGAATCTGGGTTTACTCCAGAAAATTATGCTCGCCAGAGAGGACATGATAAGTATATTGATCTAGTCCAGAGAAAGAAAGGCAATAAAGCTTCACCAAAGCATTTGATCCTTGACTTGTCCAGTTCCTTGCCTGCCACAAGGAGGGTTGAAGAGTCTCTATCCATGTCACATGGGACTTTTGTTAAGCAGAAGCACACTGCTCTTAATGTAGACAGTAGAAGCATGGAGCAATTTAAGTGCCGGGCCTGTGAACAGATGTCAGTTTACAGGAGTGGGCATAGATTCTTAAACTACAGACCGGCCATTCTTTCAATGGTAGCTATTGCTGCAGTATGTGTCTGTGTGGGTCTCCTCTTAAAAAGTCCACCAGAAGTTCTCTTTGTGGTCGCATTCAGGTGGGAGCTCATAGACTATGGTTACATGTGATACATGCATTAAATCTTTGTTATAAGAAGGGATACATCGAAATGTTGAGTTATATATTAAAGAAAAAAAAAAAGTTCGCATAAGTGCTCTTTTTGTTTGCGCTATGGCGAGAATGATATGATAGAATTTGGAAAATAAAATACATTGCTTTATACTATGTTTCAAACAGTTCTCGCACCTGTGGTATGCTGGTATCACATTGCCAATACACTTATACCCTATACTTTTCTTCTTCTTTTTTGGTGGGGCACTTATACCCATACTGTAATTAATATTTTCTAAGCTCAACAATTCCCCATGGTGATATTTTGAAAACAAAAATCCGTTTATAACTCCTTGCAAATTTATCATCGTATCAACATCTGATGAGATGCCTCTATCCATTTCCATTCTGGCACTCGTGACAATATAAGTTTTTGAGGACAATGGAGATTTTATAGGTCGCTTCACTTCTCATTCCTCAGCATCACAGAAGTGTGAAATGATGGGATCCAACACTATGGGCTTTTTCTTTAAAGATAAAATGTCTTCCATACAGTTGTAATGATATAACACTAAGCTAGAGATAATCCACTATAGAAAAAAAAAATCACATCCTTGATCATCATACTTGTGAAAGATGATGAAATTACCGATATATGAACCTCATAGGGATCATTTGCTTACGATTGTCACTTGAAGACTCTTATTACAGACAGGGGTAGATGCATTCGCCGTAACCTGCAAGACAGTTGAAAAAGAACCAGACTCAGTGCCACTTGAATTGATGTACCATGATGGGTCTATATATTGGAAGTTAGTTAGAATTTGAAATGTCAAAAGTGACATTTCAAAGGTTGGATTTTTAGAATTCCACCTATCTGAGAACTAATTTCATAGACATAAAATGACATTGCTATTAGAAATTCCCAACGCGTAGAATTTCTGTCAGAAGTTTTATGAGTATTGTGCAGAATACTTACTTGGGTCGGTCACAACAATGAGGGCAGAGTTCTTGAAGTTACAATTCCAGGGATTCTTTCCTCTTGATTGGTAGTAGAGGTTCATGGCCACAGAAGCATGGTTCATGAAATTGTCTGGGGATGAGCAAGGGCACCCCTTGTGCAAGATGCTGCAGTCCACTTGAGAGCAGGCATAGTTTACATTCTCTCTCAGAGCCGCTTCATCTGAGGAAGGTTTTGCCACACACCAAGTTCTCTGTCATGTGAGAAAAATAAAAGCAGAGTTGAGCAATGTAATATCCAGTTTTTATTTTATGGCCATTATGTGGTAGTTGTCTAAAAAAAATTCGATGTCTGAGTTTAGCACAGAAACTAAACGTAGCTTGATGTTTAAGTCTAATGGTGTGTATCGTATGAAATCCCAAGGAGTAAGAGCAGTGGAGGATATTTAAAACTATAAGCATCATGGTAGTTTCATTTGAAGGTTTCCATAATTGGATGCATGCATTGTCCCTTTTGCATTGTGATCTCAAAGTTCAATGCTGAATTGTGCAATTTCTATTGTCATGTGAGGAAAATAGGAACTACCTGTCCATATGCCAACCTCAGAGTTCCTCCTGCAGAAAATCATGAAAACTTTGTTAGTACACTAATATATGAATCTTTCCAATTCTTTCTTTTAAAAAAAAATTACAAAAGGTATTAGTGGAAGAGTAACTTAATTATAGTTTCTAATGTGAACTTGAATCGGATAAATCGAACAAAGTTTACAGTACAAAAGGCCTTTTAATCAAATCCCAAAACCCATTCAACTTTCCAGTCAAAGTTCATTTAAGAGATAAATATTCTACCATGCAGAAGACCACAACAGGTTTAAAGACAATTTAGCTATTTATAAACTTTGAGAAAATGCAGTCAGAACCTCAGTAGAACCCCATTTGGGCCTCAGATCTAAATGAAACTGCTAAAAAACAGATTATCTGTTCAGATCCCAAAACATTTCATGAAAACCACTTGAATTTTAATGAGTTCTGGTCAATCAATGAAAAAACCCACTTCAGAGGAAGCATTTGAAGTCTCAATCAGTTGCTTTTGCACCCAATTCTTTTTTCGGGTTATTGACATGCAGCTATAAGAAATTCATTTCTGTATTTTGTTAGTATTCTGCAGTTGGTCATCCATGTTCCCATGATTTGCCAGAACCTACTCAATAGTGAAAAGTCTAGATCTGAAGAAACAACATTCCAATTACTTAGAAACTATAACATTTCAAATCAACAACAATCACTTATTAATGAATACCCAGATGAAACTACATTGAAAAGAAACAAAAATTAAGAGAGAACTGGCCAAACAATATCAAAATGCAATGGGAAAAAAATGGGTGTTAGATCAGCTGAAACAATAGAGAAATGCAGCAAAAACAACCCTAACATTCTATACCTGAGGTGAAGGACAGTAACAAGAAAAGAAGAGAGAGCAATGGAAGTGACATTGGTGCTTCTGCCATATCCGTGGTACTAAAGTTTAAGAAAAAAAAAAGAAAAGGGAGATTGGTTCTGATGAGTGATAGATTTGCTGCGGAATTTAAAGGACATGAAGAGGTAACGGCTACATTTCATGAGTCAATGTTATATTGGTGGTGGGTCCTGGAGTTTGATGGTGGAATCTGGTGACGAAATCAATATCAATATGAATATAATGGAGAGAAGATAAGACAATGCATGTGACTTGTGTCTTTTGTGTGTGCGTTTTTCTTCACTGTTTCTATTTCAATCTCTTACGTTTTCTAACTTTTTGGGGGAATAGGAAGGACCGAAAGTGCTCTTTTCTTATTTAAGAATCAGCCATTTTCCTTTTTAAAATGTCCACCTGTAGTTCAGACTGTGTAAAGACTTGGACATGGTTTTAGAGTACTCAAAATATTAGAAGGGATCAAATGATGTGAACCATTCGTTTGATGTCTAGCTATGTAAATTTCACAACCTATCATTCTAAAATCTAGTTGTGATTAATGTTCAAGGAGTCCGGATCCCTTGAGTGTCCGAGGGGGGATGTGGAACTCCATGGTGAGATCTACCTATTAAAAATCTAAGTGTCCCAAATTTTATCCGAATAGGAGATAGCTTTGCCGTAAAATTAAACTTATGATTAAAAATGTAATCAACATAATCTCATTTACTCAATGAAAAAAAGTTCGAAGGGTACTCGAAAGGTTTTGGTGTTTGTAAAGGGTTTGGTCATGTGGGGACCCAGCTCAATAAAAGGGGTAGGAAATGTGGGCATCATGGAGAATTTCCCTTTAAGAATTCCAGTTTCCAAAACTAACCGTTTTGAAACCGCTCCAAGTGGGAGCCAGTATTGAATATCCTTGAATAGTAATGATTTGGGTTTTTAATGCTGTGCGTTTAGTACCATTTAAAGAAGGGAAACGCCTACAAACAAACCATCCATTGTTTCCATCTGGATTCTGGCATTCTGGGCCACTGTCATCCATTGAGTGGGTCCCAAACTCAAATCCATAAGCACTTCACCTGTTGGTGAGTGATGATGAAGAAACGGCTAATTGAAGGTTCAGAAAACTCAATTGATAGTTCTTGAGCATTGGTCCATGGATGTGGTGGCCTACTGAATCATCGGTCTGGATTGGTTTAATCATATATTAGACCGATGGTCCCAATAATCAGACCCATTTTAAATAGACTAACCCGGGGTCCAGAGCCAGGAGCAAAGCCAATCAATGTCCAGTTTGTAGTTTATTATTGAATAATCGCGTGTTAGCTCATTTTATATGATTTTAATGGTTTTGTATTCGGTGGTTTGTCAGAGCTTATTTGGAGTTCAGTGGCAATTCGTAAAGCATGCTGGTGGGTTGGATAAGGCTAAGTCCGATGATGACTTATAGCCATTTTCTATAAGCAGTCAGTGTTAAAGTCCCAAATTCAATTTGCCGAGTTGAGTCTGATTTTGCTTTTAGAGTCCGTTTAGACCCATTCAACTCATCCAATTCGAGAATAAAAATATAACCTAGCTAATGGTTGACAGTCCGGTCTCACCCAAATGTCCAGAGTTCGACATCAAACTCCTCTCGGTCCATTACCCTATATGTACAAGTGGTCTCCTCTACAGCTGCAATCTGGCTAGGTCTCCCATGTCAATCGGGTCTCTCAAGGGTACCAAAAAAAACCCACCAAACTTGGTGTCCATCACAGTTGATTCAGGTAACTGTGACTCAGTGAGTCAAATGAATTACAAAACCTCGCTATGAATTACCATTTTGTCTTCTGAGTGCATGCATATTGAATTGTGGTAAGGTAGACCAAGGTCGAGATTCTTATTAGGTGGTCCCGTTTGGCCGTTTCCCAACCTTATTTCCTTACTTCAATTCAGTAATGTATAATTTGTGGGTATGTCTCTGTCAAGTATCAATACGTTTCTTTCTTTCACATTTACTTTTTTGACATTATTGGATTAATCATGTCAGATCTACCTACGTATAGAAATTGGAGGATTTTGATTTTCTTGATGGGACAACTGGTGGGCCCACGCTGCAATGGCTATCCACAACCCAACGGTTGTGAACAGGGCCACACAACAGGCCCCTCCATCCCCAATTTGGTGCAGGCCTTTTCAGTTTTCGCACTCGGGGTAGTTCAGCTCCATTAATATGAAATCTGAGTTCTTAAGCCATTTCGGTGATCAATGGGGGATTCAGGAGATCTCATTTAAGGGACTTTTCGAATCTCAGAGGTGTGACCGCACCCGTGTGCTAACACATGGGTCCGCCTCTGACATTGATATTCTATCAGCTCCATTAATATGAAATTTGAGTTTTTAAGCCTTTCCATTCCAGTGATCAATGGAGATTCGGGAGATCTCATTTAAGGGGTTTTTCGAATCTCACGGGTGTGACCGCTCAAACCCGTTTGCTAGCACATGGGTCCGCCCCTGACAGTGATATTCTATCAGTGGTTGAGGGGTTACTTCCTTGCTGTTTTAAAATGTATATTGTGTCCATCCAACAACAAGTGGTGGTATGAATGAAGTGATTCTCTTCTCGACGGAATTATGTATTTGGAAACAGGCCATGTTGAGTACGATTGTTGCAGTATATGGTAAAGATCACATGAGATTGTGAATTGTCAAATGAAGTTGAAGTAGAGAACAAAGCAGTGCCAAGCCAAGTGGGACTCGTTGTTTGTCAACTCGTGACTCATATCCAACTCAGGCAATCGAGTGGAGTCACGCCGGAGACCCAGTGGGTCATTCAGGGAATCAAGTCAGTTTACTTTCACTTAAAAGTTTATGAAATAAAAATCAAGATGAGTTAGTAGAAAATATTCAAGAGACTTTAAGTATAGCTTCATAATTCATATACCTGAGGGGTCATTTGGAAACTCAAGTCTAATTACAAATTAATAACTGAGGGGTCATTTGGAAACTCAAGTCTAATTACAAATTAATGTCTCAAATAAAGCTCTAATATACAATCAGTTTCTTTGGTGAAATTATAAAAATAAGAAAATCTCTTATTTCATGAGGTAGTTGTGGGCCCACCTTCAGTAATTGTGGTAATGGGGGCCCATCTTTTAAGAATTATAATATTTTGCGTCATTTTGAAGATTTTATGAGGTTCAATTCTTTCAAAACACTACCAAAGTTTATATTGTCTACCTACATCTACTTTAGTTAAAAATGCTCTTAAAAAAAACTTTCTTAGCTTTCATTTTGAAAGGCAGAAACTCTACATTGTAAACAATCTCTAATAATAGAAAATACAATTAGAGGTTTACTAAGCTCTCCAATACAAAAATAAACTCTAAATCATAAAATAAGAGATTATTTTTAGAGTTACCAAACACCTCAGAGGGTAATAAAATGGATATTCTAGTTTAAAACGATTTTTCATTTTACCTGTCTACCAAACAATTACTGTATGATTAGAATCAACTGATGGAAATGCTTGTTTTTCTTCAAAAAGTTTGCAATGTTCAATGTTTTTACCATATCTAAGGCTAGATATATAAAATTCTTACCACGTAGATTGATGAGATGGGGCTCAAATGATAACGACGATATAAGCTTTAAATTAATATACACACAGAACCAACAACAAAATATAAGTGTGATTAAAATGAGCCAGCAAAATGTTTCAATTATGCTATTGTAGAAGATGCTTAACGTTTCAATCGAAAAGTAGGAAGATGCTTAACGTTTCAATCGAAAAGTAGAAAGCTACAGCTAAAAAAATCTTTGAAACGAAAAAAGTAATTAGTAACCTTGGAGTTTGTTTTTTTCCCCCTATTTTGAAGTGAGGAGTTCCTCGGCTTTTATAAGTTCTGCTTCAGTTGGAATTTAATATAGCAAGATTCTCAAAACATCTCACATTACGTACGAGAGACATTTGATTAGGGCCCATGTTTTTTTTTAGAATTAGATTCCTAGGAATTATAAGAAATGTACTATTAAAATGGAAGAAAATGAAAGAAATAAAGGTGAATTTCCTTTAAGTCCCATTAGTTTACTGTAATTAAATATTACCTAGAACTGTATCTTTTTAAAAGTAGTTAAAAAAAAGTATAGCCAGTAGTTAAAAGTAGTTTAAGAATGTGAATATTAAAAAATGATGATCAAACAACCTCCCATTTAAAGGAAATTGAATCAGGAGAAGATGGGGAATGGATACCCAGAATCACGATCATAATACCTAGGAAAGTCAATGTACCATCTAGATCTCCACCTTATATTCTTTACTCATCGCCTCTTTAATAAGTCCTTATTTTAACCGATTCTCACAGAGTATGTCACTTCCTAATTTTAACCTGGTGCATTTGGCTGAGTTCCTATACTCAAGTCTAACGAGTGAACTCACCATGTGAGACCAATTGTTGTGGGCTAAGGTCAGGCACAATCCGTTCGATTAAATTCGGATTAGAGCCTGTGGCCACTTTGGTGTGAAGTCGGTTGTCGTTTAACCAGTTGATCTCTTCATTCAAGCCATGAAAAATCAAGCCACCAAGGATCTGTTTGTTTGCATTAGATTACATTAGAATTTAGAGTCAAATGAGCTCTATCAAAGGATTATTAAAGAGGTGGCGTGTGAATGATATGCGACTAGAGATATAAGCTAGCGAGTTAGATGGGACCTCGACTTTCCTAGGGTTTGATTCACTGAGGTAATGAATGGGTATTTTTCTATCTTCCTTCTGATTAAATATCCATTAGGAAGGTAATTTGATGGTCATTTTATAGATTCACGTTTGGTCTTCATATTTAACCACTTAAGGAATGAATGCTTATGTATTCAATTCCTATGTTTTCTGCAAAATCATACAAGCCCCATGAGTTAACTTTGCATTTTTTTTATAATTGAGATTTCAATTGTGAAATGATGCTTTAATCTTTAATCAACAACAAGGTTGATAATTTTCAAAAATCAACTGCAGAGTGCTTGGACCAAAAAGCCTGTATTTTTTTTTTTCTTTTAACAAAAATGCTCTTAACTCACAATATTGTGATTCATCTTGCCTCTTCCTGCAATCCAACCAAGACCCATCCGATTGTTTTTCTAAGTATACAAATCTGTTTGCAATTTCAAGAAGAAAACCCAACATACCACTTGCAGATGCCAAGACCCATGGAAACTCGGAAGGACCCAGAACACACTTGTATGCCTCGTTTCTAAAAGTGGCTTTCTATCAGCACCTCAAATCCACAAAAGCATATAAATTTTGTGTGCTTCTGATCTGCCATAGACACTTTTTCAGCTTTCTCTATTTCAAGAAACTGAATAGACATGACCAGTTTTGGCCAACTCCGGAATCTCAGAGACAATAAAACATCTCTGCTTTGCTGCTACTTGTGCTACTTAGAATGGAATGGCTACCTTGTGATATGAGAATCCTGTTGTGGGTGGCAGAGGCATTTGGATTCTCTGTGGAGATCAGTTTGGTGGCTGTTTGTTTGTTTAGGGGCCAGGTTTTGCAAGGATTTCTAATGCGTTGAGTTCAATGGCTGTCTTTAGAGCCATGATGAGACGGCAATCAATGCCAACTAGATCCATGGCAGTTGAAATTGAGGGTCCGTTGCATTAGGACTACAGCAGCAGCAGAAAAAGAGTTAATAAGGACATTTGTCCAATTATCAAAAAACAAAAAATGCAGTGTCTCATTCAAGCACTCAGCAGTTGATTTTTGAAACTTCTTAACTGAGGGGTTAATTAAAGATTTAAGCATTACAATTCAGTTAAAATCCCGTCGTTTTTTTCATTTAGTACTATGACTTTTGACCCTACAACCTCAAAATTGCAACAGTGAGTACTCTTTGTGCTATTGACACTATTCACCGTTGCATCTATTTGACACGTCCAGGTTTTATAGAAACATGGCAGGCAACCATTCCGCCCACAGTTAATTCCAGTTTTCACTCCGTCTCCTAATACTCTTTTGCTAGTCTCTATTGACCCCAGTGAATTTCACTCAGAAGAGGAACCTTATAATTCGTATCAAAGAAAGATAGGTTTAACTGAGGCTGTTCAAACAGGCATAGGTCAACTAGTCTAACTGGGATTCCCATAGCCATGAGGCTGTTCAAACAGGCATAGGTCAACTAGTCTAACCCATAGCCATTAGGGTTATGGATTTTCAGTTCACGGGAGGTAGTAGGCGAGAAAATCCCCCAGTTGATCGAATATACTGCTAATAGATCTCTACCTGTTATTATGGTGTGTGCTTCTGGTGTTGATCGAATATGCTGCTAATAGATCTCTACCTGTTATTATGGTGTGTGCTTATGGAGGAGCACGCATGCAAGGCGGAAGTTTGAGTATGATCATCAATTCAATAAAAAATTATTCTATGTATCAATCCTTACATCTCCTATAACCCGCGGAGTAACGGCCAGATCAGAGATGAGGGTGTCCCCTAGGTGCTAAAAGATTACATGCATAAGCATTAAGGCAAGTCCTAGAGGTCGTATTCGATGCAGATTTGCCAGCGACCTGCTGCAGACACAATTCCAACTGCGGGGGTAATCAATGTGTTAATGGACAGTGTTTCCGGTGGGGCAATCTGTTAATGCATCTCCTTCCACAACTTAACACGGTCCATTGATAAGATACCTCGGATTAACTGATCAAGGCGTCGATTATCCATTGAAGCCAATCGAAGTGTTGATCCCACAGATCCTGACAAAAGTAGTTAGGAACAATTGGCTGGTGGACCTATGAAAGTGCTCTCTCGCAATAATTCCCCATTCATCAACTGTAAACTACTGTAATCTCACCTATTCAAAATTATAATGTTTGATTTGAAGTTGGATTGATTAAACTAATAACCACTGCCATAAAATAAAATAATGAAAATTATAGCCACTGCCACAAAAAGTTTGGGCTTACAAACAAACCACAAAACCACCATAAACTCATCTGGCAGTCTCTATCGAGATCTCCATGCCCACGACATAAATCTGCTCTCAAGCAGCATCCTCCAATACATGGTTGGATCAACTTCAGGTTCTACAGATCCTTCATCAACAGACTCGTACATATGAAAATCGATGAAAGTACAGGTGGTGGTTATGACCCTAGCCAGATGAGTGCTAAGCACAATGCTTCATTCAGCACCACGGAAGCCCAAATCATCCACTGGAAATGCAAGTTGACTGAGCTAGAAAGCTATCAAAATCTGATAAAATGCATTATCAAGCAGCAAAATTATATGGTGGTTTGCTTTGAACAACTCTATTAAACATGTATGAACCCCCTTTACATACAAAAGATAATAGAGGTCATGTTATTAAAATGGCACCAAAGAATGGGGCACATAAAAACAGACACATATTGGGAGACAGAGAAATAAAAATGTAACACCAGGATTCTGTGGCCAAGAAGGCATGATCAGCAATAGCCTGCATGATACTCTGTTGGATTCATATATGGACAGATCAAGGGATAGAACAGTCCAGTCTGCCAATAACTACCAAAAAGTCTGACTGCCAGTGCCGATGGGTTGGACAAAGACCATTATTTTGTTGGTTAAAATGGCTTTTGCAATGCTATAGAGTTCTCAGTCAAAGATGAACCAAGCCGAAGCATGAGAGGATAAACAGGGCTGAATTCCTTGTCCCCTCTAGCCCTGACCTTTGCAGCATAATCATCCAGAGTTGCTTTGATGCCTTTCCAAATCTGATCATCTCCTTGTGAATCCAACCACAGTGAGTACTGCAAAGGTGTAAGTTTGTTTCTTTGCAATGGTGACCGCAATTCATCTGGACCTCGAGAATAAAGATGATGAAGTATAACACTAAGTGGCAGATCTTGAAGAAGTGGAGATCCTTCCAACTGTGATGTTTCCAAGAAGATAATAGGCCGAAATGCACGGAGGGCACGATACGGTGCACCAAGCTGCTCTACAGGGTACAAGTTCTGGCCTACAGCCAACTCCAACTCAGCCATATCCCTTGCCATCCTCAGCTTGCCTGACTCTGAAAGTGGTCTTACAAGAGCAGCGTGTCTGATGAAGAAAGTTAGCACCCGAGAAGCCATTTCCCTGATGAGCTCAACACATATAGTGTCTGAACTTGTGCTGACCGCCTGTGTGAGAGATGAGGACAACAATCTAGATAGGAATTCAGTACGAAAGTGAACGAGATACTTCTGCAATTCATCCATATATGACGATGCATTGTTGTCCATGGCTGCATCCATGCCATGAACACCAAAGTTCTGTTCATGGATCTGTAAGATGCAAGCCTCTAGACGATCACGCATAGCATGGAATAGAGACGTCAATGTATCCCTCGCAATGCCATATACGTAACCTAAAGAGGGAGACAAGACATTTTCAGCAATGGCTGGTAGTCCTGATATTGTTGAAGAAATGCGAGTGTGAACTTCTTGCAGATGCTGACATAGGGTGAAGTTCTTTATTTGCGCTGGACTTGCAGGACCTGTAACTTGACGAGCTTCAGGACCAGTAGATATCTGTCATGTGAATGTCATACAGAAATAATGCTCAATGATTGTTACCAAAAGGAATATGTATAATAATTTATCTTATCACCTTCCAGAATATGCAACAGAAGAAATTGTAGTCTAAGGTGTTCATAATGCCCACCAAACTGATTTTCTCCTTTTTTCTTGGTCACTGCATTACATAATTGGTTCAAGCAAAGACCTGGGATACAATCCATGGACCTGATCGATCCTCTAGTGGGAGACTAGGAGGTGACTAAACAGCATGCAACTTGAGTTGTTGACATACCGAGTTCAAGTCTAGGGGTTACAGATATTGATATTAAAGAATAGAAAGGCACTCTACACTGGAAGTCCATATTATACAGAATCTTAGAAGAACCATGTCACACATTCAAAATGAGAAAAACGTTTGTGTGAGTAATAAAACCCTCTGTTAGAGGTAGGAAAAATAAAAATAAAAAACTTTCTAGTTAATTCAGGTGGAACATTTACAAAACTGTTTAATTAAAAATTATATGAAGCAAAGAAGTAGAGCTTGAAAAGGCAAGGACAAGCTAATGCAAATTCCATAAAAGGATGAAAAGAGAAAATATCATGATGTGATTCTTAAATCAAGAATAATACATGTTCTCACACATACAAGTACATCAGTCTCCATTGACTGAAGTTAAATATGACACCTGTTACTATCCTGCTACTTCAAGCAACAATTGCAGCCTGTCTGGCTCAATGGTTTTCCTCCCTCTTTTGATGGGTCCTTCATAATGTTTTTCAACATGCATCTTTGCCTGATGCAATCTCCTCGGCACTTGCAATTTTATACTGAATACAATATATAGGCACTCATGGATATATAGCTATAATGCCCACATACAGGATCGATACAGCCGGCATATGCTAAAGATATGTTAGGGACACGGATTTTACAAATAAAAGATGAAGTGTCCGAAAAGAAACAAAACAATGAGTTGGTTGCCTATTTTGAAGTATCCGGGTATCATAGCATGTAAGCACCTTTGACCATTTAAGAAGCAACAAGATCATACCCATGGTAACGCAAATAAAATGCCACTTGCATAGGAAAACAAAAGGCCATCAACTATGACTTGAAGACTGGAAAAGTATTTCCAGGTCATAATCTGCAGTCCATGCAAAAGGACTAATTAAGACAGCTAGATTTATTTGGGTGATTGAAGGAAGGTTAATTTAGAAAACCTAGGTAGAGTAAAAACTAAAAACTAACATTACAAAAATAAATGATAGTGCACAGCTGTCCACAATGTTCTGTAAAGAAATGTGCTTTTATCAAAAGATGGCAAGGTGCGCTTCCTAAAAATCAGCACTGCAGTGAACATTCTATGGTCTCAAAACACAATAGTAACTTTGGACAGTGCTGTTTGCCTGTTTGGTCCATTTCTGTATTTCTGTTCGTTAGAGAGAAAGAAGGGGGGTGGGGAGGTGGGAGGGGGGCGGGGGGCATAAGGATTATTCTAATATCCATTGATAATCACTTAGATTGGATTATTCTAATCGTTCTGATTATAATATACAAAATTGATGCTCAATATCTTATAAGGAATAAAAGGCATAAATTATCATCATCATAAAGGCTTTTTTTTATAACAATAAAATTTTATTTCAACGCATTGTCATTTATTAAATGGGGACAACAAAAAGATGTTTCAAAGCTAATGTTTAACGGGTCGAAACTTCCTGATAATCAGAAAATCGGGTACCCAATCATCATAAACCCGATCTATTTGTTATCTGTCTTTTGTGAGATTTGATTTTTCACCCAACCCTATTTGCAACCATATTTTCAGCAACTCCACAATCCATCATGTCTTTTCTCAATTATTTGTTACTGATCTTCAATGGTCTCCCTCTTTTCCTAATTTCTTGAACACGAATCTTCAATACATCTTAGATGGGCAGTTTTGGATCTTCCGTGTACTTGCCCAAACAATTTCAAGCAACATTCTCTGAATCATCTCCTTTATTGGAGCTATCTGTAAGCCTCCTCTTATGTCTTCATTCCTTTCCGCTCACTCCACACATCCCTCTTAGCATATGCATTTCCACAACATGCACCATTGCTTTTCTTCTCTTTGTTGCCCAACTTTCAGCTCCATACAGTGTAGCAGGTGTGACTTGTCTTGTAAAAATGCCCTTTTTATCAAAGTGACACGTAGCGATCACAAAACAATTCACTCGCTCGTCTCCACTTAGACACCCAAAATTTATCCCATCCGCTATATCCAAGTTAACCCTCCATTTTACTAAATACTTGCTCCCAGGTGCCCAAGTAAAATGCTGAAATATAGATCTAAATTTCCACCTCATTGGTCCTCGGAATCCAAACTTCCATAAATTGTTAGACACTTAACGCTAATCAATGTGCAGTTAAATGAACAAAGCCAACAAAAGATTGCCCTCCTTACAATCAAGTTTAATAATCCAAACTTCCATAAATTGTTAGACACTTAATGCTAATCAATGCGCAGTTAAATGAACAAAGCAAACAGATAGTCCCAGAAAACTATTTCTGAGAAACAAAATGTGGTTACTCTAGCCAAGGAAGAAATTAACCACTAACTGAGACACAAAACTGTTCATGCATTAATGGTTGAGCGTAGCACTACAAATGAAACAGAATTAATTTAACCAAAAAAATCAACAAGACAAAGAAAGTTGTCTTTTTGAAAAAATTCATCAGAAATGAGGCAGATGAATTAACCAGAAAATAACAATTAAAATAAATAAATCAAACATTAATGACTCAGCAAACAAGAAATCCAACAGGAAAACTTCACAGTGAACAAAAAAAGGGCAGAGTTGAGCCTCAATATAACTTAAATTCGTCGTAACATTGTGTTCATAGCTTCATTAACAGTTAACCCCAAAAAAAGGCAGAAAGAAAAGAAAAACAGTGCAAATAGTATACCAATCAACATCTAAATATTTAGAAAAAAAATTAACATGTAAGCATCAAACCAGGAAAGTTGAGAGAGAGAGAGAGAGAGAGAGAGAGATGCAAATTACAGGCTCAGCAATGCAAACAAGCTCACCTGGTATTCGACCTTTTGTGCTAGCAAGTGCAAGACTTTGCCAATTTCCCGTAATACTAGAAGAGTCAAGTGCCCATCCAGTTTAACAGCTTCAATCTCTTCTTGAATGCGCAATATGATTCTTGAGATATGCTCTTTAGAGGGAACAATTCCCCGGCTAAAAAAACTATTAACAAGGTCTGAAAGACGACTCAAGCAGAGAGCCAAAAATGATGTTTGGAATATATCAACTGCAGCAATCATTTGAAGTTTTCCTTCTGAACTGATCGCAGGGAGAACCCCTTTGACATCAGTGTCACGCGAAATTCTTTCAAGGAAATTTTCTATCGTCGATAATAGCTTTGGGTACCCCAAAGTAAAGATTTCTTTGACAAAGCTTGATGCAGTGAAAGCAGACTTCATTTGGTTGGCAAACGATTTTACAAGTGCTTCCCAAACTCGATCTGTTAACATTGGATCTCCTTCCTGCACAAGAAGTTATCAGCTGAGGATGTGACAATGTCAAAGTTCGCAGATTTTCTTCTAAAATGAACAATAATTTGGTGCATTGGCAAACATAATAAAATAGAAGGCACAAGACATTGACCACACAAAAGTGCATCTGGTGAAACACTCTTAAGTGAAAGAAAGCAATAAGGGGAGATCATGACATAATAATTCCATCTCTGCACAAACTAAAGAACTTCACAGAACATGCCATTAAGTTATGTTAGCTCTCAATTTAAGAGATCCAAGGAACTTACAGCAAATATAAAGCCATGACATCAGACATGAACTCATGGAGTGATGATAGTAACAGACCACTCTGAAACGCAAGTTCCCACTCAGACTTTTAAGTATGCAATAGTGATGGTAATATGAGAAAATACCATATATTTAAATCATAACAAATATGCATGAATATATACTACATACATATTTTATAACACAACTGCATGAAAAAGAAAAGTAGGTCAAGTTTTCTGACAGTTGATGTCACATGTTCCAGTGATATTTCTCTTCCAAGTTACGAGACAATGTGTTTAATCAAATTCTACCAAATAGATGGGGAAAAAACTATGAAGCATGAAGGAATAAGTATTCACCATTTATCCAAGAAAGATGCCCTAGATTTATCTAAAATGCACATCAGAAACACCTGCGACAGCAATAAGGAAACAAAACATCCTTCTTCCTTACCTCCAGGCCTTTTTTTTTTACATGGTTTTGCTTGAGGACTGATAACAGAAATTCATTTTAAGGTGTAACAAACCACCATCCCTAAATTTCTGATAGCATAGACAGGAACAAAGACAGAAACTTTTGAATTGCACCCGTAAGATTGGTGATTCTGTCGATCAAGCTAGAGCAATAAACTGACAAGCAAACTCATAAATGATACCGCTGTAAAACATCAGAACAATTGGCTGTCACTAACCACATACTGTAAAGAATTCTTTATGGGGCATTGAGCTAAACATCTCTTCATTATCAGAAAATGAGTGATAAACAGGCAAGATAGCTGTAAACTTGCAAACTGCGTAATTGTGATATTTGGTCAAGTTATGGTCCACGAACTGGGCAGTTTCGGTCTATCTCTAAAATGCACTACTTTTGTGCTCACCAAAATGGATAACTAATCCATAGGGAAACCAACTTCTGTAATATGAAAAAACACAGCAAATGACTATGATGTAAGAGAACATCCCAACATCATTTACAGATAAAACCCATGAAGAAACCTAATTCAATTCAATCTAAACAATTACTGAGAGAGCAAAATGATTCAATACCCACCTGCAGCACTTCGTCGAGGAACAATGCATGTGTGAAGGGATCCCGTTTCTTCGACAGCACCCTCTGCAAATGCCAAACAGCGCCGACAACTGAATGCAGCTGATCCATACAATTCCCCATCCTCTGCCAAAGCGCTTCCTTCGCCTTCGATCCCGCGCCAATCTGTGGGGTTCCACTCCTGTGTATCCCTCCAGGACCAAAATTCCCAGAGGACGCTGATATCGCCTTCATGTCAAGTGCAGAGCTCACGGCCCTGACGCACTGAGTCTTATACTTGTTGATCAACCCATCAACAGTAGACCGCAGTTCCCCTAAATTGTAGAAGACCTGCAAACCACTCGCCACCTCGGCCTGATTGAGACCTTCCATTCCTCTCTCCAAAACCCTCATCCCTTCCGATCTCAACTTGTTTCCGGTCTCCATGAGCCAGGTCATTTCCTCGTCGATGACGGAGATCCCGGCGAGCCCGTTCTCCTCGCAGAGAGCACCGATCTCGC
Organism: Persea americana; assembly: GCA_029852735.1. NCBI lineage: Eukaryota > Viridiplantae > Streptophyta > Magnoliopsida > Laurales > Lauraceae > Persea > Persea americana. The sequence goes on from CM056814.1 coordinate 14,961,541, forward strand.
GGTGGAGCTGCGCGGCCTTGGCGAGATCGAGCTTGTCAGGCTCGGCGTCGGCGGAGGCCATGATATCCTTGAGCTTCTTGGAGAGGCGGAGGGTTCGGACGGTGAACTGGAGGAGCTCGGTGGTGCGGTGGAGATTGGAGAGCTGGATGGTCTTGGATCGGATCTGGCGGTGGGGATCGGCGATCTCGAGACGGATCTTGCGGACGGAGGACTGGAGGGTGGAGATGCCGGAGCGGACGACGGAGAGGGCGGATTCGGCGTCTTTGAGGGAGGAGAGCTGGGCGAGGAGGTCGTCGTGGCGAGAGAGGACTTCGGAGCGGAGCTGCTTCTCGAGGAGGCGGATGCCGTCCTCGAGCTTCTCGGCGCGGGCGGCGGCGGAGCCGGAGCTAAGGGCTTGGGAGGAGAAGCGGGCGGAGTCGAAGTCGGGGGAGAGGAAGGCGGAGAAGACGGGATCGGAGGAGAAGGCATCGAGAGGAGAAGAAGAGGAGGAGGAATGAATTGGAGGGAGGTTGGAGCGGTCTTTGAAGGTGGATAGGCGTTGGAGGGGGGAGGGAGGAGAGATGGTGGAGAGGTGGCGGTGGAGTGGAGAAGCAGCCATGGATTTGCAGGAAATGCAGGTTGGTGTCTGGTTTGGGGTTTTTTTTAGGGTTTTTGAGAGGGAGAAAGAAAGAAGAATAGAAGAGGAAAGAGAAATGTCCAGGCGTTGATCGTTAGGATTCAGATCTGAGATGCAGTTTGCAGTTCTCGCAGTAGACGTGCCAGCAAAGGCGAAATGTAGGTTGATTTTTGGACCGTCATCAAATAGTGGGCCAGGTACCCAGCCCATTGGCTATAAAATTCATGGACCTGCTGAGTCAAGAGTTTGGATTGGGCTCGAATTCTTGTTAAAGAGTGTATAATTAGAATCTAACATAACATGTTTGTCTGTCTCTCTCTTTCCATCCTAGTTGTTCCCACGTCATGTTATGAAGAGATACTTAACATTTGTAGGACATTTGTAGGCCATTTGAATGTGGGTTCACCCTCCTGACTTAATGAATCACTCACCTAAATTTGACACACGTGAATTTTATAGGACCATGGATTAATCAAGCAAAAATTGATATCATCTAACTTTATCTAATTGTTAGGATTTGGAGACCTCTCAAAACAATACACATAAGGTGAGTTTCTTTCCTTCATTTATATATAGGTAGGTGATAGATGGATCTTTCAAATCCCCTACCCCATGATTATCATGTTTTCAAGTGGATCACTCTGGCTTAACCATTGTTGAGTTTAGGCCTAGGCCGGGTTTGGGCCCTTGAGTTTTAAAACTTGGTCAGGCATGAATATATAATTTGAATCCACTAAATATGCGGGTTGGGGCTTGGATTGCTTTTAGAAGCCCAAAAGCCCAGCCCGACCTGATTTTTCATTATTCCACCTTCATCGAGAAACTTTGGATTGCCAAGAAAATCCCATTATTTTTTACAGTGATGGAGACAAAAGGGGAAGAGAAAGGGGGCTGGGAGAAAAAGAAATGTCAAGAGGAGAGACGAGAGAGGATAAATTATTGGAAGTGGTGAAGAGAGATATGAAGAGAAGGGAGGGAGGTGAGACCTGAGAGAGTGTTTTTTTAATGGGCTAGGCCTCATATTCTTAAGGCAGGCCTGGCTCAAGCGGGGCAGTTTCAGCCTGAGTCTAGTTGGGTTGGATATGGGCTTTTGTCTATAAAGTTGAGTGGAGCCTTTATATGCCCCAGCCCAAGAATGGGCTCAAACACACTTCCGATTATTACCGTACAAGTAGGGACTCAAGACCCATCCACAACTCCTAACAAATAAATACGATCAATTGATATTAAGGTTGCAAAGGGGACGGTTGTGTTTCATAACCATATTAAACTTAGACCTAAATCCAACTTTAAATAACGGTTCGAATTCGATTGCTAGCGGAACCTATTTTGTTGGTTCCAAATCTCGTTCCAATAGAAGGATCTAGATCTTATTTTGGAATTAAATCCAAATATAACGGACTGAATCTAATTTCAAAATCAGCCTGAACTTCTTTTTATTTTATTATATTCAATTTTTCTTTAAATAAGGATATCGTTCAACTCTTATAATAGTGTATGAAGTCTACTTACTTCTATAATTAAGCATAAAAACGCCCAATAAAAACTGATTTTGGACTACATCATGCAACATTAAAGACTCATATATATTGGGTTCACAAGTTAAAACCTGTATAAATCAAGAACATATTTATTTATTAACCAAAACCTAAATTAGGTTCTCAATTTAGAATTATTTATGAATCAAAAACTAAAATTACGAAATTCGATTTTGAACGGGTCAAAACCTCATGACAATAAGAGGGATATCCGTTCGAAAGAAGAAAAAATCCCCGATAGGCATGCATCAATATATGGCCCATCATCAGGAAGTTGCCATGCCAACACTTTGGACCCCCATGATTTTAAAAAGAAATTGCACATCATGACCGTGGATTCAAAAGAAATGGTTGCAGTATAATTTTCCATACTAGAGAGAGGCCCACACAGGCTAAACCCCAAAACTCTGCAAGATAAACGGCCAAGATCTCTCCTACGCTTAATCTCATCGGCACGTGCGAATGCCCATCTAGGGTTTTTGTCTCGACGCCCTGAAACGATATATAAAGCGATCATTACAACCATCCCTCACCCCCTGCGAAAACCCATTTCCTCAGTCCTCCTACCTTCGTCTGCGCTCCTCCCCGTCTTCAGAGAAGAAGAAGATGAAGCTGATCGCTGCTTATCTTCTGGCCGTCTTGGGCGGAAACCACCAGCCCTCGGCCGAGGACCTCAAGAGCATCCTCGGATCTGGTAAATCATGATTTCATTTTCCCCATCTCTCTCCGTCGGTTAGGCTTAGGGTTAGGGTTTTTCATTTTTGTTAGGGTTTTGTTTTGTGGATCTGCAGTGGGAGCCGAAGTGGAAGAAGATCGGATCGATTTCCTTCTGACTGAACTCAAAGGAAAGGACATAACGGAGCTCATTGCTTCTGGAAGGGAGAAGCTCGCCGCCGTTCCTGCCGGCGGCGGTGCTGCTGTTCCCATGTCTGCCGCCGTTGGCGGTGGTGGAGCCGCTGCTGCGCCTGCTGCGGCCGAGCCGAAGAAGGAAGAGAAGGTCGAAGAGAAAGAAGAATCCGATGATGTATTGGTCCTTCAAGTCCCCATTTCTGTTGTCTCACTCATCCTCTTTTTTTCTAATCGTCCTGTGCTAATGTGTTCTTCTTTTTCCTTGTTTTTTTTTTTTTTTTCAGGATATGGGATTCAGTTTGTTTGACTAAGTGGAGGTAATGCCGATTTTGATAAGCAAGGTAGCGTCTTTTTTTCAGTTTTTAGGAAAATTGAAATGGAAAGACTGTTTGAGAGTTTGATAGATTGTTTTTTTTTTATTGATGTTCAGACCTGTTGCGACTAAGAATGATGGCTGATTGTTGTTTGCTTTAATTTGGAATGCTTTAGTTTCATATGATTTAATGCAAATTGTAAGAGTTATGTTTCTTTGAATGTCACATATCCAAAAATATAATTAGATTAGATGCAATTGCTAATATTGTATCTCCGTAATTGTTTAAGGTAGGATATTGGATAGGTCTTTAAGTTTGCTTTGATGCACAATGCCCCCACATTCCCACCAAACAAGCACACAAATGAAGGTTCTTCTTTGTTACCTGTTGGTAGCAATGTGTCAGGTTGACCATTATAGATGTGGGTGTATGCACAACCCCATCAATGATTTATTGTAGGTTGGGTTCAGGTTGGATTGGTGGGTGATGGTTTATTGTTGTTTGATTTTCTTTGGAATGCTTGTCAATGCAATTGTTAAGAGTTGCATTTCCTTATTAACAATATAATCCGATCCTCTCCAGTGTTAAACCTTTACATGGATAAGTCTTTACACTGGGGAGCAGTAGCTTACCCGCACTCCAAACTAACAAGGGAGGCTTTTTTTTTTCCTTCATCGCTATACATTGGTAGCAATGTCTTATGTTCAGGTTAGGCTGACCGTTTATGCCTAACTCCATCCATGATATGTAGTTTGGGTTCGGGCTGTATTGGCGGGGCCCAACATCAAAGACTTGGGGGTGAACTGTATTAGAGTCGAGTTTGCAGGTTAAATGGGTTTACTCGTCTCTTATACAACTCATTTACTAGTTGGGTTGGAAATGTCAAACTTAAGACCAATCCCAAAATGAAAATGTCAATGTACTCATTGATCAATTGGGTTGGAAAGGTCAACTAGAGCCCAATCTAGAAATAGATAGGGTCAACATGAACCCTGAATTATTGGTTGGTAGGATGTAGGTTGGCTTGCCTGGTCGGGTGAGGAACCCTGCAGAGTGAATAACTTTTGTAGGCTTTCCGTGCATGACTAACATTCCTGATGAAGTTGGGAAGCAGTAAAGCTTCAAAGGATATGTGTTTAATGTACTCAGTGATCAATTGGGTTGGAAACATCAACTCGAACCTAATCTAGAAATAGAAAGGGTCAACATGAACTCTGAATTATTGGTTGTTAGGATGTACGTTGGCTTGCCTGGTCATTGGTCAGGTCAGGGACCCTGCACGCTGAATAATTTTTGCGGGCTTTCGGTGCATGTCTAACCTTCCTGAAGAAGTTGGGAAGCAGTAGAGCTTCAAAGGATGTTTGTGTGTTCAATGCTTCCTATCCAGCTTTTTTTTTCCCTATCCAATTTCCGTGCCCAACTGAGATCTCTTTGATAGAGAGAGGTACTTGATGTCAACTGCTATATGTTTTGTTGCACCGCATGACCTCTGGTGGCTAATGGCAATTGATTGTGGCTGAAGGCCTTCACTCTGAGGTGAACTGCTGTATGTTTTGTTGCACCGCATGACCTCTGGTGGCTAATGACAATTGATTGTGCCTTAGTTTGCCACTTGAATGATGAATCTTGCAAGTTACAACTAACACCACCTATGCAAAATCACTAGATGATTTCTGCATTGCAAATGCGTGCATTACTTATACAGCTCCCTCTGGCCTCATCAGATGTATTTGTTAATATTCCATTCCTTCTTTAGTGTTAAGAGTGTGCACAACTGGAAAAAAAATTTCCCAACTTCCAATAGAAGACATTGTTGAGAGGCAATTTTTACGCTGCTATAGTGTGCCCTGGGCTTGAACCCTGTGTAGCCTGGTGAGGGGTACTTATTTCATTGATGTTCTACTTTCACCATTTGCCAACAAACTGCTGAGCTTGTTGGGGCTATGTTCATCTCGATGGCGTGCTACTTCGCCCAACCATGAATACCCCAACGGAACGGACCCATTCAATGCCCCAATCATATAGTTTGAAATTATCCATTGCATGGTGTTTCGGACCACACCGTTGGATCTATGGGGATGGGTCAATTCTTTTATGGGGTGAAACTTGTGGGCTGTTATGATGATTAGGTGGGGCCCGTATTTCATGCACTGTTAGGCTTTGTCCAGATGTTTGAATCTCCTAGGCACATTCTAAGGTGTGCGTGTGGAAGGTATCATGCCCCATGTGTTTGATCAAATGATGGCCCGTCATGGTCGATGGAATTTAGTCACTGACTCAAGTCTACATAACTTACCTCAGAATCGAAAGGAGGTCTTTGCTTGACTTCCAACTCCTAAGATCAATGTCCCTGATCAATCCACTCTGTTCAATCATAATGCTCACGTTTCATGAATCCAAACCACTATAGTGTGGATGATCATACCAATGTGACCATATTTGTGTCTAACTAGTGGAAAGTTGAGGTCTATTATCATCGGATACAAGGGATTGCCTACCTAGCTGAGGACTATCAGCTCATCCAATGGCAAGACAAAACGTCGATCTCAATCATACACTGCTTGTGGATCATTACATGGTCTGTTCACCTGGGTCAGTGTTTCTCCTAAGGCCGTGGCCCCAGAGGTTTGATAATAGTCAGGAAATTTGCATCCTTCTAACTGAAGTTCAGGGTTACTCGCAAGTCGCAAGCAACTCCAGGAAATAAAGCCAAGCTGATGTAATATAACATTGTCCCTTCAGTCCATGGTTGCGACACATTCTCCTTGCAGAAAAAATAAAAAACACGAACTAGTTTTTCACAACACACAGGATTTTACTGGGGTTTTCTTTGTAGAAAGAAAAGGTAAAAAAACACTTGTACAATATGTTATTGGCCAAGCTAACACCTACTACGAATGTTCTTACGCAATCTTCTTCTGGATTGAAACTGTGCGCGTGCAGTGCAAATGTGAAAAAAGTGAGATTTTCTGGCAGCATCATTTCTCTATCGGCTACAATGCAAGACAACCATTGAGGTTGGTTTTTATGTGGATAAAACCTTTTTTATTTGTTATGGGCCAATGAATGAATTAGTCAGGTCTGGGTTTAGATGCCCAGATAACAGAATGGGTACATTCACATTGGCGGCAAGTTGCACTGAAATAGTGCTAGCATAGAAAATTAGAGCAATTTTTCTCTCTAGTGCGGCTGAAAGAAAAACGATAAAAGAAAAAATGAGAAAAAAATGCGGGTTTCTTCTGCCATGGAAACAAAACCCTCTGGGGTTCAGAGTCCTATTTCTTCCCTGAACAAAAAAATAAGGTGAAAATTTTAAGATTCTCTATCGAGCAACCAACATTAAGCCCGCTACGAAGCTCTCCACACGTAGGAGATCCAGACCACGGACATCAGGCCATGGATGGACGCAATGTTCCTTTTCTCGAAAGCCCATCAAACAAACAAATGTAACTTTTAGTAGAGATTTTAACAAGGTGGGCCCACATTAGTTTAACTTTGGGCTGTTTTAACGCCAGTAGGCTGATGGTTAACAGGCTGGATCATATGGCTAAGTATTCTCAATGCCCAATCATGCACTTGGTCTAAGCCGAACCTTCCAAAGTGGGTTTGGAATTTGGATAGGCCCTGCAACCGCCTGAGCTTTGAAAGAGCTCAGATCTATATCTCCGCAGAAGGTGTTTTCATGCAAATTTTTTTGCCAAAGCAGAAAGTAAAGTCCAAAACCCCACCTCAGATCTATATCTAAGCAGAAGGGGCATTGCACAAGCAAACTCTTTAGAGCCCGTTTGGCACTTTACTAGAATAGTAAAAGTCAAGCAAAGTTTTTATTTTTCAAACAAGTAATCACATTAATAGCACTTTAATTCAAAATCCCTCAAATGTTTTTTTTTTTTTCTTAAAAGTAAAAATTCTCCACTTAAAAACAAAAAACTCTATTTCTCCATACAAATAGTCAAAATGATTTCATACCAAATAACTAAAAATGAATTTTCATTATAACATCATTATATTTTATTATCTCTTGATTTGATGCTTTACTACACTTTAGAGTAGGAAATTCGAACAAAAGTTCCAAAACCAATTAGATTTTTGGTAACCTTATAACCTCCAAGGCCATAATGGGGTCAAATGGTTTCCAAAAGTTTTGGAATTTCAGGGGTTCAAATGGATTTTTTGCCCAAACCATCTTCATCAAGTTCTAACGTCGCTTCCGTAACCCTAAAACTTAAAGGGCCTCAGATGACTTCTAGTCGGTCTCAAGTGACATCAAAAGGTCCTGACATCAAGAGGAATCCTCTATTAGTACTAAATAGTGTAATCATAGATTGGGCGGACATAATTGTCAGGTTTGGGATGTCCCACACTAATTTCAAGGTTTCCCACGATCCTGATATTCAAACTATTTAAAACGGCCCTGTAAAATCAACGGGGAAACCCTTTAATTTGGCTAAATAGGCTAACTACCACTTAGTAGAACAAAGTCAACAGGTTTTGAGGCTGCTTAGCTCAGATCGGTTTCTAGAGTTTTGAGTGACCCTCTTCTTTTTTTTTTTAATCCCACCCAAGCGGGTTTAGATCTAAGAAAGAGCCTACACACATGGAAAGTCAGCCCACTAAAGTGGTAAAGGAGCTTTCACAAGCAACAAAAAAGCCCACACGCGCGGAGAAAGAGCCATCACAAGCGGAAAGAGGTAGGCGTACCTAGGGTTTAAACCGTAGGTAGCAAGCCGAGAACTACCACTCCTTACCACTCAGGCAAGGAGCCGTTCTCAATTTTGTGTGACCTTGAAATCCAAAGTATTTAAAAAGACCTCAAAAGGTTCTAAAATCAATGGAAAATCCTTTAATTGGGCAAAATAAGTGAATCACATTTTGTTGAATTCCATTAGTTGGCAACCGTTTCATGAAGTTGATGTTCAATTGAATGCTCACGAGTCAAGATGACACCATTAGCCCTGATTCACTTTCCACTGGGAGAAGGCAGCATTGTGGGGAGACTGAGTACTAATGAAAGGCCCATCCGATAACGGCTTCTTACTCGAGTTGTAAGTTGCGGTGTTTCTCAGTTACTCCCATAATTTTTCTTGATTGAAAGGATTTGGATATTCTATAGAAATAATAGGAATGCATGATTTCTTTCTACCATCACTACAATTGCCTTATAAGTTAGGGATTTTCTTTTTACGAAATAAAAGGGGAAAACAATTGTACAATATGTGAACATTAATTTGGATATTGGGCAAGCCAACTCCTATGAGTCTTCTATCTCTAGAGTCCCAACATAGAGCTGAGCTCGTAAAGAAGTGTTCCCCAAGGGAACCATCTATGTTCTTATACAATCGATTGAAACTATACGTGTGCGGTGCAAATGTTAGAAAAGTGAAATTTCCTGGCCGCATCTTTGGCGCTTGATTTTTGAACTGTTACCATACGCCTCCTGATGTTGCAGCACTTTGCGGCTCAAAGGAGAGAAAAATAGAATAGAAGAAATATGCCTGAATTAGGTTACTGTTCACATTTATTGAATTTCTATTTGGGATTGCTGGTGGTGAGTTTAACAAGAAGTTGCATCATCTCTGCATCTCTCAAGAGTTGTATTTTTGGAGAAAATTCGCGCATTTTCAGAGAAAATGGTGTTATCGAACGTAAAACTCAGTCATCTTTTTTAGGTAAACCATGCTCTGTTGTTTCAAATGAAAGTACCTAAGTCTTTGTGGTCCAAATCTGTCAACACTGCTTGCTATGATTTATGAACCAATTCCTATGGTAAAATGAAGAGAGGAAAACAGGACCTTTGGCGTCATTATTGGAAATTTGAGACCTTTGCCACTGATTTAAAGTTTTAAGGGCTCTAAACTTTAAGTTTTGATTTTGTTTTCTTTTCTTCTTTTTTTACGCTGTTATTTTTAGTGTGTATGAATTACTTTCCTTCAAAGTTTCGTATTCTCGTAAGAAAGAAGAACAAAAAAAAAAAAGAGGTCTTTTATTTGAGAACATTAATTCGGTATTTGGGAGACCAAGTCGTCTATGACTCTAGAGTCCCAGCATAGAGCCAATAAAGAAGTGGTCCATGGGAAACCATCTACGTTCTCATGTAATTGACAATATGGATCACAGAACCCTGGGGGCTGCACTAAATGAATCCTAAGCTCAGATAACAGAGAGGGAACATTCACATGAGCAGCAAGTTTACACCAGCAGACAATTTTTTTTTTTTCCTCCTTCAACTTTACCAGTGCTTACTGTCTATGTAAAACATCTTAATATAGTGTGGATTTTAAAAGATGAAGGACAGCAACCATCTTAAGATTTTTTAAACCGACACTTTTAAAACCAAAGATATCATTTGCATAGTATGATGTTCTTAAGAACATTGTTGCTATCACTAGATCTGCACTCACAATCTAGTTCTTAGGGAGTTGGCATCCTGGTGTCCAAGAGTAGAGTTCTGGAGGCAAGCTGCCATTAGCAATCATGTCAGGCGGGACACCACACAGGTTAGACACCTCGAAATGGTGATGGTGATTTGGGAGGAATTGATTATGGGCAGCGGTGACGTCATCATCGACCATTGGAAGTCGATCAAATGTTGCATTCATGAATGATGCGGCCATGATCACCACAGGGCCAGAGGCAACAAGCGCGCCCACAACGGACCCACCAATTACTTGGCCCTGGGCACCTACCAAATAGATTGTGAGGCCAGTGACGCCAGGGGGAGCCGGAGGAGGCAAGAAAGAACCCAACAGTGAGAGTATTTCGAACCGCCCATGGAGAGTGACAAGGGCACCAGAAGCAGCTGGTTGACGCAGGGTGACATTCATCACACAACCACTTCCACTAAGAATGCAGACACCACGCTGCTTCCTTCTTGCAAAGTTGGCAATGCTCTCGCCCACATCGCACCCTGAAGACACCTCCATGGCATGGGCACGAAAAGCATTGGTGCTCTCGCGGGTGATAATGATGGGCGGCTTTGGCTTGTTCTTGGAACCAGCAGGCCGGCCACGGGGCCTCCGGATGGATTCTCCCTTTCCTACGGTTGCTTTAACCGGCCTTGGCGTTGCCATTGTCATTGTCATCGCAGGCACTATCAGTGCTCTCACATCAAGACATGGCATACGGGCACCATCAGTATCTCCTTGGCCATCACTGTTCTTGTTCTTAAATCCAACGGAAGGGGGTCCTAGATCTTGGCTAGCCATTCATGCAAACCTTGCACCCAACTTCTCGTCTGCTCACAGAAAAGCAGAAGCTTTTTGGTTGCAACTAATGTGTCAAAAATGACACTTAAGTAGGAGGTTTATGCCGATAAAACTATAGAAAAAGCTCAAAAGAATGATCGGAGATTAGGAGGTGATTAAGTTACACCACCATGTTAAATCTCAGTTAAAGTAATTTCAGCACTACCTAACCTCCAACAGGCTCTCCTCTCATGTAATACGTCCTTTGCACTAGAAGCTCAAATTTACTAATAAAAAAAAAAGTGAACGTCTTTTTTAGTGAATATAAAAACCAAACTAAGAGAGCCAGGATGCCTCTGCTTTGGTACCTTGTAATTAATCAATACTTTCATGAAATGCTAGGTTACAAACCATGCCCCTTACTCCTAAACTAGAAATTTAGTTTTGGCAAATAACATATGATCCCTCTTAACAAAGTAGTGGTCAAATAGTTATGTAAAATAAATGGATGACTAACCGAATTTCCCCCAAAAGAATGAAATTATATTCCGGGATGGATTTAGCCCTCGCATCGCCGTAGTACTTACAGAATATAAGTCGGAGATTTGTTGAGCTGGCAAACAAGAAATGCGGAAGGAAAATTAGATTATCAGACGATGCCAAATATGTTAGTCCACAGTGACTGAAAATCAACTGCAGTTAGATGATCAAATGTTACAGATCAGATAAAGTCCTGAGAGGCATTTTTTCTCACTATGAAAACACTAATCCCAAATTAGTCGTGTGCACCTAAGTCAAAAACATACCCGACAGTAAAGTAGAATACAACCTCAACCTCAAGGCACAGGGAAGCAGCTAAGCCGAGTTTTTCTTTTCTTTTCCATTTTTCTAGTATGTACAGCTGATCAGATCTAACACTTCATCGTAAATACTTTGACCAAACTGTAACAAGGCGTTGCCAAGCAACTCAACTCACTACAAGACCCTGAGAAACCAGGAGACAACTTATCAGTAATTGTGTTGCCAGATCTGGTGTGATGGCTGAGATGGGGGACCCTGAGAGGCACTTAAACTCCCATCGCTAGGCGTTTGCTGATGTTCCTGAGAGACTGATGCCTGAGAATGATAGAAAGTAGGGTACCCCAGAGATCCATACTGCGATGGCTGCTGACCTTGGCGGAACCCACTATTCTGATTTTGCCCCTGAAGGCTGTAGTATGTGCTGGCAGGAAGGGCTGATATAGTTCTTGAACCAGGCCCATGGATCCACATGGCAGAGCCTTCGTTCTGGCAAAAATGAAATACCCAAAGGTGATAAGCAGCATGATCCAAAACAAATAATAATTTTAGGATTACACACTAGTGGAGTAACATATTACCTGTTGGACAGAGCCATAATGGTTGCTTTCTTTGTACTGAGAACTCATTACATCTTCATAACTAACTGTTGTGCTGGGAGGGGTGGTAGAGGGATTAAGCGTGAAACTCCCAGGAATGTTAGCTGAACTTCCAAAGCCTCCGTAACCAGATGCTACAGTGGCAGACTGAGGTAAACTGCTCACAGAAATGCTGTTTTTATACTGTGGTAGTGAATACTTCACACCACCACCGTGCACTGCTGCTGGAGATTGGTGGTAAGCACTGTTACCTGCATATGTTTGCTGGAAAGCAGATGGCAAATATGTATAGCTTGGCAAAAATGGATAGCTAACCATGCTGGTAAAATGTCCTAGAGGGAGAGTTGGCTGAGAATAAGGATGCACAGGAAGATGCTGAGGAGCTGCAGGGCCAGCAGGAAGGCTGGTGCTAGGCAACGATTGTGGCGTAGGCTGAGGCGACGAGAACACACTTGGCTTCAAAGCCTGCATGCACCATATGATCATTTGAACAGCTGCTGAATATAAGCAATGACATATTTAGGACGCTTTTTTTTTTTTTCAAGAATTCAGGCTAGCTTTGGTCCTTGGGGCTTGTTTGTGCAACACTGTAGAAGAGGAAACATAGAAACAAGGCCCCAGGGAGGAGGGTCCAATGTGGGTTTCCTCTCTCGCAGAAAATTCCCACATAAATAGGGATTGTCGGCGGAGAGCCTTGCTGCACCGAACAACCAAAATTAGTATCCCGGGGAACCAAGCTTTCCACTTCAGCAGAAAAAACCTTGCACAAAGATGCCCTTAATGTAGTGAGGAAACATTTAAAAATTTAATTCGGGCCCCAGTTAGAGGTAGTGGGGCCGAGTATGACTCAAAAACTGATTGGGGCATAAAGCAAGGCCCTCGGGTAAATCGCCCAAGTAGACTCCCATGACCCATCATTATATTGGTTGCATATGAATAAACGAACCTCAAACGGCTTTTGTTTAGAAACTTTGTTATATGATGAATAGTTGTCGGTTCGAACAGGATGGGCCGGTATTTTTTTTTTTTTTTGGCAAGGTAATACCCTAAGCTGGTATATTGCTAACGAGGGAACTCCACCACCTCGATCGCATTTTGTGGGACCGACGTGGCTTCCAAACCCCCGACCAACCTAACTCGTTGGATGGACAGCATTATGGATCTCTCCTACCGCTAGGGACCCTTTGGGCAGCACGAGCCAGACAGCGTTACAGATTTCTCCTGCCAAGTCAGCAGAACCTGAGCCTTCCACCAAGCCACAGGGCAGCGTTCCTAGAACCTCTACTGGGAGTCGAAGCGATGACCTCCAGATCACGGAGCGGAGCCTTTAGCAACCAAACTAAATAAGAGTTGGTATGGGCTGGTATCTTACTGACTGTTGTCACCACAAACCCAAATTCACCGTGGAACAGAAAACCATCGGTTTTGCAGAAAATATGTGAACTGATTGTGATCGAGAGTACATGCAAATAAAACCTTCTTGAAGGATGCAGCAGCTCCACTCACTAGCTGTTGAGAAAAAACTAAGGCAAGACAGAGTTACTGATTTTTAACTATGAAGGAGATGCATACCTCTGGCATGGACAGGGTTGCCCCGCTGATGGAAGACACTGCAGTGCTATATTTTGTAGGCATTGATTGTGTTGCGAGGAACGGAGAGTAGGGAATATCAGATTCTCGTAGAGGTTGGAGACTTGATGACATTAAATTAGTTGGTAAAGAATTTACATATGGTTGCTGTAAACAGTCATGTCATTAAGGAGTTAGGATCATATTTTGCAAGAGAAAAGATCAAGTACACAGCTGCAACTTCAGCTACAAATGAAAAGGAATGTTAAAATGCAAAAAAAAAAAAAAAAAGATCCCACCTAGAAATTATACACTAAGAACATTGAAGTTTGTTTCACATCAGAACATGTTATCAAAAGCAGCAATTGTTCAGACAGAGACAAGAAATAAAAAATAAAAACTAAAGGGAAAAACAAACACTTAACAAACAAAAAATGTCATTTTTGGTCTTACTATGGGAGTGGAAGTTCTCATAGAATTATAAGCCTACACAGTAACTTCTCCTCTGAAATCATTTCAGACAATCTGCCAATGGCTGAACTTGAGGCTTTTCCCTAAGGCTTTAGAAATTTGCACCTCAAAACAAATTCGGAACCTTTTTATTGAAGAGGACACTATGCTAATTGTGGACGCAGGCCAACACAAAAACAGTCACATGGGAGCTCATGCATGCTCGAGGAAAAATCCAGAAAAAATGCACAGGATCAATATGCAGAAGATTATCAAACAGTGTAGCAGATCAGCTTGAAAAGCTTGCAGCTCCCCTGCTACTAGTCAGCAGTACCTCATTACCAATCCACATCTGGCATCTGTACTTTATCTGACCTTCCTATGCAGGTTAAACAGGCTACAACTTCAAAGGCACCTGAACTAAATGTTCAGTCAAGTACTGGGAGTTCAAGTTTTGCTACACAAATAGACTCCACCTGCTTATACACATCTACTGCACAGTTAATATGATTGCTTCTATAGTAGTTACTATAGCTGATCTCTCTCGGTACTCTCGTCCTTTTAGCCAAAAAAAGAAAAAGACGATTCCTAAAATTATATATATTAATATGACATTATTTTTCTTTTATATATATATATATATATATATTTTTCAACATTTGAAAAGTGTTTTGGGTCACAATTCGGCCGCCTTGATTTGAATCGAGGGGTCTAAGTCATCCACCGATTCCGAAGTTTTAAAACCTTGGTCTGTAACGCAGCCTCTGGCAGATTTGAGACTGACCTTATGCATTCCAAGTTCCTCTTCGACCATCTCCAGAGTCCATCCCTCCTGTAATCAACCAATTATAAGCTTTTCAACTATGCCATGTCCCCATCATAGCCCATCATAAATAGGCAACATAACAAACTAAACAAACTAATTCACCATTTCCCCCAGTAGCAGTAATTGCTCTTTGAACTTTTTTCTTATTGTTTTTGTTTTTTCTTTCCCTGTTCATGGACTGCAGCCTTATATGTATCTTGCATATCAGCCAATAAAAACCAGTTTACTGGGTGCCAATATAACAGCTAGACCCATTATTTTGACCTTGTTATGAAGACATGGAGGAAGTTTTCATGCTACACTTCAATGATAATTCAATATGACTGCTACTACGAATTAATGATTCCTACAACTGTTTTGGCAGCAAAGCGTATGCACCGATAAGCAGGAAACCACTAGAAAGGTTAACAAATATTTAACACTTGGCATATGAAAATATTGAGCATTTTTCTGTTAATCAAACATGCCATGTCTTCATGCACGTCAGAGATGGGAGAGATGGGTAGTATTTTTCTGAGAATGTGCTATTCAGTTATTTCCTTTTGTTAGTTGTGGCTTAGCCATTTTGTTTAATTAGTTGATCAAGTCTAGGAGCAGTAAGAGTACTTATCTAACATCAGCTATGCGTGGGGCCAGTAGTTCCTAAAAGGTAGGATATGATGTATTTAAATGAAAAGATGAATGAAATTAGGGGCTATCAGTTGCCTCATTTTAGTCTCTTCTTGGATTCTGGAGGCTTTGGCTGTCCCTCAAAGAAGAGCCAACTTTGCTTCTCTCCCACTCTTCACCTTCCTAGTTCCTATCACCATTCCACCTAAAAAGAAAGCCCAGATCAGACCTGTTGGTCTACCAGACTACAGCCAATTGCAAGATATACATATCAGTTAACTACAGCAACCTATGATGCACGGATACTTCAAAATGGGTAATGTATCATGTCGTATCATATCTGATACTTCACTTTTTATGCGTAAAATCCGTGTCTTTACCGTGTCCATGCCGTATCTGGACATCATAGACAGCATCAGGTAAATTTATAAAAAAGAAAAAGATGTTTCCAAGGCAATAAAAAAAAATCATCACCCAACCTTGCTCAAAGTATGAAGATCGTGCATGTTATAAAAACCACATTAGAATGTGACTGTGAGTGCGCAAAAACTAGAGACATTATCTGGCAAAGGCCTGCCAGTATGCAATCAAGGTCACAAAAGACAAACAAGGAAAGTAACTGAGTAGTACAGTACCATTACATTGGAAAAAGGAGCAAGACTCTGCATCTGAGAGTTCGTTTGAGGATAGGAGTATGATGCAGTATTTGTTTGAGCAGTGTTTTCAAATGAGTAGCCAGACACAGATGGAAATGCATAATGAGGTCCTTGTGATGCCTCCACAGTTGTATCGCGCTTTACAACCTCAGGTTGTGAAGATGAAGCAGAATCAACAATCTCATTTGAAGAAGATATCACTGACTCGTTAGAATAGTTTTCAGCATTTCTGTCAGAAAAGAACCATATAACATCATAAATGTATCTAAGGTATAATGAATCAATGATTGAAGTGAACAAAGAGGAGACCTGTTATTTGTGTGTTCCAAAGGAGGTACATCAGCTGCCACAGAAGATACGTCAGCTGACACAGGAGCATCCTCCAAGGTATTCTTCAGGCTCTTTGAAGTAAATGTTCCAGAAAATGGAGCACTGAGACCAGAACCAAAGCTGCCAAAGCTCAAATGCGAGCAGTCTGCAGTTGGAACCTGCAGATGATCAGGAATTATAACTGCTGGATTATTGTCAGCAGGTGGTGCACCAAGATCTTCCTTATGCAAACTTAATTGCTGCAAGCTTGTAGCAGCTGATGATACAGCTACACTAACATCCCCAGATGAAGATGGTGCAGGATAATCAGTAACAGATAAATGTGGGGAACCACCAATCCCTGAAAATTTTAAAAAAAAAAAAAAAAAAAACAATAATTCAGTAGAGAAAAAAGAAATAAATTTCCATAGCTACCATTTGATATGAACAAGAAAAGTTAAAAAATAAACCCATCAACACAATCATTTTCATATTAAGACAAGAAGCTCCATGGGTTTTAAATGCGAGAATATCAGTTTGCATTTAAAACCCAAAAACAAAAAATCACTGCAAACATATATTTTTTTTATTCTGTGTGCTGAGTACAAACCACATTAAGATTTCACATCAGATCATTTAAAAAAAAAAAAAAAAAGAGTAGCTCCACATCGACTATATCGAAATCTTTGTTTGGAAGTAACATCAGTGTCAGAAAGTGTTTTTCAAATTCAGACAGGCAATTCCACATGAACGACATCAAATTTACCATTTTACTACAGTGGAAACTCTCTTCTTCTTTTGTGGTACTGGATATACATTTATTGCCAACTAAACAAGAAACGGCACAAGATGGGCTTTTCCTAAGAACAAAGGAAAAGGGTATAAGAGCATTATACCCTCCCCAATAAAATAAATAAATAAAATAAAGCAAAAGGATACAGCAATCAAATGTATTCACATCAATGATAATGTTGAAGATTACCTTCTTGATGCTCAAATGCATGTCTTTGGGGCTGGTGAGAACTTCTATCCTCAAATGTTCTGTCATCAAAATGAGATGCACCTCCAGAACTTTCCACCTGTATGTGCCTATCAGATGCAGAAGCAACTCCCGGGATGCCTGCTCCAAGATTTTCAGTAGGTGCATGTCCCTCTGTTGCTTGGACTTCATTTGACCCTGAAGTTAAATGCCAATTATCTCCATCAAGATGTAAGCTAGAGGAAGGATCGACATAAACTGCTGAAGCACCAGATGGCTCTAAAATAGATGGCCCACTCGCAGCTGGTAACTGCTCAGCTAAAGTCCAATCGTCTTGCGACACATGCTGGTTAACACCAATGCTTGGCTCATGAATGATCTCTGAAACCTTGGATACAGGACCTTGGGACGAATGCAACTCATGGTGAGATTCTGATGTCTGAGTTGTGTAAATAGGAGGATGATTGACACTGGGGTGCAATGTATTAGGCATAACTGCATTATGAGGTGGATAGGAAGCCTCAGTTGTAGTAATTGGCAAATTAGAGGCCCTTCGATGTGGTCTACCCATCTTCACGATGTCAGCCATTGAAACTTGACCAGGGACCCCCAGCCAAGCAGGTTGAAATCCAGATGAAGGTTGTGAAGGCAAAGAAACGCCATCAGCTGTGCCTACTGCCTGAACTGTGTTTTCCGTGGAAACAGATTCGCTGCAAAAGTTATTAAAGAAGCATTCTAACAGTCAATAGCAACTAAGAGTATAGATTTGTACTTTGACAGGATGCCACATATCAAGAAAACTATTGCCAAACAAAATAATCTAAGTGTATAAGCATCTATACACAAAAGCTTGTTCACATAAACAGCATTCGCTAACCTCTAATCTTAAAAATTCCTATGAAAGCGGACACATGTAGTAAAATGCAAGAGCTACCTCAGGCGAGAAGTGTATATCTAGCATGACTTTTGAACATCCACGCATAAAACACACGGAAACAATGCATATAACTTGAGAGATAAAAATAATGGAACGGTTCGTTTCTCTAAAAACCTTTGGCTTGGGGCACCTGCATAACCTTGCAAACTAATTATGATAGGTATTTGACAAGATTTCTAGCAGGATGAAGTCAAATCATTGGTTTCAAGCAGCCAAACTCCTAGATGTTAATAGATCTAGGGGTTTTCTCGTAAGATATTGAATATTGGAGATAGAAGAAGAGAGAAAAATGGACACAGAAAGAGAGATTTCAAGAGAAAAAAGAGATGGTCAAATTACCCTAGGATGGGCAACCACTCATGGTTTATTTCTCTAAACTACAAAGAACCCCCTACACTTTCTGATAATTACACCAAGGTCCTCTATATAATCTAATTAAATCTATGCCCCTTTCTATGACTCATAACTCACTCCCTCCCTCTCTCAAGTTGGTGTAGATAGATTTACTATGCCCAACTTGGACAGGACATAATTTAATTTATTTTTGTTAACTGCCATAGTAAGAAAACCTGCAACTTGATCAGCGGTGTTTACATATACCAGCACAACATCCTCCTTTTCAAATTCTTCTCTGATGAAGTGGTAATCCACTTCCCCATGTTATGTTTTCTCATGATAAACAGGATGAATAGCAAGCTTAATCGCTGACGAACTATCCATGTAAAGATCATAGGTCCATTTTGCTTGAACCCTAACTCCTCCATCGATTCAATACCCTTAACCACAGCAGTTCAAAACAACCATAAGACACCGTCCAATATTCAGCTTCTGCCCTTGACTTTGCAGCAACAGGTGTATCTAACTCTTCCAGGAGACCAAGTTTCCACCCACCGTAGTACAATATCCTATAGTGGACTTTCTATTAGTGGTAGATCCAACCCAATCTATATCAGTATAAGCTTTTGCATTTGCATGCCCATATGACTTATACAAAATCCATTGACTTAGTGATCCTTTCAAGTACCTGAGGATTCTATAAACTACAACCAAATGTTATATTCTTGGAGCATGCATAAACTGACTAACCAAGCTTCCAGTATAGACTGACCTAGGCGTTGGTGGAGTGGCATAACTGGCCAAATGTTGTACTCTTTTCAAGAACCTGACGTCATGTTCGAAATCCGCCCAGATTTGCCTAGTGTGCGTTTGTGTCGCAAGCGCCACCCAAGAGAATAGTCCTATCAAAGACCTCAAGGATACCCGCGTCATCAACCAAAAAGTAAAAGAAAACCTTCCAGCATAGGATGTATCAGACCCGGCGATAGTTAGATAGATCAATTTCCCCACCACCCTCTAATACATCCTTCGGTCATGCACGATCTCCCAACTTTCTGAATGTAATCCATGGTTTTATTCAATTGGGTATCTGCTGGTTTTGCACCTAGCTTCCCTGCTTCTTCAAGAAGATCAAGAGTGTATTTCAGCTGTGAAATTACAATCCCATTTTTTTACCCTGCTACTTCAATTCCAAGAAAATATTTTAGTGATCCGAGGTCTTTGGTTTCAAATCTAGTGTACAAAAAACCTTTAACTCAGATATCTTCCACATCATTCCCTATGAGTATAATGTCATCAACATACACTGCTAACAAAATTACCTTATCTCTTTACAAACAGAGTGTGGTTTGTACAACACCTCCTGAACCCAAACCGGATCACCGCCTCACAGAATCTCTCAAACCAGGCTCGGGACAATTGCTTTAATCCATATAAGCATTTTTTTAGAAGACAAACCTTGTCTTCTTGCCTCCAAACAAAACCTAGAGGCAAGTTCATATATACCTCTTCCTTCGGATCTCCATGTAAGAAAGGCATTTTTTACATCTACCTAGTACAATGGCTAGACAAGTTTGCTGCCAAAGACAAGATAACTCGAATGGAATTAAGTTTGGCCACTGGAGAGAGTTTCAAAATGATCCACTCCATATGATTGAGTAAATCCTTTAGCAACAAGCCTCACTTTGTATCTATTGATAATACCATCTGGATTACACTTCAGTGTAAATGCCCACTTACACCCAACTATATGCTTCCCTTCTAGAAGAGTTGTCAGCACCCAAGTACCATTCTTTTCAAGAGCCTGCATTTCCCCAACCATTGCTTCTCTCCACTTAGGATCAGTAAGCGCTTATAACACATATTTACGTATGCATTCGGATGACAACTTTGTAATAAGGGCACGAAAATCAGAGGATAAATGTCAAACTTTGTAATAAGGGCACGAAAATCAGAGGATAAATGATGGTAAGACCTTAAGAGAATAACTTTTGGATTGTGATGGGTTAACACAAAACCCTGTACCTATGCGGAAAGCACTTGGGTGTGGGATTGTTTCTGACTGGATAGGAGAGTCTAAGGAATGGCGAGGATCTGAATCTAGAGCTTTCGTCGATGATGGTATAGATGAGAACAATGGTCTCCTTTCTTTCCTCTGGAATAAACCTCCTTGAATCACACTAACGTCAACCATCCAAGTGATGATATAACTTGTCAACTCAGATTAAGGAGAAACTAGTGGATGTCTACACTTGCATTCACATCACAGGCCACATCCACACTTGTTTTCTTCTACTCAAGGAACAAGGACAGAATTTCTTATAATAATAAAAACACACCCAGACCACAAGTAAACAAGACTGCCGAACACTGCAGCCCCTCCAAGTAGGCTGCCGAACACTCCAGGCGGCAGTTGACTGTGCCAGATCTATTCCTCAATGACCCCATGCACTCCCAATGTTTCAAATCAGGCTGTTGATCTATTCCAGAGGCGCTATTACACATGCCCGGGGTTGTCAAACCGTGAGGGATGGCTACATCAGTATCACACACCTGTAGCCATTCAGTACGCTCACACCACTCACCTGTCCGGCTAGGGCAAAAGCCCTCAAATCTTTGTCTAGTTTGAAATCCAATCCACAGTCTCCCTTAGTCTTAGTCTCTTCTTGCAGATTAACCACTCTGTTACCAAGTTAAACTCCTAAATGTTCATAACTAGGGCTTTCTCTTAAAGTATTGAATATTGGAGAATAGAAGAGAGAAATAAGGATATAGAAAGAGAGCTTTTAAGAGAAAAGAGACAGTCAAATTACCCTAGCTACACTTCCTGATAATTACATCAAGGTCCTCAATATAAATCAAATTACATATATGCCCTTATGTATGACTCATAACACAAGCTACGCTGAATGCATGATCAGAGCGCCAGAACATTAGACAGGGGCATTGGGCCAGTAAAGAGAAGTCATTGCGCTGCTAGTTTCTAAAGAAATCATTTCATATTTGACCTTTCAAAGTCACACAGACAAGTGAGTAAAAAAAAAAGATTATAATCATTGATTCCTAAATGAAATACCGATTCCACTCTCCAATGACTTTGTAAGTACAAAAGAATCAAATAGCAACTTCACCCCCTGGATTCATCTTATGTTCTGATTTACCTTCTAGGCTTAGAAATACCACTCTCAATTCCCAACTTGTGAAGCACAACTGAAAAGGGATATAAACAAAGCAATTAAACAAGCTTGTTGCCCCTAAAACATGTCCACAAATTGCTTGACTGATTTAAGCATTGATACAGGTGAAAAGAGTCGCTGTGAGAAAATAAAGAACAAACAAAAAGAAAAAACGAACGTGCCTATCACAATGACCGAATGGACAGGGACTAAATTGAAAATAAATCTTCACCTCATAAAAGGTTTTCTCAATGTTTTATCAGTAATATCAAAACAAGATGAACTTATAATCACAACCACTAAATCAGTAATATTTGCCAACTTATGATCCTGCCTAATCACCAAATACCAATAAAACCTGTAACTATCCCACAGTGATGAGCATAGGCTACAACTTCCACAAGTCAGTTGATCTTAAAATTATTCGAAAGATCATCTAACAGCCTATCAAACAAGTCCAATTCCAAGTTTTTCAAACTAGAACATTCCATATGGCCTTCAATATATATGAAATAGGACATACCTTAAGAGTATCGTTTGAAAATCATGCATAACATGTGTGTAATTTGATATGCACTTCTCTAGCCAAACAATCCCATCCTGTTTGTCTTCCTCTTCATCCCCTTGATATGCATTTTACCAGACCTCCACATCAAGACCGCATCACGCACTCTCACATAACTCATCCTTAATGGTCAGATATGATCAGGGATGAAAATATCGGCCGCTACGTAGCGTAGCGGCCGATATATCGGCCGTGGCGGCAGGTGCCGCCACGCTACTTTGCATTTAGCAGGTAACGCACCCGTAGCGGCCGCTACGTGGCGCTGGGGGGTAATAAAACCCCCCTGACGACTTTTCGTTCTACCTTTTCAACTTTTTTCATCTTCCTTCCTCTTTTTTCTCCATTTTTACTGCTGTGAACCCTTTGTGTGTCCTCCTAGTGGTCCCAACTCCATTTTGCCAAGATTTGTTGCTACAAAATCAAGAGATTCAACTATTCTAAGGAATCTAAAGAAGATTCATCATCTAGGACTCATGGATTAAAATAGCAGGTGGTGGCCGATACATATCGGCAGTGTTAAACAACCCCCCCCCCCCCCCCCCCCACGACTTTTTCACTTTTTTTCAACTTTTGAGATTATCACTCTCTAACTACTATGAATCACAACTTTTAAGGAGGGGCACAGATTCTGAAAGCAAAAATTCGATTTCGAAGGAAGATCTTCATAAAAAATTTCTGGTTCAGGGGCGCTGCCCCCTGGGCGAGCTGACCGGGCAGCTCGATCCCCGCCGGGGGATACCCCCGGACCCCCTTTGCGAAACGCATGTTTTAAAGAAGTGACAATCATGAAAACAAAAGGATCCTACTTGACCATGATAGCTAGGCCTCTTTTACTGGTTGTCTTTCTTTGTTGTGCTTGGATGTCTATTATTATCATTATTTGTTAATATATGATATTAAGCATGTTTTATTATATTTGGAATGTGTGTAGTAGTATAGATATGGTTACCTATTACTACTAAATTTTAAACTGGTCTTAATTTAACTGTTTTAAAAGAACCCTCATTGTTAAATAACTTAGTGGGAGAGGCCCGAGAGGGAACTTCTTAAGTTCCCACGGTCTCCATCATTGTTTTGTAGGAGATGTAATTGATTTATGTGTTGACCTTGGAGTCTTCCTCTTAATCAAATGTGTCATCTTCTGAGAGGACGAGTGTTGACCACTTCATTTCTAAATTAGTGTTGAATGTTGAGTTGTTAAGTGTTGACCACTTCATTCACTTGATTGAATTTGAACCTTTAACCTTGAGGCTTAAAGTATTGACTATTGATTGTTCAATGTTCACTAATGACCTAACTCTTAAGTCTTATGCCTTTATTTCATGTTCTAGTTTTTATTTTTATTTTTTAATGAGCTTTTCATTACTTTCTAAGTTAGCATGACTAAAGAACATGAATACATGTGAAAAAACTAATCATTACTATTATTTTCTATTTATATAGCGATACAGGACCTTATATATTGAGGGCACCGCTACACCCCCTTTTCTTACTTACTTTTGCAAAAGAACCACATTTTCTTTCATTTTACAATTTTCTGGATTTTCTGGAAATTTTTCAGATTTTTTTGGTGAGTATTTCAAATCACACCGCTACGCCGCTACGTATCCCCGCTACGCTACGTATCGCCCGCTTCGTAGCGGTTTGGCGGCGGGCCGCTACGCCCGCCGCCACCGCTATTTTCATCCTTGGATATGATGCCAAAGACTCAAAATAGTGGTTTTCCAGTAAGTGCTAGGATCTCGTGTTTTAAATTTTAAAAAATAAATAAATAAATAAATACAAATCAAAGTTTCCCAATCAACTTAACCCTTCATGTACGGGTAATAAAAAAAAAAAAACAATGGCATAGTTGTCATTTGTCAAATCATTAGCTAATAACCATCTTCAAGTATTATCGGGGTTTGCATGTGAGTTCTACATGATTCCAAGTATTGGACTCTCCCCTCCTTGCACTTGCAACACTTCATTTCTCCATACAGGGTCATTCCCTATCTTCTATGCACACGCCGAAAGCATCTTCATCGATATTACTTGATTTCACCGTCCACTAGAAGTCTAGAACCACCTGGAGGTTTTTCTTTCTTTTCTTTTATCTTTTTTCTGAACAGTACCTGGTAATTGTATTATCTATGGAAAAATAGCAATGGTATAAAAAGTATGACAAGAACGTACAGAAACCAAAAACAAGATAAATGGAAAACACAAAAGAATAATAAACAAAGCATTCTATTTTAATCCAGTTTTAGCCAAGGAATTTGCCACCCCTTTAATCACAAAATAGCACTTAAGTCGCCAACCTCCACTATTAGGAGCCCAGGAAATGACGTCTAGAAAATCCCCAAAGACTCTCTAATGGTGTACATGCCAGCCTCGTTGGGCTCCTTTATGCCTATAGGGCCAGCAAACCCCAACAACACACCCCCACCCAACAAAAAAAAAAAAACCAGAAAATAATATAAATAAATAAATGCCATCCAGCACCAGCTTCAACCCCGGCAGCCACATCAAATTGCTTGAAGCACAATCTTCTTGACAGCACTTCTCCCTTAAACTCTACAACAATCGAGCACACCTCCTAATTGTAGTTCTCTAATTTGTAACTAACCCCAATGAGCGTCAATCTTCTAAACATAACTATAATCAATGATCATGTCAGTAACTTCATCAACCCCCTTTTCTACCACATTAAATAACCTGTTATTTCTCTCCTTCCATAGGGACCATAGAATAACTAGTATAGAAAATTTCTATTTAGGTTTGTCTTCTAAAAGAGAGTGGGAATTGCATCCACTTAAAACATGGACTCCAAATATTTGTGGAAGCACCAACTAACCCCAAACCTGGATAGGAAAAGGTCCCAAATCTTTTGAGAAAAAGAGGAGCAACAAATGAGAAGGTGATCCACAGATACCCTTTCCACTTTGCACACTAAGCATATGTCAGAGATGTTTGATGAGAATACATCCCTCGTTAGATTATCCACCGTATTGATCTTACCATGTGCCGCAAACTAACAAAAGCTTCCACTTTGTTGGGAGCAAGCAATACCCTACCAAGATGACAAGGAGCAAAGAGAAGATGGGCAGAAGGAACCAAGACCTAAGAATCTCCCAAACAGCAAGATCTGCAAATCCACATAGTGAGGGGGCCAACAGATGAAAACAGAGGATACGATATTTAATAAGGACGCATACTCACTCTCCTCTACCCTTTGACGGATACCTTCTAAAAGACACTCACCAAAGCGCATTTGCCCCCTTCACTGATAGCATCAACTCACAAATACATTTTCATTCATCACTGCCTTGTACAACCTAGGAAATTTAGGTTTAAAGATAACTGCATGCCCAAACATCTCCCCTAAGTGAAGTAAGGTGCCCTGGCAAAAACTTTAAAATAATAATAATAATAATAATAAACACTTCATCCATGCGTTTGCAGTCTTCCCCCCACATTAGATATCACACTACACACTTTGACACATTGGCCCTAGGCACCTTCCTCCACCACCCCCACTCCAGAACTCCACACTTACTCTCCAAAACCTTGCTCCATAGAGCATCCCCTCCTTCCCAAACCTCCACCAACACATGCCCAAAAGAGAACAATTCACGTCATAACAACTTGTACAATTCCCAGCCTCTTTCTACCCTTCGCTTCACTACCTCCTTTTAAAGGAAGCCCTAAAATATATGAAATGAAAAGAACTAACACAACATTTTTCAAAAAAAAAAAAGAACTAACACAACATCCAATCTTGTTGACTAATGAGCAGACTTGAACTTCATCTACCAACCCCCCAAAAAAAAGCCTTCTCCTAAATTGGCACATCCCAGATCCACAATCGAAATAGTAGATCAAACTCCCAAAGAATCGATCGAATCCAAAGCTCGATTCAGCCACTAGGGCACACTCGTGATAAAGAGAAACAATATAACTGAAGAGAAAACTATCATAACTGAAAAGATTAATTGATAATAAGCATTCTATTACAAATGAAGCATGTCCTCTACATATAGGACCAAACATCTTTCTTATCCCCCCAGACTTTCCTAATAATTAAAAAAACCTAATTAAAAGAGGAAACTAAATAAAAATCCAAATCAAATAATCTCCTAATTTAAAGAACTTATAAATAAATCAAACTCTAAGTAAAATTACTAATTAAATGGACGTCCCATTGGGCTTGTGGGCTGGGCCCAATGGGTTGGCAGACCTATTGTCTAGCCTCCATCATAAATATACCTTCAATTATCCCTAACACTGCTTCAAAACATCTGAGGATGGCTATTGTTTTCCCCACCTCTTGGACAGAATTGTAACAACATAAGATGATGTCACCAGCAAACTAGAGTAATTGATATGCTTTTGCAGCCAGTGCCAAACCCGTGAATAAGGCTGACCGACCACATCAGCCCTTGGAAAGAGTGTGCCAATGTATCCATCAAAATACTACGAAAGAACATCCTGTTTGGACCCCCGGGAAGCTTGGAATAACTTGGACAAAGATCCATTCAGTAAAATGATGAATGTGGTAGATGAGATACACAATGCATGCAATCCAGAAATGGCCAGTAAATGTGGTCATGATCCCCTTGACCTCGAATTTAAAAACAATGCCCCCCTCCCTCCCCTTGTCCTTTTTACTACCATCTCATTAACCACCAGCACCCCAGCTAGAACTTGTCAACATTCAACAAAGGTATCTTGATTGTAGCTAATAACAGATCGTAAATCCTCTTTCAGGCGGTAGGCAATGACCCAACACAAGCTTGTAGAGGCACCCCACTATGCTTATCAGCCTAAGGTGATGCAACTTGACCAGGTTGGAATCCTAGGAATAAATGAAATAAAGGACCGTTGTGTTAGCTCCCTACGGAGAATGCCCCCTGTGCGGAATTCCATAATAAATCTACATTATGTCTATTTTAAGGAAATCCTAGCCAGCTTCAATAAACACAAACTAAACCCATATGGACTTTTCACTTCCCTCTTCTGAAACATCCTGTCAAGATCCTAGATTTCTTTGTTGATATGCCTCTTGGCTTTGATTTTAGAAGAGTTGAGAGATTGAAGTTCCTCATCCACCACTGCACTAGCCAAATCTTCTAATAGCCTTTTCCTTTCCCTCACTGAGCCAAATGCTTCATTTCTCCACGTCTTCAACCTTTCTTGTTATTCATACCACAACCACACTTCCTCACTAGGCCAAACTCCTCACTTCTCCACGTTCCCAACCTTCTAATTGATTTTATCTTATGCACTCAATTTTAGTTCTACTCTTTCTAGATGCTGCTCCACCCTTCTCAGCAAAAAGATCATAGGAAAACATACTTTTGATTTATTATCACCTTACTTCTTTGATAACCTTTAGCTCCAATAAAAAAATGCCAGTTCCATTGTTACTATTGGCTTCAAGTTTTTCAGTTACATAAAATCAAATGTTTGGGAGGTGTAAAAAGGACAGAGAAGATGTGTATACATTTTACCCACCTTCCTCAGAATTTTAAAAGAAAAAATATAACTAGCAACCACCCACTGGAGCTTTGTTGTATATGCCTTCTAACTACTTCAGCACAACTATAGTTGAAGGAGCTGCGTATAAATAACACCAGTAGAGAAAAAACAAACCTAAAAATAAGTGATCAACCATTACTCCAGCCACGATTATTACTACGCTCATTTCATGCTCTTAGATGTGGAAATTTTGCCCATACGACTCAACTGTGTGGTCTCAGCTCTTTTTTGTCAATGACACCAAGATAAATGGCCCACCCATCAAAAAAAGTATCTACAGAGATTTGATTTCTTTTGAACATATAGGAGTCCACAATTAACTTCTTTAATTTTGTATCTTGAATAGAAGAATTTAAGTTACGCCTCATCCTAGAATCATTGTGAACAATGATAGAGTGTTGCAAGATTTAGCCATTGAGGAAGTGACTTAATTCCAACTGAAACACTGTAAACGGATGAGTTTCGAGACAAGTACGTGCAGTCAAACGGTAATGCATGCTGATAAACAACGCACTAATCAGATAACCACAGTAGATATGAGTTATATCAAATGAGACACAAATACAAAATACAAACTCATTGCAGAAAAAAATGGTGCTTCATGTATATATATTTCATACAATGGTGCTGCATTCTAACTTCAAATTCAGCAAACAAATGAGGAACCGTATCTTTTCTTCTTAAAGTTAAAAGATGACTGACCTGAAAGATGCAGACCTGCGAGTAGAATTATTTCCAACCAGACCAGAAGCAGGAGATGGACTTGTGATGGTGTTTGACCCATTTTCCTTTTTGTATGCAGGCTTGCCACGCATAACTCCAGACTCTGAAAATGCATATAAATGATCACTATATAACTGAGGAAAGTACCATTCAATATATGTGTGTAGGGAAATTCTTCATCAGCTTCCACTGACATGCAGAAGTAGGACAGGGCTTTGTGCTTGCATACACATACCAGCAGAGCTAAATTGAGTTGAGCTACTACGTCCAACATTACGGTCAGAACCACCCCTGCCTCCACGATTGGAAGAGCTACTGGCACCTCGAGACCGGGATTCTGCACCCTCCTTGAGCTAAATCAAGCATGAGGAAAAAAAAGAATGGAAGAAAGAAAGAAACAGTAAGTCATTGTTGAAAGCATTGCAGCTATAGGAAGATTGCATGTACTAATAGTTTGGCAAGTATCTTCTTATTCCCTTTTCTTGAATGGTAGCTTGGAAATATCTTTGAAGCAGGGATAGGCCAAATAAAGGAAAGAATTGGTTATTAATATTTATATAAAAAAAATATTCCATCTTTTTACTACACAGAAAGAGATAGGCGTAGAGAAGAAAGAATCAAGCAATGATTCCGCTAAAAAATGTTAACCAGGAGGAAAGTGATGAGAAACAACAGTTCAATGCGTGATAGATCATATAACTTGACAAGTAAGTAATTCAAAGGGAAAAATACAAAAGCGCGGCAATCAATTAGCGCAAATGACTGTAGGAAGAAAGAAGAAGAAGACCCATGGACAACTTGCTCCCTTTTGTTGTGCAATTAGGAGCGAATGCAATTGAATGCGGTGTCCCAAGTCCCAACCATAGTTGTCAATCCTGGTCCATTCCAGCCAAATCGGAACACCTCCCGTGAACATTTCTGTGCCAATATTCGATCCTGTTGCAGACCATTTGCCTTTTTCATTTAAACACCAGCTTTCTGCATTTTTCCACAGTTTTTACTTCACCTTTAAGATTGAAATTAGGTGCATCAGAGTAATTCACTCCTCCCAAGTCCCAACCAAAGGGGGAGACTTAAGAGACAGAAGTACAAATATGCTCTAAGAATTCATGTGTGTACTTGCTTTTATTAATTGCACGTTTTATTTGACATGTGACTCAGATGATGTTAGCATATTTGACAAATCTGCCTGACTTTTTCCAATTCGAAAGTACGAACCTCCTTCTTCTTCTCTCGTTTGCTCTTCACTTCATGAAAAGTATCTGCAAGATCAACAACATACAATTCAAATAAGGGCTTATGAAGATCAAGATATGAAGGCAACAGCAGAATATAGAAAATATCAACATACTGTTCCATAGATTTAGACATCAAAAAATATATATTATGAATTGGTGCAAAATAGATGCAGCTCCCAAGAGAAAGCTATAAAAATTTGTTTGATAAGAGTTTCATGAAGCCCCCAACACTGACGCACGTAAAGAGAAAGGAGTTTTGTAGGCAACAAAAGAGCTGGTTAGGTCAAAAGAAGCTATTATAGAGAATGAAAAAACAGACAAAACACCAAGACATTCATCCACATAAATAGAAGCAATAAGCGAAAAGACGTAAAATACAACATATATTCTGAATGACAAAAAACATAAAAAACATTTTGGCATTCACCGATTTTATAATTGTTCATGTGTAAGTGTGTAACTAACAAAATAAGTGCATACATACGTGCAAGCCATGTTGCTATGAGTGTGTCAGTGAATATGTTGCAGTTGCTGAACATGACAAATCACATAATATCTAGACTATAAACAATGAAAACATAAACAGGAAATGGATATATAAAACAATGGACATAAATTGAAAAGGACATCAGTGCACACTCTGCAGTGCACACGCTTATGACCCCCACGAGTATGAAAGTCAGATAATTGGCCAAGGGATCTACACAGTACACCGCATTAATATCATATGTTCTGTAAATAGGAAGGTTTTTGTATACATATACAGGAGAGATAATTTAAAAAAAAATAAACAAACAAGTAAAACAAAAGGCTCCATCATAGAGACCCAT
The DNA here is from genome assembly GCA_029852735.1 of Persea americana. Lineage (NCBI taxonomy): Eukaryota > Viridiplantae > Streptophyta > Magnoliopsida > Laurales > Lauraceae > Persea > Persea americana. The sequence continues at coordinate 14,992,162 of CM056814.1, forward strand.
AACAAAACCCAATGATTTCACTCACTAGACCCTTCAACAAAAACAAAATATCAGAAACAAAGTAGAAAAGAGCATCCAGTATGAGTGTCTACACATAAATTTAGCAATCTACAGACCAACAAACAAAAGATAACAATCAACCTTGGCTACCCACTCCAAAAAAAGGAGCAACCTATATTGCCGACACTGCAAAGTTATTACTAACTATCTTCACAAGCCACACAGCAAAGACTATTAATTTTACGCTCCAGGACGCGAAACTGAAAAGCCACCTTCCCAATCAAAGTCAAAGCCAAAAGTACAGATCTGGTTACCAAAAACAAAGGAATAAAAACAAAACCCTAGAAAGATCAATACGAACAAGCCAGGAATATGTTCCTTCCCGTAAATAATGAAAAGAGTAACTGAAAATACGTAGCTTTCTTTCTGAAAAGAAGTTATCAAAACCGATGATGTACTCAACCATCATTCATCGAGAAACCCTGTAAATCTCAACCAAACGCCATCATTCATCAACAAAACCCTAGAAAGAAGAAGCACGCATCCAATACCAAATCTAGGGTCTTTCCGAAGCCGGGCGAGCAATTTCAAGAACGTTAAACACGAAACCCTCGCTAAAGAACACAAGATCGGAGCGGAAAAAAAAAAGGGGAAGAACCTTGGGAGAGAAGTCTGTTAACGGTGTCGTTTGGATCCATGTTGCATTCCTTGAGCATGGCGTAGATCTCGTGCTCGGGACAGTTGACGATCTCTTTCAGGTTCTGCACCATCTTTCTCGATGTTGCAGGGATCGAAAGCAGGCCGTTCGCTTTTGCGTTGCTCATGTTATCTTCTTCTTCTTATTTTGAACAAGGATTTTGGAAACAGATGGGAGAAACCCTAGAAGAGATCCTCTTCAGATTTGTAGTTGCAGTCGTTCTTCTTCTTCTCCTGTTTTTCTTTTAGTTCTGGGCACGGTTGGATGATAGACGGCGTTGCTGAGAGAAGATATCTCCACACATCTAACTAAGCTTTTGCTTTGCTAGAAAAAAAAAAGAAAAGAAACCCCTCTTTCTCCCTCTCCCTCCCTCCCTCTCCCTTTCTTTCTTTCTTTCTGTTTTTTAATATGATTTTTTTTTTTTAATCTTCAGGGCATGTTTTTTTCTTACAACTTTAAAATTTTAAAACGAAGAAATCTCAAAATTTTCAAAGTGAGTGAAGTTTTAGAAATTCTAAAAAGTCATTTGAAATCTATTATGGTTGGTTGAAATTTAAAACTCCCATTTAATCAGTCATGAAAATTTTAAAATTCTATCGAAAAAAACATGACATTTCAAATTTTTATCATAAATTTTAGTATTTTAATATAAGGGTTGTAGGCTAATACTGGGTTATAGGCCGAAATTTGGATACGGTAGAAAAAAAAATTCTATTATGAGAATCCTAAGGTTGTGGTTAGATGCTTGGATTTTTATGGAAATTGCCTATTTTATTTTAAAAATATATGTATTTTCATTTCATCTAAAATACTGTGTTTGGAAGTGGAAGTGTGCAAGATGGATATGGTATTGGCATTTTGACACCTCTGTATAATGAGGAAAAGGCTAAAGAATCATGATGGCATGACACTTTTGCCCTTTTTTTTGCATAGGGCTTGTATTTGTTGGAGGGAAAAAATGCAACTGTATCTTCTCCTCAACCCATATTTGTGATAAGAGTTGTTATTCATGATTAAGCTTATATGTGTGTAGGACCCACCATGATAAACATCATGCAGCTACTGCCTCTATCCAAATTAGGATGCACCATAAATAACCCCCTCATCCAACATGACCTTTGTCTCTGTGGATCTTATCACAACCAACTTATCCATCATTTATAGAATGTATTATTTATATGTTTTATTAACAGATCTCATAGGTAGATAGATTGGTTGATTGAAATGGGTATTGTATGGGTCCATTGTCAATTATCAGAGCACACTATCATTACACTATTTATGTGACCCCACAATAATTGTATTGTTTATATGAGTCCACCTTAAGGTTTAATTTGATCACTAATCAAAGAACATTTTGGCACTTCAAAAGTCATTTTATCATAGAAATAGATTCAGGTAAACACTTAATTAAAATAAACTTAAAAAACAAACTTTTGTAGATTTGTAACTAAATGTATATATATTTTAAGTTGGAATAATCAAAAATTAATTTTCAAATATTTATCATTACACTATTTTTGCTACCTTACAACAATCACATTATTTAGTTGAGCATGCCTTAACATTTAAATTGTTCGTTAGTCAAATGACATTGGTAATTCGGAAGTCTAGATCAAAGTGAGCGCTTGATTAGATAAACGTACAAAAACTTAAACTTCTATGAATACTTAACGAAATGTATAAGCATTTTAAGCTGGAAGAAACATAACTTAATATTCAAATATTAACTCGTATATTTTTAAATATCTATATATGGATTTCTTTTTTATTAACTGTGTTATAGTGTGAATTTATTTTCCGAAAACTACACAAATTGGTTAATCATTCAATCAACTCATATTTTTTATTTGTTAACATTTAATTTGGATATTTATTTTAATTTATTATTTAATTTGCATGAGAGTGGGCATTATTTGTCTCGTCGATGTTTTTCTTTTTTTTCACCTAAGGCTATATTGCATTTTATGTTTTCACAATTAAGAGGATTTCTCGTATTCAAATGACAAGATGGACATATACATCCCAACCATGGCTCGCAAATGTTAAGTCAAGTCTAACCTTAGCCACCATAGCTTGCAAACTCTTGACTCAGTCTTGACCCGATAAGTCAAAATATTGGAACAAACTTGGTGGTCAAGGGACTAACACAAAGAATCACATCAAATTTTTTTTTGGGACTAAAGACTTTTAAAAATGATAAATAAATTAGAAGTAAAATTCAAAGCAAAATATTCAAAATCACTAGTCTAATTGTGCACAACAAATTTTTTTTTTTTTAAGAAAGACTGAAATGGTAAAGTTGTTTGAAAGAAATTCGGGAAAATATGAATGAACAGGGGGGCACAATTGATATGAAGTAAAATTCAATGCAAAATATTTTAAATCACTAGCATTGCCGATGAAAATATTGTGAAAGAAAGCACGGTAAGCCTTTAAAAGTAGGGTTTCACACAAAACCCTTGGATGAAATTACTTGAATTAAAATGAGGATGATTCAATCTCAATAGCATGACTCTTATAGGTTGTATGACAGTCACTTGGAGATATCCCCCAAATGGAGGTGCAGGGTTTTCCAATTCAGGAGTCTGTAAAGTGAAAGCGTCTTGAATTAAAGGTGTTAAAAAAAATATCCTCCATATATACTCTAGCCGTGTGGGATTCTAACAAAAGAAAATCATTCCTACGTAGGTCAGTCAATTTAGCTGTGTCGTATGAACGACTTGAATGGGTAAATTGAAGTAAACAAGGCTAAGTCACCAAGTCAACTTGGAGTCATCAAGCTATTGCTTATATGGGCATAGTCATGCACTATAAACATGTAGCGGCTATTTGCGGGCTTTAATAAAGATTATTTTGAAAAAAGAATAAAATATAATATGTTATGATGGTATTTTATTTTTAGTTGTTTATTACATAATTTTTTTTACTTTTTGTATTGATTGTAGAGTTGTTTTTTTTTTTTTTTTTTGTCTTTTAGTAAAGAAATGAGATTATTTTTTGACTTTTTTTAAAAAATATGGTGGAAAATTTGAATTTAAGTATTTTTAATATAACCTTTTTTCAAGAAATGGGAGCTTTACCTTACTTGACTCTATTAGTAGAGTTGCCAGACAAGCCCTATAAGGAGCAAAATCAACCTATTTTATATGACCTATTTTATATGTTGTCTTCTCTTCACTCTCATGATGCATGGATTGAGAGGTTTGAGGTAGGTTTTTACACGGCAAATGCAGAGAATTTCAGTTACTTGCATTACATCCATTTCCCACTGGGATTGCTCAAAAAACCATAACAAATACCACATAAAGAAACCCACCAACGTACTTGCAATGGCCTTACATTTCCACGTACCCCCTTTTCACTATTTTAAGCTCAGCCATTTTGGTTGTATAATATTCTCTTAGAGATGTCCTCCCCGAAATGGAGGTGCAGGGATTTTTAATCCCAGGTTCCAACAAGGCGACCATCTTAAAGATGTTCATAAAAAAATCCCCCACACACTCTAGCTGCGGGGGATTCTAACAAAAGAAGACCATCCAATATAAGGTTTTACTCAAAGTTAAGTCTTGTGGTATACACGACTTGAACTGGTAATGGGCATCCCCGAGTATAACCATGTTGGACTCTCCAGCTGGAGAAAGAAGTCTACAGTGGCTATAAATTTTTTATCTTTTATTTTCTATCGCGAGGAATCCGCCAATCCCCTTGTGGTTGATCACCACCGACTGCTGGTATCGTGTAAGGCTCCAAATGGTTCGAAGCCAATACCTCCAACTGCTAGACTTCCCAACCACTCAAACAATTTTAGTGTGGGTGAACAATTTAAGTGTGGGGCCTATCCAGCATCAAAGTCTATAGTGATGGGTCCATCATCGGACCCTTTTATGGCTGATCATCGGTAAAACTCTGCGGCCAACATTTGGGGCCTTACCTATGCAAAATTTCACGCTTACATTATTTTTTGGGGAAATCATCTTAACCAGATCATCACAGTCGTTAATTTAGATAACCTCAGGAGTCTTATGGACCAGACAGACCCGATTAGGGTTACAACCACAGTTCCCGCTCACTATTACGTGCCACTTGCACGTTGCAACCCTGTTCGGTCTATCGTTGATTGATTTATACATTCATCGCGACAAAGTCCCGAGCCACAGAAAAATCCGAGTTGAGGTTGCAACTACTCAGAAAAACCCTGCAAAAACCCTGCTTCCGGAACCGCATCGACCCCCGAAATGAATGCACATGGCGATGAAGAAGACGACCATGGAGACGTCTTCCTCGATGAAGATGATGTAATCCAAGAGATCACCGTTGACGAGGAAGGTCTCATCTCTCCCTCTCTCTCTCTCTATATATATATGTATATACAGTTTCTCTCTAATTTTGATCTAAAATCAACGTCTTTGTTGCATATCTGCAGACCTTCCTGATGCGGATGATGATGCAGGTCTTGGTACCGATATCGGTAAGTACCATCAACTGGTACAAAACCCCGGTTTCTGGGTGGTTTTGTTTTTCAATGTTTCATAAAGACTCGATTCCATATCCAGTCGTGCATCTGAAAAAAGCTACGTGCTTGAATGGGTTTTGCGCAGGAGTTCGTTTCTAATCTTCTATGTTTGACCATGCCAATGTCGACATGAAAAACAATAGAATAGAATGCAATGTTGTGTTTTTTTTTTTTTTACAAGAAAACAATTTTTTTTTAATGGAAGAGAATGGTCAGAGTTTTAGCCCATCCCAGATTGTTGGGATGATGCTTTGATGATGGTGGTGGGTGGGAATTCAACATTGAAAACTGAGAGAATGTATGAATTCGGCAGACCCATTGCCCAGTCCAGTTGGTCCAGTCGACCAGTGTTGGTAGCTCTTTGATTCAGGTCATTTCTTTTTTATCTACTTACAAAAGAGTACTGTGAGAATTCGACATTGAAAACTGAAGTATTTGGACCATGATACTGAATCCATGTGCTGGTGTGGGACTTAGTCACTGTTACTTGTAAGTTGTATGGCTTGCACATACTGCTTGGTAAGTAAATGTGCTCTACTAGTTGGGTGACTGGAATTAATATCGCAATTCAGACACGGTACGGCATGATAATGTCGTATTTCATGAAGACGCATACTGATCATCTGGTTGAATTTAGTCGATGGAGTTGTTGCCTTTTTTTTTTTTGAATGGTGAAGTCGTTGCCAGTTTTGCCCTACAAGATCATATAATAGCTTTATAATCGGCTTAAGTAGACAGTTAATAGAACTGAATACTCCATGCTTAACTCAATAAAATCCCAGCAATGAGCTTTTGGTGGAGTTATTTTGTTTTTATTTTAATCTGGTAATGATGTCACCGAAAGTTTGATCTAGTTTTCTAATAGATGGGTCATGTTTTTTTCTCTTTTTTCTTTTGTAAAAAAGAAGATTGGCCACTCCTCTCTTGAATGATGTGCTTGAACATATAGCTGGCAGAGCATTATTGCAACTTTTACAGAGATTCGTCTCTCTCATAAAAAAAGAGATCAGTCTCTTTCAATAATCCTTTTTCCTGTCCAAACTATTGTTCTACGAAGCTTTGGGGGTGTCCAGCCACCATTTCAGTGTCATTGTGAAAAATTTGAAGTTGGTCCGCACCTTAGTTGTTTATAGTTATTTTTCTATGCTGTCCTTTGTGACAACCGACAACCAATTATTTGGAAGGGAAAAGCATGTAGGGGAAAAAGGGGCCATGGCATTTCTATTAACATATCTCTCCAAATTTCTGTAAATTGTCATATGTTGTATCTTTTATAATAATGGAATTTAGGTGACTTGGATAATTTTGTTCCATTTATTAAGCATCACATAGTTATGATGCAGCTCTGCATACAATTATCTGTTACTGAATCATGGTGATTTTTGTGGTGTTGTAGAAGAACCGGACGATTCCATGCACATATTCACCGGTCATTCTGGTAAGTTCCTGACTTTATGTATTTTTGTTATCCATGCAGTCTGCATATTTCTACAATTAGACTCAAGCATACTGGTTTTTCCTCTTCCATTTCTTTCTTTTATTCTTAAATTAACCTACATCCTGCCTATTTAGTATCAGCTTGTTGCCAAGAAGTTGTAGAAACAAATCCTTTTAATTCTAATTGGAATATCAAAAGAATCTGTCCAATGTTGAAGGGGAAAAAAAAACAAGAAGAAAAATCTTTATCATTGTCAAGAATCCTTAGCACAATTTGAAGGTGCTAATTGTTGCAACAATGAGCTTACAGTTTTGAGTCACTGAATCTATCAATGATAAAAAAGGGTATCATCATCTATAATATTTAGAATTCTTGTAAGTTCTATTACCTGGATGACACATTATGTCGTAGATATGATTAACCATTCCTAAAAATGGAGACCAAGAAATGTACTGTTATTATAGCCTCAAAAGTGTCATCCTATAACTATTAGGTTATTGAGGTATCAGAAAAAAATTCTCTCACTGAAAATAGGTATCTTCCTCTTTCTATAAATATTTCATGCTACACGCCGTTTTGTCATGGTTAGATTGTGAAACTGTCAACATCTGTTCAATTTTATAAATTCATTCTTGAAAACAAAGCCTGCATAATTAACATGTTTTTTACATTGCAAGTAAAACATCTTGAATTTTCTCCGCACAGGATATGCTGGTTGCTATTGTATACTTTCATGAAGCTTTATTCATGTTGTTAACGTTTGCTGCTCCAGCATATTTAGTTGTAGATGTGTGTCTATATATATTGAGAAGGTAATTAAAATTATATAAAAAAGTAAACATCATACAAAGCAAACCTCTTACTGTGTTGGAAATAAGAAATCAACAACAATTAAAACTATTTAGCATCACGATACCAGACTCCTTGCCAAAAATCAGAAATAGGGACCCCTACAAACTCTTTAGTTGTCATAGCCCATGATATACGCCAATGGCAGGTGCAGGCATGTTCTCTCTCTGATTCCGCTCAAGCCATATTGACCAAAGAATTCCAACAACCATAAAACTCAAAAAAGTAGCTCCCCTTTGTGAAGAGAAATCAAATTGCCTGTGTTCTTAAAGGGCTTGCATAGAATTAGGCATAATCCATTGAACACCAAACAGATGGACAACATGAGATCAGGCCTCCCTTGTAAAAGAGCAAGCCAAAAGCAAACGAGACGCAATAAAAGACTCTCCAATAGTCATCAACTTGTAAAAAGATTTGAACCTCGCTCCCAAACTCGATAGTCATTACACAAATCCAACAATGGCACATTTTGAAGGGACAGAAGGAGGAGGAGATCCATCAGGGAGTTAATCTCATTGTCTTGAAGATTCTGATGAAATTTAGTTGATCAGACGTGAAGAACTCCCAGAAGCCTCAAGTAATCAACTACAAGTTCTCCATGGTCAGAGGCAAAAAGGAAAAAAGGGCAATGGATAAACTTCTGATGATGGACAGTCACACAACCACTTATCTTCCTTCCCAGAAACGAACACAAGGTCCCACCCAGACTGAGTATGAAATATTGGTGAAAAATAAATCCTTGATGGAAGACACTCCCTCCTAAAAACCGGAGTACCAACTTTTTTCTCATTAACCTCCCATCAATCATTACCCAATTTGTACTTGTGGATAAGCAGCTTTTTCCATAAACAATCACCGTTGTTGCCAGCCATAACTATTTTCCCAAGAGAGATGACTCAACTTTTGAATTGCACGCATACCTAGTCTAGTCCGTCATTGTCAATTCCATTTTGTTCCTGTTTTGGTTTGGTCCTGTAGTGGAACAATCTAGCCTTTCTGTCGATTTTTTTTTTTATAACAGTAAATTTTATTAAAAAAAGGAAAAAACAAAAGGAAAAGAAAGACAAACATCGGAAGAGCAAACGAAAAGGGTAACAACTCAAAAAATTAAACATCAAAAGAAATGTGTAAATGAAAGACTCCTTCCCATAGCAAGATCATTCGCCATATCATTTGCTTCTCTCAAAACGTGACGAAAAAATATAATTCACTATGGAAAAGATGCTATTGAAAAATGCAAGAAATATAAAAGAATACATAAAATTGAAAAAAAATAGCAAAGAGCTAAAATAATACTAAAAATGTATACTTATATCATTTAAATTAAACTACACTCTACAACTGATTATTTTCTGGACTAGCTATGACCTATGAAGTAGAATGTTAGCCAAGAAACAACACATGCAAAAAATAAGTATAGGAGAGATGTGAATGTTGAGATGAATTTGTGGTAAAAGTAGGAAAGATAGAATCATAAATGCTTTCATTTAGGAGTAGCATCAACGGGTGATAAATTAAGAGAGGCTTGTTTGAGATGGTTTTGACTTATCCAACACAAGCCAGTGGTGGTGCCGGCGAAAAATGTTTTTCTATGCAGGTTGATGCCCCCTTAAGAAATAGGGGTAGGCCAAATAAGACATGGAGGTAAGTAGTAAGGATAGATTTGAAGAAGTGCAACCTATCCAAGGATTTGGCCCAAGATAGGTTGAAATGAAGGAACGAATTCATGTAGCTAACCCTTACATAGTTGGGACAAGGCTTTGATGATGAAAGTATGAAACATGTGAACTTATTACAAACTAATCAATTTCATGCAATTAAGTCAGACCTCAAGCAACAACTCACAACAATATATTTGGAAGAAGAAACGATAAAAAATAGGAAAAAAAAGAATCTAAGGGGCTTTGTATGCTCACCTGCAGATGGGCTAGTCACTGCGGTGGGGAGAAGAAGCCCTAAGAATGGGTTTTTTCCCTCCCATTTGGGTCTTAACTAATGAGTAATGACCCATATACCACTCAGTTTACCCTTATAGAGTATTATTATTATTATTTTTTTTGGAGGGGGGTGCGGAGTGTTTCCATTCCACCCAGGCCAATTTCAGAACAATTAACTCGGAACTAGCCGGAATGGGAATGGAATGGAATTGATAACCATGTAGCCCACTCTCCATAATATGGTAACAGACTGTGTCTGAACCAACTATATGGTATCTCCTCTTATCTTCTCTATCATTCCACCCAAATGCTTGCTGAATGAATACATTCCAATCTCTGGGCAGTACCTTTTGGGCACTGAAGCATGCATAAGAAATAAAGAAGGCTAGCAAGAGCTGGTTTAAGAAGAGGGATTTGTCCTCCAAATTATAAATACCTGCTCTTCCAAGCGGATAATTTCCTCTCAAATAGCTCAATAATGGAATCCCTGATCCCATAATGCTTTAGATGGATTTCCAAGAAAAAGTGTTGGCTTGAGATGTATATTTTAATCATTGGAACTCATGCAATGACCTGTGATCATTGAATTGAGCAAATATGTAGAAAGCAATGGCTACATAATAAACAAAGGACTAAATACTAATCATATGTCACTCATGTATTTCAGATTTTCTCAAATTTTTATCTGAAAATTGAAAATCATTTAACTTGCATGAATCTCACAATTTATGATTACTACTAATGCTATTACTGCTTTGCTACTGCTATTGTTAATTTTGTCACCATCATGACTAGATCTTTAGCTGCTCTAGCAATTTTTTATCCTTTTGGAAGAATCTTACTCTTTGCATTTGTTTAATAATAACTTGATCTTTCAAAGTAAGACGTGCCTCATGATGTCTTCCTTTTTTTTTTTTTCCTGTTTGTACAGGTGAAGTTTACACAGTTGTAAGCAACCCAAATGATGCAACGATGGTGGCAACAGGAGGTGGAGACGATAAGGCATTTTTGTGGAAGATTGGTCAAACTAATTGGGGTTTTGAACTCCAAGGTATAAGTGCTAATGGTTTTCTTCCCTTCTAGGTCTAACCCATTTGCCCAATCTTGCCTTCCATAAGCTAGAGTCTGTTTTCCTGGATCTGCACATCGCTTTAATTTGTCACGTTCCTTTTCCTATTAAACCTCTTTTACTCCTTTGGCCCTTTAAGCAAGGTTTGTTTTCATGTCCTCCGAAAGAGTAGAGTAGAGCTGGTTATGGGATGGGTTGGGACAGGCTGCTGAAGCTTATTCAAGGTGAACCTAATTTTAGTTTAGTATATAAGAGAAGATTTTCTCTGTTCTTACTTTTTGATACAGCGAGAATTTCAATGAAAAAAGAAGTAATAACAAAAAGTGGGTGATGAAAAGTCTAGAAGGAAAAGGAATTAAAGATCGAAGGAAGAACTAGCTGTCTCAACTATCAATAATAGATCACCAGGTTGAAAATATTTCCTGATTAGTGGCTCCACACATTCATTCTTATGTAAAGACCTAATGAGAACTGAAAATTTGATCTTCTCATTAAGTTTTGCAAAGATAGCTGATGCCATTAAAATTCTGGAGATGTGCTCTGCTATATGGTATAAAAGGACAACGTTGGAACCCACCACCAATCTTGACACTATGGCACCAAAGGGTATACCCCCTATACGTTTTCAGTTCTCCTTGGGACCTTGTTTCATTTTGACCTTTGATTGAAATGTTTCATCCAGTTTAGCGTCCTTATTTTATTTTGTAGTTTCGTTTCGGAAAAATTTAAAAATAATAATTTGACAAATAAAAAATAATAAAATGTGAAATTAAGATGCATTCTATGTATATTTACCATTTTGTCATTCTTTTAATCAACAACGCTATATGTTATTTCTACATCTTAAATGGATAATTTATGAGCAATAGGTGTTTGACAATATGAAATTATGACATGAATTCTCAGCTTTCATGGATATTTACCATTCTCAGCTTTCATTATGACAATATGCAATCATGTGAACTACAATAGAGAAAACTATTACCAAAATCAGTAAATTCTAATAAACCCATTTAGAATATTGTTCTGAACATTAAGCTATGTAACATAATTGCAACCATAAATCATACTGTTTATAAAGCATTGTTTTTAAGTTTTGATCACGCTTTCCTTCATATCATTTCGAGGGAACAAAAGACGATCACTCTCTTATCACACTTTCCTTCATATCATTTATGATTTTTTTTTTCTGATTCAAAAGTTGCAAAAAGAGTCTGCTCTACTGTCCCCATTTGCCTGAAAACTGGTCATTTTGGTAAATAGGCCTTGTGGACTGAGACTGCCAAATGAAATGGACAGGTTATAATCTGGACCAAAATCTTTCAGCAGGCTGTTTGGTTCGGATGCCTGGCTGAACCTAACAGTTTCAGCCTGTTCATCTGAACCGAATTGAAATTGACAACTAAAGGTAACCACTCCCTAGAAGAGAAAAGACATTGACTTTTGGAATGAAAAACCCCAAATATAAAAACTAATCAGAAAAGATTCCTAAATATAGAAGAGGTTGAAAGAAGTTTGTGACACCAACACAATGTATTAATAGATGGTCACATCCTTTCACACTCAAATCATATTCTAGCAAGGTGAATCTCTCTACTTTTTAGTGATGTGAGGTTTAATCCTTTGCCTCCAGCCAGTAAAAGGCCTTAAGTTTGAACGGAGTGTCACTCTTCCAAATGATCATGCTAAACTGACTAATGCTAGAGTGCTAAATAACCATGTCAGTGAGGCAACATATGGCATGCTGATGGGCCCAGTGGCGACATGAACTCTAGGGGGAGGTTATGGATGAGCCAACTAACCAAACTCAGTTCCATTTGGCATTTATAGCTTCCAGTTCCTAGGACATTGTAGAAGATCAAAGTAAAAAATCAAAATGGATGGTTCATAAATATTGCATTGGACAGACAGCCTGAGCCAGCACATCTAGTTGAGCTAAGTTTTGGTGGGTGGTTCATCCATAACCTGTCTTTAAATTTGTTTGGTAAGTGGGCCAAAAGAATGTCATGTGTATTGACGTTATCAAGGCTTTAGAGTCATACAAAAATTTCCTCTTTCAAATTATGTTGGTCTTCTAGTTCGAATTGAAAAATGAATTTATTTTCTTTTTCTATTTAATCACAGAAAACTCATCCAATCTGTCCATTACAAACACCAAGAACCTCATCAACTAATGATTGAGAAAAGCGAAAAAAGAATCCTGATAAACTAACGACATTGAGCATTGCTAGAAATGGTCAAAAGAGCAGCCAATTTAATAGTCTTCCTTGTATGTACTTAAGATTTAGGATGAGGCCAACTTCAGCTAACATTCTTCCCTAATTTGGCAACAGATTACTGAACAGGCCTTTTCTCATAAAGAAATGTTCTAGATAAATGGGAAGGCTATTTATGTTTTTCCCATCCGTAATGGATAACATGGGAAGGCAATTTTAAAAGAATCTCCACACTTCCTTCCATAAGGAAACACTGTCCCTTTACTATCAATCTCAAGAAATAATATTACATGGACTCCTAATGATTTGCCACCGCTCAACATTAAAAAAATAATTTGCCACCTCTTTGCACATCGAATCATTATGAGTTGTTTTATATCTTCACAGCCACCTTTCACTTCAATGGATCTTTTTGAGAAACCAAAAGGCCATTTGGCTAGGAGGGCTTTGTTACATAGTGAAATATTTCCAATCCTTAGACCTCTGTTGCTTGGCTTGCAAACCTCTGGCCATTTAAGAAGGTGGGGTTCATGGGTTGGAAAAAAGATGACTTTTGTTGAAAGTTATATTATATAGATACAAAACAACTCATAGTGGGGGGAAGGTGGCAAACCACAAATCACAGAACAGAAGTTCAATACTTGTTTCAAGTTGGCAGTCTCTTCTCTGTTCTTTCAATAGTATAATTACAGAATTTGATAAGAGGCCTACCAACTCCGAGAGGGTTATTATGAAACAGTCAAGTTACAATCAAGCGTCAAGACACTAATTTCCTCTAGAGGACTTTCATCTTGATTTCAATATTATTATTATACTTAGGTATATTTTACATCAATATGCATATGGACACAACCATTTAACCGCACTTTTCTCTTCAGGTCATAAGGATTCTGTTTCTGCTTTAGGCTTCAGCGCTGATGGTGAGTTGCTTGCTACGGGAAGTCTTGATGGTCTTATTCAAGTGTGGGACACATCATCTGGTAAGGTGAAGTGCAAGCTTGAAGGACCTGGAGGAGCAATTGAGGTGAAAGTTCACATGCAGATGCCTTTGACGTTTATGTTCTTAACAACCGATGGCTATTTGTTTACTGAAGTGGATGGCATAAGCGCATTTGGGCAGACGGCTGAATATTTCAAGCCTCATGGGCTCTGCAATACTGCAATACTAAAATATCTTGCTCTGCACTGAGTGAAGTTGTCACAATAGTTGGAATCAGATATATCAATCTCTGTCTTTGAGCATGGACCGAAACTAATGTGACAATAGTGCAATGTTGTGGTAACTGTAATATTGCAAAATGTTGCAATATCAGACCTGTTCAAAAGCACCATTAATATTTGTTTCATGGTGTGAAGCAAATATGTCTGAATTTTCTCTTGTAATGATCAGTGGCTCAGGTGGCACCCAAAGGGACATTTGGTATTGGCTGGTTCGGAGGATTCCACTGTCTGGATGTGGAATGCTGATAATAAGAATCCCTTTCTTCAAATGTTCTCTGGTCATGGCAGCTCTGTTACCTGTGGTGATTTTACACCTGATGGTACTGCATGACTCTTAGTGGCTTATGTTTTCACATTGCTTAGTTCATAGTTCCTGTTTAATTGTTTGCCTTCCATTTTCTTTGGTTGCTGAAGGTAAATCTATTTGTACTGGTTCTGATGATGCATCGTTGAGAATATGGAATCCAAGAAGCGGGGAGACTATCCATGTTATTAAAGGTAAATCTTCAAGTTGTCCTTATTTATTTATATGAATCTGCAAAATGATGTTGTTATTGTTACTACTATCATTATCATTATCATTTTTATTATTATTTGTTTTGCTATGTAGTTGTGTACTTTTGGTGGGGTCTAGAGTGCTTCAATATTTGACATGCATAAGTTGATTATTGGGCATAATTTCTAGTTCTTTTAATTATTGATTGCAGATTTTGACCTCATTTCTTGCCTATATTGTGCTAGAAAACTAATTTGTTATTAAAAGTACATATTGGTTGTATTTTTGTAAATCTTTCAACCATCTGATTTCTTATTGAAGCGATAAGAATAATATTGATTTTTTATAGAAGGTAGGCCATGATCGATTCCCCAACCTTGCAGTTGCTACTGAGCATATTGGTTAGCTTGATGCATAATTCAGTTGTTTGATGGATTGTGGGTCTTATAATTTTTAATTGACATTTTTTGGTCTTACACCTCAAGACTCAACTCTTCTTGATTGATATGCAAAATAGTTTGATCTTGAATATATGATTATCAGTTTATCAGGCTGTTATGGAATTAAGAGTATGGTGTTGATTCCCCAGCATGATGGTTCAACTCAATATTAAACACATAGTAGAATATAGTATACTTACTGCAACTTTGTATTGTATACTCATGAATATATAGTGCTCAGGTATTCTGTGAATAAGTTGGTCTGTTACTGCTTTTCCAAAATTGTATTTTGTAGAACTGATGATACCCTCTCTTTTTTTTCCCTTTGTTCTTTTTAAGCTTTCTTTGCTTCTAAGTTTTTCCCTTCTCTCTAGGTCATTCATATCATACTGAAGGGCTGACATGCTTGACAATGACTGATTCAAAGAATATCACTGATTCAACCCTTGCTATCACTGGTTCGAAGGATGGTTCTGTCCATGTTGTGAACGTAATCACGGGGAAGGTCTATCTCTTTCCAATCGAAATAGCTCCCAATAATTTTCCAAATCTTCTGTGTGTTTAAATTCTGGATATCCACCTTTATTACACCACTCATTTGTCACTTTCATTACATCAATGTTCTGTGCTTTTGCTTTCACATTTTAAAGACCATAGCATCCTATGAGTGTTACTTTGTTCTATATCATCTTGTGGTGCTTTTAATTTTTCTTCTATAACATTCACTTTCTTTTCTTAACTACTGAATTTGCGTATGAATATCAGCAGTTAACGGTGCTTTTGTGCTTCTTTTGTTTTCATTTTATATGTTTGTAACAATTTAAGAATACTTTGCAATGTTGAACTCTTTAAGTCTTTATGCTTATGATACTAATTGTGGTCTCTAAAATGCTTTACACCTTACCCTGTTAGGTGGTTAGTTCTCTAACTGCTCACACCGATTCCGTTGAGTGTGTTGCAATTACACCAAGGTATGATCAACCTCTGAACTAAATTCTCCATCTTTTGTTTTTTTTTTGTTTTGGGATGTTCAATATTTTAGAAGATTGTCTTTAATATGTGCACAGCCCACGTGTTGCAACATTACTACTTGCATGCATTACCTGCTAAATGGCATCCCCCCCAGTTTGACATTTATCCAATTGATATCCTTCAGTGGTTTGAATCACTTGCGTACTTACAATTGTTTGAGGGCTTTGAGCCTTGGACTGTAAAGTTATGATGAACGGATGGGGACCAAATCTGGCCCACCCTTAACCACCTTTGTACGTACCCCAGAGAGAGAGAGGGAGGGATGGACATTACCCAACATTGAGGTTCATTTTGTTTATTTTTTCTTAGATCATTCTCTTTCTTGGTCTTTCCGCCTCGTTTACACTTTACATCCCTAATGGAGGGTTGGTCTGCTGGGCTGGGCCTTTTTTAGGTTCGGCCAAGGTCTTTGGAGGATGGTTCCGCATGTAATTTTATTGGTAGTTTGGAAGGAGAGAAATAAGTGCATCTTCAGAAGTCAGTCGTGTCTTATAGCGTAGCAAATGAAATAAACAGCAGCACATTACTTGGGCCAAGTTGTCAAAAGTATCTGTTGGGGGGTTCAATAATGGGAATCACAAAGGAAGTGACTCTGACCATTAATGTCAACCCGTATTCATTGGGTCTTTGGTGTCCGCTAAATAGCACTTGTTCTTAAATTGAATAGCTGGATGAGTCCTCATCTACAGTCTAGGCCCATCAGGAGCGGGGTTATGAATGTGATCAACAATAATAGCAGTATTCTAGCAGCCTACTTGGCCCATGATGTTGTTCCCTTGGAGACTCGAATAGGGCTGAAATTTATCAGAAGATTAAAAAAACAATTACTTCTAAAATGGTATTGGTTGGGCAGTTGTGGAATCAAAGCCACTGGTTTCTATTTGTTCCATTCAGAGGATTAAAAAAACGATTACTTCTAAAACCATTAAATTTGAGTGCCATAGATCAATGGGGTTGGGATGATCTACTAGGATTGATATTTTGCACACCCCCGGGTCACATTGAGATCTTTCCATCCCCCACCTCTCCATGATTGGCATGGCCCCAGGTGGGACCCAAAAAGCTGTATCTGATGCTTGTATCTTACAAGAGAGGAGAGCCCAACCCATCTTCAGATATTACAAGGAACCAAACAAATATGCAATCCTCAGAATAATATGGTTCTCTGCTGGACTACATGAAATTATTTCTCTTACACAGGATCCCAAGTAGCCGACTGTTGTAAAGGAAATAGTACACTTGTAAATAAATAAAATAAGTGATAGCAAATAGTGCTTTAGAATGGAATGACATTGTTTCATGCCTTGAACAATCATTCTCAAATTCTGTATCCTATTGAAGTACTGATAATTTTAAATATGCAGCTTTCCTTGGGTTGCAACAGGTGGCTTGGACCAAAAGCTCATCATTTGGGATTTGCACCATTCATCGCCACGCTGTACATGTGAACATGAGGTCTCATTAAATTTCTCAACTCAAATTTTTTTTTTTTTGACATGGAATTTCATATTTTCCTTCTTCACATGTGAAAGTTTCTGCTGTGGACAGGAAGGTGTGACTTGCTTGTTATGGCTGGGCGCATCCCAGTACATAGCTACTGGCTGCGTGGATGGAAAAGTGCGCATCTGGGATAGCCTTTCTGGTAGTTGTGTAAGAACATTCACTGGCCATTCTGATGCGATTCAGTCTCTGGCCTTGTCAAAAAATGGGGACTTCCTTGTCTCAGTTTCGCTGGATCAAACTGCGCGAGTGTTTGAAACTGCAGATATTCCAAATAAGTGAAAAGTACTTTTAAGATGTTGAACCTGATAGCGACCAGGAAATTGTATGATCTAAAGGAAATCAAAATCAACAATGTTTAGTAGGCACCAGTTCTATGCTCTTTCAGATACTGGGTTAATACCATTTACATGTACAATATTTTAATTATAATGTGATAGTCAATGGGATATTTTTATTTAACTATATTCCACATAATCAATGTGTTTTCTTCCTTAAGTTAATTCAACTCCACAGTACATTTAATTTCATACATTGGCTGTGAACTGCTAAAGCCACTTCTGCACACTACATTGCACAGCAAACATCCATGTTTGAGCTTTGCTTTGGTACAATTCAAAGATATTTCAATCCTATGCGAGATCTGCAGACTTTCAAAGAGAAGTAAAAAATCGCGATTTGTCTTGAAACTATAAGCTGTATGGAGATGGTTGGGTAGTTAAACATTGGAGAAGGCTTGTACTATGAAAAAGTCCCAAGGGAATCTGAGATCCATACGTTCGTGCTGCTATTATTTGTGTAAAAAATTAGTTTATCCTACCTCTCAAAATTTAGCACTTAATCTAAAACTACCTTTAAATTTCTCACTGCTCAGTATTCGAAGTCCCTCTGCTCCCTTCTATAGCCTTGATATCCTTCCGTTTCGTCTAACTCATGGCAGTCAGTATGCTATCCTACATCTATAAGGGATCCAAATAAAAATTCTGAAAAATCTTTAAACCATCTCTCCTGGAATCACTTAGGTCAAATGTCCTGAGAAAGCCAAATGCAAATCTCCTCTGGCATTTAGTTGGAACCCCAGTTTTCCAAGAGAGCTTTCTTCCATGTTAGTGCTCCAGTAATCAGACTGAAGCGTCATCAGGGTAAATTTCTTCACAAACTTGAATAGAGCCATAAATTATCCCCTTTCCTCCATTTCCAAATCCAAAAGGTACCAACTAAATTCCTTTGCTTGTAATCTCCAATGAAAGCTCCACAATTTTAATGGAAGCTGAAGCAATTGGCACAAAGGTGAATATGTTATGTTTACCAATAATCCTTGCATGAACATGATCCATTTCTGAAATGATGGAAGCGGCGGTGATCCCTAACAACAATTTCACGGTCATATATCTTAGATAGTAGTTTTATAACAATGTGACAGTCACTGCACATCCGGAGGTTCTTGACAACATGAATGGGCTCACCAGGGGAACTGTTGATGAGACCAAAAGCAACAGCCAATTTCTCACTGTGGTGATGGAGGGCAGTCTCCTTTCCTTCCTCATCAATGTCAAACAACACCAGCTTAGTATTGGGTACATGCCCGACTGATTTCAACTTCCGACCCATCTCATCTAACATAGCATAGACCACCTCTACATTTGGATGTGATTTGTCTCCCACAAGGAACTCATGAACCACACCACCCAACTCAATAGTGCTGAAACCTGGTTCCTTTCTTATTCTTCCGTTGTTCATCATCTTCCTCAATGCAACTGCATCATTTGAATGGCCAGCTGCAGCGTATAGGTTTGACATCATAATATAAGAGCTGCTATCATTAGGATAGCTCTTGATTAAATGCCTTGCAGCAAGCTCACCAATCTCCACATTCCCATGAGTTTTGCAAGATCCAAGGAGAGACTTCCAGATGATAACATCAGGCTCAATGGGCATGTTCTCTATTAGTTGTTTTGCTTCTTCAAGCATTCCAGCACGCCCGAGTAGATCAACAACACATCCATAGTGTTGAATTTTGGGTGTCATCTTATATTCATCTTTCATGGCTGCAAAGATTTGGAGGCCTTCATCTACAAAGCCTGAGTGGCTGCAAGCGCTAAGGACAGCAGCGAGGGTAATATCATCAAACTTTAGATGGCTTGCTTGCATTTGTGAGAACAATGCAATGGCGGCTCTTCCATGGCCATGAACGGCAAGACCAGATATCATGGCATTGTATAACTCCACAGTTTTGTCAGCAGTACTATTAAAGACTTGCAAGGCAATCTCTATGCATCCACATTTTGAATACATGTCTACAAGTGCAGAAGCAAGAGTAGCACTCATCCTGATTTTGCTTCTTTCTATGTAAGCATGGACCCATTTTCCAATTCCAAGAGCTCCAAAATATGCGATCGCAGGAAGAATGGTGACCATTGTTACATAATCCGGTTCGATCTTCTCGAATTGCATTGCTCGAAATAATTCCAAGACCTCTTGAAACCTGTTGTTTCGGACTAACCCCGCCAGCATAGGATTCCAAGAAGCCACACTTTTCTGTTGATTGGTATCGAACACTCGAAGCGCCATCTCCAAGCAACCACACTTAGAATACATATCAATGAGAGCCGAAGACACTGTGCTATCCAATTCAATCCCCATTTTGAGAATTAACGAATGCACACACATACCATGCAAATCATGGCCTAATACTGCAACTGCAGGAAGAACACCCAAAAAACTCGCCTTACTCGGCACGACACCAGCAATCATCAACTCTTGGAAGATCGTGAATGCTTCTTCCGATAACCCATTTCGAGCATATGCAGAAATCAAGGAATTCCAAGAGACTACATCCCGCTGAGGCATTTCATCAAACAGTCGGCGCGCATCTTCGACATCACCATTCTTCCCATACCCCTGAATCATAACGTTCCAAGAAACACCATTCTTCTCAGGCATCTCGTCAAACAGCTTCCTGGCATCGCACATCTTGCCTAATCTGGCGTACCCACCCACCAAAGTCGTCCAAGAGACCACATCTCGCTGAGGGACTTCATCAAACAGGCGTTGTGCATCGAACAACGAGCCATTGCTCGCGTAGCAGTGGATGAGAGAATTGAAGAAAGAGATGTTGGGTTGAAATCCTGATTTGAGAATGTAGGCATGCAGCTGTTTAGCTTGGTCGTTTGAACGCGCTCTAGGAAGAGTTTTGGGAAGAAAAGGGATAGACGGCTGCGATTTTTCAAAGGGATGGTGGCGGGTTGGTGGCGCTGGTGTGCGCACGTCGCTGACATGAAGAGACGAGGAGGCATACATTAGAACACAGGTGTTTTAAATTTCTTCTTCATAGTATTTAACTTAGATCCAAGACATGTTCGTCCAAGGTGGGCCACACTGTAGCTGGGCCATGGCCTATAAAAGTTAATGGGATATCATTTTATTTTGATCTGGTAATTACTCACATGCCCACACGCACTCTGTCCAAAGTCCCTCACCATCAACACTATTAGGACGGAACGAGTGATCGATCCCTGGATGTGTTTGTGCCTTTGTGGAGGGAAGGTGGCTCTTTCGAACAATCCCAATCGATCCCTGGATGTGTTTGTGCCTTTGTGGAGAGAAGGTGGCTCACCATTCGAACGATCCCAATCAATCGGTAGATGGGGATTGTGGATTTTAACATATGGGGAAAAATTACTGAAGATACACTACAAGTATATTAGAAATTGCTAAAAATACAATAATTCAACGACGTAGAGATTTTAGAAAAATCAAGAGATTTTGCACCAACATTAGATTAAGATCATAATAATCTCATTTTTGCAAGTATTTTCAACCTATTGTGCTATATTCGTTATATTAATGCATGGCAAATACTCTTGTGCTGTTGTCTCGCACAGATCCGAATGGTTTTATACCGTTTCAAATGGATTGGACCATTAGATTGAGATCACTCTTTTATTTTTAAAATTGTTAAACTTGTAGGCCAAAGATCACGGGGGGTAAGATTATAAACTCACTTGAGATTTTATAAGTGAGATCTCATTTTGGATCTTTTCATCCCCCTCCTCCAGCGTAATTGGTGGGGCTTCGGACCGACCCATCCCAAGTGAATGCACAAGAGCACACCTCTTAATGTAAACTATAATAATAATCAAAAAAAAAAAAAAAACATAGAACTGTGAATATTATTACTACTACTACGTGCCGATCAGCTAAACAACACCTGGGGCCCACTTTTTTGTAATCTCAGTTTTCCTTGGAACCTTTTATCACATGCGAGCTGACGTGACGTCCAAGAATTGTCTTCAATAATTTTTACTTTTAGTCAAGCTCTTGTCTGTTGGATTTGCCCTATGTGAAATATTAACTCTGTTCCTTCATGAAAAGTTAATGAGCACCAATTCGAGTGGAATTTGGGCCATCCATACAGAGGGCTCTGCATGATACAAAGCCCAGATTCGGATCGATTGGATTGGGCTTGAAATCTTAACTGCTTTTTAATTGGGCTGTAACAATACAACCCTGAGGGCTGACCCGGCCCAACCTGATCACAAACCTATGAAAGGCGAGAAAGCAGCATAGATTGGACAGGATATTGATTGGGTCTTGAGCTGAATCAACCAAAAGTTCGAGAACACAAGACAAAAAATTAATATCTTCTCTGTCCCAAAGCTGCTAAAATAGAAATGCACCACCACCCACCATGTGTTTGTGCTCTGCCCTCATCGACATCCATAAGCAAATTCATATCAACACACCCATCTCTCTCAATGCTAGAAACCAAATGCAGTAACATGAGAGACCTCAAGCAGCTCCACGCCCAAGTCATCAAAACCGGCCTAGCCCATGACACCATTGCACTGAGCCGGGTCTTGGCCTTCTGTGCCACCTCACCCATGGGGGACATCAACTATGCCATGCTCCTCTTCTCCCACATCCAGCACCCAAACCCCTTCACCTGGAACACCATCATCAGGGGCTTCTCACACAGCTCCATGCCTCACCAAGCCATCTCTCTCTTCTTCCACATGCTCCTTCACTCCCCCATTCAGCCCCAGAGGCTCACCTACCCTCCCCTCTTCAGGGCCTATGCTCAATTGGCCCTGGCCGATGAAGGAGCCCCGCTTCACGCCCGAATTCTCAAACTTGGGCTCGAATCCGATCCCTTCATTCACAACTCCTTGATCTTCATGTATGCCATCTGCGGCTACCTGGCCCATGCACGCTTGTTGTTCAATGAGAATTCGGCCTTTGATATTGTTTCTTGGAACTCAATGATCTTGGGCCTTGCTAGGAATGGAGAAGTTGATGACTCAAGGCGCTTATTCGACAGGATGCCAATGAGAAATACCATATCATGGAATTCAATGATAAGTGGATATGTTGGGAATGGGCGGTATAAGGAGGCACTGGATCTGTTTCACCAGATGCAGAATGCAAGAGTTGAGCCTAGCGCGCATACGATGGCAAGCTTGTTGGGCGCGTGCACTTGCTTGGGAGCGCTTCAGCAAGGAGAATGGATTCATGCTTACATGGAGCAGAATGACATTGAAACCAATTTGATTCTTTTGACAGCAATCATTGATATGTATTGCAAGTGTGGTCGCGTAGATAAGGCTCTTCAGGTGTTTGAGGATGCCCCTCGAAAAGGATTGTCATCGTGGAACTCCATAATATCTGGCCTAGCAATCCATGGTTGTGGGGAGGAGGCAATTCAGATCTTTTCTAGGCTTCAATCCTCCTTACAACCAGATCATGTTAGTTTTTTAGGCATTCTAACTGCTTGCAACCATTCAGGGATGGTCGATGAAGCACAATACTATTTCTCGCTAATGATCAAAACATACAAAATTCAACCCACAATCAAGCATTACAGTTGCATGGTCGATCTTTTAGGCCGAGCCGGGCAACTTGAAGAGGCGGAAGAGCTAATAAACAACAGCATGCCTATTGACCCAGATGTGGTCATATTGGGATCTTTGCTTTCAGCTTGTAGGAATCATGGAAACATCGAGATAGGGGAGCGGGTGGCGAAGCAGATAATCAAGTTGGACCCCAGAGAAAGCTGCAGCTATGTGCTACTGTCAAATGCATATGCCGCCACTGGTAGATTTACTGATGCTGTTGGCATGAGGCAGATGATGAAGGAGAAGCATGTTTGGAAGGACCCTGGGTGTAGCTCAGTAGAAGTAGATGGGGTAGTGCATGAGTTTGTAGCTGATGGGAGATTGCATCCTCGAGCCAAAGAGATCCACGTCTTGTTGGATGAGTTGGGTTTGATGTTGAAGGAGGCAGGCCATCTAGAGAACGCAACAATGGATTTACTTGATTTTGATCGCCTATGAATATCAGAAAGATAGCAACAAATGATGTGGAAGTTTATTATTTGTTTGTAATGTGTACAGACTCCCTTGGCAATATGTATACTACATCAAAATAACCCAACTTAATCATGAATCTCTATAATAGATCTCAATATCATCCAATTTCTGGCATTTATTGCTCAGTTTTGAGCTTCGAGAGGACTCTACTTGACTCGGCCAAATTACTTGACTCAATGGATCTAGAGTCAAGTCCCTGCTTTGGGTCAAAGCATTGATAGATGTGTAGGCTGATGAGTGATGACAAGAAATGATATGTAGGCATTGTATCAATAATCCATTGAATATAATAGATAAAGAAAATATAATCCATTGAGTGTAGGTTGAATGGGCAAAGGCCCAACGGATCATAAAAAGTCGTACAAATGCAAGCTTTCATCAAGCGTGGAGAGAGCAAAACTAACAGGCTGGAGCATTAGCAAAGTGAGTAGTAATTAGGAAAATAAACTAGCTGGTTGTAGACTTCAATCTAGCTGGGGGTTTTCTACCCACCAATTACCTTCTTTGTGGCATTTCCAGCATCTTGTTGGATTAAGCTGTATGTAAATTCTTTTCCACATTCATATATAAAAGTCTGTTGGTTTTCCAAATGAACCTCAGATGCCAATAATGTGGGTCTGTGGGCATGTGTGGGCACAGAGAGCCTTAAAGACACTATTTGACTAATGAGAACAATGGAGAGACATTCTCTGGCAAGTAGGGATCAAATCTAAACTGTCACATCATGATAGTAACTTTCATATAACGTACTGATTGAAGGGCCGTGACTATCCAAATTAGGCCTGTCTTCCCTTAGGTGAGTCTTTTCAAGCAGATATATGGCTAGCATCATCTTATAAACTTTCCTGAGAACCATGATCATTCTTTGGTGGGACAATCAATTGGATGATTCAGATTGATGGAGTACTCTGTGTGCAAATGCAACCATTTGTGTAACACGTTGCGATGCTTATTGTATTACTTATGGATGAATGCTTCAGATCAGACTTCTGCTCTCAAGCAGCTTCTGAAACAAATTAGAGAAGACAGGAAGAAATGAAAGCTAAACAGGTTCTTAGATACAGAAATTTGAAGGCGACTTCCAGCGTCTGCCAGAAAAGTACTATAAGAACCACTTTTGAATTCTGCACTCTTCCATAATACTGAAGTCAGTAGAAGTGATTATATTTCACAGTTGGATTATGAAGATTGGAAGAGAGAGATTGATATTCATGTGCCATGGATCTTGCAACCGCCTGATCCCATATCCAACTGCTATGGGCTTGTCATGCTGATGCATTTTGTTCAATGAATAATAGCCGCATTTACTAATACAACACCTGCTCAATGTTTTAAGATACCAATCTTAGAAGCAATGCATCATGATGAAAGTATTGTGATACAAGCAAGTCAGCACCAGCTGTTCAGTTCTCATTGTCAATCATCTCCTAGGTCATGGAGATTTTTCATCATACATATGTTCCTTGTGTAAGAGAGTAAGCTCAGTGCAACACCTTTTTCCTCCATTGCAGTTCTGAACCAAACATTCTGCTACTGCCTCAAGCTATCTAATATAGATGCATTTCTCTGTGATACCAATGGTAGAAAAATTTTAAAGAGACTCCTTATCGCCAATTAGGATTAAAATGATCATAACAAACATTATAACAGTTCTAAAATGGGTAATAGAAATCTGAGAGCTTCAATGTTAAAAGATCACTAAGGATAGATGGGCATTTCCATCGGGAGGGGCTGGAAATTTGACATTGACAGTGTCAGTGTTGGGAGAATCTGGCAACTGCTGGGAATGGAGGAGTTACACTGAGATGAGAAGGGTGCAGTTAAATGATTGTCTTAAAAGGGCTAGGGAAGAAGGACGCTAAAGAAACAGAAGGTTTGGCTATTAGGGAGGACTGAAAGCAATTTGAAGGATCTATTGACAGCTATTCCATCAAGGCATGCGAGTTGAGTAAAGTGATCATTCATCAGCTGAAAAAATGATTCAAAAAAGAACCCTGTGAAGAAGGAACAAAAATAAAAGAAGAAGAAACAAATAAAATCACCCAGGAGATTGGCATTAATCTTCAACGAAAAATTGATCCGTATGCCATTCAAAAAAAAAAAAAAAAAAAAAAAAGCTAAAGAAAAAGAAAAAGAGAAGAAAAAGAGATCTGTATGTGCAAATAAGTCAATTGGTTTTCGCCGTGTTCAATTGCAAGCAAATGCATTTGCAGGCCTTTCAACTGAACAGAGAGCTAACAAAGCTGCAAACTCCGTTGGCT
This sequence comes from Persea americana, assembly GCA_029852735.1. NCBI lineage: Eukaryota > Viridiplantae > Streptophyta > Magnoliopsida > Laurales > Lauraceae > Persea > Persea americana. The sequence continues at coordinate 15,018,202 of CM056814.1, forward strand.
TTTCCATGGTCACTAGAGGCATTAGCCAATTGGTTCAGACAACATTTAAACAAATAGAAATTTCATACACGCACTCCCAGGACCTGCTACCCTATTGGAGGCTGTTTATCCAGTGTGGTACTCACTCAATTGGAAACTTCATTGCACATTGGTTGCCTGTTTAAATATGAATTTTAAGGGATGACTGTAAGATCATACATTCTGATTGTGCGTGTGCTCAGGTTGTTCTGTGCTGGGGTGGTGGGATTCAATGCTTTAGAGATGTTTTGTACTCATTAAGATCAATCAGTGTGAATATTATCAAACTGTAGGCAAAAGTTGGAATACTAAAGAATACAAAAGGAAGCCCATCAATGATAGATATTTGTTCATGACAAGTAAGAAGGATTCAAGTAAAAAATCTACAACACCAAAGTGCAAAATCTTCCACAGAATCTCAGTGACAAGAAGAATAAACAGCATCGAAGGAACAGAAGAAAGTTAGCAACAACATTAGGCATCTTATTTCCTAAACCAAAACCATTACAAATTTCTAAACAGCTTCCACTTCAAACCAACTTAAGCAGAACCCATAGCTAAAAATTATAACACAGATACATACAACAACAACTACTGCCATTAGACAAACATCTCCCACCATTATCTCGTTACTTGAGCGGCTTCTGCAGAAGAGCAGTCAGATAAACCTCCCCATGTTTCGAATCAGTCTTATTCCCAGTCGCCCACTTCAACTTCTTATACCCCAACCTCCCAATCAAAGGACTATAAACCTTATCAAGATCAGCCCCTTTACAGAAGAAGTGATCAATCCACAAAAACCCACCACCCCGCAAAACCCGATCCACATCATACAACAAGAACTCCATCGCCACCGTCGGAATCCACCGATTCACGGCGTGCCCACACCGCACAAGATCAACAACCCCATCAAAGACTGGGAACCGCTGCTGGAGCGGCATGTGGAGGGGGATGAGGCCGCGGAGAGCGACCGCCTCGTTGTAGGGGGCGCCCAAATTCATGGTGGTGGTGACGACGGTGACATTGTGAAGCTTCATTCGAGCGGCGAAGGTGCCGGTGCCGCCGCCCACGTCGAGGGCGAGGCGGAGGGCGGAGGAGGAATTCTTGGCAATGTGGAGCAATTGGGGGATTGTGAGATCAAGATTGGATTTTGAGGAGACGAACCGGGCTGATTCGATCTTGAGATCGAAACCCAGATTGTCGTTGAAGCGGGCGAGGCAGGAGAAGCTCTTGCAGGAGTAGGGGGACCAGAGGACGGCGGAATCCGGGAGGGAGGAGGGGAAGGGGGAGGTGGGGAGGGAGGAGGGGGGTTTAGGTGGGGTGGGGGAGAAGCAGCGGCGGCGGGGAAGGGGGTGGCAGCCGCGGAGGATGAGGGAGTCGGCGAGAGAGTGGTCGGAGGGGCAGAGGGAGAAGGGGGTGTAGTTCATGAATCGGTGGAGGAGGTCGGGGTGGTCGCGGCAGGCGGAGGCGATGGGGGAGAGGCGAGTGTAGAGGAGGAGATCGGGGGGAATGGGAGGTGGGGGGTGGGCGGAGTTAGAGGAGGATGTGGTGGTGGAGCGGAGGCGGGTGAGGTGGTTGATGGTGGCGCGGATGGTGGAGAGCTGGTGGAGGAGGTGGTCGGGGACGGGAGGGGGAGGTGGAGAGCGGTGTTGTTGGGAGGAGGAGAGGTGGTAGAGGGAGAGGATGTTGGTGGCTACCATGGCCATAAGAAGTAGGAGATTCAACCCCAGACCAAACCCCATCTTCCTCTTATTATTCTTCTTCCTCCTCTTCTGCCTTTCTCCTTTTCTCTGGAGGGGAAGGAGAGGGAGAGATGGGATCTGCTGCAGCAAGTCGGTGATAATAACTGACAATAGTATAGATGAGAACACTGAGAAGTGACTAGTGTGTAAAGACTATTATAAATAAACAGTCAAAGGAGTTTTGGACTCTATTTGCCTAGTTGATTTTTTTGGTGTCGTACTTTTTACCCACTTGTTTCTCTGGTGCAATGGCCCAGAGTGAACCTGCTCCATTCTCAACTTTTATTCCAATGTATACAAGTTGGTGCTACACACAGAGCATATGATTAGAAATGTTATTAGGTAAAATCTTCTCCTAGGCACACCCCCCTGAATTTTATCAGGTTTTGCCCCGATGATGGTAGTGCACCAATTCAGATGGACCCTAGGGTGGAAGAGAATGGAAGAAAATCATTCATGTTTTTAGTGCATGTGATTTATAAGATATAAGGTTGTGTTAATTATATTTTTTTTATAATATATCAATCTTATGGTAGAATCTTCTATTTCTGTAAACATTGTCAAGAAAAAGTTTCTCCTGAAGGAGAGTCTAGGGAGAAGTTTCATGCATGCCACTGCATGCAGATACCCATAGGAATAATTTATTGACTTTGAGAATATTCAAAATAAGGATGCCATTCATTTTTAGCGGCTTGGATTCTCAATGGATGGCCTTTACCGTTGAGTTTCACTCTCGTTCCAAAAATATATTTTTAGTAATATGACATGAAGTGAGGTAAGAAATAATTAATGAAAATTAAAGAGGTGAAAAGCTTGGGATAAGAAGAGAGAATTTAGATCAGAGTCCAACTTATTCATGATTTTATTAATCAACAACAGGGTTATTAATTCCCACGCCACAAGAGGGAAGCTATTTAATTGCCATTTTTTCTATATCTTATCAATTTTAGCGAAAAAAAAATGTCTGTTCACTTTTTACAGGGTCCACCAAAATATATGACAATAAAGAGATACATGGATTAAATGTACGCAGAAATTCAGGTGGACTAAATCATCTTAGCCCTTATTTGTTTACTCTTCCAAAGTTTAATAACTTTAGTTGTGTTTGCTGTGATAAAATCCTAGGATGTCACATTGTTTTGATCAGTGTCAAATTATGACGGACTAATTCAAAAGAGTTGATATTTGTGAAAGGTTTGGATTAATTGTAGAGGAACTTTAAAAAAAAAAGTTATTTGCAAAGAAACTCTAAAATGAAAAAAAAAAAAAAAAAAAAGGCAAGAAGCAAAGGTGCCTTTTGATAAATTCTCAAAAAAAACTACGTTGTTGTTTTTGTTTTCATATCTGGGGACCAAACACGATTACATTTAATCTCTTCATGGACACCTGGTGGTTTTTCTCCCTCTTCAGTATTCCCAGTTCGATATTTATCAAGACACCTTTTTTTTTATATATATATTTTAACCCCAGCTAAGGGGCTGGGGACCCATTGAAGTATGCAAATGAGAGAGCCCTTGGGTTGAACGAAGGAGACGTTGGATGAGATAAGAAATCTTTGAATAAGGAAAGATGGTATGAACCCTAGACAACTAGATAAAAACTCTTGCACCTTACTTCTGTGGTAAGCCACGTCCTCTTACCCATACAGGAAAAAAAAAATGAAAAGAAAAACCAATCTAATCCACTAGTGCTCCTAACTTTCATGCATACTGAATTGCTAATAGAGGTGACTCCCACAGGGTTAGGCAATTTTTAACAGAAAAAAAAAAAAAAAAAAAACCCTCGTCAGTGGGTATTGTTGTGGTGGGTCCACATAAGCGACCTTCCTCCTTTCTTTATTAATTCTTGCCTTGATTTGTTTTCCTTCATTTGTTTATTTTTGCTGAACGATTGTTGTTGAGATATTTCTTTCGACCATGCACCGCATGTACGGTTGCAGTACGTTTTGCCCAAACATCTAAACCGCTAAGCTTGCAGATGGGCTGGGCCAGGAGAGAGATTAAAGCCTAAGTAAACGAACAACAAATTGGAAATGCCATTATTCCATGTTTGTTGGGTCTATACTCGCGCGTTTCTTCACAAGAATATCTCACTGTCGGGTCATTCATGACATCATGTGATGATTTGTCCCCGGGCATTTGTAAATGCCATTTTTTTTAATCAAAATTTTAAAAATTTTAATTACCTAAAACATCTCAAATGACCTTGCGGATCTAAAGACCTATAAATGTATCCAGCCACGACAGGAATTCTCTACATTCCGGTAATACCAATGGATCTGAAGAAGGTTTTGACAATGACACTACGACCACACACCCCTATGCCGGTCTACACCCTACCATTTAAGGAACTTAGATGAAAAACCTAGGCCCAATAGAGAGCACCACGTCTTGCCTAACCTCTAATCAGGCTGACAAAACAAGCTCGTGATTGGCTTAACAACTTAAAACACAGGCCAAAATTCAGTATAATGAGGCCTACCCAATCAAACACTAGACAGCAGGGTTCTAAACCGATCAATTGAGTGTGATGACATAATGCATTGTTGTTAAACAATATAAATCATTAGGTTGGCCCAAAAATAATGGGTTAAAGTTAAGATGACGAGCAACTTGCGTTAAAAAAGTCTCTTGCTGTTTCTTAACTGTTCATTCATCTGATCAGTGACCGAGTTCTAATTTTGCCTGAAAGGATCACCAGTGGATCTCGTGTATGGTCTTCAATGGGCAACCATCACCGGATAGGAAAAGTCACTAAAAAAATACCATTGTTTTTGTTCCATGACCATGATATAGAGGGTTACACCATCTATGATCAATGATTTAGGGGCATCATGTGATCCTGACCAGCTAAGCAGAGCTATGCCCGGGATGATTTAGGAAACATTTCATCAATTCAGTTTATATTCAATTCAATCATTATATCATTGCCCCTAACCAGTTGAGCTCATGGACCATATCTCATTGCACCGATCCATATCAAAGACCGACTTGAGAAACAGCAAACCTAAATAGAAATAATGCAAAAGGAAGTTTCATGTTGATGGTACTCTATAGACAATCCTGGCTCTCTACAGTTGAGAGATGTAGCATCACTCATGTGAATACAAACTCCTAGACAGCAGCTTTCCGTCTCAGTAGATGATCTAGATCAAGGGAATTGATCTTAGCAGCAAGAATAAAGTCGTTCTCCGTCAGCCCTCCTGCAACGTGAACACTTGGTCACAGCTTCATTCTAAAAGCAAGATGCTAGTGGTGAAATCCATGTGTTAAGCATCCTCATGCAGCAAGTAAAATGATAGAGAGGATAAGGAAGATAATGAATAATAACAATTTTGTTTCAAGTGCCCTCCATTGGAGAGAGAGAGTACGTATCCCATCATAGGAAGCTGTAGGTTCCAGACGAAGGTTCAATGCCTAGTTCCCCTGCATTTACGTGGTGTAGTCTTGAGAGACAACACTTGCGGTAATTCTTTCCTCATTTTATTTTCCTATGCTTTAATGTGCGAGGGATTGTTGTCTAATGGGCTTTAAATCATACGCAAAACCCCCATTCTTCACTTGCGTTTTCCTTCTCTTTGTTATATAAATACTTGCGTCTCACGTAGGTTGTGGAGTACTCTTCAAGGCATTTATAGTCTTTCTTATTGTCTATAGTGTTAGTTAGCAAGTGACCTAGGTCTGTGCTGAGCCGAGCAAGCTGGCTTTGCTGTGGTGTGGCGTGGCAAGGTGAGGTGTGACGGCTGTGTGCATGCCGAGTCAACCAGGTTGGGCCATTTGTGAGTGGGCTTTTGGGCCTAGGTAAGCTGAGTGCTCGTCCCTTCCCTTTTCCCTCCTTTTTTCTTTAACCCATAGCCCTCAAGAAGAGGCCTTTGCAATAGAATGTTGCTTAACATTCTGCCTCATCCCTCTGCAGAAGCAAAAAACATTGCATAATGGGTCTCTTCCGCACCTTATTTAGAGAGGTGTGGAAGGCCTCTGGGAAATTATCATCTGAGCTTCCCATCTCTCCACCTCTTGAGTGATCAAGAGATCTCTCCCTCTCCCAAATAATCAAGTGAGCAAATTTCCTCCTAGATACCTTTCAACTCCCTTTCCACCTCAGTTCTCTATTTGCAAGTTGCAAAGTTGTCTAAGAGGATCCTTTGGGTTCGAGTCAGCTACTGAGCTACACCAGTTAGAGTGCACAATTGATGAAGCCATACGACTCCAGAGATGTTGCACCTTGGGGTAGATGTCTCTTTGGGTTCGAGTCAGCTACTGAGCTACACCAGTTAAAGTGCACAATTGATGAAGCCATCCGACTCCAGAGATGTCGCACCTTGGGGTAGAAGTTTGAGAGACCATTGCATCATTGTGTTTTGTGTGTTTTGGTGGTGAGTGGGTGTTTTTTGTTTGTTTGTTGTTTTTAGTGGGTTGAGAGAGAGAGAGAGAGAGAGGGAGGGAGGGAGGGAGGGAGGGAGGGAGGAGGAGGGGGGGGGGGGGGGGGGGTGAGTGTCTGTTTTCCTGTAATTCCCGATCCGTTGAAAAAAAAAAAAAGACTCGTTTTCCTGTAATTCCCGATCCATAAAAAAAAAGAAGACTCCTTAGGTCCATTCATAAAACAACCAATGAAGTTATTCCCTTCCCCTAGGTGATCCTTAGAATCCGGTGATCGGAAGCCTTATGAATTTGAATAAATAAATATCATGCACAGATGCACTGCTGTGCCGTGATATTTTTGAAACTTCATTCATAGCATTTCTGCATATATCAGTCTGATATGGAAAGAAAAGTTCAAGATATGGGGTGCCCAAGAAGATGACAATGCCTACAAGTTATTATGTTTCAGTGCATGCAAACTGTTCTCATCTTTCAGCGTATGTAGTTATGGATCCGTTGAGGTTTTCACTAGATGGCAAAGGTTCACTCTGGCTTGTACTATTGATGGCAAAAGTCCCACATTCACTGAGGCAAATTCATCAGCGGTTAAACTGGCAACAGATTATAGAAATCACAAATTTATGGCCATATAGTTTCAAAGGCTTTATTCACTGCTTTTTCTTTGTTTTTAAGTATTCTAATTCTTTTCCACATTCACATGATGAAGGAACTAGAAAAAAACAAATACATTTTGAAAAATAAAAAATAAAAGCAAGTTAGCAAACAAGAACTCATACCAACTGAATGTGTCCATATCTCAATTTTCACATTGTTCCACCCAACGAGATGGAGGTCAGGATGATGACCTACAATGTAAACAACATGATTGTAAGCATCTGTGCACACTCAAGTTAAAAATACATATGCACAGAAGTGCACTAAAAAAAAGAAAAGAAAAAGAAAATGAAAACCCCACTAATTACAAGACTTCTACAGGTCAAAAAGCTAAAAAATAAATAAACAAAAGAAGCAACACAAAAAGAAATTACATAAATATAAGTATGATGAGATCGTAGATTAGGGATTGGACTCTTACTGAAACTACAAATACCGATACAATAGAAACTACAAGTGTCTACTTAGTACTTACATCAATGCACCTGATGAGCCCAGGCCCATATGGATTTATCAGAACAGATCCACAGGCCCCACAGGACTTCCAGTGTAAATTCATATAAAGAGAAGAGAAAGAAGAAAGTATTAAAGTGGAGGTTTTTTCGTGGTTCTAGTGATTCCGCACAGGACCCCTTCTTATATTAATATGGTTTCCTTATCATAAGAGGCTACAATGCTTATCTAAACAGGTGTGAACAGTTCTAACTTACAACAACACATCTTCTTTGACCATGGGTTGATCCACGGGCCCACTTGTCCCTTAGGCCCACTGCCCATTTGGTCCAATTCTAGGCCCATTTAGCCCAGGTCTATTTATGTCGACTCACATCCAGGACCGAGCAAGGCTGACTGCATGCCAGGATGAGCTGGGCCCAGCCAGGCATGCACCAGGCACAGTTCAGCCAGCTTGGCCTGATGCAAGGCAGTGCCGCAGCAGGGCCATGTAGACCCAGCTGAGAAAGTGGGGTCCACAAGTCCCTCATGTGAGACTCTTGAGTGAGGCTGAGCCAAGACCCCTTGAGGCTTGAGTGAGACGACTCATCATCATCACAGCCTCGTCCCATCTATAATGGGGTTGGCTATTAATTCGGCTTGAGCCAGAAGACTATCTTGCTAAATTTAGAAAGTTCTCTTTGAATTAAGAATTGTATCATTACTTAATTCTTGGTGTTTGAAATGTAATAAAAACAACATTGTTTTGGAAGTTTTAAGTCTCTATTAGTTGCCAAAAAAGGAGAGAGAAACAGTGGCACACGTGAGTCCTAGAAATACAAGGCAAGTCAGCCAGATGTTACTATTATCTCAATTTGAATTCTTTTTTCCCAAAATAAATGATAAAATAAAATTTGTTCGAATTGGTGTTCACATGAAGCTTCTAGTTCCATGTACAGCCGTTGCTGACTGTATTGGAATGAGCTTTTTGGTTTTGTTCAGGGAGGTTCCATTATCTCGGTGCCTCTCCTCTAATTTTCTCATCATTGTGGAGACTTCGTGCTGGAGTCTGGATGATTGACTGAATTCAGGTATTTATTTGTTTATCTTTACCACCTGATTTGAGCCTCTTTCAACCCTTTCATCAAGTTATATCACACTGCAGTCTTTTCTGCAGACCATGTTTATGGTTGATACTTGTTTAAACTAATTTGGGTTCCCAAAGGGTTTGAAAATTTGGTTGAACACCTCTACTGGTTCTTCATACAGTTCCAGTAAATTACCATTTGTGTTTAACTGTATCTGCCCCTTCAAAAACACCTTCACATCCAAATTATGCTGGATAGGAATTGGAAATAAAGTGGAGCAAATAGTGATATGTTTCACATAATTTCCAAAAGCAAAATAAAATTACTAAAACAATATCAAGAAGATCCCCAGTTAACTGGAAAGACAGAATTTAGAGGAACAAGCAGAAATCATCACTGGTGCAGATCTGTAGGGAAAGGTGTTGAAGAGACATTACAGGTCCTAGAAATTAGTAGTACCTAAAGCCCTAAACACAATATCCGCTGCCGTTGGACCCATAGATTTAGATTGCCAATCACGACTGCTAGTCTATCATGTTTCTGCAGATGTCTACTAGAATACCAAGGCAGAATACATGCAGGCCCATGGTTTGGAAATACTAACAATTGGTCCAATGGGACCCACAATGGATGAGGGTAATCTCATTAATCTCCTGCATTGTATATCGTAACCTTTTGATCTTTGACTTTTTTTTTTTCCTGCTGTTTTTGAACTACGCTGCTTCTTAATTTGGAAAATGTGTAAGAATCTTCCCTTGTGAATTTTTTATGAGCATTCAACATCCATGATAGGGTCTGCAAGATAGACAATCAGGATCTCTGAACCATGGCAAAAAAATGGGTGGAACTATGTGCCTCAGTAAACTACACATTGATAGAGGCTTTGGAGTCCTATATTCTTCAGATATTGAGCTAGAGAATCCTACCTTCAGCCTCTGCAACATCAGCAACAACCTTAAACATCTCCAATCCTTTCATGAAACTTTTAACTTTCCAAGAACGCTGCAGCTTCAGGGTGCCACCTTCACTTGACAGGTTCCATCCCGGCACCTAAATTGATATATTAACTCAAAACAATATAATCTAATAAGTAAAAGAACAAAGGTCAAGGATGGATTAATGCAAACCTTAGTAATTAGCTCATTGGCCGACTGTTCAGTCATGGGCTGAATATCCTTTGAATTACATGGTACACACTTCTTGGTTAACAAATCTAACATTTCCAGCAAAATGTTTCAGGTTACGGGAATGGTTAATAACACTTAGATGTATAGAGTCATTAAACTAAAATACCCATAATAATTGCAGATAATAGTATCTCGTGTAGAGTCAATAGACTATGCATTAAAGCAAACTAGTGCACTCAATATGACTAGTGCAGACAAATCAAGGATGCTAAAGTCACAGGCATTCTTATATAGGTCTTGTTCAAGAAGATACATGAATGCATAAAAGATGGGTCCACCATTAAATGCAAATAGCCAACATATTCGACAATGGAAATAGTGGCAGTGGTCCAACAGTGGGGAGTGCAGGACTTGGAGTTGGAACTAGTCCCATCAACCCCACCTATGGTTGGAGAACAGTCACACAATGAATCTTAACTTTCAATTAATTAGCATTTCATGAGTTCCTAATATGAAAATTTGATTGTTTATCTATACTAACTTGCATTTCTTAAAACACAATTCTGACACGTTTACTCGCTCATGCATTGAGAGTATCATACATCCAAAACTGAGAGTGATCACTTAGGGTCCATTTGGTTGAGAAATTAGTGGAATGAAATGGAATGGAATTATCTGATGTGATTGTGGAATCCATTCCACGGCAATATAACACTGTCATCAAACTGATTCTAAAAATGACGCAAAAAGCAAGCAAAGAAATGCACTTTTTGGAATCTAAAGAATTCTGAAATTCCACTGCCAACCAAAAACAGAATTATGAGAGGGTAAAATCTACTTCAGCACACAGCCTCAATTTATTACAGCACAGGAAAATCCATTACAAGAATTCTTGTCGTTCCTGATAGTGAGATATGAGCTAGGTATTCTGATACTTTTGGGGATCATTAAAAAAATGCCTTCCAGTATGTCTTTCCCTTTTAAATGATTTGAATATTGGATCAACTTACATCTTGGCAAGGCAAATCCATTAATAAGTTCAAACCAAGCTCACACTTTTGCAGCTTCAGAAGGAAAAAAAAAAAGAAAAGAAAAGAAAGAAGAATAATGACCTACTGAATCTTAGTGAAATTATCATTTAGTTTGAAACTCCACCATATGTAGATGCTTTGTTGTGTGCCGATCCTGAGCCCAAGTATAGTACTCAAATGACAAAGTTACAAAAGAACTTTCCATAGTAATTAATTCAATATGGAAGAGCATTGAATTAGTAGATAGTAGATATTATTAAAAGGACCTCTGCTCCCATAGGGAGTACCAGGGTTCAAGCGCTGTTCAATCTGCTAGAAGTCAGTTGTGCCAGCCAGTGTCATGACCTACCGAAAAAGGGAAATTTAAAAAAAAAAATAGGTACAGCTTCTTTACAATTGATTGTCAAAGTGTAGGAGGGAGAAGAGAGAGGGGAGAGAGAGGAGAGGAGATGGGGTGGGAGGGTGGGTGGGGTGGGGTGGGGTGGAGGCTTCAGCGAGGAAGGGTTTAAGCTTTTTTATTTTTATTTTGGAAAGAGTTATTCAACAAAGAGGGTAGGAATTGGAATTGCAGTTGACAAAGATTTAAAGAAGGCAATGAGAAAGAAGGAAAAGGTTGTAATGGTTAAGATTGTATTAGATAAATTTTTTTTTGTACTATTCAATTTTATTTTTATTTTTATTTTTTTGTGTGTAAATATTGCTAGTGCTTACTTCTCAAGAGGGATTGAGTAAATATGAAAAAAGAAATTCTGGGTCTCGGCAGATGACATGGTACAAGAATATACCGAATGAGAAAAGTATAATAATTACCAATCTTCCTTGTGTCTCACTGGTTCAATGATTAGGAGTACATATAAGAGGTCAAGGGTTCAAGGATTGGTACCACCCTCATCTTCTACAAAAAAAGAAAAAGAAACAAGAAAAGTATAATAATTGGAGGGACCTTTAATTTCCACGTAGGAAAGGAAAGAGATGGTTACTATAGAAGAGAGGGGTCAAAAAATACTTGAAATGAAGTAGTTTGCAAAGACATGTTAGTTCGTGGAATGAAGACATCGCTTTAAATAGGGTTGAGTTCAAAGTAGAGCTCACACAGCTCAGCCTTTAATAGATGTGTTAAGGGATTAATGATTCTTATTGTTGTTGTTGTTGTTGACGACGATCATCTATCAGCAAAATAAGGGTTGGGGAGTATGTCAAGGGCACTCCAACTGAGATGAAGACCGATTCGAGGTATCACAGGCTAAAAAGATCTTAATATGCATTGACTGTTGATTTTCAAAGTCAATGATCTCCTTGTTTATTGATAATAAATAAAGAGGGTGAAAAACCAAAAGTCAGACCATGTAAGTTTAGTTGTTGGATTAGGAGTAAGGAGTTAGGAGATGGGCTATATGCGAGAAATCTATATTTTAGAAAGGAAAATGATATTAGTTGCCCATTCTTCTAGATATGTGACCAGTGCGGGTAGGGGAAGAGTAGCCAGTGACTACTCTCCAAGCTGTAGCTTAGGGATCAATCACACTAGTCTCAGTTTTACACCACAGACAAGCCCCTCAAGAAAGAAAACTCAATAATCATATTCCCAAATTCAATGATCAACTGAGTGAGGGATTACATCTCCTTATAAAGACTCCAAATCCTAACCTATTTTAGGAAGCAAATCAAATTGAAATAAAATCTAATCAAGACTTTCTAATTTAAATTCATAAATATCTCTAAATATTAGCTATTACTAAAAATTAGGCAGAAAACTGAATGCACCATCTGGAAGTCTCCCCTTTTATTGGGCCTTGTCAGGCTTGGACCCCCGGCCATAGACTTTTGGACTGGGCTCACTGCTCTAGGGTCCATGGCCTGCATCAATATGTTATAAAATGCCACTACCTGCAGTTATCAATTCCCTTTCATAAACCTATTGAAAGAAAAAAAGAACATATAGAACGCTAGGAGATAAGATGGTAGACAGCCCTAGTATGGGCAGACTTTATACGAATGACTGATTTCAGCCAAGTTAATCAGAAACCAGTGGGTTCACTACAAAATCAAATTTCAGACAGTGAAAGGTTAACACGCACCTTCATAAGTGGAACAAGTACAAATGTGTTTATAACACTTCCTATTTGATGATACTTTGATAGGGCTCTGAATTATCTCAATTACTCGACAGCTTGAGCTGTATGAATACAACATTTAATCTTTACACGCCAAAAAAAATCAATATACATTACAAGAGAGGATGCATAAGAGGAACAATGACAGGAGTGGCAATAATATATATATATATAGGGCAAGGCTCTCCTAAGCTCAAGCTTAGGATAAATTTCCGTAAGCTCACGCTTGTGGGGCCCACCCTTGGTCTATCCAAATAGACCAAACACACGAACCCCTTGAATTGCACATGTCCACCAACTTTTGGTTAGATCCGAATTTAATGGACCGTTGGATCGACTGTGTACCGATAGATGAATGGACAATTAACCACTAACCTTTTGGGGCCTAGATAGAGATGATAGAAATCACGGTTGGGGCTGATTTTTTACAGAGAGGAGGGTCCTAAAAGGAGTCCTTGAAATCCCCCCATCCCCATCCTCATGTGGGTCCCTAGGTGGACCCCACCACACACTTGAGCTTAGGAGAGCCGCCCCCATATATATATATATATATATATGTATATGAGCAACGCTCTCCTAAGTTCGAGCTTAGGATAAAATTTCGTAAGCTCATGCTTGTAGGGCCCACCTTTGGTCCATCCACATGGACCAAACACATGACCCCCCTAAATTGCATATGTCCATCAACTTTTGGTCAGATCCAAATTTACTAGACCGTTGGATCGACTATGTATCGGTCCGAATGGATTGTTGACCATTAAACTTTTGGGCCCATATGGAGATGATAGAAATCAAAGTTGGGGCTGATTTTTTGCAGAGAGGAAGATCCCAGGAAGTCCTTGAAATCCCCCCATCCCCATCCCCATCCCCATGTGCGTACCCAGGTGGGCGCACCATACACTTGAGCTTACCTTATCCTAAGCTTGAACTTAGGAGAGTTGAGTCCTACATAAATTCCATTTTAGTAATTCAAGAACCATTCCAATTGGTTGCATAAGAGAGCATGACACTGTCATAACAAATTGAGTTACAAAAGAAAAAAAAAAAAACAGCAGACTACAGCATAACATAATCACTAGTTTTATTATTGTCCAGAAATCAACAAATGCCATCTTGCCAGTTAGAAAACAAATATGCTGAGTTGTTGCTACCACGGTATCCTGCAAGTGGTTTCTTGCTGTGCTAAAATGAGGATTCCATTTGATCCCCTTTTTTTGGCGTGTGTTTAAGTGTTGCATGTGTGGCTATCTGAAGGACACAGTGGCAATCAAATCAATCCTGCTAGATCTCAGATCCTACAGTGTAGCTCAATTCCATTTTATTTTCAAACAATCAAGTAATCGATCATAGAAAAGAGGATAACGGATAACCAGAAGCCACAGCAGGTTCTTCAACAACTCAGCTAAGTAGTTAGCAAAGACCTATTTGCCCCAGCTTGCAGTTTAAGAACTAGGGTCTAGGAAGCATCCATCTTTAGAAATCCTTTTTTTGGGGGGCACATGATTACATTGGACCCATTTGTTTAACACATTTCTGGAGCAAAACAACTACTAAACTCAGGTATGATCAACCTTCGCTGCAATTCACTTGCTATGACATGATCCATTCTCATAACCACGAGCTTTTGGACAGCAGCAGATAAAGAGTGAGTTTGGTACATAACTACTTGGGTGCAGAGGAAATTTCCCCCACTTCCAAATCAGTGAGAAGACAATTGAAAGAGAAGCTTTTCCAAATTCAAGACGCAAACATCAACTGATCAATAACCAATAACAACAAAACAAGCAGAAGATGAAAGGAGAGCCCAAAAAAAATGTAAAATATGACAAAAGGTCCATCTAATCTTCAGTTGTAACCAATTGTCACAGAAAATGGGATGCATACAGCACTTCCCTTAAAAAGCTTGGGTCGAGTCTAATTAATCCGACCTTGGTAATTTCAGGGAAAATACATATCAAATCCATACAGTGCAGCTGAAAACAACCTGTTTCGTGATGTTTTAAGCTCCTTCAAACCCTAAAACGAGGAAATCTAGTTTCTCTGCTTTTGCAAACCATGAAATCTGCAGCCGTGGAAGCCAACACTTCCCCGGGAAATCAGTCGACACAAATCCAAACATAATAGCAGCAAGGTTGCAGAGGGAGGTTGATTCATCGACAAAGCAAAACAGTGGAAGAAAAAGAAATCACAAAACGAGCAGAAACATGGAACGGATATGAGAGGAGAGAGGTACTGAATACAAATACCTTCCATAGCCTCCAAATGGGGTTTTGAAGAACGGTACAGGAACCTGCAAAGAATCGAAGGAAATGAAGAAACTAGAGAGAGAAAGATGAGATTGTTTGTTTGGGATATGAGTGGTACCAACCGAGAAATGCTATGGAGACCGATTTGGAGCTGAAAAGTTGAAAAGACATTTGAGTGATGGAGGGCGTTTTAGTGAAAGACATTTGAGGGTAAAAGATGTCTCGGGCTCCTATGCAGCTCCAAATCGGTCTCTACAGCATTTTTAGTACCAAAATACCAACCTTGGACCTGGAGTGAGAGAAAAAAAGCCGCGCCTGCAACATTCTCCGGAGCATGAGTGCAGTGCGTGTATTCTTTTTCTACACGAAGCAGCAGTCACGATACGACCCCTCCAAACTTCAGCATGTGTTTGATGAAATGAGTGCCACTTGCCGCTTGCGAGCTGCGAGCCATGAACGTGGAGTTGGATGTGCGAGTTGGACCCATCATATTGAAAATGCTGAGCTGGGGCTGGGTTGGACTACCCTGTTTCATCTATCTATCTATATCTATGGTGGAACGTGGTTTGCCTTTGCCTAACAAACTACAAATCCTGATCTTATAAAATACCTCAAAATAGCTGTCAAAATCTCCATCTCCTCTCTCTCCACCACTAATTGAACCGCATAAATTCCTAGAAAAAACCAACTTTCCTCTCGAAGGTAGCAAGATATATGCTGTTCTCCACAATCTGAAGAGGTCGGCTCTTACTATTTCGACAAAAAAGACCGAAAGAGAGCAAAAAAGGAAAGATAGTTGGAGAGAAGAGGAGAGACGAGAGAAAAAATGCCATTTGACAAAGTAGATCAAGCAAAGAATGAATCTAAATGGGACCCTACAAGCATCATTGCCCTCTTGATTAATATTTTCCATTAGAATGGAGATTTGGGTCCTTATTTGAGGAGGATTCAATCCTCCATCGAATTGAAGAACGGTGATTTTACTCTAAAAAAACAAAAAGAACCAATAAAAAATAATTACATTTGAACTTCCGTTTAAATATTCGGTCATAAATCACAAAACCATGTTATCAAACAGCAAGGAAACCCCACAAGTAAACAACTAGAAAACAAAAGGCCCTACAACCAAATAGTGAGGAAACCCCATTACCAAATAGTATGAAATTAGAAAAACCCGTCAACTAAACAGCCAGAAAAACCCACAACCAAACAGCCAGGGAAATCCCATAATCTATCAAAAAGAGAACTCCATGACCAAACGGCCCAAACGGTGAATGGAAGAGGGCCTAAATCGACCCAATGATGGCTGTCGATTAGGCTAGATGATAGTCCAAGCAATAGCTACAAATGGGCCCGAATTTTATTGTAATCCAGTCCATATGAGGGTTTCTAAAGGGCTAAAGATAGTGCAAGTAACATCTAAGAAATTAGGCCTTTAATTCAACCCACAGGTGGACTGGCCGAGACATCAACCAAATAAGGGCTGAGAAGGGTATAAATGAACTGCTACACCAACCATGATCCAGAGAGAAGATTTGGCGTAAAATTAGCCTAAATGATGCCAGAATGGACTGTTACACAAACCCAAATCTATCTAGAAAATGGAATAAGAGATGGCCGTGTATAGCATGGGTTTTTCTAGTATGTTTCTATAGGGATGTAAATGGGTCTCTGATTCTCCGATTACCCGGAGGTTTCAACCTGTTAAAAACCAGGTATGGGTCCTTATTTAGGGCCCAATAAATAAATGGGTATGGGTCCGGTTTCACATTGGTTCGGACCCGTGGACTCGAGACTCGACATATGACTCAATTTTTGAAAAATTCTCCTAAAACCACGGTTTTTTTAATATTAATCTCTACCTAGCCTAGGACCCAGATCTAGACTCGTCCCATATATGGTTCCGGTTCCAATTCTGGAGCCAAGAGACTGGTTCCTTAATGGATTCTGGGTCCGGATTCAGTTCCTTCTTCTCCTTAACGATTTCGGTTCCAAGTCCACCATGGACTCGGACCAGAACCAACCCGTTTACAACCCTATGTTTCTAGCTGACTTTTCACTTTTCCTTGTATTGATACTAAAATGCAATGCTATTCAACGGATTAATATGAATGTCCCTTCCCTAAAAAAAAAGAGGACGTTTTTGCCTTAGCCTAACATCTATATCTATAGAGAGAGACATCATTTTGTTAGTATATTAGAAAAGAGGAGTTGGTTCATTAGCAATAATTGCCGTACCTTTTTTTCTCCCTCACCGGAGGGTGTCGGAACCCTTTGGGCCGGACTAATCCTTACGGGGCTTAGGAGAGTCCCCCTGGTAAATCCCCTGCGCTGTCAAAGAATTAAAAGAAATGCTCATTCCCATCCATTCTAAGTCCCTAAGACTTCTCTATCTATCTACCTTTCTCTCTTTTAAATGGACCCACTTATCACAAACTTCCCATTAATCCCAAATAATACAATATGTCCTCATTAATAAAAACTACGAAGCTTCTTGCATTTGAAAGGAGAAAAAAGTATGATAAAAAGGAGAAAATTTAGGTAAAAATTAGATTTGTTTCCCCAAGCAGATAAGAATTTTGTTGGCATTTGTAATGGGGCCTACTTGTGTTTACATGTGGGTGGACCCCACTCACAAAGAGACACCCCTCACAAGGGATCTCATAGTGATATGGATAAGAATAGTTTAAGTTTCATCTAACGCTCTATCTTTATCATATCTCCATTCAAATTCAAATTGAGAGAGTTTGATCCAACCTATTATCTTTATTATCTCTCCATTTGAATTTGAAATAGAGATCTTATCACCCAGTAGCCCATGAGAGATATGAGTTGAAATAGTTCTCAATATTTCATTCCCTAACACAAGATCACCCATTTCCTTTAGATTTATAATTGCCCGTCATCATCTTCAACAACTAGGGTAGCCAACCCAAACAGCTATTTCTATTAATGTAGTATCTTTTCTCATTGGTCGTACAAAGGGGCATTTTCAATAATTAATCTCCTTTTAGATAGCTGTAATGTTTAAAAATCAAAATTGAAAGGCAATCCCATACATTTACTCTTATTCGTTGCAAATATGAGCATTTTCACTTAAAAAAATGCCCTGCCGCCATGTAGCGTACTCATTATATGTGGCCTAGCGGCCAACACTTTTGATGCAGCTTGACAAAAACGTTCAGCCAAACCTGACACACTTTGGTTTGGCGGCGTGTACAAGAATGACATCAGACAGATTTCTGCCGAGAATTGGAAGTCATCTGGAACGCCAACTAGTGGATTTCACAAAAAGAGTATGGTGGGGAACGCTCATTTGTATGGCACCTGAAATATTGAGGAAGGATATCCACAGAGAAATCAGATGTCTACAGTTTTGCAGTATCAATCAAGGGCTTGATAAATTTAGTAGTTGGTGCGTTATGCCATAATTCCTTAATGCATGCTCTTTACAGGTTTATTTGGAATAATTCTTTTCTGTAATTTACAGGTTAAAGTTGAAACTAGTTTTAGATTATGCTTTTGTACTCTGAAATCTTAAATTGATTATAGCTAGTCTCACTAGTCACAGTCCAAAAATATCCAGCACCACTTACTCTTTAGAAATCACGTCAGCATGGAAAGGTTTTCATTTATAGGCTAGACAACAAACCAAATAAAATACAGACTTCAAATGATGGTCTTTCCAAAGCTTGGACCAGGACTATGCATTACAAATCAAGATGCCTGACATTTAACTACTGGCTTCCTAAAGACTATCTAACAGATCCCTAGTAGGGAATCTACGTCTCCTCATTGAACCAAAGGGGTCCATCTGGAGGGCGAGAAATTAACATCAGCAGAATCACTAGCACCAAAGGAGGATGTAGAAACCCGCCCCAGTCCAGATTCGCATTCCTTGCAGCCTGTTATTTGGTAGCACATCTGCGATCTGTAATTGTATTTGCTCGTCTTGAGCAATGGAGGACGAGCTTTGGTGAGAATATTTGAAGCAGACTTTAGAAGTTCATTGTCTAAGTCTGCATCATGTAGCTTTAAATGGATGAAATTGTTAAGCCATAGTTTGTCCAGTTCACATAAAGAAGAAGCTATACGTCTGCATTTCTGCAGTTGAAATGCCCACAGTATAAACACAAGGTCTTATTAAGGGAAGGGATGGCTTTCAGATACTTCTCTCTTTCATAATATTCCTGTGTCATACTGCTGCCCTTGACCCTCCATATGCTCGAAAATCTAAGTGAAAAAAAATGGTTAATGTGCAATGTTCCAGTCAAAGATCTCACCATAGACTAATGGTTAATACTAATCATGCCTAGCTATATGTTTTTTTTGCTTCTTCATTTGTTCATCCTCCTCCTCCTCCTCCTCCTCGTCATAGTCATATCTGGAACCCACATTTATTTGCCCACAATACAGAAGCTGCTTATTTTAGCTGACATTCTGTTACAGGCTTACAGCAAGTGTATCTTACCTGAGTGATGATTCTAGGCATAGGCCTTTGAGTATGCAATTGTAGAATTTACCATTTTTGTCGATCTTGGTGTATCTCCCTTCAACATTGTAACTCCCTGCTATATGTTGCTGCGAGCTTCTTTCTGGTGTTGTTCCTTACACTGACCTTCTTGCAGAAGCCCAGCTATGGGAACTTCCTGGCCATATGTATCTTTTCATTTGGTTGGACAAGGGCAGCCCAAATGCAGACAGCATGTTACAAATTTACTTCAGACTTAAGTGATGCTTAATTCAAGTTATAACTGTGCTTTGTCCAGGATTCTGTTCAATTTAGACTTTTAAAATTTCCAACACTTTATTTTAGTCTATAAAACCTTCTAGATTGGACACCAACATGGTGCATTTGGTGAACCATGAGTCCATTGATATAATTTGTCTTGATGATTTGACTTTGTTATTGAAGATTAAGTACTCTTGAGTGAAATATTCCATATATCCTGCCTGTACACGCTGCTTGAAATGAACTACACCCAGCAACAACTCACAGCAGATGTAGTTTCTAAAGGCTTGTGGCCCATTCTTGCTGGTCCTCAATCAGGTGCCCCATCAAGTGTACTGTCATTGATTTAGAGGTGATTCAGGTGAAGGGATGCAATGATGACATAGTTGAGGGACTTTATTCAATCATACAGCACATAAAGAAGGCAGATATAGGGGAAAAGGTTCCTGTAAATGAGCTGAGCACATAGTACAATTGATAGGTCACCATTCTATCAACAGCCAAATTGAGAGCTCAAGTTTCACAAGCTATAAAAAAAATACGGGCCTATTTAGACAAATAACAGCGTTAACAAGAACATGGAATCAGATTATACCTGATAACTTTTGAGAGAATAGATTAATTTATCTTAGTGAACTCATAAAACTATTACATCAATTTATATAGTGAAAGCAAGAACCAAAGGTAATCTAATCCAATAAAAAAAAACTCCTATGTAAATTCAAAATTTAATCCTATATCATAACTGATTTCCGTACCTTAATAACCCATTAACCCCTTTTCATGTGAGCTCAACAGGCCTAAACTCCTAAGTCTGACCTGGCTTCATTAAGTCCAAGTCTAAATTATTGCGGGTTCGGCCATCAGGCCAATCAACAGCTTTCCGCAGCTCCCCTCTCTTCAAAATTGTCGCTTTCATTAGTACAAAAGGATGGAAGTAGAGCCCACACAGACAATCTAATTAAAAATGATATCTTAAGTTAATAAAGAATTTAGCAATCTATACGAATCATCTACAACATAAATCCATAAGTTTGAATAGATGTGATAACCTAAGTCATGGCACGACCCACCACACACCCTGATTTGTTATAACTTTAAATACTACTATAAATATTCAATCCTGCTAGATATCTTTTGACAGACAAAAATTCTCAGTTCCAATACTGACTGATCACTGGAACGTCTAGATGAAGAGAGTAAATGTAAGCTGGGAGACATCACAAGCCATTGATCATCCTCTTCATCTCGGCAGACCTCCTAGGATCAAGCTCATCAATAGCCCTCTCAGTAAGTACATGCTTGATTCGGCACATTGACTTCCTTACCTGCATTGGTAAAGAAAGAAGTGTTAGCGACACAAAGGAGAAAGCAAAAAAGAACACTAAACAGTAGACTATGTTTGAATGCAAGTCCATAACTAATAGGCGAGGCAGGACACCACTTGAATAATAGGTCTTGAAATATGATTTGCGTGGAGGAAAGTGGGATGCCCATGTAATGAGATTCTTTTTAACTGCACAACAATGACCTCCATTACAAATTGACTAAACCCAAACGCGCCCTAAGCTTGCATGGTAAGAAACAAAACTAATTCTTTCATCAGGTATGGTAAGATCTCAGTATCATTCCCATCAATAGATTTCTCACCCACCCCACCCCACCCCACCCCATTCCCTTACCACTAGGTGAGTCAGCCACAATTCCATCCTTAATTGAGGTGATGGGGTCTGCGCTTACATTCGTGTTGCCCACCTGGATATGCTGGCAAGTGGGCCCAGCTTCCAAAGAAAAGTGTGGATAAATTTCTTCGTCTTTCACATTATTCAGTCACTAGAACTTAATGAGATTTTTCTTCCTCCATTATAAACAAACCCTTGGCTTTTGAAGTAAAAGCTAAGGGAGTACAGAAAATTATGGATCAAATTTAGATACAAGATGATCCCGGTATCACACAAATTTCTTCTCCAAGACCTCCTAGTCAATCTTAAATTTGCATAACAGGACGATCATCATACAACACAAAATTACTTCCCCAAGTCTCAGCCAAGCTCCTCAATCTGTCATTACACCTCAAGTAGAAAGGACTACAGCTCACAGGCCTTAAACCTGTAGATGATCCACATCCTAAAGATTAAACTATCAGAGGCTGCCAGTTATCCATCTTATGGATTATTTGTCGGGTTGTCCCTAGGATGGTTGGACACCCAACTTTTGTCTTGTTTCGACAGTCCACTTGTATGCTGCCTCATCAGTACTGCAGTGCACTGCAAATTTGTAACTGCAAATTTGTAAAATGTAAATATGTAACCTTTCTTTTGTCCACATTCAACAGAAAATAGGGGGAATATGAGAAAAAAGCATATTCAGGTGAGGATTGTGCTGGGCCCTGATCCATCCAAGAGAGGCACTTTAGATAGGCTCAGGGTTTCTAAGGGTACAATTAAGATGCAAAACCTTGATCAACAAACACAACTTAGCTAATCAGGTGAATCTGTGAATGCTAAAATTCAGGTAAGAAGTACCTTGGGAACACGCTCAGGATTAGGAAACCGCAGATTCTGTGAATGGAGCATCTGGCGCTGTGTCATGAGCATGTTTTTCTCCTTCAAAAGAACATACCATAGCTTATGAAGATCATCCCATGATTTAAGCCGCAACTCAGAAGCCTTCCAACTTCGACCTGAACAAAATAAAACAAGATGCATGGAAAACTTTAGAAGAGCCTCCATCTGGCATCACGAAGTGCAAATGACCGGATTATGTATACATCTATGGCATATATTTGCAATATGTGTGGAAGCAAAATTCTCAAGAGAATGGAAAAATTGTGTGCATTCAAATTTGGAAACTGTCATGTCCTGGTCTCTCCTCAGTAGGATCTCAATTACCTCTTCATTCATTGTGAAATTTCTTCCTTCATAAGGTATTTCTTGGAAAAATGTGGTGTTTCCCAAACTCTCTAGGAGAAGTGGCTAAAGTGTGGAGATTGGAGAATGACTCATTTTCAAGATTGTGAGAAGGTTTTCCATAGTTCAGCTTTGTCTGGTCATGAGTGTTACTAAGAATAAAGAAATTGGTAGTTCTTCAAGGAGTGTGGGAATCTGAACTTAGATAATATCCTTATAAATTTGGAGGCGCATATGGAGTTGGGAAAATAAAATTCAAAAGATAGAAAGTTGGTACCTACCCATGGAAGGTTTTTTTTTTAAGTTCAATGTGGATGGGGATTAGAAGTAAGCCAAGGCTGGCGGAAATTGGAGAAATGCTTCGAAATCATAAAGGAGGGGTGTTGATTTCATTTTCAAAGCCTATTGGAGTAAAAAATTTCAATGAGGCGGAGATGTGAGCCATTTTTTAGGCTATGACAATTTATTCTGGTTCTTTCCATGAAAGTTCAGTTGTTGAGAGTGATTCGTTCAATGATATTACTCGGGTCTAACAGAAAGATAACATCACATGAAAATTATAATAGTTCCTCAACAAGATTAGATCTTTGTCTTCATCGATTCATGTGGTTGTCAAGGTCGTTTATCTTTCAGCAAATAATTTGGCACACACACACTATCTAAGTACCTAAGCAAGGAGTGCTTGGGGATGTTCTTATTGTTGCTATTTGATATTTGTTTTACTTTTCTTTGTAAAGCTTAAGGAGGGTGTTGGTGTAAGGCTTCTATACTGCTCCCTTTGTTTACTTACGTTTCTTTATCCTTATGTATGGTTCTCGTTACCAATAAAAAATATATTCTCAAGAGATGACCAATATCTATGCCAAATGCTGCAACCAAATTTCATACAAACTGCAGAACATGGGTAATGAATTTGCTAATTCTTGACTGAGGCACCAACAACATTAATAACAAAGGTTATGTATTGGAACACTGATTGATTACCTGTGTGGTGTGGCAAACAAATTTTATTAGCCCTGAATAGAACATGTTTAACAAAATACTAAATTTACCACACTCAGAAAAATTTGGCCCGCAAAAAAGAAATTTAGGAATGGCTTTGAGTAGTTCAATCATCTTCGTATTAGACTACCAAAAAAAGCATGCACAAGGTCTCCTTATGGACAAGGGGAGCTTTAAAAAAAAAAAAAAAAAACCAACCAGATTATCCTAGCCTTGATTTAACAGCCTTCAAGTTTAATGGACCATAGATTTTTATGAGAATCAATCCAATGGTGAGTGGAGGTTGAATGAGTGTGACATTGGGCCTGATGCCAGATCATTGAGATGACAACAGTATCAAAGGGGCTGCACTGATCAAAGGTGGCCCAAGTGGGCCCCATAAAGCTGGACTGCAGATGCAATATGCTTGTTAGAGAAGATTTTCCAACTAAACATAACCCTAAGTAGGAATCAGTGAGAAGAACTCATAAAATTGACTGCAGATAGATGGGGTAATGTCAAGTGACCTTTTTCACTCTGAGGGAAAGATAATGTGGACTTTGTTGCTGTTTCCATTTCTTAGGAAATTTGAAAGAGAAAAATAAAAGAATATTTGGAGATGCATCAAAGCCTATATAGAGAAGGCGGCATCAAAGCTTATAGAGAAGGTGGTAGAATTGATAAATGTGCATTGATCACATGGAATTTGTTGCCACCTTCCATTTCTTGGGAACTTGGAAAGATCAAAATTGGGAAATATTTGAACAAGAATCAAAGCCCCTCAAGGAAGTCATGGAGGTGGTGGGTGTAAATGGGTGGATGTTGCTTATCTGGTAAATATAGAAAATAAGTTGTGGGGGCTAAGCTGGATAATAACTTGAGAATTGAGACACCTAAGTAGTTTTCTGGGAGAGTAGTTTATTGATTTTTCGTTTTGATAAGTCACTTTCATTAGTGCTGAGGTTTTCTGATTTCTTTCATTCTTGTTTTGTTTGGATGTATTGGATGAATATTTGAATGGTGAACTACCTGTCAAAAAGCTCTGTTTTGTGTAAGAGTAACACAGGAGCCTCTTGAATAGATGAGAAGAACAACATTTCACCCAAGGAAAACACTTGTTCTACCTTAAAGTTAAAAGGAGTCAAAACCTTTGATAATGTTTATGAAAAGGTTATTCTTATTCAGCTATTCAGTGGGGTTTTGGAAAGGCTTCTCATCCTTGGAGATTGACAGATTGGGTAGAGGAAGTGCAAGATATTGCTAAACAGCTTGGAGCCTCATTTCATCACGTTCATAGGGAGGCAAATGTTATGGCAAATGCTCTGGCTAAAGAGGGAGTGTTACGCTTTTCTATTCTGTTTGATGTCTAGTGTTTTCTTTTTCTTCGTTTTCTCTTTCAGTTTGCGTTTTGGCTAAGTTTCGTTGGATTCTTTGTTGTTTTTTGTGGAAATAAAATTTACGGTAATAAAAAAAAAATGTTTATGAAAGGGTAGGATGGTTTTTTTTTTTATTTTATTAAAAAAATACCTTTCCAAACAAAAAAAGTAGTTTTAAGCAGTATCATGATAGGTACATAGGTTTGGCTAATCATCAAAAACAACATTATCATCATCATCATCATCAAAGACTTGTCCCAACTATATGTAGGCTTTGGCTATTATTACCTAAATCTAAATGACATAGGTTGGTAATCTTCCCATTTGAACAATATCAAATGCAAATATACACCAGATAGCAAGAAAACTATGAAACTGAACTAGACTTTTTTTTTTTAAAGTAAATTAAATAAACTCGACAGCATAAAAAATTTAATATTAAGGTTGAATAATGAATTTAAGTGAAAAAATTTGAAGAAAACTCAAGAGACAAGAAAAAAGTATGCAGATTTCCACAATAATAAAGACTATCCAATTCATTCATCATTTAAATGTACAATTTATAAAACTAGATGATTTGCAGGGTAAAGAAGAGAAATATATACCATAGACAACAGGTTTGTCCTCATCAGGATTTCTGTCTGCCTCAAAAAACTCCTCAAGAGGATTGTGTGTCGTCTTAGCTGAAGCGAAAGCAGCAGCAGCAGAAGCTTCTGACCTGACAGCAGTGCAGAGTCTCCTCCCAAAAAGTCTTGATAAGAACATTGTGATCAACCAGATTTCTGCAGTATACGAAGGTCTTGTATATTCAAACTTAATCAATATTGAGCATGGTTTGGAAACATAGTTTGGAACCCGTAACACCCAAGCCTAAACCCATTACATAATGGCTGTTAACAGCCCAAATCATTAGATTAGTCTATTTCATTCCCTTTTATTTTAAAACAGTAAAAAAAAAATCAACAAAATGATCTATTCTTAAGAGCTTGTTCGCCGTCCCACCCCACCCAAAAAAAAAAAAAAAACACACACACAATACTCAAAGCTGTGGTCTTTCCTGCTGACTGAATGGGCCCCAATTGAAGGTCTAATTCACTAAAGTTAAAATGAAACACTCCTATTTTCTATTAGTTTGAATAAATTTCACTATGTTATGTAGTTTGGGAGAATCTTCTACTATTAGAAGGCTGTACAAGCAGTCCAGCTCAATGGGGCCTATTTGGGCCCACCTTCGATCAGTGAACCTCCATCTACACTTTTATCCCTCCAAGATCTGCAATAATCATGCCCAATTTTATATTAAAAAACCCCTTACTCACTGTTAGCTTAAATCTTAAAAAATACGTATGACTAAACTCTTAGGATGTTAAATCAAGGACTAGGATAACTTGAAGGGGCTGGTTTTTTGTATGACCTTTATCCATGAAGATATCCTTCTATCAATCCACTCTCCATGATAAGAATACATCCAAGTGGACCCCATGAGGACTGCATATACACAATAAGCAGTCTATTCATATGTGAAAATCTTCCATAAAGTTTGAGCACTATCACCTACATATGTTTGCACAGACTTGATTGTGAACCTTGTAAATATTTGATTTTAAAACTCGTATTTCTTTTGAACATTTTACTGAATGGAAGGGATAAGTTAGCCTAAAACACAAAGTTGGAGAGCATGAAAAATAGAGGTGGGTTTTCCTCAGCTTCACTGCCGGTTGTCCAGGGAGGTTTCAATAAAAACACATAATACAGGGGCTGTTTTGAGGTTACGGGATAACGCGGAGACCTCTCAATAAAAAGGTCAAAATAAAAAAGGGAAAATCTCAAAAAAGTCTTTAATTTTTTCTCAATTTTCAAAAAAAGAAAAAAAAAAACTTAAATTTTCAAATCAAGGTCTAAATTTTCAAAATAAGACCAAAATAACCTCATGGGAAATGAGAAGTTAGGGCTCATTCTCTCTTTCCCCATTTCCTTCTTTCCACTTTCCGCTTTCCACTTTCTTCCCTCCCCTTCCTTCACCCTCACCTCTCCCCTGTCACTGGTGACCCATGGCCATAACTGGCGACCCCATGGGGCCCCACTTCCTCCTCTTCCCTCTTTCATATTTCTCCCTCCGTCCTTTCTCCCACCCACCTTACCCATCATCACCCTTTCACCAATCACCACCTGCAGCCTCTGATAAACTCAGAGTCAACTGAAGGCTTCATGTTACCCACATTTATAATCTCAAACAGACAAGCACACAGCTAGAATTCAGTGAAGTATACATTAGCCAGAATTTAAACAAAAAATCCTGTTCTATACTCAAACACACAAACCAATGCATTATTTCTACATTTGAGAAAGAAAAAAAAATACAACTTTCAGTACCATCAGTGCCACTTTGTGATCATTATTGCAATGAGGGAGAAGTGTAACTACACCTAACTAAAAAAAGCCCCATTTTTCTTTTTCTTTTTTATATATTTTTTTGAGCAATAAGCTTTGTAAAAAAAAAAAAAAAAAGCACATTCACATGAATGAGCCACGCTGGGCGCCGGCGGTTTTTATTGATGGACGGTGATGGGTAAGTGGGTGGAGGAAAGGGGGAGAGAGGAACAGGAAGGAGGAAAGAAGTGGGAATAAAAAAGGAGGGAAGAGTCTTACCGTGGGGTCACCGGTGAATCAGATGAGGAGACGATGAACAAAAGAGCAGAGAAGGAGAAGCGAAAATTGGTAGGAAGAGGGTTCATGAGAAGGGCAGGGGCACTTTTGTCATTTAAAAAAGATCAAATTACAAATAAAAACTTAAGATTTTATCTTATGTAAAAATGGATATAAGTTTTAAAACTTTTCAAGTAAAATCCTTGGATTTTCAATTAAGGATAATTGGCCATTTAAATGTATTTATTTTTATGATATTTTCCCTCCAAATATGAAAAGCCTAAATTATGATTAACAACATGGAGTGGCCGCATCATGATTTTAATAAAAAATAATTTAGATATTCTTAAAAATGAGTAAAAAGGTAAACAAAAAAATATTTTTAAATGGTTGAATGTCATTAATTATAGATTTCTAAAAAACTTACGCTCTAATTTGAAAAATCTTAAACCTTGTGTGCATTTTTTAAATAAGTTGAAAATTTAAAGCCTTATTTTAATTTTTTCTAAAATAGTTTTAAAACTACGGCGACAAGTTTGCTAGAAGAATCTAATTGAAATAGTGATGAGAAATATTATTATAAAAATTCATGCCTTTTAAAGGAAAATTATCAGAGAAATCACCTTATATGTTGGATCATGCACTATTGTTTTCTAGCCCTTTTCCATTTATTTTTATTTAAGTGGCAATATCTTAGTTCGTTTTATTTGAGGAAAAAGAAATGACGTGCAACTAAAAACTAAAATATTTTCCCATAAGGCTTGTTTGGCATTTTACTAGTTAAGTAAATGTTAAGTAAAGTCATTATTTTTTAAGACAAGATGTCACATCAAAAGTATATTTTTTCAAAATTCTCTTATTTAAAATAAAATAAAATATAACATCTTCTCTCTATTAAAAGACAAATATCTCTACTTTTCGATATAAAAAATTAAAAAAATTATATATATATAATTATAATTTATTTATATTTTATTCTCTTTTTACTTTAATTTGGAATTGATAAAATTATCAAACGTTCACCGTAGGACGCCTTCCGTCCTCGTCCACGTGCGTGACATCATTCATCTTCCCATCCCTCCTCCTTGTTGGCATTTTGTCCCGACAACTCATTCTCTCCATCGCTGCTGGAAAAGCAGGGCGGTACTTCCACTTCCACAACCACAGCAAAGCCTACTATAGCAAACATGCCTGAGCCCAACACCTGCTTCCGCGGCTGCTGTACCAGCGACAAGATCGCTCTCCATCTCCCCTCTTCTTCCTACACTCTCCTCTCCCCAATCGCTCGAGGTAACACCCCCTAAAACTACTCTCTTCATCTCCTCCTCTCCTCATTCATCGCCTCAATCTTTCTCTTTCTCGTTCTCTTTCAAGGCTCGGAAAGTGTTGTCTACGAAGCTAGGCTTGACGGTAGACAAGTCGCAGTGAAAAAACCCATTCTTTCCACATCTGACGATCTCGACAAGTTCCATAGAGAATTGCAGTTGCTATGGTTAGTTTCTCCGTTTTCGATCACCCCACATGTCTTTTTTTTTTTTTGCCTTGTCTGGATGTGATTTGAGTGTTTGATGTGGAATTCGATTCTGGGTTTCTTTTTTTTTTCCTTTCTAAGCACTTTGGATCATCCCGGGCTGGCCACGTTGATTGCAGCCCATGCGAGGCCTCCCAATTACATGTTCTTCTTCCAGTTCTACGAGCGCCGCAATCTGGCGGAGAAGTTGCATGTGGAAGAGTGGAGCCCATCTGTTGAGGAAGCGCTCGCGATTTCGATCCAGCTAGGTGACTCCTCTGAGACTGTTTTAAGGGTAGAAACAGAATCCCTGTTTGTGGGGTGGGGTGGTGCCTGTTTTATCTAATTCTATTCCGACTCATGGTATTTTGATATGGTGGGGGTGACGTGAGGACACAGTATTCCATTTCCACCTAATGTGAATTAGGGTTTCTGTGAAATGTCCAACATGCTGCCGTAGAATTGCTAGTTTTCACCATGCTGAAGAATTCAAACTGATTGCAATTTGGGTCTTTTTTTTTTTTTTGGCCTAAAACTTTGGAGGAAGTTATTAATTGTATAGACTGCATGGTTATATCTATAACTATGAAACATTTGGATGCATTTGCTCTTGAATTTTATGTGATTTTTTAATTAGCAAGGTTTTGTGGATGTGAGTTAGATTTGTTCTTCTATTCTATCAAGCTTCTTAATTTGGTACATGGAGCTGACTACATCATTCAGGCACCCAAGAACAATTTGAAAGCAACATTTTTGTCAAATGTGTACTTCACAACATATGGGTACTTGGATTTGCAGTCAACTCTGTGTTCTTTCCTGATTGCGTGTAGTTCCAAATCATATCTAAACTGTCAGAGGCAAGTTTGAGGTTATACTGATGCAAATAGTTGTAAGATGCATCATCCATGTCTTTACTTAAGCTTATAACGCTATTCACATTGTAGTCCCCTATAATGCGTCCCTTTTGTACCTTATTCTCTACACAATCCTTCGATTTCCTCTTCCTATTCCGCATATGTTTATAAGGACACAAGTTTGTATATTTGACCCATTTATACGATGTTCCTTATTTGTTCAACATTGTGCCTTTTATAAGTTTTCCTAAACTCTAGTGACTTTATTAAGTGAGCTGAGAAAAAAAATCTGTATTCAATGAGTTTTTATTTAGTTAAAGAAAAATAAACTTTTAGTGTGGATTTATTTATTTATTTAATAATTTTTCTATGGTATTGTTTAAAACATTTGGTAATGCCTCACTTGACTAACACTTTTTCATCACATTTGTCTTTTCTTTTCCAGCCAAAGCTTTGCAGTACCTACATAAACTCGGGATTGCACATAGAGATGTTAAACCAGCAAATATTCTTGTAATTTCCTTTCATATATTCCTGTTTGATTGTTCAGTTGGTGCTTCTTTCCTCATACTAATACGGAACTGCAAAGCTGTTGAACAGAGGCCAATGCCAGCTTTTAGGTTCTAATATATCTGGTTAACATCTTTGATGCAGCTTGACAAAAACCTTGAACCATACCTGGCAGACTTTGGTTTGGCAGTGTACAAGAAAGATATTAAACTGGCTTCTGTTGAGAATTGGAGGTCATCTGGAAAGCCAACTGGCGGCTTTCACAAAAAGAATATGGTGGGAACGCTCATTTATATGGCACCTGAAATATTGAGGAAAGATATCCACACAGAGAAATCAGATGTCTACAGTTTTGCAGTATCGATTAAGTAAGGGCTTGAAAATTTAGAAGTAGTTGGTGCAGTATGCCATAACCGATAACTCCTTAATTTATTCTCTTTACTGGTTTATTTGAGGTAGTTCTTTTCTGTAAGTTACAGATTAAAGTTGAAACTGATTTGAGATTATGCTTTTGAACTTTGAAATCTTAAGTTGATTATAGCTGGTTTCACAAGTTACAATAAAAAAAAATATCCACTTGCTCTTTCGAAATCTCCCCAGCATGGAAATCTTTAGGATGGAGAAACTTTACCTCATTTTTCTACTGGGTAAGATTTTCATTCATAGGTTAAACAACAAACCAAACAAAATATAGACATCAAATGATGGTCTGTCAAAAGCTTGAACCAGGACTTAGCAATACAAATCAGGATGCCTTGCATTTATTATACTGGCTTCCTTAAGACTATCTAACAGGATGGGAATCTACTTTCCCGTTTCGAACAAAAGGGGTCTATCAGGAGGGTGAGAAATTAACATCTGCAGCATCGTTAGCACCAGAGGAGGTGGAAACCTTGCCTCTGTACAGATTCTCTTTCCTTGCAGCCAGATCTTTGATAGCACATTGGCGACCTGTGATTGCATTTGCTCCTCTTGGCCAATGGAGGATGAACTTTGGTCAGAGTGTTTAAAGCATTTTCTAGAAGTTTATCGTCTAATTCTGCACTATGTAGCTTTAAATGGATAAAAGTGCTAATCCATAGTTTGTGCATTTCACTTTGAGAAGAAGCTATATTTCTGCATTTCTGCAGTTGAGCATAGTGTTACCACAAGTCCTTATTAATGGCTATCTTTCAGACAGTTCTCTCTTTCATGAAATTCCTGTGTCTTGCTGCTGCCCTTGCTCTCGACATACTAGTTTTACATACTCATAAATCTAGGTGAAATAATTGTTAATGTGCAATGTTCTAGTCAGATCTCACCATAGACTGATGGTTAATACCAATCACACATACATATATTTTTTTTATCATCATCATTATTGTTGTCACCATCACCATATCTGGAACCCACATTTATTTGCTCACAAGAAATCATTCTGTTACCGCATGTGTATCTTTTCTGATGATGATCCTAGGCATAGGCCTTGGAGTATGCAATTTGTAGAGTTTACTATTTTATTCGTTCTTTGCATATCTCCCTTAAACATTCTAACTCCTCTACTATATGTTGCAGTGAGCTTCTTTCGGGAGTTGTTCCTTACACTGACCTTCGTGCAGAAGCCCAGGTATGGGAACTTCCTGGGTGTATGTTTTCATT
The DNA here is from genome assembly GCA_029852735.1 of Persea americana. Classification (NCBI taxonomy): domain Eukaryota; kingdom Viridiplantae; phylum Streptophyta; class Magnoliopsida; order Laurales; family Lauraceae; genus Persea; species Persea americana. The sequence goes on from CM056814.1 coordinate 15,050,192, forward strand.
TGGTTGGACACGAGCAGTCGCAATAGCCCAACATGTTGCAAATTTACTTCACATACTTACGTGATGCTTAATTCAAGTTACCACTGCACTGTTTCCAGGAATCTGGACATCTAAAGTTTCCAGTCCGGACTTCTAAAATTTCCAGCCCTTAATTGTAGTCTATAAAACCTTATAGATTTTGCTTTGTTAATAAAACCCCAAACTTACCTTAAAAAAAAAAAAAAAAAAACTTCTCCATTGGACCCCAACACGGTTCGTTTAGTGACCATGAATCCAGACTACAAAACCTTCTACATTGGACCCCAACATTGTGCATTTGGTGAACCATGATTTCATGTATATGATTTGTCTTGATAATTTGACTTCGTTAATGAACAATAAGTACTCTTGAGTGAAATATTCCATATATCCTCCCTACAGGCACACACTGTGCTTGAAATGAACTATACTGAGCAACAACTCACAGCAGCTGTTGTATCTGAAGGCTTGCGGCCCATTCTTGCTGATCCTCAATCAGGTGCCCCATCAAGTCTACTGTCATTGATTCAGAGGTGCTGGGATGCAAATCCTCAAAAGAGGCCTTCTTTTGATGATATAGTCGAGGAACTTTATTCAATCACACAGCACATAAAGAAGGCAGAAATAGGGGAAAAGGTTCCTGGAAAACCTTCTGTTTCTCTCAGCGATCAGCTCCCAATTGATGCCAAGAACAGCCCTCGAGAGTACCAAGAAAATATAAGTTGGTTCATGGAAGGGGAGAAATTATCGAAGAGAACCTCTCCTGCAGCTAATTCAGAATTGAGAATCTGGCCTGATTCTTCGCATGATCACTTTGCCTTCCGTCCAGTCTTGTCTTGGGGGTCTTTTGCAACATGTGGGAGGAGGGAGACCATGGAAGATACTCACTTTTTACTACCTCAGTTATGCAATGAGAAGGATATACATGTGTTTGGGATCTTTGATGGTCATCGAGGTGCTCAAAATAGACTATTTCCCATGACTCCTTTTTTTTTTTTTAAATAATATCTTTGTGAATGAATATGCAATGTGTTTGAATGATATCATCCAGGTGCGGCAGCAGCTGAGTTTTCTGCTCGAGCCCTGCCAGGATTTTTGCAAAGTTTGGGTTCTACGCACAGGTTTGTTCTGTTGTGTACACTGCCCACAGATCTATATACTTATGGTTTGGGTTTGCACTTGGCTAATCTTTGATGATGATGCAGCCCTTCAGATGCATTATCAGAAGCATTTGTGAAGACAGATACTGCATTCAGGAGTGAGTTGGTATCCCACCGTAAGTCAAAAAGGGTCATTCAGAAAGACTGGCATCCTGGTTGCACTGCAGTTGCTGCTTTGATTGTCAGAAACAGACTTTTTGTTGCAAATGCTGGTGATTGCCGAACAATTTTATGTCGTGGGAGCCATCCTTATGCCCTCAGTAAGGTGATGGATGTCTTAATAGCTACATTCTTCTCTCCCTGATTCTGGCACCTAAACACGGATTATGAATTAGGAAAAACTGCAAAAGTTATTTTAATGCTTTCTCTTATTAGTGACTATCTATAATGCCCAGTTACGGCTGGGACACGGATTTTACTCATACAAAGTGAAGTATCGGATATGATACAACACAATTTGTTGCCCATTTTGAAGTATCTATGCATCATAGGCGACCATTTTCCATTCATTTCAAACTTGTACATGATATCAGAGCCGATCGTCCACCAGCCTTTATGGGGGCACACCATCCAGTTGAAGGTTCAGGATAAGAAGATCAATTTTAGACTATGACTTACAGTGGTAGCTTCACTGGATGAATGGTTCATATTTTGTATTTTTGTGTCACATGTACAACAATAGGTTTACCAATCTTATGACTTAACACTCTTGTATTCCCATAAGAACTCACTGGCACATTAGAGAGTATTGTTATTTATGTGAAGTTGTAACTGAACCAAATTACTGTTGGATAGGATCATGTTGCAAGCTGCCCTGAGGAAAGAGAACGAGTTACCAGAGCAGGTGCACAAGTAAAATGGCAAGTAGACACATGGAGGGTCGGTCCGGCAGCTCTTCAGGTTCTGTCTTTATCTATTAAAATTTTTGTGGAACCATGTCATAGGGAGTCTAGAAATAACCGAGCTAATAACTTGAGTGAGTCTGGCTAACTGGCCAAGTACTCTGTCAGACTCAGCTATACTTGTTTGACTCTCCTGATTCAGTGACTAACTAAGCTGAGTGACTTGGGTGAGTTTTAGCTTCAGAACAAGTTTTAAACTATATATGCAGTAGAAAGGAGAACATAATATTATGGACCTGTGTTGCCCATGGCACTGAATTTGTGACATTCAGCTGGTTCTCTGTGTTCCCTTTCTTATAGTTATGGAGAAGAATAAAATTTTCAGAGGATCAGTGAATAATAATCCAAGTGAGCATGTGATGGGTTAAACCGAAATACAAACTTCACCCCTATATATTCCATTGTGGGATTGTGGAGTTTGTGGCCATAGATACACAACTATGAGGAAATTCAAGCACATTATGATTCTAAATGGTCAAACCTTCTGATGTGGAACTCGTGAACGACCTTGCATCTCTGTTTTGCTACGAGCATTATGACAAGAAACAATTTGCCTCACAAGCATTTTGATGTCTCCTTACTGACTTACAATAGGAATTAGTAAGAGGCATACACCAAGCTACATTACATGAACTGAAAAAGGATCTACAACTATTGTACCTGGAGGTATGAGGTACAATTTCTTAATCAGGCATGCCATGCAAAACTGAAGGAACTGCCAGCAGTGGCATGTTTTGTTTTTTGCTGTGAGACTTTTGGCTTTATTGGCTGATTGCAAAGTTCTAGAGCTTTGTCAAAGGTTCAGATGCCACATCTTAGCTACCATAATCAGCTATTCAGTCCAAATTTGATTGTTCTACTTCTATGTACCTTATAAGCACGATATTTTAACTTGCCTTCTATTTGTGCTTTAAGTGTTGTATAGAGTTCTATCTTCATGCATTGAAGACCTACTTTGTCCCTACATGCATATTATCTTCATAAATTCCTTTTTTACATACAGGTTACACGATCAATTGGTGATGATGATTTAAAGCCTGCCGTAACAGCAGAGCCTGAGATAACCGAGACGTTACTAACAACAGAAGATGAGTATCTTGTAAGTATTAAGACCGTATAAGGATGCATCAGGGTATCTCTGAACAGGCTTGGTGGCTTTTTGGGAGTATATTAGTATAATATGAATATTGAAGTTCTGCTTGTGCAACTGAATATGCTAAGTTTGTGAAAAATCTGCATAAAGATGGCATACTTTTTCTGCCAATAAACTTATATTTGTCCCTCAGTGTTAGAGGTACAAGCAAACTCGAAAATAGAAAAAAGGGAGGTTCTATTGAAGGAAACAATGGTGGCTCTACCATTCAGAAAAAGGGAAAGAAAAAAGAAAAAAGAAACAATGGTGGCCCCTTTGGTTAAAGTAGTATCATTTTTAAGTCATCTGCCAATCCCACCTGTGTATGAGATCCCCCTGAAGCTGTACAAATTCCATGAAACACCCTAATTCCAGCAACTAGATCATAATGCCCTCGCATGTTATAGAAAGCTTGCTTGGCTGTTGATTTACACATTCTGAAATTTCCAACTCAATGACTCTTCAAACTTGTTTTACTAGGCACTCGTTGTATTTTAGATAGATAATTCTGGCTGATGACTAAGGAGTTTCCTGGAATTCACCCATTGTGGGCACTGGTGTCGTCCAATAGCTTGTTAGATAGTGTAATTCGTTGACCATTTTTTTAAATTGGTAGAAAAGTTTACCACACAAAGTTTCATGATTGTCATCATTGTTCTCATTCCCCTCAATCTGGAGTGGGCAGGAGAACCGAGAGATATATATGGACTGTCGTCTTATATTTGTACTTCCCTGCAAGAATGTTCCTTGGTGACATTTCTCTCTGTACTTCCTTGCAAGAATGTTCCTAAGTGACATATCTCTCTCTGCTAATTGGTTTCTTGTAATTCCACAAATGCATCTTGGAATCCTGCCCCATGCATCCCCCCAAAAAGCACTATCCTAGTAACTTCTGTCGTCTCTATCTAATGTAAATTTAAGTGTGTGTACTTAGGGCCGGACCCATGTGTATTTGACGCCCCAGGTCAGATCCAGAAATCACAAAGAATTAAATTGTGGGTTGAGCCATGCCCCACAAAAGCTAAAGCAATCGCCCCACGTCTACCATTTTCTTCTCTTCTTTGGTGGGAGGAAAAAAAAAAAACAACATTTTCTTTCCATCTCTACAGAAGAGTAAGACCGGACAGCTCGTTTCCATCTCTTGTCTGCTTTTTTATGCCTTTACGCGATATTGACCTTTTTTTCTTAGATGGTGTCTCTTTTTGTTATTGGTTTTTTCATCTGCTCTCTTTTTGGGTTATCTAGTTTCTTGAGAAATTGAAAAGGCTTATTTATGAATTTGGTGTTGATAGTAGGGTTCGTTACGAAAAGAAAAATTTGTTTAAAACTATGTCTTTAACCTATGCTATTGATTTTATCTGCATGTACTAAACAACTAATAACCCTTGTGTTTTGTCAGGTCATGGCTAGTGATGGTCTGTGGGATGTTATAAGCAACGAGGAGGTGGTCTCCATCATCCGGGATACTGTCAAAGAGCCTGGGATGTGCTCCAAGAGACTGGCCACAGAAGCAGCAGAACGTGGCAGCAAAGACAACATAACAGTCATCGTTGTCTTCCTTCGTCCGGTATCAACAGCCGAGAGAATTTACTAGCTCAAGCAGCTTCTATTTCCGACGACTGTCACTTGTGAAGCCCCCAATTATCTATAAGTATGCTTCAATGGCCCGCTGATTTTCTCTGAAACAAATGTAGATTATGAAATGAGTTGCAATTGCAACTTGCAGAAGGCTGAATATGGAGCCGTCTTTTTTTAATTCATTATTCTTTTGCCGTACGTTGAAGCTTCTATCCATTAGATTGTCAACTGACTCCATTTCTGATTCCGAGGGACTTGTGTGTGAGCACTTTACCTTAAAAAAATTTAATAATCAGGGCAGTTTTTTTTTTTTTTTTAGCCTATCGATTCTTGTTGTTGACGGTCTGGATTGATCAGGCAGGGATGGCTTTGAGGATGCTTCCGTCCCTATGAAAAGGGTCCCCTTCGTCAAGTGGTTGGAGGACGGTTTCACTTTACTAACCCACGTGGCGAAGTATATTTGTGGTGGATTGGATGTAGTTGAAAGTGGATAGATATAGAGTGGTCGAGGCCTCTGCTTTATTGGATGCTGCGACGTGGGTTGGGCCCCACAAATGATAGTGGGCATTTCCTCCCGATGCGGGATGTAAATGTAATGCTGGCCGCGTGCCTTTTTATGGCGTTATCTTGATATGATGCTGACAAAATTCCATGAAAGGGCCTCCACTTCTTTACCTCTCTTTAATCCCCCTGTTCGACTACACCTTTTTACTGGTGATGTAAAGTAAAGTAAACTGGTCGCGTTTGGACCTGTCCCTGTTGGTCCGGATCTGTACTTGACATGGGTGCTTAGTGGCTGTAGGACCCGAACTTAATCGGATGGAGCCGATTGGGCCGGGAAGTAATTCCAGACCAAACTCAAAGCCAAAATATATTATTATTATTATTAATGTATACTGCATTATGGAATACAATTATATTATGTAATACATACATTAAATGCTTGGGTGTATCCAGGTATTTGGGTATAGATCAAATGGAATTGGCCTGGCTCGATAATCAGTTGAGCCGAAAATGTGGACTGAAACACAAACCGAATTATCAGTTGGGTCTGAAAAGGGTCCATGCCTGTGTAGGAGGCTAATTGGAAATTCATTGACCCCACCCTAACCTATCATCAACACTATTTATTGTTGGTGTCAATCAATATGATTCATTCTTGAAATGACCACCTCAGTGAATTTCATCCAGACACCACCCCCATCCATCTCTGAATTAACATTGGTCACAACTCGAGATTATGTCATCATCATCATCTGATACGGCTGGATTTAACGACAAAAATCTGCTACATATTCAAGCGCTTAACTTTGAAGGTCCCCTTCGTGAGGTCTCGTTTCTAATTCGATATATGGTGCAGGACTTATGTGAAATTTTTATTCAAACCTCTAATTTGGAATGTTCTCTTTTCAACAGTGGGGCATTGGGATAACATATGATAGGTGATCCGGACTCATTTGGGGTTGTTCAAAAATGTTGTACTCTCGCTTTCTAATTAAGACCGGGATTATCTCATTGACCTGATGCTTGATAATGGCTCTCATCTGTGATCCAAATCAAATATCTATCAATCTCCTTACAATTATCATAATTAATCACGTGGGTCCCACAATCTTGTAATCCGTGCGTACTGTACCGTACTGTACTGGTTCTCAGACGCCCGTGGCAGGAATTTCCTCTGTCCCTCTTTCCACCATACGAAAATCAAACGCCAGATGAGATGCCTTCCACCCAAAATAGTGGCCCACCAGATGATCTTTCTAATTCTGATGCGCCTATCATAATATATTAAGCGGGAAGATTTTGTATCTAATTTTGATTTACAGTTAAACTCTGTATTAAAATGATTCACATTATCTCCATAAAACTACTCATTCATATCTAAAATGTTTCACATTCTTTTTATATAACTATTTACTCGTATCCTTATCTAAACAAATCATCCACTGCTCCACTTTAACTCCACTACTAGCAAAAAACGCCCATGGTAAGCCCGGGCCCGTAATAAAATTTATTTAGAATACTTCATTTTTTCTAAAACACTATATATAACTTATATTTAAAAGTTAAATTAAAATCTAGAATACATTATAAAATTTATAGTATTTTATTGTATTTACATTAAATATCTAGCACTTTTGTAAATAAAAAAATTCAATAAAAACAATATTAATGCATTTTGAAAGACACAATTTTAGATTATTTATTTGAACAACCCTTTGATTTTCTAACTTTATTAAGGACATGAAATTAAACGTCCATCTAAGAAGGCATAGTCTTAAATTTATTTTTAAATTAATCACCCTTCTAACCCTTAATTTTCTAACTTTCTTTAAAACTTGATAGGAAAGTACATTAGATGAAAAATACGACCTATAAAACATAATCTTAAAATCCAAATTGAAAGATATTGTGGTGTTTGAAAAACTAATTAATAGAAAAAGTGAGAAACTAAATAATAAAAAAAGTATTAAGCTAAGAAAAAACAGAGTTGCCATTCATTAAAAAATTAATAGTATGTTCCTATTGCACGTTGTGACAATAAACCAAAAACATGATTTATGGAAAAAAATAATATAATAATTTTGAAATCATGATGTAAATATTAAAAAAAATCTAGAATTTCCATAATATGCAATGCCAAAATATAAGTTTCCTAATTTGTTGTCGTGATCGGATTACTTGCATTGAAGCCATATATACCTTTGTACTCCATGCCCCACTTGAGATAGTGGAAAAGATTTTATGAATCATCATCATTTTTTAGTTATAGTGTGGAAGGAAAAAGGGTCGTTGGGGTTTCTGTAGATAATATCACTACGTTTGCCTCTACTTCTCCTGGTATGGTATTACATATAAAAAGGATAATGAGAGAGAGTACTAACCGTCATCTAAACCTGTGATTCGAAGATGATAAATCTTAGCTCTAAAGATTAGATTAGAAAATCAAATTCTCCACCATTATAAAAAATTTAAATGACGAGATTTAGGGAGGAGATTTAGAGAAGTGTGGTGCGCAGCTAAATAAATAAGAATATAATGAAATTATGATTTTTTTTTCTCTGAGATGTTATTGGAAAAGAATAGATTTTACAGAAATGAATAAATTATTTATATTTATTATATATATATAACTTTAATAATAAAAAAAAAGAATAACCAACTTGGCGGTGTCACATGATGTAACATCTAAAGGTGGGCCTCATATCCTAATTCCTTTAAGGTGTGTCCAATTGAACAGTAGGACCTTGCTGATGTGGCATTCCGATGATCCTTAGTGGGGGTCACATGATGTAACATCTAAAAGTAGGCCCCATATCCAAATCTCTAAAGGTGTGTCCAATTGGACATTTGGATAGTAGGCTCTTGTTGATGTAGTGTTCCAAGGAGCCTTGGTGGGACACATGATATAATATTTAAAAGTGGGCCTCTTATCATAATTCATAAATGTGCATCATGTTGTGTTTAAAGATGGTAGGTCTCATGTATTTTTTACAGGTGGTGAGCAAGTTCAAGTATTCCTCGTCTTGCCACATCATCAAAAATTGAATGGACTGGATGGATAGTATTTCGTATAGCTAGATGTCCCAGATCAATTGATAGGTATTAACAACCAATGGAAGATCAAGTCAAGATGGGCATGCATTAATGGGCCCACATGAATAATTAGGCACACCCATGTAGCAATTGGACGGTCCAGATTCCCTTGCACTCTTTTTATGGATGGATGAGATCACTATAAGCGCATCTATATATCTAAATCCCAGATTCTGTTTTTATGCTCTATTTAGATGATAAGGTTTCCTACTATTAAGAAGAGATTTTAGGAATTCAAAGAGATATTTTAGGCCTTAAAGAGAAAGTTTTGGAGATTCAAAATTCATATACAAGTATTCTATGTATTAGTGAGAAGGGATCATTGGATGAACTTCAAAGCATGCATTATTTTTCTTCTATATTTCTTTAAAAGAAGAGATTTTCTAGGGATGACGTGGCACCCCTCACAACCCACCTCTCCCTTTGCCTTAATATATATACTAGCAACAAAGGCCCGTGCTTAGCCCGGACCCAAAGCTGAGAATATTGCATGATTACTTGAAAGACAATACATTGACTTTTAGCCATAAGTATCAGGTGGGCACTGTTAAGAAGAGTCATAGTTGTAGACCTGGGCTATTTTGGGCTTGCGTCAAATGGACTATGGACTCAATGTTAGATAGTGGATTATTCATGGAGCTGTAATGCAGTTGATTGGGCTTGGGCCAGGCTATGATTCTGGACTCTCTTTGGGCCTTGAGCCCACACACATACTTTTCGTGAGTTTTTATTATTATCATTATTTATGATAAGTGTTTTCCTATGGTATATAATTCAAGAAGACCATTCTCCCTCGCTTACAAATAAAATCCACACACATATGGACCAAGTCAGAAGCAAAATTGGAGCACAAGAAGACCATAATTTATATTGCTTGGATAGATGGGTTATTACCAGTATATAATGTAGTGAAATAACAACTGCTTCTTTCATAGACTATTAGGATCATATATATATATATTTATATGTGTGTGCGTGGTCATTTATAGGGCCAATTCCAGAAGATGACTGCTGTTAAAATGAAGAGATTTATGTTGATCCAGATCTAATTTCCTGCTGCATATTCATCTGGAAATCAACTTATAGTTACATGTTGGTTTCAAAAGTACTCAAATATTGCTTACTTTCTGCACACAACTTTTATGCCACTATTAACAATACTAGAAGAATGTATCTAATTTATTATCTTGCTGATGATGGACTACCAGAATCTGTGTCCTCCTTTTCTAGGTTGTGATACTTGTATAACCATGCACACAGCTGAAAGTAGCCAAAGTCCACCACCCCAACCATAGCCAACATCATATTGATATCTGCATAAAAACTGGTATCAATGAATAAATTTACAAAATTGAGAATTTTCAAATCAAACCAGACAGGGTTTGGATTTGAAAATCTTTAGAAAGGAGGATTTCTAGCCCAACTCCTCAAGAAATTATAATCGCCAAAAAAGGAAAAAAAATGGAGCACTATTGGTAGGTGAAGTGTGATTTTGATGGCCATGTGCATGTGAATTAGAGTTATGGAGACATGCAAATCTTCAAAGCCACTTTACTATTTATACCAAAAAAACAAAATTCCCAACGGCTGAGTTGTCTATATTCAAAGACAACGTGTGATTTTTCAGGGCTGAGGTGGCACCCCTAACAGCCCACCTCCCCCTTTACTTTAATATATATAATATAACGGATAATTGGAAATTCTCAAAAACTCCACATTCAAAAAGGGGCGTTTTTGCCCATCTTTAAATATCCAAAGAAAGTTTGACACGTCATCATTCAATTCCAGGTCTCAATTTCATCTTTTTGCATTTTATCTCTTCCTCTTATTTCTCCTCGAAATTGGATAAAGTTGTTTTTGGGAAAGAGGTGAGGGTTCCATAGAAGGTTAGGCATTTATTTTAATTGGTATAGAATTTTTTTATAAGTGGGCCGCACTAAGGGGTGTCACACATTCCCTTAAAGAGATACTTATCTCTTTGCTTTGAAAAAGAAAAATTTAGGGTATAACATCTACTATAATGTTTTAAATTTGATGATGGCCCCACCATCAAGTTGATCCTACAAAAATCCGAAGACTGTTTTAATTTCTTGAATGGAGTGTAGTACACATGATCAATCATACGTTGAGATCAAAGCATATGCAATTGGGTTTTTATGAAAATGAGAAAAAATAGGGATTACATTGTAGCCTTATTGGTAAAAAGAGAAAAAGTAGGGATAAAATTGAAGGGGATGGAGAGTTGGCGTGAGATGATGGGGAGAGGAGTTCTCGTCTAATTGGTAATCTAAATGAGAGATTTTTTAGGGGAGATTGGAGGGGATGGAGAGATTTTAGGAGATTTGAGAAGGCCTCACTTGAAAGGAATGGAGAGTTGGCGTGAGATGATGGGGAGAAGAGTTCTCGTCTAATTGGTAATCTAAATGAGGGGGAGATTGGAGGGGATTGAGAGATTTTAGGAGATTTGAGAAGGTCCCACTTGAAAGGCAAAGGCTCCCTCACTATTTTCTAAGTGATTTTTCTGAAAGGAGAATAATTAGGTGCTGAGGTGGCATCCCCCACAGCCCACCTTCCCCTTTACTTTAATATATATAACTAGCAACAAATGCCCGGGCTTAGATGAAAATATATTAAAATTTAAGAATTCTTTTAAAAAATTATTAAGATAAAATAAATCCAAACTAAAGAATTTTGTTACCTTTAAATATTAGAATCTTTTAACATGTAACGAAAATAAATATAAAATGAAGTAAAGTTACATAACATGAGGACCCCTTGAATTTAAAGGCATTGATCATTACACAAGTATGAATGCGTGTTTATATGGGACAGCTCTCCTGAGCTAAAGCTGATGATAAGGTAAGCTCAAGTGTGTGGTGGGGCCCACATGGGGGTGGGGATGAGGGATTTCAAGGACTCCATAAGACCCTTTTCTTCGTAATAATAATAAAAAAAAAGTCCTAACCGTGGTTTCTACTATCTTCATCTGGCCCCAGAAGTTTAATGGTCAATAGTCTATTCGGATTGGTACACAGTCGATCCAACGGTCCAGTAAATCTAGATCTGACCAAAAGCTAGTGGATATGTGCGATTTAAAGAGGTCGTGTGTTTGGTTTATTTGGATGGACTAAGGTTGTGCACCACAAGCGTAAGTTTATAGAATTAAATGGATAGGTATGGTGCCCGAGCTAAAAAAATATAATGAAATATGTGATTTTCTTCTATATTTCTTTAAAAGAAGAGACTTTTTAGGGATGACGTGGCACCCCTCACAACCCACCTCTCCCTTTGCTTTAATATATATAATTTCCTTTTTATAAGTCTCTTACTTCACCCCATCTCTTCTACTTCCTTTTTGTCCAATTCTCTTATTTTCATTTATGCAACTTACTAATAAATGGAAAGAGGTACTCCACATAACCTTGTTAATGTAAGATTTTTTTCATTTATAATGCGACCGTGCTGAGCACTGGTGGTTGTGCTAGTTAATATCTTAAAGAGGGTTATATAAATTCCCGTGATCTCTCGGATCACCAGCTCCATAACCGAAAATGAAAAAGAAAAAAAGTCAAATGAGGCCTTAACTTATTGTTTTATTTAGAAAAATATTACAAATTCCAAAAACTCTTAATTTAGGGCTTAAGTTTTTTATTAATGACAACTAGCAATTTGATGGTATTTTTAAGCTATAGTTCCCCTCAATTTTCTCAAAATACATAAATTATTTTTCATTGAAACAAAACTCTCTTATCTTACTCATCATTGAAAATAAAACGCTCCTTTGTTTCCTCCATTTTTTCCTCATTTCCTTAGCTAGTATTCTCATTGTGATCAACATCAATTAGCATCCTCATAACGATCAATGGTATATAGTTGTCGCGTCATCGAAAAAGACCTTTAAATTGCCAATGTCCTTAATTAAAAACTTTTTGAAAAGCTTTGGCTCTAATTTAAAGAGTTTTAAAACTCGTCCCCTCTTTTAAAATAAGGTAAAAATTTGAGGCCTTATTTTAAAATTCCCCCAAAAATGAAATGCAATGGCCGCTCGGTGATATTGAGGCGAGCCAAAGCCGCGGAAAGGTAAAAGAGACTTGCCATCTTCTCTCCAGCGCCTCATCTTTCTCTCCATCTTCTTCTGCATCCTCTCTCTTCATTATCATCAGCTTCCTCTTCCGTCGTTTTCTTTTCCTTCTCTTTCTACTCTTTTCTTTTCCTTTACACTTCTTTTCACCGGTATTCTTTCCGTTTCCTTTTACTCCTCTTCTTTTCTTTGGTTTTGCATCTGATTCCAGCAGAACTTCTGCTCTTTTAGGGTTTTCTAATGGCGGATGGAACCACAGTCAACGGAGTCGATCCCATCTTTGATCCTATGATGAACGGAATCTCCAAGGAACATCCAGATTTCGAACAGCATGAGAAAGTCTCGGCTCTGGAGAGAAAGATCGCTGATCTAGAGGACGAGAAAATTTCGATGATTCAAGAAAACAAACAACAGAAGGAGAAAATCAAGCTCATGACGCTGGAAATCGACGGATTCAAGAAAAGCAAAGAGGAAATGGCGGAAAGACTGGAGAAGATGCAAGCAGAGATCGATGGATCGGAAGATGACAAGAAAGCGCTGAAAGTAATCGCTGCTCGAGCATCGGAGCTTGAGACTGAGGTCTTCCGTCTGCAGCACGATCTCCAGTCGTCCATGTCTGAGTGCGAAGACAATAGAGCAGACCTCGAGAAGCTGACTGGGGAGTCCGAAGCGCTGAAACAGAGAAATCGGGAGAAGGACTCGAAGATCGACGATCTTGAGAAGGAGAAGGATTTTGCGATCTTGCAGATGAAGAAATCGGAGGCGGAGACGGGAAAACGGGTCCGACTTCTGCAAGAAGAAGTGAAGGCTTTAGTTTCCACCAATGAGAAGTTGGAGAAAGCAAAGAAGGATGTTGAAACCCTAAAATCTTCTTTAGAAGGGAAGCTGAAGCAATCCGAAGAGAAATCGAAGGAGACGGACAGGATTATCAAGGATCTGAATCAGAAGAATAAGCTAATGGAAGCGAGGCTGGCTGATTATGCAGAAGAGAAAGCGGAGATGGAAAAGACGATTCTGGAAATGGAGAAGGAATTGGAGAAGGAAGATGTGATGGAAGAAAGCGCTGATGGAGGGAGGAGGGGTTTCAAGTTCCAGTGGCCTGTGGCGGCGGCTGCATCGACTGTTACAATTGGGGCAGCTGTGGCTATGATCTGTCTGAGGAATGCAAGGCAAAAGTAAGGAGACAATTATGGGGTTTATCACGTTCTTGTGCTGTTATGATTTTGCTGGTTTAACTAATGCTTGCAAATCAAATACATTTTTCCTTATACAGAGATCACAATAAACTTAGATGTTGCTGTTTTTTTGGTTTAGTTAGCTTCTGTTTCTTTGTTTTGACAAATTAGTAAGAATACTCGAGTGCAACACCATGATCATGGTTTATGTTGCTGCAAAAGAGTAGTTTCTAGTGTAGATTCTATGAAGTTGGGTATAAAGAGTTTGAGACTTGTGAGATGGTGATATGCTCTTTTATGCATTCGTTGAATTTTGCATTTACATGGAAAAGTAGGAATTAAAAGAACCATGTTAATCTTCTCTCTTTCTGTCTCTATCTCTGTCTGTCTTTGTGTGTGGATTATACATACACCTATTATATAGAAAGTCTAAAGTGTTCTTTATGCCGTTATTTATTAGCATTTGTGAGTAACCAGAAGATTAGGATGAATATGGCAGTGATTGATGAAATATGTATCATGGAAGTAACGACTGCAATGAAATATCTAGAACAGGATTAGGGTGAAAATGAGAATGATCACTGTGATATTTACAGTGGAAGTAAAGGCTGCAATGGTTAGGATGATTATGAGAGTGATCAATCAAATATTGAGAATGTTGGCTCTTTGCTATTTTAGGCTGATCCTTCAGTCTTTCTCTTTTCTACTGTAATATTTGCTCTTGAATTAATAAAGTTACCATTGAAAGAAAATGAAGTACCGAAGAATGAAAGTAAAGAGTGAGGCAAGTGACACACCTGGAAAAAAAAAGAAAAAAAATCGATGCACTAAAACTAGATGTTATACCCTATTGATGCATGGTTGTTAGATGGGTGAAAATTAGATCAATTGGTTAGACAAAGCTTCAACAAAATCCTGAGTAAAAGAAAAATGTTTAATGAGTAGATTAAGAACAATTTTGATACTTGGACTATAAGAACATAAGAAAAATATATACAGAGTTGTTCAAATTACATAGCTATCAAACTTATGACCCCTACAATGAGACCTTAGAAGAGATCAATCACACAAATGTTCTGAGAACCATTGTGGTTTCATGCTGGGAAGGTCTCATACAGAAGCAAATGTTCTTATTGAGGCAACTTATGAGAACATTTAGGGAAAAGAAAAAAAAAAAAAATCTATGTATGATTTTTATTCATTTGAAGAAGGCTTTGGATATGGTGCCTATGAAGTTAATTTGGCAGACATTAAATAAAAAGGCATATATAATGGTTTTATCATTGTCATACAAAACTATAAAGGGTAGTAATGATTGTGGGAACCATGTGTTGGGGATGATTTTATCATAGTCATACAAGACTATAAAGGGTAATAATGATTGTGGGAACTATGTATTGGTGAAGTTTGAGTTTCTAGTTAGAGTGCAAAGGCACTCAGGTTCCACTTTGAACTTCTTTCATTTGCATTGATTATGGGGAACATTATGGTGGATATCCAATTCATCATCTCATCAAATCTTTGTCCCAGCTATATTAGGGTAAGCTACATAAATTTGTTCCTCCATTCTGATCTATAGAGGTAGCATCCAATTATACAGCAAAATACAGTGTTTTAGTTAGATATAGCAAACAAAATCAGTGTAGGATGGGCACAGCAGATACAAGCTACTGGAGTTATATGTCATCATTGAGTGCCACTGTAATTAAGTCACCCTTTTTACTGATAGGAGAAATCAGAAGCCTTTTATATTATATATATATATATATATATAGACAACAGTTAGTCTTGCTCTATTGTATGTAGTTGAATGTTGGACAATAGAAACAAGGAGAAGCTTGAAGTACGTGTAGCTAAGATGTGCATGCTAAGATGTATGTGTGGTGTTATGAGAAAATATAATTTGGAATGCGTGCATAAGATGAAACCTATTGGTAGCTTCAATAGAACCAAAATAGAAGATAATAACAGTTAGAAATGACCAATCAAGAAAAAAAATGGTAAGGAATGTTGTTTAAGGTGGTTTTGGCCAGTATGTAGAAGACCAGAGGCAACTACTGTACGATGTACTGAAGGCTTACAAGTTACAAGGTCAAGGAACTTGGAGAAAAGTAGACTTCTTTATGTAGAGAAAACTTGGTCCAGCCCAAACCATCGCTTTCCAGATTGACTCAGACATGTTGACCTAACGTGATTGAGGTTAAGTTGTCCCTCTCTGAATAATGCCTTGACGAGAACCTCAAACTACATGCAGAAAAGAGAAAATTTATGACAGTAGAGAGAGAAGTCATAGGACTCTAATCTCTTTTACCACTTTTTTATTTTATTTGATTTTTTTTAAAAGAAATCACAGGACTCCCTTCTTGGCCTGCAGCCTTTTCCAATAGCAGAATCGAGAAACAAGTGAGTTTTTAGCCCAAAAACCGCAGTACTTAGTGGACTAGGAGACTTGGGGAGTGACTCGACTTGGACTTGTCTGATTTTTGAAGCCATGATAGCTATTCAAGCAGTTGGTGGCATAACATGCATACACACTGTATGAGGGAATCTTCAAGATAAGAGTCTCACTTTTGGATTCAAGTCTACCCAATCCACAACTGAATCTTGGAATATTACATTACATTCACATATCAGAATCCATAGCAGAATCCGTGCAGAAAAACAATCTTTTTTGCTCCCCAGTCGTCACAGTCTCTCCGATGAACAATCAATTAGATCTTCTATATGATAAATGATGAGATCATGAAGTCATAGGAAACCTGCTTCAAACAAAATAAATGCCAAACAGATATCAACACTGGAATAAATATGGGAATTAACCCAAAGGATGAATTATTATCTAGCCCAGGCCAGACCAATGCTGATCAACTCACCAAGGTTGTTGTCTACCCCAAATTGGAAAGAACTCTTAAATGTAAACCGATCTTATTTCCACATTAAACTTCCTCCCACTTGTCCTCATTACATCTTCAAAGGAGTCCCAAGAGGGGGCAAAAAAAAAAAAAAAAAAAAAAAAGAAGAAGGAAGTCCTCATTGATGTAAACCATAAAAGAAGAAACTAAATCCTAGTGAAAAAATTTCCCTACTTAGATAGTCCTAATTAGACAAATCAACCTAATGGATTTTAGTAGTGAAGGAAAGAGAAATTTGTTATTTCTTGTATACGTACTGATGCCTAGATTTTTTGCCTCTAATGTGTTTCTCGGATGGGACTCACATCCATGGTCTGCATTACCTATTAAAATCTTGGATGAAGCAAGTGAGCTAGGAGCATAGCTTTAAATAAGGTTGGGGAACAACAAGATTCATAGAGGCTACCCTATATAGATGGGATGAGTTATGATGATGGAGATGTCGTTGATATCTTGTACCTTCGGTTACAAATTAGTCTCTTGTGTGCTTTTTTGCTCGATGGTAGTGGTGATTTTGTTGGATTTTTTTTCCTATAATATCTTGAAAAAGAGCAAAAAAAATATGAAAAACATTTCAATAATATCTTTGGCTTTTAGCCAATGTTACTTTGATTGATAATGCCTGTGGATTTCTTGATCCTCATTGTGAGTAATGGTGACATTGAAATATGATGAAATCTAAAATCCCATATGCATTGACAATAATTTGAAGTTGACACAGATGTGACTGTAATCTATTGTTGGATTGAATAAAAAATAAAATGAACTTCCCACTAAACTTTGAAGACCTAAAATCAATGGTTGAGATCATCTGATTTGAATGGTAGTTAGCTCATCCCAATCCACATCAATACACTCTGTTCCTCTTGTTCTGTTATTCGTGCATCTAAGTGAGCCCCACAGGGAAGCATATGGAATTTCTATTCACCTTTTGTTAGGAGTCAATGTCATATTTTTTACTAAAATGATTTTATTTTTGCATTCTTCACCTACTGTTGGGTTCATAATTCTCAAACCTCATAACTGCCAAAAAATGAGCTTGCATGTCCTTATGTCTCAAATTGTTGGCTAAAAGACTGAACCTTTGTTCCCTCTTTTTATTTTTCATGAACTTTTAAGCCCATTTGGATCCATGTAACTCTTGTTACCTAGTTATCGAATGTATGAAAATTGTTTACATACAAAAGAGTTAAAGAGTTAAATAGAGCGTTGTTTCATTGCCATGTAAAGCTCATTACCTAGAAAATTTCTGTACTTGTTCCCTCACAGGAGTTCCTAGCTTTAAAGGGTATTTTGAGTACCAGGTTTATGCTGCATCGGTAATGCAATTTACACAAACACACACAAATGTGAATTTCCATTCATTTGGGCTTCTGCCTTCAGTATAGAATAGGGATCTGAATATGCATATGCATTGGCAATAGAATTAAATAGCCTTATCAGGTAGTCCGTAGTTTTCTCAACCTATTGCCTATTTGCTGTTGTATTTGGGTGTCTGCGACCAACTCAACTTGTAGGTCCCATCATATCAGAGTGGGTTTGTGGTCTTGTGAAATAGAATATATTTTCTTTTCTCGAAAGGTACGGGTGAATATTCATCCAAATAAAATCAACCGACAAAAGTGACTATTTTGAAAGGGAAGGGATCCTCATCCCCATTTAGTAGAATCACCCAACCATCAGCCCATTTCTGGGATTGCTGCATAGAAACATGCAACACAGCAGAAGAAAATAGCATCGCAGGATAAATGCACAAGAAGGAGACACTATAAATGCACAACAAGGAGACACTATTTGGTCTAAGGCTCTCTATGTGTGCTTCTTGTACTCGAAAGTTGAGTGAGAAAATAGTAATGATATCAATAGGGGATGCCCACAGTCTGGGCCAGCCACAATGAAACAGCCGCCGACACATAACAGTATGCTAAAACACCCAAAGCCAATTGAAAGGGTCAAATACTAACCAGATCCATGTTTAACCAACCTGCTTGAGTTCTCTCTGGTAAATCAAGGCACATTTACTTTATGCTTTTTGATAATTGGGTCCTTATACTCTCATTTGATGAGTCTTATTTTGGTAAATTAATGAAGTCGAGCCTTTTAAAGTTATTGTCTAGATTTAGACGGGTTTCACAACTGTTTGCATTCTCCTCTTTGGAAATCAATGAATAAAAAATACTAAATTTTAATTTCTATATTTATTATTATTATTATTTTGGGGTAGTGAAAACTTATGCATTATTTATATCATCGTCGAAACATTCAGCTTGGAATTAGCCTACATATTTTAAGGCTTCAATCCAATAGCATTTCCTTGAGATATGAGCTCTCTGATTTATGATTATTACCTAAAAGCCAAACAAAAGACTTTTGTTTTTCCAACCCAGATGGTATACTTTGGTTTTATGGCCTGTATACTCCAAGTAATGACAGCACCTGTTTAACTTGCATATTCTTTGCATTATTAGTGATTTCACGTTATGATGGGCATTTATGGAGAATGGTTGAATTACGAATTATGGAGACTGGCTGTGTAGAGCGGTGGTCATTTCTTTGAATTTTGCATTCACCTTAACTTCTAATACATTATCATGATTATATTTTCATCCACTCCTTACCCTATACCCTATACTTTAAGTTCAACTTTCTAACTTATCATTTACTTACAGCCTCCAATGTTCTAGCGTATCATTCACTTGTTATCTGGAACTAAATATATGTATATACATTTTTGATTGGCTTCCTGAGATAGTAACTCATCAAACATATATATTAATGAATTTCCAATGATAGTTATAAAAATGACATTTCATTTTGAGGGATCTGGAACGACTACTTCGAAGTTGCTAAGCTCCCATTCTGCAATTTCACCCTCTCTGCTCACATATATCTCTGTCCCCACATCAAGAGACGGCCATAATCTCCTCACTGGAGGGGTCCCAGGATCCTGCACCAAAATTATTTCATTAGGACTTATAACAGATAGATTGGGCTTTGATAATGGTCATAAGTGAGCACAATCCAACTGAATTTTGTGTATATCGTTGATAGGGATGAGAGCTAATACCTGGTAGAAATAGAGTGCCTGTGACATCCTTCCTACATCCAACTCCCAAGTCCTTGGATCCCCTATCCACCCTTGGCCTGGCTCGGTGGGGTATCCATAATCACCCCATGCTGGGTGGGGGATTATCTGCAATATCTCCTGTGGTTGTGGGTTGCTGTATTGATCACATATGTTGTATGGTTCCTCAGGGTACTGGGCATTACCCGGAGTGCAGTACATGTGATATGCTCCATATGGGTAATTGGCTGTGTCGGTCCGGTGAATGCGAGTCCCATTAGGAAGGGTGTGGTAAGGGGGGCATGAGTTAAGATTATCGGCCCTGCACCACGCGGTCACACTTGGGTTTATGATCATCTCGCTGTACCGGGTTACATCAGTGTTGACATCTCCATCGCAAGGCTGGCCGTTGTTCTTCCAACAGCTTCCCATGTCCATTAGATAGAACTGGCTATTAGGCCCCCCTCCTCTCATCACGTTTAGTGTGAATCTCACTTTAAAATCTGGTGACTCTGGAATCTGCAAGAAGGTACTTTTTTTGTCAGCTTAATTTAGTGATCATGTGTTAGGGAAGAACACTTGTTGTAGGCCACACTTGCATAGGCTTATGTGCGATTGGTGTGATGGAATGGAGCCCAATAATGGGTGGATAGTTCTGCAGACTTGAACCAAAGAAAGAATCAAGGATTTTAGTGTTAGGAAAGAACTTACTATCCTTGTCATTCCTCTTGTTTGGTGATGGTAGCCGCCTGAAAGCCCTATGGTTGAATCCGACCTCAAATAGAGCATCAACCATGGGTACTTTTCAGATGTCTTCAATACATGATGGAAAACCCAACTTCCTTCCCCAACCTCCTTTTTCCATGTCACGTTGTAGTAAGAGATGTTATCAAAACCTTTGCTCAAGTCGGCATCCAAGTCATATGTCCCATAGAAACTGCCCTTCATAGTGGTATTGTCTTCTTCCAAGCTTGTATACTCGTGGAATAACAGAGGTTGATTCATGCACCCTTTTCCAAAGCAGGGGAACCTAGGCTCGGGTGGAAAGGGCCCCACCTTGTGTCCATCTTTAGGGCAGAGGCCTGAGAGTGTGTCCATGTTGCCATTCTTGAGCATGACCATCCAAAAGTGCCATGGTTTTTGATCAGGCTCGTTTACTTGGCATTTGGAGGCCAGGTAAAGCTCTTTTTCTACGGCATAGAGGTCCACGTCCGTTAGGACTGAAGGGGTTCCTCCCAGGAAAGGGTCGCCCACAGACAACTTGTTGTCTTCCTCTGTGACCCTGTGCTTGATCTTGTGGCCTTCACCTGAAACAGAAGGTGTACATTGCTTTTGTGAGGGAGATGAATAGAGATGGAAATGCAGCAGTCAGATTGACAATTCCTGGGGACCCCAGGCGAGGTTCAATGAGAATCCAGACCCCAAGGCTAGCCCTATAAATCCAGTAGAGGGGCTCATCTCTGAAATCTAACCTACTTAAGGCCCACCTTTAGTTTGATCATGGGAAGAACATACATTTTTTTAATTTTAATTTTTCAATTCCTTGAGAAGGACAGCAAGTCTTCTCTCTACGGGTGGGATTGCTGTCTCTAACCAGCTGTTGCTCTTAAAATCAACGACACTCCACCATTTTCCCTTCAGTTGGGCTAGGCCCATTATAGGTTTCATCGGAGGATCTTCTCCTGTGAGTTGACTGCATGTGCCATCAGCTCTATGGGGCCCTCTTGGTCCATCTTTGATCAATGCAGCTGCTGTCACACTCTTGGCGTGATGCCCCTTTTAATGCTCATGGAACCTTTACTCACCATTGGATTGAATTTCAAAAAAATAATAATTATGGCTAATAATAGATCATTAAGCTTTAAGGCTGTTAAATCAAGGGGCTGGATGATCTGGCGGGGTTGATTTTTTTTTTATTTTTTATATGATCTTTGTCTGTATAGAGACCTTTCCATCCTTCCTACACTTGATTAGGAATGCATCTGAGTGGGTGCAACAAGCTGGTCAGCAGGATGCACAAACGCAGTCTGCTCTTAGGAGATTATTTCTCAGGTTTGATCAACTGGACAAACAAAGACTAGCACAAGAAGAACAACAATAGATGATTAGATGGTTAATCATCTTTGGTGCACAGGAGCCCCACTAGCTAGTTGAACCGTTTAGACCATGATATCACTCTCAAAGAAGTGGATTAAAGGACAAAGCAGATAAGAAACTGACCAACTGGGTAGATGTCAAAGCAATCTGCTGCTCTTGGGCTTCCCATGTTGGGAACTTCTGCTCCCGCCTCATTACAGAAATTCCAGCCTTCAATAGCTACTCTCAAACCGTCTCTAGCCATTCCAGGATCCCCCAAAGCAGAAATGTATTTCTTTCCAACCGAGCAAGGAACAGCCGAAAGAGCTAATGTAACAAAGATCAGTGAATTCAATCTATAACTATCCATTTCCATAGCTGATGTTGTAGAAGAAATGCAAATCTAGAGTTCTATAGAAGCATAACAATGGGTGTGATAGCTGAGGTGTTTTGATAGATACGAAGAAGAAAAATTGGACGAGTATGAGACTGATGTTGTGTGTATGTGGAGAAGATTAATCTCTGGCAGATATGACGGGGGATTTGAATACTGGATGAGGAAATGAGATTTTACTTTATAATTTTGCTCTATCTTATCTTTTCACTTAGTAGTTGTTAAAAGATTATCCAAACTAATGAATGAATGATGAGAGTGTAGATGTTTATGGAGCCCAATGGCCCCACCATGTAAAACTGTACATGTTTTTAAGTCATCTACCTTTTTTAATTGGATATGGTAGATTGTGATTGTGGGGTTCACTTTCCTTTATCAGACTGTGATTGTGATTTGGCCCTGTTTCTTAGGAGAACTCCTAACCAGACATTGCCGAACCAACTTTGGCTTGTTTCTTTACTAAAATTGAGAGAATTCTTATCTGGAGAATTTTGGGCCTAGTGGGATTTGTAAACGCCCCTTTGTATTTTGAGCATCTATAATTTTCACCAAAATTCAAAGGGACTGGGATTTCAAAATTTTGCAAAGGCAATTGAGATGGTTTAGGTGGCTAGGATTTTGGTATTCTTGTGGAGAAACACAACATCTGCAAACGCTAGGGACAAACCATTATATCATGTTAAAAAAAAAAAAACAGCTTCTTAAATTCTTGTAAAAAATTCTAGCAAAGAAATAGGCTCTTAAGGCGCAATTGTGTACAAGCCTTTCTCTACTAGGGTTTCCAACGGATTGGTTTCTAGGGGGGCTAGTTTTTGATGGAAAACAACTAATTTTCCTATAGAAATTGGTTACACAAATGTGCCCAAGCAAGAAAGGCTTACTCTCCTTACGAGAGTTGATAACGAATACTTTATAGGGACTGACTTGATAAAATTTAAAAGAAAAGGCATGTGTTTTATACATGGGGGATGTCAATAAGCAGTAGGCTTAACTTTTAAGTGGAGCCATCTTTTTTACTAAGAAATTAAGGTAAGCAGTAATTTAGAGCAATTAGATTTTAAAAGGTGCCAGGCCAGGCCAGACACATCGATGGATTTATATCAATGGGCTCAGACTAAAAAAATTCTAAATTGCTTAAAAGAAATCCTCATTTTATATGGGTTTGCTTGAATTTCACTTAAAATAGGAAATAAGCTTGTTTAGATCTGCCCTTGCGCAGCTGCTACTTTCCCTTAACAGATGTCTGAAACTCCACCATGGGGCTCACATGGTGATAATCCAACCCGTTCATCTTGAATCTCATTCCCTCCACTGTCGTACCCTCAAATTTCACTTCAAAAGGTTATCACAAGATGGACAATGGGATTAAGATATTTGATTAATAATATTTAACAATCAGGTTATTGGTCAAGTGCACAATCTGATGGTGGGATGGACTCCTTTTGAAGTGAAAATCCCCATAATACTTAAGCTCACATAGCTAACTGTATCCATGCCTAACTCAGTGTCACTTATTTCTTCACCAGTCAAGTAACGAGGGATTAGAGTTCAACAATAGTGGTGAGTTATGATTATTGATTATGTAGAGAACAACAGTGATGAATCCTCAGATGATGATCTTTGTAGAGAACTGGGGCTGATTATTGATTATGTTACATGTATTCCTTGATTCTGTTTTGTTGTTATATATATATATATATGGGGAGTGCTCTCTTACACTGCAGTGGATCTTAATATCAGCTGTGCACCGCGTGGACCGTTGCAGTGTGTGGGTTTTGATACAATGAGTTTTCGATCAGCAAGCCCATTTTTCGTTTCCCTCCTTATCTTAGACGCAGCGAACTTCTCCCTTGTCTCTCCTCTGTCTCTCGCCTCTCTCTCTCTCTCTCTCTCTAAGCGAAGCTCTCCTTATTCGCCTGATCTCGCTGCGCCTCTCTCCCATCGACGAATCTCTCTCTCTCTCTCTCTCTCTCTCTCTCTCTCTCTCTCTCTCTCTCTCAGTGAAGTGCTCTCTCGCTCGAGCTCTCTCTGTGCGAAACTCTCTCTCGCTCGCCTCTCTCCCATCTCGCTGCGCTCCCTCGCTCTCTGCGAGACTCTCTCTTGCTCGCCCCTCTCTCACTGCGAAACTCTCTCTCGCTCGCGAAACTCTCTCTCGCTCGCCTCTCTCCCATCTCGCTGCGCTTCCTCTCTCTCTCTCTGCAAAACAGGTGACTCGCTCGCCTCTCTCTCTCTCGCTCGCCTCTCTCCCATCTCGCTGCGCTCCCTCTCGCTCCTCCTCTCTACTGCTGCGCGCTCTCTCTCCCCCTCTCTGCTGCTGTGATCTCAAAGTGGAATTTCTCGCTGCTGCGCTCCCTCCCTCTTTCTCTCCCCCTCTCTGCTGCTGCGATCTCTCTCTCCCTCTCTGCCACAACCCTGATCCTTCACAGCAGTATGTTTCTCCCTAGCGATCAGGGCGAAATGTGCCCTGCCTTCGGATCAAATATGTGCCCTCACAAAACCTAAGATCCTCTCTCCTGGTTCTCTTTGATCTGCACAGCATCAGCCCACCAAAATTTGAGATCTGAATCAGACCTCTAATCTGCACTGACTCTGAGTCCCTGCGAAGCCTCCCTTCATTTCTTTCGTCCTTCTTTTGGCGATGCGAAAATTCAATCTTGGAACCAAATCGGAATTTGGATCCAAGACAAAGGGTCTAGAATTACATGACCAAGGGTGCGATGTCTTCTTCATCCAAGAGTGCAGTGGACGAGAGTTCTGCTGCGAGCCTGGGCTTGAGACGCGCAATGTACTTGCCCTCAAGCTCAATCCATCACCATAGACAGAGCCATTTATCACTTGCAAGTTAAGAGTTATATCCTCTATGATTTAGTAAAATGCAGTGAACATGAATGCAAAGTACTGATTGGTGGAGCCAAATGATCCTGTTGAATTCAATGTAGAAAGTGTTAATGTTGTGGAGGTTACTGTACAATTTCATGATTCTAGAGGTTCAAAAAACCCAGAAGAGTGGAAAGTGTGTTTCATTAAATGATTGAAGATGAGTGAAGAGGTTGATGTATTCTAAGAGAGAGAGGGGTTGATGTATTAGTGGGCTTGCAATTAATGTATTAAGATTTATAATTGTTGATTTAGTGGGCCTGTAATTGAGCTATTCAGATTTGGCTGTAATTTTGTTCAGTTGATGAATCCCTGTCCAGAGTGCAGGTGAACCATTTCAGTTCTGAATTTTTGATAATTTTAATAATTTGCTCTTTGAGATATCAAGTTGGCTGCGGATAGTACCCTATCATCAGTTGAGTGTGAGTTGTATTCAACTGTAGTTGTCATTGCCAGTCATTGCCAGCATGCTAATTACAGTTCATTTACACTCCAATGTTGTCATTGCAGTAGAGCTTAGGGAATCTGAAATGTTGCATTTCATTTTATATCTTATGGTTCACTTACAGATTAAGGCATACACTACTGGATTTTACAAGCAGCAGTATTTACAGGGTAGATCAATATCAAGTAGAGGTAGGCAATTTTAGTTTCATAATAGTTTAAAATTTACAAGATCCAAAGTCCTGAGTCCCTTCCAGAGGGATTCTTTTCACCTTGCAACCGTGAAAATTCTCATATTCAGAAATGAAAATCTTGATCTTAAATCCACCCACACCTGTGAACAATCTGTAATCCATAAACATTGCACCTGTAATTCATAACAATTACTAACTGGTCTGCATATATTCATTGAACTGAAATCTCCACAAAAATGTTTACAGTCACCGTCTTCTCAAGACTTATTACACACATCAACTGAATCAACAACACTTGCATGAAACAACAGAATCAACAAATACAATGGCTAAATACATCAATTGAATTAATGCCACCATCACAATCAATCCCACTCCTACAAGGTTTTTGATGAGAACTCTAAAGTTCTTCACTTGGGATTGCCTTCACAGAGCACTCAGGATTGCCTTC
This sequence comes from Persea americana, assembly GCA_029852735.1. Lineage (NCBI taxonomy): Eukaryota > Viridiplantae > Streptophyta > Magnoliopsida > Laurales > Lauraceae > Persea > Persea americana. The sequence continues at coordinate 15,076,247 of CM056814.1, forward strand.
ACACAGCATTATCCAGTTAGTCCATTGGGAACCAAGGAGAGGCAATCAGATGCTGTGAAGCTGGAGATCGCGTTTAAGATACCACTTCCTTGTTCAGATGTATGTTGTTGCAGATATATTCAGGCTTCCCATGCTGTTTTCTTTTTCCTGCAAAATATGGAGACCCTGTTTGCAAATTAATTAGTTAGATGATTTTAAATGGATGATGTCAAGTAATTTCTTGAAATGAATTTTCTAGAGCTAGGTAGCTAGTTATTAATTCAAAATAAACTTTCTGCTTTATACAAAAAAATAAAATAAAGCCCTCCCCTCCCCAGCAGACTGAATATGCAGAAAACAAAACCAGAGAGCACGTTCTACTGCAAATATGCAGGTGGCAAAAAAAAAAAAAAAAAAACCAAACGTTGTGCCATTTGCTAACGGATACAGGTGACAGAATCCAACATACATATATAGTAAAAGAGGGACGAACTGGTTTGGGCGAAACATGGAGTTTGTTCTCATTTTGGGCGAGCCCTTGTCAGATTTGTTGGGGGGCGGGGGGGGGGGGGGGGGGGGCGGGGAGGGGTGAACTGGTTTGGGCAAAATAGGGGAGTGGGTTCTCGTTTTGGGTGAGCCCTGGTCAGATGGATGGATGGAGGGAGGGGGCACTGAGTTTGGGCGAGACGGGGTAGGCAAACATGGGTTTTGGGCGAGCCACTTTGAGATCGAAGCAGCAAAGAGGGGGAGACTGAGATAGCAGTAGCAGAGAGGGAGAGAGAGATCGCAGCAGTAGAGAGGGAGAGAGAGAGAGGGGAGCGCAGCAGCAAGAAATACCACTTTGAGATCGCAGCAGCAAAGAGGGGGAGAGAGAGAGGGAGCGCAGCGAGATGGGAGAGAGGCGAGCGAGTCACTTGTTTCGCAGAGAGAGGAAGCGCATCGAGATGGGAGAGAGGCGAGCGAGAGAGAGTTTCGCAGTGAGAGAGAGGCGAGCGAGAGAGAGGGAGCGCAGCGAGATGGGAGAGAGGCGAGTGAGAGAGAGAGTTTCGCACAGAGAGAGCTCGAGCGAGAGAGAGAGAGAGAGAGAGAGAGAGAGAGAGAGAGAGAGAGAGAGAGAGAGAGAGAGAGAGAGAGAGAGAGAGAGAGGCGAGGGAGATTCGTCGATGGGAGAGAGGCACAGCGAGATTAGGCGAAGAAGGAGAGCTTCGCTAAGAGAGAGAGAGAGGCAAGAGACAAAGAGGCGAGAGACAGAGGAGAGACAAGGGAGAAGTTCGCTAAGTCCAAGATAAGGAGGGAAACGAAAAATGGGCGGGCTGATCGAAAACTCATTGTATCAAAATCCGCACACTGCAACGGTCCACACGGTCCACAGCTGATGGTAAGATCCACTGCAGTGTAGGAGAGCACTCCCCTATATATATATATCTCTTGGTGAATAGGGTCATGTACGTGTGACTCCAATGGAGATATGGATTGGTCAAGTGTCAAAACGCGACAAGCCCAATATTTTCATGTCAATCGTCACGATTCAGAAGATAAGGGAGCATATCTGTAATAATGAATCAGAAAGATCTTTTATGGGCCCTAATTTGAATGGACCTCACCCTAAAAGTTTGCTAATCTGACTATGTTAACCTTATAATGTTTTGTCGTCAGATGGACGAATAATGAACGACGTACTTGGCAGCCCAAATTCAATTGCGCACTAAGGAAACTCTCCATTTACAATGGGACCCATCATACAGTTAATTTTAAATTTTGTGTTAGACTTATTGGGCCACTTTTGCCTATATGGGTGGGCCCAGTTGAACAGCCAAGTAAGAGTCTTTTGGTGATATAAGAAAGTTGCTAATCTTAGGTTTCATTGGAGGTTGTGGTTTCAAATTCGCCCTCTCTCTAGGGTCACTTGCCTAGGCTAAAGCCTCTATTACCCTGTGCGTTGGGGAGGCAGGAACTTCACGTGTTCTAGGAAATAGTCAGTTCTCAAAGAGACCGAACACCTTCGTCATTTAAAAAAAATTACATATGAGAGTTTCTAAAAGTACCTTACATAGCTTGGACTCTGTGATAATGGGAAGAGAGTAGGGCTCCACATGGGCGGTTCGGATCGGTTTAACACTAAAACCAATAACCAAACCGAAAATGTCGGTTTTTTAATTAACCGACCTGATCTGACAGATGGAGAGGACTTAAACCGAACCGGTTCGGTCAGTTAAACCCTTTTTTTTTAATCAGACATTGCAAATTTCAAAATGATGAGTCCACATCCTCTGCATTTATTCCAATGTTTAATGCAAACATAAAAATCCAACAATCCAGTGATTCACTTATGATGGAAGTTGTTTCCAGTACTATCTATGCATCAATCTCTCATAATGGAAGTTGCTCCAGTACTATCTATGCATCAATCTCTCATAATGGAAGTTGCTTCCCGTACTATCTATGCATCAATCTCTTATAATGGTTGTCCACTTCAAGAGACCCACTTATGATGTTACTACCCATCTAATCAGAACCATCCATTGAAGTTTCCTCACCGACCCATTGAGTTATCTTAGTCTAATCAGTGCATCAAATCCCTTTCAAAGCATAATCAATCCACAGTGGGATGCACAAAAATTTATATGCAGTGGACTCACATAAGCAAAAAAGCAATACTTAAGTTAATATACACGGACGGTTCGGTTTAAACGGTTTTTATTATATCCAAACCGTCAATCGAATCAATGTAAGCGGTTTTTATAATTTCCAAACCGATAACCGAACCGATCAACTATAAACCAATCTGATCCGCCTGGTTCGGTCTGTTCGGTCCGATTTTGTGGTGATACCGGATTTTTTTTGCAGCCCTAAAAGAGAATTTGAAAAGGCTATAAATGGGGTTTTACTCATCAAAGATTGTTTTCTGCCGTCTCAATGTGCAGCCTACGCTTAACCTAACAAACATTCGAGACATTTTCCATGCATTGACCTCTCACTATCGTTTATAGTCAAGCCCTTTGGATAAAGTACTGCATAGATTTATATTATTTGAGTACTGAAGTGTCTAGCCATAAATTGAAATAGTACACCGGCTTCAGTGATGCACCCCCGTTCTTTCAAAGACAAAAAGTACTAATTCTCTGAACCAACGAACTAATGAATAACACAAAAATAAGCAATGATCGTGGTTACCATTGATAAGTCTTTAGAAATGCATATTTTAATATACATTTTAGACTATTTTAAGGACTTATTACCCCACAGGAGTTTCATTTAAGGAAAAATAATATTTTTATGCATTTTGGGTTGATTGTAGTACATTCATGCATAATTTGCTCAAAAATTTTACTTTTTGCATAAAATCATGAAGTCTACCATTTTTTGAACCCTATTTTTGGAAAGTTTTTCCAAATTTTTTTTTCTCATGAAATAAATCAGTTCTCCATCATCATTAGTTAATTCAAGTAAAATCATGCATAATGATGTGCATTTTTATTTATGGGCCCACTATCATGCATTTGTGATTTTCATGCAAAATTATTATTTTAAAAAAGAGTTTACTCTTTGCTTGTAGATCATTGGACAGATGGGTCCCAAGAGACATTTTTGCAAGGAAGAAAGAAAGAAAAAAAGAAGAGAGGAAGAACTTCTAGAAATTGTGAAAAATGACTTTGTGGGTTCCACGCACATGTGGGACACCCAAGAGGGCCCACCTTCTTTGGAAGTTTTTTTACTTAAATTATCTTCAAAGATAATTCAAAGAAAAATCAAGGAAGTTGCTAGGAAATTGCATGGAAGAAGAAAAAGGAAGGTCACATGGAAGATTTGTTTTGTGCATGTACAAAGAATGCCCAAATTGGAAAGTCTCCCTCTTGTATGGGACATCGACCATAGCATGCCTCTTTTGCTCACTCATTTCAAAGGATTTTATATCCTATATATCTCCAAGTGCTAAAAAAGGAAAGGAAATATAGTAAGAGAGGAAAGGAGATATGGAAAGAGAAGAAATAGAAGAATATTTCTAAGAAGAGAAGGTGCTAGCAAGAAAGTATGATCTAAAGAGGAGAAATAGGGCTTGCAAAATCCTATGGGAAGCACGCCTTGGACATCCATTACCTCTCATGAAAGAAAAGACCCCCTCTTCTAGGGAGTCTCCTCCACTTCCCTTCATATTTCTCTCCTATCCATAGTTTCTCTCTCTCCAAGAAGGTTCCCCAACTTGAAGTTCAACTAGAAGAGGTTCTTTCATCCTAGATGTAAATTTCTTCCCTTGTTTAATTCTTTATCTTTTATGTTAGGAACTTTACATTCTAATAAAAGTGAGATTATTATTTTTTATTATCTTCTTCTTCTTATTCTTGTAATGGCAGATGCTTGTCCTTTTGTTTTTGCCCTTGTTGTTCTCGGATTGACAACCCAAAGAGCCTAAAAACAATATTCAAGAAAACTTTAATCTAGTTTAAGAGAAGAGTTAAAAAATATATATATATACACTTCCATACTTTTATTTTATTGCAATTTCCACACATGTAAATTTATGCACAAACCACACATTAAATTTTATGTAATCCATATATTATATATATATAAATATATATATATATATTAAAGCAAACGGGAAGGGGGGTGGGTGGGGGTTGAGCTTTGGAGGGTGCTATATCATCACCCATATGAGTTCTCCTTTCAGAAAAATACTTATTAAACAAACAGAGCTTTGGGTTTAATGTGGGCCACTACACCTCCCAAATCTCCTCCCTAAACCTCTCCATTTAAATTAAGATTATGGTTTTATAAACCTACATTTCTATAATCGTTCTCATTTCCCTTAAAATCTCTCTTTTCCTAACTTTTCTATTTTATCCTTTTATCTTGATCCTCAAATTATTCTCTAATTTTAACCCATCCTAAAATCTATCTAACCAATCCTCTTATCCATGTGATTAAGATCCACAAGGTGGGCCCCACATAATTATTGGTATGCAATTGCTTTTAGTTTCGATGCTTTTTGGTTTCTAATTAGCTACATGGCTTGTACTACAGGCCCCACATCTGAAATTGTTACTTCACAAAGGTATGAAGCCTAATTGTAGTGGCCCACCATATGCCATTAATCACATAAAAACTCATAACCCAATAGTATGTATGAAGCCCTGAGATTTTTATCGATGGAAATCTTATAAGAAATTCCCAAGCACCACATGAGAGATTTTACTTCACAAAGGCTTGAAGTATACTTTAAGTAGCCAACCACATGCCATTGATCCATAGAAGTTAACCTTGATTCAAGGAGGACCAAGGGAGTTGGATGATCAATCGGGAAACAAATTGTCACGTCCCCCGAACCCAATTAGAAAATAAACCGGATTTGGAGAGTGAAATTTAGTGCTAATTAAAATTTTGCCCTTTTAGGCCCAAGGATCGTAAGTCCACTGTGAGGATATTGTATTTCAAACCTTAAGAATATAACCCTTTGTAGAATCATATAATTCAAGGCATAGTAAATTTCAAAACAATGAATAACAATTCTCATTTATTAATTTAAAGTTGCAAAAGAACAATTAAAGCTATTCAAAGAGTTAAATTAATTACAATGGCCAACCCATTAACCAAGGCCATTTAACATAATGAAGTCAATGGAATAGAGGTTCGACGAGGTAACAATAAATGAATAAATCAAAATCTAATAAAGTCTTGTGAGGCTCTCTAGTGCCAGGTATGATGACGTTACTCTACGTCATCGGCGCGCCACTCTCGCTCCTCCTCTGCTAGTTGGAGATTCTCTGGGATCTCCTCACCTGCCGGCTCCTCATAGTAGTACTCACATGGGGTGTCTGCATACCAAGGAAAGGAGTTAACAACATGTTGAACAATAGATAAGTAATGTACAATAAAACATAACATGCATCAAGTGTAAGAGTAAAGACGAGTACCAGATCATAAGGATACAAAGAAACAATACTAGGCATACTGCATGAGTAATAATCATCAGAATCATCAATAGGAATCTAATATCATCTAAAAATCACCACTATCCAAACCATGAAAATGTTACCAAAGTTCGGCTCCGGGGAATTCAAGCTCCCGGTCATGGGAATAGTAGCACGGTCCAAGCCCGCTCCCAACTATTCAACGCCATGGACGCTGTCCAAAGCCGGCTGCCAACCCCGATGTCCGAATAACCGGCCCATCAATAAAACCCCCAAATTGCAGTTGGCCATGACATGCAAATAGTAATAACGTGGTGCTGACACGAGAGAATACCAAGACGAGCAAGTCTGACTAGTTTAACAAATGAGACATGATTATAGGGATTATCTCTTTTAAAGCAATACAAGACAAGTCAAGCACACAAATTAATCTCTTATAACTAGCCAATCATGTTTATCAATACTTGACACATGATCCTATGGTACACTCTAAGTTAGGTCCAAGTCCTAATCTATAAGGATTTAAGTTTCATAACTCATTAAGTGTATTATGCCAAGAGAGTGTACAAGGAATAATAACAATTAATACAGTTAACAAGTCAAGGGAGATGTTACAATCCAAATCTAGGCAAGTGGTGTCATTCATGTATTCAACATGTCCTAACGGAGTACGTGTCGAATCGGATCAACGATGCTTCTAAAAATTCCCTTGGTGTACAATCATGTCAGGCATCTGTTGATTTAATTCCATACGCATTTGGTTACTCCATATTTTAGCACACGAATACCCAGACACCCATCAAAGCATACCAAGCCACGTGCTTTGATTTCCAATTCCATTAATGGTCACATGAAGTGGGTTAAGGGTTTCCAACATCTAAGTCCCCAACCCTAGGTTAACAGTCTTGTTTCCAACAGAACATAGTCTGAATTATTAATCTCCAACATTACCTATCTTCTCGATCTCTGATCATCGCGAAACATGTACCATTGGATTCTACATTCCATGAGCTTTCCAACGGTATATGGATCGTGAAAATCCGATGAACGGTTCAAAAGTTATGGCCTTAGAAACATGCCCAAACATCAGTCAAATTCCGAGAGCTTGAACTCTTGGAGGGAGAGTTCAAACTCTCGCTCTCCAGGTCAACACACCAGCAGCATTGAACGTTCAAACGTCTGAGAGGGACGTTCGAACGTTCAATGTTTGGACTATCCATGTTTGGAAGTTCTAGAGTTCGAATGTTCAAAATGAACGTTTGAACGTTCAAGCCTCTAAGCCAATCACCCGAAGACCCAAACGTTCGAACGCTTGGAAGGCTCGTTCGAACTCTTAATCAGTCAAAGTCATTCTCCCGAGCATGCCAACGTTCGAACGTTCAGGAGGAACGTTTGAACGTTCATCGTCAGCCAACCATCCGCAGTTCCCAACGTTTGAACGTTCAGGGGAACGTTCGAACGCAGAAACCCATTTTTCTGACGATCTTCCCTTCCGAATCATCCCCAATTCATTCCAAACCATTCCAAACCCTTCCAATGGTTATACCTGCACGAAATTGAGCCACCATGCTCTCCCAACAAGCCATTATCCACCATCATCATATTCATTCAAGCTTATTCAACTCAAATTAACCAAACCATATCCAAACCTAATCTAGCGTGTTCTTTTTCTACAAATCAAGATACAAAAGCTTGGCATTTGGGTATTCTATAATCTAATCAACATCAATCAATAAAACCAAGCATTCATGTTATATTGTAATTTGCAGATCTACTTGCCTTAACCAAGAAGATGGTAGAAATTGGGGAAAATTGAGGAGAAGCTCTAATAACACGAAAACCACGATCTAACCCAACCAAACGCAACCTAAATCGCAGAGAATAGGAAAGGAAAGGAAAAAGATCAAGAACAACCTAAATCTAACCAAGAGAGAAGATGATTGAAAGATGAGGGTGAGAGAAATCTTACCAAACTGGAATAAATGGAAAGAGGAGATTGCGAGGAAGAAGATGTGCGGTTCGGATCTTCGAGATGGTCTCTCCTAAGAATTCTTGGCTTGAGAAGATGAAGAGGAAGAAGAAGAGGGCTGCTGTAGCTCTTTCGTTGTAGAGATTTGTAATGAAATTAGGGCTAATCCCTGTTTAAGAGAAGAAGGGACGAAAAAGGATAAGTTTGCCCTTAAGTGGGCCCGGTGAAGAAATGTGCCACTTAAAGGGTTTCTGATTTTCGGATCGTGACGAGCCAAGAAACAAAAATGATTGGGGCGACGAGACCTTTCCAACGAACCCAAAATCATGGAGATTGAAATTTTTCGGAAAAACACTCAATTTTTCCCTAAATTGCAAACTACCCCCCTGCTATGATAAAATGAACTCGGAATCGCACGAAACTTCGCAAACACTATTTTAATGCTAAAATAAACTCGTTCATGATCTAAACCCTCCTAATTATCTAACAATACATTAATTATAATAAATACAAAATAAACGGGTCAATGGGTCAACTATTGGGCCCACTAACCTAGTAAGGTCGCGGACCTTACACAAATAGGTCAAAAAAGAAAATAATATGTATTTGCGAATGCATATTATTGATCATGCTAATTTCTTTTTTTAGGCATCGTTGGGCTTTATAATAAAAGAAATGCACTCATTCAGACTGAATTTAGGAAGGAGTTAGAGTTTATATGACTAAAGAACTCAATTTAGGGAAACAAATGCACTCCTTCATACTGAATTTATAATGATTTTAAGAGGATGGTCATCCTTCTATATTTCTTTGAGGGTTTAGTAGGCTTCGTGAATGGCTTGGATGGTCTTATATAGGGATGGTAAAAAAGTGGGCCAGAATTGGGTCATACTAATTTTATACCCTCCTCATTTGACATCCTAAACCTATCCTACTTTATAGTGGGTCTCATGTCATTAATTTCAAACCTGCTCCATGACCTTCCATTGAACGCCATGGCCACACACACTTGCACAATATGAAATGGACTGGGTTTGATTTGGTGGTAAACTCATTGCATAAAACGCCACATTACAGAAATAAAATATTAAATATATATCATGTTATATATAATAAATATAAATTATTTATTTATTTCTGTAAAATATATTCTTTTCCAAGAATACCTCATAAAAGAATCACATATTTCATTATATTTTTTGAGCTCGGGCATCATACCTGTCCATTTAATTTTGTAAGCTACAGCTTGTGGGGCCCACCCTTGGTCCATCCAAATGAACCAAACACACAACCCCCCTAAATTAAACATGTCCATTAGCTTTTGGTTAGATCTGGATTTACTGGACCGTTGGAATGACTGTATATCGATCCGAATGGACTATTGATTATTAAACTTGTGCGGCCAGATGGAGATGGTAGAAACCACGGTTGAGACTATTTTCTTACAAAGAGAAGTGTCCTATGGAGTCCTTGAAATCTCCCCATCCCCACCCCTATGTGGGCCCCACCACACACTTGAGCTTACCTTATCTTACGTTTTAACTTAGGAGAGCTGTCCCATATAAACACGCATTCATACTTGTGTAATGGTCAATGCCTTCAAATTCAAGGGGTCGTCATGTTATATAAGTTTACTTCATTTTATATTTATTTTCATTACATGTTAGAAGATTCTAATATTCAAAGATAATAAATTTCTTTAGTTTAGATTTATTTTATCTTAATAATATTTTAAAAGAATTCTTAAATTTTAATGTATTTTCATTCTAAGCCTGGGCGTTTGTTGCTAATTTAATTTATTGCAAACCATACATTTAAATTCTTGCAATTTTTCTTTTTCTTTAATATTCATGTTGATTCTATGTTTATTTTATGCATAGTTTATAATTGGAAGTAGTGATCATTGCATGCATTGCATATGGTGGAATTTCTTGCATGTTTAAGTGGCTGGAAATTGAAGCTTTCAGATCTATAAGAAAGAAAAAAGAGGATTTTAACAAAAAAAAGAACTTTATGTGGCTAGTGTACCAAACATGGAACTTTAGCCAAACTCACACCAAACAGGGAATCCGTACAGAAAAAATCAACTTTCTTTTTTTACCCCTTTTATTTGTGGTCGCGATCGACCTTCATTTTATGTGTTAAGGGTCGACGACGACCTTTGCTATAGCATGGGAGGGTCGCCGTTGACACTGAGCAAGCATGAATTCCTCATCTTCTTTCTTTTTCCACTCTTCCCCGAAACCCTATTCTCCATATCAGCTTTAATTTCATCCACCTTGGCATCCTTCGACAATTTAAATCGCCTCAGAAACTTTCCCTGATCCTCTCCATATGATGCCATTTGTCATTCTTCTCTTTGCTTATCTGCAGAACCTTCCCCTCTTCAAACTCCACCTTAACCTCCTATTTCTTTAGACTCGTAAGATTAGCTTTGAAGACCTGTGCTTTTGGGGTCTCCTTCCAATTGATCCTTGCATTTGTCAGTGCCCAAGTATCGCTATTTGCAAGAAAAGTACCGTTGAATGGAAATCCTAGAAAGGGGTTGTATGTCTTGAGAGAAAAGGGATCGAAGATGTGGGTTCGTAGGTTGAATAAGCTAGGAATGAGAGACATAGGTGCTTGTTGATTGCTGGCTAAGAGATGGGAAGAAATGAACTGATTGGAAATGAAGTTGTTAGAATGCAAGAATGTGAGAGAAATGGATTGGATCGAGCTTGTCTTTGAGTATATGATGGAATTGATAGAGGGAGAGGGATATGGGGAAGCTGCTATGGACTTCCTCTCTTCCCCATTCTCCATAGGTGGATGAAATTAAAGCTGCTATGGACTTCTCCATCATTGGATTGAGTTTGGGGAAGAGAGGAAGAATGAAGAAGATGATGAGTTTATGCTCGTTCATGGTCGCGGGTGACCCTTAACACAAGAAATGAAGGTTGATAGCGACCACAGAAAATGGTAAAATGTCGGTTTTTCCGTACGGATTTCCTGCTTGGTGTGAGTTTGACTAAAGTTCCCTATTTGGTACACTGGCCACATAAAGTTATTTTTTTGGTAAAACCCGCAAGAGAGAAAAAATGTCAGTTTTGATGAACCTATGTTGGACATCCAAACAGTTCACATATGACATATTCTGAAACATGAAATCAATGGATAAAAGGTCCAATAAATTGTGATTAATTGAAAATAAAGTTTGGTACATATTTAAAGATAAAAAAGCATGATTTGGATGGCAGATTTCGGACAAGAACAATGCTGGAAAAACAATCCCTAATACCAAACAACCCACTTTCTGCACAGTTTCAGCAAAATTGCAGAAAGAGTTTTTTGCAAAAAGTTTGAAGTGGGTAAACCAGCCAAATCATAATAATGTTTTGTGAAACTTGGAGAAATTGAAGTTTATAATCTCCCAAAATTCTAGATCAAAAAGATTTTGGCAGGTTGGTGAACCAGTGGCTTGAACATGGCATGTTAGCCCACCCATGTGCAGAATTTATGCACAATTTCAGTTTTTAGGCCACGTTTATGCATTCATATTTCGCTCATTTTAAATCATTTTTTACTTCCATTTTTTTATTTGATTCATGCATCATTATTGTTCAAAATTCAGCTATTAAACTCAATTTTAGGCTGCTTTAGATTAGAAAAACCATGCATAAAAACAGCTCAACATACTAGTTTTTCATATTTATAATTTTTTCAGCATCTCATGGCATACATTGCATTACTAACTTTATTAAGTTTCTAACTTTAGGATTAGTTTCTTAATTTGTGTTTTGACTATTTTAGATAATTTTTAGAATCAAAAGATCTTTCTAAGATTTTTTTTACGTGAAGACTTTAAAAATTAGAAAGTTCTTTAGAACTTGAAAAGTGGACTTAGTACGGTTTCTAAATTTTCTAATTTACTAACTTTAGTGCTTTCTAAATTGGGTGAGATTTGAAAATCTTTACTTTTGGAAAGTCTTTAACTTTAGGAAGTCTACTTAATCAATTTACTAACTAATTGGGGAAAGTAATTAACATAGCATAGTTACTAACTTAACCTAGGTTCTAACTAAGATAGTTACTTATTTTTTCTTTCTTAATTTAAACACTTTCTAAATGGAAGTTGATTTGCAAATCATAATTTTTGGAAAGTATTTAATTTGAGAAAGACAACTAACTTGACTTGGGAAAATATATCTAATTGAATTGTTTAATCTAGTTTATAATTCTGATCTAAGAATTTAATTTAGGAAAGTTTTTAACTTAGGCAATTTTTTTAGAAAATTGCTTGTTTGCTTTTATTTTGATTGATTTGATTTGTTACTAATTTTAGTTGAACATGTTTTGATTGATTTGGTTTCTAACTTAGGTTTATTTTGTTTCTAACTTAGCTTCTTAGTTTTATATTTGGTAAGTTTCTAATTTGACATTCTAATCTGTGTGTTCTTTTGCAGCAACTTGTGATTCATTTTAGATTCGGCTTTTAGATTTATGAATTCTTATTTTTGAAAATGTATTTAATTTCAATTTAAAGTATGAATGATGATTGTATTTTTCTTAGTTTTTAGGCTAAATCTAGATCTCTATTAGGGCAGGTAACAAGTTGAAGAATCCTGAATCGACCCGGTCTTACCAGTTTTTACAACAATCGAAGCTCTGCACTTGAAGCCGCGATCAACCACCTCCCTCAATCCTAGAATCAATCTCTCCTATTAAGCACCTTAATCATGGCCACACCAAGATCTCTTCTCATGCTCCCATGTCTGATGATCTCATGGTGTCTCTTGTCCCCGCAAGCACGTTCGCTTGATAAGCCCAACATCTCAACATACAACTCGCTCTCAACCTACTATGCTACCTCATCCAAGAAAACCATGAACATAATCGATAATTGTTGGCGCCTTGATCCCAATTGGGCGTCGAACCGACAGGCATTGGCTAACTGCGCTGTAGGCTTCGGCAAGGAGGCTTTGGGAGGGAAGAATGGTGCAATCTACATTGTGACCGACTCATCTGATGACCCAATCAATCCCAAGCCAGGAACTCTCCGCTATGGCGTCATCCAAATAGAACCTATGTGGATCATTTTTAAGAAGAGCATGATGATTACACTCAAGAATGAGCTCATTGTCAACAGTTTCAAGACCATAGACGGGCGGGGCGCGAAAGTGGAGATCGCATATGGGCCATGCATCACAGTGCAAGGTGTTAGCCATGTAATAATCCATGGTCTCAGTATTCATGACTGCAAGCCGGGGAAGCCTGGCCTAGTCAGGAGCACTCCAACACACTTGGGACATCGAAGAGGGAGTGATGGTGATGCCATAAGCATTTTTGCTGCCTCCTACATCTGGGTCGACCATTGCTCGCTCTCGCACTCTTTTGACGGTTTGATCGATGTCATCCATGCATCCACTGCCATCACCATCTCTAACAGTTACTTCTCTAACCATGACAAAGTGAGTATGCTTACATATCAGCTTATTATCAATCCCTTACTAATAATATGCACTTAAAGAATAGTAATAAAGCAAGGTCATTTGATCATAATGTGTATTGACCAAGGAGAATTGGGCTAGGAAATGAACCGCGAACTTGATAGTTGTGAACCTGATTGTGAAGGCCACCTCTGGTCATGCTGATCTAGGGCCGGCTCTAGCATAAGGCGAATAAAGCCTTTGCTTTAGGCCCCAAAAAATAAGGAAAAAAAAAAAGAAAAAAAAAAGCCCCATAATTGCAGCTGGCATCTGTTGAAATTCCAAAAAAATCAAACTTGTCAATTGCCATCCTTTTTTTTTTATCCCCAAAATATAAGACCCCATAATAACTCTCTCTTAAGAAGATACAACTAAGATTTTTATAGGGCCTTACAGTGTCATTTATGACCCATTATAGTTCCAAATATGCCCCTTATATTACTATTGCTAGGAGTCTAATTGATTTTAGCATACCATTATATTTTTAGCAATACTTGTGCATCAAATCTCAACCATACATTCAGTCATGAATTTGCTTTACAAACATTTCTCATTATTTTTGTGTATCATATTTCAATAGGGGCCCATTCAGATTTGATACATGATGTAGTTCTAATAGATCCATAGCTTGGGATTTCAGCCCTAATAATAGATTTTAAAATTTAAGATAAATAATGGCCCCCTGCCGAAATTTATTCACTTGCCCACAGTGCATATGAACACCGTGCATCTAGAACATCCAATATGTGGGTCACAACTCTAAAGTCCATCTTGGATGGTTCTGACTCATGGTGCGTATGCGCACAGGGCGGAGGTGAAAATGCCTAAAGCCCCACCAGTGGCAGATTCAAGTTTTTTTTTTTTTTTTGGTGGGGGCGAGGCGGGGTGGGTTTGGAGTCAAATAGGTAGTTGGATTTTGTGACCCAAGATTTCCATTAGACTTTTGGGGATGGGTCCAAAGTTTTTATGTGAGTTTTGGAGGTGGACTTAAAATGGATTAGCAAAACTTGTATATAAAAACTCAATTAGTGATTTTGCATCACAAAAAAGCAAGAAACATAAATTTTAAATAAAATATTTATAATTATATTAAAACATAGAAAATGATATATTTAGGATTGTTGCTTTAGGCCTCAAATTGTCTCGAGCCGGCCCTGTGCTAATCAATTGGGAAGGGTGGAACTGAAGGATCTTAATATAAAGTAGGGGTATAGCCCACATTGGCACAATATAATAATCATAACCATTTTGCCCAAGGGCTTCAATATCTAATAAGTTTATACTAGCGCGTTATATATAAAATGCTCAACTTTAGCCCTTGCCCTACTTCTCAAGGTGTGGGCTTCTTCTTCCCACCAAGAGATTTTCAAGTCGAAGCGCCTTTTGTAAATTTTTTCCTCTCTTATGGTATGTCTTGAAACTGCATCATTAAAACTAATAATTGAGGTATGATTGGAGGCTTTTTTTTTTTTCTTTTTCTTTTTTGGTTGAGTCTTAATGGTTTTTAATGGCATATTGCAGGTGATGTTGTTTGGGCACAAGGATAGTTTTACTGCGGACAAGGTCATGAAAGTTACAGTGCTATTAAACCATTTCGGCCTGGGATGTGTGGAGAGGATGCCGAGGTGAAATTGCTGGCTTTCTTCCAATTTTCCTTCTTGCTATGTAACTTGAATGCGTGCATTGTGTTTGCAATGATTATTGAAGAAATGCGCATGCAGAGTAAGGCATGGGTATGCGCACGTAGCAAACAATAGATATGATGAATGGAAGAAGTATGCAATTGGAGGAAGTGCTAATCCTACCATCTTAAGTGAAGGCAACTACTTCCTTGCTCCTGATAATATGGCCTCCAAAGAGGTAAATCTTCTCACTCTTCTTTAACATCATCACCATCAACTCTAATTCCAATATATCATTCAAGCATGCTTAGTTATACTCGGGTCCAGCTGTCTCCTAGAAGCAAATACTTGGTTCCACCCCTGGTTATCACCCTGAAGCCCTAGTAGACTCACTCCAGTGCATCTAGTAAGGCTTCTTAAAGTAGGTAGACATTGGCTCATACTGTTACAAATTGTGTGGCCCATCATGCAATTGGGCCCCATGTCAGATAAAGCATTGGGCTTAAGCCAAAGACTTAGTCACCTAATCAAAGTCTAAAAAACGTGTCCCTTGAGAGAGTTTGGAATGAGGCCCAAGGTGGTTAAGAATACAAATCCCTGTAGGCAACGTGGAGTATTAGGCAAAGTGGTTGACTATAAGGGTGTCACGGCCCAAGCCCGAAATTATGAGTAAATCTTAGTCAATCCCGAGTCGCGACCATACTTACTCCCGTAGATTCTACAAATTAAACAAAATCTATAAGGGATAGTATACATTCACATCTATGCATAATATACACATCTAATTACCTCATTTACGGATATACAATGTTCTCTATACACAAAAGTTTCTCATTCCAAATATTCTATTAAAATCATGCAATTTGCATATTGAAAATACAACGCAAGGATGATAACATGAAACGTTCCCATAATTAATTCTACTTAAAATTTTTTCAATTCCAAAGTTGATTCATTTCCAAGTTTCTCTCTCAATATCGTAATCATATGATATTGCATCAATTCCATTCTTCTAATCCTCCTGGAGGAACCAGAGTGATCTCCTCTGCTAGTGCTGCGGCCTGGGTAGGGCCAACATGGGCAGCTAGGCCTGTAATGCCATCAATAACACAGTAAATACGATGATTTAGCAATGTATAAACAGATCTATGATTTCACATGCTAAAATACACATCTAATATGTCTCAACTCGATATTGACAATTACAAGCATAATTCAGAATCAATAAGAGTCATTCTAAATTGGCAACCACCATAGCATTTCATTTCAATTCACATCTTCCCAACTCTGAAGGAATCATCTTCCATAAAGGAATGAATCATTTATACAAATATCAAATATTGTGGGATTTATCAGTGCCTGAGCTAAGGACTGCTGATATTACCACGGAGATTCGGAACACTCCCAAATCATCTACTGCAGTAGGAATAATCATTCATTTATTTTAGCTTTTTAATGAGTATTAATAAAATAGCTATATAGTGCCAGACTCAAGAGTTAAGACAATTCAACGTATTTAATCTGTTTCAATTACAATCTGACAGATTCAATTCTATACATAATCCATTCGGATTCAATTCAATTAAAACAAATAAAGGAATAAACCTTTACAATTATAACTATTTCTTCCTCAGTTCCAAACAACCATTCAGATGTAATCATCGGTTATTTAATGTACATGTTATTCTCGATGGACACCACAATTTTATAGAATTTGTACATTAAAGTCCCTTTAATTCACACCTATGGAGGCATAAAAACCAATTCACATCCTTAAACAATACCTTCAATATAACAAGCTATTATTCAAAAAAAAAAATAAAAAATCAGAAGTCAATTCTGAATATTTTCCACGTTCGGTCACCTATTCGGTTACCTGTTGGTTAACCATACAGTACTACTCGGCTAATCGAATTTACCTCGGTTACTTACGGTCAGTTTTCCAGAAGCTCTTCACTCCTTTCAATTCTTGTATCTAAATTCGGTCAACTTCAGATTTTTGATAACTTAGTAAACGTACTCGCTCACATATTCGGTCGACCGAATCCCAATTGTCGGTTAACCGAATATAAGTTCGGTCACTTGTCGGTCCACAATCCAGAGAACTCATTTACCAAGAAAATGACCCCAGACAAGCTTGGTCACTAATTCGGTCACCCTTCGGTTAACCAAATCAATTTCATACAAATAGAATGAAATCATATTCAATGACAAAATCACAAGAAAACTCATATCAATTAGCATTTAATCATGAATAACTATTTATACCTGCCTCTAATTCGAGTTTAACACAAAAACCCCTTTTCGTTCAAGCTTAATTTGAGACAATTCCACCACTTGAAACCCTTTTTCTCTAACCCTAACATCATAAATAACCAAAAATGAATTTAACAAGTGGTTTGAGATGAAAAAGGGTCTACAGAACCTAACCAAAATTGAAATCACTCTCAATACTTACTTGTAGCTTAACAAAGAGAAAATCACAGCTTTCCCTCAAATCTAACTCCAAAGAAGATTGAAGAAGATGATGGAGAAAATGAAGTTGCAAACTCTTTTACTCCAACACACAATTGCTAGCTTCCGATTGCACAATCGAGGAAGAAAACATGAAGAAAATGAAAGAAAGAGGAACCTAGGACTTTTCTCTGCTGAAAAACAATCGACTGAACTCAATTGGGTTCCTTTTCAACTTGGGTTCCTTTTCAACTCTTGTAAGCTGAATTTTGCAACTAAACCCCCTCCTTTACGTCTACTTACAATTTAAGTCAAATGAAGACTCATTTGATTCATTTATGGTCAAATGAAATCGAGTATATTATGAAAGTTAATATGCTCGTCGAGATACACACGATGGTATCAAGTTTCACTGTATTCGACGAAATACATGAAAATCCGTATCTACGGAAAAGTCCTTAATTTCATTAGTTTGAGTCTAAAACCAACTCAATCAATTTAATTTCTTCTAAAATCATTCCATTATGCTTAATTCACTTATGTGAAACCAATTCAACTTAATTTAGTCATTAACTACAGTTAACTCAATTAAACACTATTTAATTAACACTAATATCAATTAATTAGCGTTAATCTTGTTTAGTTCGGGACGGAGTGTAACAAAGGGCCTGTTTGTGAAGGTGAATTTTCAAATAAAAACCAGTGCCAATAACGCGTTAGAATTTCGACGGATTACTGTGCTAGTATCTATTTAAAAGAAGATGGAAATAAAGACAGTTAGGAAAGAGCCGGCGTGACCCCAGATGACACTAGCACATAAGCTTGTTCAGTTATTAATCTGGAAAGGAGGCCCAATTTGAGCCTATGTGCCACAAATTTCGACACATATCCAGTCCAATGTTGAACTAGGGCCTTACCTGGATTGGCTAGTGGCCCGTTCACTACTCTATGATCAGACAGACCATTAAAAGTAGAGAAATGATCCTATGGTGCTTCCAATATTATGGTGACAAGAGAGCTATCAACTTGATTAAACCTATGTAAGTCTGCACCATCCAACCCATGTCATAATGAGTCCAATTTAATGTCCCTCATCAGACTAAGAGTAAAAATGAAAGAATAATACTCAAACATGTTAGGAGACACTTTCTTGAAGACGAAGTTTGCCTTCCACGTCGAGTAAAGTTTGCAACAGATTCATATGTGAGTCACCTCGAATAAAGTGATAAACAGTAAAGCCAATTGGACAATGTGCATTGGTTTACAATTTGCTAGTCTTAAGGACTCCAATTGCAGAACCCAAAAACCCGGTTGACAAGCTAGAAAATAGATTACAAGAGTTAGCCAGGAAGCCAATGTACAGTGTGTTTGTTGTTTGTTTTCCAATGCCAGGAAAAAAAAAGGTCCTGATTGTATGGAGGCACAGGTGACCTCCATACAAATGGGCTCGTTATTCTTAATGGCTTGTGATCATTCATTAAATGGATAAGTAACCCTTGAGGCTCCTCAAAGCTTCTCTCACAATGCGAAATACACCATTGTGCCCATGCCTCGTTTGTACATTCATGTGTTCACGAGTAGCCTGCGATAAGGCACCTTTGGGCCACAAGTAAGCGTCCACTTCCACAACAAACTAAATGAAGTGCATTCGAGAAGCATGTATCCATGCAAGTGTTAGAAAATCATACTTTCCCCTAAAATTTTGACAAAGATGAAATAAATTTTCACTGATCAAATCCACAACAATATCTGTAGTTATATATATATTGATAAAACAAAACTCTAACAAGAACTTGACAGAGATCTCGCCATATATAAAGTGTCATACACCATTAAATTGATCACGTGAAACTTGACTATATACTTTGCCGATTAGTTTAACAATGCGCAGCACCCTTATTGTAGTAAAATTTGGGCTAGTGCCTTCGCATAGAGAGGCATGTGATATGAGCAAGCGAGCTCAAACAAAGATTAGCTCTCAATATGCTAAATCAGGTGTTACAGATCATATCACATAGAATATATAAATAAATATATATATATATATATGTGTGTGTGTGTGTAAGATGCTCCTATGAAGAGATATCTCTCACCTTATATGAGAGATAAGGGAAGGGGTCCTTTCATTGAAGTTGTTGGCATTGAATATTGATGAGGGCCCCCACCTTACCTCTCATATAAGGTGAGAGATATCTCTCATAAGAGCATCTCCATTTATATATATGTATTTATATATGTTACATACTGTATGCTGATGGATTTGCAAGTGATGTTATATATATGTGTGTGCGCTGCTTAAGATGCATGAAATAATCCCTTTCCAGGTTACTAAAAGAGAGGGCGGTGGGTGGAAGAACTGGATGTGGAGATCTTGTGAGGATGCATTTCTAAATGGTGCTTATTTCGTGCAGTCCGGTGGGGGAAGCTGTGCTTCTAGTGGCTCTAAAACTCGATCATTCAGTGTCTCTCCGGCCTCAATGGTTCCTAGTCTCACTGCAAATGCTGGTCCCCTTAGCTGTGTTGCTGGAAAACCATGCACAAGCTAATATTCTCTTACAATCTGCACTTCATTTTCTTGTAACTTTTTTTCCTGTTATGCTACTTATTATATATGGTGACTTTTGTTCTACCTCTTAGTGTTCAACAAGGTGATTTTGTTGGCAAATCAGAGTATAAGAAGATTTTATCGTGCAATAACTGTTCCAGTATGCAATAATGTGTTAGCCATTGACCTATTTTTCATGGTAATGGTTCAGGAGGAGAAGTTGGGTAGAATTTTTTTTTTTTTAGACTCACCTTGATGCATGTTAATCATGGGAAGAAAGTTGTTTTATATATTTTCTTCTGTATAGCCCGTTTGGTAATTTACTATTAAAGTGAAGGTGAAGTAAAGTCTCCATTTGCCGGACATGAAAAGACTAGGGGTTATATCGAAAGTACACAAATTTAGAATTCCCTTTCTTTTTCCAAAAATAAAATAAATAAATAAAACAGCAACTTCAATTCACTAAATGACAAAAAAATAATCTTTTTACACAAAAGCCAAAAAGATTGTTTATCATGCCACTAAAGACAAAAGACCATCATTAGCCCCTTATATATATAAATATTTATTTATTTGAGGCTTCACCTCACTTCATTCTAGATGGCGCCATTGTTGGCTTACATTGGACAATACTCAAACCATCTCAACAAGTCTTTTTTAATTTATCATATATTGATTTTATTTCTAAATGCTCCCGAATGCCCTTTTTCTGATTTTATCTTTCCCAATTTTATTATATGTTTAGTTCAATGTTCTTATTTCTTTGCATTCAATTTTTATTTTATTGTATAGGTTATTTTCTTATTAACTAACATTCTACTTTATAGGTCTTAACTAGTCCAATTACTTGCCAACATGACTAATTTCTTATAGCCCTTAGATGATTTTGATCAGCAAATCAAATATGTATCTAACTTACTTTTACTACAATGAATTGACAACAAAGGATTGCTCAGTTAGTTTGAAACTCCATATGTCACCTGACTACGCAGGGATTAATCAATGGGCATGCCACTCTTCCCACTTTGTGGGCTCTCCTTCCCATGAAGTGAGCTTCCTTTTCCCACCAGTTGATGGCTTCTCACGAGAAAGAAGTATTTGAAGAGGACATAGATAAAATAAAAATGATAGATATGAAGAATTGTAACCTATTCTAAGATTTGACATATGATAAATTAGAATGATAAATGAAATTTTTTATAATTGACCCCAACATAGTTGAGACAAGACTTGATGATGATAAATTATACAAGAGATTTAAAGTCTCATTGTTTTATATGTGTGCTAGCTTTAGTTAGGCTTCCGGGCTCTCAAATGATCAGTCACAATTATCAAATTGTGCTGATTTTGCCCGTGCCTCTAAGCAATAGTGGACCCAGAACACTTTACTTGGGGTGGCATCATGTAATAAAGATATTCTTGGAGGGGGGCAAATGTTTAAAAAAAAAAGGAATAGAATTTTCTTAGACTTTAAAGCGTTTTCTACAAATTTGGGGAGGTGCCATTGCCAGCCCAACCATCCTCTGGTTCTGCCTCTGCTACCAAGTCATAGTAAGATATTCCAATTTCAGTAATGATTGTTCTGCATAAGGGGACAACAGAGGGTTCAATCTGTTCCTAGCAAAATCTTCTCAAAGGTCTGTTCATTCCACTATTATAATTTATTTTAGCATTTATCAGCAACTAAAGCACCCTAAAATCATTAACATTGAATACTTTTAATTGATTTAATTTTCTAAATATCTTAAAGTTGAACACACTAATATGGCAATCAACTTTCTAATAGTAATAGTTGCACGCCGTATAATATATGTTAAATAGCAAATTTTCCACTATCGAAGTTTAGTTTAAGGATGGTGCAAAACTATAGGGATGTTTTACTTCAAAAGGTTCAACTGAAAACCCCGCACATCAACCATGTGGGACTCTAGAGGAGAAAACAGTCCTTCAAGTCAAATCTAGTGAACAACAATAAATATGGGTGTTAAAACTGAGATTTCGATCCAATTGATGTTAATGCCTTAAGGGATTATAGATTTTCTTTGGATCGTGCTCAACGCCAAAATGTCAAAAAATGAAAAAAAGAATGAGAAAAGGTGGCAAGAGGGCCTTGCCGTCAATATTAAAACTCCAGGGACTAGGAACTAAGAGGACTTTCTTTTGGGAAAATCTTCAAGAAATAAATTTGAAGGTTTTTCCTTTTTCCCCAAGGACCCCTTGACCCCACTTTCTCACTATAAGCGATGGCAAACGCACACTTGAGAGAAACTCTCCCAGGTCGTTGTCATCCAACGCATCGGTTGGTTGCTTTTTTCTAAAGCATCGAGACCCCTTCTCAACAAGTTGTACTTTACTTGGAGTGGCATTACGTAATAAAGATGTGTGTAAATCCTTAAATCTTCTAGAAATTAGAATGGTAAATGTCCATGGGGAAAAAATTCTAGAAATGACAACAAGAACATGCTTGGCAAGGTTGTTGAAGGGATTCCTTCCTGGTTTTTCTCAGATTTGTGGAAAATCTAGATTTGGTAACCATTTCCACTGTATATAGCAATTCTTCAAATTACTCAAAAGGTCCTCATAAATGAAGAGAAGCTTGATTAGACCTCCTCATTGAATTACAGAAATTTGAGGTTCAAGAGAAAATGTGGATGTGCAGTAACTTACAAGTTATTGATTTTTTTTTTTTTTTTTAAATCTACCTTATAGGTTCTACAATAACAATCCGGGACATTAATCATGTTAAGAAGGTCCAAAATGGATATGTGATCAAATTTTAACCATTAATTCCTTATATATATATATTGAGATATTTGTAAAAAAACTACAAAACGTTCATCATGAGATTTGAAAAATCTTTGTTCCATTTTGGAAAGCTCAAACTGCTCAGTTTCTTTAGAAAGCCTAAAACCGCTTTGGGGTTAAGTTTCACATCCTGACTTATTATAGATAGTGAGAAAATGGTAAAACACTCTAAGCTGTCGCTCATTAAAAGTGAAAAAGATCTTTGATTTGCACATGAAAAGAGTTTCTAACATTATTTTGGGGTATCCGATTTTTACTTTAGTACCTTATCTTATGGATCCGAACAATCACAATTTGAACCCTCTATAATGTTTTGAAGGTCCAAAAAGACTAGTAGGTCGATTTTCAATCATTGATTTCTCATATATTTTGAAATACTTATAAAAAGACCTACATCATAAAATGCTATTTTTTATTGGGGGGTGCTCTCCTGAGCTGCAGCCCCCCTTACCATCAGCTGTGGAACGTGTGGAGAGGGAGAGCGTGTCGGTTTTGACGAGTGGCAAAGGCGGCAACATTTCAGTTTCAACTCTGCCTTCTCTCTCCCCTGTTTCTCGCCTCTCTGTCTCTCGCCTCTCTCTCTCAACCAGCGCTGGACTCTCGTCTGCTCTCCTCTCTCTCTCAACCAGCGCTGGACTCTCGTCTGCTCTCCTCTCTCTCGCTGCCCTGCTGCTGCGCTCCCTCTCTCTCGCCTGATCTCTCCCCCTAGCCGCCCTGCTGCTGCTGCGCGCATCTCTGTCTCTCCTCGCCTGATCTCTCCCCCCCGACGAACTGCTGTGCTGGTCTCCTCTCCCCTCGCCGAACTGCGCGCATCCCTCTCTCTCTCCTCGCCTATTCTCGCTGCTGCTGCTGCTGCGCGCATCTCCCTCTTCTGAGCTGCATCTGATGCTATTATCAGCTGTGGATCATGTGGGCGGAACGGATTGTGTGGGCTGCCTGCAATCAGGATAGGATTTTCGCCGGGCCGCTCTTTTTTTCATTTTCCCCCTTCTTGGACCTGAATCGAGGTCTCTCATCCATCTCCCGCCTCTGTCTCTCGACTCTCTCTCTCTCTCTCTCTCTCTCTCTCTCTCTCTCTCTCAGCGAACCTCTCGCTCGCCGGTCTCTCTCTCTCGCTGCTGCCCTCTTTCTCTCGCTGCGATCTCTCTCTCCCATCTCGCTGCTGCCCTCTTTCTCTCGCTGCGATCTCTCTCTCTCTCTCGCTGCTGCTCTCTACCATCTCGCTGCGGCAAACCCTCTCTCCCTCTTCCGCCATCGCTGCTGCGATCTCTCTCTCCCTCTCGTGTCTGCAGCGTGCTGCTCTCCCTCTCAGCTCGATCGTCCCATCTTTTCCAGGGGGATCTTCCGGCCCCCCCTCTTCTTCGAAGGTTCTTTGCATGCTTCCAGAAGTACATCGAAGGAGTTCCTCTGCTCGGCCATTTTATGCATTTTGAGTTCTAGTTATAAAAAAAAGGGTTTCAGAACCATCGTTCTAGTTCGAGAGATCGGGCTTCTGCTCCCAGACCACCGGTCGGGCGATTTCAGACCTCTCTACCTGCTCGGACGAAAGCAATTTCCTATCTTCATGGATTCTGTAGAAGATCTCCAACTAGTTCTCTCAGTGCCTTTCTCCACGTCTGAGAATGCAATGGTTGCTACATCTGACCCAGAAGACCCATTTGGCAGCCCTCTTCAAGTGAGTCCCTCTTTCTCTCAATTCCTTTTTTTTTTTTTTTTTGTCTTTTCCATCCTTCAATGGCTCCATGAAGCCATTTTTTTTTTACTGTTCTGGCAATCTCCATTTTGTTTCCTGTTTTATATTTTTTTACTGTTTTACTGTTGAGCTTACATAACTTAATTGGATTATTGGAAATAGCCATTGAAAACCCCCTGTGATATCTCAGAGTATTCAAATCCTAAATGTAAAAGATCCAATTTTTCCAACGAATTTAGTCTGACACAGAGGGAAATAAACTACAAACCTCATATTCACAACAACTATCATTGGTAGCCCGTTACTCCACCTCTCTCCATCTAAATATCATATAAAGCAAACACAAATTTAGACTTCCTTAACAAAGAAATTCCCCAAAACCCAATTCCTTTCAACCATTTAAAAAAAAAAAAAGGAAGAACATTCAGACCATTCTAATCTTATAAGCCATAAAAATACACAAACCCATATCAAAACTACTCAACCAAATAACTGGGCTCTTGAATTGCAAAATTCAAATATGGGCAGCTTTCTGGTTTTAATTCTGTTTTTTATCCAATTATGTTTAACTCTGTTTTGTTTCCATTATGTTTAACTCTGTTTTGTATTCAAACTGAACTTTTTAAATTATGTTTAACTCTGTTTAACTCAAGAGGGAGTCAACTCTGTTTTGTATTCAAATATGGGCAGCTCTTGATTACTAATTTCAACACAATTTCTGAATGTCACAGAGATATCCAATTATTTAACTATGTTTTGTTTCCTACATTTTTGATTGATTCATCCGTAGAGGTGTTGTTGACTCTTATGAATTTGTTTCGAAGCAAAATATAGGTGGAACCAGCTACCTCTTCAGAAATTAAATCATTTCTTCCAAATGTTGACGATGAGAAATGCCCAAAGTTAGGAATGCTTTTTTTCTACAATAAATGAAGCGTTCGATTTCTATAATACTTACGCTAAAGATGCGGGATTTAGTGTAAGAAAAAGCTCAGAAATAAGAGAATTGAGGCAACAACAAAGGAAAAATATATCTATTGGAAGAGATTTGTATGCTCGAAAGAAGGTCATAGTGTAGAGAAGTCAGGCTCTCATACTGACTATGAAAGGCGTGTTATGGAGACATGGGAAAATTGTAGTGCAGAGTTTCAGGTTAAAAAAAGAGGAGTGAATACAATTATTCGGTTTGTAAGTTTGTCAAAGAGCATACTCATTGTCTTATTCAAATTTCAGGTGCACAACCCAAGTTCACGGAATAGAAGATAACATAAACTCTGACTTCCACGATGGTGCGTCTTTGGACATGTTCACTTCCGATGAGGTATAACTTTATGTTAGTTAAATGTACATTCAGAAGAAACCTTATTTCTAAAGTGATACTAACCTTTATGACTGTCTTTTCTTTCTGAACTTTGATACTGTTAGGATGTTGAAATTCCAAGTCATTCTACATACATTGAAGCTCGAGGTGATAGAGGATGTTGAACTTTGAAGTCCTATCGTGATGGGAGGATGTTTCATTTTTAAAGTAAATGAATGTATGAATTGATGGGCATTTTGGTTGTTGATGATGGTTATGTGATTTTTTGTGACAATTTCTCCTTTGTGATTTTGTTCATAGAGCATTGGCAGGGAACATTGTGTTCATTTGAGCTTATGGAATATTTCTCTTTTTCTGAACGTAATGGAGTGAATGGATATATCAACTGGTCTACACTTTTGTTGTTGATGATGGTTTTGTGAATTGTTGTGATTGTTTTTTCTTTGTGAATGTGCTCATAGAGCATTGTGACACTTGAGAACCTTACACAACTTGAGAATCAAAGGCATGATTGGAGAGATTGCATTTGGGTTATTGTATTGGTGGGTCAGACTGATAATAGCATTTGATTAGAAATTTCCGGCTGCCATATGCTGCTGGGTATAGACTATGGCTTGCGATTCCATTCTCATTGTTTTGCCTGCTGCTCCAAGCGGAAAGTATGGTACAGATAGTTGCTATTTATGGAAATAATCAAGCGTTGCCCTTGTCTTGGTAGTGGGTTCAAAGAACTACAAAAACTGGTGTATTCTTCCCTTGCAGCATCCAGCATGGTGACAAACAAATCCTTCTCAATTCATTGAACTGCCACTTGGGATAAGTTAGCTTTGCTGTATGAAATGCAGTTGTCCATCTTTGAATGTGTTCTGAATGTATGCGTTTTCTAGGTTGTTTTCTTTCTGATTGGTATTGAGCCCTGTGTTGCTTGATATACCATTTTGTGACTCAATGACTTACAGTTAGTCAATGACTCAATGTGATATTTGAGCCAAATGATCAATAATCCAACATTGTAAGTCATACCAGTTTGGGTGAAATTTGGCCCATTTGCTTATACAGGTCAGGGCGTGTAATATGAATGTTTCTTATGAAGTAAAGGCCATCTTCACATTTGTAGAACAGGTGATTAAGAAGTGATCCACTGACCACAACATTACCATCTAATAAAATTCTATAGCATGAATGCCCCCGGGATTCAGGATGCTGAATTTTGGTAAATTTGACAGGCCAAAACTGAATTTTGGAATTCTACTAATCACATAAGGTATTCCAAGAATTAAACACACAACTGCCATCAGGATCACATTATCAACAGACTGGCTAATCCACTACATGTTCAACAGACAGACTAATCCAAAACACATTGTCAATGCCGCAAACAACAGCACATGATAAATTTTTTGTAAATACTAATTCTGCATTCCAATTTCTTTCTTCAAGTCTTCGATAATCCTTCCAAGATTCTGCAAATCTTTACTTTCGTATTTTAAAATTGGGCTCCTCAACAATTTCCTTCTGGGCATCATCAACACATGACCTGAAAAAAAAAGAAAAAAAACCAACAATAAGAACAGGTCAGAAAAAAAAAAAAAGGAACCCAACAATAAAAAGAAACTTGCTGGAAAAGAAACTTGTCGTTTTCTCTTAATATATGACCCAGAGTCACTATAAGAAAAAAAGAAAAAAGAAAAAAAGAATTCCAGCCTAACCTGGGAAAAAAAACGAAAACAAGAAGAAAAGAAAGAGACAAAAAACCGACAAAAAGCTCGTGTGGAGATTTTGCAGAGAGAGAGGGAGAGAGGAAGAGAGAGAGAGCAAAGAGAGAGAGAGAGAGAGAAATCCAGAGTAGCAACCCAACATCGGATGAGAGAAGAGGACGGAGAGAGAGAGAGGAGGGGAAGAGATAGAGAGAGAGAAATCCAGAGCAGAGGAGAAATCATCTGCATACCGTGAACCTGGGCACCGTTCTGGAGAAGAAGTCAGTGGGCGGGCTTCTTGAAAATTTTCGTCTTTGGGCTTTTATATCCATTTTGGGCGGGCCTTTCCGAAATCAATATTGGCGGGCTTGAGGCGAATTTGGGCAGCTCTCTTCAGAACTAGTGTGTGTTGACGTCACTGTCCGGATGAATGCATAAAAATACCCCCTAAATTTCAGCTTGGCGGGCACCTTCTCACTCACTCAAATTCCAACACGCTCTCCCTCTCCACACGTTCTCCCTCTCCACAGCTGATGGTAAGGGGGGCTGCAGCTCAGGAGAGCACCCCCCCTTTTTTATTTTCTCTATAACCCACAATGAAAACCCAAACCGTCCATCTGTGCAAAGCCAAAAAAGGCCCAAATTTTAAAACTTGATTAATCATGGATTGCAAAAGAATTGCAAAAAAATATATGACCATTGGATGTAATATACGTACATCCACAACTTCCTTTGTGTTTGCAAAACGTGGTGTGAGGTGAATCCCTGTGGTGAGAAACCCTATAAAGCGGGTAATTTATTAGAAGAATCCCAGGAATTATCATTTCTCTCAAATCGCCAAACGTGCCCAAAAAATAAATTTGAAAAGAAATCAACTTTTGGCATTCTTTCATCAGTTAAACGATGGCAGACGCACACTAGAGAGAGTTAACCACGTCGTCGTCATCCAACCCATCGGTTAGTTGCTTCATTTGCCCTCCAAGGAATCCAGACCCTTCACAACCTCCTGAAAACAAACATACATATTAACCAAAAAAAACCACAGTAAATATTTATTAAATCATTATATAAAGAGTAGTGGAAGAACAGAGTGAAATGGGATTGCTGTTGGCTGCAAAAACCTTCTCCTCCATTGCCACATCTGCGTATCGGACGATACCGATACGTTCACGTCCGATTCTCGCCGCGTATCGGAAGACACCCACCCGCTCCATGGCTGACAGCTCCGCTTCTCCCTTCAAGAAAATCCAGATCCAGAGGGAAGACTCTGTAAGCCCTTCTCTTTCTCTACTCTAATCTCACCTCTCCTTTCATCTGATCACAAACAATCACACATGCTCAGTCTCTGCTACTTGGTTTCCTCTCCATTTCTTTTGTGTATGTTAGTCACGTTTCTGAAGTTTTAGTATCAAGGAAAGGGTTTTTTGGACATCAAACATGTAAGTAGAAGTGAAGCCTGCTCTATATTGATGATTTGGGATGTCCCCCAGATTATCCCATGCTTGATTTAGACTTATTTTCTTCAGAATTAGTTCCCACAGGTTTGTTGTGTGATCTTATAATCTGGGTTATCTTTTTTTTTTTTTTTGGGTTTCTTCATCTGTGATGGGTGGTGTTCCATAAGTTCATATGATTTAGATGAGAGGATGGAGGGGCTAGAGAGGGCGGAAGGTAGAAGATAATGGGCAAAGGAATAAAGGGCAAGTTTACACATGAGAGGATGATAAACTATCTATCATTAAATGTTGTGAAATTGGTAATTGCTTTCATATATTTATCACTGACTCTTTACTACTCACTGCTTTGATCAGTGCCATTTTTTCCTATAGGAGAAAACTGTCTTAAGATTACTCAGGTCAAGGTGGATACACCTCTGAAATTACTCAGGCAACAGACCCATTCCAAACCCAACTCTTTTGATGGGTTCGGATATGTGAGTCCAGGCTTTGTGATGGGTTTAAGATATGTGATATCTAGCCAGCTCTATCAAGGGTAGAGGTCGGTTAGAATTCGATCTGGTATAAGCTGTCTCTTACTCCCTTTGATGTTTGAAAGGAGTTTAAAAACAGAGTAAGAGAAGGATCAACTTCTTAAACCTCAATCAAATTTGATTTCCATTAATAAATTAGCACACCAGTTAAGAACCTGAACTCGCCCCAAACTCTACTCTAGTTGGCACAAATAACTTCTTCCTCCCTGACTCCATTAAGGGGGCGTGTGATATTTACATACCATCCATGGAGGAAAGCGGAGGAGTTGGAGTGCGGCGAAAGTAGAATATAATGGGCTAAGAATTGTAGCCAAAAGTGAAGACCATAAAAAATTCCTAGATGGGAAAATACATGGTCAACTATCATATATTTAACAGCAATCCTTCAGTCTCATCCCTTAGAATAACATTATTTTTCTATGTAAACCATACAAAAATGAAAATGCCTACTAACTACTATGAAAGGGCAGGTTTATGTTTTCAATCGAACCCATTTCCATTCTGAGAGGTAATTCCTCTCTTAGGCGAAAGGAGTTACAGCCTTGGTTCACTGATAGACTTCATATAATGACTCCAGATGATGTGCTGAAAGCTCCTGAGAATGGAAGGTCTATATGGATGTAAAGATTGTAATAAGCAGCTATCAAAGCTATCAAATAATAATAATAATAATAATAATAATAATAATAGAATAAAAGAAAATCTCAGGATTTCATTGAGATTCAGAGCAGGGAAAACAAATCATTTGCCCTCATTGGAATACCAGCTTGTGCATGGAATCTGGTGACCCACCAAACATTGCTCATTACCATGTAGCAAAATACTAGAATTCATGCTGAATAATTCAGATGCAGTATCTGCTTTTAAAACTTTATTCTACTCTAGGCTTCTTTTTCTAAGAAGAACTATGGAGTTCATCATATGTAAAAAAAAAAAGAAAAGACATCAGTCTAATGGTAGGCCCGACAGTACTTGAAAACTGAGTTAAAGTGGGGTTCAGAGTTTGAGAGCTATTTGGATTTGAAAATGATGGCCCCTACCAATGTATCTTGGTAGGGCACTGCAATCTATGAAGTACAGCAGTGCTGCACTAGTTCTGCACATTATTTGAATTGGAAGGGCTTTCATTTTGGCAGAAATTGAGCAGACAATAGCCACCACCACAAGTTTTAATATCTAATTGGGAAATTTTAAATGCGCTGCAGTCACCTGCAGATGCTTTTATTCCATAAATTATGAAATGCAAGAGAAGATTACAAGATTACAAAAGTACGTGAATAGTGTGATGAACTTGGTCTTGGCTCAAGCTTGGTCTAAATTTTGACTTCGGTCAGGCTTGGGCATTGCAGTTTGAATTTATTCCAGGCTTGGGATAGGGCTTGGTAAAACCTGGCCAGGCTGGATAAATTTTCACCCCTAATCATGACCTGCAAGGAATTTTGGGGTCCAATATATACCCATATGCTATGCCATGATCCAAGAGAAAAAAAATCCTGATATTTCACAATATTTTAGATTTTTTTATACAAAATTTACACCATTATGGACTGCTATTATCAATGATCCCTTTGTTCACTGATATGTATCACTTTTTTAGGCTGGCCAATGCCTGACTACTATTTTTGTATTTCTATGTATCTAAGGTGGGTAGGCTGCTTCTGTGACAATGCTTATTGCCCCAAAGTTTCCAGTGGCTTGGAAATCCCAAAAAGAAAAACTCAAGAAAAATGTTTGGGCTTTTTTAGTGATGTTCTGCACACCCTACCAAACATTTTGAGAAAGGGTCAGACATCTGTTTCACTGTTTTTACTTGCAATTGGGCCATATCCAGATGGCCAATGTGGAAGCTACAGAAAGAAATTCTGTTCTTTATTTGTGTGTCATGGGTGACAAACTCTTGACAGGAGCTGGTGGTTTCAAATCTTACATGTGGTTTTATTTATAGAAAGCATTTTGAATTTTCATGCTTGTCTGCAGACATTTGATGCCTATGTGGTCGGTAAAGAAGATGCACCCGGGATAGTGGTGTTGCAAGAGTGGTGGGGCGTTGATTTTGAGATCAAGAATCATGCAGTAAAGATTTCCCATATCAATCCTAATTTTAAAGCACTGATTCCAGAGTAAGATATTTTCCTCCCACTTTATTAGGGTACTCTTTCACTAAATAGAGAAAGTGAAAGGTCTTCTATATCCTTTTCATTTTGTGTCACAATTGGAACACGAGATTTGTGTTCTAGAGGCTTTATGAGATCTTGTCTTTAGTTTGCAGGCCTGTTATTTCTTTGCCACATAATAATATGGGCTCTGTTTTCTTGATTGTTATTGCGAACAATGTTTACCATTTCATTTATGTTTGTTTGTATTTACACAGTTTGTATCGTGGGAAAGTTGGTTTAGATGTTGCTGAAGCACAACATTTAATGGAGGGTCTTGACTGGCAAGGTGCCATTAAGGACATACGAGCTTCTGTTGGCTGGCTAAAGGCGAATGGTTCACAGAAGGTTTGTCTTGGTTCCTTTTGGGTATTTCTTTTAGCTAGTTTTGTGGGGCTTCATCATATTCTCTCTCTCTCTCTCTCTCCGGCTTCTTCTAAATTCTGTCTTCAAAGTTAGTTCTTACAACTCATTTTTCCCGCTATGGTCCAGGAGTGACACTTTTATTTGAAGACCCAGGGATTGATCCTTGGGCATGTGTGTGGAATTAAGGTGCCAATACCCCTCAACCAGGACTTTGTTGGCCTCACACTATTTTTTTTTGGGTTTAATTCTGATCAACTAATTTATGTTGCAGTTTAACTCCCAATTAGACTACGAAAACCCACTATTTTCACTGCATCTTAGTAATTTGTCCATTTTGTATTTTTGTTGTATTAACTTTCATTCC
This sequence comes from Persea americana, assembly GCA_029852735.1. Lineage (NCBI taxonomy): Eukaryota > Viridiplantae > Streptophyta > Magnoliopsida > Laurales > Lauraceae > Persea > Persea americana. Next base: position 15,108,579 of record CM056814.1, read on the forward strand.
AATTGTTATCTGATTGCAGTTGTGTTGAAGTTCCATTCTGCTTATATAATGTGGAACCGGAATATCGAAGAGCTTAATGTTTTAATCTTCTGTAATTTTTTTTTATTTTTTATTAATTCAATAGGTAGGTGTGACGGGGTATTGCATGGGTGGTGCTTTGGCGATTGCAAGTTCTGTTCTTATCCCTGAAGTGGATGCTGTTGTTGCCTTCTATGGTGTTCCTTCACCAGAGCTTGCTGATCCATCTAAAGCTAAGGCACCAGTGCAGGCACATTTTGGGGAACTTGATAGCTTTGTTGGCTTTGCAGATATTACAGTACGTCCATATCTTTTCTTTTAAACTTGGATAAGTATATCTAGCATTTTTAAATTCTGTTGTATGTATTGCCATTGAAAATGGGAATTCATGTATAACCACCTGCTTCTTCTAACATTTACAAACAACCACCTGACAATATGGGTAAACCACCTTGACCAGTGGTCAACGAGGTTTTGACCACTTCTAACATATTTTCATTAAAACCTACTAAAAAAAGATGAAAATGCCTTTAACTACTGTCAACCCCTTCAGTTTGCCCTCGGTGAAACCTTGAAAATAAATGTAGTAGTTTAAACTATGACAGAATTGCCATGGTAACACTAGTTCGTGCACAAGATGGTAATTTGGTATTTTGTTTTGAGTTCTTCCACCTATTATCTGACATTAATTATACTAAAAACCTATATAAAATAAGGAAATTTTTTATTATCTGGATTTTGTCTACATGGCAAAAAGAATAAAAGGAAAACGAGTCTGACTGCCGGTCAAGGTGGTTGATTGGTATTTCTTTCTTAAGTAGGATGCAATGCAGTTTTTCAGGCTGACTGCATATGCAACAAAGCATAATTAAGAAAACAACGAAAAGGTGAAAATGAGATGTGCGTATGTAGGCATTCTCAAATACATGCAACAAACAAGATTAGGATAATCCGCTGGACACATTACTTACGGGACTTGTTTCCTCTATGGTCCAAGTAAACCTATGTTTCATCACTCACCTTCTGAGATCACTAATTGTCATCATCATCATTGATTCCTTTTTCCATCTATTTTTGGGTTATGGATCATAGATGTAGATTAATCAGTGGTTGAAACTTGAAAATCGTTGGTTTGAATGCCTAATGGTATTCTCTAAATTTCTCTGTTAGCCTATGGTAAGTTGATCCTTCTATCCTTTGTCCCTGAAATCTACAGCTTTCATGTGTGTGTGTGTGGTCATTACGGAAAGTGCTAGGAATTTAGAACGCCCTATCTACTTTCATCTTATTATTTTTAATTTTTAATTTCTGTTTTTATCTTCAGGCTGCCAAGTCTCTAGAGGAAAAACTTAAATTATCTGGGGTTCCTTCTGAGGTACACATCTATGCTGGCGTTGGACATGCTTTTATGAACGCCTCGCCTGATGGTGTAAAGAGGAGAAAGGAAATGGGAATGAATGATGAGGACAAGGATGCTGTGGAATTGGCCTGGTCTCGTTTCGGCTCTTGGATGAGTCGCTACTTGTCTCCATGACTCCTAAATTTCCTTAGTGTATCTTTCTATCAAATGGCATGGTGAAAAAAAAATCGTAGGAGAAAGAGCTTGTGATCAGACTATTTGCTTTATAAATTGAGTACCTAGAGACTTAGATGGATTTACATCCTTGAACCTATGAGTATGGTAACAAAAAAAAGTCATACTAAAAGACCTGTAATCACCAACTTTATATGCTTTGTTGATTAAATTCTAGAGGGTTGGATGGATTTACATCCTTGAACCAATGACAACAGAGATGGATGGTAGTATGCATGTTAAGATGGTTGCTATATGAATGTCTTGCTGGCCTCCTCTTTGTGCTTTACTCTTTCTGCTTCCCCGAAGGATGTTTCGAACATGGTATTACTAGCTCAACAACACTGATTTTCGCCCAGAACTACTGATGACATGTTTGAGCTTTAGAATTGCAAGTATCTAATGACATTAAAGGCCATCTAGAGATTATCAGCTGGAAATGATCTGGTCTGGATTGCCTATTTCAGAACTTCTAGTTCGCGCTCATCTCCGCAAGGACAAGGTTGGATGTGGAAATGATCCACATTTGACCACAAGTAAACACAACTTTCTAAATCAAATCAATTTGGCTGACGTAGGATAATAATAAGATTCTGCCCATTACTATTTATTACCCGTTAAGACTGTTTAAGTGGGTCTTATTTCAGTCTCACATATTTCTCATTTTCCTACCATTAAAAAAGAAAAAAAAAAACAGAATCCTTAGTTGGGTAGAGATGCATTGTTGAGGACAGGCCTAGCATAATTATGGGTGGATTTAACAGCCAATTACATGCTCAATGTAATCCTACTCAGGTTCTAATAGTGGGACTGGCCTAGAAAGAAGGGGGAGTACAGTTCATTTCTTTAATTTAATATAATTATTATTATTATTGCTTTGCAACAACCAATTACATGTAACCAAGCCTAACAGAACTAAGGCAACCTGAGTGCAGAATAGCTGAGTTCCAAGGATGCAAATGGGGCCTTCGAAACCATCAATGCCACAATGGATAGCTGTTAATTGGCACATATTCTATATACCCTTTCTATAGTCTCCTGGAAAAACACTACTGTTTTTGTGAGATCTGTGAACCTAATTTGACCAATGTTCTGCATCTTGTCTTAGTTTTCCCCCCTAATGAAGATGCTCATCGAGAGCATTGTATTGCCTTGAATTTAGGTTTTCTGGGTTGATTTCCCATCAGTGAGCATGTTATTGCCTTGAATTTAGGTTTTCTGGGTTAATTTCACATCCGCGGAGCTTGGAGTGTAGAGTATCTGTTTCTCATTTCAGCATCCAAGATCTTCAACATTGACATCACTAGATCATACTTGGGATGCGAACTATGATCTACAAAGAACGTTGCAATGGTCCCATGTAATTCAATGGAACTCCAACCAGGCACCTTTTTTAATCCTAGGGATCTCATCTGTGTCCATGCCTCCCCTACTCCATCCCATCTTCTCATTGCCGCATAGCTATGAGCTAATTGCACATAATTTGCAGCATTCACAGGCTTCAGCGCTAGGATCTCTCTTGCAACTACTTCTCCAAGATCTGCATTTCCATGTATCCTACAAGCATCGAGCAGTATCCCTAGAACATCTGCACTGGGCCGTGGCAACATCATTCTAGTGAATTTGTATGCCTCTTCAACCCTCCCGGCTCGACTGAAAAGATCGACGATACAAGCATGGTGCTCCAGTTGGGGCTCAATCCTGAAATCTTCTACCATAGATTGGAATACCCTCAAGCCTTCAGGAACAAGTCCTGCATGACTACATGCAGTGAGAACAGATAGAAACAGTACATGGTTAGGTTTGATCCCTGTCTGCAGAAAATCTGAATACATTCCCAGGGCAGTTTCTCCCTTCCCTTGGCTCCCATATCCTGCTATGGTTACACTCCATGAGACCAAATCTTTCTCTGGCATTTCCTCGAAACACCTTTGCGCGGTTTCAATGTCACCACATTTTGCGTACATGTCTATTAGAGCAGTGTCAACTGAGATGGATGGCTCCATCCCATTTCTGAGAATGAAATTGTGGACCCACTTGCCCTGAATGAGTGCACCCATGGAAGCACAAGCTTGGAGAAGGGAGACCATTGTGATCGAATCAGGTCTCTGACGGGCCTCTCTCATATCAATGAAGAGTGAAAATGCCATGCTCAAATGGCCATTTTGGGCATAAGCAGCAATAATTGAGTTCCAGGAGACCACATCTCTACGACTCATCCTATTAAAGAGAGCTTGACATTCTGTCAGATGACCGCACTTTGCATACATGGTGAGGAGAGAGTTTTCAGCTGCAACGTCGACTCGCATTCTCTGCCTGATAATGAAGCAATGGATGGAAGTCCCATGATTGAAGGAAGCAAGTTGTGCAGAAGCTGCTAGCGCACTTGCTATGGTTGCAGTAGAGGGTGGTACTCTTGACATCAACATCTTCTGGAAAATGCGTAGTGCCTTGTCTGCTCTTTCATTCTGAACTAGACCCGAGATCATTGCGGTCCATGAAATTACATCGTTCTCTATAATTCTTTCAAACAGCTGAAACGCTTCATCTACATCTCCAAACTTCAAATACATGCCCATAAGAGCTGTTTTGATATGCATATCCGACTCGAATCCAGATACTATGATCTGGGCATGAACCAACTTGCCCAATTCCACAGAAATCATCTCTGCAGCAGCAGATACAACAACAGACCCAAAAGTCTGCCGATCAGGTTTCATCTCCCTACTTCTCATCCTATTCAACAGATGGACAGCTTCTCTAACATCTCCAGCCCCCGCATAACCAGAAATCAAACAGTTCCACGAAACAACATCACGTAGACGCATCCCATCGAATAGTTTCCTAGCACCCTCCACGCTTCCACATCTTCCATACACATTTAACAGAGAATTCGCCACAACGAGATCATCTCCGAACCCATAACGAACCACACAAGCATGCACGCATTGCAATCGGAACAGCTCAGAAGCCCCAGAGAGCAAGCCCAGTACAGTAACAGAATTGGGCTCAATTCCTTGGTGCCGCATCTGGTTATACAAGGAAAAGGCGGAATCTGAATCACCCATCTGCGAATAAGCCCCGACAATGGCGGTCCAAGGGACGACGTTTCTTTGAGGCATGTTGTCGAACACCTGGTGGGCAAGGAGAATGTGGCCGCATTTGGAGTAGGCGTGAATGAGAGAGGAGGCAATGTAGAGATCGGAAGCATAGCCGAAGACGAGGATGTGTTGGTGGAGGGTGAAGGCGTGGGAGAGGGAAGAGCAAGCCTTGAGGAGAGAGGGGAAGGTGTGTGGGTCTGGAACGGTGCCATTTCTGAGCATGGACGCGTAGGAGAGGAGGATGTCGAAAGTGGCGGGACTATGGCGGTTTAAGAGCCTGTACCACTGGCTAGCCAGTTCTTTGAGATGTCAAGCCAAAGCTGGTTTCCACAAGTTCAAAAAAACAATGTCCGTTTGTTTGGTTGGGAGAGAGAGGACGGTATGAATAGATTCTCCACGCAAAATCCCCATGTTTGTGAAAAAAGAAATGGGAGTCCAACTTTTCCACTAGATTTGCGGATTTGTATTTCCACAGAAAAGAATCAGTGTTTTCTCTTCTACGGCGTTACGCAAACAAGCCCTGAATTTCTCTCAAAGTTTGAGGAGTGTCGACTATATTGAAATTGAACTTTAAATCAACACCAGCTAACATTTTATTAGCTTTTGGATATAGTAGGTTGACTCATCAACGAATTTATAGGGTAGACTTTTGTGAAGTAAGGATTAGGATACGTAAGGATTAGGATACCGTTTAGTACTAATGGATTATTTATTTGTATGAAATTCATAGGAATTGAAATGCAAAGTAATGGTCAAATGGGCTCCACCAATGATTATTGGAGATGAGTAAAGGTAATGACTTGACCAAAAAAAGATATAAGTTAGCAACATAGATGCAATTCTCACTTTCCTAGGATTCGAAATACTAGGGTGGTGGCAAGGTATTCATTTCCTACCGCTCTTTGATTGGGAGACAATTAGATTGTCATTTATGAAAATTCACATTTGTTTCTTCATTGTTAATCATTTTTAGAAATAGAGGTCTTTTAATTCCTATATATTCAATTACAAGAAACAATCAGGCCCTTACAATTCCTTATTGTTTTTTGTGTGTGTGTGTGTGAAGGGAAAAATGAAAAGCATGAAACTTTACATTGTGTACGATTTGAGTATTGTAAATGACTGAAAGTGTAAAAGAATATTGCTAATGTAGTACTCTCCTTTTCCATATTAATTGAGAATTTTTATTTTACTACATTTTACAGAAACCTCGAGGCATTAGTAGAGGTGGCATAAATACTTTTAAATACTTTTCCTTGGATGGAGCCCACTCCTCAACAAACAGTGTATAAAATATTAAGCATATCAAACGGTATCAGCCCATAGTTTAGGTCCTCAAACTCTGCTGTTTATTGAGTGTGGAAACTTTGAAAACCCAATGTCTACTGTTGATATCCTGGTCAATGTCAAAATAAGATCCCTGCCAATCCAAGCAAAGCAGACATAAATCCACACAATATTCATTGTTTGAAAGAGTGATCAATTGATAGTCATCATCCAGTTCACAGAGGTAAATCTGAGAGGGTCTGCTCAGATAATAAATTTCTTAAATCTTATTTCCGAGGTCATGCATTTTTAGAAGAGCAGAGCAGCCATCATTATTTGAATATTTCTTACTTGATAAAATATATTCCCTACAATTTCACCATTCATGATTCATTTTTTTTAGCTTGGATGACTTGGGTAACACAGAGGTCTTTGATCCAACGGACTGATCCCCAAATGGCGACTGCTAAACCCACACAAAACCAGTCTAACTTACTGTTCCACACATATTACACTCACCCTCTAACTAAAAAATAAAATTACATACACCACCGGATTTTACCATTTCTACTGTTTAAGGATTGAGAAGAAGAAGACTCTGTCCACATCATTCCTAGTTGGATCTATGACCAACATTTGATAATTAAAGTAGGCAAGTGTTAAGTCATAGCCGAAGAAGAACAGTCCTGTGGCTGATTCATCAAGAACGTGCCATCCCTTTTTTCAATCTTTAATGGACATGGACCACAATTATAAAAGCCATTCAATTTAATGACAATGACCGTCCCTCTGTCTTATTTTCAGCTTAAATGAGTGGGATACTCATCTTTTGTCAAGATATACAGTTCATTTTCGAGAATTGGTGCTTGATTTAGTAGGAAGCACATTTAATGGGGTTTCATCCACAGTGCACTCACAAAAACCTTATCCTTTGTTTTTATAGTTTATTAAGGGAAATTTAAAACATATTTTATCATCGTTTCACATTAAACCTCTTTCATCTGATTTCTAATCGATGGGATACCTTCTAAATGATGAGGAAGCTGATAACAACAATTTTCTTTTACCATTCTTTTGGAGGTAAGCATAAATTGAATGGTGATCACAGTTAAATTCTGTTCGCTAAGACTAAAAATAAATTCTACTTGCTATTTGTAGGTTTTCATATAGAAATCTCACAAGCATTGTAACTTCAGTAAAGGGAAAGGATCTAAATTTATACAAGCATATTTCTCCTAACAATATTCCTCTTGTATCTCTAAAAAACACAAAAACATTCAAATATAATCCTAATTTCCTTTATGTTTAAAAAAATAATGATATGGATTTGCTTTTTTCAAGACAATTTTTAAAGTTTTCCACATTTTTTTAGATTAGGTACTTTCCCATTTTTTCAAATGACTAAAATGCTCCTTTTGTTTTAAAAATGGCTAGGGTTTTCATTTGTTGCTTTCATTCCCTCTTTCCTTTCACCAGCAATTACCAAGGCCGCTGATGGCTACTGGTTGTTGTTGATGGTCATTGAAAGTCGTTGGTGAAGGAGAAAGGAGGAAGAGAAAAAAGGCAATGAGGGTTGTAGGCAACTATTAGTGGTTGTTAGTGAAGGGGAAGAGAAGAAGAAGAAAGAGGAAGTGAGGAAAAGGAAAGACAAAACGAGAGGAAATGAGATGAATTATAGAAAACCCTTGGCCCTTTCCTAAAAAATATAGGGCATTTAGCCATTTAAAAAAATTGAGAAAAGGTCATCGATGATAGGTGTCAACTGCTTAAAAAGAACAAAGTGAAATTTGTCTTGAAACTATTTTAAGAGAAAATCATAGCATTCCTTTTTGAAAACTTAAAAAAGAAAAGGTTAGGTAGGCATTTTTAATTTTTTTGGTAAAACAAAATCTCAACCAAGCCTAAATCTCCTTTGGTATCAAAGTTTCATTGTATGTCTTGTGTAGTTCATCACTGTCGTAATTTACTCATTTTAGGTTTATACTAATGATCCACTGTATGAGATTTGTCGATTCTTTTAGAAGTGCTCATCGTGCAAATTAACAAATATCATGAGGCCGTGAGGTCTAAAACATGTGTATGAGAGGATAATTAATTTTTTTTCAAGAGAGAAAATGACAATAAATCATTGTAGAAGCATAAGAAGCAGAACCACGGTAAGATGGATGGGAGATGACTATTGAACATGTTGTGATACCATATATAAATTTCACTTAGTTTTATGAAGAAAAAGGACCCTAATTTATGAAAAGAGGAGCTGATGAATTCAAATTAAAAAATTGACTTTCCTCACCTAACTCTCCTACATCCCACCTCTATAGTAAAAACAAGGGTTGCCTTGTTTGTTGGTACTTTGTTTTTCACTGACCATTTAGGGTTGATCATTGAGTTCCGCTTTTTACAGGAGCAGTCATTTTTCCTTATAGCAAGGGCTTCTCTTCTTGCAAGAGCATGCTTTTTTTCCCATACCCAGGGTCTCATGGGTTCTGGTCCCCTTGGTTGGGTACAAAGAATAAATAAATAAATAAAGAGAGATGAAAGGGAAAATCTCTCCTTTAGCATCTCTACCATTTTGTTTTCCAAAAATGACTTCCTCCTTATTGCATTTTACCCGAAGTATCATTTTTATAAAAGGAGCCCTACAAAACTCCACTTTTCTAAATGGGGAGTTTTTGATAATTCCTCTTTTTATAAAAGGCAATTAGTCATTGTCTTCTAAAAGGCAAAACTATGAACTCCAATTCTACTCTATATTATGGTGTCCATTGCCTATTAACTGAAATTCTCGTAAATTGGTACTTGCTACAGTTTCACTCACTTCCAACAATTAAATTGGATCACATCATAAAATATCACAACAATAAATCAATTAACTTTTAAGACCCTAAACCCTGTTGCTAATATGATCTAATCAGTTTCTTAAAAATATAAGCTATCTTTTCTAGCCCTTTCTTTGGGCTATTACTATTTTGTTTGTATCGAGAGCCTGTTTGTTTGAAAGAATTTTTATTGAAAGGTTTTGTGATTTTAAAAGATATTGTTGTACACGTGATTTTACAAATATATTCAAATATAACATAGCATTTTGTAAACTAAGAAATTGAGAGTTTTATAAGTTAAGAAAGACAAGAGAATACAAAATCCTTGTGGGACAACAGCTATTTTGCACTGATCCAGGATTTGTAATACATAAAATCTCTGTCAAAAAGATCTCGAAACCGAACAACCCTTCAATAGAGGAATTGTGATTTTATGGTTGGCCCAGCGAGAACTCGAGAATTACCTCTGGTCGCCCTATAAATCCATTCGTGAGGTCTACCTACCAAAATAAATCACCCTAAATTGTGCCTTCTTGAATTGGCCTTTTCTTGATTTTACTCAACAGATTGGCCCCACTCATGTATTACACGACTGGCACACGTGAAATATGTGGACTGAGGAAAGTGTTTGTACTGCTCTGCCGTGTACGGTCGATAGTGTTGTGTCATGTGTGTGATCAAAAGTTGCCGACATACGTTCACAGGGCATCTTCTTTTACAACTGGTATCGTTTAATCTGTACTTAAGTCAACGAGAACTTATCACAGTTTGCTGGAGTTCTCTAACATTAAAAGCACCACCTACACAACTTGTACTGATTGAATGAATCCATGCAGCGGTTGCCCGGAGTCCCCCGTCCACTTGCATGAAATAAAACAACACTCTCGCACCAAGTTCAACAAAACCGATATTTTTGACAGCGCAGTTGCGTGTCAAACATCATCTCCAATGGTTGCCGATTACTTGTTTCCACATTCTATCTGTCTGTCTAAGGCGTTTTTTATTGACTCGGTCTACTACGGACCCCAAGAACAGACAAGTTAACCGAATTCAACCAAATTGATTTCGGTCAGGCCACAAGGGAGAGGCGTATCACAAACGACAAGAAAAAAAGAGACCACATTTCACCACCTTATCAAAGCCACGCACATAAGGAAAGGAAAGGAAAGGAAAACAAACACACTCTCTATCCACAAAGACAATCCACAAAGACAATCCAACTGTCATTATTCAAATGAAAGCAATGTAAAGATGGAACAGAATCGTGTCCTATTTGTCTTTGCAGGAGAAAAAGAAAATAACAATGAAACCAAAATAAAGCTTTGTATAATTTCATTTTTATGAAAAAAAAAATTAATCAGAAAAAAAAGAAAATAAAATTAGATGAAATAAAATTTTATTCAATTTGGAGGATAGTTAGGATTGCTGCTGCCGCTGTTGGTGGTGGCGGCGGCAGCGGAGGTGGTATTATTGTTGGCACCGCCTATAATTGAAGAGATGGCAGCTGCTAGAGCGGCGGTGAAGTTCGGATCGGCGGTGATTGCTGCGGTTGCTGCACTCACCGTATCAGCCAGTGATGGCTGCTGGGCTTGGGCGAATTGGGTGGAGCCCATGCTGGGTGACATCTGAAGGCCTGAGAATTTGGATTGATTATAGAGCGATTGGCCGAAGATCTGAGGTATGGGTGGAGTTTGGGATGATCCAAATCCTTGAGGTGGGTTTGGGAAGGGCACCTGGAATTGGGTGGGTGGCCTTTGGAACTGCAATGGGCTAGGGGAATGGGTGAGGTCTAATGTCACAGTAGGAAAGGGCGCAGAAGCAGATATGGTGGCCATGTTTGACGAGCAAGGCAAGAGGGTTCTAGCCAAGAAGTTGGGGTTCATTAGCCCATCTGAACTCGACATCGATCCTGACAGCAGCATACCCACAGCAGCCGATGTGGTCGATGCCATGGCCATTGCTGCTGGGGGGAGTGGGTGGTTGTGGTTGCCTTCATATGTGGTTATAAGGATGGTTCGATCTTCCGCGCATCGTTGGACCTGTTGGGTAGCACAATTCAGATAACTAGGTTCAATCTCTCAGCTGATTAAGATAAATGAATGTGCCATTTCGGCAATGGAATACAATTGGAGTTGAATTGGAGAAGGTAATATACCTGTTTGCGAACAGGACACCCAGCTGCCATGGTGCACCGATAATAAGCTCGTGGGCATGGATTTCCCTTGGCCATCTTTTGACCATATTTTCTCCATTGACATCCATCCGTGATCTGAAATGGGAGATTGATTGCAAAGTAATTAGATTTCAATTAATCGAACAGTAACTTTAGATAGATTTGGATGACTGTGTGCAAGTGATTAGGACTGGATTATGAATGATATTACCATGGGTGCTTCTGATCGAGCTCGAACGGAGACGCGAGCTTTTCTCATGGTGGCTTCTGAGGATTGATCGACATTCTTAGACGTAGGTAATTTGGGAAGTTTGTTAGGAACCCAGCCTTGGGAGGATTGATCTGGGCTTTCTTCTCTGCGAACTCTTCCGTCACCGAAATCGGTTTTGTCATGATCCAAAGGAACTATCTCTCTGCTGTTGATGTTATTCTTGGACACCACTTCGGCATTGTTGTGGGGGGAACCGGCTCGGTCTCGACTTCTCCCTTCTGAGGAAGACTGAGAAGGTTCATCTGTTTCTGCTGTGGCAGCTGGGCCTAAATCCATGAACTGCCTTGGCACAATGAATCCACCTCCATCACCACCACCACCACCACCACCACCACCTCCTGCTCCTCCAAGATCATGCTTCTTTTCATCCAAATCTTGATCAGCAGTCTGGAGGAATAATCAACAAATGCCAAATTAAGTTTCCATCAAATAAGAAAAACAAAAGAAAAAAGAGTTCAAGCAAGTTTGTAATTGAAATCATACCTCATTCTCTCCAGGACTTTGGTTTTTGTTGTTCTGTTGTTGCATCAACGATACAAGGTGCATCTGCAGAGCGCTGTAGTTGTGGCTCACTTGACTAAGCAAGCCTTTCAACCTCTGGTTCTCTTCATTGATGTGGTCTAGCTCTGCTTGTAACGTCATTAACTGAAAGAAAAGGAGAGAATTCTAAATGGTCAGATAAATGAATAGAAAATCCAAGAAACTCAATTACCCAATACACGGCTATAGATTTGTTACAAAAATTTCCAATTTTTAGAACAACCCAGTAATCCAATCACACCATACCTCACTTTTTTCTTGTTTATCATCCGCATTCGGTGACAACCCATCATCGATCGTCGACTGATCGCTGCCCGTGTTTGCAGTGAGAAGGCGCAGGCCCGTCTGCAGAAATAATAAATTGCAATTCAGCAATTGACAAACGACGAATACAACTTCGAAGGAAAAAAAAAGGGATGATGATGTTGATGATGAAGAAGAAAAAGAAGATAAACCCAATATGAATGACTTACATTTACATCAAAATTCAATCTTGTTGCAGTCTCATTCAACTCCTCCTTCTTGATAATATTATTGAGACTGGACGACTTCCCATCAGATTCCTGGAACCGTGTCGTCTTATCCGAGAAGAAATCCATCTCGTCAACGCGCTTCTCATTCGGTTCTTCGTCCACGGAAGCCGCCCCCGAATCGTTGTCTCTGCAATTGAGATAGAACCTATGGTTTGAGTCCATGGGATCGCGCTTGCGCTTCGTATGGATGCCCGAGGAGGCCAGAAACGCAGTGGGTTTTGTGAGGAAGAATCCAATCGAGTCTGAATCAATGCTAAGTCCCCCTCCCTTGTCCATAAAATCTAAGAAAAATCAAACAAGAAGCAGAGAACGAACACAAATGCTTCTTTCCTCTTTCTGAACTTGTGTGGAGTTTTGTCTTCTCTCTTTGAATGAAGTCTAATCTCTCTCTCTCTCTCTTTCTTTCGTTCCATTTTCATTGAGCCAATGGCAAGGCAATAAAAAGGGCAGGAGTTTGAATGTTTGGATCGTCCTGACGTGAGATGGTGCGTCAGTTGACTGACAGGTGGCGGGAAGAGAACACGGTTCGTACACGAGGTGGAGGTGGAGGTGAAGGTGAAGTTGGGGTTGGGGGAAGTCCGGGTCCTCCCTTTTTACTCAGTAGGACGCACTGTAGGACGAGTGAAGTGAGTCAGTGACTCGGAGGATGCAGACTCGGTGGGTTGGGGAGTTAAGAGAGGAGAGGACTCAGGGGGTCAATGGGTGAGATGGACCGGTTCCAACAAGAGAGAAGAAGAAGAGAGAAGCGCAAAAACTAAAAAGAAGAGCGAAGGGTACGGCGGTTCTGGTGTGAAGCCGGGTCTGGTCAACGATTTTGACGACTTGGGGGAGACGGCCGTGGGGCCCAGAGAGGGCTCCACGCCACCGAGCTTTGACGGCACGTGGGAGAAGAAGCGAGAGATCTTCTGGAGTTGGTACATTTTCCTTGCTTTCCTCCTCATTTGGTTGACTCTTTCGGTGTCCATGTGGGACCGATTCCATTGCTGCGACTATGACTAACTCCCTCTTTTTTTTCTTTCCCTTCTTTTTTAAACCTTTTTGCTTTCTTCTCTCTAGATATTTAAATTTGAAAAGGGAAGGTAGTATAGTACTAGTAGTCTTTGAATTTTCATTGGACAGGAAAGGGCCCATCAATGTATCAGGTGGGGTGGGGTGGGGTGGGGTGGGGTGGGGTTGGATTGGTCTTTCTTCGGTGTACAAAATGAACTTGTTCAACACTTGAATCAGATTGAATGGAATGGCATGACGGCTAGGATCAGTTGATTATGGGCATTGTTAGGACATGACAAGTTCTAGATGGAGAATTAGGGATGGCAACGGGTTGGGTTTTCTATGGTTCGGCCAAAAATCGAATCCAACTTGATTAATAAATACATATAGGAAGTTTTCATAGACGACCAGTGATTCAAACCCACAGCGAATGTAAAAGGGCGCGTGTGGGGTGGGAGGCAAATCAAAGTGCACCCAAAATCAGAAATTGGCCTGAACCCGACTGGGGTCAAAATTGAGATAGCCACGCCTGCCACGAACCTGATCAGCACCAAATCTGCCCCTAGTAGAAGTGGGTCGGGTGGTCACCCGTTTATCCCGACCCATGGCCAGCCTATGGGGAACATTGAATCTCAAGCACAAAAAATTGAACTAGGTTACAATTTGGTCAAAATTGAGAAAGCCATGCCTGCCATGAACCTGATCGGCACCAAATATGCCCCTAGTAGAAGCGGGTCAGGTGGTCACCCTTTCGTCCCGACCCATGGCTAGCCTATGGGGAACACTGGATCTCAAGCATAAAAAACTGATTCAGGCTACAATTTGATCAATGTGTGGACGGGTCTGACATCCACAATGTGAAATAACTTATTTTGTTTATTGGGGCTCGTCTTCAACAAATTCAAGCCATTCACACTCGCCTGTACTTTGGATTGGTGTTCATCCCAATTTCACTCATGTCACTATTAAACCACTCTATATTCAACTACAAAAGATAAGTGCACTTATAGATTAATTAAAATCTTAATTGTTGAGGATTATGTTAGGATTTTGTGTGTTGGCTAAATTCATGGGTTGGACAAAACTCTAGGAGTCCATTGAGTTGTATTTCATATTTAGTAAAGGACTCTGAAAATAGAAGATTGGACGAATTAGAAGAAGAAAACTGGGAAAAAAATTGCTGAAAGTTCGGATCTACAGAATTTGGTTCGCTCGAGCAACCAGTGTATCCACTCTAGCGAACCCCAGAAAGAAGCTGTTTTGCTCGACCCACCTTTCGTGATCATTCGATCCATAGTCTGAAATTCAAATACAATGGCTTATCTGCTCGAGCGAATTCCCAGGTCGCTTGAGCGAATCTGGGCTTAAAATTAGAAACTTGCCCAGTTTTCTTTCCTGATTTGTCTCAAGTTTGTGTTGCTGATTCCTAATCATATTATAACAGTTGAGGCATGAATTCATGACTATAAAAAGGACTCAAGGGCTATTATAAAAAAAAAATACACACCTCTCAAGTTCTGAATTAGATATTGAATTGAAAGAATTCATCTCTAGAGATTTATTAATAAGTTGTACAGCCAAGTTCTCTAGAGCCAGTATCTTTTGCATCATTTGTAGAAGATTATCTTCTTGCGAGAAGATTTGAGGAGTGAAGCGCTGAATTGAGTCTGTTGCAATTGTGAAGTCGTTGAAGCGTGAAGCGATATAAGGTAACTTCAGTCCTTAGGTATGGGATATCTGGGGAAGAAATCTGAGTTTCTTGTAATTGCAAGATTCATAGTGTTTGATTAAATCCAATTCAGATTCGTAGTTTTCACCCGGTTAGGGTTTTCCACGTAAAAATCTGGTGTCCTTGTGGTGTGTGCTTATGATTTTATTTCCGCTGCATATTTATTATTTTTGCACACTCTTTGGTTGATTAATTGAGTGGACCAATTTAGAAATCTTGCGAATCCTAAACTTTCAGATTATCTGTTTAAAGTGATATTCAGATCACCGTCGATTCTCTGGATTCATGGCATGCACAAATCTAATCTAGCTAGGGAAAACCCTTCTACAAAAGGAGGCAGAGAAGACTGTTGGATTGGATGAATGCAGTGAATCAGATTACTGGTACCCTCCATAGAGGTTCACCAGATGGAACCCACTTGTCACGGTGCACTGGACAACTTACCTGTAGATTAAATTGGCCCAGCATTTCCTGATTTACTTTGAAGGAGGACGGTGCAATCTGAACAAACACATCCTCCCCAAGCAAAAGGGATGTAAGCATCTGAACCTTCTATTCACAAGCTACCCATGGGACAATGATACCATACCTCAAATTTGAACACTTTAGCTCTGACCTGATATTTTGTGACTATGAAATAACAACAAGGATCACTTCGGACCCATTTGTTTCCATGAATTTGAATTCCTAGAAATCCATTGTCGAAGAGGTTCGAACAAAAGAATACTGCAAAGTAAAGGTGAAACATATATAACAGGGAAATATAAATGAGACCCTCATTTTTCTAGAATTTAATTTACTAAAGTGATGGAGAACAATCTCACTTGGATTCTATTTTCATTAGAGGGGTGATTATTTTTTAACTTTTTACCACTTATCCAAGTACAGTTATTTGAACTCCATGAAACAAATGGTTCCTATGGGTTTGTGAGGTACATCCAAACAGGTCAAAATTTCCATGCTTGCGCATTGAGACGGCCTTCTCTTTTCAGCTCTCCAATTGAATGGGCGACGTTTTCTTTAGATTGTGATAGCAACTAAAAGTGAAAGGACGACATAAAGGTAAGTCGACATACTGCCATGTTGCTTGTTTAATTTTCCAAGTCACGTTCGTTCCAAAAAGTCATTTAATTGACAGCTTTGTGTTGTTGAAACTGAGCTATTTAATCACGAAAAGTAAACGTTGAATTTGAAACTTTGAGTTGTACAATTTAAGACCAAGTATCCCAAATTCCATTCTAACGTAGAAAAATCAATTACCTTTTCGTCATTCATTAATGCGGTCTTCATTGGGTAATTGAACGGTCATTGTCCCAATCACAAACAGAGTTTGGATAGAGAAGGGAAACGTAAGTTACCAGTGATACATGTACAGAAGAAATACAAGAAAAGATGCGAGCACAGACTGACGGAGTTGTTAATATATACATGGCAAGAAATTTGTTAGAGAGGTAAGGGAAAGATCAAAGGAAATGAGAATCTGAATTTATTCCCTATTTAGGATATAGTCTTCCAAATAAAGTTATAGAAAACTATTTTAGATGAAGTCTATTTGAAATTTTTTATATGGCATCGGAGCCATCGCCCGGTTACAATCTTACAATTAGTTCGGCCAAGGTCCCATTCTTTTAGCTTTCATATTTTTCCCCTCAAATGCATAAATCAATCTAAGTGTTAGAATCTCATCATCTTCATCAAACCGCACAATGATTGCTTTTAAAAAAATTACAATAAATTTGAATTAGTGAGGCCACTGCACTATCAGCCTAAAATAAAAGAGGGTTGCAACAACAATAGGAAAGACAGTGATCACCATAAAAAAAAAAAAAATGGCTTGTAAGATATCAAGAGAGATCAAATATCAAAAGATTAAAATAGAGAAGATTGCAACAGTGATGGACTTTTTACAAGAGAGAGACGCTGATATCAAGCAAAAGGTGTTGATATATATATATATATATATATATGAGCAAGGCTCTCCTAAGGTCAAGTTTAAAATAAAATCTCGTAAGCTTATGCTTGTGTGGCCCACCTTTGGCCCATCCAAATGGCCCAATCTCATGAACCCTCTAAATTGCACATGTCTATCAACTTTCGATTAGATCCGAATTTACTGGACCATTAGATTGACTATGTGCCAATCCGAATGGTCATTGGCCATTAAACTTTTGGGCCTATATGGAGATGATAGAAATCACGATTGGGTCTGATTTTTTTGCAGAGAGAAAGATCCTAGGGAGTCCTTGAAATCCCCCTACCCCCATCCCCATGTGGGTCCCCAGGTGGGCCCCACCACACACTTGAGCTTACTTTATCATAAGTTTGAACTTAGGAGAGCTGGCCTCTATATATATATATATTTATATATTAGCAAAGCTCTCCTAAGCTCAAGCTTAAGATAAAATCTTGTAAGCTTATGCTTGTGGGGCCCACCTTTGGTCCATTCAAATGGACCAAACATATGAACCCTCTACATTGCATATGTCTACAAATTTTCGATTAGATCCGAATTTACTAGACCGTTGGATTGACTATGTATCGATTCGAATGGACTATTGACCATTAAACTTTTGGGCTCATATGGAGATGATAGAAATCATGGTTGAAGCTGATTTTTTGCAGAGAGAAAGATCCTATGGAGTCCTTGAAATCCCCCCACCCTCATCCCCATGTGGGTCCCCAGGTGGGCCCCACCATACACTTGAGCTTACCTTATCTTAAGCTTGAGCCTAGGAGAGCTGACCCCTTTATATATATATATATATATATATAATATACCAAAAGAGAACAAAGACTTATTTTATATACATATAGGGGAGTATTCTTATGCATACTTCGCTCATCATATGGTGAGGGACACTTCCCTTTTTGGAAATTTTAAGTACAAAAGGGAATTTTCAAGTACATACGGTGAGAAACACTTGTACTTGAAAATTCCCAAAAAGGGAAGTGTCCCTCACCATTTGTTGAGTGAAGTATGCATAAGAATACTCCCAATATATATATAGGGAGGTGCTCCTATGAGAGGCACTCTCACTAAGTTGGTGAGATATAGGTGGGGGCCCTCACATTTAAGCTGGGGTTCCTTGCATTTAAGTTGGTGAGAGTGCCTCTCATAGGAGCACTTTCCATATATATATATATATATATAAGAATGTCCTGTAATTTCTTATTATGAAAAGAGATGTTATTGCTAAAGGGTGTCAAAGATAAAGGAGAGAGATGAGGGCTTACATAAGGGCACATTTGTGTAACCCATATCTGCAGTAAGGGTACTGTTTTTCTTTGGAAAACTGCCTTTTCAAATGTTTGGTGCGACAATTCTTGGCGGAATTGATTTTTCGCCATGTCAGCATTTTCCTTGAATAGTTTGGAAATAGATTCCCTAGGGGGTAGAGTATGGGAAGTCTATTCTCGAAGAAAACTTCTCCCCTCTTTATTATTTAATTTCCTCACTTTCCTCTTTAATACTAATTTTCAATTAGGAATCCTCAGCCGCACCAAACAACATTACTACCAATTCATTGAGGAAATTTTTTTTGCAACAAACATGAATTTTTAATTTTGCAGAATATCATTTTCGAGGTATTTAAAAATCATAGACTTTGTTGATGTAGCAATTTCATCTTTCCATGAAAATTGCCTATACACAAACGTGCCCTAAAATGATACGACAAGAGCGCCGTTGAGAGACATGAAAAGAAAGTGTTGATGAAATTAATGAGGAGAGAACTAAAATGAGAGGGACTAAAGAGATTACAATTGAATTTATTAAATTGGGATATAATCCTCTTAAAAAAGTTATATCGATGGGAAGTTTCTTTGAAATGTTTACACTAGTCATGTAGACTCGATTACCCTACCTTCATCTGACCCTAAAATTAATTCTAAATTGTCCAAATTGAATGAAGCTCAAGCTCAAAATTCAAAAGTAAGTCCAAGTGGTTGTCTGGAAACTATAGTGTAATTAATAATAGTGGATTAGATTAAGATTTGAAGCAGAGCTCAGACCTTAAATTCTAATTTACAATTAGCATGTTTGGTAAAATTATAAAAATCTCTTATTTCATAAGGTAATTAGGTCCCACGGCCTAACTATGCACACCACCTAGTGAGGCCAACTCGGGGGACCGCTCATCATTGGATAGAATGAGGATGAATCATTGGATAGAATGAGGATGAAAAGATCATTATGAGTTGGGCTATAAAAATATCAAATATGGGGTCATTCTCACGCCACTAATGCCCTTGTTTTGCAACCCTCAAGTTTAACAAATTCGTATAAAAAATAATTGTCCGTTGATACAATTGTCCATACATTCGAATTGGTGCAATCTCTATTGGGGGGGGGGGGGGGGGGGGGGGGGGGGGGGGGGTTGTTGTGGATTGGCTCTACTATGTTGTTTTGACCGTAAGTGTCACGCTTCTAGCTCCCTTGCCCTCTTTTAGAACGCTGTTGGGTTCGACGAGCATTTGCGTAGAGAGAGAGGGCGGGGGGACTCTTAAGGACTGGGTATAGAGTGGTGCATAAGTCCCACATTGAAAACATATTAGTTTTGATATTGGGTATATTTGTGTGTGACTTGACCTTTACCCCACATGAGGCTATTGAAAATTGTTTGGCTAGATTGGGTTGAAATTCCATGAGCTAAATCGGACAATATCATGTGGATAGTGGACCCGAGTTGTTATAGATGGTATCAGAGGCGATGACGACTCTGTTTTCCGGTGGGAAAGTATATCATGCTTGTGGTAAATCTCTAATTTTATTTTATGATTTAGAACTTATTGACGAATTAAAGCATTTGGTAAATCTCTAATTGCATTCTCTATCAATTGTATGTTCTATATTTAGTGCTTATTTACAAATTAGAGGTTATAGTTTGAAAAAAGTAAGTAATTGGTGAGCTGCTCTCTTTTTTTTATGTTCTTTTAAGCTAAATAGATGGAGGTATTTTGGTCCATTTGAATGGATGAAAGGCAGGGTCCTCTTGAATTACACCAGATCCATAGGGCTTTCACCCATCCAAACAGACTAGGCCCCACAATCAATTGCACTTTTCCCCTGCATTTTTTAAAACCGTTGAAACTTGTGTGCGATTGATCGAGGGGTTAGAATGATCAGCTAGACCCCAACCTTGGTATGGAGGTTGTGCGGCCCTCTCGCCCCCGGACCCCAACCTTGGTATGGAGGTTGTGGCCCGCCCCCGCCCCCACCGCCCCCGGGGTAAATTTAAGGCCTTACCATTGTCATTACACAATCCAAGTTCACATCTTTGGCCAAACCCCCCTGATTTTAAAATGGTTTCTCCCTTCTACCTATTTGTACTTGCACCAATTCAAATGCGCACGTCTTCCAGTTTCTTTCTACATACCTATAAACCATCCGATTTTAATCTTATTGATTGAGACACCCACATGTGACAGTGTTTAATCTGAGTTGAATTTTTAGGTAACTCTGGTATTGGTTTCCCTGGTAAGTTCATTTTAGTTGAATCATTTACTGTTAGACACATAATAAGGAGGGGAAATTAGAAAGATTAGCAAGGACAAAGTCAAACAAAACATGACACTAATATAAATGTTTGTGTTGTTTTTCTTGTAAGAGAGCTCTCTGGTAGCAGTGATTCCTGTGCAGATTGGTAGATAATATTGTTTCAAGTTACATTACTGGTTTCAAACCACCATTTTGCCAGCCTGTTTGGTCCACAGTCTTTTTCGATTTTAGTTAAAAGCAAAGAAGGAGCAAACCAACCCTCCTCTTACTGCTGCGTTTCTTGCGCTGAGGGTTCTATGCGTGTTTGCCACATCATCGCCAAAACATGGGCAATTAGCTTTGAAATCTTGCTGATGGAGACAATCTACCCGCTGAAGTTATTGATTTTGGACGGTTGACTAAATTCTTTTTTAAAGGAAAAAACAGAACGTTTATTGGATGTCCTCCAATTGGATAGTGAGGATTATCTCATAAAATATGGATGGTCAAGTTGAAGAACTGTGGCTAGAAAACATGGAAATGCCCTTATGTAACACTCAATGATTGGGTATAACTTAAATAAATGTGGTTGAAGTGTTAAATAAAATAAATACTTGGGGGTTGTGTGGAAACTCTAACTTAATTAGTTAATGAGAGTTGATTAGATTTAGACCTAAGATAAAAGCTCTAGTTTTTAAATTCTAATTTATAATTAGTTTATTTGATGAAATAAAGAAAAAACTCTTATTTCATGAGATAATTGGGGCCCACCTTTTGGAAATCACAATGAAGAACCCGTCTTTTGTGTCATTCATAGAATTTTATGAGGTTGTTTTCATATGAAACATGTAAAATTTGCATTTCCAACCTTCATTTGCTTTAGCTAAAAACACCCTAAAAAAGCAGCCCCTTGGCTTAGAATATCCAAGAGGCAAAAGCTTGAATTTATAAATTAGCTCTAAAATTAGAAAACATAATTAGAGGTTTACCAAATGCTTTAATATGTAAATAGTCTATAAATCACAAAATAAGAGCTTATTTTTAGAGTTATCAAACACCCCCTTGCTGAATAGCTACCCACCAAAAACTTTAAACGAAATCATGAAATGAACATGCATATAAGATAGAGGGAGGAGCTTCAATTTTTGGCATTATGGCCTTAGATCATATCCTTCATACTTTTGGTTTATCGTGGATCTACAAATTAATCCCCCTTTATCCATAGGGTGACAGAAGTTATCATTGGGCCTAAAAAACGTGGTCGGTGTGTTCTATTGAAAGAAATGAAAATGACAAAAAGCATGCAAACAATTTTCAAGTGAAAGCTGTATAGAGGATCCGCCGAAGTCATTCTTACTGAGAGCTTGATAGTCCATTAAAAGAAAAAACTTTAGATCTCAGAAATGATTAGTTTCTATTGATCGATAGAAATACTAGCTCCATTAACAAGACTTGTCAAACGAAATCTCAGTCAAACCTTCTCTGTCATCACTGGGTTTTCGTTTTCCTTGATTTTATTTATTTAACTTTTTGGATGTTTCTTATTCGTTAAAAAATTGCATTCGGGTGGAAATAATGGAGGGGGAAATTTGGAGTCCAGATACGAATGTCGGAATGACAGGAAATTTGATGATGATCATTGTAGCCCGCTTAATAAAATTTATCTTCCTCGTTACTAGCTCTTGCCAAAATCCACTCAAACAGAAATTAGCTCTACCAGAAAATTGATCACATATAAAGTAAATGGATGTTATAATTTTAAAAAAATTAATGGGGCAAAATTATAAGTTTAGCGACCATATATCTGTTCCAAAGCTGAAAGAAAATCAATCTCATCGGGCAATACTAGTGTTAGATAAGAATAAATTAAATGATAGTAAATTCAAAATCATGAAAGGAATTGCATTCATTCCATGTGTAATGTTGTCACTCACTTGTTCCAGAAACCTTTTTTGGGGTAGCTCTTATAAAAAAAATGTTTTTACATGGAATCAAGGAAATCAGGTAAGATCCTTTTCCAATCTCCCTGAAAAGGATCCCTGCCAAACTGTGAAAAATGCAGAACCAATTTCATAAGCATGGCCTAAAAGTCCTGTAATCCTTGTCTGGCAATTGATTCCCAAGTAGGACATAGAAAAACCAAGGGTTAAAAGAATCGGATAAAAAGATTACATGCCACCGGCGGCACAAAGTAAATTAAATTCCAAGCCGTCTTTGACAATCTTCTTAATTTCAGACTGATGGTCCAACCGTAGATGGTGCATAGCACAAAACCTTTTTGATGGGACGACCCAAATCTTTTGATGAACGGGACTTTTCCTTTTGATTTTTCACGTTTGACCATTTTCCTTCTTAAACAACCTCTTACAGAGCCCATGGTTTGAACAGTCTGAAATCTGGATAGACATACATATGGTTCAACAATTCAACCCCAGCAATGCACGTTCAAGCCACTATAGAAAAGTATAGGTTTTTGTCATAGGCCACCCTAGTCAGAAGGGAAATCAAGAAAATCTATTATATTGAAAAATTTGTCATTTGCCAACCATCCATTGGCCCATTTTGGGCCATCATCCATGGTGGGGTGGGGGGTTCGTCGAAACAACTGTCTGAATATATATAGAATTAGTATGATCCATTCAGGTACTAACCAGAGAGAAAAAATTAAGTCTTTGTTTAAAAAATTCACCTAAAACTTGAAAAGGAGAGTTCTGGGTAGGTCACATGGTGTTTTAAGATCCTCAAAAGCCTGTCAAAAGTATAGAAAACCCGTAGACTTTAAAGCCATGGCGGTGGATTTAGGGACCCACGAATCAACAAATACCAGATCAAAGCCAACCTTTTTCAATTAATCTCCTTCTCCCTCTCTCTAATATTCAGTAGAGTAAATAATTATGAGGACATGCCTAAAAAGATACCTTCACTACGTCCCTCTTCACACACAAAACACACACACTTGCACGTTGGGCAGTGATGGTTTTCTTTTATATGATGTGGTTTCTTGGAAGAAGCGAGTCATAGGCGTCATGGGTCATGACTTTCAGTTTCTATAGGTTTTCACATGCATACCAATTATCTAATACGGAAGAATTCTTTCGCAGGCGCCTACCGTTTTGCAAACGCCTTTCTCTACGTTTGAAACCTTGCAGATCAAATGCCCCCATCTGTCCACCGACGACTGAAGAAAAAACCCCACGTCTGATTTTTACTTGAAAGATGCATCTCACCTTGCAGTGAAAACGGGCAGTCAACAGAACGGCAGAAGCTGCAGCGGAAGATCTCTGGAAAGTTGTTGTTGTCGGTAGCATTTTCTTTCCACATTGGAAACGCCACGTGAGAAATGCTGCAACTTTTTTTTTTTTCCACCGGCTTCTCTTGTTCCTTTCTCTTTCTGGGATCAGGTTTAACAAGATGGAGTTTGAATACTTAATATGGAGCAAGCAGTGAAGGATTAAGTAGACTATGGACCTGTGCATGACTTCTCTGGTTTTCTTGCAGATACCCAGATGGGCCAGCTTGACGAAAACACAGGAGCCTCAAAATAACGGATCCGGTTTATAAGTAGCATTTTTGAAATTTGGTCCTTCCAATAGTTTTAACACTGCCCCAATGCAGGTCTGATAATTTCATGGCGTGCGTTCTCGATTTGTAAATAGAGCCGATTGTTTTGGCTGCACTGTGGGATTACACAATGAAGATTTTCCCTCAGAATCTGTTTTGTTTTTCTTAAGGAGTGTGCAGGACAGTCAATTCCACCCTTTGACATGGGGGCCATCCTGGTCTCCAAAGTCTGCAAAATAAGAGCCTTCGTTGTTGTCCTGAAACCCGTGGGTAGAATAGGTTCCGATTTTGAAAAACCTGTGATATTGGGGTTGGACTCAGCCAAGACTAAGCAATATTCAAATGCAGCGAACTTTAAATTGACTTTAAATTTGATGTCTTGGAGCCCTCTTGTTCCATGATTTGTGGGGTCTCTAATGGGCCCATTAGGTGGCTTATGCTGTAAGACGTGTGTACGGTGGCAAATGCTTGGATGGTGATAATAACCACCCAATCAACAACCTGCAAGTTACCACTGTTTAGAATGACCATACGGCCGATCCAATGATTCAATCCACTAAAAAGGGTGCCAAACCATGTGACAGGTGGTCACCTATTTGTATCAACTTCATGACATAGTGAGAGACACTAGCCAGTATTACCCAATATTCTTTCATTTGTATTAGGTTTGCAAATGGAAAAAGCCCGGTTTTGGAACCTATTTTAAGTTCTGATTTATAAACGGGTTTGATTTTGGGTCTATATAGATTCTAACTTGTGAACTTGGGATTTTGATAATGCAAACTGTATCTCAAAATAATTTTTTTTTCATTTTTATTTATAATAATAGAGATGGTAAACTTGATGCATTGCTATAAGTTGAATGATATATTTATCTTAAGAAAAAATGAAAAAAATGAAGAGAAGTTAGAACCATTTTTGGATCTAGATCTCAACCTCTAGGTGGACATGGTTGCAAAATTGGGTTCAGATATTTCTATCGAAACCAGGTCTGCAACAAACAAAACAGGCTGTGAGTCAAAACCGGATTTGGAACCGGAACCATTATTTAGAAAAGGCTCTTGGTCTAGTATATATGATTCCGACCCAAAACTGTTTCGTTTGCAACCCTAATTTGTATCAATTTTATGACAATAGTGTATCGGCCATACGCATGGGAATTTATTTTTTATTGTTGGAAAGAACGTATAGGCAAATATTTAAAACCCCAAATCTCATCTCTGCTAAAAACATAATCTAATCTTTGCTCAGCTGCCACAAAGCGTACGGTGATCTATGTACAGATTCGACAAACTTCACATACCATTGTTGCTCGTAAGAAAATGTTTGGATGGCCTTATTACAGAATGGAATCAGCTATTAGCCCTTAATTATCAAGCACACAATCTCTAAACACATTGCCCAAGCCCACTATAACCCATCCATCCAACCAAGTAACTAGATCAAATCTAAATCACTATCTCCTGCAACCCATCCTTCTTTTGTCTAAATCTTTTACTCAAATTACTATTTTTCATTGCCGTTTTCTTTTCATTTTTCTGATTTATTGCTTCAATTATCCATTAAAAAAAAGATAAGAGCACGAAACATACACCCACATCAATAGTTCTCACATAGCTGGCCAAGATTCGAATCAGGGGCACGCCGCCTCTTCCCGCGTGTGTAGGCTCCCTTCCTACTTTTGTAGGCTTTCTTTCCTTGGGTGTCGGACTTCTCTTTTACATGAATGGGCTGTATTCTCCTATGTGCGGGCTACTTTTCCTGGGTCTAAGCCGTTAGCACCCTCCGCGGGGGTATAAAAAAAAAAAAAAGAAAAAGTTAATCAGTCGGATCAAATTCCACCCAACTTGGACAAGAAATTGTCGAAGTGAGGCCACTTTCCATCACCACCCATTCTCAAAAGGTGGGTGATGAGAATCTCTCACAATGAACTGGAGTTGAGTTGTTCCTTGTATAATACGGTTAGTTGATTTTAGACCAATATTGGTTTTGAATTTGAAATCAGAAAGCCTCAAATCTCGGATAAAGAATGTTTGTTTATTAGTAGGCCCACATACATTTCACAACCACTTCTAAAGACCACGTTTTAAGAAGGTGAGTAGCACCACGTGACACACAAGTGCTGTGAAGTTGTAACCTGCCACCCCAAGTCACCAAGTCAGTCAGTACATGTAAGATATGTACGACCACGTGTGAACACTTTGTTTCAATTGAAAGCTGCTTACGACAAAGTTAGGATTGATTAGTGGGGTCCCGAACCCCTCAAAGCTGTGTACCAAAAAAAAGTGTGAAATAATTACATACTTCCTCAGCGAAAAATGAGTCTGGTACAAATCACGATCAGAACAAGTAGTATTATCAAATCTCTTCCATTTATTCGAATTTTTTGGGTTTTAGATTCATAATCTTAACTGTTTAGATTTTTAATTGATGAACTAGACCTAAAAATGTTCAATGTTTATTGATGTGGGAACGATACTCTGGAACAAACAAACATGGTATTGTGTTTTGTATTTATAAATTTTACGTATGTAAAATTCACATATGTTGGTTTCACATATATCCCATTTTCACACATGATGCTTAAAAGCTATTCTCATCGTCATGTTAAATTAATCATTTATAGTGGCGGGGTCTAACTCAATAGTTGATTCAACTAACAAATAGATTTATTTTTATTTTTATTTTTATTTTTATTTTTATTTTTTATGTAGGTGCTATTCTCAGTCAAGAGTCCACAAAATCAAAGATCCAAATTCAGATTGCGGCCTAATGTTTCCAGTCCAATCAAGATATGCTCCAAACTCTCACGGGCCCATCAAACTACACCAAAAGGGGGAAAATTATGAATCAAGTTGCATTTCATTTCTTGTTTGTTTCCTTTCCTAAGTAGTTCTTTATTGGTCAAATAGTTTATGACTCTAAGAAAATATTTTGTTATTATAACTAGATTAATATCAGGTGGTTAGATTAGTAGTGATTTTGTTGATTTATCCTTAAAAAAAGATTTAATCTTTTAATTTTGAAATAAGATTGTTCCATGAGAGAGAGAGAGAGAGAGAGAGAGAGAGAGGGGGGGGGGGGGGGGAGAGAGAGAGAACCTCTACAGGATTTCTATGATCTTGAAAAAGGTTGGCTACAAGCTTTGAAAGTGATTTGTTCAAAGACAGATATGTAGAGAATTCAACCGACTCCAGGTTCTCTTTCTGCCTGTGATTTGGTATTTGGATTGTTTAAAAATTGAATATTTTTTTCATGATACTGTTGAAAAATGTTCAGGGAAATAAATGAAAAACAAGGTAGGAGAAAAAAACTAATTTGCTGTTGACTGCATAAGAATTTGTCTATATTTTTTTTTGAATTTGAATATTCTTGGTTCTTAATCCTAGCTCTTTGTTTTTGTGCATAGAAGAGTTTCTACTTCATTTCAAAGGAGTGCCATGCATTGTTATTTTGAGATAATTAAAAGCAGGAAAACAGAAAAACAAATATAATCTACTGATAGTTTATATATATACACATGAGAATTACAATTACAGATGGAATTCTGAAATATTGTGATACTAATAAAAAGTTAATGGTGCTTCAGTAATGTCAAAATTATTTAAGGATAAAAAATCTCTGACATTGTTATGACAAACCCAAACTCGAAAAGCAGGTATTAATTAATAATCAATTATTGATACTTCATGGAAGGATACAGAGAGTGGGGAATTGATGCCAATAGAAGGATAAAAAGAGAAAGGAATTGATGCATAATCTTAGTTTCTTATGCCTTGAAGATTAGGGATGCTCATGGGCCAGGCGGCCCGAGCTAGAGATGGGCCTAGTCATCTTTGGGCCGGACTTGGATATGTAATTAGGGCCCGATTAATAGTTGGGCCGGACTTGGATTAAATGATGGAAATCCCATAACCCAGCCCGGCCCCGGCTTGTGTAAGAAATGTATGTAGTTTAATTTAATTAGTTCTCTAATGCCCACATTAGTGATAAAAACTCGATTCAACCCGACCCGATTGATTAAACTGGAGGGCTTGGGCCTAATTTTAAGGCCTGTGTCGGCCTTGGGCCGGGCCTGGGCCAGTATTTCTAAAGCCGGGCAGGGCCTGGATATGCCTTGGCCTGGCTCATGAACACCTATCCCTATTGAAGATGAATCTATGGGTGGAAAATGCCTAGTACTATGCGAATATCCTCCGCATCTTATCTTTATCTAAATAGGATCCACCATCAGCAACCCACTCACCTTAGCCCATCATTGGTCTCCAAGACGATCATATCGGGGGGGCCCTTTTATAGAACCCTGTGTTCACATATCTTATGAATGAGCCTGTCTCAGTGGTGGGTAAATTAATTAGATTTAATGGGTGCAGGTCCAGTATCATTTAAGAGGGCCCACTATCATTGCACTGTTTATGCGATCCCACAATGATTATGTCACTTAGGTGGGCCCACCTTAAATCAATTTGATTATTAGTGAAATGAGACTTTGTAACTCAGGAATTATTTTCCATTTAATTAGACTACATATAATCTATAACACTTAACTATATATATATATATATATATAAATGATAAAGCGCATAAGCTTGCTAACTTTTGTTACTATTTTAGGCAGATGTAGGCTGCGAGTGGGCTTCTCGTATCCTTTTGTCCGGGGTCAAAGTTGTTGGGTGTTTGTCTTTGTCCCTTTTCCCTCTTGTAGTTTTTCTTTTTTCTCTCGTTAATGAAACTTCTTTTTTACCAAAAAAACCTAGCTAGATATATTTTAGAAAGTTCAATGTTATGAAAACATTTAAATAAAGACCATCCTGATCTTTTGCGTACCTCTGGTGAGCACCATCCAAAAGCACATCCTCAGTGGGCCCATTTGAGACCATGCCAATCCCGGGGTAGGTGGGGAATCGATATATAAAATATCAAGTATATATCAGCCCTTATTAGGTGACCCTAACCCTTTGATGTATGGTCCTCTAGTTTAATGCTTTGAGGAAGCATATTTTTTGAAATTTAATTTGACAGTGAGTAATAGGTGCTTGTCAATGGTGCTCAGGGTTAGATGGTACTCATTTGAGGATTTTTCTTTTACTAAATATACAAGTAGTGTAAACTGGTAGAACCACAAGTTAATTAATTTACAAATATTTACTCACATATTGTTGAAGCGGTCGCTATCTATGGATTTCTTTTCATTCAATTCATATATTTTTAGCTAATCAATATTTGGTTTTGATATTAATTTTAATTGATTATTGACAGGAGGCTGAACCCATGCTTCACATGAGCTTTATGCAAAAGAGGTAGTCAGCCCCGAATAAAAATTCTTCCAACAAAGTCTGCTTTGACTAAAAATGTATCATTCCAGGCTAACTTGGCCTAACCTACATTTGACCTGCAGACAGGATTTATTCCTATTGCAGGCCAGTGGTTGTTATTTACTGGGCCTCGTCCTATGTAAAGGACCGGGTGTGAGTGTAAGCCCAGCCTGACATTTTTTTTAACGGGAGGCCATAGTAGGTTACAAATGGGCCTGGTGAAGCCTGGGCATGTGGGTTAGATCCATGCCCTGTACTGAGCCCCATAAGTGAGTTAGTTGGGTTGCTGGCTTGAGGAAATTGTCCTTGGGACTTCCCTAAATGTGTCAACATCAAAACTTGCCCTAGATAGGCTTGGCGGCCCGCTCCACTAAATAGGCCCACAAGTGGTTTTTGAAACGCCCAAATCAAGTTACAACTTTAGGGCCCGTTTGGCATTGATCCATAAGTGTATTTCTGCGTTCCCGCAAATAGTGTCTGGTTAACTTGAAAAGTCATGTCCAGCAGAATTTTCTCATGGAAATCCTTTGTGGATTTGATGCAGTCCCAGACTGATCGTCCTCTCCTTCCAATTCCTGCTCCTTGACACAGTTTAGCACATGATCTTCACGTCCTTGGGAATCTAGCACTTTCTGAGGACTTGATCCATTCCCCGATTGATTAATCCGGTTATTCCTCTTCCTTGATCGGACCTTGAACCTGATTTTCAAGCTCTAAAGAATCTGAAGACACGATATCATCAACAACAAAGATTTCTAATGTAAGTGCATACTCACATATTTTGACGGATGCCGTGAAATTCACCTATGGGTCCCAACCATCCTCATCAATGCATCCCCCACGGTCATTTACTTCCTCTTGCCTTGAGTCCTATGCAGCTGAATTTTCCTTAACGACTACCACCATCACTTTGCAATCCTCTGTAATATGCCCCGGTTTACCACATTGGTAACACAGCTTGTCCTCGATCGGTTTCGGCTTCTTAGCAAACATACTTGCATAGATGTCTCACGCTTTCTTTGGAGTCTCCACCTCCAACAGATACTCAAACATGTCATCATCTACTAATACCTTGATTGCAAATAGAGCCCGTGCCATGGCCACCTTAAGTGCATCAAAACTGCTTACTGATTCATTGGTCCACACAAAATTGTCATTGTGTAACATTTGAGTAACTGGGGCATAGATTTGGCCATACCCTTAGACAAATTTCTGTAATACCTGGTTAAGCCTAGAAAACCTTGGAGTGACTCAAGGGTGTTTGGTCTGGGTCACCTAGCATAGCTTACACTTTATCTGAATCTGTGACCACACCTTGAGCAAAAATAATATTTTTTAGGTACCCTAACCAATAGGGCTGGGACCCAAGAGAGAGTCCACGAACACATTGGAAGGTAGTCCACTCAAGTGGAAATGGGGCCTTCACAAGCAGAAAGAGAGCCAAAATAAGTAGGAAAGGAACCCAGACAAACAGGAAGAGGTGATGTGCAACCAGTTAAGAACTAACGCTCAGGTAAGGAGCCGTTTTTAAGAAGAAATAATATATCTCAAATATCCGACCTGTATGTGTCCAAATGTGCATTTAGATTGCTTGACATATAATTGACGAGCACTCAAAATTGCTAAAACCTCCTTGATATAGGCTAAATGGTCGGCCCAACTGGGACTATATTTATCATTGAAAAAAAAAAAAACAACTGAATTTGCATAAACGGGGCTTAAAAATGTCATTCATTAAACTCTAAAATGTGGAAGGAACATTCGTGAGCCCAAACAGCATTGCCAAATTTCATAGTGCCCTTCATTGGTTCTAAAAGCAGTTCTGGGAATGTCAGGCTCATGGACCAGAAACCTGGTGATATCCTGAATGCAGATCCAATTTGGTAAATTATTTGGCCCCATGGAGTTCATCTAACAGTTTATCAATCATAGGTATAGGAAATTTATCCTTAATTGTATCATGATTGAGCCCCTAATAACCACACTCTTTCGCGACGACCCATCCTTTTTCCTCACCATCACCAATAAAACAGGTGAAAAGTAAGGTGTACAATACCCATGTCCAACATTTCTTGAACCAAGCATTCATTTTTCATTGGTTTGGTACATGATTTCAATGTTGTTGAGTTCAATGTCCATCCTCGCTCCTGAGCGGTCATAATTGTGGTCGAGCCCTCGCCCCTCACAATAAGACTATTGTTGTACTGTTTCCTATCAGTAATTGGTTTTGTAATAAGTGGTATCTCAATGGGGTATAAGATCCTACAAGTGGTATCAGAACCTGACAGGTCTGGTGTTCGAGTCACGAAATGCTAACTATGACATTCTTGACGCATCCTTGGAGTTACATAGTTTGCTAGGGGTTAATCGCTAATGAGGGAAATTCACCACCACAGCCGCACTTTGTGGGGCTCTGGTAGCTTCCAAACCCACGACCACCACTTAATGTTTTAGAATGGACACCACCAAGTCGTCAAGTGGAGCCTCTTAAGATGGTAACTCATCAGTGATGGTAAGCATTAAGAGAGACTTCAATAGGATTAGTCTCTTCTTCCATCATTGGAAGTTGGTAACTCATCAGCCCCAACTTCATTAGCCTCCTCTAAGAGAAAACTTGCATTTTTTTTTATAACAATGTCCACGCTCATCACAATAAAATTAGGGCCCTTTCTTGAGTCGTGTTTGCAGCTCCGCGATAGATATCTGCTTAGGGGCAGCAATGACGGTTTCTTGGACCTATTATGGGCCAAAAGTACGTCTTTCGGGTCAACTTGAGAAGTACTAGATGTAGTACTTGTCTGGAGGGCAAGTCTTATTGCTGAAGGGTGAGTCCACCTCCTAAGCTTGTTCAGCTTTTCCTCCTAATGTCAGGCTAGTCCCATTGCTTCTTGTATTGTAGTGTGGCTGGTTGAAACATGAGGGCCTCCTGACCCCTATCTTGTCTCGTAGTCCCTAACCAATGGTTCCCATTAAAGCATCATCAGACCAACCATCCACCCGATTTGCTGGATGCTCAAACTGGGTTTGATAATTTTGCACTGATCCAGACCCGTGTCTTAGTTTGGTCAATATTCCATCTATAGTTTTATAAAAAGTGAGCCTAAAGAGAATCTATAGAACATCTAAAAGTGCCTCCCATGTTACAATAAATTTATGTGAGTGTACCATTGGAACCACGTAAAAGCCACACCATCCATATGAAGTGATGTAAGCATGGCCTTTTCATTTTCCAAGGTCTGATGATAATGAAAAATAACGCATTTGTAGAGGAATTCAAGTGGTACTTGTCGAGGAGTGGTATCCACCCAAAGGGGGTATTAAATAGTATTTATGCCATCTTTACTAACGGCTAGAGGTTATGGCAGGAATGATTAACTGAGGAAACTTAATATTGTATCAGAGCTGACAGGCTGTGAGCTTGAATCCCAAGAGGAACGACCTAGCGCAAAAAGAAATACGTATTGTCAAAAGTACGCCGATCGAATTCCACCTGATGTCTCGAGGTTTTGGTAAGAATGTTTAACTAAGGAAATTTAATAGTGATTGCCATCAGGGAGCAGAAAGTCGACATCGGCAAAATGGGTTTGGATCCTCCCTTCACCTGGTGCACCTCCCCAAGCATCATTAACCCCTTGATCTCCACCATTTGTTGGAGGCAATTGGAGGGTGAGTCGCTCTCACATTAGTTATCTCTCAAGCCCCGTCCAAGCTCTCTAAACGTTTCTGCTTGGAATCAATGTCTAGAGCCTCTTTTGGCATGCCCAAGGAAAGGCCTGCTTTAATAACAAATGTTAGGTCAAGGTTTTTGGTTGCCCACTGTAAGAGAGAAAGGGCGTCCTTTGATTTACAATGTTTTGAAGAGGATAATCAGCATCTCTTTTTACTGCTTTCCCTCTATATGTGTGTGCAGGGCCGGCTTGAGACAATTTGAGGCCTAAAGCGTCAATCTTAAATGAGGCCTCAAATTATCTATTCTTTTTTCTCTTTTTTTTTCTTAAAGTTTTGAGCATCTGGATTCATATTTTCTAATTGATACATTTATCATTTATAAATTATAACTAATAATATTTATAAATAAAACGAACACTAACTATAATAAACATATAATAAGAGCATGGAATTAAAAAAAATCTTAAAATCATAAAACAATAGAACCTCATTTAATTATTTATCATTATTGGCCATAAAGATTGTAGATATAGATGAATTTCGAATTTGATACATCTTTTTCATTATGAAAAAAATGGATTATATTTGAGTTAGTGGGTTATGATTAACATATATTATAAAAAAGACTCATATATATTATTAGAATATATCACACATATATTATTAAAAAGAAGACAAAACCAGATCAATAAGTCTTGAAAGAAGATTGCTTTAGAAATAAAAAAAAAGTAATTCTAGAGAATGGCAAACTATGAGAGAGATAGAGGGTGCGAGAGTAAAGAGCACGTGAGATGGAAATTTGTTGGTGGAGAAATGTTTTGAAAAACCTCACTGATGAGGTGGAAGGAGGTTGGGTTGAGATTTATTGGGATTTAAATAGACACTGTGTAGAGAAAAATAAGGATCAATGCTTTGTTTAAATGTGAAAAGATGGCTTTAATGAGATGTGATACTAAATTATTATGGGGCCTTGGGAGAAAAAAGACTATTACAGTTGCTTAAATGTCTTTTTAGAATTTGAAAAAATGATTTTTATGGGGCCTTATCTTTTAGGGGCCTAAAGCAAGGGCTTTTCTTGTCCAATGGTCGAGCCGCCCTTGTGTGCGTGTGTGAGGGCCCCACCACTACCTCTCATATAAGGTGAGAGATATCTTTCATAGAAGCATCTCCCGTACCTATATATACATATATATATTAGTTTATTTACAAAATAAGACCAAATTTAACTACTTAAAGAAAAACTGGAAAAAATCTGCATGGAATATGGCAACAAGCATTGAGGAACCTATACAAAAATGCCTAGAACAGCCTATTCAGTTAGCTAACTGCATGTGACTGTGGAAGATACCTGAATGGAGCCACTCGGCTAGCTGTATGTACGTGGTATGAGAAACACATGATAAATGGGGGCCGAGTCCTAACATTCTCCCGCTTTCAACAGAAAATAAATATTGATGTTATACATGTTGGGTAACTTGGGTCAAAATGACTCATGAGAGGTTTCAAGTTGGGGATGCAACCCATTTGATAAAGGAAAATTAGACCTTTTCAATAAAAGAACTTGAATATGGCTGATTAAAATCTCAAATTTTATACATGTGTTTATAACTTAGTTCGACAAGTTATAATAGTTTTACCATGATGCTAAACACACTATTTCTTCGTGAATAGATTATTCATATAATGAGTATTCTGTGATCAAGTCCAAATCATATTAAAAGTGTCACAAATTTGTTATATTTAAATAAAGTCACATTTACACATGATTTATTAATAATGGCACAACACTGTATAAAACACATCTTTTCTCTTCTCATGCATCCATAAATACATTTTCAAAAACTTTTGAAGTACTGAGATAACAAATGAATTTAAAATAATTAGAAAATTATTGAGATATTGGAAGAAATCCGAAGAAATAAGGTAATTTTACAAAGTAAATTAGAAGGATTTTGGTGCTGTTCTTTTTTATAATCTTTAAATTTTCTTTGTTGTTCTAATAAGGATATAAGAATTTATGGAAGTTGTTGTTATTTATGTTGTTGTTATATTTATTTTAATGATCATATTTAATGTTTCTTTTTGTGTTTTTTAGTCATCTATGTTTATCATGTTGGTAGTTTTGATGTGATTTTCTATGATTATTTGATAAATAAAGATATTATCATTATCTTTTTGTGTTTCAAGAAGAGAACTATATTATGATGAGCCGTAATGTTATTTAAACAGTTTTAGTGAATAGTTGTTAGTAGTATATAAAATATCTAGGACTTAATAGTAAGCAGTTATTCTAATAAAAAATTACATATAATAATATATTCTTGAAAGATTAAGAAAATTATTTTAAAGTGACTTATAATTTATAATTTCATAATACTAAAATGTCAAATTTTGAAAAAAATTATATTGTATTTTTGGAAGATATAGAAAAGGAGTTCGCATCAAATAGGACTCAATGAGGAAAACCATATGATTCATTTAAAAGGGATAAAGAAAATCATTATAAGGAAGTACTCGAATGAAGTGGGATTTGAATAAGGGTAAATCGAATAATATTGTTTAAAATAAATGTAAAAAATAAAATAAAAGATCAGAATTATAGGAAAGCAGTATCTAAAGAAAATAATTCCTTTGCTAGTGGGTTATAAAGCACTTCTCAAGTACATTATTCTTACATGGAGAATTCTACAAACTGGCCTTAGAAATTAAAGTAGCATTTCTATCCCTTTATAATATCTAAGGAAAGAAAGTAACATTCAAAATGGCTGTACGCTTTGAAATGGATGTTTATTTGGATTCTGCCACTTGAAACCTGTAAGAGTTTCATCCTAATTTTTCTAAATATCCAAAATGCCCTTATTTTACATTTTTAATTTGGCAAATGTCTCTCCTGCATCAAATGATGCATATGACAAATGGATGTGAAGTGTTTTTGAAAAAGAAAAAGCTCGAGCCCTCTTCTTATATTTAAAAAAATTACAAGATATAATGAACACTTTTGCTGAGGGGTCACAACTAGTGAATTTTTCTTGCGGACTAGTCCCTCGTGGTCCACCTTATTAGATAACTAATACATAACAGTTTATATATATATATATATATATATCTATCTATTTGAAGGGGTTGGGGCTATGAGGTCCTCCTACCAGCCCCATCTTAGGTCTTGTAGATATATTCAGAAGATTGGTGGTAGATTCTAGAAACTCATTACTAATGCAAGCTGCAGAGTATTTGGACCAATTTAAGAATCCAACCTTGTTATTTTCATTATGTAACATTAGCTGGAATAGTGGGAAAGGACTGGATCCTCCATTGCTTCCTTGAGAAGAAAAAAAAAATCCCCTATTTGTGGTAAGTTTGTTGCTCAGTGATCTATCAAATAAGATAGTGCTTCAGAATCCAGCAATGCAAAAAAATCAAATTCATGCTTGTTTGTACCTGCCACTCTCAATTTTAGAGGAATACGCTTTTGTAGATCTTTACAGCTAGCAACATTCAATGAGTATAAATCTTTTAGAAGATTGAGTAGGCAACATTCAATGACCTAAATCTTTTAAAAGATTTACCTGACAACATTCTATGAACCTAAATCTTTTAGAAGATTGAGTTTCTAAATGCATAGGCTATTTATATATATCTAGGAAGTTGCAATACTCAACAAAATTGTGACCTAAAGTGCTTAGTACTGCAGTAAAAGATTAAGAAATGTGGTCACATCTTGGTAAATAATGTTCGACGAGGTTATAGAGTAAAAAAAGGAAAAAAAAAAAGGTTGTAATATTCCTTTGGTTGGATTGAACTACACACTTCTCTTGAGCGAGATGTGAATAACCCATCATGGACCCACACATTGATGATTCAAACCGTTAAAATTGAATGCCACCCAGTCCAGTAGCGTATCGTCAAAGTTTTCTTTAATAAGACTTGGTTGCCCACAAATTGCATCCATGATTGAAACTATAAAAATTAATGTGTAGGACTAATGTGTGCTAAACATGTTATCAATAATGTGGTCAATCTTATGGTAAAGCCAAATCCTGTTAAACAAAAACTCAATAATATACGATTGAAGGGGATTGCATTCAATTTTACCGGTTTGAATCATTAGTATGTGGGCTCCATTGTGAGTTCTAAAGCAATTCTCATTAAGACGACTTAGGTTCTATTTTTATCTACGTTAGAGATTCGAATTCCCGCACAATTACTCACGCACACACGCCCCTTGCCACTTGAAGTCCATCTTGGAAATATTTTCACTTACAGATAAGCTCAAATATAACCATAACACTTTAAATGACATGAACTTCAACCGAATTTCTATCAGTTGTATAAAATCGATTTGGGATGCGGGTTATGCAACTCAACTCAATTCGACTCAATGCAAATGGCTGTAATGTCATACCAGAAATCATAATCAGAAAAATCTATGCAAATCATTATAAAAAAGATCAACTCGATTACACACAGTAGCCTCAGTCGTATGTTTCTCTTTCAAACAAGGCTTTGGCTTAAGAAATCTTGCATGAAAAGTAGTGGGATTTTAATGCAATGCCCTTGTAATGAAACTGTGAAAGCCCAAGCAGCTGAAAATAAAGATGTCTCGGGTAAATTTTACCACAGTAGGAGACTTGGGATAGTAAAGTTAATCACAAACTTTTTTAGATGGATTATAGAATTCCACTTTCTTAATCACAAACTTTGTAATGCACTGCCTTGGAGGATCCGAATTTTCCGCGGGCATGCGTTAGTGTACGATGGTTATAAAAAGGGGGAGAACCCACTCATCGATTACCCTCCTCTCCTCCACTGTAGTTTCATCAGTCAGTTGTTCAGGAATCTCAACAGCATAGGAAAGGCACCCTGGTGCTCTAATCTTCTGGTATAACCATGTCCATGGCATCTTCTCTTCTCTCTCTCTCTCTCTCTCTCTCTCTCTCTCGCATTTGCATAGTTTCTTTATTCTTTCTTCTCTCACTATTTTTTGGGTTTTTTTCTTCTTCTTCTTCTTTTTTTTTTTTTTTTTACTTCTTCACTCAATGTATGCTCCGATTTGGGATTTGTTAAATTTTTACTTGAGGCATATGTGATTTGTGGGTTTTTTCTAAGCTATTACTGATTTGCCTGAGTTTGATGATTCATATTTTTAATGAACATGTACACGATTAAAAGTATCTTGGTTCTCTTTATTTGATGTAGTGCGTTTCCAATATGATTTACTTGTTCTCTTAGTTGGAGATGCAGTCATTGCTGCAACTGTGTTAGAAACTGATTTATCATTTTATAACATGCATATGTCTGCAGCTGATTGAGAAGATTGGGTTTCTAAATGCATAGGCTTTTTATATTTCCAGGAAGTCGTTATACTCAACAAAATAGTGACCTAAAGTGCTGATTGCTGCAGTAGAAGATTAAGAAATGTGGTCATGTTTTGGTAAATATTGTTCGACATGGTTATAGAATATAAGAAAAAAGAAAAACGGCTGTAATGTTCCTCTGGTTGGGTTGAACTACACACTTCCCATTAGTGAGATGTGAGTAGCCCATCATGGACCCACATATTGATGATTCAAACCGTTAAAACTGAATGCCACCCCGTCTAGTAACGTATCGTCAAAGTTCCCTTCAACAAGATTTGGTCCCGCGCAAATTGCATGCATGATTGAAAATATAAATAATTAATGCATAGGATTAATGTTTGCTAAACATGTTATCAATAATGTGGTCAATCTTATGGTAGAACCAAATCCTACTAAAGTAAGACTGAATAATATACGGTGGGAGGGGATGACATTCAATTTTAACGCAGTTCTCATTGTGCCCCATTGTGAGTTCTAAACCAATTATCATTAAGACGACTTAGGTTCTATTTCTTTTTCTACATTAGAGATTCAAACTCATGGATAAATAACCGATACACCCATGTCCCTTGCCACTTGAAGTCCATCTTTGAAATATTTTCACTTACGACTAAATTCAAATATAATCTGAAAGTTTTGGGTACGAGATCTCTAGATTTGTCCACTCAATAAATCAGTCTAATAGTGTGCAAAAACAATTAATTATGCAGTGGAAATAAAAATCACAATAACACACCACAAGGACACCAGATTTAGCGTGGAAAACCCTAATCCGGTGAAAAATCACGGATCCGAACTGGATCAACAATCAAACACTATGAATCTCGTAATTACAAGAAACTCAGATTTCTTTCCCAGATATTCTTTACCTAAGGACTGAAGTTACATTGTGTCGCTTCACGCTTCAACGACTTCACACCGTTGATTGCAATAGACTCATTCCAGTGCTTGACTTCTCAAATCTTTTACGCAAGAAGATGATCTTCTACAAGGGATGTAGAAGGAAATGATTCTCTAGAATACTTGGCAGCACAACTCTTTAAAAAATCTCTAAAGAAAATTTATCTCAATTAGATCTCTAATTCAAAACTTAAGAAATGATCTGTCTCTCTTTGGGTTGTGTGAAATACCCAATATATAGCTCAAAATTCGTGCATAAGACTCACAATAATAATCCACTTAGAATAGAGAGTCTATCTTAAACTTTCACTTAGAGTCGGATCAGATTGGGCAACCTGAGCCATTCTCACTATAGCATGACCTCTCTTTGGTTCAATGTCTATCAGCCGTTTTTTGTGCCGTTTTTGTTGACCCTACATGCTTTTTACTTTACAATCTCTCCCTTTTGACAATTCTTGGACAAAACTCCCTAGAACAATACAATATGTTCTACCCAAAAGAAAAACAAAAAATACAATGAATTTTAAAACGAAGAAAATTAGCACTGTAGATCTTGAATTGCCTTAGCTTGTAGAACTCCTCCTAGCTTTATTCTTCTCCTCCTATATTTGTCCATAATTGACAAACAAATATCATCGTGCAACTTCTATTAATCTGGATCCAGTAGCTTCCCCTCAATTGTGACTCCTTCTCAATAGAATCTTCGTATCTACACTTGGGGTGTGAGCTTGACCTCCTAGATCTGGGCTTTTTATAATTAGCCACCCACACTTGTGTAGTTTTATCATTTAGCATAGTGTGAGCAAACTCTTTAGGCAAATCAGACATTCTAACCCAAATTGGAGTCGTCTTAGGTGGAGAAAAATTCTTCCGCCATTGCTTGGTCTTTGGTAGACTATTCAGCTTTTTGTAATGGGGACGAATGTGTTATTTCTTTCCACAATGATGACAAGTGGATGTGCGTGCAGCGCGTGACACATTCTTTTTCTTGAAATTACTCGACACTTTATTTATATGTGCAGTATGTGGAGTAGCATGTACAAAACTTGAAACAAAAATCATTTTACCTTTAGCATTTGAAGCGGATGCACCATGAACATAACCGAGACCGTTTCTATCAAAAGGAGACTTTTGACTGCACAACATGTTTATAAGAGTTTCATCCTAATTTTTCTAAATATCCAAAATGCCCTTATTTTACATTTTTAATTTGGCAAATGTCTCTCCTGCATCAAATGATGCATATGACAAATGGCTGTGAAGTGTTTTTGAAAAAGAAAAAGCTCGAGCCCTCTTCTTATATTTAAAAAAATTACAAGATATAATGAACACTTTCGCTGAGGGGTCACAACTAGTGAATTTTTCTTGCGGACTAGTCCCTCATGGTCCACCTTATTAGATAACTAATACATAACAGTTTATATATATATATATATATATTTGAAGGGGTTGGGGCTATGAGGTCCTCCTACCAGCCCCATCTTAGGTCTTGTAGATATATTCAGAAGATTGGTGGTAGATTCTAGAAACTCATTACTAATGCAAGCTGCAGAGTATTTGGACCAATTTAAGAATCCAACCTTGTTATTTTCATTATGTAACATTAGCTGGAATAGCTGGAAAGGACTGGATCCTCCATTGCTTCCTTGAGAAGAAAAAAAAAATCCCCTATTTGTGGTAAGTTTGTTGCTCAGTGATCTATCAAATAAGATAGTGCTTCAGAATCCAGCAATGCAAAAAAATCAAATTCATGCTTGTTTGTACCTGCCACTCTCAATTTTAGAGGAATACGCTTTTGTAGATCTTTACAGCTAGCAACATTCAATGAGTATAAATCTTTTAAAAGATTGAGTAGGCAACATTCAATGACCTAAATCTTTTAAAAGATTTACCTGACAACATTCTATGAACCTAAATCTTTTAGAAGATTGAGTTTCTAAATGCATAGGCTATTTACATATATCTAGGAAGTTGCAATACTCAACAAAATTGTGACCTAAAGTGCTTAGTACTGCAGTAAAAGATTAAGAAATGTGGTCACATCTTGGTAAATAATGTTCGACGAGGTTATAGAGTAAAAAAAGGAAAAAAAAAGGTTGTAATATTCCTTTGGTTGGATTGAACTACACACTTCTCTTGAGCGAGATGTGAATAACCCATCATGGACCCACATATTGATGATTCAAACCGTTAAAATTGAATGCCACCCAGTCCAGTAGCGTATCGTCAAAGTTTTCTTTAATAAGACTTGGTTCCCCGCAAATTGCATCCATGATTGAAACTATAAAAATTAATGTGTAGGACTAATGTGTGCTAAACATGTTATCAATAATGTGGTCAATCTTATGGTAAAGCCAAATCCTGTTAAACAAAAACTCAATAATATACGATTGAAGGGGATTGCATTCAATTTTACCGGTTTGAATCATTAGTATGTGGGCTCCATTGTGAGTTCTAAAGCAATTCTCATTAAGACGACTTAGGTTCTATTTTTATCTACGTTAGAGATTCGAATTCCCGCACAATTACTCACTCACACATGCCCCTTGCCACTTGAAGTCCATCTTGGAAATATTTTCACTTACAGCTAAGCTCAAATATAACCATAACACTTTAAATGACATGAACTTCAACCGAATTTCTATCAGTTGTATAAAATCGATTTGGGATGCGGGTTATGCAACTCAACTCAATTCGACTCAATGCAAATGGCTGTAATGTCATACCAGAAATCTTAATCAGAAAAATCTATGCAAATCATTATAAAAAAGATCAACTTGATTACACACAGTAGCCTCAGTCGTATGTTTCTCTTTCAAACAAGGCTTTGGCTTAAGAAATCTTGCATGAAAAGTAGTGGGATTTTAATGCAATGCCCTTGTAATGAAACTGTGAAAGCCCAAGCAGCTGAAAATAAAGATGTCTCGGGTAAATTTTACCACAGTAGGAGACTTAGGATAGTAAAGTTAATCACAAACTTTTTTAGATGGATTATAGAATTCCACTTTCTTAATCACAAACTTTGTAATGCACTGCCTTGGAGGATCCGAATTTTCCGAGGGCATGCGTTAGTGTACGATGGTTATAAAAAGGGGGAGAACCCACTCATCGATTACCTTCCTCTCCTCCACTGTAGTTTCATTAGTCGGTTGTTCAGGCATCTCAACAGCATAGGAAAGGCACCCTGGTGCTCTAATCTTCTGGTATAACCATTTCCATGGCATCTTCTCTTCTCTCTCTCTCTCTCTCTCTCATTTGGATAGTTTCTTTATTCTTTCTTCTCTCACTATTTTTTGGGTTTTTTTCTTCTTCTTCTTTTTTTTTTTTTTTTTTTACTTCTTCACTCAATGTATGCTCTGATTTGGGATTTGTTAAATTTTTACTTGAGGCATATGTGATTTGTGGGTTTTTTCTAAGCTATTACTGATTTGCCTGAGTTTGATGATTCATATTTTTAATGAACATGTACACGATTAAAAGTATCT
Source organism: Persea americana (assembly GCA_029852735.1). NCBI lineage: Eukaryota > Viridiplantae > Streptophyta > Magnoliopsida > Laurales > Lauraceae > Persea > Persea americana. The sequence continues at coordinate 15,151,355 of CM056814.1, forward strand.
TGGTTCTCTTTATTTGATGTAGTGCGTTTCCAATATGATTTACTTGTTCTCTTAGTTGGAGATGCAGTCACTGCTGCAACTGTGTTAGAAACTGATTTATCATTTTATAACATGCATATGTCTGCAGCTGATTGAGAAGATTGGGTTTCTAAATGCATAGGCTTTTTATATTTCCAGGAAGTCGTTATATTCAACAAAATAGTGACCTAAAGTGCTGATTGCTGCAGTAGAAGATTAAGAAATGTGGTCATGTTTTGGTAAATATTGTTCGACATGGTTATAGAATATAAGAAAAAAGAAAAACGGCTGTAATGTTCCTCTGGTTGGGTTGAACTAAACACTTCCCATTAGTGAGATGTGAGTAGCCCATCATGGACCCACATATTGATGATTCAAACCGTTAAAACTGAATGCCACCCCGTCTAGTAACGTATCGTCAAAGTTCCCTTCAACAAGATTTGGTCCTGCGCAAATTGCATGCATGATTGAAAATATAAATAATTAATGCATAGGATTAATGTTTGCTAAACATGTTATCAATAATGTGGTCAATCTTATGGTAGAACCAAATCCTACTAAAGTAAGACTGAATAATATACGGTGGGAGGGGATGACATTCAATTTTAACGCAGTTCTCATTGTGCCCCATTGTGAGTTCTAAACCAATTATCATTAAGACGACTTAGGTTCTATTTCTTTTTCTACATTAGAGATTCAAACTCACGGACAATAACCGATACACCCATGTCCCTTGCCACTTGAAGTCCATCTTTGAAATATTTTCACTTACGACTAAACTCAAATATAATCTGAAAGTTTTGGGTACGAGATCTCTAGATTTGTCCACTCAATAAATCAGTCTAATAGTGTGCAAAAACAATTAATTATGCAGTGGAAATAAAAATCACAATAACACACCACAAGGACACCAGATTTAGCGTGGAAAACCCTAATCCGGTGAAAAATCACGGATCCGAACTGGATCAACAATCAAACACTATGAATCTCGCAATTACAAGAAACTCAGATTTCTTTCCCAAATATTCTTTACCTAAGGACTGAAGTTACATTGTGTCGCTTTACGCTTCAACGACTTCACACCGTTGATTGCAATAGACTCATTCCAGCGCTTGACTTCTCAAATCTTTTACGCAAAAAGATTATCTTCTACAAGGGATGTAGAAGGAAATTTTTCTCTAAAATACTTGGCAGCACAACTCTTTAAAAAATCTCTAGAGAAAATTTATCTCAATTAGATCTCTAATTCAGAACATAAGAAATGATCTGTCTCTCTTTGGGTTGTGAGAAATACCCAATATATAGCTCAAAATCCGTGCATAAGACTCATAATAATAATCCACTTAGAATAGGGAGTCTATCTTAAACTTTCACTTAGAGTCGGATCAGACTGGGCAACCTGAGCCATTCTCACTATAGCATGACCTCTCTTTGGTTCAATGTCTATCAGCCGTTTTTTGTGCCCTTTTTGTTGACCCTACATGCTTTTTACTTTACAATCTCTCCCTTTTGACAATTCTTGGACAAAACTCCCTAGAACAATACAATATGTTCTACCCAAAAGAAAAACAAAAAAATACAATGAATTTTAAAACGAAGAAAATTAGCACTGTAGATCTTGAATTGCCTTAGCTTGTAGAACTCCTCCTGGCTTTATTCTTCTCCTCCTATATTTGTCTATAATTGACAAACAAATATCATCGTGCAGCTTTTATTAATCTGGATCCAGTAGCTTCCCCTCAATTGTGACTCCTTCTCAATAGAATCTTCGTATCTACACTTGGGGTGGGAGCTTGACCTCCTAGATCTGGGCTTCTTATAATTAGCCACCCACACTTGTGTAGTTTTATCATTTAGCATAGTGTGAGCAAACTCTTTAGGCAAATCAGACATTCTAACCCAAATTGGAGTCGTCTTAGGTGGAGAAAAATTCTTCCGCCATTGCTTGGTCTTTGGTAGACTATTCAGCTTTTTGCAATGGGGACGAATGTGTTATTTCTTTCCACAATGATGACAAGTGGATGTGCGTGCAGCGCGTGACACATTCTTTTTCTTGAAATTACTCGACACTTTATTTATATGTGCAGTATGTGGAGTAGCATGTGCAAAACTTGAAACAAAAATTATTTTACCTTTAGCATTTGAAGCGGATGCACCATGAACATAACCGAGACCGTTTCTATCAAAAGGAGACTTTTGACTGCACAACATGTTTGTAAGAGTCTTCAAACCAGTGTTCATCTTGTTTAGTGAAGCTTATTTCACTTTAGCTCAGACAGAGTGATCTTCAGTCTTCCTTGCAAATCTTTATTTTTCAGAATTCACTTTCTGTAAACTCTAGTTTTAAAGTCTCAATCTCTTGTTTAGCCTTCTTGAATTTCTGACATTCAGTAGTCAAATTTTCAGCTATAAAGTTATTTTGACTTTCCAAGAGATGAACCTTTTTCAAATGCTAGGTCTAATTCATTCTTCAATGCAGAATTTTCTTATTGAGCAGCCTTTAACTTGATAGTAATTTTGTTGCCATACTTGGTCATCTTGACACAATCATCATATGTTGTAAAGTACAACTCTTTATAATCTTTCTCTTGATCTGACATCTCACCATCATGATCTTCATCAGTATCATTGTTAGACAGAGAATTAGCCATCAAAGCCACAAACTTGTCATTCACAGTTTCAAAAGTACCAATTGGCACTCAAAACATTTGGTTCCTTTTGCAGAATCCTTATTCTCAGATTTAGAATTCTTTCACTTTGCTTTTTTTGACTTCATGTACTTCTTGAAGCAATTAAATAGTTCAGCCATATCATCTTCAGCCTCAGATTCAGAATTAGACTCAATTTTTTTTTAGACCTCTTTTTCGATTCTGAACTGGTTTTCAAAGCAATACCCTTCTCTTTAGATTTTCTTTTTCCAAACGGTTTGTTTCAAATGTCTGAAGATTTCCTGCCAACTGATTTACCTTGAGGCTATCCAAATTCTTATTTTGTTCAATAGCATCAACTTTAGAATCGAACCTCGAAGGTAGAGACCTCAGAATTTTCTTGACAATCTTGTTTTTTGGAATTTCCTCACCCAAATTGAAAACATAATTGACAATATCATTAAGCTTTGCATATAATTGATCAAAGGTTTCATCTTCTTCCATCACGATGGTTTCAAATTCTTTAGTCAGCCTTTACAATTTAGATTGCTTTACCGTGTCTGTACCCTTATACACTGTCTGTAAGACTTCCCATGCTTTTTTTGCAGTTTTACAGGTGGAAATTCTATAGAACTCTTCAGCAGACACTCAATTGTATATTCTATTAATCGCCTTGTTATTACAATTGAAGGCATACTTCTCATCCTTAGTCCATTCGGCTCTAGGTTTAGGAATAGTTTCCCACCAGCCACAATTGTTGGTTTGGAGTAGCCCTCATCAACAGTATCCCAAATATCATCATCAACGGACTTAAGGAACCCAATCATCATTTGCTTCCAATATACATAATTAGAGCCATCTAGCAAAGGGGGGCTTAGACGTGAATGTCCCTTCTTGATTGAATACCATTATAAAAATCTCTTAAGATCAAACACAACAACTTAATGCAGCCCTCTCCGATACCAATTGAAAGTTTTGCGTATAAGATCTCTAGATTAGTCCACTCAATAAATCAGTCCATTAGTATGCAAAAACAATAAACTATGCAGGGGAAATAAAAATCACAAGCAAGCACCACAAGGACACCAGATTAAGCGTAGCAAATCTTAACCGGGTAAAAAACTGCGGATTTGAACTTGATCAACAATCAAATACTATGAATCTTGCAATTACAAAAAACTCAAATTTCCTCCCCAGATATCCCCTACTTAAAGACTGAAGATACCTTGTGTCGCTTCACGCGTCAACGACTTCACACCGTTGATTGCAACAGACTCAATGCAGTGCTTGACTTCTTAAATCTTCTACGCAAGAAGATGATCTTCTACAAGGAATGCAGAAGGAACTGGCTCTCTAGAGTACTTGGCAACAAAACTCTTCAAAAAATCTTTAGAAGAAATTTCTTTTAATTAGATCTCTAATTCAGAACTTGAGAGATGATCTGTCTGTCTTTGAATTGTGAGAAACACTCAATATATGGCCCCAAATCCTTGCATAAGATTCCTAATAATAATTCACTTAGAATAGTGAGTCCATCTCAAACTTTCATTCAGAGCTCGGATCAAACTGGGCAACCCGCGCCATTCTCGCTATAGCGAGCTGGACTCTCACTATAGCGAGACTATTTTTTGGTTCAATATCTATCAGCCCTTTTTTGTACCGTTTTCGCTGACCCTACATGCGTTTTGGTTTTTCATAATCATATCACTTTAATTGACTCCAACTTCAACCAAACTTCTACCAGTTGTATAAAGTCGATTTTGGATGTGGGTTATGCAACTCAACTCAATAAAACTCAATGCAAATGGCGGCAATGTCATACCAAAAACCTTAATCAGATAAATCTATGCAAATCATTACAAAAAAATACAAAATAAAAAAGTGAACTCGTTGACATAGTAGCCATCAGCCGTATGTGTCTCTTTCAAACAAATCTTTCCGTAGAGAGATTTTACTGCAATGCCCATGTATGAGTTAGAGACGTTTCGTGCCTTCTCTTTGTTGATTCATTTATTTAAAAGAGTTTGATCATAACTTCTCCAACAATACATAATACAATAAATTTAACAATAACTTCCCGTGGTTACTGAATCATTCCTTGACACCATTTGCTAACTAATTCCTAATGGATTACTGCTCTCCAATCCATTTGAAATTGCAACTTCTTCACATGCACATGCTCACGTAACACTCTCATGCATGCATGCAACCCATAAGTACACATCCCTAACAATTCTCCCCTCTTAAAACACCCTTGTCGTTTAGGGTATCAATGGGAGTTGTTTCATTTTACCCTTTTTTTTTTTTTTTTTATAGATAGGAGTCCCAAGTAGCATCTTTGGGTTTCGGCTCCATTCCATTGGACCAAGATTTTTGTAACAGCCCGGTTCCTCTTTGACCATCCGCGGGTCCAGAATGGTATTAAACAAGAAGGCTAGATTGAACTTGCACATGATCACTTATCTTTTTCTTGAGGAGAGAGACATGGAAGATGAGATGAATGTGTAAACCTTCCGGAAGAGCCAATTTTTACGCCACTGTTCTAATTCATTGTAAGACTTTGAAATGGCTTGAAATATTGCGGTGACAACAACTTTAAGAATCAGCAGGTTGCAGCTGTAGTTTGATGGTATGGCTACAATCTGAGATATACCCAGTCACCAATTTTTAAGTGACGTTCCGCACAATGGGTGTTTGCAAACATTTTCATTTGTTCTTGAGTCTATTCTATTCTAGTTCCATAATTTAATAATCTTTGTAATTCCATATCAACTGCCCAAACCTTAGTGACCCTAGTTTTACATATGATAAAGAGTGGGGGCTTTTGTCCATAGACAACCTCATAAGGAGAGATGGCCATACAGGATAGGGCCGTTGTATTATCCAATATTTGGCCCAAGGTAGCCATTTGACTCACTCATTGAGTTGATCAGCTGTAAAACACCTTAAGTATGCCTCCATCGTGCTATTGACCACCTTAGGGTGCACCTTATTAGATCACTAATACATTATGGTTTTTTTAGATCTATTTGAAGGGGTTTGGGCTAGGGCTCCTCGTACCAGCCCCATCTTAGGTCTTGTAGATATATTCAGAAGATTGGTGGTAGATTCTAGAAACTCATCACTAATGCAAGCTACAGTGTATTTGGACCAATTTAAGAATCCAACCTAGCCATTTGCATAATGTAACATTAGCTGGAATGGCTCAAAAGGACTGGATCCTCCATTGCTTACTTGAGAAGGAAAAAAATCCCCCATAGTAAGTTTATCAATGTTGAACAATGAGATATTCACACTAGCTATTGCTTAATTACAAATTGCACTAAAAACAAGAACCTATTTTATAAATTTCACACAAATACACTATTACAAAAGGAATACACTTTTAAGCCTACACACTTACAAACAAAGAGACTCTTACTAAACACTTTTCTCAATATACTCACTTACTATAAAGGGAGCACTCATACAAATTTCTCACTACACACTTTACTCCACTACACACTTGAACTCTCCATACTTCACTCACTACTTGAGCTAGTCTTCACTTCACTTGTTCTTCTCACTTATCTCTTGTGTTTCTCTTCACTTGACTTCACTACATGCCATGCACCTCTATTTATAGCCAAATGGAACTTGAGTCAGTTAAGAGCATGTGGCTCTTAAGTTGTTCATGTGGCCCACTCGGTCTTCACAAGTTGAAGTCGGTGATGGAGTATTCTGGAATGGGTTTCTAGATGTCTCTCCGTAAGACTGTGTATGAGGACTATTCCAGAAAAACGAGGAGAGAAAGAAAATTCTGGATGAGTCAGTGTTTGACTGACAATCACTCAGTGATCTATCAAATAAGATAGTGCTTCATAATCCAACAATCCAAAAAAACCAAATTCAAGCTTATTATTTTTTGATTCCTGCCTAATCATGTAGTTAGTTTCTTTGTTTTTTCCCCTTTATCTCTTGAATACAAAATGATTGGTGGTTGAATGATGCACATTGTTTAAAAGAAATATTGTTAAATATATTATATGAGGATTCGCCTGTCTAAGATGATGTTGGATAACTTATTTCATGGCTGCTTGCACATATATTTCTTCTTTTGTTCAAGATGGATGTGAAGAATGCAAAGGTGACGAGTAATGGTAGAAAAGTTCCGACGGATTGGAATACAAAGCAAGTAGCCCAGCCTAGTGCTCCTTGCGAGTTGGTAAGGCAGCAGGTAACCTTGGACACACCCTTGGATAGGCATTGCAAGAGAGTGAGGTTAGATGGCTGCAAAAACAGTTGTAAATGCAGTTTCAGGAAATCCGTGGTCAAGAATTACTCATATTTTATGAAGAGTGGGTTGCCACAGCATATCTTTTCATATGAAAGTCGAGAATGGAAAATTTTGCCTAAGGAAATTGTCCCTTTGCTCAAGGACGATTTTCAAAAGAAAAAAGCAATTACTGAAATAGTGTTTAAGGGCAAGGTTTTTTTGTTCGATTTTTCGCATATGGTTCAAGTTGATACAGAGACAAGTTTGCAGCAACCGATTGCTTGGATTGATGAATCTGGTAATTCTTTCTTTCCGGAATTAGAATTATACTCTAATAATGACGAATTGCTCTCACCCTCCAATGGAGAGGATCAAATTCATGTAAATTTTGATCCAAACAAGACTGGCAAAATTAAGGTGCAGATTTCAGTTACTGGTAGCGATATCTCGGTTTTAGGAGAAGGAAATGAGACTTCAATTTTTCATTCTAAGCGGCCTAAAATCGAATGGAAAACAACTGCCAGTGATGACTGCAAGTTGAATGAGGTTTATTGCAACTTTGATAAATCAGACGAACGATTTGGCAAGGGCATTGGAGAAAACGTATTGCGTCCATTTTCTGCTCCAGAATACTTTGGCTTTGAGTCCAAGCGTGGTAAACTAGACAAGCTTGTTATTGGTGGGAGTGATTACAATGCCATTCAGAAAATGCTTGTTGTAGGTTTTGGCCCATCACTTAAGGTTAGTGACATAGTTGGAATTTTCCATAGTTCACCTACAGATATTTTAGTGCAAGCTCGGTTGCAACTTTTTCAAAAGCAAATTGAGATTATGAGAACCCACCGTGGCAATGCGAATGTTCGATATGCTTGGTTTTCTTCTTCTAAAGAAACTGTATCAAGGATCATGTTCCATAGGTTTGAGCATACTGACATGCCAAAATTTAAGCCTTCGCATGGTATTGGAATTCATCTCTCACCAACAAGCTCTCGCATCAGGTACCAGTTATTTCTTTCTTTCTTTCTTTTTTTTATTTGGATATTAGGTTTCAACTTTTACAACTGAGATGAAAAAATTGCAGTTGTATTTTCATAAATCATGCTAGTCGACCAATAAATGTACTTTTTTTTTTTGCATTGTATTACTATTATATGCAGACTTTCGGAAATAGCCAAACTGTGTCTAACCTATAAACGGTCCAGCCAGCAGGGTTTACCTGCCCCTTGTACTAGAATTTGGACAATGACGAAACCCTCAAAACAGTACCTCTCTTGTTTGGGTGGTCCACTTTTTTGCACACAGGTGGGTGTCATAGGGCGAGCTCTTAAACTCCCATACCCCTTGTTTTTCCGGTGGGCCCCATAAGCTAGACCGCCACTGAAAATTTCTCTCAACCTCTCTCTATCACACACATGAGTACACCCATATATTAAATAAACATAAGTTCAACTTGTTCGTTTATTCTGATGATTTGCTCTACTGTGTTTCTTCACAGTGCCAACTATTATTCTGACGTTGACGAAAATGGTTTACAACATATGTTGTTGTGCCGAGTCATTATGGGAAACGTGGAACTTATTCATCCAGGGTCCAAACAGTTTCAACCCATCAGTGAAAACTTTGATAGTGGTGTTGATGATCTCCAAAATCCTCTGTATTATATTATATGGGGTATGCATATGAATTCACACATCTATCCAGAGTATGTAGTGAGTTTTAGAGTGCCCTCAAAGGACGAAGGTAACTCATTTATAATTGATCTAGTTTTGATTCCTGCTCTTTATTTAATAAACAATTTGTAGATGCAGATGGTTAGTTATTGCTTATTGTCTTAACAGAACTGATTGTGAGAGAAATTGGATGTGACACGCCAGATTCTGGTCCAGTCAATTTGGTACATATCTTCCATTTTATTTCTTTATGCTGCTTCTCAATTTTGATTCTTCCTAATGGCAAGTCCTTAAGATTTGTTATTGAGTGGAAGGGACAGGACTCCACAAGAATCCAAGTTGGGAGTTCTGATCAACCAGGCAGACATGGTAGCAATTAGTTTTCTATAGTACTTAATCATTGGGTATTCATGATACTATTAAGATGTATAATATTTGTGATCAAGTATGATTACTTTTTGTGGTTGGGCCCACCTCTTGCAGTTACCTCATATAAGCTTGTGACAGTATTTGGAAGTGTGCAAGTGCTTACTAAACGGTGCTTAGTAACTTTTTTAGTGAACTACAAAAAAGTAGTTTTTATGTGTAGCTTCTTGGTTTGAATATGTGAGAAATCTTAAAATAAGAACTAGAATGAAATTCTTCATTTCTCATTTCGTAGGTTGGGACTAGTCAACAATTTGCCGCTTGGGTCAAGCAATCTCAAGAAAGAGCACGGGACTATAATGAGCGAGTTCCAAACATACCTTCGTCTCCTTGGCTGCCTTTCCCCATGTTGTTGAATGCAGTCTCAAATAAAATACCTAGTGAAAATATGGAGTTGGTTGGTCATCATTATGATGAATTTAAGGTGAGTTTTGTATCATAGTTTTGTCTTTTTTCACTACTTCAAGACGAAGTTATTGCATATATTTTTATTTTACTAATTTTTTTAAATTCATGTCAGATGAAAACAATTAGTAGGGCGGAGTTTATTATAAAATTGCGATCTATTGTTGGGGATGATCTCTTGAGATCTTCAATAACGAGTCTCAAGTCCAAGGTAAGCTGATTGAATGTGATATTGCCATTTTTCTAAATTGTTTCCTTCATGATCTTACCTGTCTCTCTCACTCGAGAATTTGCATTTGACTTCTTCTAAGGTGTATTTTAAAAAAAAAATTGTATAGAGAAATTTTGGATTTGACTCTCTAGTCTTTATTCAATTTTTATAACCACTTGGAGCCTGCAAACTTTAATAATTTTGGATCTGACTCTATAATGTTAATCGATCAACTTATTGGAGTAAATTATTAGATGGTTTTTGTTTTTGGTAAACAAGTTCTCTTTAGAAAGTTGAAAAAAGGGAACGTTCCAATCCTCATGTAAATTGGAGTACTACTATTATGCTACAAGAGCTATGGTAGTTGAAGTGAATCCATGAGAAATATCTCCTTTTCCTATGAGGGACAGGCCACCCTCACAAACTTTCCTTTTGTTTTAATGTATAATAGCTTTTCAATATCTAGCTTTGAGCATTAATTTAAGTTCAGTTGTCAGTTTTCCTTTAAAAAAAAAAAGAAATGAAGAAAAACATTTCCAACTATAGGGATGCAGTTGACATATTATGATTTTTCTAATAAAAGTAGATGCATGATTACTCTTATGTCATTCAATCTTTAAATTGGAAAACAATGGGCTGCAGTGTATACATGCTCTTGCTCTCTGCTTTGAGGATCACCTGGAGCATGTAATATCTATGTATTTCAGTTTTGAAGACATATCAGTATTATATCCTGTATGATTGTTCAAAATATTTGTAAAATCCATGTCCATGCAGTATCCATGTCACATATATGTTACATAGCGTCCAAATTCTTTTGTTGATCACTTGCATGCTTTTCTGTGTATATCCAGTTTCCATTTTTTCGGGTGAAGAAATGATATGGGCATCAACATTCCAGAGGTCTATTAAGGCGGTGGTACATGCATCCAAAGGACTCTTCCCTGTATTAGCAGCTGTATCGCTATGGAAAAGATTTTGCAACGGCTTCTTCTCTATAAGGAATGCCATATAATAATAATAATAATAATAATGTTGTCTACAGACTATTCGTAATTAGTTTGAGGTACTTTTGTTGATGGAATTTTCCATGTAGGCTTTGTCAATTTAGCATGTAGCTTTGACTGCTAGTGATGTGCCCTGCTGTTTGAATAAAGTAATAAAGTTTGTTTTGACAAGTGGGTTGATTAGTCCTCTCTCTCTCTGGGCGTGTGCGCGCGCGTTTCAAAATTTAGATGATATCTTCTTCCCCATCCTGTTAATTGGAATGAGTTGCTCATAGCTCTGAATTGTCATTGAAGTAATCTCCACCAGAAATTCATCTCTTAGGCACATAATTTACAGCAATATAGGTCAGATTTGTTCATTTGAATTATCTGGCATGGGGCAAGGATATTGAAGATGATGGATAGTCAATGACAAGGGTATATATGGATTACTAAAATGGATGGTTGAAATGATTTCTTTTAGACAATCAATTTCAGAACTCAGATGAGAGCCTAGAAATATACGGAGAAGCTGATTTTAATGTGAACATTTACTCCACTAAATCTGTGTATCTTAGGGCCGGCGGACCTACCAACATGCCAGTTGTGCTCACTTGGAAATTTTTATACCACAGTCTGCTTTTTCTCTATCCAGTGGAGTGGTGTTGGCTAAGAATTCAGTTGTCCCGCACATAGCTCTTGGGATGTGACATGTGGGTGCTACAGGTGCCATCTCATTTCTATCTATAAAAATTAGTCTTATTGAGCATTGCTAGCTATATAACAGTAAAAATGATGAATGCAAACTGTTAATCTGTTATTATAGCTGTATTCAGTTCTATTGCATTTAGTCCAACAGGAATTCCAATTTATAATCTTCAATGATTTATCTCTTATAGTGACCCAACGTTCAAACAATAAAAAACTTACCCTACAAAACTTGTACCCATCAGTTTTAATTACTGTGGGATTATATTTTATGAGTTTAAAACTGGTACTTTTGGGACTTCATTGGCTGCTGGTTTTTGAGGCCTACAAGTAGTTGATTTTAGGCTAGATCTTTATCCAAGTGTAGGCCTCTTCTCTGTATGTTACCTTTTGAGTTTTTATAACTAAACCTCAACTCCACATAATGGTGTTCTAATTGTGCTTATATAGGGGGTATGAAAGGAGAAAAGATTTCCAAATTTTGACAATGATTTAGTCAGCCTCGACTCAAGCTCAGACATGATAGATATGGTCTAACTGAGCTCAAGTGTTGGTTGGGTTTGTTCCAATCAACCCTGAGGTCGAGTTCAATGTAGTACCATCTACCCAAGCTCAGCTTAGTTCAAGTCTAGCTCAAGCTAGGGTAAGTACCCAAGGTTGGTTCGACCTCAATTGGCTTGTTTAATGATCAAACCACTGTCAAAATGAGCTAAGCTCAACTTGGATTACACCTGTAATTAGGTTAAGCTACGAATTAAGTTGTATTACTATTGCGATACAGCCAGTGATGATCCTTGTCCCCAACTAATACTAGATATGGACAGACATATTCAGGCCCCGTATGATGTTGTGACCTGAAGAAGGTTTCTTTTCCCAAACATGAATAGAGTAGTACACCTGTTTTAATTCCTGATACTAAATTACTAGTTATTTCCCACGTCAATGGCCCTTTCGGGCCGGGACTATCAGTAACCCCGATAAAAGCTTGTGATTTAAATGAACCTTCTCCTATTTTATCAAGTCTCCCCGTCGAAGCACAACATGTCAGCAATCCAATTTTCATGATTCTGATCCTATCTTGATTATGTTTCACTCATAGAATTTGAAGGCAAGTCCCAACATCTAAGTTGGGAACCAAATTATGTTTCGATTTTATGCACTCTGCTCTAAATGTACTCTTGTTTGTCCTAGTTAGGGTCCAGCTTAAGCACTTTATTCCGAGTCTAGAGATGTCAAAGCAATTCTTCATTGACCTCAGGAATCTTGAAATGCAAACACTTGGCTTTGCGCACCAAATAGTATCATCAAAACAGGCATAGTTTCACCAGCCCACTTTCCTTCAACTTAGTAAATCGACTGAAGCATTTATCATTTAAGGCATGGGATTTTCGTCAGGGTCTCTTCATTTATCTGGTTAACACCTGATCAATGGGAAAGAAAATAGAGAACAAAAAGAAAGGGCTGCTAATTTGCTAATTGTCTGAATATAAAACATAGTTATATAGTTCGCAAATAAGGCCATTGAAGTTCGATTCACCAACTATGAGCGAACTATTCTTGTAAAGTCACTAAGTTTTGTGCTATATATTTATCAGTGGCTTATCTGAAAATTCAAGCCACTCAAAAGCAATGGAGCCCTATGTAGTAACAGTTATCCATGTCTAAACCTGATTAGAGTTGGCCTCACTTTAAGATTGATCACCAGTAAAATATAGATCACTCTTTGATTTTTACTTCACCCATTTTTTTTAAACATGATCAATCTAGTGGTGGCCCATCTCGTCTTTTAAGTAAGATTTTCCGATAGTAAATTTAAAGAAGAAAACATTCATAAAAGATAATAAAAAAGGGGGGTAAAGAAGAATAATTATTTTGGGTGGGCTCAATTGATGGACCGTTTTGCTTTGATACCATTTGAATTAGTTCACTGAACTTGTTGAACTTGAACTCCAAATTAGATTAATTTAAAAGAAAATCAATTAAACATATCCCATCAAATTTTTTGATCATTCTAAGCCTCAAACTACCTGAATGCGTAATAATATAACTGCAAACCAGAACTCTATGATGAACAACACGTTCAACCCAAGAAAGAAGCTAGCCCAAACCTAACCCATAGTGTGTTGGGACTGATGATTCCACAGGACTGGAGAAGTATTAAACATCATCATCAATTGAAATCTAATAAAAGTGCATGATAAATTAAACTCAGATGGCATTTTTCCATATAATATAGTATATATATTCTTTTTAAGACATGGACATAAAATGTGACAGAAGAAGGGAAGAAGGATGGCGTGAACAACACTTAAGATCCACCAAATTTGAACGAAGATATGAAATTAATGGTAGCAGAGAGATGAAGATCCTACGCTGCTTGGGCAAATCCAATTCTCACTTTGCCATAGTCGAATACAGTATGGTACACTCCCATAAAAATATCACCCAGGATCCTGCATTGATAGCGTAAATTCTCCTTATTATACATTGATCTACACCATTCAATTTTCAATATGATCAGGAACAATGCATGAGTTTAGCTAAACTCATACCATAAAGGACCACGAGGAGAAGGTATGTCCATCGGGGTAAATCCACTGATGCACTGGGCTTCTTCTCCTTCCCCCACTTTAAGGATGTACTGCAACATCACACATGAAGAATCAAGTTATATGAATAACTGCGTGATTAATGTTCTGTTCAAATATGAGCTGCAAAGTACCTATGGTACAAAGCAAAATTTTAGAGCTGGCCCGGAGTGAAACTTTCTCCTAAGGGAACATCCGCATGCGGACATTCCCATCCTATGGTTAAATTAGATGAGGGAGGCTTGCCACAAAATTAGGGTCCCCTGAATTGAAGGCACCAACTGGACATCTGCATGCAGTCATCCCTAGGAGAAAATGAAGCATGAAACAGATATCCATGTTGCGAGATATTTTGTTGTAGATAAGTGAAATGAATGAGGGAGATGTAGACATGAAATGTAGAAGGTGATTATGGAGTTGGATATATCAGTGGAAAAATGAGCCAAATGCCCATTGTCCAAACCTATGAAGCAAAAACCTGAATAGGAATTATCTCTCAAAGGTAGCGAAACAAATGAATCAACACTGAAAAGAAGTTTAATGGAGAATTATAGGTCGGAGCACCTCAACAAATTCAAGATCCTATAACAACTAGTTTAGGCTTTAGACATGAGATGAGACTGAGTTAATGATGCCACCTGGCTATAGGATAAATGATTGATTATATTAAAACAAAATGCAAAGTTAGTCTAATGGAACAAAATGCAAAGTTAGTCTAATGGAAACAAGGAATCAGATCATACCTGCTCTGGAGTGAGGGGAAATGTTTTACCACCAATAGTGAAGGAGATAGTAGGCATGGAAGATACTTTACTGCAGTCAACTAAAGATTCTTGCTTGAGGCTTGGCAGTCGATCACAAAGCTGCAGCAGGGCAAACAGGCAACGTGCTTCAGTCAACTTCCTGTACCTTGCCATGTAATATGAGTAATTAAGATATATAAAGAAGATATGAGTTTAAGCTACACCACCCGATTGACATAGTTCAATGTTCGTTCCTTTGTCTGGTTCTGTTTAAGCTCATTTTGCATCTGTACAACTGCCATCTTACAGGCAGAGCACCTATTGTCATCCTCACCAGTAGTTGATTTGTCCCCATTCACTACACTCTCTATGCTGATGCTGCAACACGCAAGCACATTCCAGTGTAAATTCATATGTGAAGTCATAGTATATCAGTGGTTTTTTTTTTTTTTTTTTCTCCTTTGGTAAGGTGACAACAAAATGCAATACAATAAATTGAAGATACCTAACATCTCTACTCCCATCGAAAGCACACAAACCGATCTGAGAGCAGATTTTTTTGGGTTGTGCCTATATGAAAGCAATAAAAGGATCAAAACAGTAAGCAAGCTTCTTGAAGCAGCAATGTAGCATCAAAAGCGCAGGTTAGATTTTGAAAAATATTAGTGGGGAAAACATCAGGGCTCACCTCTGACAGCAACATTTCAATTATCACTTCCCCATATTGTGATACTACTGCCTTGCACTCATGGCTCTTAATTGAAGTAACCCCGATGGCATCATTAATTTGCGTTACGATGCTCTGCAAATAATTTGAACAGAGAAGGATAGTAATCAAAAGTGAAAAGATGGGCACACAAAAAACCTGGGTTATGATGTCCTAGTAATTTAGAACATAATACGTGCTAATGTAGCTTACATACCGATGGACCTGTGAGCAAGGAAGTTCCAGAATCGGCGATTGCTTTACAGCTGCCAGAGCAGAATCCTGAAATACACCATAATCTCAGATGAGATATCTCAGCCACTATAAGCAAAACCATCAGGACATAAGTTTAACCATTGTTACCAGTAGGTTTTCCATCAATGACGAGATCTCCCATATCAAACTGTATAGAAAGACACAATTAAACATAAATGGATTAGAAAGCCTAACATTTTTCTCTCGAAGGCACAAGGTAACATGTTATTACAATTGTAATGGTATTAGATGTTGAGAGATTCACCTGCCAGTAACCTTTCTGTGTTACAGGAACATAAGTATGCTCACCCTTGAAATGGTTAGGATCAATACCTCCAAAGACGATTTCACCACCATCCTCAGCATCTGGATTTCTGTTAAGCCAAAAGGAGAAGACTTGTTCTTTAACAAGGCCTTGTGTGATCATGTTGTACCTGTGAAGACTAAGATTTAGTATGTTTCTAATGCCCCCACTAAATTTAAATTCTAACCATACCATAATCATGTAATAATTGGATCAGTTGCTAAAAAAGGTGGAATATAAACACAAGGGATTTTTACAGAGTACTCCCTCTTAAACCTGTTTTCCACTTGTTAATGACAAAACACTAAAAAAACGTCTAGGAAATCCTTTTTCTTGTTTTTATAATTTCAATAGAGAACTCATGATATCACGCGATAAATCCATGATTTTCCAAAAATTGACCAAAACGTTTTTTTTTCTTCCAACACAAATTGTTAGAAATCAAAATTACATTTGGTAATTTTTTATTTTAAAATTCAATAAGTAGTCGACAATATCATGGGTTCTAACCCAGGGGCATGACTGTTGGAAAAAAAAAAAAAAAAAGAGTCCAGTCAAGGTACTCTAGGGACATCCTTAAAATTTTTGGCATTAGCAGTGGAAGCTTAGTTTAAGAGGTAATCTTAGTCTATAAAAATCCCTAAAAACAAATAGTAGATTATTATTAGAAGAATGCAAAAAGATAAATCAAGTTTTCTTGATGGATGCATGACTGTATTACCACACAGGGACAACATTATCAACTGAGATCTCTTGAAATCCAAGCCCAAGTATGCCATCAAACTTGGCGGCTATAAATGCGGCTCCAGGCTCACTAGTAGCTTCAATGAAAACCTGACAACAAAACCCAGCATAAATACAGAAAAACCAACTAGATTCACTTGTGATTTCATCTTATCATACTAAAACAAACTGACGCAGAACTTTACCTGATCCTTCACAACGAGGTCACCAACTTGAACATTGTCTTGGCTTAAAAACCCAGAGATCGATCCACTTCCATACTGAATTGCAGCTGGTTTTCCTGCATAAATGGACAAAGGCCGTTTCAAAGACATTCAAACAACAAGAAGAACAATAAACTAAATGGCCCCTGGAAGAAAATATATTTCAATTCATAAGTGATGCAGAATTGTTTTAATCCATGATCTAAAGTGCCACATCATTGATTAAGCCAGTCCATTCATCAGCTGGGCCCAATAGGTATGAAAATAATGCACGGTCTAGAAATAGGTACCAGCGTCAACATCCTATCACACATGTGGGTTCTTCCTTTTTGGGCCTGGTGACCATCTACTGTATGGAAACTGCTGTGTGGCTTTGATTTGGAACTTGGCTGCCTGTGAAGAGCCTGATGTCTCTCTATCGAGAGAATGAAACTTCAGCGAAACATCTTGAAAACCACCCTCGGCTGTTAAATCATAAGCGTCTATTTCTGGGTCCTACAGTCCTATTTTTGCCACCACATTTGATTGATGAACATAGGAACCAAGATCATGTGAGAGGCACCTTTACTGGAATGATTCTATATCCATAACAGTTGGGTCTCTGTACCATTCAACCATCTAAAAGTTAAAAGCAAGCGGAAGTATCATTAGTAAGGGTTGCAGATGGGTATTAAATCATCTGAGTTTTCTAAATCTTTTGTTTCAAATTAAGCGGATATGAAACCTAGTTTTGGATTGGGAAGAAATTTGGGTCCTTATCTAGATCCATGTAATATAGTCTTTGAATCCTTGTTTGTCCAACCTAAGGATTTGGATCTAAGACAATTGCATTAACAAATTGAAAAAATATATATTTTAAGGGTCTAAATAGCTTGATTTAAATTTATATTTAGGAGTCTATTTAGTTTTAATCAAATACTATGCAAGAGTCTTACTTTTTATTAATATTCTTGGTTTTTTATCCAATTAATAAACTAAAGCATTCTACATCTTATTTCATATCCGGATCCGAACTGAATCTGGTTTTTTAAGTCATTGTCAATTCTTGATACAATACATACGTTTCGTGTCGAATCCGAATTTAGATCTTGAACCATATTTATAAAGACGGATTTGATTCTTGATCAACCATGTTTCCATCTCAGGTCTGACTAGTTTCCATCACCATCAATCGTTGTCTAGTGGGCAATGACTCATTTTGATATTCACTAAGGTTACCTGTAAAACAAATCACAACTAAATTTAATTATTTGTAGTTGGTAAGTCGGGTTATACATGTAACACTTTTTTTTTAGACTCTAATCTATCCTCTTTATCCTATATGAATATATATTTTATATATATATATATAAAGATATATATATATATATATATATATTTGACTAGCAGCTTATGACACACGAACCTTCATCATTTAAGCAATGTGTAAACTCGTACTCTCGGTTTACCATGATCCACATGACCCCTTTTCCTCTTACAAGCAACTAACTACCTTAATAATTTCCAATTCCTCTATACAACCTAGCAAGGTGAGACCACAATTATCTAAGTTCCCCACTTGGGTCTTCAAAGTCATTCTAAATAATTCGCAATTTGAATGATTCACAAACTGTTATGATAAAATTCTCTAAAGCTGAGTTTTATAAATTCGTCAAGCGCACCTAGGAAATTCAAGCTGCTCAACATCACAGCACTTGTACGTATTAACACTAATCAATGAGATCAGGTATTACTTTAAGTTTGTTCACAAGTAAAACCTTAAATTTTACTACGACTTTTATTTTAATCATGTTTACTTTAAGATCATCACCAAAAGCAGGACCTTTCTGAACTTAATTGTGCTCCACATGATGAATGGCACCGATGCACAGTACAGGTGCGTAGGAGAAAGCCGGCCAAAAATGTTCTCAGTTGACGGGAGCAAATGTTGGTCCATACTTAATATGAGGACCCAATAGGTAGTTTAAGCAGTTTAATCTTACATTTAAGCCCACATGGTGGATCTTATAGCATTAATTCAGATGAATTAGTTCATGAAACTCATTAGACTTGATTTATTGTAAGTGATGACTTGAATCAAATGAATTAACCTACCACACATGCAAGAATTTGTCAAACTGCAAAACTAGGTAACTAGGTGGGGAGACGGGGACTATAAAATATTATAAAAAAAACAAAACTCTAGTACAAATTAAAGGTACAACAACAAAAGATTCAGGACAAAAAAGACAAACCATACCATTCTCCTTGTAAGTACTCGACACGCTTGACTTGTACTTCGCATGAAAATAGCAAGCAATCTGCGTCCAAATTCAACCCATCAAACTACCCTTCTATTCAACCAAAACCAACCAAATTCCCACCACAAGAACAACAACACAAGGTAAATTTTCGAAACAACACCATCTTAATTAAAACACAAAAACTCACCGATAAGTAGCACTGTGAAGAAGGCACCCACATATTCGAACTACCAGTGTCGAATATCACCGTAAATTTCTGCGGAGGAGATCCGATTCCGATCTCTCCATAGTACTGAGCATCCATATAATTCTTCAATCCAACGATGTCTGGGTCATCTACATTTGAAGAACGAAGATGCGCCTTCACCTTCAAATCATACTGCGTTGCGAGACGAGCGCGGAGATCCAACGCCATCTTCTTCAATCCAATTCTAACCAATCCATTTGCATGGACAGGAAGAGTCGAATTATGAAGAACAAAGACCGAAAGCACCAGAGAGACGAAGATGAATCTAAATCCAAGTTCCATTGCAAACCTGCAAATACCACAACGTACCACTTCAGAAACATGAAAAAGCAAAAATGCTCTGAAGAATTAGAAGAAGAGAAGAATCTGTTACCAAGAGAAGAGAGGGAGATGAAGGAATGAGGATGAAGGGAAGGTCATGAATATATATACATAGAGGAGTGAGAGAGCTGCCACTTAGCTCATCTGTACTTGTCTGAGGGTCGGTTTCAGAGATTGGAGTTTGATTTTGGGCCGTTGGATGGGGTGGGCCATGGGGCATGTGGAATTGACGGTTGGATGAGGGGTCACGAGGTTCGTGATACTAATATGTAACGGAGGGAGATGAGAGAATGTTTCGTGCGGGAAAACGACGCGGTTTGTGTAACAGAAAGCGAAACGTGTCGGATAAGGAAGGTTTGAGGAGGATCGGATTGGGTGTTGTGGGGTTGGTTGCATTGGCCTTGCCACCACGCTCACGCTCCCTACGCTTTCTTTGCTTCAGTTATGTGTTTTTGTTGCTCGTAGTTGTAGTTGGAGTTGGTGGAAGCGTGTCAATGCTGGGACGGTTCCGTTACGTATCACATCGTCCACCTATGTCAAATCGGGAAAGACTAGGGAAAACGAAACAAATGGGGTTTGGAGCTTGACAGGTCAAGACTCAACTTCATTTGATGATTCTAGGTGTTAGATATAATATATATAAGCACATTTGTTTGCAAGGTGGGGTTGAATATACAGGAATTCATCGTCAGAGTCATGTGCTCACACCTATTTATTAAAGAGGTGAAGGATAGAGATTGAAGTCGTTGGATGCAAATTTAATTAAGATTTGAATTACGAGGGTGATGTTAAGCAATTCATTTTCCATCTCTTCTCTTAATTTATCTGTCATCAAAGAGAAACTATTTATGGTTGTTTTTGGATATTTACTTTTAATTATTCAATTTAAATCACTTTCAAAAATACATTCTTCTAAGATTACATGAGATTCAATTACATGGAGGTTCCCATATTAGTTACTACACACTTTAAGTAGTGATCAATGTAGTGGTGTACCAAAATGTGGTTAAAGTAAGAACGGACTGTTCTCAAGTTGGAAAATTAGAAGTCATGGAGCTCAATTGATTTATGTCGATCTCACATAATTAGTGTATAAATTGGAATATTTCAGGATGTGAATTAAGACTAAGTACGAAACAAGCATGACTTGCTTGTGCCCACCTATTCAGAGTCTAGATCTTCGATCGCAGCTATTACATGGAACAATATAGTATTTATCTAGAATTTCATATCGTGGGGGCCATGTAGAGATAATCCGTACCAGTCAAGATGTATCACATTTCATCTATCGATATATCCTTAAATTTCAATTCAAAAGAAGTGGGCCCCACCATCTGATAGAGCACCATGATGGAAACACGATTGGGCTCTAATGTGGCATTGCCGCATCGCTACTAACGTGGTGTTAATCACGTTTCTATTATGCTTCTCAATCGGGCGGTTGACCTACTTCTTTTGAGTTGAAACTTGAGGATACATTAGTGGACGCGATGGAATTTATCTTGAACGGTTTTGATTATTTCTATGTGGGGCTCACAATAAAGTTCTAAAAAAGTGTTAGCATGGTTTCCGTGTAATAGTTGTGTTATATAGAGGATCCAAACTCACCTATTCAAGGGCTAAAATGTTATATATACCTCATTAATCCTTATGAAGAACTCCAATCCCTCTTCATGGTTGTCATGTGTCAAGGAAAGTTCCAAGCCCAATTTTCCACTGTCATAGACTCAATGAGAACATCAACATATACTATACCACGTATCAGTAATCAGTTCAATTTCTAGGAGTACTTTTGAGGTATCGTATTACTAGCTAGTAGATCTAAAACATTTTGGTCCAAAGTTCACAGTGGGACCTACAGTAATAGCCATTTATTAGGGGCTGCTTGTTCACATGGAACTGAATACATAGGAATCAATATTGGTTAAATGGGCTCCAACTAAAGATTAGTGAAGAGGTGAAGGAAGATATGGAGATGCAAATTGGACCTTTTCTTTTCTACAATTTAAAGTACTTAGACCAATGGTTCGGTATTAATTTCAAGTGATGGCTGGATATTCATTTCTACTCATCACAGTTGACTCATTTTCCACTAAGGAGGAGATTATTTGATGGTCATTTTTAAATATTTTTCATTGTTGCTTTAAATTTTGGATATTATCCTTTATCTCATGTGTTTGAATTTCTAAAAATTTCAAAACTTTTATTTTTCAGGCAGTTCTAAGTGATGGAACAAAGATAAATATCCAAATTAAAAATGGCCATCAAATATTCTTTTCTTTAATAGAAAATGAATAAACCCTAGTAATTCAAACTTGAAGAAAGTAGCCATCACACCTACATTTCTACCTTTAATGCAAACAAATGGCCCTTTCTGAACCACCTAATCCATCGTATATATGAAAACCGTAGACCCGAATATTTTTTAATTTATACTTCTTGAAGGTTCACAATAGTCGTTTTTCAGAATCCCTGTCCGCAATTGGAGGGGCCACCTGTTTCACATGCCCAAAGATACGTACCGAGCATGGTCACAGCTCGCAAATCATGTTTCTTCCAAAGTATCTCTTATAAAAGAAAAGTATAAGGACACCTTTTTAAGTTTGGGGGTTTTCTCTCATGATACCATTCGACAATTGGCATGCTGAAATAATAATTATTCAATGGTTAATAATATTAACAAGAGCGTTAGAAATCTCACAGGGAGTGGTTTTTCTATAATAAAATAAAATAAAAACCGCTCTCAGCGGAGCCTACTATGATGTATGACAATCATGGAATGTGGTTGGTGAAAAGATTTGAACAAGATCCACCTATATGCAAAATGTTTTTAAGACCTCAGTGATACCCAGAAAATAAAACCTTGATATATGGCTTTAAAGTTTCATGGTTTTAAAAGTATCATTTTCTTTGAATCTCAATCCAATAATGAGTAAAAGTGCTTCTATTAGAATTAGTATTCTACTTCAGACCTTCATTCTTCAATTTTTTGTGAAACAAAGGGTTTTGGCATCATTTTGGTAAAAATTGACCGATAACGGTATACTTGGGACTCCATCTATTGTCACAATTCACAAATTATCATTAT
The DNA here is from genome assembly GCA_029852735.1 of Persea americana. Taxonomy (NCBI): domain Eukaryota; kingdom Viridiplantae; phylum Streptophyta; class Magnoliopsida; order Laurales; family Lauraceae; genus Persea; species Persea americana. The sequence goes on from CM056814.1 coordinate 15,174,124, forward strand.
CGGAATAATAATTGTTGGAGACAATATTGGGATATTTTTCAATTTTGGCATTCTCAATGAGAATATAAAATAACTTAAACTAAAGAAAATAAAAAATATCACAAATAGATCTACAAATCTATGTAACTGACAGGATCACATTACTATACATAAATAATAAAAAAATGAAATCCATGTTGATGCCATAAGGTGGACGTTGACCTCAACAATTGGTGAACGAAAACGTCACAACAATTGATGCCATAAGGATCCTACACTCCATTGAGCAATCACTTATCCCAAAACCAATTGGTAATAGGAAACGGCACAACAATAGTTTATGGTGAGGGCGAGGATTCAACCACTATTATGACCGCTCAGAAGCGAAGGTGGACATTGACTTCAACAACTCCACCATTGATAATCCATTTAAAGAAACTTGTGTTTTAGATCATATACCATAAACATCTAAATAATTGCCTTCAACAGCTCGACTGAAAGTCTGTTTCCAACTGGATTAATAAACTGTTCGAATCCGGATTGTAGTACAAAGTTTTTGCTTACTATCGAGATTGGACCCACCAACCTAACTTGGACCCAACTTAACTCATCTACATCAGCCCACAAACCTAAATTGAACCTAATCTGGTTTAGGGTTTTGATGGATAAGGCCCATTCAGGCTAGCCGACCCACTAAACCGACTTAACTCAATATGAGCCAACCCATGCCACCTCCTGCTTTGAAGTACTTTGACATTCAAAATCCCCCCTTGATAGAAATTTTTATGTGTGTTGATTTTCTGTCTTTTGCCTTTACAGTGTTCTGACATTCTTCTGAACTGACTAAAATTTCTTTTTCTTCGGTGTTTCTAGGTATGAACTGGTGACATTGTGAGAAATTCAGAGGTCTCAATCAATTGATGGCTCACTCCAATTGAACATCATTATTATTCAAATCCAACTAGTTTCCAATACTCCATACCTAGAGTATAAGCAACCATAATGTGGAAAACTTAAATGATTCAAATTCAATAAACATCATTTATGGAATGTTTTACATAAAAAAAATTTCTTTATTGCATACAAACACATTTCAGTCACACCACACCACGGCATATACCACATCACACCGCACCTGATCGCCCATCACTCTCTAAAATTGTTATAGACCTTCATGTTTAATGATTCCTAAAAGAAGAAAAGATGAGGCAACCTAAAAAGAGAAAGTAAAAACAGTGAAAGAAAAATTGTTCATTTCATCTTTCTATCCCCCGAATGGCTGCAATATATACAAACTGTGTTGCAGAAAGGATGATCAAGAAGGCCTCCATTGTTTTCTACAAAACCCAATAATCCGCGTTACTAAAATCACTCATACCAGAAGAAACGCTTAAAATAAGAAAAGAAGGTGTAAAACCGTTGCTGTTCTTACCAAACATGCATTCCTTATTTCTAGCTCGATTTCCTTGCAAGCAAAGCTGCATTTATAGTGAAGAAGAAACTTGATTTAGATGATTTTCAACCTCATTGATATCATAATTATTTGTCTATGAAAGTATTTTCATCGTCTCTACCAATATCTCAAGGTTTTGATAGAATCAGTAAATGGTGGAAATTTAATATTTGTATCAAAGCCAACCGACTCCAAATTTGAATCCCAGGAGAGTTGATTCGGTGTTGAAATGTGCTTGTCACGAAATGTGCACTGATCGGGTTTCACCAGAGGGGGAGTATTGTTGATGTCTTGAAGTTTTGATAGGATTGATTGGCGGGAGGAAATTTAATAGTCCACACCAATCCCAACAAACTTCGAGTACGTATTAATAGAGTTTTTTTTAATGGTGCCAAATAGAAAAGAGAAGGAAAAAAAATAAAAAACTAGTCTATGGCAATGAGCTAACCCCATGGCAAGGAGGGTAAGAGTCCATGCAACTAAAGCTGAAGATAACGCAGAAGGTAAGCTCTCAGAATTCCAATAGCGTATGTGGTTGAATCCAGTGATCTCTGAAGCAGCACCTACAACTCCAACAAGCAACGCAAACACTACAAAAAATCCCGTCGCTGCATTTCCCATTGGAAAGAAGATGGGCGAAAAATAAGCCGGAAGTTGTAGCTCTGGCCCTACAAATATCATTAGCACAAAAGCAGTTAAACATCTATCTCCAAGGAGCAAAATATGCATGAATTGGACTCTAAAATTCATGTTTATGGATGATTATGCCCAAAAAAAATGCTAATTTTGCTTTTATATCAATATTTACGTCACTAATATTGTGTACCATTTAAGAAGATCTCAGCTGTATTTCTTTCTGAATATGTGAAAAACCTAGGGGCCTATTTGTTTCATGTAATTGAATTCCTAGAAATTCTATGATTCTATTATTTATATATATAGTTAAAAATGATGAATCAAGGGTGAGTGTCCAAAATGACCACATCAAATAACTTTTTCCATTAAAGAAGATTGAAGGAAAAATGGGAATAAATATCTAGCCATGTCATCCTAGTAATTCAAGTTTTGGGAAAGTCAAAGTCTCATCTAGATTACTACATTAAATCCTTATCCCTTACCTCTCTAATAATCATTTGGTGGAACTCATTGGACCATGAAGTTTTATATATACTATGCAAACAAAAAGGCCCTGGAGGTAAATTGTTGTTTACGTTGTAGGCTTCCTCCTGTAAAGCAACAAGCTTTGCAAAATAGCTTTCGATAGCTTCGTGTTTCCCTTGTGAATTGTGATAGTAAAAACCTACAAATATTTAGCAGCAATATACTTCAAAATATTTTAAGAGACATTCTACCATCTTGGCACAAACAAAGAAACATTCTCCAATCTTCTATATGCTTTACATAGAAGTCGAGTTGAAGGGTTAAAGGTAGAGGATGAATCGCTAACGACCAACAAACTTCAAAATTGTGTTGAGATTAACTTTCATGTGTGAGATGGTGAAGGACTATTTCACAGGAAAGGTGGAAATTGGTAGCTGACCGTTCACTCTCCATTCATTTGATCAATGCTTAGTTAAAAACTAAACCCCAGCTCATCTATTTTGGAGATGGTGACTATGGATTTAGAAACTTTGCCTTCCCCACCACAAATTAGAGCCAAAACATGTCATAAGAAAAATGAAAATATAGAAGAACAGAACTAAGTACAGTTAACTTAGAACATTAATTAAGATGGTTCAGGCAATAGGGTAGGCCATAGCATGTAAGACAAGAATGGAATGCTAGCAAATGGAAGAAAGAGATGTTGACAACTCAAACTCAAATTTAGGCAAGTCATAATACCATAACTCCCTTTTGAATTTTGCCTCATCAACAAGCAATTAGCTTCCATTTTGAAAGGGGACATAGCTTGCGATGGAGACACCGTTCACGACTTGTCATGCCATGCCATGCCAATTTAATTTGGGTTTCACATCTTTAAGCCATCACAATGAAATGATAATTCTGTATAGATGAAGATGATGATCATGATGACGCACCAATGATGAAACCTCGGTCTATTGCAATGTTGATGGCCCATCCTCCTATCATCGCTACGATGAGATACATAGAGAGGTTGAGAAATAGAAGGCCAGATGCAAGGGGTTTGGTATTAGCCATGGCTTTAGAATACCCTACACTAAGTTATGAGGGATGTTAGAGAGGAGATGGAGGATTAAGGAAGAACTAAAACAAGTTGAGAAAGGAATGTGAATGGTAACACGTTCTCTTACGCATATACATAGTGGCAATAACAAGGAATTATTCTTTTCTTGTCCTTGTCCCATCATTTGTGGGATCTGAAAGACTTGTAGCGTTGTAAAGGGAAACCTTAAATTTCAAGGCAATGAGAGCAACTACATTTGGGCCATTGTTTTGCAACTTTTATCACATTTTTGGGTGTTGGGTCTTTCTGGATAGCTTCTCTTTTGAAGGAAAGACAACATTCTCTTTAAATCTTTTTAATCTACACCTTGCAAACAACCTTTGATTCATCATTAGGTCTAAAACGAAAGGATGCGGTTGTTTGAACTGGGACAAGCAATACCCCCAATCATTTTATTCCAAGTTTTATAAACCTGAAAGTCAAAATAGTAAAATAAAAATCTAGACCTATAGGTTATAACAGCTTCCTAAAATTTATAAACAAAAAAAAATTAGAAGATTTACAATAGCCCGTTTTGGTAAATTCTTCTGATTTAATCATTATCTTTACAACTTCAACTGATATAGACGCTGATACCAAGTTGTAAATGATGGTGAGACATGATTGCACCAATAGGTGCCCAAGAATTAGGAGAAAAAAAATGATGGCAATCACCATGGAAGGTCTCAAGGTTTTAATAACAAAAAGATATTTTATGCCAATTTGTACTATTAAGTGCATAAAATATTAAAAATAAAACATTGACTCCTACTCTGTTTGGAGAGGTGTCAATAAGAAAGCATTATTGGCACCAAGATTTACAGCTAGTTTGCCTATTTTATATTGAATTCTCATAAACTAAAAGCAACGCAGATTCTAATGACTAGGTATAAAAGAGGCGTCTCTTCATAGACATTACTAAAGAGGTGATGAGTGAAAAATATCAGGTGATGTAACTGGGAAACTCATTTTCTTAAAATTTGACTTATTAGGTGAGGACTAGGCAATCATGGAGACTATTTCATTGCCCTTTCTGGATATTCTCCTTAATTCTTCCAATTAGTTCCTTGATAAGAAGACGCAACCTAGAATTGCTAGAATTTCAATATCAACCAAACAAATTAACAGGCCCTAAATAGAAAAGAATTTAGCCATGTAGATAGATGCTGGACATTAAAAAAGAAAAAAAAAAAAGAAAAATGTAGACTATATTCTTGAGATTTGGCCATATATTGAAGCGATCAGATCCCCTCAAACCAGGCGATCTATCACTGATAAGCCATGGAAAACATGATCACAATTAAAGCATTGACTAAATTTACAATGCCATTGCTTTTGCCAATTGACTAATATCACTGTTTAATAGATAATTTTCCTGCACGATGGGACCTACACATTAGACATATTACACATATGGTCTAGTCATTCAAGCACCAATGGTGCAAACAAAGGGGAGTCGTTTTTGTTTTCATCATCGTCTTCCTCATCATCATTATTATGGATTTACAAGAGACTTGGACTCACAGTCACACACCCCTGGAACGCTACAAATGTCCCTGACAGCTTATGTGAGTGGTATGAATTGGCCAATGAGAAAAATTGATCAACAGAGCAGGGTATCCCCAACCTTAAAACTTATGAAGACCACTAATATAGTGATCACGTCGGTCCAGCCAGACGGGTTCTTTAGGGGGAACTTGAGCTTTTGATGATGGGTGGAGGGCACAGCCTCCATGCCATGCAGCCACGTCCTTCCCATTATGACATTGTATGGGGAGGGGACGTCGACGACTAGGAAGTCAACCTGCCTGGAGGCGCCTCCTACTTGGACTCTAAGGGAGATCTTCCCCTTTAGGTACACCGGTTTAGAGCTGAAGCCGATGAGAGGAGTTCGGGCAGTTTGGAGGTCCTCGTCCTTGAGTTTCAGCTTTTGAAAGCAATCGTAGTACAGGATCTCGGACGAGCTGCTTGGGTCGACAAGGACTCTCTGAACCAAGAAGTTCTGCAACTTCAAGGTGAGCACTAGAGGGTTGTTATGTGAAAGTTTTACGTCCTCTAGATCCCTATCGGAAAACCATATTCTGGGCCCCTCTGTCTTGGCCTTCTTTGCAGCTGGTTCCGGCGCCGCAGTCAACACCTGCTTCTGATGGGAGGCTCTTCTGGCCTCGGCACGGGCCTGGGAGCTCCCCTTAGGCGGAGGAGCAAAGTGGATGACGTTGATGATGCCCTTCGGCTCGCTATCCTGGCCGCCATCATCTCGGCGTGGAGGTCGGCTGTTGTCCCGGCCTTCCCCCTTGACGTAGTCCCTCAAGTGCCCCTCTTTCACAAGGTTCTCGAGGTGGGACTTGAAGCTTTTGCACTCATCAGTTCTGTGCCCACTCTGCTTGTGATAAGCACAGAACTTGCCCTGGTCCCGGGAGGAGGGGTCACCTCTCATCGGCTGCGGCCATTTGAAGAAGGGCTGCGCCTTTATTTTGTGGAGGAGCTTATAGATGGGCTCCTTGAAGATCGTGTTTACTGCTTTAAAGGTGGAGGCGTTGTTTCCGGTCCTCCTGCTGCTCCTCGAGGCTGCGACCGAGGTGGAAGGGTCCCGTCGACGATCTGACCGGGCCCTGTGCCGATCCGGGGACGGGTCTCTGCGGCGGTCCTCCCTCCTGGAGGACCTGTTGTCTCTATCTCCTTTGGATGGTCTGTCCTTCTGGGAGAGGCCGAAATTCCCGCCCGCGGACCTCGTCCTCCTCTGCCCGGATGAACTGGTTTGCCCGGGTCATGAGCTCCTTCATGGTGGCTACGGGGTACATGACCAGCTGCGCCCAAAGCTGGATGCCCGGGCACAGGGCCAGCTGAAAGGATTTCACTGCCATCTCCTCAAAAGCGCACTCAATCTGGCTGTAAACAGTCCAGAAGCGACGGGCGAACTGGGTGACGTTCTCGTCCTCTCGCATCCTGAGGGCTATCAGGTCAGCATCGGTCTTTGGGATGACGCGGTGGGCCTGGAACTTCTCCAGGAAGGACGTCCGAAGCAGTCGCCAACTGGAGATGAAGCCTCCAGGGAGTGAGCAGAACCATCGTAGGGGGAGATCTCCCAAACTGGAGGAAAAAATTGACAGTTCAGGAAATCGTCATCCCCCCAGACCGACATCCTTTGGATGTAGTGTCGGAGGTGAGCCGCAGGATCCAAGGTTCCATCATACAGGGTGAACCTCGGGACGTTGAACTTTTCGGAGAGGGAGTACTTTCTAATCTCCCTGGAGAAAGGAGATGCGCCTATGTCTTCAGCTTCAAAGGCGCTGCACTGGTCTCGGGCGATGCCAGCAGTCTCCATATTCTGGCGAACAGTCTGCTTGACCTGCCGGTCGATCCACTGCTTGAGCTCTTCCTCGTCTTCTGGTATCCTCCGTTGCTTCTTTGGCTCTACATGCTCGTCGCTGCTGCTGGAGTCCTCTTCTCTGTGGACCCGATCACGCCTCTTATTATCGAGGACGTGCCTCAGGTCCCGCCCGTGGCCCGGAGGAGCCTAGCTGTGCCTGGGTGGAGGATCTGAGGCATGGCTACGCCTGTGAAGTGGGCTCCGAGCCCCTTTCTTCTCCTGGAGCTGCTGTTTGAGTCGTAACATAAGCTCGTCCTGCTCCTGAATCAGGCGGTTTTGAGCTATAATCTCATCCAGGCGAGGGTCTTCGTCTTCGTCAGGGTTGACCTGATGGTGGGACTGAGGTCCAGCCCTTGCTGACTTTTCACGCAACTTGGTGACTGACTTGTCACCTCGCCTGGCGTGCTCATTGCTATGGTGGGGCTGCTTTGAAGGCATACCATTGTAAAAGGAAGGCATTGTCAATCCCCTAGACTGTGATACCGACTGGACTGTAGGGGACCTTCCTCTTGATCTTCTCTGTCGAGGGGGTGAACCTTGTACCAGCACAGGCTGCGTGGTTGGCCCCTTGCACTTGGAGGGTCCTTCACCATTTCTGGTTTTTGGAGGCATGGTGTTTGAAAGCTTTTTGTTCAGTGATCCCCACAGACGGCGCCAAACTGTAGGCGGTGAAAACACGACACCCATTTAGATTGAGATGAACTTTGTAGATCAGGGAATACCGAACGCTAAGAACCTGAAAAGGAAAGGAAAACGGCTTGGGTTAGAACCCCTGGCTGCTGTGAGCCGAAGGCGCTCCGATGCCTGAGTTCCTTCTAAAAAACTGAGCAGGAGGAGGAAGGAGAGGAGAATGAGACGATGTGTTGTGTATTGTGTGTTGTGTACCTCCATGAGGCTGATCCCACGTGTATATATGTAGACATTCCTCGTTCATTCTCTCTGTGAGTGGGGATAGGTAGGGTGAGGTCTCATCGATCCTTACCCTGACATTTAGCGGTAGGTAAAAAAGGGAACATCCCATCAGGACCTTCCATGCTTTCGGTCAGTTGATGTTAAGGGATGATAAAGCCAACTTCTTATCGCCATAAATGAGCAATCCTATCGCCAGGATGTACCCGTACTTCTTAGAGGAAGGTGACGGCCCACTCTGCCTTCAGCGTTTTGTACCGAGACCAAGAATGGCTTGGCCGCACTGGCCATTTGTGCTGAGCTGGCACTTACGCCGAGCTGCCGAGCTGCCCCGCCGTGCTAGCACTCCTAACCGAGCTGCCGAGCTGCTGGGCTGTGATTACAAAGGCCGAGGTGGACAGTAAGTACTACTGTAATCCTCGCTTAATCTCGTCATTACGGCGTTTTACCCACACAATAACTATACACTGGGCCTTACAAGAAATTCAAGGAAGAGGGGACCTCAAATAGGTGAAAGCAACAATTTGATAGTTCACATCAGTAGTGCAAGTTAGGTCTTAAAAAGGTGGGGAAAAAAAGGTGAGAAGGCCCATTTATCTCAAGGAAGCATATGTCGTTGCTAATTTCTTCCCTTATAACAAAGTGGACGTCTAGCCAAGAGAAGATGAAAGCAAAGAACTTTGAATAGTTTGAATTGTTAAATGACAGGGGCATACTTTTCAAAATAACAATGAGGTAAAACAGGAGAGATCCATATCCATGTATTTATCTATCCACATGTGTAAACTCGAAATACTTCCTCTTTTTTATCATCTCAAGCTCACTGAATTGGAATTAAGTGTTGAGACTTGAGATGGCAAAGAGGACTAGAGAAGGTTCCAAGGCTGGTGAAACACTCTACGAGTCTAGGCCAAATGCATTTATTATTAAAGACTGACTTCTCATTTTATCAGCTTAAAGAAATAGGACGTGATAGATTAAGAAAATATTAATGCGCCTTCAAAGAAAGGACATGAACATCAAGTCAAGGAAGACAGAGTAGGGAATTAGTTCTCAGAACTAGGAAAAGCTCCTCTTCGTGAAAAGCTAAGAGCATCAAGGGAAGGCAATCAATACGTTGAAATTGAAATTAAATACAAGGCAGGATTTGAATTGAAATTACTTTAGCATTACTCTCTAAGAAAATCTAATGAGGGGCCATTTGGAAATGTAGCCTAATTATAAGAACTAATTAGATTAAAGTCTAAAATAAAATTTCTAATTTACAATCATTTTTAATAATAGAAAAAGCTCTTCCTTCATGAGGTAATCGGGTCTCACCTTAGGAATTGTGGTAATTGAAGCCCACCTTTCAAAAATTACATGTAGAACCATCATTCGCATCATTTTGAGGTTTTTATGAGGTTATTTTCATCCAGAATACTTGTGAACCTTGCCTTATTTACTTTCATCCACTTTAGCTAAATATGCTCTAAAAGGAATAGCAAACCCTTAGCTTATTTTTTTAAGGCAAAAGCTATAATTTGTAAATGAGGTCTAAAATTAAAACATACAATTAGCGGTTCATTTGATATGTAAATAAACTCTAAATCATAAAATAGGAGCTTATTTCCAAATGTCTCCAAAGTACTGATTTTTAGAAAAAATATATATGAAGAAAGTCTATGGCCAGATGATCCAAGACAGTAAAATTGAATGAGCTATTTACAATATTCGGAGTAAGTCTAAAACAAAAAAGACAACTTATTTTTTCAACCATGATTCGTAGTCTCAAAATCTTTTATTTTTAGAATGCGGGATTCCAAAGCCCTCTTTGTTTAGGAGAGAGAGTTGAACTTTGTTGTCTTATTAGTTGTCATCTAAGATATTTCTCTCCATATTTATCACAGGATCTCCCGCTAATCTTCTAACGAGGAAGGGGATTTCTATTCAAAGAAGGAAAGTGTGATAAGAAATCTTGGGGAATGGGAATCTCAAGGTTCCAAAAGATGGATGAGATTATGAGTTAAGAACACGTTTATCCAGTCACCTTTCTTCGAAAATGCGGCAGAAAATTGAGATGTTTTTTTCACATAAAAGTCTTTCTAGCATTTGGTATGAACCTATTTTCGTGATCCTACCGAAAACTGTCGTTCTATCGAGGGGCATGAAAAAGCATCCATTTCCACGAAAAATCAGAAGTCCGCAAATGCAACACAAACATTCTCCAAGTAAAATAAGAACTGGGCACCAAAGGTGGCCTTGTTCAAGTGTCCTCCATGAGGCAAGGGTATGCGTGTTCCTCCGACTGACCCCACCAACATGAACATGCAGTGTGACGCAGTAGCTCACGGGCGTTTCTACCATAATTTAGTGTATCATAATTGTATTTGCATGCTATAGACATGACAAAAGTTTTACATAGCTGTCAATGTGATGCAACCTTCCTCTTTTATTGAGGTTTGGGATTGACCTAATCTAGCAGATTTGTTTTATAATTTCATGAAACACTAATTAAGGTGTGCATTTAGTGCAGCGATGAAGCCACAATAAAGATTACATTTTAGACCGCATTTGGAGATTTCTTGTTTGGAGCGTTTGGAGATTCCAAATAATTTCCTTCCAAATGGGATTCCAAAATGCTGAAAGGCTATCTAGCATTAATAGATTTCCAAATGGGATAACATTTGACTTGATAACCCTGCCACAAAAGAGCCATCAACTTCTTCCCGTTGGTAGGAATAACCATCCGGCCACAAAGTTTGAAAATGGGCCATATTATCATCTCTTCTCCTTTTACTCAAAGATTAATTTGCATGAAACATTTTCTAAAGTTACTTTCACATATGAAGCATCCCCAGACAGTTTTAATCCACTGAAATTAGTCTCCAAGTTGTAGCTCAGCTAGTAACTAACATGGGTACACAAATGGATGTGTAAGTTCAATTCGCAATGTACTTAAAATCCCCACTATAATTGAGATCTTTCACCTTCTGACAGCTTTAGCTCCATTAATATCGAGGTTTTTTTTTCAAGTGATTTAAAACGCACCAATTAAACGAGATTCTTGATTTGTTCAAATGGACTAATGGGTCTGAAATCTTAATCAATTAGGCCGGGCTTATAATTTTGAAAGCCTAGCCCGGCCCAGTTCAAACTTGTCAAAAAGATAAAACAGACTGCAAATTGCCTCTTGTTGGGTCCACCCAGATGCTCTGAGTATGAAAGGAGTAGGAGAAGGATCTGCAAAAGGGGTAGACCATAACATCAGTCCAATCCCTTCATATAAGTGCAGATTGCTTCAAAATAAATTCATGGAGCATAGTGGCCAGATCAGTGTCAAATTGGAGAAATTCTCACCAACTAGTTGTGTGCAAAGGGATTGGAATAATATGTGGCCCCATGTAACAAACATTAAAATGAGCATTTTGGAGAGTTTTCCTGACAGAACAATCATTTTTAACCCATGGAAAATAATTTTGCTAGCCATGCTCAATAGTAATAGTAACTGTCCATTTACAAGCCGCCTGTGCCAATCACAACTTCACAAGGCAGTAGAGAAGCCGAAAGAGGGAAAATCTTGAGAAACTACAAGAAGTAAACATGAAGTAAAAGAAAAGTGGAGAAAGCTTATTTTTCACTCTGAAAAGTAAAGGTTTAAAAAGCATTAAATGGATAGAAAGATGTGTAAAATGTACTTTATGTTTAGACGTGGAAAGCTTCCTTTCCGTTATCCTAACCATTAGTTTAAAGGAGTTCTTATCTTCTCTAAATAGTGATTCTAATATATATATGAGCTCAATTTTACCCACCAAAATGTGTGGTAAAAATACAATATTATAACTAGAGGGAATATTCACAGTCATCTTTCCCTCACCCTATGGTAAGGGACACTCTCCTTTTCAGATATTTTTAAATACAAAATGTATTTTTCAAGTACATAGTGTGAGGTGAGAAAAAAATGCATATGAACCTTAACAGTATGAAAGTGTGTCTTAAAAAAAAAAGGATTTTCTCTTACAGGCGTTCACAATGAGCATCTCACGAGTGCAGTAAAATCCAAGGGTACTGAGCTTTTGGTTCGAGCCAGCGGCCCGCCTCTTTAATGCCTGGATCGAGACAGCTGCATCCCCAACTTGAGAAAGATATTGCATGTGCAGGGTTATCCTCTGTTTCTAGAACTCGCTAATTATACCCTGCGGTTGTGCCAGGTCCATGTTTGTTTATCAGTCTACATTTTATGAATAAAAATTGGACCAGATTTACTTCAATCAAAGTCTAATCCATCCTCCACTTCATCATACATGCCATGATACATCCAATATTGCTGTAATTGGCCACCTTTTTTATACCAAGAGGTAAGGTCCAGAATGGCATCTTATCCCAGTAGTAACATGCGGTAGGTCTCACGTGACAGCCTTTCAAACCTAACCACCCCTCTATTGCATGTGTGAGTTCCTATCACTTTGCATGTGCGAGTTAGTCCTCCTTGCATGTGTGAGTCCTTATATGTGGGAGTTGCATACCTCTTGTATGTGTGACTGCCTATTACCTTGAATGTGCAAGTCACTTACAGACCGGGCCCCTTACTTGGAGTACTAAAGAGAGAGAGATGGGTAGGTTGTCATGTGTTTGGGACATTGGTATGGCCACTGTTGGGCCACTGTTGGGGGACTTCCAAGTTCTCCAAAAGGTCTCATTGATGTGGAATTTCAAATCTCTCATCTCGGTGAAGTATTTGAAATTCCAACAAAATACATCTCAAGTGAAATTCCAAGAATTCCAAAAGATCATTTGAGACCCTTTTAAGTAGCTGAAACTTAAAATTCTAGTGAAAGAAATATGACATTTCAAATTCTAGGGAACAAGCCAACAAATCATATGACGTAAAAACCCCAACATCCCAAATTTTTGTCATAAGTTCTCATAAAGTATGTAAGAGAGGATTTTTTACTTGTATATCCAACTGGATAATTTATCATTCTTCTCATAGCTTTAGTTGTTCTAAATGCAAATCAACCAAAAAAATTGATTCTAAAAATAGTAAAGATTAAGTCTCAATTCATTTCAAGTTTTTAGCTAAACAAATAGAAAACCAGTTTTAGCAGTGACGAACTTTTCTTATTTATATTTAGTGTGATACTGATTTGTTTGAAAGTGAGTGTAAAAGCACAATAAGTGTAAAATGAGGTGAGTAGATCATCAAGTAAACGCGGACCTCACACGACTGTTTTGTCGGCAAAAACAAATTCCTTCCTCCATATGTATTTCCCAAGTATGCGGTCCCCCACATTCAAATGAATCTTAAAGCTAAGGGGACCTCTTGTAAGCAACTGAGTAGTCCACATGGTCCAGCTCATGAACTCAGCCATATCACAAAGGGACTGAATTGAGTCCCAATTTGAACTTGGTCGACTCAGATTCAGGCTTGTCCGAGTCCCAGTGACTAGGCTATGCCGATTCACTTTCCGAAAGGGCCGGTCCTTGATTTGACTGGGTGAGGACCAAGTCCGAGTCAACTCAAACTCGACTGAATTTTAAATAAGGATAGTGATTGTGAAGGGGGTTAGCCAGATCAAAGGCAGGCTCAAGAGGGGGCCACGAATCTGGACCCCCCAGGAGAAAATAATTTTGCTTGGAAGAAAGAGCTTATTGAAGGCCCATTCCATTGGACCCACAAACAAACACTCATCATAGCTGATACCTTACAAACAGAAAAGCCCATCCAAGTTGCCCATCCCAATTTTAATGAAAGCAGTTGCATCAGTATCTCACCTAAACTAATCTCCTCAAGCATTGATTGTCACATCTCTTCCTTTTCATGGCAACCACCCTACAATCCCAAGTCAATTTTTAATACAAGAATCACTACCATATATTATTACTATTACTAATTACCCCATCAACCCATGCATTTTCTAAGGAATGATTCAGTCTCTACCATCCCAATGAAAAAAAGGGAGCAAATGCAGAAATGAGAACATGATAACCAATCCATTCATCCATATGCAGTCTCAGTCTCTCTGAGCTGTTCACCTTCTTTCCCATCCTCTTCTCTCCAATCTCTACCATAAAATAATCATCCCTGTCTCCCCTTTCTTCTACCTTTCTTCCTCCCACTTTCATTGCCCTCTCTCTCTCTCTCTCTCTACCCTCCCACCAAAAATGGGGCCCATCCCTTTTAAACACGCGTGACCCACCCTTATATCCCCCAGCAATTCCGCAACCGTCGACTCTCCCGAGGCTCACTTTCTTCCTTGGGCATTGAATCGCTTTCTGGGTTCTTTTTTTTCTTTCTTCAATTCCAGAGACCGAGGAAGAAGAAGTAAGAAGGGAAGAAGAAGAAGATGATTCAGCTGCTTTACTCGGTCTTGTTTGCAGAAGGGGGATTGATTTTGCTGCTTTTGGTGAAGACCCCATTGAGGAAGCTGGCGATCATGGGCTTGGATCGGGTCAAGAGAGGGAGAGGCCCGGTCATGGTGAAGACGATCGCTGGGACGGTTTTTGCCGTTCTGAGTTCTAGCGTCTACAGCATGGTCAAGATCCAGAAACGGTCTTTTGATGCTGGTATGGTCACGCCCACTGATCAGGTTCTGATGGGAAGGCATCTCCTTGAAGCGTCTCTTATGGGTACTCTTCAATTCCTCCTTTTTTGCATTGTGTTTTTTTTTTTTTTTTGGTGGTATCAGTATATAGAGGTTTTGGACTGAATTGGGTTTGTGTTGAATCGTTGGGATATGGGGAGTTTGGATTCTGTGATCTGGGTTGGTGGTTTTGTGTTGAGATCTGGGGTTGGGGTGTATGAGATCTCGGGTTTTTGTTTTGATTTGAAGCGTTGGAAGGTTTCGATATGAATCTGTAACGAGTTCTGTTGGTGGATCAGGTGGGAATTAGTTGAAATGGAAAGGTATACATATGGGGATATTGATAAAAAAATTTGGGTGGGTTCAACCATTCAGTTTCTGATCTGAGAGAATTGAGACAGTTCTCTGAGATCCTTTCGTTTTCTGAATTTATTAGAAGTGGGGAAAGTTCCGATTTGATACTGTCATAGGGAGGTTTTTTTCTCGGATGAATTTACTGGCTTCCACATCTTAGGATTGTGTGTAATATTATGTATTGCCTACTTGATATCAGGGTGATAGGATTTTGTTTCCCCTCTTAAAAGGATGATAGGATGCACCCACTTAAACAGATAGTGGTTACCTCAATAATGTCAAAATGTTTGTTTGGCTTTCTTTCGGATCTGTTTGTGTTACAGACACAATTGGAAAAACAGATAGATTTTTTTTTTTCTTTTTTTCTTTCTGGAGAAGCAAATTGAAGGTGCTAAAATGGCAATCCCCTTTTCCTAGAATTAGTGGAATTCTCAGTTTTGGGGGGTCAAGAGATTGAGTTTCCACATTCTGCAGAAACTACTGGTGTGTTGGCCACAGTTTCATGGAACCCAGGCGTTCCTGAACGAACCCTTTTAATGGTTTGGTTTTCCCCTGTGGACCTCTCACTTATTGGTCCACCACACTTGCCATTTCCATTTGAGTTGAAGGTTTGTTGGGTTTGATGTTTTGGTTGTCATCCTTAGAGTGAACATACAAAGTGAAAGATTATAATGTTTGAAGAATTGTTGACTCTTTTTTTTTTTTTTAAAGATTCATTCAGCTATATGAGAGGGTGAATTTTAAACTACAATGATGGAAGAATATGGGAATTATGATTTGGAAAAAAAAAAAAGATCAAATGTGTGCCTTAATATATAGGTTCGCTGATGAAATTTTATGAATGCCCTATAGATGAACTTCTCTCCTGTACTCGTGGTTTTTGTTTCTTTCCAGATGCCTATTAATTTTGCAGGGGTAATGTTCATTAGAGAATTTCCTAAACTGCCTAAATGTCCTTTTTTAGACAATATATGCTGCTTTAGAAGATCCTTACTTTCTTATCTATAACAAGTTTCCTCAGTAGAACTGTCATCAGTACAAGGCCAAGGAGTTCCTGTGCAAAATATTCTCAGTAGGAATTATTGTCTTCATATTGCCATTGACTCATGTGTCACTAATTCTCTAGCAGGGTAATCTTCTGTTATGTTTCATACTGAAACTCATGACTACCTCTTTTGGGAGAATTGTCAATGAGTAGCCATGCACTCAAGAATTCTCACTGTAGTTTTTTTAAATGTTTTACCAATTCTGGTAATTTGTTATTTCCAAACCTCAACTTCTTTCTAGGCAGCCACTGCTTCATTTTTTATGACTTGTGTTTTTCAAGCAGGCAATAATCAATTAGCCTTCTGTCGCAATTTCTGATTATTTTTCCTCCTTGGAAGCCCATCATTTTCTAACACAATCTGGGAAATCTGTCTCTGAGATCCACATTAATTCAAACCGAAAAGGTGGAGGACCCCAATCTTCCAAATCAGTCTCAACAAGGAGAGGACAATGATCTGAAATTGGTCTAGCCAACGCTCTTTGAATACAATCCAGAAAAATATCCAGCCAATCAGAAGACACTAGAAACCGATCCAGCCGACACATAATCAGGTCCCTCTGCATATTAGACCATGCAAAATCAGCTCCTCGTAAGGGTAAATCTACAAGATCATTACTCCTAATCCAATCACTGAACTCCCTCATAGCTGAAGTCATGACAGAACCTCCTTTTTTTCCCAATGGAAATCTGATGCAATTGAAATACCCTCCCACCACCCATGGGCACTTTCATAAACCAGCTGCCCGAGAAAGTTCTATACAAAACTCCACCCTATAATTAGAAGAAGAAGATGACCCATACACAGATGTTGCAACCCATTCCGTTTTACATCGGACATCTTTTAATAAAACAGAAACAGTAAACCCTCCCACAAACTCATCCATCTTTTGCCAATAAACCGCATTCCAGACTAACAATATGCCCCCTGAAGCACCAATAGAAGGACACATTGCAAACTCACTATTTGACCATAGGCAAATAGATCTAATAATCTGAATATCAATAACCTCCATCTTAGTCTCCTGAAGAAATAGACATTCTCCCTTAAACGACTGAACCATGCCTTTCAACACCACCCTCTTAGAAACAGAGTTCATCCCACAAACATTCCAAGATAAAAGCTTCATAATCCCAACAATGCCACACCCATATTCTTATCTGGACGATCATAATTAACAGAACAAGGTAATTTCTCCAACTCTCTCTGTGCTTTGGATTTCTTTTTGGTTTTATGGCCTCCCTCTTCCCTCTCCCTCTTCCCTTCTCCATCATATCACAAATTAAGCTTCTCAGCCCACCTAGCCCGGTCATCCATCGAAATTCCCAACAGATTGGCTATTTCAAGCATTTTTTCTTCAATAAAGCTACTGGTTTTATCTACCTCACAGTCATTATTAGGCACACCTACAGCTAGAGCTTCAACATTATCGATCAAATCCACCACCACTAAAGCTTGATCTTCTAGAGTATTAGGATTGGCATCATGCTCACTGTCGTAGGAAATACCATCACTGTCTGAACAACGATCTCCTCAGCACCGATCCTCATTCCTCCTAATAATTTCTTGAGAATCATGCCCAACAGGGTTGGAACCATGATCCATAACCTGTATTTGAGCGCCAGCTCCATCAATAGAAAGGTCACTTCCCTTACCAGAATGCACCTGGGGCCTTTTTTGGGGTCACCAAACCATCCATATCAGCAATACCTGGGCCTGCCAAGTTATCTTGTAATATAAGATTTCTAGAAGGAGCAAATAGGTCATCACGCAATTTCCTAACAACCCCTGTTAAGGAAGGGCAGCTCGACACATCCCTTGCATTTGATTTTGACTGGCGTTCCGCAGAAAGGGGGATTGTCGCTCTGATTCCACCACGAACCCACTTTTGTCGCCATGATTGGAGTAATAAAAACTTCCATTTCCCCGCCTCCCTTGCAACTTCTCTTGTGCCAACTCCAAACCTCTTGTGAAAGGATCGCTAATAGCTTGGATATGAGATTTGAAATTCAAATCAACTTGAAAACCGTCAATCAGTGCATCACCCTCCGAAAAAACCGCACCTTGCTTCTCTGACGCAGGTTTCTCCCGACAGCATAATTCCGGCAGCTCCATCTTCCCGCAGCATTTGCAACTATCCTCCACAATAACAGACACAGGAAACCTGACACCTTTGGCTTCCAGGGAAATGATTTCTGTCAATCGTCGCTGAGGATCACGTAACCATTAAGCGTATCCTGTCAGGTCTCTGTTTGGTGTTGGCTTCATCATCAATCTCCATAACTACACCCAAACACTCACCAAGTCATTGAAACACCTTTTCGTCCCAAGCATGTAAAGGAACGCCAACAAACTGAACCCAAATAGGTTGTAGAACAGGCCCAATCACCTCCGTCCAACGATCCAGCGTCTGAACAGGTTTATCAATCAGAACTGATCCCATTTTCACCAATTGTGAGAAATCCTCCCGTCCTCGGATGAATCTATAATAGACATGAGTGTAATCTTTTCACTTCGGCTTGCACTTTCACCTCTAAAGTCAACCAGCGAAGAATATCTCCCTCAGTTACATCCAGACAAGAAGCAGTTCCCACAAAAGAATTAATCACTTCTTTTTTCAAAGCCAAAGCCAACGATGCCGCTACCTTTACCACCTTAAAATCACGCACAACTTCGGTCCAAGCCTGAATGGTACCATGGCTTGCCTTCGGTGAATTTGTTGGGTTCACTCCTTGATTTTGCATACTAACAGCACCGAAAGCTTTCCTTGTTCTTTCAACAGCAAGACTATAGCCGGTCTTCTTAGAATTCTTGTCAACATAATTAGCTTTCTTCACCCCAATCCTTCTTCCTCCAACCATTCCATTCAAACTCCTAATTGCCCTATTTGCATCCCATTCTGTTTTAAACCGCACAAATCCAAACCCTCTGCCTCTCCCATTCTGCCTATCTTTTTGGCAAAAACACATCGAAAACTTGACTTACCTCCTGGGAAACTTCGAACAAATCCTTCGTTGTCACCACTGGAGAAAGATTTGTCACAAACAGAGACCAACAATCCCTTAGCTAACCCCAATTAGAACCCATAATTGCTCGCGCCTCAGATCAATCCACCATTACCAGATCAGTCCACCATTGAGAGTCTAAACAGATCATTTTGGTCACCGTTTTTGAAAAAACCTGTCAACCCATTGTTTAGCTAGACCATCCGCAAAAGAGTTAGCTGATAATCATGTGGCAAAAAGACACATCAAAAGTAGATTACAACTCTTTGATTGAAAAGAAACTGTAACCTCCAAGGCCTAGAATTGTAATAAGAGGCCCACATCACTTCATTTTCCGAGTCACGCTCTACAATCAACTTAACTTGGTAATAGCGTAATGACAAATGAAGGGCTTCCAACTTCATTAACACCTTGGCCTCATTGGAATCCTTGACTCCCCTTTCTTAGAAAAAAGAAGCATAGTCACATCCTTAGAGTTCCTTAGCACACCTACAATACCAGCTGGACCTGGTTTGCCCCTAGCCTCTTTATCCACATTGAACTTCAAAACGTCAACCAGCGGAGGAGTCTAAAGAACCTCTCTCCTAACCTTCTCCTCCCACAAACCAAAACAGCTTCCCAATTATATAAGATCTAATCCACGTTAAAGAGGTCGAATTCCATCCCAGCCAATGCCCATTTCGCAATCGAAATACTAACCTCTGATAAGAGAGATTCAACTGAAGAAACTTTGAAGTGCCTTTGAAGATCCTTTTATTCCTCGCCCTTCATAAAGACCAAAGTATTGCAAAAGGAATTATCCTCCAAAGAAGCACCCTACACCCATGGAACGGTGCCCACACCCCAGAGCTTTTCGACGGCAGATAATATCACAACACTTGGACATGTTGTTCTGCTTACATATATTTGTTTTCATAGAATTTAGGTGCAGGACTAGTTTTTGCAACACCAACAACCTCCCTTCAACATTTTGACAGGAACTTGAATCTTTTATGGGATGAGCTAGGTTATTCTGCCCTCTTGTTTTCCCCATAGAAGAACTTACTAGTCATTGCACCAATCCATACGGAAGTACACTTAATGGCATTCAGATACTTAAGTCTTTCTTCCAATTCAGGATTGGGTTTGACGGTGCACAGTTGTGGAAAGAAGGTATTGGATGTCTTACAAGGTTTGAGCCTATAATTTGATGTATATTGTGAAGAAAACCAGGCCAAAATTGAAACAACTAAACTGTCAAACAAGTCCAAGGAGAAAACACGTCAATCCTACAAACATAAGTTCTAATTTAATTTCCTTTCTTCTCGGTTGGCAAATTGTAGTTTTATGTTGTATATCTCCAAAGAAAGTGTCCATGCAAGTGTTTATAGGACTCCTCATTGGGTCTCTTATGCTCTAAATATAACCTCAAGAAAATATCCAATACTTGAAGAACTCAAAAGAAAATTCTAGATTCACATGACCCCCTGGTCATATACCTCATCACACTCTTTTCCTATTGCTCATACTGAGACTTGTCTAAAAATAACTAAACACAACCTAGATCCTGACAAATCGAGTGAATATTACCCATCTCGTGGGATCACTGCTTATCACTCATGATGATATTGTAATGGCGTATTGGCTATTTATCCATCCGATCTCCTCATTTCTTCTCCATTTGCCAATACATGGTTATCCCTCCGTCACATGCACTGCTTTCTACTTAAGATTGTCTAAAGTCAGTGAGAAACATTGCAAGATCTGTTGGGTCAGTATTTGATATCCAGAGTTGGAATGGATATCAAATTTTGCTGCCTACCAAAAAAGTAAAAAGAAGTACGAGCATCACATTCCTTAATCTCCAGTTATTGTTGGTGGCTTGTGGTAGCAGTAGAATGTAGACAACTCTGCATTTACTTTTACTGGTGATTTTAGCTACTGATAAGTCTTTTTGAGCCTTTCTTTTCTTTTTCTTTTTTTTTTTTTTTTTGGCCATACCCCGTATGCTTGTTATTAGGCCCATGGTACAAGTGCATAGGATAAACATGGAGGGATACTTATAGACCAATGTGTCACATGAAGTCAGAGGCCTTTGACCAACTCCCTAAAACTCAGATACAATTTAACACCAGGTTGACTTTCCAGTTTGGACCTTTTTCTGGATTTTTCACATTTTAGTCATGCCATTTATGTTTGTTGGGAACGAACAAAACCATTCCTCTTTATTCTCTTCTTCCCTCTCTGCTTTGGATTTGTAGGAAAGCTCGAGACAAAAGCATTCCTTCTGTAAGTGATAATTAATGACTAAGGGCATGGTTCTGGTCAGACTAGTGCAACTTTGTTACCTTTTTGCAGTTGCAATCGAGGTTGTTTAGAAACAAGCTCTATGCTTGTAACTGAAGTGATGCACATTTTGCTGCCGTTTCTGCATTAGTTTTACTGAGTAGGATGATGGAATTTTAAGGTGTTAGTGAGCAATGGGGTTGACAAAATTTTTGTAGTGTTCTCTTTGGCCAGGAGTATGGTTACATTCTGTTTGCGTTGTTACTTCTAAAGCTTTGTACCTGGCAGATAGTATGGCTGCATTCCTATTGTGTAGCACATTGTTCTTTATTTTCGTATGATTAATATTTTACTTGTGTTCTGCACTATGATTGGATCAAACAGTTCCAAGGTAGAATGTGGCCTAGTCTATGATCATCCAACATCCGGAACATACTAGATGGCTTGTGGATTGACGTGGGTGAATTAGTGTGTGATTCTTCAGTCAGGAAGATAGATAGATTATCATATAGATCTTTTACACCCACCCACAACCCCATATAGATCTTTTACAACAGCCGCCCCCCCCCCCCCCCCCCCCTCCCCCAACAATCCTGAATGGACTGAGTGTTTAGAAGAGAGATCCCAGAAACTTCTTGGTGAAACATACCAAAAATTGCAAAAAGAGCACAGTCCACACAGGGCTAGCAGAATACCAACAGCTACATCAGAAGATGTATTACATTCCAAAACACTTAAAAAGTGTGATTGATGCCATGTTTGGCAAAAGCATCATCCTCTCAAATTTTACCCCGAAGGACATGGATGAGGAAACCTGAAACTCCTGGGCAATGTTCTCTTCACCTTACCCACCAGTTGTCATGGAGCACGAAGACACTCGGCCCACTCAATAATGCAAGAGAAATGACCTTTTGTCATAAGAGGGCAAAGATTTAGCTTGACAAACTCAGAAACTGCTATCGGTGTTGGCCACACCAATAGATCTTTGATTCAACCGTATCAAAAATTCAAGTGGACCATCTAAATGCAATTTGTCTCTATTTATGAAAGTTGGTGGAGGTAGCACTTCAAAGATTGGAGCTGTACTTTTGTGAAACAAGTCGATTTGGTCCAAAATCTCAATCCTATTAACTTGGGACATCTTTAAGTGAAAATTTTAGTGTTTGGACCATTGTAAAATAAAGGCTTACGAAGCTTAAGTAACAGTTAGCTGTATTTGTGCAGGTTTCTCCCTGTTTCTTTCACTTATAATTGACCGATTACACCATTATATGAGGGAACTGCGTGTCATGAGAAAAAGCTTGGAGGCTGCAAAGAAACAAAACAGAGGATTTGAAGATGGAAAAGGTGGGGCTTCAGATGATCTAAAAGCAATGGAGGAAGAAGTTTCTGGTCTGAAGGGGAAAATTAAGCAACTGGAATCGGTGGTTATGGCAAGGGAGAAAGAGGCAAAAACAGCTGAAGCTAATGCCGAGGCTCTGAAGAAACAGTCAGAGGATCTCCTTCTTGAATATGATCGCTTGCAGGAAGACAACCAAAACCTTCGCAACCAGTTACAATCAATTGACCGGAGATTGTCACGTTCTGATAGCAGGAAGAACACATGAAACCGCTTCAATACATGCTTCCTTGTGCTGTTATGCTGGGCAGACAATTTTCTGTTATATCATGAGTTTTTCTATTATAGGATGCGCTTTCAAAGTTCACTTAGTATAAATCATAATGATTGCTCAAGTTCTTCCATGTTGTAGCTCTCTGTTTTGTACATCTGAGGTGAAACAATATAATGATTTAGCTTACCTCCATATGGATTTGTCCTTATCAGGCTCAAAATATCAGCCACTTAGTTTCACATTATGGGGGGTTTTCAGCTTCACTTATTCAGGTTATGAGGTCTGAACTCATGCATATGTTAAATGTTTCAGGGCACCTAGTTAAAGCTCGAATCAATAGTTGTGGTTAAGAGAAAATAAGTAATATGAAGCACATTGGCAGGTTTATTATCATGTAAGCTTTAGATTTATAAGGAAATAATCATGTTGTGGGCATCAATAAGAACTCCTGTTATCCACTAAGCAGACTCTGATTAGAGCAGGCTCCACTTGAAAGACTCTTTTTTCTGTGGATGATGGGATCAAGAAGGGCATGCTTCTTGCTTTTGGTGCATAAGACATGGTCATTTTTCTTCAACGGCTATTGATGTGAAACGGCTTAGCTATATTGTATGCATCAACAAGAACACTCTTCTCACCAAAAAAAAATCAACAAGAATACTCAGCATCCATGCATGCTACTTAATATCATCCAACTTGAACTCGTACCCAATAAAGCAGAGGCCAAGGGAAATCTCTACGTCCATGGAGGCTTGGATTGAGTTTGTGTTCTTTTTATGTACATTCAATCACCACCAAATTGAAAGGCTAGGATGGTCCTATCAAGGGTGAAACTGCATAATGAGGTGGATTTGTAGTCCAAGGTTGTCATATTGACTATCGAATTATTGCATACAGACCCCTCTAGCTTAAAGTTTGATGTAGAACTCTCTCTAGCAAAAGATGGGAATCACATTTCAGTATTATCTCCTGTAGTGATATGAGAATCTAAAACCCTTCAAGGGGCAAGATAGATTCTAGGCAACGGTCAAAAGATAAAACCACGGAGCAAGAAATGGGGGCAGCTCAGCAATTGTTGTGAAATGTTGTTGCAGTTATAGCATAAACCATTTCTCATCAAAATGGTATGGTTGGAAGGTAGAACATAAATTTTGTTCCATGAGAGATGTAACATGGGTGACATGCATAATCTGTTGTAAACCAAAAGTAATTTTTTCCCGACCCACCTTGTTTTACTCGTGGCTATTACATGTTGCATACAACATAGGAATCAACACATCTTAGGAACGCAATACTTGAATAAGCTCTCTTCGAGAGATACCTAGTCAGTGTGTGCACTTGACAACACATCCAACACAAGAACTCAATGAACACCATACATTCGACGCCTCAAATCATCGGCCACTAGTGGCGAGTAGTGACGTTGAACTTGATCACTGCATTGGGTTGGACCAGGTTGGGTCGAGTCGAGTTCCAGCTCCAGGGCCGCCCGCCATGCTGAGTTCTTTCATTACTGCTGAAACAGGACTGCCTCAAATACTAACCACTTCTTCAAGCACACCAGCTGCGCTGCCCTTGTGCAGGATACCTAATGTTTAAATTCTATTCCCCTGTAAACGATCCTGCCGCACCCCAATCCCCATGAAAAAACACTATTCTTGGCTTCTTGCAATCTTGGAATACAAGTTTGAATCTTTTAGCCTTACTCAAAGATTTGGATAAACTCATTCTCATCAGATAGGAACGCCCTAATCACACAATGTCCCACCTCATTCTATATTTAAAAGCATCCAAGATGCAATCTAATATTATGGTGACAATAAATTTTAGCAAAGTAGGCACAAAAAAATTAAATAAAAAAACTTTATTACAGTCGGTATTTACTGACAACTTGTTACACACAGGCCAATCAGATGGAAATCCAAGACAAAACACATACATGCTCCCACCCTCCATTGGGCAAAAACACTTGCTCCATCCAAAGGACGCACAACTCACACAGCTTAAAAAAACAATAAGTCTATGAAATCGGTTCACCTTGCCAACAATACAAAAACAAAAACACCACAGTGACTTTCTTTCCCAAACCTCTCTCTACTCTTCCATTTCATCTTCCAAATCGTCAGCTTCTATCTTCATCTTCTTCACCACCTGCGCAGCATCATTCCTTGGCCCATTTGGAAGCTCAATCAAGATATCTGACTTTTTCCCTGTGTCAGCATTTACCAAACCTCCATTCTTCTCCACCCTATATACCAACTCCTTCTCCTTGGCATCAATGTAAACAGTAGAGTTCTCATCAATCTCCTCTTTTATGAGCATCTTTGAGAGCTGCGTCACCACCATCTTCTCTAACCATCTCCTTATCGGCCTGGCACCATAAACCTACGACCACAACACAAAAGCAATCAGTATCAAGCAACACGCAGAACAAACAAATCATCAAAGCCATTAGACTAAAAAACACTAAAAAACATCTAAGAGTTCTGTCCCAAAAATAGATAAAATGGAATACTACTTACAGGGTCATAAGCCTCTGACAAAACAATGTCCAATGCCGCATCAGTCACAGCTAGTGCAACACCCCTCTCAGCAAGTCGGCTGGCCACATCCTTCATCTGCAGCCTTGCAACTTTCCGAAGCTGATCATGAGCCAGAGGATGGAACACCACAATCTCATCAAGGCGATTAAGTAATTCGGGCCGGAAATGCCTCCTCACCTATAGGCCAATACAATAAAGAAAATAAAAATAAAAGCCACTTCAGTACAACTATCAATGACAGGCTCTAGAATATCAATTAGTCCATATCAGTTGTAATTCCCCCTATAACATACCTCTTCCATCACTAATTCCTGGGCCTTCTTCATTGTAGATTTTCCTGAAAGCCCAGCAAGAAGGTACTCAGCTCCTAGATTTGAAGTCATGATAATCACAGTGTTGCTGAAGTCAACAGTCCTCCCTTGGCCATCTGTGAGCCTACCATCATCCAGAACCTGAAGAAGCGTGTTGAAAACAGAAGTATGTGCCTTCTCCACTTCATCAAACAGAACAACACTGTAAGGTCGCCTCCTCACAGCTTCAGTGAGCTGCCCACCGTCTTCATGGCCAACATAACTGCAAATCCACAATGTTAGCATGCACACATCCATGAAAGCAAATAATCCAAGGGACCAAAATCTCAATGAAAGCAATGTACTTACCCTGGAGGTGCACCAATTAGTCGTGCAACTGAATGCTGCTCCATGTATTCAGACATGTCAATTCGCACAAGAAGATTCTCATCATCAAACAGCTGCTCCGCAAGTGCTTTAGCTAGCTCTGTTTTGCCAACTCCAGTTGGGCCCAAGAACAGGAATGATCCCGTAGGCTGTTGCGGCCGTCCAAGACCAGCCCTCGACCTCAATACAGCTTCCGCAACTGCATTGACCGCTTGGTTCTGTCCCACAACTCTCTTGTGTAGTCTTTCTGCAAGACCCATCAACCTCTCCTTCTCATTTTGGCCAAGCCTAGTCACTGGAATGCCGGTCCAACGACCCACAACCTACATACAAACATGCATATCAACCAGCTCAAAACACTACTATATTTGCATGTAGGTATGAAAACCACACAAACAAAATATACAGAACACAGATCTGTACATCCCACATACCTCTGCAATCTGTTCTGGACCAACAGTTTCTGTGAGCATCAAATTCTCATCAGTAGTTCCCTCCAGCTTGGCTATTGCAGCATCAATCTCTTGAAGTGCACCATACTTAATATCAGCAACACGAGCCAAATCCATTCGTCTTTCTGCCTCTTGTAAGGAGAACAACATCTCTTCACGCCGCTGTTTTAATCTCCGGATCTCATCAATTCTCTCTTTTTCTTTCAAGTACTTCATTTTTAGCGGTTGCAACTTCTCCCTCAAATCCTCCAATTCCTTTCGAACCTGCAATGTCGACATCATCTGTTCAGACCTGGAACTATAAAACAATAGCACAAACAAAGGGGTACATGCAACAGATTTCATAGACAACTCACTTCTACAAGCCGGGCTTTGCTGGCTTTATCCTTCTCCTTTTCAAGTGCATGGAGTTCAACTTCTAACTGAATTCTCTTCCTTTCAAGGTTATCAATCTCCTCTGGTTGGCTGTCCAGCTGAACTCTCACATTCGCACAGGCCTCATCAACCAGATCGATTGCCTTATCGGGAAGGTGACGGCCTTAAACAACAAAACACAGAACATTCAAAAAATAAATTGAAAAAATAAATGAAGTGCAACTAGAATTATGTCCGGAAGATTCTCTACTTACCAGTAATATATCTACTTGATAGCTGAGCCGCGACAACAAGGGCACGGTCTTGAATACGGACACCATGATGTCCTTCATATTTCTCCTTCAACCCTCGAAGTATGCTTATTGTGTCCGCAACACTAGGTTCTGCTACATAAACCTGTTGGAAACGTCGTTCAAATGCTGCATCCTTCTCCACATACTTCCTGTACTCTTCCAGTGTGGTGGCACCAATACAGCGTAGCTGCCCACGAGCCAACAATGGTTTGAACAAATTGGCAGCATCCATTGAACCCTCAGCTCGGCCTAAAAACCAAAAACCACAGCGAGGTCGTCAATGACAAGACATAAACTATCAAATGCAATATCTTAATGCACAGGTTCTTCCAAATTAAGCTGAATTAAGATTTCAAAGTAGCTGCCTAATGCAATTTCCAGATGCACTAGTTCTTGAAATTTGGGTCACTTTCAAAATCTAGATACCACTTAATTCAGTTATCAGATATACAATCTCTCTCAATTTGAAATATGCCCAGCTTCCAAACACCATCAAATGAAATTTCCACCTATAGCAATTTCCGCCCGCACAAAACTCTTGCATCTTGGGATATATTCAAAACCCTATAACTACATATTGCACATCGCAAAATGTTAGACAAGTTCTTGTAATCTGGGTTATATATAAACCCCAAAGACAACCAAATGCAATTTGCAGATAGACAAGTTCTAGCAATTCGGGTCAGACCCAAAATCCCAAGACTGCCTAAAACAATTTCTAGCTATATAGGTTCTTCCTATGTTGTGTTCAAAATCCAAAAGACAGGTTCTTGCACATAGGATTATGTTCAAAATCCAAAGATACATAAAGCAACTTCAAAAGCACAAGTTCTTGCATCCAAAATGCAAAGACTGCATAATGCAATGTTTAGGCAGTGGATACACAAGTTCTTGCAATTTGGGTCGTGATCAAAACCCAAAGAGACTACTACCAAATGCAATATCCAGATAGAAAAGCTATTGGAATTTGGGTTAATATTCATAATCCATAGACTACCTAATGCAATTTCCAGAACACAAGCTATTGCAATTTGAGTTATATCCAGAATCCTAGAAATTCCAGTATACAAAAGTATCTTAGAAACTTGGGTTATATCCTAAACTCAGAACAATATATAAAATTAAAACAAACAGCATGAATGCACATTACCTGCTCCGAGCACGAGATGAATTTCATCAATAAACAGAATAACCTTCCCTTGTGCTTCTTCCACTTCCTTCAGCACCGCCTTCACCCTCTCCTCGAACTCTCCCCTGTACTTGGCCCCTGCAACCAAAGCACCCATATCCAGCGCCACCAACCTCACATCCATCAAATTGCTGGGCACATCGCCCCTCACGATCCTCTGCGCCAGCCCCTCCACCACAGCCGTCTTCCCCACGCCGGGCTCCCCAATCAGAACCGGATTATTCTTCGTCCTCCTCGACAGAATCCTCACCACCCGCCGAATCTCCTCGTCCCTTCCAATCACAGGGTCCAACTTCCCGGCCTGCTCCACGAGGTCCCGCCCATACGTCTTCAGCGCCTGGAAATTGGTGTCCCCGGAGGCGCTCTCCACCTTCTTCCCCTCTTTCCCCCGCAGCTTCTCCACCTCCGTCTTCACTCTCGCAGCGCTGACGCCGGCTTCCTTGAGTATATCAGAGATCTGGGAGTCTTCAAGCAGGCCGAGTATGAGCTGATCAACGGCCAGATGGGAGTCTCCGCGCGATTTCTGATAGGATTGGGCGCGACGGATGACCTTGATGAGGGAAGTGCTTGCAGGCACCTCATCTGGGGCGGGGCTCTGGGAGGGGATTTTCTTGAGTGCTTGTTTGAGGACGCGTTCGAAGGAGTTGGAGGGCTCGTCTCCGCCGCCTGCACTGGAGACTGCTAGCCGGAAAATGCCGCTTGGGTCGGAGATGAGGGCGAGGGCGAGGTGGACTGGGGTGATTTGGGCATGGCCTGAGTTGAGTGCCAATTCATGGGCACTCATGAGGGCTTCATTTGTTTTGTGGGTGAACTTTTCAGGATTCATGGCTAGCTATCTATAATCTGGGATTGTGTTTTTGGTTCACTGAAATGCAGAGAAATCAGAGAATGTAAAAAGATGATAGGAATCTGGGTTTTCTGAGATGGGAATTTGTAACAACAGATTGGTTGGTCTTTGTTGGTGGTGCTGTGAAATTGAGAGTGTGGTTTTATGAGATGGGAAGAAGAGGGGAGATGATTCGACATGTTTCCGAAAGTGGGTACTGGATCTTACTAGAGTGTTCTGAAGGTTTGTGTTTTTAATATTGACAGGTGAAACCAATTTAGGAGCCTGGAAGCCTCTATTTGATCTGAACCGTCGATTATATAATCTGCTTTTGCAAACGTGGGAGTAGGAGGGGTAAAGTTAAAAGACTATCTTCTTGGGGAGTGTATGATCGGATCTTTACTCTTTATAGCTAGTTTGGTACTTCATCAATATAAAATCTAAGTAAATTTTTTATTTTTAAGAGAAAATATTATATCCAAAGAGTTTTAACCTCCTTTTTTTTTTAAATAGTAAAAAATTAATCATCTTTATTTATTAAAATACAAAAAAACTCTACTTTTTAATATAAAATGTCAAAAAGATTCTATAATAAACAACTAAAAATAAGATATTATAATAACCAATTTATATTTTATTCTTTCTTCAAAATTAACTTTATTTCACTTGACTTTATCAGTAAAGGTGCTAAATTGGCTCAGGAACTTGGGACTATGTTCGGTTACTGGAATTCTATAGATGAGGATGGATAAGAGTCGGTGTAGGATGAGCCCTACGAAAATCAAACGAAAATGAAAAAAGAAAAAAAAGAGGTCCATCTCTGGTAGATATCCCAGGGCCTGAAGCCAGGTCATGAAATATGTTGCTGAAATAAACATTGACTCATCCTATGCTCATTTAGCCATTGGGCCAGAAAACCAGGTCAAGGCCCAAGGCAAAAGGCTGAAGAAAGTAATTAATCTTACAGATATAGGCGGGTCCGGGGACAACATGATGGCCCAGGGGACACCCAATGGGAATTGGGAAAAAATCGATTCCATAAATTGTCAAATCACTTTCTAGAGTACATTACATCCATACAGTTCACACAGTAACAGAATTGCAACTGTATCAACCTGAATAAGGAATACTAAGGAAGGAACGGGAAGATCCTAGATGGAAAAATTACCACCACACGCCAATTGATGAAATGGCCTATTGCCGTGGACTTTAATTTGCTGTGATCATCTTGTTATGTCGGTAATCATCGTCTATCTTTAGAGTCCATCAGTAGCATGCGGCTTGACGGGAAGACTAGATTCACTAGCTTAAAGGAACATGCGGATAATTGCATAGAGAAAGAATTTAACTGTTGGATTGTCCTAATTGTCCTTCCAATGCGCAATCTCGTCTTCACAAATGTGCAAACGAAAACGGCTTAATGATCAAGTTTAGACGAGTTCAGAAACCTTTGAAACACAAGACTTGACATAGTGATAAGATGGGGCTCAAGCAGCTGTGTTTCTTCTTCCTTCTTAACCTCTTTTACAAGAAGGAAAGATCGATCGTTCATGGTTCTATTAGCTCCTTCACTCCTAGATGGGCAAAGAGAAAATGAGTGCAGTTCTTAGAGAATTAAGTGGGGGAGAATAGACGAACGTGGAGAAGCACAACTACACAAGACCATGGTCGGCTAGACGAAGGGTCACTACTCGCCATGGTCCGATGCCATGTAGAAAGTTAAGGATCAAATTGTGATCAATTTTCTAGGGTGTTTCATTGAGAACCAACCGCTATCTATGAAGTAAAATAAAGCATTTACTTTTTAGCATGACTTTTAGGAAACTTGATCACATCATACTCTAATATATTTAATTCTAATCACATCATAAATTTAATATAATATAAACCTAATCTAATATAAACTCTTAATCCTAATCTAAAATAAACTCATTCACGTCACGAGATATCAAATTTTAATATATTTCAGTAGATCAAAACTCTAAAAAGACTCTATTGTTTATGAGGATTTTCATAGGTCTTGGTTTTAAATTAATGCTATCATGGTACCAACATCTAGTTATGATGGGGAGCATAAAAGCAGAGAAACCTCTTAAGAAGTCCATCACTTTGTCTTCTTTATTCACTCCTAAATTGGTGGGAATCGGAATCCTCTAAGTGGGTCTATGCATGGTGATCTTGAGTGGATCAGCCCGCATGCATGGCAAACTCTTCAAGCTGTTGTGACGCACCGTGAATGGTCCACTCAGGATCACTGTGGGGTTTTACTTCATCATATATAAACTCAATTGGTGGGGATGAACCTTGTGCTTGGAAAAGCAAAGAGTACATAGATCCAACAGTGGAATTCAATGTGGACCATCAATTTTATTGTTTGGAACAATTTGTTTGAATGGAAGAAAGAAAAACATTGATATCAATCAAATTTTGAAAGATGGCCCACCAAAGACAATGCTGGAAGATGGATGATCAATAGGGTTATAATCTTTAGAGTCGGCCCTGAATTCTAACTGCTGAAGGTCTTGAACATTCTTTCCTCAATTGTCTGAGGTAGTAGTTAGAATTCTAAGTTCTCATAAAATGAAATAGAGTTGTTTCGACTTGCCTTGTTTAATCAAAAAATTAAAAAAAGCTGTTGTTTCGACTTTCTCTCCTTTGTTTAGCATGGAATGATAAGATATAAGAGTCCTGATCCTTGGGGCTTTGACTAGAGACATGGGTGAGTAAAACTGAGCAAAACTCTACAGTGGGTCTCACTTGCTCAAAAAAAGCTCCCTCCTAACATGGAGTATGTCTAAATTTCGCACTAATATGATTTGATCCCACCATAAGATTAAGGACATGTTTCGTTACCAGAATTCAAAGAATTTCTATATGGAAACATTTTAAATTCTCAGATATAGTAAAATTCCTTAATCATGCATTGAACTCGGTGGTAGCTCTAGAAATTCGAGTCAATGGGGTCAACAAAAGACTTATCTTCCGCAAATCAAATAAATTTATTTTCTCATTTATCAACATTTGTCATCTACTTTCGATAATTCAACAAATATAATATAAAATTATCAAATAATCTATTTCCAATAGTCCGATAAAGATAATATTGAACTCTAAAAAAAAAAAGCAAACATAAATTTTACTACATTGTTACTAATAGTTCTTAATTCGAGAAAAAATCCAAATATATAAACTTCTACGGCTGCCCAAAACAGGTTTTCATGCTACCTTAAACATGGATGCTTTACAAATCTATTCACTTCGTAACTCTATTGTATCTAATGCTGAGCACATCATAAATCTGATCCAATGTAATTCTAATCCAATGTAAACTTATTCTCATCTTATATCCTTCTTTTAGCAAACTGCGCAAGTTACCAAGGTGCTGCGTGCCATGGATTGACAGAGATAATCAAACCATGGCCTAAGGACTGAGTTCATGAATTTGGTATAAGATGCACCATTTAATGCACACTGGCTTTAATTTATATAATCATATAGTGCTTGTGGGACTTTGCAGGTGGGAGGCTATGCAGTAATTGACGCTGTCACGCAACATGTGGCATGTTAATAAGCCCTGTTATGACGAAAGCCAAATCCAACCGTACTGTGGTTTTGCTATTGGTGGTCCACATTAAAACAAGGGAAAATTTCAAAATGGGGCCTAAGTTTATGGGACATTTCAAAAAAGGATAAAATAAAAAACACATTTCAAATAAGGCCTCAAGTTTTCCAATTCTCTTTCAAAACAGGACATCCGGCCAAACAACCCACCGACCGGGTACTTTTTCCCTCTTTTGTTTTCAAAATCCCAAAACTGCCCTGCACAGCCATTGCAAGTGGCAGGGGGACCATTCGCCCAGAAAATCTAATGATGAAATTATGCAGCAAGGTCTGCAAATGCCTCAGAAGTTATGAAATCAAGATCAAAATAGAGCCATATAAACCACCCATGATTTCTGAGAGTCCCTCAACAGAGAAACCCCCTGATACCCAACCGCCTTCTAAAGAAGATCACTGCAAAAAATATAAAGAAAAACCTCCCACTCCAGTCCCTCCTCCTGACCCACCACTATCACCACTTGTAACTGTGATAGGGATAGCCTTTCTATCCTATGTGCCCATGGTCTGCCGTAGGCCTTGTTACGAGGGCTATGAATAAAGATGGAATCTGTAGGCGTTTTGGATATGAGAGTGCCTTTGAAGATTGTAGGACCATCTAATAGGATTCTGGTGATTTGGTTTCCTTCTATTAATGCTATTTATGGGTGGTTGTTTTGTGAGTGTCTTTACTTCGTGAGTGGTTTTCTAATGTTTTATCCATGTATGATGGTTATGTTTGTTCCTTGGTCTCTTTGGATATCTGTTTTTATCATGATATAAGTGCTGGTAAAGGGGAATGGGCATGCGGAGTGGTACGTCTGGGTTGAGAGTTGGGTTGAAGTTGTTTTAGCACTGGCTGTTGGTGTGGTTGAGTAAGGTAAGGGCTAGGTCCGCTAGGATTAGATATGTGGCATAGTTGGTGTGTGGGTAAAACATCGTAATGATGAAATTAAGCAAAGATTACAGCAGGACTCGCTGATCACCTCGGCCTCTGTGGTCATACCCCGTCAGCTCGGCAGCTCGGTCAAGAGTACCAGCACGGCAGCACGGTTCGGCAGCTGGGCGTGAATGCTAGCTCAGTACAAAAGCACAGCACGGCCAAGCCATTCTTGGTCTCGGACCAAAATGCTGAAGGCAGAGTGGGGCGCCACCTTCCTCCGGGAAATGCGGCACGCTCTGACAGATATGAGCATTCATTTATGGCGATAGGATCGCTCATTTATGGCGATAAGAAGTTAGCTTTATCTGCCCTTTACATCAACTGACTCAAGGCATGGAAAGTGAGGATGGGATGTTGCCTTTTCACCTACTGCTACCTGTCAGGGTAAAGATCGATGGGACCTCACCCCACCTACCCCCACTCACAGAGAGAATGAACGAGGAATGCCCACATATATACACATGGGATCAGCCCCATGGAGGTACGCGATACGCAACTCACAATACTCTCCACATCGTTTCATTCCCTTCTTCCTCCTCCTGCTTAGTTTTCTCAGAACTAACTCAGGCATCGGAGCGCCTTCGGCTCACGGCAGCCAGGGGCTCTAACTCTAGCCTTTTTCCTTCCTTTTCAGGTTCTTGGCGTTCAGTATTCCCTGTCCTAAGAAGTTTATCTCAATCTCATTTCAATCTAAGTAGGTGTCGTTTTTACCGCCTACAGTTGGGTTGCAGAGGAGATAACAAGAAGTGACTGTCAAGGTAAGCTAGATGAAGGTGAGTGATATTTGTTCGGAGTAGAGATCAATGTGTAAAAGGCAGGGTGGGGGTGAGTTGCAAGTGGAGGGAAATAGCTCTGCAGGGCAGTTTTGGGATTTTAAAAATAAGAGGAAAGATTTCCCTGGACAATGGCTAATTTGGCCAGATGTCCCGTTTTGAAAGTTAAGTGGAAACTTAAGGCCTAATTTGAAATGTGTTCCTTATTTTGTTCTTTTTTGAAATGTCCTAACAACATAGGCCCCGTTCTGAAATTTTCCCTGAAAACAAACCAATCAACAAACAAACAAGCCAGCTTCATCCTAAAATTTGTGTCATCCGTCCGGAATAGTTTGAAGCAGCAGCAGCAGCAACAACAATAATAATAATAATAATTTCATGATCATCATCATAAATTTATATTAGCCTATGATGCCCAGATCGAATATAGCATGAACATGACAAGGACTCGAATTTTACGTATAAAAAATAAAATATTGCTCACACAATAAGTAACCCATTTTAAAGTATCCATGCATCGTAGATATTAGCAGAGAGCTGATATTATTAGATGACAAATTTAAAAGCTCGCTTGTATTTTGTTGCGAGCATATCAACATACCATAATTTGCCTGATTAGGTCAAGAGAGACAAGAGTGTAAAATCACATAGAGTTTTCAATAGCAATGTATAGGTGATCTATAAAATCACAGAGTACATCTTACGTACTCTAGCTTGGTGTCTTCGTGTTACACCCCGAACCATTTAATCTTATTTATTCATAATTAATCATGTTTTAGATATAATTAATTGTGTTTAGAGGCTAATTAAGTTATTTTAGGGTAAATTAATCTTGTTCTAGCTTTTAGTTAAACCTTGAGTCTTGAGTAGGTATTTTGATCTATGATTAGCTCTTTTAGGTAGAGCCAAGGACTTTTTTGTAAATACAGAATTTTTTTATTTTGCATCAATTACACATCATATTGACATCATCACGTGTATCTCGTCGAGCACGTCATCTTTCATATTAGACATTTCCTCATTAGACCTCAAAATAACCATGTAGGCTTTCATCTGACTTAAAATGTAAATGTCCAAAGAATTATGGACTTCCTAATAAATCTGGGAAAAGTTCATTCACTTAATGCAGCATTCCTTATTCATTCGTTCATTCATCTTCCTGGGAGAGGAAACCTTCATACTATTCCTTCTTCCATTTCTTCTTCTCTCTTCTCAAATCTTCAAGGAAGTTCTTGCATTTTGGATTGGAAGTGAAATTGAGTGTCATCATCACCTTTTGGATCATTCCATAACCTCATTCTATCAAAGTTCATATTCTTCAACTTCTCATTTGGTTTCAAGGTAAGCACCAAGACCTATTCTGTGTATTGAGTTGTAAAGAAATCAATAAGACTCATCTTCTTTACATGCATGCATAGATAGCTCATTTTTTTTAATTATCTTCTTGGTTAGGTATTTGATATTTTGGGGTTTTGCTTGGTTGTGCTCTAAGAGGGAATAGAGTGTAAGAAAGCATGGATTAAAGGCAAGTACAAGCATAAATGATTCATGCATGTTGTTTTTATTTGTGATTGATCAAGAAAATTCTATTTATTGTTCAATTTAGCCTCAAGCCATGTCTTTCTTTTATAATTGAAATGGGTTTCTTAGATTTGGAAGTGATAATGCTTAAAGTGTGAAGAGTGTGAGTGAATGGCTGATTGGGGAGCAAATGGGCTCATTTTATACAAGTTTTGATTGTTGGGTAACATTGAAAATGTTGTTTTTTTTTTTTTTTTTATATATGAAATTAACACCATAAAAACAAAGCAATTTAGCCAGTTTCTGTATTTAGAACGAACACAGAATGTTGCCCACTCGAGCCGGGCCAAGTGGCGGCTCGAGTGGGTCTATTTCTACCCAAAAAACTGGCCACATAATGCTGTTTGCTCGAGCGGATCATTTGGCCCGCTCAAGCGGGTCAGCCATTAGGCCCGGCAGTGCCAACTTCGAATGGCCATAACTTTTTACCTGTATGTTGGATTTTGGAGTTCCACATACCGTTGGGAAGCTCTCAAAGTGTGAAATCCAGTGGTATAGACCACTTAATGATCAAAGATTGGGAGAGAAAGTAAATATTTGGAACAAGGAACCAAGCACCATCTCTTTTGGAAAAAAAAAAAAAAAAGACTTTGAACCTAGTTTGAACCCCATTGGAGCCCATTGACCCTTTAAGGAGTTGACTCCACTCCTAGAGGGCCTAAAACCTTCCATAATCAATCCCTGAGGATGATTGTGAGACAAACACAAAACCAATAAGGTTGAAGGATATGAAAAGGCCTTCTGAGACCTTAGCTTGGAACCTTAAACCTTTCCACATGCCTAATGGAAAATTATAAATCTCATGAATGATCTTTAGAGGCTAAGATCAGTCCATGAGCTCTATTCATTAGTCTATCACCACACCATAGCGTTGGTTTAGAAATTCAATGTACCTTGCTCATACAATGTGACACCAAATTAAAATAGTAGTACATTGACCTTTTAAAACTATATCGGGTTGGATGGGGAGAGATGGTGGATAGATAGAATAGGATGGGCTTGTAACATACCTTGACTTTCTTAAATTATAATGTAGGTGCATATCTATTACTATATTCATGACTTCACCTGCATAAAGTCCACTCCCTTTATATTATTATATGACTTGTCCTTACATTGTTAATGTATAATTGAGAAGTTTTGAGTAGATTGTGATTGAAAAATGATTGAGTTGGTTTGTATTTAATGAATGAATAGTGGAGTCTCCTTAAGTACTAATTGTTTATTGATTTGAATGAGTCGGTACTATTTAGCTTCGACCGGACAATACCTGACAGAGTTGACTCTTGGTTTAGATTGTGAACGTCGCTACGTAGTAGACAGTCTGGAGCACTAGAATTCCAGAACTCGAGTATCCAGTTGAACGTTTAGCCGAGAGACTGGTGACATCTCAAAACGTATGCTTTCTTTAAGAGGATTTAGTTAATGTGGTTACCAACTAGAATGTATATATAAGTTTCTATTATTATTGATTCTTTAAACATAATTTAAATTTGAATGTACAATTGCCTAGTCTACCTCTATATGATCTCTTTCAATCTTTTGTCATCAATTCTGAAATTTGAAACAACATGTGTAAATGGATTATTGCTTATACTTAGCTGAATCGTTGTATTTATTAGCTATTCTTTAGTGTTACAGACACAGATCCCACCCCCGGTCATGAGGAAACCGCTGAGGGAGAGGAGGAGGCCATCTAGGTATCTACATGCTTAGAAGAGTGGACATCAGAGGGAGCTGTCTAGCTTATGTTCCCAGAGAGCGTCATGTTCCTGACTTTTGCAAATAGAAACCTTTTATTTAGTTGAACTTTAGCCATGTGATTAAGTGAACTAGATACTACTTTTGGTATTGTGTATAGAAATACTTTTGTATTATTTGAGGTACAGTATGTTTTAAATCTCTACTTTTTATTAATAATGAAGTCATCTTTTGTATATGAACTTGAAAACTTTGGACAGTTCATGGTATGATACCTATTATACAATTGTTTTGATGCTTCCGTTGTTAAATGTATAGAGACAGGTGTCAGTGAACATGTCTCACAAGTGGAATTCGGAAATTCATCCTTTGTGACTTGCACTTGACCCGATACAGGTGCGGGGTGTACGAAAATATGCATGTCACACCTCATGAATTACCCTTGGCCAGGTAAATTCGGGACCGGGATGTGACACTTCGTCGTAGGTAAGGAATACAAAGTTTGATACTTAATGTGTGCAGATTATTTAATACGGTCCAAGTAAGATAGTGGATTAGAGTGTCATAACCTCAACATAATCAATATAAAATTAGTTTTGGGAGGGTTGAATTTCTGTTGGCCTCTACATTTATGATACATGACGATAGTATAATTAATTAATAGCTGTCTTTACCTAACCGGCTACGTCTACAGTCAGGGGTCGCAGACAGGTCATGTTGACTAGGGTATCATGGGTTAAAGCTCAACCCATATTCGACTAAGCAACCTCAACCCTTACCCTATTAAAGTTATGTTTGAGTTTGGTTGTAGACCACAAATGAAAAAACACAGCAGAAGCTCAGGTCATTCCAAATTAGCCCATGAATCTAAGCAACAAAATCAGTTATCTAACAAGATTAATCATCCATCGATGCCTATGCCTTGCGATAAAATGCATGAGGTAACAAGTTAGTACCTTATTCACATCACAACAAATTGGACTCTCATGTGACTCATTAAAATGCTAATCAGAGTTTTCTAACCCACCATAGGGAGATGTGGGTCAAGTACAGATTGGGTGCCAATCTAGGGCAATGGTCATACATTATGTAAGTCCTTTGGGAGGGAGAGACATGGGTTGGATCAAGGCATCAGGCTGTCCTTAATCTGGTGAACAAAAATAGGAAAATTGTGGATTAACGAACATCTAAACAACGGTTTAGGGATTGGTTATTTGATAGACCCAATATCAAACCCACATGTAATAAGTGTGGGTCCGCGGGTCACCCATTTAGCCCAACCCAATGCTGTCCCCATTGTACTTGCAAATTAAAATCACTACTAGTCTACTGTAGAAAGTTCAACTGTACATTCATTCATTTATGTGGCGGCCCTCCAAATTATATTACAAAAGGTATACCTTAATGTTTATGACCTAAACATAAATCATGAATCAAGAAAGAAACATGATCATGTAAACATCAATTGTCAAAGACAGCACATCAGAAGAGAAGAACAATCACAAGAGAAGAACCATCAGAAGAAACAGAGAAGCACTCTAATAACAAAGAGGACGCCCCATATATTTTCCATTCAGTACTGGCGAATGGTAACATTGAACTTAACTATAGCGTTGAGTCCACTGAAATAGGCAGTCTCCAAAAGAGCATAACCCCTTGCAAACCTGAACATGCCAGTTCCGGACACTACAGATACCTCTCTTGGATTCAACAAGTACCTATCTGCACCTTGGATCTCAAGAGTGCTGCCCTTGTACATCTCATTAGTGAAGATGATCGAGAAGGCCAGATGGAAATCTGAGCCGTCCAACGCAGAATTCACGTAAACTCCTTGTGCGCGCCCCACTTGTGTTGAGTTCCTCTCTGGCCTTTCTGTCACCGCGTCGTCGATGACCATTATGGTGCCAAAATTGATTGCAGTTGAGCTTGGTTTTTGCCCTGCGACGGGAATCGCCGTCACATTTTCGCCGGTGACCCAATCTTGCAGGTAAAACACCATGTTGGTCTCTTTGATTGTGACTTCTGCGGTGTGGGTGATTCCCATAATTGCTGAGAGGCATAATAGGAGGAATGTGGTGCATACCAAGGTTCCTGGTGCCATGGATGGGAGAGATGAACCAGCCATTGCCTAAGACTTGTCTTTGGATTTGGTATGGATGCACCTTCTTATGCACAAAATCTTTAATTTATAATGAGTGAAGTGGTGGGGGAGTCTTACCTGACTATGGCGATTTGAAAAACGTAAGTTAAGACTTTGTGTAGGTTGGTTTTTTATGAAATTTTCTATTTGGTATTGCGGAGACTTATAGATAAGGTCGGTCTTATTTGATGATACAGACTAAAATTCAAGCGCACAGTCCGGCCACATCTAAATGGAGATCCCCCAGCGTTCAAATTTTACTCCAGCTAAAGCTAAGTCACTATAGGATTGATAACACGTAGAATACATGATTAATATATAATTAAGCAAAGAGAGCCAATCATATGTTTTTTTATATCTACGATGCATCTTGGAAGACATTTGACCTTAGTTTAAAAAATCGGCCCATACCGGTTCATATCGGTCGATATGAACTGGTATCGGCTGATACCGAACCGATATTTTGCCGATAAATCGGTATCAGCAAAATATCCCCAAAATCTTGGTCAATCTTGGCTGAGATAAAGATAATATCGGTATTACCGATATCTTGGCCTATTTTTTCAAAATATTGGCCGAGATATTGTATGGTTGACAAAAACCCTATTTTTCTTATTTTTTCCCTATCTTCTTCTCCTCTCCTCTCATCTCCTTAGAGTAGCAACAGTCATCCATACTCCATACTCCATAGCTCATCTCCACCACTGCTTCTTGAAGAGAATATTTTATTTGATAAGAGAAAATCAACTTAACTCCTTTAATTTTACTAATATGTGTTTTTTAATTTATTTTTTAGATAAAGCATAGATATGAATGTAAAGATCATTGGGTTTGTCACATGTGTTGTGTTCTTCACTTAGAAGTTAGATCTACATACTTTCTTGCTAGATCTACTCATTTATATTATATGATTTTGGGTGTAGAAAAATATTTTTTTTTTAGATCTTGAATTTCACAACTTATTTGCTGATTGAGTTAGTATTAAATCATAATTTATATGTTATCTTTATTTTCTTATATTTTACATTAACAAATTGCTCATGAGCATCAATAATGGTTGCATTATATGAAATACTAGAGAAGACAGCGAACTACGACACAGATATGACTCACAACTTAAGTTGGTCATTATTTTGATTTATTGTTGTTACTAATGGAAACAAATATTATTTTTCAGTATTTTCTATATTCTGGTTTTTTAGATATTTTTGTAAATTCTTTTTATTAAAAAAATTTACACCGCGACCACCGCAGCCGTTCATTAACCGCGATCGATACCGATAGTATATCGGCTTTTCGGCCCAGCCGATACCGCGATCGAAATTGAGATTTTAAACCATGTGTCTGACATAATTTGTTTTAATCTAAAATTAACTTGACAGTGGACCTACATCGGCTGTAGTAAGATTTGGCACAAAGATATTAGAATAAAAGAATGAAGTTGCGAACAGTTTTGAGTTTCATACAATATGGGCCAATCCATAAGATTCAACTTGATTGATACAAAAGACTCCTTGAATGACTCTTACCTTCGTAACTTTTAGAGACCTCCTACTTTGGGAGATTCTCTTACAAAATAAGGCTTTGAGTTTGACTTTGAAAGCTGAATGCATTAATCGTTTACATTTCTCAAATAGCTGTGTTTCACGCGGTTTCGAGAGAATATAAAAACATCCTTGCAAAAAAGAGGTATGGTTTTGGGTTTTCTCTGTGTGATTTTGTACATTTGAAGTGTGAATTTTAAAGACTTCGTATGAACTGAACTTGTTGAGGAGCAGGCCATGGAGAGTCCGAGCCATCTTCCTCTTTCTTTCTTGCAAATTAAGATTATCATCTATTCCTCTTTCACCATAAGGTACTCCTTATAGTAAATCGCATATTTTTTTATCATTCAATTTTTTCTATTTCATTGCCCACTTTTCACATCGATCACCTCAACATAAAATGATGTGTGGATGTGTCGACAGAGGTGAAAATCTGCACGGCCGCCCAGGCCTCACACGGAAAAAACCGTGCCCGGGCTGTTGACTGGGTCAACGTGCTGGGCCATGCTGGACAAGGGTGCCTGGGCAAGGCACGGCCCATATATATAAATAAAGATTTATTACTCGTTTGTAAATTGTAGTCAATATTTGTGCATTTATTTTAATATTTTCAACTTTATCTCAAGTTAAGAACGCTAAAAGTTCATAATTTCTCTTCCAATTTATATTAAAAAAAAATAGAAGAGGCATGTGGGGTAGCACGGTCCAGCACAGCAAGGAAAAACTCATGCCCTGGGCAATGCTGGGCTGAGCCCCAGTAGCTTGGGAACGGCAAGGCACTGTTGGGCGCAGCCCTTAGCTAGGCTGTGCCGTTTCATGCCTGTGTGTGGATGAGGCATAACGATTGACAAAGAACATTATATTAAAAGAGAAAGAAATTAAAAATATATATATCTCCATCAAAACATCAAAAGGATATCCGCCCCCCCTGCCCCCCCAACAAATAAAAAAAAAGAGAAAGTTTGAGAAAACCCGCAAAAAAGGGCCTGTTTGGTTAGAGGAATTCTTAGAGTTCTTGTCCGGAGTTATATGCTCTCCAAATGCCTTGATTTGCCAAGTATTTTCCAAAATGCTTAAGTATAGTGCAACATCTAAGAAATTGAAATCTTGAAAATTTGAAAGGCCAAAAGTAAATTTTGAGGTTGATTTTCAAAATAGCTTTCGAACACATAATCTCAAATGCTCAACTTTAGATATTAAATCAAATCCCAAACGCAACAAGAATTCCCTTTTCATATAATCAATC
The DNA here is from genome assembly GCA_029852735.1 of Persea americana. Lineage (NCBI taxonomy): Eukaryota > Viridiplantae > Streptophyta > Magnoliopsida > Laurales > Lauraceae > Persea > Persea americana. The sequence goes on from CM056814.1 coordinate 15,216,746, forward strand.
CCCCCTCCCAAAAGAGCAGAAATCGTTTTTCATATGGAAAGCGCAACACAGCGCCTAGGCATTTTTTAGGAGGAAACACCTCTCCTAACTGGTCTCACGGGATGCATGATGATCGTGGAAGTCCATTGGATGGAAAGATACATAAGAGGCCTGCCTATGCAAAATCTTGAGACCATAAGATCATCCTAACATTTTGATCCATGGCCCTAAGATTTAATGGTTTAGAGGCATCATTCATTATTTCAATCCAATGGTGAGGAATGATATGAAGAGTGTAAAATTTGGACTTGTGACTATTCATTTGGAGAGGGTAGGGTACGTGTGAAAAGATTAGATTGACTCAACATGGGCCCCATGACCAAAAGTAAGAGGGGTGGAAAAGAGGGTGTTTTTAAAGTTAGGTGTTTTTTACAATTTTTATATATATGGAGATGTTTCCGTGAGTTACTCTCACAGTATAATGAGAGTAAGGGTAGGGGACTTTATATCTATATCCAATGCCAATAGTCTAAATGCGAGAGCCCCCACCCCTTACTCACACAGTACCATGAGAGAAGTATCTCTCTCATATGTGTGTGTGTGTGTGTGTGTGTGTGTGTGGAGAGTGCTACACTATGCCCGGGCATTTTTTTCTAAAAAAACGCCCCTCCTAGTTTGGCCTATTAGGATGTATGATGATCATGGAAGTTTATTGGATGGAAAGACCCATATGAGGTGTACCACATGCAAAATCTTGAGGCCATAAGATCATCCTAACCTTTTGATCCATTGCCCTAAAATTTAATGGTTTAGAGGCATCATTTTACTATGATTTAAATCCAACGGTAAGGTAAAGTTGGATGAATGTCAAACTTGGACTTGTAACTATTCATTAGGGGGTAGTATGTGTGAAAAGAATTGATTGACACAATATGGACTCCATAACACACGCACACAGGAAAAAAAAGGGGAGCAAAAAGGGGCGTTTTTTAAGTGGAGCGTTTTTTAGAATTTCCATATATATATATATACATATATTTATACATGTGAGCAAGACTCTCCTAAGCTCGAGCTTAGGATAGAATTTCGTAAGCTCATGCTAGTGGGGCCCACCTAAATTGCACATGTCCACCAACTTTCGGTCATATCTAAATTTATTGGACCATTGGATCAACTATGTATCAATCTGAATGGACTGTTGACCATGAAACTTTTGAGCTCATATGGAGATGATTGAAATCATGATTGCAGAGAGGAGGATCCCAGAGAGTCCTTGAAACCCCCCTATCCCCATCCCCTTGTAGGTCCCAGGTGAGCCCCACCACACACTTGAGCTTATCTTATCCTAAGCTTAAGCTTAGAAGAGCTAGCCTATATATATATATATATATATGAGCAGGGGCTCTCCTAAGCTGAAGTTTAGCAGGACTATATATATATATATATATATATTTATATATGAGCTGGCCTATATATAATGTTGGTTTCACAAATTAAAGTTGATCATATTAGTTTTTTGCAAGATAGAACTGGAAAATCCAGTTCTGATTGGATTTATCTTGATTTTGGAAACAATCATCATACAAAAAACAACTATAATTGACTTTAATTTGTGATACCAGCAATGCTTCTAAGCTGAGCGTCAGCTTAGGAGAGCTGGCCCCTTTATATAGGTTGGCCCCACTTGGTTCTTTCGGTTTCCCTCCCTCCCATGACAAGTGGGGTTTCACAATGGGCCCCACTAGGTTGTCTACACCTAAGACCGTAAGGACCGTCCTTATAGGACCGGCTCATATATATATATATATATATATATTTATATAATCCCCATTTCCCTAGGGGAGAGAAGAAAAAAAATGGGACATTTGCTCACTCAGCCACATATGCCATTGATTCTATAGTTTTGAAATAGGTGGTTACGGCAAATGAGGGGACGACATAGAAAGATTGCTTTTACTCTAATAGCAGGGAACTAGCTGATTTTTTTTTTTTTTTGTTTTTTTTTAAAGAAGGCAACTCTACCAAACCAACTCTTGTTTTCCCTTAAGTTGTGAAGCTTAGGGCTTTCAACAAAATGCAGGCACTGACCATGTAGGAATCTTTTCACAAAGTATAATAACGCTCGATCCCCCCTTATCATCAACTAATTCATTTTAAGATCAGTTTTGGTCCCTTTGGATGAGGTTGCAAGCCTACTCAGGGCCTATTGCCCAAGCGGGCCCCGATGAAGGGGTAGTTTAAAGATCTGAGCCAGCCATCTGCTGAGGGTTCAATTCAACAGTCTACAGCACTCCAAAAGTCATTTGGAAACGGATAACTATCCATTAATGGAATTCAATGTGGACCCTCAATTATATTGTATGGAACAATTTGTTTGAATTGAAGAGGAAAACAAAATCAAATCATATATTGAAAGGTGGCCTACTAAAGGCAGTGCTGGACGATTGATGATCCCATAGGCGATAATCCTCAGAGTTGGCCAACTGATGCAGATTTTGAAGCTAATCTCCTTCTTCATGGGCTCATTGGACCGGAGGTAGTAGTTAAGACTTGTAAGTTGTCCGAAAATGAGAGTCTGTTTGACCAGAGGTGATAAGAGTTTGGCTTTGGCTCTCTCCCTTTGTTTTGCATGATATATTATATTTAATGGATTCTTGAGACTTTGACTTAGAGATATTCAGAGTTGAAGGCAAAGAACTCTACAGTAGGACCTTCCTATTGAAATTCTAAGCCATGTACCGAATATAAATCCCCTCCCATATGAGTTGGTCCTATTGTATGTTGTTTGATACAAATGTATTATAATAATCTTATACTTTATTCATTATCACGTTCTTTTTATCAAATTGCTCTATTATTATATATGATAGTGACTATTTCCAATTGAGAAATTAGACAATTGGTGTCAATTGATTTTGACTGATTATTCCATTGACCTTCACAATACCCTCTTGCGTTCGTAACTCCTAATAAAGAGAAATGTTTCCCCTCCACAATTGATTGACAATACCCTCCATGTTCATAACTCCTAACTCCTAATGAATATAAACGTTTCCCCTCCTCAGTCACAACTAATTGTCAAAATATATACCTCAATTTTCAGAATACCCTACCTCTCTTCCTTGACTTTCAGAATACCCTCCCAGATTCATAACTCCCACAGACAGAATGGTAATTACTCCTCCCTCTCTTTGAAACTCCTCCCTCTCTTTGTTAACTCTCTTGCATTACGTATTCCTTCCATATCAGGTATATGAGTCTGTCTGAGCCCTGAGCCCTGAGCCCTGAGCCCTGAGCCCTGAGCTCTCTCCTCTCAAAGAGCAACTAAAGGTATTAATCTATATTCCTTTCTCTCTAAAATTTGAACTATTCATTTCCTGAGAGCTTACAGTTGGGATTTATCAAAGAGCTCCAAGATGGTGGACGTTCCTTTTTTCTGTCCTGGGGAAAGCATGTTTGTTTAGAAGTGGTAAGGTAAAGGTAAAGGGAAAGTAACCTAACAGACAAATATTCTCCCCTTCTATGTTTGCCTATATTTGGATGAATATGTAGAGCGAAGAATAAAATTTATCCGATGCTTTTTTATAACAAAGTTTCTTTTTCTTTATTTATTTTTACAGCAAGTGCATGTTAGTTTAGGAAATGACACCAAATATGAATGTGGTGCCCGATTCATAGCTATATCCTGGTTGCCAATACAAGTTACTCGTCATTTCTTTGGTAGAAAAACTTACCGGCCTATAGAGAGGCCATTTCACACCCAACCCATAAAAACAAAAAAAAAAAATAATAATAATACAATAGGCTGTTGTAAGCTAATAGAGGATTCGAATGCTATCCCTTTAATATATAAATATATATATATATATATATATTGGAGGCTGATACAAGATTTGAATGACAAATCTATCCCTTTAATATATATATATATATATATATATTCTTTTTTCCCTTATTGTGTCTTGTTTTGTTGCATAGAATGAGCCTTTTAAGATGAAGGATTGTCCATGAGCAATGTCCAAATCTTCTCAAAACAGGAGCTCTTCAGACTTTTTGAATATAGTTGTAGGTGGGTTGTAGACCAGAATCAACAATTTGAATTGCATTTGGTTTCATAGCTCTTACACGCACCGACTACCATGAGATATGACCACATTGTACATTGTGATTTGATCTCAAAAAATATCATAGATATACTTTTTCTTTTCTTTTTTTTTTTTTTGGGCAAAGATTGCTATTTCTACTTGGTTCAATCACTTGGAACAGTAAAACATTTGATTAATCTTCATGTTCCTTGGAACTTTATTGGTACGTCGATTTGTCAAGCCAACGGAAATCACAATTATTGATTTTGGATTAAAAAAATGACGTATGTAAGAGAGAGAAACTAAAGTATTTGTAGTAAGGGTATACACAGATTGGAGTGATGCAGAATAGGCCAAATCCGTCACCAATCCGTTACCTAGAGATTGATGGATTTGGAATCCGTTAACAATCCGTGACAGTTAAAAACCGATCCAATCCAATATGTGGAGGACTGGATCGGATCAGATTAATTCGTTCAATCTGTTAAATCCAATGTTAAAGAAAGAGATCTAATAATTCACAAAAAAATAAAAATTGCAAAAATATTTAGACCCCTTAACTTATATGTAGACCCATTAAGCATAGACCTTTTAACTCATATTTAGACCCCTTAAAAAAATTTTATTTATATTTAATGTCAACAAATTGGGTCGGATTGAATCTGCGAACTGAGGGTGAAATCCGTCACCGATCCGTTGCTAAACAATTACAATATTTTCAATCCGTCACCAATCCCTCTACCTTCGGTTCGGTTAAAAATCCGCGGATCAGATCGGATCGGTTTTATGGATCGACGGACTTTTTGTGCACCTCTAATTTGTAGCCGGTAAGTTAGCTATAGACAAGTATATCTAATCTTTAATCAAGCAATTGATTTAGAAATATAGCCTCAATTGTGATTTCAATCTTTTCCTGATTTTGAATTGGAGAGAGATTTTAGGGACCCTATTAGATTCTTTCCTAATTAAATAATCCCATGATCTTGGGTTTATCTAAAGAATTTGATAAGATGAGACATTGAAAAAATCTTACCCTATCTTAAAGACTTCAAGAGGCAAGAGGTTTCTCTTGGACCCTAAAATATTGGGTGAACCTTTTTTCAATTTTTTGAAAAACAATGTGATGAAATTTATTAAGGAAAAAATTCATTGCAATCAATCTTGATCTCCTTATTTCATTATCTTGGAATGTCTGCAAAGGTAAGTATTGGCAAATATTATGCTTTTTATCTTTTTCTTTTTATGATTTTTTATTGTTTTTCAAGAAACTTGAATGATATTGTTCTATGATTTATATTTTCTTCTTTGTAAAATTTTTCTGTTCATTACCATATTTCTATTTTTCAGTTCTTTGTAGATTTCACGTATTCTTTGATCCATTTTGTTTATTTAACATAATTTAGTTTTGATATTAAGTTCGGATCTTCTTATATTTTTATTTCTAAATATATAAATTATAAAATTTGGTCTATAGATTTATATATTTAAAATAATTTAGACTTTAATAATTTCTATTAATAAATTAGGTTGCCCGTGCTTAGCAGGGGTGCATTTTGCTAGTCTTATAATGGAGCTAACTCTTATCAGAGCAAAATTTAGTGATATCATGTAATCTAGAATGAGTTTTATTTTCAGCAGCTCAGATTCTCGACTTTAATACTTTGAACTTAAAGACCCAGAAATTGATCTTTGGACATTTGTGTTATACTAATGTGTCAATACCACTCGACCATGAGCATGTTGGCAGCATGTATGATGTATTTACACTTCATCTTCTCCCTTTTCCAGTGATTGTCCCTTGGGAAACAGGGTTTTGATGTGAAAAAATTATGCACCACTTGGTGTATTTAAAATTTGCATTTTGTTTGGATCAAAATTTTCCCAGACTGGTTATGCTTTTCCAGGTGATTGGTGTCTTTTGATTTTGCGTTTTTGTTTGAATGAAGCTTCATTTTACTTTGAAGAAAGGAAAAAAAAAAAAAAGTCCAGCTCGCATTTGTTCTTCCCCCTTATCCATTTGCAAGCACTTCTAATACAAGAAAACCAACTGGACCTAACCCAGTTCCAGTGATCCAAATGAGACCTTTGGTTTCAAGTTAATGTCAGACTAGAAGATGGCACCAGTGTGATCTGAAACAGGTGCTGTTAGGAAATTTATATCGGTTCCTAAATAGTTTTAAAGTTGTGGGCATGTGTGGTTAAAAATATGGGACAAAATTGTGAACACCTGCACATTTGGCAGCATAAATTTCTAGATAAATATTGTAAACATGGATCTGAGCCTATTGCTAGGACAAACAACTATATAGGTTGGTCTTCCACTAAAGTATGCCTAAGGGACTGAATCTATGCCCATCTCAGCTCAACATTTTTTACCCAAAAAAAGGAACATGATATTTAGCAAAGCATCTGGAATCAGGCCTACGTTTTCAGGACTGACTGTTACACTCACATCGGTTCTAAATGGCCTGCTGTACATGAAATGAGATTAGCTGGAAAAACTTTAGGCCGGCCCAATCTAGGACATCAAAAGAGGTCAGAGAAAACGACAGCATGAACCATTAAAACCTATGGGCCTGGTGGGCTCGCGGCATCTTTATAAACCGAGTTCTGGTAAATAAGTTTTACAGGTAAGTTACTGATTTTTATAATTGTGAAACTCACATGGGCGATTAGATTTACAGTTACCTAGGTGCAAGGAAACCAAGTTGCAAGGATCCAACAGCCAAACAAATGAAAATGTGTTTTCCTCGATTTTAACATGAGGAGTTTTCGACAACAAAGGTTTGCTAAGTTGATTAGAAACCCCACATATCAACTGGCTACTCGGGATTGATTTGGGTTTGCTAATTTCCCATTAGTGTGGGAACTATTACAAACACACTCAAGATCCTTCTAAGCTGTCTCTGGTTAAGCATATGAGCTTGAGAGCAGGAGCACATGAGTTTTGGGTCCTTCATTGAGCAAAGGGAAAGTGGAGAAAGAAAATTCTTCTAAGCTAGGCACACATAAAAATAATAAAATAAAATTCTGAAGCCCGGATCCTCCACAAGTCACGTGTACTCGTGTTGCAAACGAGAGTATTATACTCTCTCTGAATCTATATATCCATGAGAGAGAGAGAAATCCTGCATTTCTACTCCTATAATAAGAAATTAAGATTCTCTTTGTTGATGAATATTAGTCCATTGTTTCCTTTTTCCACAAGGAATTGTGGCGCACTAAACAACGTAATAAGAGTGGGTTGAATGAAAAATCAGAGTAATTTTCCTCTCTATCATAAAATCTTCTTATTGCACAAACACACCTTGAAATTGAAAATGCCGAGCTTCGTTGTGGTTTGTGAGGCCCACAAGGCTCATATCTATGCTATCCATTGATGAGATGAAGTTTGGGCCCACGTTGATGATGAGATGAAGTTTGGGCCCACGTTGATTCATTCATATAGTAAGGCTAGAAAGGGAACATGGATTATTAATGTAGATTAGAGGTAGATGCAACCATTTGGTATGAGTGTGGGTAACTACAATTGTTGCTTGTAAAGCTCCTCTCCACTAGTACCATTTTCTTAGCTCTTTAAGCATGCCTACAGAATCATTGAGATGTAGGTTAAAATCTTGAAATGTAGGAAATAAAATACTCGACTTTAATTTTTAAATAGATTTGTTGTAAAAAAATAAATAAAGAGCACTAAAAACTGTCATGCATGCATGGATACAAAGCTGCCGCATCCAAAAACATATTTATTTTGCTGAAAAAGTCTTACCAATTTGTAGTTGGAGAATATTGCCATTTTATTTTTGTTATATTTCTTATAGTGTAGATTTAATCTTTTTGGCTATATGAAGGGCTCGATAACTCATCCACCGTTACATATGTAGCCATGTCCTTAGCCAGCTAAGCTATGTCTGAAGACATGTAGATCTTAAATTTCTCTAACAAAAATTAGTTTGATGCATTGATATATCTCTTTCAACAAACACGGTCCAACCAATATTGGAGATGACCAAATCCATGCTAAAAGCTAAGGGCATGAGCGACTCCCTCCATTTCTATTTTGACAAGAGAAAAGTAAGGTAAGTTCATCACGTGTTTCAGATATAGTCTAATCTAATGGTGGCCATCTTACACATACAATGTGTCTTATGGCTGATGACCGGCTCGGATTTTGAAAAAGAGGGTCCCACCCTAGACCGAAGATTGGCCATTGTTGTACCCCGCTCTTGTTAGTCATTTAGGAACATAACATACATAGTGTGCAAAAGGTGTGTGAGTTAGAGTATATACTCACCAACTTGGTGAGAGTGTCTCTCACTAGAGCACCTCCCATATATATAAATATATATATACACACACATATTATATGAGAACTTTTTTTATGGGGCCCAATTGTAGGCCACATTTGGGGATGGGATTAAGGGGCATAGAAAGATCTATGTGAAACGACCTCAAGTATCAAGTTTGACCCCAAACCCATGCCCCTAACCCTTTCATCTGTGGCCCACAAGTTTAATGGCTCCATATTCAAGAAAACATTCAACTATCGATCCAACGGTTCAGTCAATTCAGATGTGTGTCATCCTTGGGATTAGTGACTATTAGGAGGATCCCTATTAGTTGCTAGGTTTAGATGGGTTGCTAGTTGGGCCCCGTAAAAATGTTCTCGGGTGGAAACTAGTTCTCACTTGAATATTTCCCCCATATATATATATATATATATATGCGTGTGGGTGGGTGGGTGTGTGGGTGGGTGTTTTGTGCGTGCTGGGCGTTTTTTAAGAGAAAACACCCCTCTGTTGAAAGTATCTTATTTTTTGTATGTACCGTGAATGTTTCAACTTAGAATGTGAGGGGAAAGAAAAGTCAGAGATTATTAGAAATGTATTTTATGGAAGGAAAAGATCATAAATGATATTTATAATGCAATTGAGTTAGCAACATTAAATTGTCAAAAACTAATTCATTATGTATTGACACTTGGGCAATGCATGGGTAGTTTTGCTAATGCAGTGCTCATCTAAGCTCCTATCGATCAGATGACCTGGACTTCTGATGAGAAATTGGGTGATTGTGTGCTCCAGACATCTTGCATTTACCAGTGGAAATCTGGATTTAGTTGCTAAACTTGTAATGAATTTTGGAATTTCAATTGCACAATGGTCAAGTAGCATTTGAGGAACTTCAAGAATAGAATTTAAAGATTTCTTTAAATTTTTCAGAATGAATCACTGAATTCCATTTCCTTCATTTTGTAGAAACTTCCATATGTTTTTCTTGGTGTCAAAACAGAACATGCTGTACAAACATTATTCCCCTGTATCAAATGGACTCTAAATATAAGGATATAAAGTGGTTAAACAAATGCATAAATATCATCCATGTGTTCAATATAAGATTGCTAGATTATCTACTTATCTAAACAAGAATGACATGACCTTATTAGACATTTCCACTCTTTCACTTCCCTGCCCAGGATTAGGGGCTTTCCTCTCTACCATTGGAATCGTAATTTTGAGGATTCCTAAAAAGAAATCGAAGCCAGATTATGAAATTACCAAGCAAATTCTAAGAAATGGCGCTTGGGTTCAAGACAAAACTTGGATCTCGAGCAGAGATGAGAGATGCCCTAACAAACAACAAGTCTTTGTCAGCCTTTTCCTCTTTCTACCAAAGCGGAGATGCTAATTATGTTTTTAATTAAATGGTTTGCCTTATGGTTAGATATGCTCCGGATAAAATTTGGAGATACCCCATACATTGAGTTATTAATGTCTTAGATATGTAAGAGCCCAGAACCTGTTGTGTAGTTATATTCCTTAAGTAAGATTTCTCTAACCCAAGAATTCACTTGGTATAGGAACTCCTTACATAATGCAGTAGCTATCCTTGAGATATTTGGTTTCCTTGTTTAATTGAGATTTTAATTTAAGAATTTGTTGAGTTGGCCAAATGAAAAATCACTTTTTAGCTGACTAAATATTGAGATTTAAAATACTTCTGACCCATTAAAACTCTGACGTTCTACTTTTGAGGGAACAACATTTAGAATTCTTCAAATTCTTCATAAACAAAATCCCCAAATAGAAAATCTTCAAATACTTGCAATCAAATAGGCCCTTAGCCTCAAAAGGATCTGGAGGGAAAAGAACATCACACCAACCTTACGATGATTCATACAATTCTAAGTTAAGATGTGGATGCTTAAATGCCTAAACTCATATAACTACTTCTCACAAAAATAAAAAAAAATAATTAATTAATAATCAATGTAATAACTAGAGGGTTTTACCAGGAAAAAAACCACATAGATTTGTTAAGGACCAAAAAGACTCTCAAATCTTAATATAGAGCATATAGGTCTTCCCGCTACTTTCTTATCTTTCTTTCTGCGCTCAGTCGTGTACAAGTGGGCAAGAATATCCCCGCTCATCACATGTTTAAAAAAAAAAAAAAAAAAGGAAGAGGGAAAAATTATAATAAATATTTTATGTTATATTTTACATTTAGCGTTTCATATTCATATACACAACTTGCATTCACACACACACAATTTACATTCCACATTTCATTCTCACATTACATCTTTCACATTCACATTCCATATTATATCTTTCACATCCACCTTTCACATTCCACCTTGCAGATTTGCATTCAATATTTGAAGTTACATTTAACATTTATATTTTACTTTTACATTTTACATTCACTTTCAATTACAAAATTGTGCCAAGATAAGTTGAATTCATACCCAAACTATTACAACCAAATGTGGGAATTACTAAGAGGGGGTGATTGAAGTGACATATTAAGTAGACAACTATCAATATGACTAAAGGGTACAACTTGACCACTGAAAAACCTCTTGAGTAATGTTGTTAATTCAATGAAAGAGTGTTTGATTGTATTTCTTAGGGTTTAGATTAGGATTTGGAGATTTAGGGTCTGAAATCAGAATTTAAAGATTAAATGTACAAGCGACAACAAATTTATCCACAAACCTACAAATTCCAATAAGTAGCATCTCATAAAGAATCATATGTCTTAAGAAACGACAAGTTAATTTTTTCAAATATATAATAGACAGATAAGAACCCATTTTCTTGCACGATCTCTTCTTTCTTTTTTTTTTCCTTCCAAAAATGCAAAATTTTTGGAAAGGAGAAGCTCGTTGAGGAGAAAAAAAAGAAGTAATTAGCTCGTCTAAGAGAAAATGGAAGGAAGAAGAAGAAAGCTTTTGAAGAAGGAGAGAGGTAGAGTAAAAAGAAAGTTCGTAGAGGAGAAAGAAGGAGGAAGAAAAAGAAAAGAAGGAAGCCTCTTCCGAACAAGAGAGGAGGAAGAAGAATAAATTATGAAAGCTTGTGTAGAAAAAGAGAGGAAGAAAAAGAAACGAGGACAAAGGGTTCATGTGGGTCTTAAAGAACAAGTGACTGAAAATATCCTTGCTCGGGAAATTTAAAAAAAATGACTAAAATATATTTTGTGTCCTTTTTTCTCCACTATAATAAGTTTAGGAGGATTATAAGAGGATTTCTACTGTAAACTCCTCTAATAACTATAATAATTATTTATTTGTTTTGTTTTCTCTTTCCTAGGTGGTGGATTACTCTACAATCGAATTCAATGGCGGCACCTACTTTGTGTACACTCTTCTCACTTATTGCAGGTCAGATTGTCTAGTTGCTTCGTGGGATAGATATGCAAATAAGTTGGCTCAAGATTTGATAGCCAAGGGCCCAACATATGTATTATAAGAAAATGCCACATGGCCCTTCCCTCTTACACAAAGTCCAAGTCGGCTCAGGAACAGGGTTTTCGTACAAGCGTGACTTCCATGAGTCTATCCAATTCCAAACCAGGATTTGGCCGACATTTCTGGTCGACACAAGCGTTTTACACGTGTGCATTGAATGTAGACTGCTTTTGCAAAGTCACCTGTTGTAGTGCGAACCTCTTTCCTGACTCCTCCAATCTTCTGGTACCTTCATAAAACAACGAACCATTTACGTACTGGGGTCCCGTCTTGCCACAGCCGCTCAAATGGAACAAATTTCCTCCTTCCAGGGGTGGGGCCAGGTCAGGTCAAGCCCCTTGTTAATATCTGGTAAAATATCAGCCATTTGCAATCAATCGACTCAGAGTCCCATGTCAAATTGGGCTTAATCGGTCATTGGAGGTCTCAAAAGTCTGGTCTTGTTAGGTTTTCATTTTTAGGTACCCAAACCTGCCAACTATATTCAGGGGCTATGCACAATGCACCCCCAGTAATAAGGTTCACCAACGGTGTTCATGGCTGTGCCTGGCATAGAAAACCAAGAACTTGACCATGTCTTGCCTGTTTAGCTGACCCCAACTTTAACCCACAGGACTTTTTTTTTTTTTTTTGGGTATAAAACTCACAGGACTTGAGAAGCTTTAAATTTTAAGATTCTAAATTTTTGTACTCACAAGGTGATCAGTGGGAGGGAAGAGTGAACGAGACTAAACTTTTCTTCACCTAGGAAACAAAACCCGACAAAGGGAGGCACCCAAGGGGCTGTTTGGGGGCTTTACTAATGGAACTAGGTGAAGTAAAGATTATTTTGATGAAAGAATAAAATATAAGTAGGTTATGATGATATTTTAAATTTAGTTGTTTATTATGAAATTTTTTTGACTTTTTGTATTGATTGTTGAATTTTTTTTGTCTCTTAGTAAAGAAATGAGGTTACTTTTTTATTTTTTATTTTTTTTTAAAATAAGGTGGGAAATTTGAGTTAAAGTACTTTGATGGATTTTTTTTTTTTTTTAAGAAATGAAGGCTTTACTTTACTTCACTGTATTAGTAGAGTTCTCAAACAAACCGCTATGTAGGGGAGCAGTAAGTAGAGATTCTTTTGACTATGGTGATTCATGAGTGTGGGTGTTCTTTTGGTATGTGACGTCCCAACAGAGCAGAAGATTATAAATAACATTGGTTACTTTCCATCATTGGCAACGTTTGAGAAAAGTGCCAAACCAAACTACTCAAAAGCTTTCAGATGAAGATTGGTTAGCTCCCCCTCAACTACCACAGTAGATGGATATAAAGTGCTGAAATTTCTTTGACTGACAATTAAGAGCACAAGGAATATGCGTTCATGATTCGACAGTGCGGATTGATAAAAGGTGAGAGATTAACTGGCAGAATTCAAAACTGTTATTAAACTATTAAGGTACAAGTGCAACAGTTAAACAGTATATGGGAAAGTCTAAATAATCAAATCTAGTTGTTAGAGAAGGCGTTCAATTAAGGATTGGGATTGCATTTAGATATGGCAAGTTTCCTAGAACACCTACTTCCACCGGTGCACCTTTGCTTGCATTTAAAGGGCCCACCTAATCCTATTGCATAAACGTACACCCCCGGACATTACAACTTAAATTTGTTAGAGATAGATGTGTGGCCCATCTGCTTATGTGTGGGGCCCACATATTTTCTTTACTGAACTAATCTTTGAAGAGTTTGAATTAGATCCAACTTTGGTTTTGGGATAGAGGGGGTCTTTATCCTAGTTGTAGATGAGGAGAATCCTTCTCAGTGAACCAATTTTGGGCTTGCCAAATTAGCATTAGTCCCAAATATGTAGCCATTAGACTTTGAAGACCCAAAATTATGGAATTCAGGATTATCCAGGCCTAAGCTTGTGGGGGCACCCGAACCGCCTCAAGAAGAAACTAAACCTCTGTCATCAACCACCCCAACCCCCACCTACTCACGGCTCAGTTAAGTTTGATACTGGTCAGAGTTAAGTAGTCCCGTGGATTAATCACGTGAATTTGGCACCAGTCAAGATTATTGTACGGTCAGGATTTAGACAAATTTGGACTCCTAACAGTAAACCATACAGTGGGTGGATGTTTTGCGTTCTTTTTTTTCTATTAAGACTTATCAAGCCCCCTTCTCTTATGGGCGGATCCATAATTTTCATTTGAGGGGCAGACCCAATTGGGTAGTTGGATTTTGGAGGCAAACTCAGGATTTTCATTTGATTTTTAGGGTTGGACCTAAAATCCAAGATTTTCATATGGGTTTTTGGAGGGGACCCAGGCCGCATGTGACTGCCCCAAAATGCATGTAATGTCATTTAATTAAAAATCAACTAAATTAAAACTTAAAATTAACAAGAAATGGAGGGCAACTGCAATGGCTATTATGAAAAACAAAAATGAATTTAGTGTTCCCAAATCAGGATTACAATATCCAACATCTTTGTTACATTTACCAACATTGACAAATCCTTTCCAACAGAGGAAAGAGTCACCACTACATACAAAAATCCCCTCATCATGCCAAATATCATTAACTAAATTAGTTGAGTAATCTCGACCTTTAATCACAAAACCTGTAGAATTCCCCTCTTGAAAGCAACAATCATTAACCAAATCACTTGAGCTTGTAGAACAATCAAGGCCTTGATGATCACTGTCCCCACCACAATTAGAATCTGGCCCACTCATCTCCTCACCGGCCGCAATCTGACATTCCTCACTTCCACTAACCGTAACCCAATTCTCCTCCCACGTCCAATTGGGTCTTCTGGGGCTTGAATCGCCGCCGGCCAACCGCCGAATCCTCTCCGCCGGGGAATTCGCCGCGTATTCGAATTGGGTCAGTTCCCGATCAGTTCCTGACTCACCCAAGGAATCCCAGAACTCAAAATCAAGAGTACTCTTGGGAGAATTAGTTGGAACAGAGACCACAACAGCTTTTGTAAGAGAACACCTTCCATCAACAAATGGGTGATTGAGAAGCTGATCAGCCGTCCATCTCTCATCTGGATTTCTCCTAAGACACTTGCTGAGGAAATCCTTTGCTTGGTCGGAAAGCCAGCTGGGAAATTCCGGCACGTCGACGGAGTACGCAATCCGAAACAGAGCAGAAACAGGGTCCTTCGTTTCTGGCCACGGCGGACTCCCGGTGGCCATTTCAATGACCGTACACCCAACCGCCCACACATCAGCGGCGAAGCCCTGTTCTTCTCCCCGCGCCGCCTCCGGCGCCATGAAAAGTGGGGTCCCGGACACCGCGCCGCCAGCCACGTCCACCTCTCGGACACATCCCATATCGGCGATTTTCGCACCATCCGATCCGATGAGAACGTTGCGACCCTTGATATCGCAATGCACGAGATTCTTCGAGTGGAGATACGCCACCCCTTCCATGATATCGCGTGTGTAAGACTGAATCTCCGGCTCCTCAAGCCTCCCACCCTCCCGAATTGAGTCGGAGAGGCTGCCGCCGGGGACGAATTCCATAAAGAGGTTGAAGAACTCCCGGCCGTTCTCAGTCGTGGTGTCGCACCCGGCCCCGGATACGATGCGGGGGTGATTGAGCTGTGAGAGAATTTTCTCTTCATGTTGAAGGGATTGGGAGTGAGAAAGCTCCGCCGACTTGACGGCGAAGATCTCCCCCGACGGGTGGGCGGTGGCCAGAGAGACGGTGGCGGTCGAACCCCGGCCGATGGCGCGGCCTCTTGTCCAATTGCACGTGCCCATGACGTGCTAGTGAGAAGAAAAGCTAAGGAAAGATTAGAACTTTGGAAGCAGATGGCTTCAACGAATGTGTTGTTTGCTGGCTATTCCTCCCTCTCTCCTTCCATCTATATATATACACACATGCACATACATTGCATTAGATTTTGAAAGCTGTTATATTCTTGATTGTGATTTTACGTTTGTGCCCTTCGAGTTGGCCGTCTCCGCTCGGCACTCTTCGTTGACGACTCCTTCAACGAGGCGTCTCCACGTGTCGAGAAAAAGAGTTTGGTGGGCCGTCCAAGACGGCGTGTTTGATCCTCAAGCCCCAGTGCCAGGTTAGCACGTGCGGAAATTCACAAATATAGCAAGCCCCAACTGGCCAACAACTCCACTCCCCCATTTTAATTGAGGAAAGCATGCCACGTAAGCACGAGCAGGAGGTCGTCGGTCGGCTTCTATTGGCTGAGAAAGCGGACACGACACCCCCAACCCCACCCCCAAAATGTGGGGCCACTGCCTCTCTCACATACTTTCTATACACGTGTGAAGGCACCGGCACTGTAGTGCTTAGGTGTACCGACTCGCTTTCTAGAGTTACGAAGCTTATGTCAACGGGACGGGGGAGTTGAACGATAACACCGTAACGGATTCTCTGTGACTCGGGCATAATTTCGTGATTCAAAGTCAATGGTGATCACCGATCGAGAAGTCTTGCAAGTTGATCTTTTTATTTTTGTTCTCCTACTTCTTCTTCTTCAGTTAATGAAGGACTGGTTCTCAGTTTTTCTAGTTGTTAATGGGCGACTTTGACGAGATGTTGAGGGATTGGAAATTGAGAATGTGATGGAGGGTTGAAATGAAAAATTGAGGAGGATTAGGAAGTAAGGTGTAACGACTAACAACAAATGGGTAGCTTCATTTGACAATGAATATGATGACTTTTGATGGGAAATGATTTTTTCAATCTCATGTTAACTGCTTTCGGCCTTTGTGTATTTCTTTGGCTTCAAATCTCATCTATAGGCCTTGCCTTTTCAAAAGTTAAAAAAGGGTTACGAGACTGATGTCAATGGACCAGCCCTGTGCAATTTCTTCGCTATCAAGCTATCGCGCCATTTCAAATAGTAAAAAGTGTAGTGGACTCTGTTAAGTTTACTGAAAGCTATCATGGGTTGAGCTGTTTTGAAAGTGGTTTTCATGCTTTACGGCCAAGATAGGCGAAGAAGCATCCTCCTAATTAGCGTCTATGTTTCACTTTGAAAGAGAGATTTTATCTCTAATTGAAGAATGTTGTTACTAACTATTAATTGGCAATGGCTCTAATTTGACACTCATTTATGATAAGCTTAGTACTCTTGGTTACCTTATAATTTGACGAGGAAAAGAAAATTGCCTTAATTTGAGATGATAAAATTTTGTAATCTTCTATTTTGAAAAGTTTCCTATTAATGTATATTTTTGCAACCTTTCCATAGTCTTGCCTTCCTTTGGGGTCCTTACAACATGGGGGACCTTGAGAACCCTCCTTAAATACCCCCGCACCAGTTTCATTGTTGACTTATTATGAAGTCTTATATACCAAGTGGTTTCTTTTAATGTTGAAAATACAGTAAAATAAAGAAAGCATGGTTTAACTAGTAACAAACCCAATTTAATGCATGAGGCAATAAGAATTGAATTGTACAATCTTGCTGTGAATAATAACAACAACATACTAGCCACAAAATAACCAAAACGGTTCTATTTACTCATAATAATAACAACAACATCAATCAAATTTTGTATGAATTCTTCTCTCTTTTGTTATACAATCCCTTCTAGCCAAAAAGAAAAAAAGAAAAAAAAAAAAAAGACTTTCATTGCAAAGAATTTCTCCACTCGCAATCAAAAGGAAGGCAAAGTTGAGAAGCCATTTCGCAGCAAGTTATGAGAAAACTGACCACTGCCTTTTCTAATTCTCTATATATACAGGGTAACAAAAGATTCTCTGTATATTTTGCCGGAAAAAGAAAATTCTCTATATATAAGGATTGTATTGAGAAAGGCTATAACTGACAATGACACGGGAGTAAAATGGTCCAATATATTATACTCAGAGAAGATCACTAGTCTCATGACTTGGCTCTCCCTCTATTGCACTTGGATCTTTCACTGTTCATTGGTGAGTGTCATGTGGGGAGGAAAATGAGCCCCAGATATCCTAAACCATTCAATGTTTTTCTCCTATAATTTCTTTTCTTTTAGGTTGAACATATATAAATCATTGAATTTCTTTCCAAGATCTTAGATTGAGCCAAGTGAATAAATCTACCTTTGGAAAGATGCCAGGGGGCTGTTTGATAGCATTAAAAGGAATTGAACACATTGGAATTGATAATCAAATGAACTCCATGAAAGTATTATTAAAGAGGTGAAATGTGTTTGATACTAGGTAGGGGGTAAAGAATATAATGTAGCAATGTAGATATGACACTGACTTTCTTAATACCTGAATTATCAAGGTGGTTGCTGGGTATTCATTTTTCATCTTACCTAAATTTATTTTTCATTAAAAATGAAGTTATTTGATGGTCATTTCCATATATTCACTTGAGATCTTCGTATCTTAACCACTTATGATGTGCATTCTTATGTATTTTAGGAAAACAGAGTGGCAAAATGTGTTTTGTACTTCAACGACAAGGTAACTAGGCATGTCAAATCAAAAGACATTTGATAAAGAGTTTGAGTCCTTTCCACATACATTATAATACATGACTGGTTTGTGGCGACTAGTAGTCCATCGGAATTCAATGGTGTTGGGGATGATTATCATCGGATCCATTGGACCATGCTCTTCATCCCATCTAAGGTTATGAATTGGATGATCAGCATATAATGGAGAAAATACTGATTTATTGTTTTTTAGTAAGTCCTACTGTAAAAGGAAAAAAAAAGGTTAACAAAGGATATGATGTATTAAGGCTGCAAATGAGCCCGAGCCATCTAAACTTTGGGGAAGTAATTTTATGGTTTGAGCCCAAGACTTGCGCTTGCCTTCAAGAGATGCAAGTGATCCATGCCGACCCAGGCCTGTCCCAAATCCAGGCTGTCCAGGGTTTTTGGAGCAGGAGCACGAACTGAGATACAAACAAGGATTATGGATATTGTGCAAAACCTGAGGCCAAAGTTTAGAGTTTCAATTGTTGAATCCTACAAACACAAATGCCAAAGCATAATAGAATTCTTCCAAACTTCAATGTGTTGCAACATACATCTGGTGAATCCAATTGCTTAAAGATTCAGCCAGCTAGGCACTGTAGATTGCCAACAAAACGTTATCTTAAAGCTACTCACAAATGTGATAGCTATTAAACAATTAAAAAAATGAACAAAGTTGGTTTTTACAACACAAACTACATATGAACATGGCCTCTTCATCCATCAAGGAGTGAGTGAGGTCCATGTGAATAAGACAACCCAAAAGCTTCCAGAATCCAATGATGCCAACTGTTGGACTACTATTTGCTTTCCCCATAAAATGTAGGCGGTCAGATATAAGCTTTTGTGAGAAAAGCACCAATCATAATAAAAAGTGCGAGGACCGTGTCATGTGTGACGTGGGTGGTTTAGAGCATCAAAACATGTTGTCCACCCATGCTTTATTTATTAGTCCAAAAGAGGTAAAAAAGAAAAAAAAAAAAAGAAGCAATGAGACACATGATAAAATTGGTGGGCCTCCTGGCTTATCTCTCCCTTTGTCTTATTAATTCCACACCATTATAGACATACAGGCTATAGAATTAGTTAGTATCATAATTAATGCAAATGATAGATGGATGGAGGGTCCATCAGATAATTGTAATTCTTCTTTTGAGTATAAAAAACTTCAACATTATTTTTAAACAACTTTTTCCTAGCCTTTTTTTTTTAAATACAGATGCACAAAATTTTCTCCTAATGGATTTTTGGGAAGTTAAAATGGCAAGCCCGATTAAACAATTTGGATCCCGAACCCCGAACCCCGAACCCCACAAATTTCAATGCACCAACTAGGACAATGTGAACGTCCATAAGTGGGAACCCGAGAAAATTCTCCATAATTAATTTTTTCAAGTCAATGTCAATTAATTGAGGCTAACTTGTGCTGAAGGGAATTAGATAAAGGGTAATTATAGCAGACCCCACATAAGAGGTGGATATGAATCCTCTCTCAATCAAAAGTTCTGCTTTGATGGGTGTCATATTGTTTGAGAGACGAGGTAAGGCAGTAATGAGGAGTGAGGAGAATCAAAAGCAAGATGAGCCGGGAAAGGAACCGGGACATTGTAACCAATTCAATATCCAAATGAGTAGAAGCCAAAAACAGGAATACTAGTCTAGTCACAATGAGACAGGTGGGATTTTGGTGAGAAGGAAAGCAAAAGTAAAGAAAGAAAGACTAGGGTTCGAAAGAAATGGAAATGAAAGGGTGTCTGTCTGCTCACACAAGGCCCAAGGGTCGTTGGTTGAACGAAGTTTTGGATGGTGTGGGTCTTGGTGCGTTGTCGAATAACTCACTCATTCACTCTACTCCACTGTATTCTATGCGTCGCTTGCAAGCCAAAAGTTCTACCTCTCTCTCTCTCTTGCTCTCTCTTTCTCTCGCTCGCTTTCTCCTTTTGTCGGAAAGGAGAAAAGGTGGATTAGAGAGATTCGTTTGCTTGTCTCTGTGTATTTCAATTTCGTGGGTTTCCTTACACGCTAACTCGATTCCTGCTGCCGTCTGCATCTTTCGGTTCACTACAAAGGCAAGGTGCGGAGTCAAGGTACGTTGCCTGCCGCGTGTTTGCGATATAAACCTTGTCGCTACAAACTCCTTGTTGGATTCCAAAACGGATAGCTTGAAAGTTATCTCTATTGGGATGCCAATGAAAACAGCCACTTACCCAAGACACAGCAGGAGAAGGGCCACTTATTTCATTGATAAATAGCGGCAGTTTTTACCGAACTGTCTGGGATTTAAAATATGGATATATTACCTTTTTGAACTTGTGTGAGCTTTATTTCCGCTTATGTACGCTTCCTTTCATGAGTGTTTCTGATAACCGAATTTTAAATTTGGCCAAACACCAACCCCGCACCCCCATCCGTCTTGATTTGAATACAAAATCTAGGAAGATGAAAAATTCATGGCCTAAAGTCTTAGATGAACAAACTCTCCAATGCAGTCCATCTGTAAAGTTTATAATTGACTGAAAATCACTACCACATCTTTAATTTATCAACTTTTAGTATAAGATTTCAAGAAAATTAAAGGTGTTCTTATTAGCAGATTAATCACATGGCAAAACACATAAATAACAATGTGGTCAAGTGGACAATGAAGGTAATTTTGATTGGTGTAAAACCAGCTTAAAAAGCTAATAAAATATGAAACAATGATTTCAAGAATTTTATATTTTATAAGTGGCCACCCAATTGGATTTACATACATATAATCATGCTGAAATGGATAGCCAGCCTTTTACAGGTGTGTGTGGGAAGTTGGCGGTTGGTGAAGTAGGGTGGATTGGTTTTTGGTGATAGCATTGATTTTATCAGATTGATGACAGATGGGATGAGATCATCGCACAGAGAGAGACTGTCATGGGATTTTAGATTCAGATGAAACATATGACGTGTGAGTTTCGTCAAACTCGGTGAAACATATGGAAACAGCCACGTATTGTGGTCCAAAGAGGTTGGACTTTTACAGACGCAATGAAAATGGTTACGATTCGTTCATATTGTTAGGAACCGATAAGATCTGGAAACATGAAGAAGTTTCTAAAACGATTAGATGTTTTCAATTCAAATTCACACACATGTTTTTAAATCCTGCTCATGTAATATTAGGTTTGAATGTCTTTAAAGATTTTTGTCCTGGAGATTTTAAAACCCGTTTGATGAGATCCATCCGTCACTACTTACGTATACTTATTTCACTTATATTATAAGATGTGAAATTGCTATTGAATTGTATATAAAATTTGACTTCAACCATCAAATTTCAGACCAAACTTAAAATCGACTTTGACGTTGACTCAAACCTCATGTATATTATATTTATGGGATATTTTCGTAAAAGTATAAAATTTCTAGTTTATTGTAAAGAATTGTGTGTGAAGATTTGGGTATTTCAAAATAGTATAAATTTTTTTTCATAAGTCCTCTCAATGAAAACAAGTTCAAAATAAGAAAAATACTCTTTTGTCATTTCTCGAATCTTTCCAATAAGTAGAACATTCACCAAAAGAAATTATCGAGTTCAACCCAAGCAACCTAATAAAGTCTACATGAGCTATCTTTATTCATAGGTGGTTAAATAAAAAAGGGTTTATATGAATTCCAAATGACTAAAAAAACACATGTACTGTACCTTCAAACCGTGATAGAGATAAGGCGATCTCCCACGCATTTCTTTATGGGGCAATGCTTGTGAGTTGTGACTTGGGATTGGAAGAAGAACATGAATTAAGTGGATACCCCCCAATATAAAAGGCCCTAATGAGGCTAGAGCCCAATTGACATGTCCAACTAAGGCCAACTGGCTTGTGTCATATGCCGAAGTCTGATGCCAAGTCCTTCAAGTTGACATCCAAGGAACCTCGAGTCTATAAAACGGTCTCTCAGGGTCAACTGCATCTGTTCTTCCCAACCCTTTCTTTTATCAAATCCTATTATTTTTTTCATTCCCAGAGGCAAGTATATTTTGGGAATTTAGTGAGACTTGGGGTATTTCTCTAGTTTCTATTAGGATTTTTTTATATAC
Source organism: Persea americana (assembly GCA_029852735.1). NCBI lineage: Eukaryota > Viridiplantae > Streptophyta > Magnoliopsida > Laurales > Lauraceae > Persea > Persea americana. Next base: position 15,239,078 of record CM056814.1, read on the forward strand.
ATTGTGTTGTCGTTTATTAATACTACATATTGAGCTTTTGGTGTTTCCAGTTGTTATCATGTTATCAAATATTTTCGTATATATGTTCAAATCCTTGGAGAATTATTTTTGTCCTCGTGCGAAGCCCCTTACATATACATTGTTCTATCGTTCCCTAAGCTTTTGTTGTTAAGTAATAGTTGTTAATGATTCCTTCTCTATTCCTTTTGTCCTTGTAAAAAGGTTGGTAATGATCTTAGACCTTGTAATTTTAGATCCATCAATTGTCCAGTGCCTTAAATACGCAAACGAAAATCTATATCAAGATCTTAATCATTATTTTGGCAATTTTTTCAATTAAAATCCTTCCAAGATATGCAATCTCTGGAGTAGCTGAGCTTAAGGCTAGGTAGTGAATCTTTATATTTGTTTGGATGACCAAACCAAACACGCAGCTCACCTCACAAGGCACCCTATTTCTTCTTCTTTCCCCGGGCAGTGGTAGGACCAGATTGCATGCAGGCATTCGACACTATTGGACCATTCGGGTCAACCCTTGAGAAGAAAGGGGATATAAATACTAGCGACTGAGTTGACTTGACTTGATTAGAGTAGTCAACTGAGCTTATTACAAGATACTCAAACTCACCACCACACATATAGCCTTGTTCAAATAATAATTTATCAGTTCGGGTAGTCAGTGGTGCAGTTAAGATGAGTCGAGCCCACTTGGGGAACTGGGTTCACTAGAGAATCAAACAGAGAGCTGAGAGATGAAAGCGGACCACATAGATGTGGGTGGTTTAATATAACCCATCTGATACTCTTAAGGTACTTAAAAATAGAATTTTGATGCTTGAAATCTAACATTCAATCCTCAAGGTACCCTTCACATTCGCAGCTCACTTACCGGTCAATTGGAAGCAGTCAGGTAAGCCCCACAGCATACCAGATAAGAAACGTTCCAGATAATTGGAAAAACCAAAGACAACCGAATCCAGTCCTAATTCAAAGGAGGTTGGGACTTGAGAATTTGGATTTGAAACCAGACACGATGTAGGATTCAAAGCATATGTCATAAAGGAATTCAGACAGTTAGACATGAGCTTTCAACCATCTGTTTCCAACTTGTGACCTGGGCCCACTCACTCAAGGTTTTCTATAAATATAAAATTGTGACTCATCTGCAGGTTGCCTTCTTATTTTATTTTTCAACGCAAGAGATGTCACACTGCAATGGTTAGAGCATTAGTGCAAGGTCTTTAGGTGGTTATAGCCAAGGTTTTGCAGTGGGCCTGGTGGTTTCCTGGCCATTCATCTAAGTTCTTGATGATGGATGGCCAAGGTCTCACCCCATAGTTGAATTCTGACATCATCCAAGCCAAATGCTTTGAACATTATAATAAAACCTGATCCCAGCAAGTGAAATATGCAGCAATATACTATCCAACTGAAGTGGTGTTTGTGGGCAGGCATGGGCTGCACTTGAGGTTATCTGAGCTTGACCCATTTAGTTATTGAGCCTAATATTCAGGCCTGAATACATCCCATTAGTCATAGGGCCAACCATTCAGAAATAGGGTGGCCCGAGCCTGATCCACGTCGTGCTGGTTCAAGCGTAACTTTAGGCCTGTACCTAAGACTAAATTTCTGGCCCAAATGTTTGAAAGTCAGGGCCAAAGATGAGCCAATATATGGTTAAGGGACTGGCCCAATAAATTTAAACCGATGAGGTGTTTTATATGTTGCAAATGAACAGGGCCTGAATAACCCATTGATTTTTGGCCCGATAAAACTCCTTGGGTCATGCCTGGACAAGTGCAAGCCCGTCCTGTAAGGGCCCATGAGCCTGTAAATATGTAGGGACAGGCTTGGCCTTTGGGCATAATTAGGCCTAAGTCTAACCTGCTTAATTACGGAGCCAGAAAATCAGGCCCAAGTTCTTCAGCGAAAACCAAACCCAATTGGGTTGGGTTGACATTGTGCTCAGGCTGCTCGAGCCACTGATCACCGTAGTTAAATGTGTAGTGCAGAAACAAGAATGAAAGTACATGTTATGGACACGTGACTAGAAAAGTTAAAATTATAAATGAGCATACGATACGAATTTCGTAAATTGGTTTGTTAATCGTCTGGTTGTTGCATTTAAATATATAGGAATTCGTAGTCAAATGAGTTCAGAGAATGATTATTAACATGGAACGAGGGATAAAGGATATAAGGTAGCAATGTGACTTTCATGGGACTTGATTTACTAGGGTTATGGCTGCATATTCATTTTCAATCTTCTTTTTATTTACTTTCCTTTATAGAAAAGGTTATTTGATGGCCATTGTCTTTAAATTCACCTTGAGATTTCATTTTTTACCACTTATGTGGGGATGAATTCCTATACATTTTATGCAATCAAACAGGAGAAACTCGAGTCAAAGAGACTACAGTGACAAGGGTGTCTCATCTCTTACAGGTGCCAAGGAGATAGAAATCTATCCAAGCAGGTAGATTCTCTCACACATTGTGTACCACACTACCACTCACCCATCTAGCCATAAAATTAAAATAAAAAAAAAAAAAAAAAAGGCATGCCCCAAGGAACAAAATCAAAGAATATTATTTTAAAATTATTTGAATTCGCGTATAAAAGACCCAAAACAACCTTGTAAGACATAAAATTTACACATTCATAAAGACCTTAAATGAAAGTAGCAAGAACAAACAGACACTGAGCCTAAACACATGTTCTATCTGTAACTAGTAAGTGTGTCCAATGGCTACGATTATTTATTATTAGTCATTTAAGATCAAAGTTTAATTTTTTAATAATATTTTTACAAAAAAGAAAAAACCCTAATTTCAAAAATACGCAACAATTTTTAAAGCATAATTTATCAAAACTTTGTGAGGGCAGGTGGAAATAATGAGCTCACTATAATTATTCCAAACTGTTCAAACTAATCATACTCTTTGTTTTATCATTGAGAGTTAAATCTCATCATGGTCAAAGTACAAACCATGTCGCATTAATCACCTGTAAATCAATCTACCCACTATTGATTAATTAAATTTGTTAATTGATTACATGTGATTGTTTGATGGGCCATAATGCTTGCGATAAGCATAGATGGTTAAGAGGAAAGCCATTTACAAGTAAGGAGATCCTCCTATTGTCCCACACACGCTTCCTGAATGGGTGTGAAACCTCACAGTGGGACCAACCTATTGAATATCCAAACCGTTGAAAATAAACTCACTCATCCTAACTGAAACCCCTTCTTTTTTCTTTTCTTTTCTTTTTTTTTTTTTTTCAGATTTTACTCTATTAGAAGTTGGTCTCGCAATAAGACTGAGCATATATGATTTATAATGTTTATATGCTCAATCTTATAGTGGGACCAACGTAGGGGGGGAGGGGCGGCGGTTGGGATGGGATTTGAGAATTCCGTTTGAATGGTCTTTTGTTAGAAAGAATAAGAATAATTACATATATAGTAATTTTAGCTATTTAAAATAAATTTATTTTCCCTGAGATGTCCTTTTTTTCCCCTTTCTTCATGCATCTATGCAGGCCCAATTGAAAATGGGATTTTGCTCCAGCAGTCAAGAGCGCTTATCATGTAATGATCCATTTTTGTTACTTGTTCACCTTTATGAAATAACGATATATCACAATCCTAGCCATTGAATATGAGAGATATGAGGGCAGAATGCGGATGTCGTGGTTTCTTATCATTTGAAAACACTAGATGTGTTTTATCAAAAAAAAAAGATGTGTCAAAATATTAAATATCCTAAGAAAGTCCATCTACATTTGTATCTATTTTCAAATCCGGATCTAAAATAGAATGTGAGTACATGAAAATAATTGGATGAAAGTGCTTCAAAATAATCTCTCTTAAATATTGAAGTGGGGCTATTAAATTATATATAATTAAAGCTAAATATATTCTCAATTATCAATATGACTCAAGCTACATAAGCCTTTAAAATTTATATATATTTTCAATATGTGAAGGCAATACCTTGGGGCTTGAGTTTAGAACTTTAGATCCATGGGTTGGAAGATACAAGGATTCTGATCCAGATTGGAATGCTCCGAATCATATATGGTTGCATCCCGAAAAGGATCCCAAGACCAAAAAAAAATATCGATTCCATACCATTTTTTTTTTTGCTAGTAGTTGTTCCATACCAGCTTTATTTGGAATCGAACACCCGCTTTCCCTCTCTCAGCCATTCTACAATCTCCCCCTCCTCGCCTCACCACTACCACCGCAATATAAAAAAAATACCCCTACTAGCAAAATCAAAAATACATTTTCATCTCTCTCTCTCTTAAACTCCAACTCAAACTCATCTCTCACTAAATGATATATAATTAAAGCTGAGTGTACTCTCAAATATCAATATGACTCAAGCTATATTCACCTCTCTTGTTTTTGGGGCTAAAAACTAAAAAGGGATATTCAATCAATGCCATCAGATGCAAAGCAGAGGAAGGCTACCCAAAACAAGAAGCAATTGGAAGTTCCATCCTTTTTCCTTCAACTCATTCACAAGGCGATCATTTTGTTTTACCCCATCATCTACTCCTCTCTTTTTCTTTATCTGCGTCTTTAACCTGTCTTTAACTTGTAGGCATTGAAAGCTTTTGTATCAATTTTTTATTTTTCATTTTCTCTTTAATGGTTCTCTTTCTTCTTCAAGTTAAAGAGTGATGTGGAGATGATGTAATAGTGATGAGCCCGAGAGAGACCAAAGGAAAGGATATTGAGAATTAGAGAGACTCTTCTCAATCAGATATCAATGATAAATCAATTGGAGGATCTAAAAATTGGAAGGATGGAGAAAGTGAGGAAAAAAACAGGGAATGAAGTATTGAGCCGATGTTTTGGTAGGAATAGTTAGCAAAGAAGATTTAATAGGCTCTCCATCAGGTGGAGCTCACTCCTCAATACTCTCTCTCAGGAGGAATACGGTTGACACACTTTTGATGACCCACAATTATTTTTTTATTTTTTGCACTGAGTCGTTCCTCCTGGGATTTAAGTTAGGACCGGTTGGCTCTTGATACCATATTAAATTTACTTAGCTAGCTATTCTTATCAAAATCAACCTCGAGGTGTTAGTTGAAGAAGCATAAATACTTTTTTTAATAGGAAGTCAATGTGGTTAGTGAAGAGGTGATTCCTTCAAATTTACCCATATTGGACAGAGCCAACATGTTCATATTGGTTTTGTCAATACGGGTCTTCTTGCTTCAGTTACTGGTGAAGAGACTCGAATGGCTTTTGAGAGAGAATCAAACTGAGAAGGAATTGGGTGGATTTGAGGATAGTGAATTCAATGACTGATCCGGCCGGGGATCCAAATGAACTAATGGTTTCTCAATTGGATGAGTTCTCTCTAGATATAAAATAGCCTAGCTGAGATTTCTATTGGATGCTATTGATTTTCTATTGCAGCTGCAGGGGGGAAATCCAATAGATGGGGATGAATCACAGAAAGAGCCAATATTTGGAATTGTGACTTCATTTGTGCATTTATTTAAGAAAAAATGGACAATATAGTTGTATTTATGCAAGTAAAGATACAAAATATAATTCAGAAGAAATCCACAACCTTGTTGTCGCTAGTGTGGTTGGATAGTTTACTTGGATAGCCTTCTGTTTGAAGATTTCAACATATACCTCATATTTGTATCCTTGGCCACAATACTGCTAGAATGAAACACTAAACATCTATTAACTAATGTTGCATTCATGTAATGACAGTCCTATTTAGTTTGTAGTATAAGATCTGCTTTAGTTTATCTATGTACATGTTTAGAAATTCCAAACAAGAGCTATTTAGTACATTTCACATCAATTTGAAACGAGAGATCCTGACCATGGTCCCATAGACTTTTGGAGCACTCCCTTGATGCAAATAGAAGAGTGAGAGGCCAATCTCAGAGCAGCTCCTTCATGGTTGTAGTCACATCAATTTGAAACGAGAGATACTGATCATGGTCTCATAGACTTTTGGAGTACTCCCTTGATGCAATTAGAAGAGTGAGAGGCCAATCTCAGAGCAGCTCCTTCATGGTTGTAGTCACGACAGCTGCTGGTCTTACCTGCAGGATGTACAGGAAAAAATATATTAAGCAGTCTGTTTTAAGTTGTACGTGCTACACTTAAATGCAGGGGAGTCCGTTTTACTTTGCCACTTCCGAAGTAAAATTTACAGAATAAAATGCAAGCAAGCAGTATTTTTTATGTTTGTGACCAAAATTTACATATGTAAAATATCATATAATGCGTGGAAAATGAGTGAAGTTTGGTCAATCCTTTTTTTCCCCGCACCTCCACTCCTTGGTAAAGTCACTTACCTACATTAAACAAAGAAGAGATTGGGGAATGCATGGACAAATCATCATTTGATCGAAGTTGGAAACTTAACAGGACAAAAAAGCAACAAAATCTAAAATTCAAGGCATTGGCATGATTTTGAGAATGGGAGCTACATGGCCTTCCAAATCATCTATTCATATGACACTAGGAATCAGCCAGACCATTGTATCCATTACTGGGTAAGAGTATACAAAATCAAATCTCTCAAAATATATGTTCTCCTAATTATTGGGTCTTGGACAAAGAGTTGAAACCATTGTCAAATTGAGCACATGAAGATTTGATCAACCTGCATATCGGCGCTCTGTTATTGTAGAAAAATTTGGCCCAGCCCAACAAACGGGAGAAAATTTATATTTAGCAGTTTTGATTCCGAATACTAGCTGGAAAGGTTGGTACAGGGCAAGGCTCTGCTAGCCCACTTGTCCCATTCAGATTCCATGTTCTGAGGAAAGTCAAAATGGGTTGGGTCCATTTGCCCTGGGACTCGCACCCTAATTGCCGAGAGCAGACCTTAGTGTACCAGAACTGACTCTTGGCCAGGTTGCGGGACCTGCCCCATATCCAAATTTAAGGCGCTGAACACAGGTTCCCACCTGGACCTGGACCTGAATCAATACACAAAATCATTGCATAATGCAATATTATTTAAATTTTATTTGGGTCCACCCAGTGGACCTGAACTCAGACCTGAATAAAGATTGGATTCAAATACTGGACCCGTTACTTGTACCAAATAATTTAAAAAGAAAAAAGGCAGAGAGTCCTGGACCCATACCCAATTGTCATGGATGGCCCCAAATAACAGGCATTTCAGATCATTTTGTATATTCCCATTTGACTCAGATTACAATGGTTATGATGGTAGCATAAACTGAGTCAAATTTGCATGATCAAGTCTTGTTATTATGGTAAGCAGTAAAAACTCACCTGCTGGTGCTGGTGTAGGTGCTGCTGCTGCTGAAGAGGGCGCCCTCTCTCATCGTAGAGGATGACTCCGCTGAATCTAGGGAGCTTGCACTTCTCCCCCATCAATATCCTCCTCTGCCACATTGCCAACATAGGACTGCCGGCCCTCCTTCCACTCCCACTCCCCTCTCCTTGTCCACCTTCCCCCACCATTGCTGCGCACACCTTACTCCTCTCACTCCACCTTAGAGACCCTCTAGGCTCCTCCCTCCCCAGACCAGACCTGCCGCTCACGACGTCGACCACTACTTCTGGGGCCCCTTCTTGTGTTTTCGCGTTTCTCTTCCTCAGCAGCAATGTTACACAGTAGCCTACTATGATCACAACAAGAACTACACATACAAGCAACAAAAGAGCTTCTTCTAGTGTCACCTCCTTCCATTTCTCTTCTACTTTCTTCAATAAATCCATTGCCTAGAGAGTAGAGAGATGCTTTCTTGATGGTACTGCTTTCTTCTTCTTTGATGTACTTGGGCTTCTCCTGTTTTTTTAGTAGAGCTTTGGGTGTTTGTTTTAAATGAAATGAATCAACGTTCCTTGAGGTGTGAATTTCCCGTGACGTCACCGTTAGTTGGGGTGTCACCGCTGGCTAGAGCGCCTCTTTTAGCCGTTGCAAGGGGACCGTTTTTTTTTTTTTCCCTCCTTTCTTCTTCATTTAGATCTTGATGTTTTGTTGATGAAATTTATTACATGAAGGTGGCAGCTGGATTAATGTGTCTATTCGCCTTCCTGTGCCATCTTAGCACATCGACCGTTGGATTGGACATTTGAAATGGATCGCGTTATCTGAGCCATATAGTCATGGGTAGATTGGATGATGATCATGTGTGCCTTCCAACATCAGAACACACAACTTTGCCTTAAAATTTAATAGTATATTAACCACATGAATTTTCTGGAGATTCAATTCAATAGTGAGTGAAGGTTCAGTGGGTGTAAAATCAAGCCCGATGCTAGGTCATGGGATGAAAAGAGCATCAAAAAGGCTGTTGCATGGATGAATGGTGGGTCCAAGTGGGCCCCCACACTGCTGGGCTGCACTTGGGGGTCGTTTTTTTTTTTACCCGTGGAATCTGTAAATATAATTTACACATGTAAATGATGAATATTCAAATTTTAAGTATGTAATATTTACACATGCGTTTCTTTTTATAACGTTTGTTTAATAATACTATTTTCGCATCATTTACACATGTGATTCATTTTTCTATGTTTGTTTCAATGATATGTATATATGTATTAAACGATTTTGTAAATGATACTTATTAATCATTAAATTATATTATACTATAATGATATGAAAATGAGACAAAAAATGACTAATTTATATCAAAGTTTTCATTTGCATTTTCAATCCTTAAAAAAGAACATGTCTTTCAACATGAAATATATTTTTCAAAAATATATATTTCTATCAATGATCACCTTAACAAAAAATTCATTCCAACATGTTTGGTTAAGGAAATTATAGTATGATGAAAAAGAAAACATGATTATTATTAATATTTTTATTAATTAATATTTAGTTCAATATTATCTTAATTCATAATTCAATTTGCATAAAACTTAACCCATGCATCTTACCGACTTTATGTTAATATTAATTAACTATAGAAATAGATTTTATATAAAAAAAAATTTGTATAGCAAGGCAAGAGAGAGAAATAGAGAGGTTACCTTCATAAAAGGGAATAAGATGCAGGGAGGGTTTTCATTAGTAGGTTTAATCGGTCTTGATGCATCTTTTATTATTATTTTGCAAATGCGTTGGAGTGTGGGGCTTCAAATCCAAAACCTCTTTGATGGAAATGCCTCTTTTATTATTATTTTTCTAAATGCGTTAGAGAGAGATTCGAACCCAGAACCTCTTTGGCGGAAATTTCCCCGAAACCAAACTGTCCGCCTCCAACGGGTATTCTTTGAAATCACATGTGACTTGATATTCTCTTTTCCTACCTGAACATGTGTTCAAATCTTAGTGTGAAAATGGGCCTCATTTTCACACCATTTACACATCTGATTTACACACAAGATGCATAAATACTTGTAGACAAATATGACTGATGCGTAAATATTACGCAAATTCACCATTTACATACATAAATGGGTGTAGACAAACAACCCCTTGCTACATTATCCCCTTGCAATGATCATATCAACTGGCCGTGGTCACTGCTGGATATGTTTCTTTCTTGTGGATGTGCAATGATCGAGAATTTCTTCGTATCAATGAAACTAGCTAGAAAAAGTTAGCAAAATGTATAGAACTATTTAATCTCTATTATGAATATGAAGGCAACAAATTGAGTGGTCAGGATCATCTCTAGTAGTCCATTTTGTATTTTAATACATGGTCCCATCCGTGGGACCAACCTGCTAGGTGGGCTGGACCAATCCATCACCCTCTCATTGCCATATGAATGGACGCAGGGTTCTTTGCCGTGTAATGATTTTTCCCTTTTGACTTTGTGTGGTTCCACAACATTCACATAAAAAAGGAAGAATGGGAGAAGGATGAAAGCTCAGCAGATAAAAACCATTGTAAGTTTTCCTTTTTATGTTGCATTTACTATTACAAGAAAGATGATGATAAGAGCTAAATTCCATTCAATAGTGAAAGTTTTCTCACTTTCTTTGTTAGATGAGATTTCAGATTTTAGTGTTGGTAAGATGGTATGCCATGCCCAATTGTGCACAGATAGAAGCTAATGGTCAAAATGTCAGATGATTTACGCAATTCTTGCACTGTTGGTAACATCCACCATAATGTTGTTAGTTGTGATGCATAAAAGGGACTTTTGAACCTCTACAGTACTTGCTGGCCACATGGATAGAATTTCAAACAAAATTTAAGATGCATGACATGTTGCCATGAAATCAAGGGGGCAGCTGTTAGTTATCCATTTATTGAAAATGAGCTTTAACAAGATACTAAACAAAAATGAACGGTCAAATTAAAATCTCCTTTATCTAACGACTGGGCACTTTATAGGTTTGGATTAGTGGACCAACAATATCCTATGGAACAGTGTTGGACCCAGGGGCCATATGTAAAAGATGCGAACAGTTTTTAATAAGTTTAAAGGCAGTTTTCAAAACCTATAGTGGTGTGTTTGTATAATAAAAAGATTCTACGGCAGAGAGGAAATTGTTTTAATTTTCAATGCTACCCACTGTTTTATTGTTCGGGCCAACACTTTTTGCTTGGGAAAAAGAGAAAACAGAAGAACTTATTTTGCAAGATAGAGAAGATTTTGATTTCCTATAAGAGACGTAGAAATGCCAATTCCTTTAGGGCATATTTGTGTAACACTTATCCGCCGAAAAGTAAACGGTTTTCCACAGAACCTATTTTTCAGGCGTTTAGTGCGGAACAATTCTATTGAAAAACATTCTTGTTTCATCAGCATTTTTCTTGATAATGGTGAAAATTGATTTCCTATAGGGGGTATGAGAAATGGATTTCCTCGGAAAACTTCTCTCTTTTCCTCACTCTTATCCATTTCAACCCAAAATTCTACAACTCTTTCTTTTTTATAATTTCTTTAAATAAATTATTATTTGATGTTGAATAAATAATATACATGTTATGTTATTTTTCTTCAAAAAGTTATTTCAGCAAATAATAAAATTTGATTTTCTATAAGAAATCCACAGCCGCACCAAACAATATTAGCACCAGCTCAACGAGAATTTTTTTTTTTTTTTATTGCACCAAATATAAATTTATAAATTCTACGAAAATAATTTTTTAAGGTCTTCATTTCTATGAAATTTACTGACGTGTCAATCTTTCCTTCCTTCTTGTGGAAAGTGTGTGTTGGCAAACATGCCCTTGGCCTATGAAAATTAAACTTTAGAATCACGGAATCCTATTATTACATGAACAAGTTCTTGGAGAGTAGGGAGCACCATGGTCAATCCTGCTGACTGCAGTTAGTCGCAATGAAGCGTCGTCTTGCACCGGCCTAGCATTTGTTAGGTTCCCCAGTTTTATTCTCACCTCCGCCTCTGTCCAAACCGCATTAAAAGATATGGTTCAGTTCACATACGAAAGTGCATGCACTAGAATTTACTGTTGAATGGTGACGCATGCCTAACCTTTTTGTATGTACCACTCATCAATGAAATGTAGTACTTGTAATTTCTTTCTACAGTTTCTGAAGGGTGAGACTTTAATATACCGGTCAAAATTACTGTTCAAGCCAAGCATTGAGCTTTGGACATCTGACTAAAAGTTATATTTTCACTGCGAAGTAGCATGCACGATTGCATGTTCAAAGACCTCACAAATGGGGCTTTCTCTTCTCACCAGCTATTAATTTATCATATGTGCTCCAGCTATATTATTTCTAATAAGAAAAAAATTCTGTCAGTAAGAGTCTCCACAGCTGTGCACCATATGTGAAGTCCCTTTTGGGCTACTCGAAGTCCCATTGATGATCAATGCAATCTTGGATTAAGTGTCTGGTGATGCAATTCTGATCCGGTAGTAGCACCCATACCTTAGAAAATTTGTGCTTCTATAGCAACGCCTAGATCTTGCACCGTGAAAAGTGAAAACACTTGTGACACGGAAATCTTATAGACGGTCACGAATCTCTTCAGGTAAAAAAAATAGCTTGAATCTTAGCCAATTCAGTAACAATTTGACCATTGATCTAGTGTTGGATTTACTTACAAGAAATTGAACCGTATAAAGCGGTTAAACTTTGAGCTTTAATTAATAGTTAAGATAATTCTGTCTTAACTAATATTTTGCTCCAACCCCAAGCATCCACTTCCAAATCTATTTACTCCACACTCCTTTTCTGTGTCAATTATCCTAGTGGGTTCCACATTAGCATTATGGAGTAGGTCTCCTTTGGATAAACTACAATGATATAATCTTGCATAATTATGAGGTCAAAACTGGAAACAATCCTCTAACAACTATGAGACAAGGGGAGCCCAGGGGATAGGTTGATCATTAGCATTTGCTTGGAGCTGATTTCTCATCCTCATTTCTTTAATCTCCCAACTTTTAACTTTTTAGGACACATGGAATAGCATTTTCTATGAAGAATGGTATTAAAAAGAAAAAAACTCGAGGGCCATTTTGGATTGTCAAAACTCGGTTACCTTACACTCAATCCACTTATAAATCTGATTTCTTGTTGCTGAAATGACAAGAAACAAAACACTTGCTTACATATAACTCAAGACTTTCAAACATTTTTATAAATAAAAAAAAAAAAGCCATTCACCGGCCATTTAACCAATTTAGAAGAAACCATACATGCCTTACTGCCACAATGAGAATTTTACATAATTTCGTGAGTCTAGATCCCTGTAGTGTCTCCTACAGGCTTCTTCTAGTGAGTGGAATGTGTAGAACTCCTTGTGGAGCTCATCTATTAACATGCATTAATCACATTATCAATGTACTCAATCTTATGATGCGAGCAATTTCTTTTTGAAATAAGGTATTATATATATATATATTTTGAGTAATTTAGATGATTTATAAATACGCCCCAAAATTCCACCCTTCCCACTCATGGAAAGCATGTGAAAGTCACGGATCTGGACTCAAAAACCACATAGTTACTTGATAACCGCCCATCTGATAAATAAAAAAACCATCACAGGTTGGATTTTGGTTTCTTGTGCATTTTCCATATATAGAGGCATTAAAATTCCCATGAGAAATAGCCATTTTGAAAACCCATACCTTTAGTACGGAAACTTGGACTTTAACCTGTATATTTTATAGACTTTAACCTGTATATTTCATATAAAATCATGCATTGGATGTCTAAGGAAAGAGTAGGCATTGACAAGTGAACCATATTAGCCTAGGAGACTGTTACCATTCATTAGTCCTGACACCGGACTCCTGACCGACCTATCATCAAAACCTATAAACCCCATTGCCATTCCATTCTGATGATCCTGGCCCACCAGGAGGTAAAATGGGGAACATAATCCTGCAGCCGATCTACAGCATGGCCCACCCTAACAACAGCCTGGATTCACAGAGCCTTGAGCAGCGTGTAGATCAGTCAGCAGAAGCTACAAAGGGGTAGTTTACAAAAGGAATTAGAAGTAGAAGAAAAGACGATGCAGCACAGGCTCAAGGTCCCACTTCACTCCCAAAAGAAACAAAAAAAAAAAAAACCACAAACCACCATTCCTCTGGATTCGCGCTTCTTCTCCTTTCCGCCAAAGCGAAGAGGGTCGTCCCCCACCACCACCCCCCCAAAACCCTCTCAGCTCATAAACTCCCACCTCCTATCCACCAATACCACCATCACCATCGATGATATGAAATCCACGCAAATGCATAGGAAATAGCGAGGGAAATTTAAAAAAAATGAGACCCTCTTCTTCTTTCTAGTGAATAGTGGAAATGAATTCTCTCTTGTATTTTGTTTTGTTTCATCTCTTATTATCAAATCAAATGAGAAACTAAGGTTTTGGGGTTTTAGGTTTCATTCACATCTTTCCAAGTTATCTAAGAAGGCTGCTGCTGCTTCTTCTATCGATGAAGAGTTCTTCTCTACATGTGCAGCTATTGGCTTGGATGGGAAGCTCAGAGAAAGATGGCTCCGGCCTCAAAGGTCTGTTTTGAAACTGTGTCCAACTTACCCTTTTTTCATTTTTATCTCTTTGTTGAGTTTTCTAATTCTGGGTTGTGTTGATGGTGATGTGACTTTTAATTTTTTTTTTTTTTTTGAAGTTTGCAGTTTGAAAGCTGCCCTAGTTTTAATGTTGGAGTTTCTATTTTTGAATTCGGAGATTGTTTTGTGGGTGTTTGATTTTGATGTGAGCTTACTGTGTTTGTTCTTGGGCCCAAAAGTGAGGGTGGTTTGCATGTGTCTGATAAATGTGGACGGTTGGACATAAATTTCTTTTGTCTTTCTACTTGTGTGGATTGTGGGATTTTCAAAATACCTCGATCAATTGGTATGGAATATGCTTTTGCGGCGGAATTCCTGTAAACATGCATGTTGCTTGGTTTGGGTACCATGATTTGGATTCTCAATCCCTGGATCGGTCATGTGAGCATGATCGGTTTGATAGAGTGAGTAGAACTGGGTGTCTTTCGGATACCCATCACAGTTAATCGATAGTAAGCATTTTGGTATGGTGCAGGTTAGATATAGTGAAATTGGATGCCTTGGGTTCATGCTAAATCTTTAGTTCAGGTTGAGGTGGTTATAATCCTTCCTCAGTCAACACATGTATTGAGTCTGTTACTAAGAGTATTGATGTTCTTCTCTGATTGAATGACTTGTTAAATTTTCTGTAACAATTTTATTAGAATTTCAAATATTGTACCAATCTAAACTACTGATACCTCGGCCTGCAGCCGTGCTGCTAGGCATGAGTGGAGAGTCCAACTCTACCAACCTTGCCTTCCTCAACCTTAGGTGAGCCCGATTCGTCTCTTAGCAAGGAGGTCTTCTTGATGTTGGAGATGCAAAATTGAATGCCCTTTAGGATATGGTTAAAGAATCAGAAATATGGTGGATGTTCATATGCATACTACAAGACCACGACCTCTTAGCCTTGTTTATGTTGGAAAAATGCTTAGAGGACCCATTATTTTGGTCATCTTTGAGCCAAAATAAAAGTGGGACCCACTTATCCTTTTAGGTGGGAATATATGGGAAAGTAGATTAAGGACATGTATTGGGTTGCTCTAATCCATTAAGGAGTGAATGAGAAATTGCCTTCTAAACACCACTACTTGAACATGTTAAACATGGAAAGAAGAGGAAGCGGTGAACTTGCTTCCCACATTGCTTGGGAGCAAAACATTATTTGGGTATAAATATGCTTACCTTGGTAATCCCCAAGGGGCATTCCACTTTTGTGGAAGATGGAGGACCTAGACCAAGGTGGGGTCACCACTACACACGCTCGCGCCCCCCGCTGGGCTTGGGCTTGGGGCGCGAGTTGGGCCTGGCTCTGCCCACTACCCATTTTTTATTTTTGGAGAAATTTTATTTAATAAATTTTTTTTTCCAAATGGGGTGTGTCCAAGAGGAGTATGTGTCCATTCGCTTTTGAATGGGTGTGTCCAAAGGAGAAGCATTTGTTCAGTGAACGGTCACTGTTCTAAACAGATGCAGCCCCTATGAAGAGACCTAATTGCAGGCTATAAATATGCATCTCGTTCATGCTGTTTTGATAATTCCATTTTTGCTGCTGCCTGCACTTGCATTGGGCCATCATTCAGTGTCAAGAAGAGAGAGTCATGCTGCACTAATTGGTTCGACAGTCACACAGTTTGTAGTGCTGCTACTGCGTGGATCGATCATTGTATCTTAGGAGACAAACGCCATTGAAGCTCGTTAACACCATTGCGAGGGCAAAATTTGTCTTAAAGACATATGGTAAACACTAGCCTTGATCAACCTTCTTTTGAGGATTTTCGGATCACTTAACTCCAACAAAAGGTTTCTCTGTTTTTCTCCCTTAAAACAGTAAGTGCATTACTTTACAAGATTATTTCATAATTGTTGTTCTGTTCTTTCTGATCTGTAAATCCGTTTCCTAAATATTGAAATACTTCTCTATGTACTCGGACTAACAGTTTATAGCACAAGGGAATTTTAGATTATGTGAAACGAATATTAGAAGCTCTAGGAAAGGGATCATGATGAGTAGTCATCAACCTAATATGAGTGCTTTTATCTATCCTTACATATTTATTTTTATTTCCCAACTTGTTTACTGTTAATCAATCTGCTTCTTTTACTGGAAATGGAATTTCTTTGTTGTCATTTTTCCCTCTTTGTATATTTTGGTGGGCCCCAGAAAGGACATATGGGCCGGATCCTGATTTGGATCTTGATTTACTGAACTATTAACAGAGGCATAGGCCCTAATGGGTCCATGTATTAGGTGCTACATGAAGCATGGGAGGCTTTTGAAAGCACAATATGAATGATGCTCTTCTATTTATGTGAGAATCAAATTGCATTCTCAAGAATTTCATAATCTTGGATATGTAAGTTCCTCTTGTGGTGATTGTGATTGAGGCACAGATGTATGTACCTCCTTAGTTACTTCACAAAAGGCTCTTGACACATCTAGAAATGATGTGCTGTCAAGAACGCAGCGGAGGTAGGATGGGCAATTGTTCAGATCTATTATGTATCCTAAATTAATGATACTTAGAGACTAGAGTTGGTATTTCTCCTATGGTTCCTCAATGCTGTCAATTTTCAGAAGAATTATCTATGTCTCTATTCCAATATGTTATACCAATATCCCAGCATCCTTAATAAATCTACAGGAGGTTGGGAAGGAATAGGGCCAACACCAGGATTAGTGAGGGAGAAGGTGGGCAGGAGTGTAGTAGGGCTGTGGGGTTGAGGTGAACAAGAATATGTGCTGTCAATTCGGAAGGGAGCCATATAGTGTGATGTCGTCAAACCAGGCTTGATCCTCCCAAGAAAACCTTTTAGGACTTGTTTGTATAACGCTGAGATTCCACGCTCTGTGTAAAGAAAGTCCGACCCATGGAAATGGTTTACCACTAATCGAGGAAAAGCAATTCAAAGTTTATTGCTTCCATGTTGAAAAAGCTGTGTGCTAAATAAAACTTGATAATTTCATAAGTGTGGAATCTGCACTGGCAGATGTCCATGGAAAAAGTACACCTTGGATTCCACTAGCTGTGAAGTCAACAGTTGTTTCCAAACATGCCCTCAGTGTGGGATCCAAGAAGTAAGAAAAAGAGAATAAAGATTTTGACATAATGAGGAATAGAAAATGAAGGTCATTTTCTCTTACGGATTCCACAACAAAATCTATATGCTTTCAGATCTCCCGTGGTAAAATTTTAGATTTTAGAGATCAATCTAAACGGTTTTAGGTAGACCACAAGGCTATAGATACCTTTACCTCCATCAGGAAAATCCAAGTATGTTTTTAGAGGTAATGGCTTACTGACTCGACCAATATATTTTGCTTTATGAAGGGTTAGTAGTTTTGGCTTCAATCCCT
The DNA here is from genome assembly GCA_029852735.1 of Persea americana. Classification (NCBI taxonomy): domain Eukaryota; kingdom Viridiplantae; phylum Streptophyta; class Magnoliopsida; order Laurales; family Lauraceae; genus Persea; species Persea americana. Next base: position 15,256,417 of record CM056814.1, read on the forward strand.
TTTTCTTACAAGTACAACATCAAATTATTAGGAACTTATTTCCACTATTAGCCCCACATCAAAAGTGTCAACATTTCTAAAAATCTCGATTCAATATACATAATGGAGAATATTCTAGAAAAAGTTGCATATTTTATGAGAAGGAAAGGATGAGTCCATCTTTGATTATGATTACATAAATAGGGGTATGTTAGGTTAGTGTTATTTTGTGATTAGGTTTTCTATTATTATGTGATTATGTTTTCTATTATAAGTATGATTACATTTCCTATTTTGTGTCATTATATTCTTATAAATAGCTGTTGCCTGTTGGTTATTATTAATAAAATCACCACAAAGATTTGGCACAATGTAGTCCTTTAATTTTCTTCACTTCTCAACCACAAATAATCATTGGGGTTTTACCTATACGGCTGCCCTAAGATTAGACATTTGCCCATCACTAGTTGAAGTTTAACAAATTCCCACAAAGCTGTTCGTGTGATAACCTAGGGCCGTGAAATATCACAGATATCGCATATCGTACTATGCGATATCCTACATTCATAGGATATCATACAACTGTTGTACAAATAGCTCTACAGGAATTTGTTAGACTTCAACCGTTACTGGGCAAATGTTAGGTATTAGGGCAGCCATACAGTCAAAATCCCATAATCATTTTTATCTTCCTGTAGTTATCATTTCATCATATGAAACTACTAGAAGGACAAAATGCACTCAACGAAATTAGAGAACTACTGACAGCCATTATGAAGTTAAGAAGTCCCTACTAGGTACTTACCCCTATTTACTTTGCCTACTAGTTACAATCTTTTTAAGGATTTTTCTACCCAGGGTGCTACTCTTATGTCTGAAGCTCTTTTAGTCCTTCTGAACAAACGACCACACTTTCCTAATTACTTTGTAGCACTCTATAATTCAAAATTTGAAGTATTTTTGGCATTATTATTTCTGAATCTGGAGATTTCTATGGATAATACTTACAATGTATGAAGTTAGTTTTCTTAGCTTATGAATCGAAGTATCTTAGGCAGTCATGTCTCTCAATAGTTTCTTAACTATTGACTAAGAGCCAGTGGCATAGTGGAAGGTGCTTACTATTGCTACCTTAGGTTGTGGGATCAAGTCATGTTACCAATCATGGAAAAAAGAAAAGGGTTTCTCACTGTTGCTTCCCTCCTCTTCGTTCAGCTTCATGGAAGGAACAACACGAGTCTTTATGTTTGAGTTGCTTTTACATCACAACTACAGTGAAAGCCAGAAAAGAATGATTTTATCTAGCAGCAATGCAGCTCACCCTCTGAAATAATTTTGTCCCTGCCTTTTGCATCAAAGTATTTTGTCCCAAGTTGCTATTTGCTAAAAAAAGAATGATTCATGTTGGGATTAATATAGTTTGTCTTCTCTAACAGAACCTTTCCAGCAATTGCTACCTGTATTCCATTCTTTCACTCTGCTCATTTTCAACATGACCTAGAGGGAACCTGTGAAAATTATCCGTTTGTATGTTGTGACAAAATATTTCTTCTGAGTTCATGTCTATTAAACCAGCTGCATCGTTTCCTTATATTATCAACAAAGCAAAATGACAGATTTTACTGACAAATATGCACTTGATTACTCCCTTTTATTAGCATATAAATGTTTAGATAAACTAGTAAACATGTAATTGTTACTGTGGACTCAATCATTGTATCTGGTGGTTGATTGCCCCTATTTTACTTTCATGGACTTCCATGTGAGGAGGCTCATCTATATCAAACCATTGTGGAATGGCCTGACTTTGTTGTTGTCAAGCGACCCATATTCATGAAACTGTTTTCACAAAGTAGTCATGATAACACTCAGGGTCTGTAATTTTTGTCCTGTTTTTTAATCTTTACCAGATGCAATCATATTTTATTAAAATGAGAGAATATATAAAATGATGAAATGGCTCCACAAAATTTTAACAAAAATGGCACTCATGCACTCATGTAAAACAAAATGGAAAAAGATGAGCATTATTGTTAATTTAAGAGTCTTTAGCTGTAATTTTTTGCCAAAGCATTGTTTATGACTTGATACTAAGTTACAACTTCCCTCGGAACGAATTTATAATCCTAGTCCATTGTGGCCAAGTATCCCAAACTTCATTGCTAATATGTAATTTTTTTCCTATTCAATAATATTCCTTATTTCCAATTATTATACTACACCAATTGCCTTCTAACTTCTTTAAGGAGACTCAAATTGGTAGGACCATGGTTACCTAGTTTACAGTTGGACTAATTTCCATTTGAGTTCACAATTCGTAATTCAAGACTTAGCTTGATAGGAAAATTTTATGGAGTAAGATCATTCTATTCGTTTCTCATTTTGTCTGATTTGGAGTAAGAGTTTGATGAATTTGATGAACTAATTCATCGTTGCACATGCTATAAGTCAATTACTAGGGTCCACATTTAAAATCCAAACTAATTAAAATATCTGTTCTTTATGTTTATGCTAGGTGGAATTTTACTTTAGACAGAGTTGGACCCACAATGAAAATGATTACTTGTGAAACACATGGTTGAATTACAAACCAAAGTAAAATTTCATGTTTGACCAGTGATCAATCTTAAGGTGGGGCCAACTCTGATTGGAGTTGGGTATGAATTAGTGCTTCCAGAGACGGGTGCTTTTGAGTGGCTTGGGTTTTTACAGAGGCTTCACTAATGGATTTATACAACTCAACTTAGTGAACCAAGTGGGATTAGTTTGCTCACAGTTTGTAGGCCTTTTGAACAACCTAGTTAACTACGGTAGGACTTCCACATGATTATTAGGGCTTTGTGTTTGCTATGGAATTGGAAAAAAACCTTTTCTGTTCTATGCCATTTGGAGTGTTGTAGGTGTTGGGAAGTCGCACATCCCACTTCGCTTAACCTAGTTAACTACGGTAGGACTTCCACATGATTATTAGGGCTTTGTGTTTGCTATGGAATTGGGAAAAAAACCTTTTCTATTCTATGCCATTTGGAGTGTTGTAGGTGTTGGGAAGTCCCACATCCCACATCGCTTAAGTAATAGACTTGGCATGTCTTAATATACCTGTATGGGCCTTCCACCTCTCATCTTAAGCTTTTAGGTTGGTACATGGTTTCGGCTCTTCCATGAAAGATGTGGTGCTTTATTTTTCCGCAACACAGCTGAATTTTACTTTCTGAAGAGAGGTCAGCTATCCACACAAAAAGTGATGTCCAAGTCTAGAATCATCATTCCACAAACATGCCCAAATGAATAAATAGTCAAGGAGACATTTTCATTAACTTATGTGTAATTAGCACTAGAAGAATACATGTCAAATCATGTTTTATATCCTTCCCTCGAACTTGAGATGGTTTGGAAGGAACAACTTTGAGTGAAACAACTCAAAAGCTATGTTGGATCAAGCTAGGCCCACCTAGTTGGGCCTTTAAGGAGATGGGCCCATATTCAATAAGCTCAGTTGTTCCTCCAGAAAATGAGGCCCATATTCAGTTCAATGGGCCTTAAATCTCAGAGTGAGTCCAGCGCAAAGCAAACTGACTGCCCCAGTCCAGTGGCAGTGGCACCCTTCGCTGTACTGGTGGACTGGATTTCCATCGGACTTACATTCACATTTAGCTGTCTCCCCTTTCCAGTGCAAATTCCAATCCAATTTGCTTTTTCCTGGATTGCCTTTTGTTCGATTAACCATTCAATAGTATGATCCCATTAAATTTATTGGAATGAAATCTATCCCTACTTGGTAGGAAAACTCTAGTGTGCTTCTAAACTTTAAGCTCTGACACAGTGCCTTGAAAATTCTGAAGTTCTTTTCACTCACCTCGAATAGAATGGTGAAGAGAACAATTCCCCACACTCCCATGAACTTTTCCCTCTATGATTGGAAGAACCTAAGCACCTTCTTTCCTTGAGAAGCCACAAAAAGAAGTGGTGCCAACTGCATCCACACCTGTTAAAACAGATTCTGTGAGATAATTTTAAATTCTGATTCCCTCAGAGCAGCATATTCCTTTTGAAGGAAATATTGTTGTTTAATTTGACCACTGTGATTCCTTAATGCTTTAACGTTTTGGAAGTTATATTGCATTGTCCTTTATCTGGTAGTTTTTTTTTAATTTTGACCACTCGGGAAATTTTATCTATTCGGACTGAGAATTTTGCTATTCAATTAATAATTTCTGTTCAGTCACAATATGCACAGTGCTATTGTTTACTTAGTAGTGTTGATCCAGAGCTTTTGCTTACCCCTTTTGCCATTTTCTGCTAGGTTTGGAGATGAAAGAGATGCTTACTGCAGGATTATGCATTCTTCGAGCATTATATACCAAAGAATGTTCAAGTCCTTTTAATATTGGCAATGCATAAACAAAGTGAGGCATCTTTTGGAGTAGGGAATGAAGCAAGTGGTCCGCATAGCATTAAAAATGGTCATATTGACAATCCAACTCATGGGAGTTAGCAACACATATCTTTTTGCCTGGAGTTTTGTTTCGTGATTCCTATATTTTGATCTTCTGTGTGATTCATTTGTATTCCTTTTGTATTTCTATCTTGTATCCTTTTGCGTTTGTATACTTGGAATGCCCTGTACGCTAATTTGCCAGAATTAAATTCCTTCCAAGCTCTGTAGTTCTGTCTTGTGCAACAATGCACAATTGTCATATTGCTGTAATTTTTGGAGCCCTTCTCGCAATAGCAAACATGTTTAGACTACGAAATCTATAAGCATCAAAAGAAAACTGAATGATGTAACCGTCTGCAATCAGGTTTTGTTGCATTTAGAGGAGTCCATCTCCTGCTGCAAGCACATTTCACTTCAGCAATTAAATGAAGCTTTGGAGCATTTTATGTTGGTTTGGTGAAAAGCGCACACAAGTAATTTTATTGTTCTATCATTCTAAAACATTGTTGAAGTGATTTTCACTGTACATGGGAGGTCTTTAAATTGGCCTCTTGTGAATGCAAAGAATGTTTTCTGGTGGCATATTGATTTCTTTTCCTTTACAATTGTATTCATTGAACCGAGACTCGAATAAAATAAGAACTGAATGAAAAGAGAATTATAATATCTTATAGACGCAGGCATCGATTTCGAATTTGGAGTCCAACTTGCTAATCAATTGTAAAATTGGACTCTAATCTCAGATCAATTTGAGAAATTGGAATGTCAAATCAATTTCAAGAGATAAGTTCTATCAATCAATTCAGAGTCAATTTTTGTTAAGATTCTTTATGTGAATTTCAATTTTAATGTATATCTATTATGGATGGGTGATTAAAGAATCCAGATGAAAAAATTTACTTTGCTCAATAACTCTATCCAGCCAAGTTAAAATGAGTATTCTTTAGGTGGATTTAGAATTTTAATATATTTATTATGGTTAGAAAATCATTAATGTTTGTGATTTTTAAAAGTGGATCCATGATAGTGATTTATACATAAGGCCTCCACATACAATAAACTTTTTTAAAGTGTGCCTCATGTTCTACTTCCTAGAGACGGGGTCATATGCAATTTTGCAAATATTTGTTTGATTTTGATTTTAATATTGACTTTTTTTTTATCTTCTTTTTGAAAAATAAAGGGGCCCGGGCTTAGCGCATGCATGCTTTGCTAGTATTTAATTATCCTGGCAAAGATGTTGAAGGACATTTGATTTATTGCTTAATTGGGAGTAAGGTCAGCTGTGGGCCTTTAGGTTGGGATGGATCATGGGGATGGATCTGGTCCATTCAGTGGCCACCCACCTTTTGGCCTGCATCATTTGGGCCCATGAATTCAGACTTGGCAAAGTATAATCATCTGGGATTGTTTGTCTTTGCTTATCCTTTCAAGCTCCATATTACAATTGCAATGAAGGCACTGAGAATATTTCTAACTTGCTACTGGGTTTTCAGGCCCAAAGCACAATGATAAGATGCTTTGTCAATGTGCCATAATAATTTCCTTTCCGGATTGCCTGCCATGTGCTTCTTGTAAGGATATACGAATATGATCCTACTGTCATTTCATTACCATGAATGCATGCAACATCTGTAGTGTTCTTCCAATCCAACATGAGATTCTTCCTCTTAAGAAGTCATTGGTTATCTCTATGGGCTCCTATTCAAAACTCAGGAATTTTTTGTCTTTGTTGGTTTCATCGGTCCAATGGTTGGAAGTTCGGGATGTCTAAGAAAGCTGGTTCCACGAATCTGGATATGAATCTACCCATTTAAGTATCCACTTCCAACTTGGATTCAAAATGGGGAGGAATATTAGGTTGGGGTTCTGGTATCCACACTACTTTGACAACGTTTGAACTTGCCAATATGAGAGTGGCCATGTGGGGTCCACCTGGATGCATGCCAGCCACTAAGTTGGAGGATTGGAAGGTCTCATTATTGATTAGGGATAGGCCCCACAGCTACCTGTTTTGAGGGCCCTTATGGCAATTCCTATCCAGTGGGGCCCATTTATAAAGTTCAAATCACTCAAAATAAGCCACCGGGTGTGCTAAGGTACCAAATTTTATTGTAATAGGATTTGGGCCCACCATAAGATTGATGGCATGTAAAACTATTAACAATAATGCAAAAACAAAGATAGTGAAATCAGATCAGTCCAATGTTGAGTGAAAATTGAGTTCTTTTATTTTGTTCATTTTCAATTTTACAGGTTACTGCCCTTATTCAGGGATTTATGGGCCTGGCCATAATGACTTCTCTTATCCCCACTAGGATTTGAACTTTTTAGGCATTCTTTGCATCAGAGGACACCTCTATTGCTGCCTCCCAACGATCATGTAGGTTGCAGGAGTCCAATAAGATGATTTTGCCTTTTATTTTTGGCTAATAGAATAATTTCCAGTGGTTTCTCTTGGATCAGCTGCCAACTCAGATTGGTTGCAATATCAGAGCTAGTTCACTTTCTCTGGCATTTAAAATGCTCAGAGTCTCCTTTTGTCAGAATTTCAATTGTCATACGTGCCAATGAACAATATAGGTAATGTGACACGGGCATTAAAATATAAAAACCAAACAGTACTGTCTTGTCTGCACCAACAACCCCAAACTGTTCACCCCCCTCCTACCCATCCAGAACCATCCATCTCCATTGGGAGGATGGATTGGTTTAACTGCTGTTAGGATTAGGACTGTTAAAAATGGGCCAGGAATTTCCAACTAATAAGGCCAGCCCCTGTTGATAGTTTAGCTTCCCAATGCCCCTGCCTAGCTGTTAGATTGATAACTATTAGCAGATCTTGTTAGATCAAGTTGTTATCATGTTGGCTTCCTGCTAAGGATTCCTTAAATCATTGATTGGAGTCTTAAAAAATGTTTTCTATTATTCTCTGAATCTAACACCAGCGTTGTAGCTTAAAATAGTGAAGTTCCTCATCAACCCTTGTCACTTGTTACTAGTTAGTGTATTAACTTAAACTACTAGAAAGTTAAATCATCAACTCTTTTGTATCTTGTTAATGAGTTGAGCTACATGCACTGATAGTAAGTTGCTGAACCACCTTTTCTGCTGTTTCTTTTCCCTGTTGAAAGCACTAGTGATTTTTATTTTTTTTTCATTTTTTTGATTGACCAGAAGAATGGTAGTTGTACTAACTGGCCAGTGGGAATGTTTCCTCAACAGTGAAAAGGGTCCCCTCCAGCTACCCACCTGGTGGTTGTTGCAAGCTTTCTCAATCAGAGCCTTGGCACATTTTCACGTATGGCACCTATGATACAGTCTATCCAACATGTCTAGTTTTGTGGTCCAACTATGGCAAAATAAAGGGGGTCCATTGGACAAGAGTTCCAGATGGTAGGAGGACTCTGCATATATTATTCATTTTTTAGTTCATATATTGTTGGGTCATGGGTATTGTGTCGTCAGCAACAGGGACCCCACCCTGCCCTCTATACAACTAACATGTCAAATCATTTGGATTTGGATCCTGGAACAATGCCTTTCGAGTTGGATAGAATGGTATCGAAAGTCTTTGGAAAGGAGTTATAATTTGCACGAGTACGGTGGATTGATTCTGCCAGCACTACCCACAATTGCCATTCTACATTCGACAATCCTAGGGTGATGGCTCGTGAGTTGGGTCTTTGTGGTCCCTCCAAAGCTTGGAATATTCAATCAATGGACGAGGTGTGAAGGTTGAAAATAACCACACACCCCATTTGAGATACAATCCAATCGCATGTGAACGAAGGTTTAATGAGTTGAAAAATTAGACCGAACGCTAGATCCTTGGGTGAGATGAGTATTAAAGGAGTTGTATTGATCAAAGGCGGACACAAATTAACCCTATAGAGCTACACTCCACATGCAATCCACTAATAGGAGAACATTCTCCATGAGTAGGCTACAGGATATGAGCATGGCGTTATTTCTTTGCAATCAAATGGGCTCACTTGTGATTCATTTAAGCTTTCAGTTGTATTGTGTGCTGAACTAAATTTCACTTCAATAGAAAAAAAAAAAAGGAGAATCTTGTGCAGTTCTTACTGGAGTAAAATGTGGTTTTTAAATATTGTGAATAGGTTATTACCATAAAGTGAAGAAAAGTGCTTCTCAAAATTTTGTGTTTTCTCAAATTATCGAGGGGAAAATAGGTAGAAAATAGAATAATTTCATCATAAATAGAAAATATTTTTAGAAAACATAAATTCATAGAAAATATTGGGTGATTGGATATGAGAGTTCTGAATAATAGGGATTCCTTAAACAGTGGAAGATTGACTTGTTCGATTACTCATACCACACAATCTTCTTTTCCCTTATTTTAGAAAAAACCAAATAAAATAATGTTGTTGAGGTTTCACGATGGATGTGGGAGGATTTTGTGAAAGATTCTCCTGCAAGCATGGCCATTGAGGTAGGTTAGGTGGCACTTGAGTGTGAACTGTTAGATTAATGCAGGCCCACCAAATGGACGGTTCTATCATATACAGTGAATGAACATGCTGATTACAAATGGGTCATGTAAATCTTGAAGTTGGCTAATCACAAATAACTTATTATTATTATTATTATTATTATTATTATTATTATTATTTGACTCACACTTTATGCAAGTCTCTTATAGTAAGCATTGTAGCAATTGATTCCTAATTATTTTGGTGGAAAGCAATTACCTCACCACTGGCAGACCTAGGTACAGCTAGAGTACAGCCAGAGTGATCGCCTCAGGTAGGAAAATGCTCAAAAGGTAAGCGGTGAAGGCGGAAAAAGCCCACCCACCCAAGGACCAAAAAAAAAAAAAGTAATGTTATGGTTATCGTCCTCTTCCTCCAAACGAAAATCCTGGATTTGCCACTGTAGCCTCACCACCAAGCTAAGGGATTAATAAATTACTTTTTTTTATTGAAAAATGCAGAGTTTAAAGGGGCCCACCTATATGAACAATAATCAATGGAGTAGGAGATGGATGTGTTTTGACTACGACTGTACATACAACAATCTGATCAAATGATCTTAACCCTTTTACTTTAGTTACTCAAGATTTTATGATTATATATTGTACAAATTTCTCATGATAACATTGAAGGGTGAAAAATATCTAAATGACCCATGTTAAGTCTCAAGTTGTTGGTTAAGAGTGTGAATAAATGACCCAAAATGAACTTAGGCTGGCCTCTAATATGAGAGGCATTTGGGGGAATATTCCCATTAATATTTTTCTATTGGTAGAGTATATACTTTCAGAGTGAATACGAAAGCACGAGTAGTGCATGGAATCAAAATTCATCCAAACGAGTTTCTTACTGAGGAATTTCAGTTTTCAAGCTACAGATCCCTTCATTATCACGTTATTCTCACTTTTCCAGTTATCCATCTCCTCTTATAATAATTGTCATCACTGGGCTTTGATGATTGATTCTCTTGTATCTGTTTCTGTTTCTGTTTCTGTCTCTGTCATATGTGATACGAACCCCCTTTTTTTCTTTTTTTAACGATCGCTCCATCCCATCACATGAACAGTCGGTGCCACGAGTGAGGCACGTGAACCAGCGGGACCCTTCTTTGATGGCTGTAAAGTGAAAATTCCATTTGCCTTATATATGTTGAGCTCTCTTTTTTTTTTGGCTAAGCTTTTGCATATGGACATGCCTAGACATGATGGGATGATAAAATTTTCGAAAACTATATCATCAATATATGTGTGTGAGATTTATTTCCACGGGTTGTCTTGCAAACATTTGAGACATTGCCAACGCGGACTTAAAATTTTCATTTGAGGGGTGGGTAGATCCAAACAAGTAGTTGGATGTTGTGGTTTACCTAAGTTTTTCATGTGGATTGAGATTTTGGAGGCTAACACAAAAGTTGTATGCAAGTTTTAGAGGCAAACCCAATTCATCATCATATGTGGATGTGGATATGGTCCTGACCATCGTCCCATGAATAAATTGGAAACCCCTGGAGATATTACCCTTATATTTATATATAATCTTTCAAGATTTCATTTTTTAAAATCTAAAACAATTGTGCAAACCAAATAAACAAGAATATTTACACATTTTATTTATTAAATGTTTTTAAAAAATGGAAATTAAGAAATGGAATATCTATCTTAGGATCTCCTTGATAGAGGAATTCTTTAATATAGAAATCGGATTTTTTGAACTATCAAATGTTTGTCCAATCTTATCTTCTGAATTTCTCAAATCCCTTGTTTGATAGATGAAATTCTAAAGTTAATTATTATACGATGGCTAAAACAGTCTTTTGGAGATTGACCTTTATAATTTCTAAATTAGTTTGAGGGGATTTGCAATTTTGAAACAAGAATTTCTCAAATTCTTACTATCAAACTTATCCTAAAAACAACTTTGCGGTTGTAAAGAGGAGGGAGAGATGTGTGCACAAGAGCTTAGATAGAGGGGGTGGATGAAATTTATCCCCCATATAACTACCAATATCACTTTTAATCATAGTTGTGACTTGTGACCATCCATGTTTTCTCATGGGGAAATGATGCCAAAACATGCCATACGAAATGAATGACACATTAGGTAGATTGACAAACAAGTATCCCCTACCCTTTTAATTTCAACCGTCGCTACATTGGAGTCTTATATGAAAGCTTCGTTTGCTTGAGTGGGCATAACAACAAGAGCCCACCAAGTCTTAAAAGATGTGATTTGATGGTACGTGCTATATTAAACAACTACTTCATCATGAAATGAACAATGATACGATTGACAATGCAGCATTAAATCGTAAGTGATGTCGTTCCATCTCAACAGATCCCTTTTATCACCATCAGATTTGGTGGATCATTCCAATCAAACCAATGATTGACAAACCCCTTATGGGCATTTCACTTGAAAATCTTCCTGGAACTATAGTAGAAAATGATGATTAATAAATTAGAACTAAGTTCTTGTCGTCAACATCATTAAAGCCTTATCCCAACTATATTGCGTTAGCCATATAAAGTTCATTTCATCATTCTAGTAAGTCCTAGGCGAACCTACATGAAATCTATCTTTATTACTTTTCATTCATAACCTCTTCGGTCTACCCATTCCTCTTGAGACATAATCTACTTGCACAGAAAATCTGCAACTTAATAATTTGGATCTCCCGTCGGAATAGATGTAGTAGTTTTAAAGAGCCATTTATACAGAGAGAGAGATGAAGATTCAAGCACTAAATTGGGTGTAAATCCGGAGTTGGAGAATAACATGACTCAATGAAAGGGGTTGGGCTTGATTGAATAGTTTGAAAAGCAAACCTTGCTGTTGGTTTCATGATGATATAATTGCAAAAACGTATCACTGAAGTTGTTCAAGTAGAGCTATCCCAAGGACCTGACCGGTGAGAGACTTGTAAGTTAAGCTCAGGTGCGAGTGCAGGTCATGTAATTGTTCAGGTATGGGTCTGAGTTCAGCCCATGGGTTTGTACAGCTAAGAATGTCAATGGACCCAAGACTATTACCAAAGAACCATCCTGAAAATCTGGGCATGGACCGCTTCTTAGGTCTGGATCCAGGTCTACTATCGGATCCCTAGTTATAATTAGTTCTGGCCATGATACACAGTTTTGGCTCATTTAATAATTGGGTTGGGTTCAAATCCAGTTGCATGTAGAAGGTGATTTATATTCGTGTACGAGTTTTTCACAAATACTTATTCTATGCTGTATATTTTCAAACTTATAGATTAATATTCCGAATTTTTCAATAAAATCATGCCGTACATTATGTATCCGAAGGAAATACAAATTATATGGCCATTTGTTAAATAAACTAATACAAAACTGTATTTGATATGTATAATTTAAAACCCATTTTGAAAAGTAATATTTAAACACTTACAAGAAAAATAAAGTATAACTGTAGAAAGGCACATACACCCAGGGGCGGACCCAGGAATTCCTCCGGTTGGGGGGGGGGGGGGGAGGGGGGCGGGCCACGGTGTAGAGAAATTTTTTGGGAGGGACACATAAAAAGAACTGTAGTTTTCAAATTATATAGGGGCTTTTCTGAAAATTTTGGAGGGGCCATATGTAAAAAACTATTGAGATTATGAAAAGTTAAAAGGGCTCTTTTGGAATATTGGGGGAGCCATGGCCCATGCTAGCCCCCTCTAATTCCGCCCCTGCAAACACCCTTATATATAAGATCATATTGAATATTTTAATTTTGAGTATACACATCTAAAATGAATTTGCTGGTTAACATTAAGACAAATTCGCAAAAGTATTCATACACACTATTGATATAAATTGCCGTGTCATTTACTAACATATTAACCTTTTGGTCTTGCAAGTTATCAAGATGGTATGAGTTTTTGTTGTCGTGCTTTTAAGAGAGAAGACGCTATATCTAAGGTGATTTTCAAGTGGGACTCCGGCATGCTTCCCATGCTACAAGAGTTTTGGTCCACTCCTTGAATTTAAGGGATCTCATTGTTGTAGATGGCATGAATCGAAAATCACACACTATTCACATGCGAGACTCTTGCAGGTAAAGAAGCCACTCTAAATTTATTGATGTTTGACCTTTTAGATTATTCTATTTTTATGGCCATATTTTTTTAGCACTTCCTAATCTTGAACTCTAGTTTTGAAAAAAAAATCTAACTATACTCGAACATGCCCTAAATATGCCGGAGGACAAAGCATAATCCCTGCATCAAGTGCTCAGCATGGCTGAATGTGATGCAATGAGGAAGAAGAATATTTGCTACTTGCTAGTGGCTTAAGTGGATGATATTAATGATTAAGGTTCCCCCATGACAAAAGTGCCTTAAACTTGCCGTCTGATTGGTCGAATTATCAGTCAAATGAGAGGATCCCCATACTTTTCCAGTGGAATTCCCAATGCCTAGCTGAAACCACAGCACCAATGCTGTGGGTAAAGGTCAAAAGGATCATTTGATAAAGGCCATGATCTTTCTTTTATTCTATTCCAAGCAAGCTCTAATGTCAAAGCTGCCATTTTCAGCCGTTGCTTGTTAGGATTTGATAAATATTCAAAGCATACCATCTTTGTTTCAAGGCATATAACTAACCTCTACTTTCTCTCCCATGCACACTAATCAAAGTTAAAATAAGCAAGTTTCAAGACCTGGCAGTTGTTTGGCTGAGATGGTAAACATACTTAAACATGTTCCAGAAAGATGACAAAAGCAATTACTAAAACTGACGCATTCGTCACTTTCATTTTTCACAAAAAGGCCCTTGGAACCTGACCCAAGTTCGAAGCCATCGACCATCGTCAGAATTGGTGGGTGGGACAAACATTTCATTCTTTAGTGCCAGTTGCTAATTTTTGTTTTTCATGGAGGCTGATTGTGTGGCTGTCTGTGGCCAGTGCCCAATGGACATAGGTTAGGCGTAGTTTTATGAACAGCAATTGAAATCACCCCAATTGGGGGCATTTTGTTGCTAGCCGTCCATTTGCAACCCAACTACAAATATCTTGTGCGTCTGCCAATTGAAAGCAATACAGTAGCGATTTTCTTCTCTAAATTCCAATTTCCTTCCTTGGGGCGATGACAGCGATAGGCCACCAAGTGTCTGTAAGTTGTTACATTGACCAAGGTCTCAATTTTTTTTTATTTTTTCAAGATGGCTGGCAGTGGGTCAGGAAAAAAAAAAAAAAAATTTAGGGAGGCTGGCCTTTCTGTTACTGAGGGGGACGACCCTTTCATGTGTTAGAAAGTGGGGCCCACCTAGAGTCATCAATCAGGCTTTTGATGCATTGAACTGTAACTGTAATGAGTTTTGCTTTCGTCTGATCTTCTGATGGTGCAGACCGTCCAAAGCTAATGTGTCTGCACGCAATTCATCTTCACAGCAGTGGGAGGAAAATAACGTCAGCGGTTTGGGACTTGCACCTCATGTGACCCATCCGTGCATGAAGTGGACAAAATCAGATATTTTCCCATCCTGAGAATCAGACCCTCCTTGTGATTGTCACTTGGCCCACCTTACTCTACATGTGCCTGTAGGGTCCATGTGATGATAGTCTATGAGTCCAGTCCTACAAAATCATTACTGGGGTCCACCTTTTGGTGTCCAACACAATAAAAGTAATCGTCCCACTGGACATGGGCACTTAAGACCTACAATCAGATTGATTATGTTAAGAAACTATGGTTAAAAAAATAATGGTAGGAAGATTATGGAGTTTACATGTAATCAATTTGACAACGGGCACAATTTAAGATCAAAGAGTAATTTATCTCAATTCTGATGGGAGCCAGAGATTTTGATCTGTTTCAGGTGGGGCCTAGTGATGGGAGTTATGGGTATAAATTCCAAATTCATGATGAAAAAAATGGTCCTTTGTATCTACCCTGGATTCTGCATAGAGTGGACTGAATTCAGCCATGACGGAATGCATGAGTGGATTCAGGCGTGACGGAATGCATGAGTGGATTCAGGCGTGACGGAACGAATGGACGGCAGACCTAAAAAATTGCCTGTATACTGGACTATAGACAGTTCTGTGTGCGTGGGAGTCAAATCAGGATCAAAGATTACCGGATTTATATCTGCCGCAGGGCTACCCAGTGTCCACCATTTTTTAGGAGAAAAACACCCATTCTAGTTGGGTCCACTGAAATGTATAATGATCATTAAAATTCATTAGATGGAAAGATCTATATTAGACCTCTCAATGTATAATATTTTAACCCTATAAGATCATCCTAATCTAAAGTTTAATGGCTTTGATGCATCATTTTCTCGTGATTTCAATTCAATGGTGAGAAAAAGTTAGATAAGTGTCAAATTTGGACTTGTGACTACTCTCGAATGAGGGTAAGTGTGTGTGAAAATACTAGATTAACTCAAGGTGGGACCCATATATACAATTGCGGACCCAAGATTTTTGTTTGAGGGATGCGAACCTTAATAGATAGTTTGATTTTGAGGGCGAAAGGGGGATTTTCATGTGGATTGTAAGGGTAGACCCACAATTTTTATTGGGTTTGTTAAGCATACCATGGTCTAATGGGTGTGACCTCACCTACATAATTATGCCTCGGCCCACCCTTGGTCCCATACAGAAAAAAGAGGCGAAAGGGAGGCATTTTAAAAGTGGGGGCATTTTGGAGAATCATATGAAAATCCCCTTAAGCTAGTCTCAAGATGTAAGATCCCACATCGCCAAGAGACAACCCAGAGCCTGGGCTTAAATGTGCGATCGCCTCCTAACTTGGTGTGACACGTTTTGGGGCAGCCTGCGGGCCAGCCACCAGAAACAAAACCGTGCGGGCCGAGGCCCAAAACGGACAATATCATGCCATGGATTGGGTTGGGTTGTTACAGAAATGGTATCAGAGCCGATGACGGCTCTCCTCTGAGTGGTGGGGATTGTAAGATCCCACATCGCCAAGAGACAACCCAGAGCCTGGGCTTAAATGTGCGATCGCCTCCTAACTTGGTGTGACGCGTTTTGGGGCAGCCTGCGGGCCAGCCACCAGAAACAAAACCGTGCCATGCCATGGATTGGGTCGGGTCGTTACACAAGATAATAGTGATTATGATGATGATGATGATAGAAGAGGAGCGTTGCATAGCAGATTGACAACCGCGCCTACAGGAAATTTGTCACAACTACAATATAAATTTTGAGGGGCTAAACAGAATTTATTTAGCTGACCTAGGTAAATTTGTTTTTTGGTACCCAACTTAGCGGGGTTGAAACTTCAGTCCTCGGTCATTGGAGAAAGAGCTTGGGTAAGGTGAGATAACCCTCAAGTGACAAATGATGGCAGGTAAGAATTGGCTTCCTGCAATTGTGGCAAGAGGCCGTCCGATAATGGTAATAATGACATTTCCATATATAATGTTCCATTCGATCAAAGAAAAATTGTGTTCACTAACAATTTCATGGAAAGATTACATCTATGGCTCCTATAAATTTATGAGCCCTGTTGCAATTGTTAGTCATTGTTGGCCACCCTTTATCCAAGTGGAGTACTTTACCCCATGGACCATCCATGATAGAGCCCAAATAGGGTGGGATTAGAAAAGCTACCATTTTGTGTCACTATTATTCGTACGAGCTTAAGGAGTACCTTTTGCGCCGGTTTCTTAATCCTTACTCGTAGAACATGCTTGTTGATAAAATGTATATATTTAACCCAATGAAATATTTTCAAGAGCTCACTGAAACCTATGATGATATTGGGATTCCTTCTAATTCACCCGGCACGCCACGCGAAACATGTCGAATCTTGCATACTGCCCTTTAGTCTAAAACTTAGATTTGAATTCACTTGCTCTTCAAGTTATAATATTGCTATCTTTTGGGAGTTGAATTGGTGTGATGCTTGCCTCGATTTTCTCCTCCCTCCCTCTCTCTCTTCTTTTAAGATTGGGAGTGGGTTGTACCAAACCAAATTGAGGTGACCCAACAAATGCTTTCCCCAGTGCAAGTTAGAGCAGCTACTTGCACCAAGTTGCATATAGGTTGAACTTGAGCTAATAGAAATGAAGATCTTTGAGTCCAGGAGAGAAATTCAGACAAGTAAATGAGTCCTTAATGAGAATTTGCTTTCCATCGCTGTTATGATAAGAGGGCAGGAAACTTATAAATTGAGAATACAGTGGTGTTTGGGAAGAATTGATGGAGATTTAATTGTACGGCCTTGTCGAATGCATTATGCATTGTCGAAGGCCCTTTGTTTTTGTCCCCCACCCCCCGCGTGTTTCACAACCACTCTTTTATGACTTTTATTTTGGTACCCACTCTATAAGACTTATTATCTGCCATATTTACCAACAAAAAACAAAGAGGGACTTATCCGCCCAATGAGAAGAGTGAAAGGTGGGGGAGGACTACTACATTTCTACTCCTCCTAGCGGAAATTAAAATCCTCTCTCTTATAAGCGAATTGGTGTATTTTTATTTTTTTTTTAAAGAAAATGTGTTGCACCAAATAATGGAACAATGAACTAAACGCAAGATCAGAATAATTTTCTCTTGAGAAAACTACAAAAAAAACGACCCTATATCCCCACTAACTGAAAAATAAGCCACTGGTTAATATTGCACGGAAGTAGTTCCATGTGACTACTTCCGTTTTTTTTATTAAAGATTTAAACACGTGATGATGTCGTCACTTAATATCCCATTTAAATGTCTGAGGACGTCGTCGCTTAATCGCCTTAAACCTCATTTTTCCCTTTTTCCTCCTATCATTTTCTCCCTTTCTCTGGCGGTTTCCTTTCCCCCTTTCTTAGACCAGTGCAATATTAACTTCCGTACAATATTAACTAGTGGCATATTTTTCGGTTAGTGGCCATCTAGGGTCCTCTTTTTTTTTTTTTTCTTTTTTCTTTTTTTTTTGTAATTTTCTCCTTTCTCTTTGTTGTAAAATTCACTAAGGTCTGACTTTAGAGAAATCCAAACGTGGAGTGAAACTCCATACCGAGCCCCACCTAATGAAAATCTAAGAAGTTCAAAATAAGATCTTCCTCATTTTATAAGGTATTCTCAAACTTACCCAAATAGAAAGTGATCCCACTGTAAGATTGACTGTTTAATAAAGAAATGATATGAATAATGCAAAATATTATATTGTTTATAGTCTTTATCAAAAAGGTTAATCTTACGGTGACATCAACTCCTATTAGAGTAAAAATTTAGAATACTTCATATATTAGGAGGGTGTTTATTTTGACCGGCTCGAATTTTCAATAGGTGGGCTTCACGTGGAGTTCCAATCGATCATTCACCACAAGATTTCTAGAAGAAAGCATCGGAAGCCTCTTTAGAACAAATCTAGCAATAGTTCAATAAAAGTTAACAAACAGGTTGAGATTATGTCATCACTAATGCAATAAATCCCATTATAATCCAACATTCACGGTTAAGCGTGGGAGGCCTTGCATTGCATCCTAGAGCCTCTTCATCATTTAAGAAAAATAATACAAAATAGTTTTTTGTTTTGGTAGAAAGCGGAGAATAGTTGAAGCGAAAATAAATGCTTGAATTAAATGTCTTAGTAGGTAATTCAATGCCGCTGATGTGGGTGCCTTAGAGGGACCCGCGTTCACAAAGCAATCCCTAAATCATGATCTTCCCATTCATTGGCATTGGGCCAAGGTCTTCCTAAATCGAATTAACCCACTTCTAGATTGATCACATCTAACAAATAATTTATTTGATGGTATTTCTTCAGCTTGAGTTCGGCATTTTACTAGAAGAAGAAAAAAAAAACTTGAGTTGGGCATACAGTTTTTTTTTTTTTTTTCTAACCCCAGACCATAGAGAGTACTTGTATAAGCATGGAGCGAACACTTGTACACATGAGGAGAGATTGCCCGCACAAGCAGAGAGGGAGCACTCACAAATGTGGCGAGAGGCCCGGTGATCAATCTCTTGTCATGTAGGTGAGAGGTGGGGTTTCCAACCAACTGGCAGCCCCTCCTTCTCGCACCATTTTGTGTTTAGTCTCTTGTTTAGGACATGATCAATGGGATAGGTGGCTCGGCTCATATTGCAATGAAATTTGGCACTGTGTGATTTTAAGCTATTTCCATTAAAAACCCTTTGGGGCTCATATTTGCACTCTGCCTGCATAAACTTCATCTTTGTTATCTACTTGCACAAGGAGTTGCCCATTTTGTGGGCATCCGCAGATATCACCCGGCTGCATAGGAATCGGTCGGTCACTGGGTATGCTACTCTTCCACATGTGTGGGGTATCCTTCCCACTTATATAGGCTTTTTTTCCACATGTGTGGGGTGTCCTTCCCACCTTGTAGGCTTCCTCTTCTCTTTGTGTGGGCTCTCTTGGGTCCCAACCCCTATGATGAAGTAAAATAAATAAATAAAGTCATTCCCACCGAAATCATATTTCCTCTCAAGTTGGTAATAGAAGGCAATCAATTCCATATACTTCTTTATATTCGTTTTTAAATGTAACACTCAAAACTAATTAATTAAGATAGAGGGTTCCAACAAAATTCATCTTTCATCTCTAATTTAAATTCATTTCTCTTATCTTAAACTCTGTTCTTATTTATTTCTTCATTAATCATTCAAATTTTAATGTACATCAAGTACCAATCAGTAAATGGTATCAACTATCAACCCTACTGACCTTTATGGCAATAGATCGATGATCTCCTGTCAAAACAATTACACAAGTTAACTATTGAGGACATAGATGAATGGGCAATCATAACTGCTCAATGGATCGGTGCTGCAATAATATTGGCCACAATGCACACACGTAATACCAATTACTGCAAGCGTCCTGAGTCCTTTCCTTCTTCATCATGGGAGTTGGGACAGTTACAAAACCTTAAAACCAAGGAGTCATTTACATTTAACATTGGCATACCCATTTACCGCAACACTAGTTGACCCACCATGGCCGGTTAACCCATTCTCCAGTTTGTGCGTTTAAAATCTGTCTGTGATTGACTTGTACAATTGGTAAAATCTGTCTGTGATTGACTCGTACAATTGGTCATGCAAAAAACTAAGCCCTATTAGATAACAAAAAACTAAGCCCTATTAGATAATCTTAGCTCTTGATTGAACGGTCTTAAATTTCAATATTGGTTTTTAGCCATTGATTCTATTAGAACTCAAACCACTGTTGAGTAATGGTTCAACGACCATGCCGAAAAAACGAGAACGGTGCTAAGCTGCGGGTGATAAGTGTGAAAGGAACCGCACTCATCATTTGTTTTACTTTTCCAAACAATAAGGTGACTTTTAAGCCTCACTTGAATCCACTATAGAGTAATTTTCGCCCCAAGTATGCGGTCGTAAGCAATTCAGCCTTCAATTCTGTTACTAGAACACTGCACCAAAACGTTACCTTTCTTCTTTCTTCCACTGGGCCCATGCATAACAACATAAAAATAGGTTGGGTTCCAAATGCTCCAAAGCTGGGATAGTGAGTGGAAGGTGAGATGAAAAACGGTAGCTGGGCTAGCCATGTTTGCCCTCGCGAATAACGTGGAAATTGGTAGTCCACATATCAGAATTGGAGGACCACGTGGCATTGATTGATTATATATTTGTGTAATTTGAGCTGCTGCTGTAGTTAGAACGAGGCTCGCTCGCTTACTCGGTGGAGAAGTGTATCTTTTCCTTCCCATTTTTTTAAAATTCTCCTTATGGCTGTGAGAGAACGTGTGCACGTGGTTGCCGTTGGGGGCAGGCGGAAAACGTGAGCCTTTTCTATTTCCTTCTCAAATCGCTCCAACGTCGCGTTAGAATAATGTAACTGGCGTTATCACGTGCGCGGTGATCCTTTCTAAATGTCGTCGGTAAAGAAAGCTACTCGCCTCCTACGCTTCTCACTAACAAAAGATTTTCCATTAAACATTGTTAAGTAACAAGCAAACTACTTTAATACTTTTGCCCTTTTCTTCTTCTTTTTTCATATATATATTTTGGTACCCAACGTAGGGGCTGGTACTCAAAAGAGCCCACATAATTGGAAAGAAAAAGTCCATACAAATGGAAAACAATGACATACCTAGCGATCGATTTCTAGACAGCCCAGCTAATATGTGGGTTGAAAAGGCGGAGATGATAAATTATCCAGCTATATTTATCTTTTAAATTTTAGTATAAATTAGAGTATCAATAAATTTATTTTTTTTAATTATAGTTGATAAAAAGGTGGCCACACACTATGGGGCCATTTATGGTAAATTGAAGGTCACACTTAAGAGTACAAAGGGGTTGAGTTTATAAAAGTGAAAACCCTACTTTAAATAGTTTATTTCAAAGTAGTGTTATCAAACGAGAATTTCACTAATTCATTATTAGCTTTGTGGTAAGACACGTCTTATCAACTATAATAAAAATTAGCAAGTTTATAATTTCAGTCAGGCATAGGAACGGTGCAATTTCCACAAAGTCCATGGGCCCCACACGGGCACCCACCCTCCGAGTCCCGAGTCCCGAGTCCTAACGATCTCCCGCTTAATTCCGCGGAGTTTAAGAAACCCCACTTTCCTCCAAATATCTCAACAAAATCAGGAAATAGAAACTCACACGGAGAGGAAAGCCCCCAAAACACCCTCCTCCCCACCACGTGCTTAATTTCATTCTTTATAAACCCCGCAACCGCAGCAAAGGCAGCCTGCGACTCTGCTTGCTGTGTGTGAGTGGAGGAGAAAGAAAGAAAGAAGAACAAAAACCAAACCAAAGCAGAATCAAAAGCCATGAAGAAGTGGATCAGAGGAGAAGTGATTGGAAGAGGAAGCTTTGGTTCTGTAAATCTCGCAATTGGTCTCGATGAAGAAGAGCCTCTGCTCATGGCAGTAAAATCTGCACCTCTCTCTCACTCCTCCTCCATTCAGAAAGAGATCGAGATTCTATCCCAACTACAAGACTGCCCTCAAATTCTCCGCTCCTTCGGCCACCACGTCACCACCGAGAACGGCCACCTCCTCTACAACATCTTCCTCGAATACGCCGCCGGCGGCAGCCTCGCCCACCGGGGGAAACTGCCGGAATCCGCCGTCCGGAGCTACACCGCATCGGTTCTCAAAGGCCTCGGCTACATACACCAGATGGGGTTCGTGCACTGCGACATCAAGCTCGGAAACATCCTTCTCTGCGCAGAAGATGTCAAGATTGCTGATTTTGGGTTGGCGAAGAAGGCAAGGGAGAAAGCGGAGGAGGAGAGTGATGAGTTCTGTTTGCGTGGGACCCCTCTTTATGTCGCACCGGAGTCGGTCGCCCGGAGAGAAGTCGAGCCGCCGTCCGATATCTGGTCTCTGGGGTGCGCTGTTGTGGAGATGATCACCGGGAAGCCGGCATGGAGGTGGTCGGAGGACTCCAACATCAATGCACTGTTGCTTCAGATTGGTTTCGGGGATGAATTGCCGGAGATTCCGACGGAATTGTCGGAGGAAGGACAGGATTTCTTGAGCAAGTGCTTTGTGAGAGACCCAAGCAAGAGATGGACTGCTGAAATGCTCCTGCAACACTCCTTTGTCTCCAAAGGAGGAGATGATGATGATCCAGTGAATTCAAAACCATCTCCCAGGAGTGTTTTGGATTTCATGGCATGGGATACGATGCAATCGTCCATGTTCTTGGATTCTTCTGTTGAATCCAGAGCAGAATTCGATCCAATTGGGGTTTCTTCTCCGGCGGATCGGATCCGTAATCTGGCAAACACGACGGAGAAGTGTCCATACTGGTCTAATTGTGAGGAGGATGATTGGATCACAATAAGGAAAGCAGAGCCCTCTGTTTCTGTTTCTGTTTCTGTTTCTTGCTCTGTTTCTCCAAGAAGTGATTCTTTCCTTGTGTTGGAAGAGATGGTGCAGATTGATGGAAAGAGGGAGGAGAATTCAGATTCCTGGGAATTGGGGGCAAGTACAAGCTCAGCTGTGGATGAATTAGAGTCATTGGATGGTTGGTGCTCCAGTTTTGATGGGTCTGATTACAGAACCAGAGGAAGTACAAGGTGTGACAACATTGATAGATTTGTTGAGAATAATAGGAGGAGAAATGGGTGTGGTTTCTTCTCTTGTGTAAATTGGGATGGTTATTGTAATTATTCTTTTGTTTTAGATGAGTTAATAAACACAAATGTTTGCTGAAATTTTCTTTTGGTGCCTCTCATCTTTCTTCTTTTATTTCCTTTCCTTTTTGAATTCTCTCTTTGATGTAAAATTGGAAGAGAGCTATTACTCTAGTCCTGGAGTGCAGTTCCAGCTTGGCTAGTTAGCTAGCTAGCCAGCCTGTGGGGTTCCTTTGGTGTGCATCCAATCATAGGGTGAACAAGAGGGGAGGATGGATTGGTCTATTATGCATGGCCCACTGCGGAATATGTGAGCCAGCAGATCAATTGAACCCCTGATTTAGGACAGCCTCAATGTTAGTACAAACTTTTTTTTCTATTGTGTCTGATTTTGTGTTTTTTGCATGACAAAATCCAACCTAATGAGGGTCAAAACGGGCTGACAGCAGAACCATGGGTTTACTGGGCATGAAGTGATAGTATTGATGGCCACAGGTGGGCCCTGCTGGCAAACTTCAATCTGAGACCTAACTCTCTTGCTTGTGGAGAGGGTAGCTTAGGTGGACTTGCATCTTTACTTTGAATCTGGACTAAACTCCATTTAGTGGACCTGGATCAAACTTTGACAGAGAACATGAACCTGAAACTGAATCACACCTGCAATATGAAAAAACATCTGGGTCTGGTCCAAGTATAATCATTGTCGTAAAACTATTTAAAAGTCTATAAACTATTTAAAAGTCAAGATTACATATAAAATCATAAATAATCATAGCATAATCAGATAAACGTGTAAATGGCATGAACAGTACTGGACCAAGGCCACCACAATTACTAATCAGATCCAAGCTTTGAATGAAGACAAAATGATGCATCAGGCCCGCACAAAACAAAAAAAAAAGTGCATACCCAAATTTGTCTAGTCAGTCCATCAGATACCCAGGCAGTGGGAGGTCCAGTGACACCCATAAGCCCTAATCTTTGGTAGATGGGTCTTTTGTGGGTCCAGTGGGGCCCAAACCAAGCCACACGTTTCCTCTTTAAGGCAGATAATCCATCATTGAAGGACTGTCGTTGAGTTATTATTGCAATAGCTATAGAAAGAAATCTACAACATTGTACAGGAAACATGGTTCCTTGTTCCAACCTTCAAATTCCTTTTTGAGTTTCTACTAATTCATTGGAAGGAACTCTTTCTAAGAGTAATTCAAGCAACCTATAAAAGTGCTCCAGTGGCTGCTTATGCATCATAAAAGAGTAATTCAAGCACCCATTAAAGTGCTCCAGCGGCTGCATGAATACTATAGGCCTGGTTATATATTCCATTCCCTGAAGTGCATCTTTTTAGAACATATATATTAGTCTTAGCAAATTGTCTTTTTGGAAATGGATAAAAACTGCTGTATCATCATTATATTGAAAATGTACCATTTTGGGTGGGCTTCTTCCTCAAATGAAAAATATATTGCATGCGATAATATTGGTAAAAATGAGATTATCACATCGTAGTACTATCATAATAACATCGGAATATTCTTTCTTTCCCAGACCTACCTACATCTGGTTAGATTTTTTTTTATAGCATTGTCAACTATATTTTCGATTGCTTTCTGACTTTTAAATTACATTGTTTCTTTCTTTTAGATGGGACTCAGATTCCCATCTTCTAGTTATGGATGAAGGCAGTCTTGAGACTGCAAAACTATGGAGAGTTGGCCAAAAGCAATAATACAAGAACAAGCAATTGAATATGGTATTCAATACTAATTCAGAGACTTCCAATTCATAATTAAAAAACCTCTTTAACTACTGCCGAGTGGTAAGTGAATTGGAACTCTTAGAACATATATTACTAGATGTGCCACTTTATCCAGAGACAATGCTGACATTGTAACATCCAGATCCTTCAGCAAATGGGCCATTCCTTGATGGCCCACTCCAAAAAATCATATCAAAATTGAGGACTGCCGTGGGGACCATTACCGAATTTCCCAAGTCCGACTTCTTGTTCCATTGCCTAGAAGGGACTCCGGGTTGAGTTTATCATTGGAAAAGCCCCAGAAGCTGACATGCCACTTGGCCTTTTTTTTTTTCAGTGGGGAGACAAGCATTCGAAGCTTTGGTTGCTTCTCTCAATCTTTAATCTTCGCGTGGGCTGGTCACTTTTATCAATGAATATGTTGTTTTTAGCATCTCTCTCTCTCTCTCTCTCTCTCAACTAGGGAAAATGTGGACATATTAAAATATAGAAAGAACTTTTATGCAAGGAATGAGTGAAAACAGAGAACACTACTGACAGTTGTGATATAGTTAAGCAATTTTGGAATGTGATACCCATTCTTAGGTTTTATTTTGTTGTGCATGATATTCAAGATTCTTGTGACTTAAACTAACAATTGCAATTGGCTCCAATGGGTCCTATCTATATAGTAATGAGCCCGAGTGCAGAATTGCTGTCCTGTGTTATACAGCTTACAGTAATGTCCTGTGTTTAACCACTTCTTATATGCTTGATTGTTAACTAAGCAAATAAAGGCATCTCAAAAGGAAAAGGTTGTCCTTTCATTCTTACCAAGAGTAAGTATGCTTTAATAAAGCAGATTTTACTACTGGAAGAGGACCTGGACAAGTAGTAAGCACCTTCTTATGGAGAATAGCAAGATCTGCTTGAGAATCTTCACTTGGTACAATGGACATTGAGCTTTGTTTCTAGCGTGAAATTCCACCATTTTTGTCTTCTTGATCACCACCTCTTCTTTCTCCATTGAATAACTGATCAAGGGAACTTCAAAGAAATGTATAGAATACACCAACTGCCCATTTAATTGGGTTTGAAAGAGCAGCCAAAAGGCAAGGGGCTTCTGATACACACATACTATAAGCAATGCTACGTTGCTACTACCCTGAGTTTTATGTTCCTTCACAAGTCACCCCAAATCCAGCTTATGCAAGTAATGTTCTTAAGATATGTTTTCTACTATGAAAACTCGAGCAGACCATCCATAAATTTTCATAAAGATGAAAATAACATGAACTTGCAAATGTATTCAGTATATGCGCGTGTGTTTTTAAATGAAGATGCCTTGAAAATTACTTTTCAGGAGACCTGCTAGCGGAGGTGGAGTCAATCAATGCCATAAAATGCACGCAAGGAGAATCTAGTTCACCTAAAGGAATGGATGCAATGGAACCAATTGGTAAAGACATCAAGAGACTGACATCATTTATGAAGGGATTGGAATGGAGAGGCAGATCAAATAAATATTTACACGTATTGTAATCCTCCATATGTAGATTTTTATTTTATTTTATTTTGGTAAACCATGTAGAAGTTGTAAGAGATTATGCAGAGGTCAAACTTAAAGTTCTTCAAGCTGCATTTCTTTCTATCAGAGAAATTAACAGGCTTGATCATTATTTTTTCTTTTTCATTTTCATCTGTCCTACATTTCATCAAACGCTTACCCGTTTGTTTCAAAGAATTCTGAGAATTCTTATCTAAGAGAACTTAGAATTCTCCAAATGCAGCCCCAAGCGAAATTCCAAATGCTGACTTTTCATGTGGGTGGGTATTAATTATTCGGCAATCAAACAAAACATTTGAAATGCTTAGGAAATATGATTTGACACCAATATCAGCAAATCCTCAACATTCGCAATCCTCATTGGAAATACTTCCAAATAAACATGCTAACGTGAAATGAACCGAAACTGGTTCAAATTCCACAGATTCTCCACTTTCAAAGGTCTTATCAGCATCTCATCAAACAATTGATATGAAAAAAAAAATGCCTTGTACAACTCTATTAACTATTTCAGTAATTTGATCCCCAAACCACATATTTTGAAGAAATAACAAAAAAAAAAAAGAGCAACCAATTCTCAAAGAATTCAAGAGCAAGAAACCCACCCATCCACCCCAAAACAAATGTTTGAAGTGATGGTTTTTTTTTGTGGATGTAATACCATTTGTGCAGGAACAGTGTCAACAGTCAAGGGACCACTTCTGGGAATTGAAGTGAGCCTCCCTCCATTAGAAGGTCCCCTGTGCAAATGCAAGCCCTCGTAAATGAACAAAAAATTTGAAGATCCCTTCATATGTTTTCATATGTGGAACAGCTCTGTGGAGACAACTTGAGACAACCTTGATCAAGTTATGCCTAGGCATGTATATCTGAGTGGGCGGCCCAAGCCCAGCACTGGCCCGGCACAGAAAAACAGTGCCTGGGCCCTGGACTTAGTCAAGGCCGGCCCGTCCCGACAGTCCTCCACTGGGCCATGCCGGGCCAGCCCTCCAAGCCTGCGGGCGGCCTAGCCCGGCCCGCCTGTGAACAGTGTACACAAAAAAAGAAAAAAAAAAAAAAAGAAAAAAAGAAAGAAGAATAAAAGGGTCTACCCAGACCCTAATTACTAGGTGGGGCATTGGGTCAGGAATTACCGCTACCTTGTGGAGTTGAGATGTATCATCTGTCACCATTGGATCCCATCAAATCGACAGTTTGGATCCCACTAGTGGTTGGGAACCCTACTTCTCACCTTAGTATCTAAGATTCATCTATTATATTTCTAGAGACAGGTTTTTTATTAGTGCACATTATCTCCTAGGGATAGGGTTTGACCAAAAGCCCAAGTTGAAGATCAAGTGAAGTCCAACTTACAAGAAAAAAAAAAAAAGGTGATCAGTGAAAGTCCACGGGCGGCACGGCCGAGCACGGCACAACCAGGGTTGGGCTGGGCTGACCCTCATGGGAATGGGCACGACACGGCACGGCCTAGATTTAAATGCCTACTTATGCCCTTCGTCCCAGCATTTTAGATCCTAATTGTCCTCAAAAGCTAGAGTAATATTCATCCCTTCTTATACCTAATAGAATGATCTTTAAACATATTCAAGGCACAAAAATTATTAATATCATCATCATTATCAAAGCTTTGTCCCTGTTATATTCCCGATGTCTGCATTAATTCTATTTCACCATTTCAATTTAATCTAAGCTAAATTCATCTCTATCAAATGTAAAATGAACTCCTGTTGAAGTATCCCTGACCCTTGTGTTGGATCATGTTTTAAAAAGTAGTTGAAACTCTAAAATCAATCCCACGAAAAGTCACTTTTGACTTTCAAATTTCTCATAATTTCATTTTTTTCAATATTGGACAATACTCAAACATTTTACAAACCACTTGGGGATGGCATTAGTAGAATTCATATTTCTTCTCTAATTATTTTTTTTTTCCAAAATTCCTTTCACCAAAAAGGGACCCATTTGTGTTTGCATGGAATTGAATACAAAGAAAGTAAAAAATGGACTATTAAAGAGGTGATCAGGGCAAGATAGAAGGAGGTCTAGATGGGAACTAGAGTTCCCTAAAATTTGAATTCCCCAGTGATAGCTCGCCATTCATTTTCTATTATTTTCGTTTGATTCACTTTCTCTTGATAGTTATTTTTTAATATTAATTTTTGTTTTTTCAATTTTAACTAGAGATGAAAATCTGGGCGGGCCATCCAGGCCTGGCATGGTCCAGCACAAAAAAAATCGTACCTCGGCCGTGCACCAAATCAACGTGCGGGCATGGTTTCCCCACTTGGGCTGAGGCACGGCACGGCACGGCAAAGCCCATATATATATAATTTAATTTTTTATCTAAATAAAATATAAAACTTAAAGGGAGATGCTCATATGAGAGATATCTCTCACCTTACTATGAGAGATATGATAGGCCCTCATATCCATATCCAATGCCAACAACTTAAATGTGAGGGCCCCCACCCCTATCTCCTCATAGTAAGGTGAGAGATATCTCTCATGAGAGCATCTCCCAAACTTAAAATAGTTAAAGATTTATTACTTGTTTGTAAATTTGAGTCAATGTTTGTGCATTTATTGTATTGGGAGTTGCTCTTGTGAGATCTATGAGAATAAGGGGTGGGGCCCCTCGTATTTAGGCCGTTGACACTGGATATGGATGTGAGGGCCCTCACCCTTACTTTTATAGTATTGTGAGAGTAACTCTCATACGAGCTTCTTCATATTTTAATAGTTTAGGCTTTTTTCAAGTTAAGAACGCCTAAAAGGTCATAATTTCTCTTTCAATTTATATAAAAAAAATAAAAAAATAGAAGAGGCACGTGAGTCAGCCCATGGACAGTACAAATCAATAGGGGTATACACGGATCGAATTGGTGCGGATTGGGCCAAATCTGTCACCAATCCGTTGCCTACAGATTGACGGATTTGTAATCCGTCACCAATCCATTACTTTTGAAATCTAATCTGATCCGATCCATGGAGGAGCGGATCAGATCGAATTAATTTGTTCAGTCCGTTACTGTACGGATCGGATTAATCCGTTCAATTAGTTACTGTACATTACATGGAAAAAAAAAAAGAAGAAAAAATCCATAAATTTTGTAGCCACTGAATTAAAGGGGCATGAGTTGAGAGCTGTATGTCTATTCTATTCATAAGGTTAGTGACTCCTTACATTTTTTTTTCTTATTTTATATATATATATATATGTTTATTTTTTAATTTATATTTAATGACAACGGATTAGATCGGATTGAATCCGCGGATTAAGGGTGAAATTCGCCACCGATCCGTTGCTAACGGATTACACAATTTCCAATCCGTCACCAATCCGTTGGCCTTCGGATCGGATCAAAATTCGCGGATCGGATCGGATCGGATCAACGGATTGACGGATTTTTTGTACACCCCTACAACTCAACACGACACGAAAAAATCCATGTCTTGGCCATGCTGGGCTGAGCCCTAGCACCTGGCCACGACCAAGCACGGCATGGCCCAAGCACGAATGGGCCTGCCCGGCACAGCCCAGCTTTGATGCCTAATTTTAACCACTTCACAAAATATTGTCTAAAACATTTTGGGACATGGAATTCAGGTGGACCCCACATGTATGGACTCGGCCTTCTGCCCTTCTCCCTCTTACATTTCCAACGCGACATGGGGTTGAAGATTAAGAAAGGAAAAAAATTGTTCTACCAAAAATGAAAGAACATGAGAAAAACGTGGTGAGAATGAAGCGGGCTCTGAACGTGGGACGGAAAAGAAGAAGAAAGATCGTGTGGAGGAGTGAGTTGATGATTGGGTGGCATCGACACAAGAAAGAGACACCAGGTGAGCCAAATTAAGCTAATGATGAAATTGGGTGGACTTCATGACAATCGAAGTCACTGCAGATTTCGGTTTTCACTAATAATTCATGCTTCTAATGTCTCGCAACAGGATTATTAATGAGAGGTGATTTCATTCTTTCTTGTCTTAGTTAAGAACCGCAAGAAAGAATTTCATGCTCCCTACCTAGCAAGTTGACATGGGCATATATCCATCTACTGCTGTGAATGTTTTGGTTGATTTGTTTTGTTTCTCGATGAACTTTTGTTGCTAATCACCCTTCAAATAAGAAGGCTTCTGCTTCTTTATCAATGGAGGAGGAAGAAGATAACAATGTCATGTCAATGTAAAATTAGAAAGAAGAACAAAAAAAGGTGGTCTCACTTTCCACATAAAACTGGAGTGATGGTGCTGTGGTATGTATGTTTGTTTGTGTTGGAGGTTTTTTCTTTTTTTCCTGACGAAGGTGTCCTCCTTTTCGAAAACCGACTTTTTTTTCTCGGGCACATAAAGTCCCCACCTCCCCCACGCACCGGATAAGTCAGGTTTTGCTTGGACAAGTGGCCCCATGGAGAGAGCGCGAGTTTCAAACTACAACCTCTGGTTCGTTAGCCGCGGTCCTAGTCATACAAAGGACCTATTTTTTGTTTAAAAAACTTGCCTTTTGACTTATTTTGTATAGAGTTCTTGGGATATAAGTTGAGAAGAAAGTAACCACTTACAAGAGATCATTAACTAACCATGGTAGTCTAGTGCACTTGGGACCAGGCTTTCTCCCTTCGTTTGAGTCAAATTTGTCATTTCATCTAGGAAAACGGGCTTGAAGCTTTAAACCACAATGAGGAGGCCTTTATTTTGCAGGTTATTAGCTATCACCGGATTCACCCAATCCCTTATTAGGCTGGGTTTGACTTCTTCCGGGCTGAGTTATACTTTGTGGGCTTATAGATGGTTATTGGTGGTTTTAACTGGGTGAAGCCCACTCGAGGGGAGTATTGAAAAGTATTTATGTTGTCTTTACTAATGCCTCGAGGTTTCGGTAGGAATGACTCGGCGCTGAAAAAAAAAAAAGAGCATGTCGCCAAAAGTGCACCGACTGGGTTCGACCTGACGTGGAGTGTTGAGGAGTGGGCTCCACCCTAGGGGGAGTATTGAAAAGTATTTATGCAGCCTCTACAAACAACTTGAGGTTTTGATACGAATGGCTAGCTAAGGAAATTTAAGATGATATTAGAGCCAACCGGTCGCGAGTTTAAGCCAACCGAACCAAAAGTGTGCCGACCGGGTTCCACTTAAGGGGGAGTGTTGAGGAGTGGAGCCCACCCGAGGGGGAGTATTGAAAAGTATTTATGCTATCTCTACTAATGCCTCGAGGTTTTGATAGGAATAGTCAGCTAAAGAAATTTAAGATTAACTACCAATCGTAGTTATTGGGGGCGCCTGGAGGAGTCATTTCCAATCCTTAGAAACACATTATGACATTCCCAAAAAAAGGTCTTGAGAAAAGCTTTCACAGCTTTGGTTCTCAGTTCATATCTCATTCTGATGGTGTTATACATAGCAACCTTCAAGTGTTATACAATGTTCACATGCTCCTCAATCAAGTAATTTGGTCTTTTCCTCTTCTTTTGACACATTGATTCTCAGTATCTGTATATGATCTTTCAACCACTTAAGGACTCTGCACATATAGAAAATTTAGGGGCAAATAGGAATTCTACTGCATATATCATCTTCACAAACCATATTCCCATCGAACTCATGCTATATGCAATGTATATGACAGTCTAAAATGTGTACCAAACTCTACCACTCATAATGTGAAGTTCATTGCTGAGAAAATATCATGTACTTTTATAACATTTCATAGTGAACCATCTTCTCAAAATGCACTCTCGGTTCTTAATGTTGAAGCGGAAAGCAACTACTGTTGTTTCTTTAATGAATAATTGTACAAAATTCTACATGGTTCAGTATGAATTGAAATTGTTGTTAATTCTAAGTTGCTTGGGCCGTGTAACAGATCTGCTTCGGTCACCATTTTCCTTGCCTATCTCTTCCTACTTTTTATCATGTGGAAGAGTTCATGTGTAGTGCTACTAAAGATGCATATATTCCATATTTCATCTTCATTAGCCTTTTATGTCTTCCTTGCTCTGCAATGACCCCATTCTTCATCACCGCAATTACATTCGCACCCTTGATTGTGGAGAGGCGATGAGCGACAACGATAGTTGATCTATTCACAATTACCCTGTCTAGTGCTTCTTGTACCAGGTGTTCCGATTCTGCATCCAATGCGCTTGTTGCCTCATCAAGCAGAAGGATTTTTGGGTCTTTCAGTATTGCCCTTGCAATTGCTATCCGCTGCTTCTGCCCACCTGACAACTGCATTCCTCTCTCACCTACACATGTATCATAGCCCTGTGGAAGCCCTGATATAAAGCAGTGCGCATTGGCAGCTTCTGCAACGGCATTGATTTCATCTTCAGATACTTTCTCATCCATCCCATAAGCTATGTTGGCGCGGATTGTGTCATTGAACAATACAGGCTCTTGACTGACCAACCCCATCTGTTGCCGCAGCCATTGTAGCTTAAACTTCCAAATTTCCACTCCATCCAGCAATATCAGACCAGAATTAGGATCATAAAACCTCTCCAGCAATGCAATTATTGTTGATTTCCCGCTACCACTCTCTCCAACAAGAGCTACAGTCTGAAAATGAACCAATTTAACTTTCATTCTAATAATAGGAGTGTTTAACAATTGTCTTGACAAAAAGATCAAGCCAGTTGTTTGGTGAAAAAAAAAAGAGAGAAAAGACTCAAGTCGGTGCTCTGGATTGACAGATAAAAGGTGTTCATATTTAGAAAAGGTTGCTCATATATTGCACATGATAGATGCTGAAGAGACAATAAAGAGCTATGATACCTTTCCAGAGGGAATGCTCAAACACAGGTCTTTTAAGATCCAAACATTTGGACGAGTTGGGTATTTGAAGCTGACATGTTGAAACTCAACCTCACCCTTCACGATAGGTAATGTCATACCTTCATCATTACTCGAATCAATCTTCGATTTCCTATCGAGAATTGCAAAAATAGAAGCTACTGCATCCATGGCTTTGGTTGTATCTGGTACCAAAGCACTAGTCTGGGAAACTGTGAGAGCTGTAATATTGAGAACAAAGAAAACCTGCAAATGAAAAACCATTACACAGCCTAAGCAAGTATTGAAGGACAGAAGTAAGAAAAAGAAAAGTGCCTGCCACTTACTTTGAAAACTTGATAAGATGTTGCCTTCCCGTTTTCCACAAAATGAGCTCCAATGTAGAAAATCATTGCATACGTGCAGATGAGCACAAAGTTGCTGAAACCGAATCCCACTCCACTTACAATTCCTTCTCGGATTCCATTTTTTGTCGGGGCATTACATTTCTTCATGTAGAGATCCATCACCTTATGTTCTGCGCAGAAAGATGCTACAGTTCGTATACTACGCACTGCATCATTAGCTATTTGGCTTGCTTCTCCATATGCCACCTGCAACCAACCTTTCATTCTCTTAGTTGATCGGTATTCCCTGTATAGTGAATCCAATTCTTACTTTCTGCTGTGGAAGTGTCAATACTCAGTTCTCATCAGGGTGTGCCCAATACTTGTCATGGATCATGTCTTTCATGGTTAATCATAAAGATATATTGCGCATACCATTTTTTTAAGGTAACCTGGCTCGAACCTACAACCTCGTGTTACAACAAAGAGCACCTTCCAACTATGCTGGGGCTCTTGGCTATTGTGCATACCTTTTAGGATTAGAGTGTCATGTTTCTGTCCATGATCACGTATATCTAGGGGAAAGCTCGTAAACAAGCAAATGCAAGAAAGAGATATTACTGGCACCAACCTTTGTATCCATACTAAACCCCTTCAACAATTTTGCTTGAGCGTATCCTTGCAGACCCACCAATGGTAGCAGAACTAGAATTATGAGAGTTAACCGCCAGTTTGCTACCATGGCTATTGCAAGCCCTGCGATCACTGTTGACATATTCTGCACCATTAGCGCTAGAAAGTCCCCTACAAGTCTTTGAAGAGTTGAAGCATCAGCTGATAGCCTTGCACCTATCATGCCACTGAAATGAAAGGAAATTTCATAACCAAGATTGAAATATTAAGAAAAAAAATCTCTGCTATTATATTAACCAACCTTGAATTCACATGCTCATCAAACCAGCTGATTTCTTGGTTAACCACTCTTTCGAATGACAAGGAACGAACACGTCGGATGAGCTTAGCACCAGCCACTCCAAATAAATAGTGTTGAACTAGTATAACAACTAATGTAGTGATCCCTATACACAGAGAGCCTAGGGCCCAAAGCTTCGAATCTTTCCGAAGCTTGTGTGGAGGCTCATAGAATATCTTGATGGCACTTGAAAGCAATGTTCCAAACAAAGGGAAGAACAATCCCTGTATGCCTGCAGCAATGGATCCTAGCAGCAGTTCTGGTAGCTCTGGTTTATTCAGATAGGCCAGCCATCTGAGTGATACTTCTCTTAAGGCATCTTCATTTCCATCGCACTGTTCTTTGCTTTTCCTTTGTACTTGAATTCTTTTCTGGGTGCCACCTATTCTACAAGGTAGATCAATCACAGTTGAGCTGTGCCGTCGCTCTATGGAAAAACGTCGTCTTTCAGAATTACCTGCAGTCTTGCTTTTGTTTAAGGCCAAATCAACATTAGTTAGGTCAACACTGGCCACTTTTTCAGGTTGATCGTTCATGTTCTGAAGACGTACAAGCTGAAAGTAAACCCCATTGGGATCCTTGATCAACTCAGCATGTGAACCTGGTGAAGTATGGTCATACTTGTTAGAGAATCTGATTAAGAGAACTAATTTAATCAAGCTTGTTAGATAATAGATAGTAAAATGCAAGTTCTATTATTAATCCTAGGATATGCTTATGTTCTTCTAGAACTTTCAAAAATAACTGAAGAAAAGGAATATGGATGCTAATTCTAGTTTTATAAAAATGCTAGATGATTTACCTTGCTCAACAATTTTTCCTTGATGCACCACTGCTATCTTGTTAGCATTCCTCACTGTGCTCAAGCGATGGGCAACTACTACAGTTGTCCGGTTCACCATGATTTTCCCTAGTGCTTTTTGAACTACGCGCTCAGACGCAACATCTAATGCACTTGTTGCTTCATCAAGGAGCAAGATTTTGGGGTTTTTTAGAATTGCTCTGGCTATCGCAATCCTCTGTTTCTGTCCACCAGACAATTGGGTTCCATGCTCACCAACTAGTGTGTCAATCCCCTACAGAATATACAACAATGCCTTAAAATTACCTAACCAAAACCATGATGCATGGAAAGAAAAGAAATGGATACCTGAGTCAACTTGCGGATGAACTTTGAAGCATTCGCAAGCTTAATTGAGTCCCTAATTTCTTCTAGTGTTGCACCTGACCTTCCATATAATATGTTCTCCTTTATACTGGTTGCAAATAGGACAGGCTCTTGGCTAACTAGTCCTATGTTCTCCCTAATCCATCCAAGTCGCATCTTCTTCAAGTTGATGCCATCTATGAGCACTTTTCCAGCTTTGGGATCGTAGAATCTCTCAATCAAATTGATCACTGTCGATTTCCCACTACCACTCTCTCCAACAATAGCCACAGTAGTGCCACTTGGAACGTGCAATGAGAAGCCAGAAAATATATAAATGCTAGGCCTTGACGGGTAGCTGAAGTCTACATTTCTCAGTTCAATTTCACCCCGTATGTCTTCTAGTTCAATCCCACCTGTGTCATAAGCACTAATTTCTGGTTCTCGTTTGATGGTATCAAACATCTTATATGCTGCTGCTTTCCCTGCTGCAAATGCATTCACAGATGGTGAAGCTTGGCCGAGAGACCTGGGAGTTGAAGATCAGCACAAAATTTGAAGAGAAAGAAAAGTTTAGAGTGTGACATCTTTTATTGTACCGTTTGGAGAATTAGATAGATTTCAACTTACATTCCACCACTTATGATTGCAAATAAGACGTTCATGATATCTCCACCACTATACCCTTTTTGAATTATCAGCCGAGAACCATACCACACAGCTAATCCATAAATGCTGAATATGATCAACATAAAGGCACCGTTTCCTAAGCCTGTGACCAATCCCTGTTGGACAGTGGCTCTGTATGCTGCTTTAAGGGATTTGTTATATTTTGTTACAGCTTGCTTCTCCCCAGTAAAGGACGCAACCTTGGTATGTGAAGAAAATTAGTCAGTACAAAGTTAGTAACACTGCCAAGCAGTGTTGTAAATGGGTTTTGCCAAGTAGTGCTGTAAATGGGTTGGGTTTAGGTTGGTTCTAGTTTGAACCAATTTTATCAATTGAGCCTGTGTCCCAGTCCTAGAATCCATACCCAAACTGGTACCCGGTTTTATTTGATTTTATTTTAGATTGAAATAACAGTTTATTATTTTTGTCATTGACAGTAATCAAGAATGAGCCAGGCAATTTTGTTTTTGTATAGATCTGGATGCATTGTCATTGTCATTTTGTGTGGAGATCTGGTACCCAATTTTTGTCAGTGTCATTTTGTTTGTGTATAGACTGGATGCATTTACAGTCCTCTATTACCTAGCCAGGTTAGGCCCATTTACAGCCCTCCTTTTTAGCAACTTAGGAATTTTATAAAAAGCAGACAAGTAGTGAGTGTGTCATCTCATAGAAAAATTGTGTACCGTTCTTATGGATCCAATTGTTTGTTCTGCAATGTTTCCAGCTTCTGCATATGCAATCTGTCCATGACTAGACGTCTTTGATATGAAGATTGACACAGCTGCACCAGCTACTGCCAGAGGAGGGATGCATGACAACATTACAAGTGTGAGAAGCCACCCTTTCACAAATGCGACAACGAAGCCACCAATGAAAGTTGAAACAAGCTGTATGAACTTCCCAACCTGAACCAACAACACAGTTGTACAAGTTTAAGAATGTGAGTTATGACAAACTTTAGATTGACCATTTCACAAACATGGCACCTTCAACCTCCTTGCACCAATTGATGTACAAAACAAAATAAAGGACATTTTTTATTGCAAGCATAAGTATTTTCTTTGATATATGTAGATACTACTTTTAAATCATATGAAATGCTAGCTTTTGAATTTGAATGAGGAATCAACATAATTCCTTTGATCAGTTCTGATGGCGATGATGATGCAATATAAATTGAAATGAGAACTTAAAAGTATTCTGGATAGAACATCTCACACCTTCTCTCCCATGGCATCTTGTACTAGAATGGTCCCCCTTGAAATCGTTACAACTACCTCCCCAGTTGTTGTTTCTTTGTCAAAGAATGCAATATCCTGTCTCAATATGCTTTTCATGTAGAGGCATCGAATTCGCGCCGCCTGTCTTTCACCAGTGGTCGTCCAGCTTGACACCTC
This sequence comes from Persea americana, assembly GCA_029852735.1. Lineage (NCBI taxonomy): Eukaryota > Viridiplantae > Streptophyta > Magnoliopsida > Laurales > Lauraceae > Persea > Persea americana. The sequence continues at coordinate 15,294,004 of CM056814.1, forward strand.
TGAGGTGGTTAACAATTACAATGTTTGAATGCTTGGATACATGTATTGGTAATGTCTGTTAGCATGGACTTATAACCATCTTGCATAAAACTAGCCATTTTCTTTTTTCAGTCCATGTGAGACTTGGTTTTGTCTCTGTAGGACCTCATTAGCTGTTACGCCCACACATGAGCATGCACCTTTTACATGTTTTGATGAACAAAGGATTTGCAAAACCTGTTTTTGGCTGGATATGAACTGAGCTTTAGGCCATAGGTACAATGCTCAATCCAAGGGTATATGAAGTTAGTCCATGTCTTGCCCATAGGAAATGTTGTGTTTGGGTTGGGGCGAGCCTATGTGCAAATTACTTAAAGCTACTGTATTCAAATCAATGCCATATTTTACCAAAAAAATAAAAATAAATCAATGCCATAAATGTTTAGGCTCCAATGCTTGTTGAGCATCATTTTTGTCAATTGTACAAGTGATAACCCTATGAACGTTAGATTGGTGCAGTTTGTTCATTGATCCAAAGCTCTTAATGGGTAATCCAATCGGCTATACTTTGATCATTTATGGCGAATGCATGCATATTACAGTTGTAACTTTCATCCATCCTGATAAAAGTGGGTTGAACTGCATTCTTAGTCCACCTGGTTGGAAATGATCATTTATGTCCATATAACAAATGAATTTTCAGCCCATAAGCCCATTTGTTTGCATGGAATTGGATTCGTAGGAATTTTTGGTAAAATGGGCTCCAAGAGAGGATTATTAAATTAAGAGAGGAGTGATGAAGGATATCATGTGGAGATATAAATTAGAGTAATGGGACCCTAACTTTCGAAGGATTTCATTTACTAGGTAATGGCTGGGAATTCATTTTCCATATCTTTTCATTCTTTTTCCATTAGAGGAGAGATTAAGTAGTGGCAATAATGGATCTCTACATTTGTTGCTTCAATTTTAACCAATTTAAGAAATACAGTTCTTAAAGTTTCTGGGAATTCAATTTACAAAGGAGTTGTTTGCTTCATGTAATTGAATCTATTCAAAAGACTTTGTATTTCTATGAGTGGCAAGAAATGAAGAATCAAAGGAGAATAACCAAATATGACTATAAAATAACCCTTGTTTACTAGAGATTGAGTCAAGAGGATATGAAAAATGAATACCCAGCCTTCGCCCTGGTAATTGTCCTAGGAAAGCAAGGTCCCATGCTTCCTTATACCCTTTACCCTGCACCTTTTTAATAATCCTTCAATGGAGTTCATTTTCCCATGGATTCATATGCACTAATTCCTATGTATTTAATCCAAATAAGTAGGCTTGTTTGTTTGAATAGAAACTCATTCGTAAACGAGCTCTATCTTTTGATATTATTAAAGAAGGGAAAGGGCAAAGGATATGAGGTGACGGGTGGAGGATATAATGTAACAATATAGATGAAATCTTGGCATTTCTAGGATTTGTATTAGTATGCCGATGGTAGGGTTTTCATTTCTCACCTTCCCTTGACTCAATTTCTAGTAAATTGGATGTCATTTTAGTTATTTTTGGATATTCACCTTCGATCTTCATTTTTAATAATTTAATACGTGAACTCCTATGTTTTTTATTGGTATCCCATCCAAAAGGGCTAGGACCCAAAAGAAAGCTTACACGCATAGGAAGAAAGCCCACACAAGAGGGAAAGGAGCCCAAAAGCCATACAAGTGGAAAGGAGAATTTCTATGTATTCTATATTCAGTGTCTTGATGGGTTTCATTGGCTCTATAGATTCATAGATGGCCGTGTGAATTTCGCCAAATGTCCTTAATTGAAAAATCTATGAAGACTCGGACCCAAATTTGAGAAATTAGTTTTTATTTTTCTTTTTTTTTTCAAATTATGAAAAACTTAAGGACTTCTTTGAAAATCTTCCTTACTCAATTTGTTGTGGAAGATGAATCGAGACATTGGCACTTACGTAAGAACGATGCCACCCCTGTCCCCGCAGCCAAGCACACAAATTTAACAGCTGCCTGATACATCCAAAAGATCCACCAAACCAAAATCCACAGTCAGTCATTTACAACAGTAACAGGCAAAGATTGAACTAGAAATAACCTATAAGTCGATCCAAACCCCAAAACTCACCACAATGAATGGAAACTATTTCTAGACTTTTCTAGAAATTAGCATTTTGTTACATTCCATATTTGAACTCACACACTAATCCAGTACCCAAACAGCTGAGCTAGAACTAAAGACTTCTAGAGATAAGCATTACTCTTATGAAAACTGAGATTCTTCTATTGAAAGAGAAAAGATTTACTTTGCTAGAAGCATAGAAATTTGATGTAGCTCTGGACATGATGAAGCTTTTATTTGCTTCTCATTGTATTAACTATGATATGATATCCAAGTACTTCAAACTATGTGAACACATGATGTGGTGATATTGATATACATCCAATATTCATCTTTTTTGTGTAAAATTATATCTCATTGGGGAATCTTCTCCTACGAGAGTCACGCGTGGCTACTGCGTAAGATCTTCGGTCGACACATTTAATATAGGCTATTGTTTTTATCTACAATGGTAATTGAAAATCCTGCACCATCTTTGTGCACGACCTCCCCAGTGAAAGTTTCGCATGTATCATGCTTATATTTTAGATATGAGTAAATACATCAATGGAGAACTTTATCCGATGAGAAGACTATATAGGCTTACCTTTGATTGGTTCGGATCCTTTCACATTCTTATACCCCAAATGTTTGGACAATATGTTTAATTCTATGTTCATTGAAAATTTACTCACTGTTGGATTGAATTTAAAAAATTTATTGTTAAAAGATCGTTAAAGTATAATTCTAAGTGTAAGGATGATTTGATGGGGTTGATTCTCGCGTGACACTTTATTGGAACAAGCATTCCCATCTATTACACCCCAATGATAGGAAAGCATTCAAGTGGGCCCCACAAGGTGGAGTGCAAGCACAGCATGTAGCTAGACTGCTCGTACTTCATCATGAAAATCTTCCATGCATCTTCAATTGAAAAAATCAACTATTCTAATGGACCCACATAACCAACTTGAGTTAAAAAGACATGCAAAGAGGTTATGACGAAAAACAGAGTGCCGAGAATCATCACCTTGGCGACTTCATGAACAGCGTTTCTTTTATTAGAATTCCCAAATGAATCGATCATCTGGCCAAAGATCACTGTCACCAGTGGCATGGAGAGCCCGTTGATAATTGCAGCAATTGTCCCAACGCTCATTAACACCACATCCAATGGGTCTGCAAATCTGAACAGCTTGTATGATGCCACCCTTTCGGTTCCTCCAGCTCCACTCTCCCCACTATCAGGTTTCTCTTAACCCTCTCCACTCTCCCTACTATCAGGTTTCTCTAACCCTCCTCTCTCTCTCTCTCTCTCTCTCTCTCTCTCTCTCTCTCTCTCTCTCAACCATTCATGATTATGTACATAAACGAGGGCTTGTATTGGACTCTTGATCATGATTATATGCATAAACAAGTGCTTGTATTACAAGGTTGCAGCTGGGCTGGGGCAGCTCAGGCCCAGTTCAATTAGGATGAATTATTTATTTCTTCATTTGTTTTATCTCCTTAATACTTTTGTGTAAGCTTTTTGAGTGGAGTGAAAAGTACATAGCAAACACAAGAATAGAAAGTGAGAAGAGAGTTATAAGAGGGGTTTGGAAAAAAAACAAGAAGAAACAGCAGAATGACGTGCCAATTATGTAACAAGATTACTGTTGACTTACACTTTGATAGGACAAATATTTCTTTGATGAAAACTAGAGTGTACAGAGGCGAACTTGGGTTGGTCAGAATTGGAATTGGAATCGGTATAAAGTTTAATGGTGTCTTGGTGCTGGGGCATACTTATGTTGGTGCGATCTGGGTCAGTCACCCCACGTCAAAGTTAAAATCCTCATAGAGTTGAATGGGGCCTTGAAATATGCCCCCCATGTCTAAACTTGTTGCTTCATATATGTCTAAAGATAGTCCCACATAAGTAAAGCGTCGTTCGTAAAAAAAAAAAGAAAAACAAAGAAAAGAAAAGAAAACATTGCGGTAACATATCTCTCTCCCTTTTCTTCGACCTTTTCGCGCCGATTGTCAATCAAGTTCCTCGTCGCTTGTCCCTATGTACTTTGTAGACTACTACATTTTTTTCTATCAAACATATCTAATATAATCATTCATAATCACTCTATACCTATCTAAATGCTTAATTTCCAAATCCTAATTTCAAAAATTGAATCCTCAAATTCTAATCCATACCCTAAGCCCTAAATCACCAAATCTGAGCGTAAGTACAAAAATCCAAAGACAACCAAATCCATTCTTTTTATCATGTCTTCTTACTCCCGGTATGATTCAAAGATGGAATTTCACTTCCATTATCTAAAGGTTGGAAGCTTTGAGAAAGAGATAAGGGAAAGGATATGTGTCTTTAAAATATTCTTTTATTCAGTTTTTCTCACACACCCACTCAGCTAGAGTTTGTAGTTGGGCATTGATTTTAACATATAACTTTAGTGAAACATGAAAATGTGAGTTTCAATATCTAAATCAAGGTAAAAATCATTTTTTATCAATCTAATGATTTTTGGTACTTCTGATTAACATCCTAACCTCTTCATTGCCCAATTTTCAATAACTTCATGCATCTATTTGAGTTGCACGAGTTGGACATTTTTTAAAGAAAAATGTACAAGTGTTATTTGGTAACATAAAAAAGTCTAGCAAAGTCAAGAAAAAAGAAAAAAAAATTTCTCAAATGTCAACTCTAGCAAAATTTTAGCCACGCCCATGTGAAAATCCTAGGTCAGCCACTAAGAGTGTATTTTGGCAGTCCTTTCATAACTTTTTGTTGTCTTACTCTTTCTTTATTTTTGCCCTATCTATTGCATCCATTGTTAAGGATCTTAAAAACACACGCACGATCTACGAACAACAAATCACACAATCAATCCACAAGACACATATTTACGTGGTTCGGCAAGATTGCCTACGTCCACGGGAGATTCACGCCGTTCACTATTATTGGAGATTCGCACAAGAGTACAAGCACTTTCTGTCTCTCTCGTTCTCTTTGAATTTTCACCGTAATAACAATGCTCTCACCACCCAGTATAAATACATGAAACCCTAAACCTCTAGACAACCACAACCGTCGGATCTGGCCTCATAACAGATGGTCCAGATTAAACCGACACATTACAGATAAACCCCTGTAATTAAATAAGGTCTAAATCAGGCTTCACCAACCCATCAATCTCCCACTTGAAGACTGATCATACTGAATGGCTTGACAATAACAGAACACGGCTAAGAATCTCGATACCTCATCTTCATGCTTGAAGACCAACTGAAGCTGAGCACAGCTTCAGTTTCTCTGTAGTTACCACCTTAGTGAACATATCTGCAGGATTCTCACTTGATAAAATCTTCTCCAGTTTCAACACTTTTTCTTCCAGAAGCCATCGTATGAAGTGATATCTGATCCGAATGTGTTTGGTTTTTGGATGAAAGGCTGAATTCTTTGCAAGATGGATGGCACTCTTACTGTCACTGTAAAGTCTGCCAGACTCTTGCTTCTTACCCAACTCTTCCATTAACTCCTGTAACCAAATCATTTCCTTACTAGCTTCTGTAGCGGCAACATTCTCTGCTTCTGTGGTTGAAAGTGCAACGACATCCTGTAATTGAGACTTCCAACTGACTGCTGCACTACCCAATGTGAAGACATAACCTGTAGTGCTTCTACTTCTATCAATATCTCCTGCTAAGTCCGAATCAACATAGCCATGCAATTTAATCTCTGATCCTCCAAAATGCAACGCTGCCTTTGTGGTGCCTCTCAGATATCTGAGAATCCACTTAACTGCTTCCCAATGCATTTTTCCCGGATTACTCATAAATCTGCTTACAACTCCTACTGCATGAGCAATGTCTGGTCTGGTGCAAACCATAGCATACATCAAGCTACCAACAGCTGAAGCATATGGGACCTTGGACATGTTCTCCTTTTCCTGTTCTGTTTTAGGAGACGACTCTTTTGAGAGTTTGAAGTGGCTGGCTAGCGGAGTGCTAACTGGCTTAGCACCATGCATGTTGAACTTGTTTAGAACCTTTTCAACATATTCTGCCTGAGACAACTTCAATGTGCGATTTTTCATGTCTCTACTAATTCTCATACCAAGAATCTGATTTGCAGCACCCAAATCCTTCATTTCAAATTCCTGTGACAACTGTTTCTTCAAATTTTTTATCGCATGCATATTTGAACCTGCAACGAGCATATCATCTACGTACAAGAGTAGAATAATGTAACAGTCATCAAAACTTTTGAAATAACAGCAATGGTCTGCATGACATCGTTTATAACCTGTGTTGTACATAAAACTGTCAAATTTAATATACCATTGTCTTGGGGCTTGCTTCAAACCGTATAAACTCTTTTTGAGCTTACACACCATTTCCTCCTTTCCTGGCACAGCATATCCCTGTAACTGATGCATATAGATGTCTTCTTCCAAGTCACCATGGAGAAACGCAGTTTTCACATCTAATTGCTCAAGGTGTAAATTTTCTACCGCCACAATGCTCAACACACTTCTGATTGTGTTCAATTTAACCACAGGAGAAAATAACTCAGAATAATCAATACCTGCCTTCTGCTGGAAGCCTTTTGCAACTAATCTGGCTTTGTATCGCTTGCTATCGTTATGTTCTTCCTTCAATTTGTACACCCACTTATTGTGCAAAGCTTTCTTTCCCTTAGGCAACTGAACTAAGTCCCATGTCTGATTTGATGATAAAGACTTCATCTCATCTTCCATGGCTTGTTCCCACCTTGCCCGAGTTTCAACCTGCAATGCTTTTTCATAACATTCTGGCTCACCACCATCAGTTAACAACAAGTAAAACAAAGAAGGTGAATAGCGCTGTGTAGGTTTAGGAGTCCTAGATGACCTTCTTACTGGGGCAGGCGTTTGAGGGTCCACCTGCGAGTTTTCATTTCCATGTACTTCAGGTACATCATTTTCAGAAGTGTCATCCAGTTCTAAATATTCATTGCTGTCCTCATGCACCTTGTCCTTGTTTTTGTGCATCACTTTCTCATTGAATATAACATTTCTGCTTCTAATGATTTTTCTATTTTCTTCATCCCAGAAGCGGTAACCGAACTCATCAGAACCATATCCAATGAAAGTGCATTTCCTAGATTTAGAATCTAGTTTGTCTCTTTTTTCAGCATCAACATGAACATAAGAGATACAACCAAATACTTTTAAGTGTGAAAGGTTTACCTCTTTTCCGGTCCAAGCTTCCTCTGGTAGTCCACCATCCAAAGGTACTGAAGGCCCTCGATTGATCAAGTATGCAGCAGCATTCACTGCTTCCGCCCAAAACTGCTTGGGCAATCCAGCATGTAGCCTCATACTTCTGGCACGCTCAACAATTGTCCTGTTCATGCGCTCTGCCACACCATTTTGCTGTGGTGTATTGGGAATGGTCTTCTCTCGCTTAATGCCATTTTTTGCACATCTCCCCCATTATCAGACCTTAGGCATTTCAGTTTCAAACTTGTTTCGTTTTCAACCAAAGCTTTCCACTTTTTGAAAACATCAAACACGTCAGACTTGTGTTTCATGGGATATACCCATAATTTCCTGGTAGCATCATCAATGAATGTAACAAAGTAAGAAGATCCACCAAGAGAAGGTACCTGAGTTTGTCCCCACACATCCGTGTGTACTAGTTCCAACCTTTCTGACTTCGGTGGCCTGCCTACTTTAGAGAATGTAACTTTCTTTTGCTTCCCGAAAACACAGTCTTCACAGAACTCTAAGTCCAAGGATTGGAGTCCTTCTAGCTTACCTTTAGAATGAAGAATCTTCATCCCTTTCTCACTCATGTGTCCGAGTCTATAGTGCCATGTGTTTGAGTCAATGCCTTTATCTGCAACTGCAATGGAACTTGTAGAGCTGTTAGTCAAATAAAGAGGTCATTCTTTCTTACCGCGAGCAACAACCATACTCCCTTTTGTAACTTTCCAGAAATCATCTGCAAAAACAGTTACGTGACCAGAGCTAGCAAGCTGACCAACTGATATGAGGTTTCTCTTCAGGCTAGGTACATGCCTGACATCATTCAATTGCCATATACTGCCATTTGGCAATTTAATCTGAACATCTCCCTTGCCAATTATGTCACAAGGTTCATCATCACCAAGATAGACTTTTCCAAAATCACCTTGTACATAATTTTTGAGATATTCTTTATGTGCAGTGGCGTGAAAGGACGCACCCGAATCTATAACCCAAGATTCAGACTTATAATCAAAAGCAAGAATTAAGGCATCTTGAACAGCATCACCTGCGACATTTGCGGAAGCTTCGTTATCCTTATTACCGTTCTTTTGCTTATTCTTCTTTGGTGGAGCTCTGCAATCCTTTTTCAGATGTCCCTTTTTGCCACAATTCCAGCACTCGATTTTGCCTTTTGAAGATCTTGACTTACTCCGTGATTTTGATCTTCCATGACTTTGCTCTCTATCAGATGACCTCCCTCTGTTTCCCACATTCAATGCACTTCCTGATGATTCACCTGAAGGTTTCCTGCGAATTTCCTCATCGAGGATGGCACTCACAACATCATCAAATTTCAGTTTGGTTGATCCTGAAGAATTACTTAGTGATGTAACCATACCATTCCAGCTGTCTGGTAAAGAAGACAAGACCAACAAAGCCCAAATTTCATCTTCGAATTGTACGTTAACAGAGGATAACTGGCTCATGATCGTGTTAAACTCGTTCAGGTGTTCAGCAACAACCCCACCTTCAACCATCTTCATGTTAAACAACTTTCTCATCAAGAAAACTTTATTTGAGGCAGAAGGTTTTTCATACATTCGAGATAGGGCATCCATAACATCTTTAGTGGTTTTCTCCTTAGATATATTGAATGTAACAGACTTTGATAGAGAGAGACGAACAGTACCTAAGGCTTTCCTGTCGAGTACCTCCCACTCTGCATCTGACATTGTTGTAGGTTTCTGGGCTTTTCCCCCAAGCGGCAGGTAGAAATTCTTCTGGTAGAGGAGATCTTCAATCTGCATCTTCCAGTACGCGAAGTTTGTGCCATTAAACTTCTCAATCGTGAGCTTCATGTCGTCCGTCATTGCTCCCACTCAAATCAAGCTCTATCTACTTGATATGAATTCTGCTGGTCAAACTGTCAATCCGTTCCGTCTACCTTGTAGATCTCGTTGACACGAATCCAACAAAAAAAAACAGAGCGCAATTCTGAGTCCGGATGGCTTCAGAAAACAAGAAACAATTCTGGCCCTTGAATCCGGTCAAACTAGATGGTTGACTGTACTGATTCAGGATGACGTCAGCGTATGCTGACTACTGGGCTTCTCCTTCACGGACTGGGCCGGGTCAGACCTGACCTGGACTGGAACCTGGCCTAGAAATTGACCCAAGAACTGCTGGGCTTCTGGAGTGGGTCAGGTCGGACCTGACCTGAACCAACCCGGGCCCAATTGGGTCTTCTTCCTCCCTTTCTCTGTTTCAGAACAGAGCTTTAACCCAGGTCTCTGTCTTCTTCTTCAGCGGCAACGGCGGGCAGGTAGCCGGACTGCGAGGCGGCGACGACGGCACGGCGACGGAACAACGGCGACGGCGATGGAAGACAGCAGCGTCCGGCAACGGCTGCGTCGACGATGTGGGCAGCGGCAGGACCCCTTTTGTTTTTTTTTTTTTTCTGTTTTCTTCTCCGGTGAAGACGACAAGGGACGGTGACAGCAGTTCTGTCCCTTCCGGTTCCAGCGACTGCGCTGTGGCTGCGGTTTTCTTCTTCTCCGGCAGCGACTGTGGCTGTGAAACCGTCTGCAGGTTCCAACACTCACGGTTGCAGATCGACGATCCTCCGTGCACAGTGGCCCACCGAGATTTGCGAATCAAGAGATCAAGATGATCTCTTCTCCAATCTCGATCTTGATCGCGCGCGAAACCCTCGGCTTTGATACCAGTTGTTAAGGATCTTAAAAACACACGCACGATCTACGAACAACAAATCACACAATCAATCCACAAGACACAGATTTACGTGGTTCGGCAAGATTGCCTACGTCCACGGGAGATTCACGCCGTTCACTATTATTGGAGATTCCCACAAGAGTACAAGCACTTTCTGTCTCTCTCGTTCTCTCTGAATTTTCACCGTAATAACAATGCTCTCACCACCCAGTATAAATACATGAAACCCTAAACCTCTAGACAACCACAACCGTCGGATCTGGCCTCATAACAGATGGTCCAGATTAAACCGACACATTACAGATAAACCCCTGTAATTAAATAAGGTCTAAATCAGGCTTCACCAACCCATCATCCATATCAACCCTTGAAAAAGATGGAACATAGAGCAGGAGAGACTCCACGGTTTATGTATATCATCTACAACCTTATCCTATTAATTTGGAGTGGACCCTGTGCTACTTTTCTGCAAAGTTACTTAAACACTTCTCCCTTTTCTTTGGATTTGGGACCGTATATCTTACAAATCAAAACTACTATTAGTTAAATTAAGACCTAATCAACAACATCTGTTCATTTAAGTACATAAACAATTTGAGTTAAAACAAATATGGAGATGAAATGGTGATTAAAAAAATTAAAAAAGTGGATGTGATGAGAATCATCACCTTGGAGACTTCGTGAACAACATTGCTTCTGTTAGAAGGCCCGAATGAATCGATCATCTGACCAAAGATCACTGTCACTAGTGGCATGGAGAGCCCATTGATAATGGCAGCAATTGTACCAACACACATTAACACCACATCCAATGGGTCTGCAAATGTGAACAGCTCGTACAATGCCACCCTCTCGTTTCCTCCATCTCCACTTATCCCACCATCAGCTTTCTCTGACCCTTTTTTCATCTCTCTCTCTCTCTAGTCTAACCCTTCATGATGATATACAAAGACAAGTGCTTTGTACTGCAAGGCTGCAGCTGGGCCGGGACAGCTCAGGCCCAGCTCGATGTAGCTGGATGATTAGTTATTTGTTTGTCTGTTTTCTCTTCTGCTTCTACATCTACGAAACCTTTCTGAATGGATTGAAAAGTACAAATCAAACATAAGAATAGGACGTGATACAAGAGGAATAAGAAGGGTTTCGGACAAACATAAAAAAATTAAAATATGCAGCCGCCCCTACAACGGTAGAATGAGATGCCCAACAATGTAAGAGTATCGTTGACTTCAATACGCCGAATATCTTCAGCTTGTCCTCTGATGATAACTAGAGATGTAGTTACTTAAATATGGCATGTATTTGGATGACTTTGGATCCTTTCTTTTCCTATACTCTTTCTTCAATAGGTTGCCCAGTCTATTGCATCCATATCCAACCCTCGAAAGAGATGGGCATAAATAGAGTCCACAGTCTATGTCCATCTTCAACCTTATCCTCTCAATTTGGAGTGGGCCAATTGCTACTTCTCTGCATAGTAAGTTAAATCTGTCAAGAACGCCTCCTTACCCTAGTGGTATGGTAAGGAGTGACAGTTCTCACTTAGCTGTCGATGGTTCAAATCCCGATCCCACTTGTGTAGGCTTTCTTTTTGTGTGTGTAGGCTCTTTTCCCACTTGAATGGGCTGTCTTCCCGTGTGTACAGGCTCTCACTTAGTCCCAACCCCCTGGTTTGGATTACCAAGAAAAAGCTAAACCCTTCTCCTTTTTTTGGACATGGGACCCTTATATCTTATAAATCAAAACTGCTATTAGTTAAATTAAGACCTAATAAAAAAATCATCTTTTCATTTAAGTAATTTTTATTGAGAAAAACAATGAATTACAATGGGTTTTCCTCCTTAGGGAGGAAATTGGAGTCCTACACCCCACACACCCCTCCTCCCTTCGGAAATTTATTTTCATGAAAAATGCACTGCAGATTTTCTCTTCCGCAACGTTACTAAAATAGGCCCTGATCTAGTGGGCCTCAAATCTCTTCCAGAAAGATGCACACAACACGCAATTATGCATTTTGGTCAAGCACCTCTCTAGCATTGCAATTACGGTCAAGAAACAAGAGAGGCAACAGCCTGCACTTAAACCTTTTTAACTTGATTATGTGATTATGCGAATTGACAGATGAAAGGCATTCAAATGTTGAAAAAGTTTCATCGAGATGGTCAGGGACTACAATACCTTCACTGAGGGAACGTTCATGCCCTTCTGTCATGATTCAAACATCTGGACGAGTTGGGTATCAAAAGCTGACACGTTGAAATTTCTGTTTTCACCCTTCACACTTTCTATTGTCACACCAACAGTTACACAATTTTTGGCGGTAGAAAGGAATTCTCTCAATGTTGTATTCATGACATACATATTAATTGGAAATCATGTATGAGGTGTGGTCCGGTTAAAGCAAGAAAAATATATTCTTTGGTCTCCTCCTTATATTGGTTTGTTTAAATTCAATGCTGGAGGGGCCGCAAAAGGGAAGCCTGGACCTGCTGGTACCATTAATGCTAGATTTCAGCATAAGAGTAGATTATCAAATATGATGGCGGATGCTTTAGCCAAGCAAGATGTTAAGAGAGTTTCCCCTTTGGAGAGTTTTATTATGTAGTTGTGGTGTGAAGGGGTACATTACTCTTGTACCTCTGTGTTTCTTTCCCCCTTTTTTCTTTTCTTGTTGTTCTCTATGTTTGTATTATTTTCTCTCTTAATGCAAGTTATTGTTACCGATAATAATAATAAAAAAACCCAACAATTACACAGTCGACTAAAAGGCTCTCAGACTTCGATGTTTGCTTTGAACAATTTGCATTTCCGTTTGCAAACTATCCTCAGAAAATTCTCAAAGCTGAGCCCTACATCCATCACTAGGGCCCATATAAGAAACACAAGCCCCCTCTCTACATTAATACATTAATTGTCCCATCGATATTAACGTAGAAAGGCTATAATAGAGGAGTGTAGTAAATCCCCAATCCAAGGTGGCGGTTCTAATTACGCGAATGCGATAGAGATAGGTACGAGTTTAATTTCAGATGTATGTTATGTCATTCAAATCAATCCTATTATTGTGAAGATCCGATTTAAGTATGTTAGTCCAAAAACTAACAAAATCATTTTACAAACTTCATGTTAGGATGTGAGTTGCTATTATTGACAATTCTAGTTTAGACCATATAACAAAGCACCTTTTTTAATTCAATCATCTATCCCCTTCCTGGTTTTAATCATTTGAAAATGTTATCTTGTGGAGTGCAACTAGGGAAGTGTACGTAATTTCCATCTGTCATCTTCACTAGCATTTCATGTCTTCATTACTCAGTGATCACCGCATTTCTCTTCACCCTCTATTTTGGAAGATTACAACAACACAATGCATTAGGATGATTTGTTCATTTGTTTTCTCTCCTTGTACTTTTACGAAAGCCTTTTGAATGGAGTGGGAAGCACAAGGCAAACACAAGAATAGAAAGTAATGGTTTATTCATTTGTTCATTTGTTCTCTCTCCTAGCACTATTAGGAAAGCCTTCTGAATGGAGTGAAAGGTACAAAGGAATAGAAAGTGAAGTTAGACGAATAAGAAGTGTTGGACATAAGAAACAAGTAGCAGGAACTACAGGTGTAGAATGCTATGCCAACTATCTAAGAAGATTATCCTCGACTTACCACTTTGATACGTCGAATATCTTGAGCTGATCTTTCCTATCTGTTGTCCATTCCTTTGGTTGTTGTTCTTTGATGAGAACTAGAGATGTAGTTACTTAAATTAATATGGCATGTCCTTTGCTTTTTATTGTCTAACTCTCTTTATTTATTGCTGTCTAATCTATTGCATCCATATCCAACCCCTGAAAGAGATGGAACATATGTTGGAAAAACAAAGACAGAAATCACACAAGGGCTATGTCCATGGAGACAGTCTTCTTGTTTACTTGGACAAGGAAACGATTATAAAGACTCGTACTCTCTTAAATAATTATTGATTAGAGTTGCTCTTCATTGTATAAATTGAGATCAATGTTAGAGATTAGTATATTAGATAAGGATCAGTTTGGTTATTAGAGATTTTAGGTAGTTTGAAATTTAAATAATTGTTGATCTTCAAACTACCTAAAATCTCTAATAACCAAACTGATCCTTATCTAATATACTAATCTCTAACATCTCTCACCATCTCAACTATACTTTTTAACCCTAGCTATAGATCATGAAACCCTAGACCGAAACTAGCAATTAAAATCATTGGCCTGATTACAAGGAAATACCCAAAATACCATTACAACAAAAATGTCCTAGGTCAACTTAACCCAATTGATATGGCCTAGAGAATGGCATCAATTATATAATTGACCCACGTTCACGGGGTGGGCGCTCCTCAATGATGACAAACTAAATGCAAGACATCTCTGCACAACACATAAAGCAAGAGTGTCTCCACAGTTTATAGTCTCATCTACAACCTTATCCTATGAATTTGGAGTGGGACAAGTGCCACTTATCTACGAAGTAACTCAAACCCTTCTCCCTTTTTTTTTGGACTTGGGACAGCTATATGTCTTGCAAATCAAAACTACTATTAGTTAAAGTAAGACCCAATGAGTTGGATCCAAAAGGAAAACCTAATGAACAGTATCTTTTCATTTAAGCAATGTATGCTGCATTGAACCCACAACCTCACCTTTTATATGTAGGGTACTGGGCTTTAATTGGCGGGCTATGATCCTGTTTGATTGATTCAGGACTTGGGTTCTGATGTTTTCAATTGAAGGAGTTTTATCCTCCGGGTATACAAGGCTACTGTTTATGGGCCACAGGCCTTGGTTTAGTGGGCCTCAAATCTATTCCAAAACAATGCTTGATAGGAAAGAGAGCTGGATTAGGATTTTGTCAGATAGGATCATAGAACCTCTTTAGCAATGCAATTAACCTCAATTTTTTAGCTACCACTCTCTCCAACAAAAGCAACAGTCTACATACAAACCTATGTGACTCTCACCTTGATTACATGAATTGACAAATGAAAGGCATTCAAATGATTAAAACTTCATTCGAGATGATGATCAAGAACAATGAGTAAGATCCAACCATCCGGGTGAGTCGGGTATCAAAAGCTGACAGTTGAAATTCAGTCTCACCCTTAACACAGTAGTCTCACACCTGCAGTTACAGAGTCCCCTAAAAGGCTCTCGAGCTCTGATCTGTTTGTTTTGAGCAATTTGCACTTCCATTCGCAGACTCAGAAAAAATTCTCAAAGCTGAGTACTAAATCCATCAGTGG
The DNA here is from genome assembly GCA_029852735.1 of Persea americana. Taxonomy (NCBI): domain Eukaryota; kingdom Viridiplantae; phylum Streptophyta; class Magnoliopsida; order Laurales; family Lauraceae; genus Persea; species Persea americana. The sequence continues at coordinate 15,309,332 of CM056814.1, forward strand.
AGCCCACTTACGAAACCTACGCCACTTAAAAGCACCATGCTAGCGTATTAACACCGGTCCATATCTTGCTCCAATGGAGCTAGCCCCACCTCAACATCGATCACCTATATACATGGGATTTTAGTATCTCAGTTTAATTTTAATCACAAGTTTTACAGGTGATCAATCTAATATTGAGGCCAACACTGACTAGAGCGAAATTTGGGCCTCAGCTGTCTTAGATCTAAATGTAGGCCAAAATGCTTTTTAGCATGACCCACATGAATTAATTCATCGAACTTGAACTCTAAATCTAATGAACAAGTTTTTTGAGTGTGGAATTATGAGTTTCAACCTCAAATGAGAAATGGTTGAAATGGGAACCAGGTAACCATGGGCGAGATAATTTAGCTTCTTATTGATAAAAATCATTTTACAGACTTCATGTTAAGATATGAATTGCTATTGTTGACAGTTCTAGCTTAGGTCATATAACAAGCCCACTTCCTCATTTAATTCAACAATCCTCTCCATCCCCTTCCTGCTTTTGATCATTTGGAAATGTTCCTGTGGATTGCAAGGGATGTATAATTTCATCTGTCATATTCACTAGCACTTCAAGTCTTCATTCCTCAGTAATCAGTAATCACCACATTTCTCTTCACCCTCTACTGTGAAGATTACAACCCGCACACTCTACTGTGCAGAGGTGAACAGCAACTACAGTTGCCATATATCTATTCATAATCACCGTCCAATGCTTCTTCAACAACACATTCTGATTTTACATCCAATGCATTTGTTGCCTGATCAAGCAGGCTTTTTTTATCCTCTATCCACTGCTCCTATCCACCCGATATTCACCAATACTCCTTACAGGAACATTCTCCCTTCCTGAAGTGATGGAATCGATACCGATCTCTTAAAACTATCTCTCTATCATAAATAACAGAAACAAGCTTGGCCACTGAATGGCAATCACCACAGATGCGAAGATTCTTCACAATTCGGACGGGTGCGGGCGCCTCTGTACTAATAAGCCCAAAGGCAATGGCCAACTTCTCACTGTGACAATGTAAGGCTTGCTCTTTCCCTTCCTCTTCTTCTACGTCCCGCAACAACTGTGACAAATCAGGCACATAACCAACTGATTTCAATCTGGAAGCAACCTCATCCAGCTTCGAATAGATCTCCCTCGACAGAGGATGGGATACATCTCCCAATAGGAACTCATGGACAACACCATCAACCTCTATGGAGCTACAACCAGGCTCTTTCTTGAGCCCCTTCTCTTTCATCAGCTTCCTCAACTTTCCAACATCATCCCATCGCCCGTGCTTGGCATATATATTGGACAAAAGCACGTAGGCTCCATCATTGTCCGGCTCCAACTCAAGAAGACGTTTGGACGCAAGTTCGCCTACTTCAAGGTTCCCATGAACCCTACAAGCGCCAAGCAGTGCTCCCCACACAGAATAATGGGCAGGTATTGGCATTTTCTCTATCAAATCCACTGCTTCTTCTAGGAGTCCAGCACGGCCAAGGATGTCCACCATACATCCATAATGTGAAGCAAGAGGTGCAACTCCATAGACTGGCAGCATCTGGCTAAAATATAGTCTGCCCTCATCAACTAGTCCAGCATGGCTACAAGCGCACAAGACATTGGTGAAAGTTACCGCATTGGGCCTGACCTTAGCTTCTTGCATTTGCAAGAAGAGGTCAATTGCAGCCTTCCCACAGCCGTGCATCGCCAATCCACCAATCATGGCGCTCCACACATAAACATCTTTGTATTTCAGATTTGCACTCTGGAAAACCTCCATTGCCTTGTCCAGATCTCCACATTTAGAGTACATGTCGATAAGAGAGGTCGCAAGATGACAATTCAACTCAAATCCCTGCTTCTTTATGTATGCATGGATCCAACGGCCCACATCCAATGCGCCCAACTTAGCACATGCCGAAAGAGCGGTCACCAGCGTGACCTGATCAGGTTTTACCTCGGAGGTGGTGAGCTGCAATTCATGGAATAGAGCCAGGGCATCATTGGGACGACCACTCTGTTCGCAAGCAGAGATCAAAGCGTTCCAAGAACCAATGTCTCTGTCTGGCATTCTGTCAAACACAGACCGAGCAGCCCGAAATCCCCTGCATTTCGCGTACCCAAACAGCAGTGTTGTCCACGACACAGAATCTCTCTCGGTCATTTCATCAAACAACATCTGCGCATCTTCCAACGCCCCGCATTTCCCATACATATCCAACATGGCATTATTCATGGTCAAGCTACAACGAATCCCATTCCTCTCAATATAAGAACGGACCCGTTTCCCAAATTCCAAATCCCCCTTCTTCGCACAAGCAGAGAGAACGCTCACCATCGTCACCTGGTTCGGTCTCACACTTTCATCCGCCTCCATCTCTCCAAACAGCTCCAATGCTTCCTCCGGGCGACCAGACTGCGCCAGCGCAGTAATCATAGAGTTCCACGAGACGGCATCTCTCTGGGGAATTCTCACAAACACCTGGTGGGCAAGGTCTAAATCCGAGCAACTAGCATACAAATGAATCAGAGAATTGAGGACGAACACATCAGAATCAAGCCCGAGCTTGACCGCCATGCCCTGCAAGGCTCTCCCCTCGCTGAGAGCAGCGAGCTCGGAGGCGACTTTGATGGCGAAAGGGAAGGTGTATTTGTTGGGTCTGTGAAGGCCTCGTTGGAGCATGAGGGAGAAGAGGAGAAGGCCGTGTCTGGGGTTAGGGCTGGAGGCGTAGGCGCGGATGAGAGTGTTCCAGGAGTAGAGATTTGGGTGGGGGATTTGGTCGAACACGAGGCGGGCGTAGTCGAGGCTTGTGCTGGGAGAGAGGGTGAGGGCTGTGATGAGTCTGCTGGCGGAGTAGGGGTCGAAGAAGAGGCCGAGACGGAGCATTCGGGCATGGATTTGCTTGGCTTGTGATAGGTTGGTGCATTGGTCGAGCAAGGAGAGGGTCGGATGGTCAGAGAGGTTTGGTTTGGGGTCGGGTCTCTGGGAGGAGGAGGAGGAGGAGGGTTGGGGAAGGAAGAGGAATGTATTTGGAAGGAGGGTTGCCATGTCGATGACGAAAAAATCATACGCCAGGCCGGGACTCGGGAGAGCAGAAGTAGAAGTTCATGTGGATAAGGGCATTTTGGGGATTAATGAAAAAGAGTAGCAGTATGAGTAGGGGTGTTCATAGGCTGGAACCTTTCTTGTGATTTTAATTGATTGTTTTGGTTTCGAACTCAACTTTGATAAGAGGACTCTGAATCCGGTTCTGGAGAAATAGGATCCCATTCTAAAATTGTTTCCTTTTAAGTTCTTACTAAAAATAAGGATATAATTCAATTTATAATAATGCATCAAGTCTATCAAAAGTAAACGTAAGAATATCCGACCAAAGTTTATCTTAAACTACAATTTACAATATTAAAATCTCATATGTCCAGTCTCAAGTACACGGGTCGAGACTAGTATAGACCCTTTTACCTATAAGAACCTAAATCGAGTTTTGAATCCAAACCCAGACTTCTTTATGAATCAAAACCTAAAATAGGTTCTAAACATAGTTTCTTACTAGCCGGAGCCTCCAAATAATTAGATAATCGGATATCCATTTGTATCCATAAGTATGAGCATTGTCACTCTCAAGGTATTTTTCAAATTTGGATTTATTTGTATTAGGATTTCTTATGAAAAATATCCCTTTTAAACTAAGAAAAATGACTGAGTGCCCAAACACTTCGTAATCATTACTCAAACCTCAGCAATAATCATACCTCCAACCTTTGCGAGTGCCATCACGTAGTGGTTATGATGTGTTTGGGCCCCTCCACTTTTCTCAAATTTAAAAGGATGTTTTCTATAATATGAGAAATTAATTATTAAATATTAAATAATAGTAACGCTCATTGAATTTGAAGAATATTGTTAAAAAAACTTTTATACGTTACTCCTTTTTTTTCTTTCCCTTCTATTTTGATCTCCTTGGCGTTTGCAACATTTTTTTTTTTTTCAAATACTGAGTAAAAAAATATTGTTTTAAGTATAAATTGCAATTGATCTTCTTTGGCTTTGCAACATTTTTTTAAATACTGAATAGAAAACATTGTTTTAAGTATATATTGCGACATTATATGGGTGTTTTCAAAACATGGCTGATAATTGAGAGAGAGAGAGAGAGAGAGAGAGAGAGAGCTACTGTCCACTGTCTATGCCGTAAACCTAGAATTACATTGTAAGGTTCCCATACACTTGCTAAGCGTTTCTCCTATGTCTGGATAGTGGTATTGCTTTGAGTTTGGTACAACGCACTCACACCTACAGTTTGGCTTTCTATTTGTTTTATTTGTGATGTTTTTGTCCTCCTTGTCGTCTTCAATAAAATTTTCTTGTTACTGAAAAATTTAAAAAAAAAAAAAAATTGCTTAAGAGTGCTCATGATTGTATTTGGATTCCTAATGAAAATAGTGTTGCTTATAAGATGCCAAAGCCTATTTATCTAATTGCAATTTGGCATCAAATAGTCCATGGGTGATGTGAGTGTGTTTAGATAACCGGAGGAGCTCTACAGTTCTCCAATCCTTGCATTAACCAACTTCAACTAATCAAAAGTGCAGACAACCCGAATACAAGGCAACAGTCTTCCGAGGATCCAAACAGTACTTTTGCATGTGAAGGGCTGAACACATTCCGAGAATAGTAGTTACTACAGAAATTTCAGATTAATCTGCTGTTCATTTTTGTGGAAAGCCAGTAACGAAAGTTCACTTGCTACTCATCTGGTCAGACTCAGATGATACCATTTGAGATTCAAGCAGAAGCAACACAACTATGTCAAAAGAGCAAGAAAATGCTTGCAGACAGGCAATTTGCCAATTGAAAATTGACAAACAAAGAGGAAGACAATTGTTTAAACAATTCAAAAACTTCCGCCGTTTTGCATTTCAAATTATAATTCGAGTTGACAGTGAACAGTTTGTGAGTAAATACTGTACAACCTACATATGTCCAACCCTCTTTACCCTGAAAAAAAAATCCATCCATAACAAGAGCAACAGCTACAGACACCAATGGATCTTGCAGCACGACAAACACAGTTATGAGATATCAATGAAGCTTGCAGCAAGACAACCACAGTTAGGAGAGATAAGTGAAATGCGCAGCGAGACAATAGAAGGTAATCTATATCACAACTTGCTGGAAAGAAAAAAAATGGGGTTATAACCTCTAACTAACGAGGATTGATGATGTGATTTGGAACACAAGTTACAAAAAATGTAAGCACTGTACATAGTCATTCTGCTTGCGCTTTGATGCATGTCGAAGGGACTGGATGCCCATTCTTATTATGCTGAGGATGGTAAGTTCTGTAACCCTTGCTGAATTTCATCCTTTGAACGTTTAGCCAGAACAGATTCCAGTGCCCTAACCAAGTAAAAGTAAGATTATCACCCGTAGACAGTAGAAGCATGGAATGCAAAATGTTGATATCAACCACGCAACAAAGATAACAAAAATCAGGACTAGGTTTTATTCATAATAATAATAATACTAATAATAAGATAGTTTTTCTTTTCTATGTAAAAAGGGCTCTCCATTTTACATGATAAACAACATGATAGAAGCTTACCCAATTTTTCTGAGCTCTGCTTTCATGAATTCCACTTTTACCCCTATCCCATTCTAAGGCTAAGTTCTCTGTCACCACAATCAATCATGGTACTTCAAACTAGTTACTTCCCGAGTCTTTATCAGCTTTCATCTTCTCCTAGTAGTAACATTGCACTTGCAATACTTCAGTACTTACGCAGGAGCTGTTTTTGCCTTTCCTGTCTTGTAAGTAAACATCCTAACCATTTTAGACAACATTCCTTCATTTTCTGCTCTATTGGACCTAAATGTGAAAAGTAAAACCCATTGTGTGTTCTATCCTAATTCTATCCTTTCTCATTACTTCACACATCCATCTTCACATACAAATCACAGCCATGTGTATTTTGTATTCTTGTTATTTCTTTGTTTCTCAATATTCGGGTCCCATCTAAAATGCAGCTCTAATAGCCATTTATAAAAATTTCATTTTGATCAAGGTTAGGAAACTGAAAAACTTCTCACCTAACCAAGCAAAAGATTGATTTTTTTTTTTTTTTTAATATCCCTATCACCAATGGATGATTGGAATTTTACAACTGCTTGATTATCACACAAAAGCAAAATATCTGTTTTACATGTTTACATGTTTACGTTAGTTAAAATCACCTGGGTGAATTTGTGCACTTCTGCCCTTGCTGATTCAACATGGATTTCAAACTCTCAAGTGCCTCCTCAGCAGCCTGTAAAATATTCGCAGATTTAGGCATGAAATAATCCAAGTGAAATAGGCATAAAGCCAACAGCACTTTGTGTGTGTGTAAAAGAAGCAACAGCATTGCATGAAGTTGCCCCTGGATGTGATTCCAAACAAATAGGATGATTGGATGAGACAAATGTCCACCAAGGTTAAGATAATGCATCGTTTAGGACATTATGATTTTTAACATTAAAAAAAGGGACATTAAAAATTTTAAGCCTAAACCTCCAAAGGGTTCAATAGCATACCAAAAATTACTCAAGTGAAAAGGCATAAACTCAATTTAAGGTCATAAAGAACATCCACAGAATGCAGCTTTATTCGAGCATAATTTTTCATGCCTAGTGCCATCAGTATAGAGCAGCCTCATCCAATAAGCATGCTTACATCCCCAAATGCTAACACTAAACAGAGTCATAACAAAAATGTTGAAAAGTGTGCATCAAATTTTAAATTCACCATTGATGATAAACAACTGTCCCTTACACTTACACAGTAGGGGCAAAAGTTAAAAGTGGAATCTCTTGGTAGCCCCAAATCAGAAAAGCGAATAAATACATGAAGAAATAACGTGTGCCTGCATGTGCAATGCACATACATAGATATAGTCTGTAATGTGCTTGCATGTCCACATCAACAACAAAACCTTACCCATCGAATTTGGGGTCAACTAAAAACGTTGTACTCTTAGTCTAGCCCAAAGGGCTGAGACACAAAATAAATAAATAAATAGAGTTGCACTCTAACTCCAAACAAGTTATTTCCAAATTGCTATCTACAGGAAAGCAAGTCTATCTGTATGCATGAATGAACACAACCACATCTACAGTACACAAGCCCTAAAAGACCTTCTCGGAAACAGGATAAACTCTCAAAATAAAATAAGTGAAGTATGTTACCCACTAATTTGTCAAGGACCCATCAAACAAGATCAAAGACAAAAGGATGCACCAGACCTTTAGAGTCAAGTGGATTGAAAATTATCAAATAAAAAAACAGTAAACATTCACCTGTGCAACGCGCATCCAGACCAGGCATCACATATGGCGCATGACATTCAGAGAAGGGTTGAGACAGTTTGGATGCGCATTTTGCATCAAAAGACTGTATCTATAATTCTATGTCCAATACTTATCCTATGCATGCTAATAGCCAGAAATACCAAAAGCTAGAGCTGTCGATGAACGGTATAACAATTTATATCAACAGCCCCCCTTGAACGGGAAGCCATTTGAATTCGAAACCCAATAGACAGACAGAACAGACATACCACAAAGACAAATGGGTTTCGAACTCGTGAGCTCCAGCTCCAATATCATGTTAATAACCAGAAACACCAAAAGCTCGAGCTATTAGTGCACGGTATAACAATTTATATCAACAATGCACACTGTGCACACCTATAATGGGACCCACCTGACGGTCCATCTAACTGAACCAACCCCCCAAATCCAAAATAAAAATAAAAATAAAAAAACCCAGTAATCACCCATCCAAATCGAATGGACTATTGGATCGACTGTGCACCCATTTTAGACTGTGAGATTTTGTAGCCAATGGATGAAAGGGTTAGGATGATAAAATGGGGCTGATTTTCTATACATAGGAGGGCCCCAACCAAATTTTTAAATATACACGCCCCCGCCCCCGGCCCCCCCCCCCCTCATGGAAATATGGACTGGCAGGTGGGCCCCACAGCGAGGCGTGCATGCATAGGATCAGGATACTGTGTCATCAAGTGCACACCAAGTGCATGGGGTGCGCACCCAGGTGTGGGGCACACTGTTGGTCCATCTAAATGGACCAAAAACAGGGACCCCCTACATTACACCAGATCCATGGGGTTAATACCCATCCAAATGGACTAGGTCCACAGATCGACCGCACACCGATGCAAATGGACTGAGGAGCCGTTAAACTTGTTGGGCCAGGATGAAGATGATAGGATGATCAAACGGGCTCCAAGAATTACATTTTCAGAAAATATTAGAAATACAATACAAAAATTTTAAAATAAAAAAAATAATTAATTGGGTAAATTTTCATTTCGGCCAGAATCTGAAATTTTGGCCGAAATAGACTGAGATTTAAAACGAAGAATTTCGGCCATTTTGGCTGAAACGGTATGAAATTAATAACCATGATTGAGGGCGACAGAGATGAGTTGGTAAAAAATTGAAAATAACTTACTGACATAGTGTGTAGTTTTCAAGACCTCGAAGCAATTATAGAATAACATGGATGGTTTGAGTTGAATATATCAAAAAGGACTGGTGAAAATGGCAAAGTGGAGAAAATCTGCGGAGTGTCACGCAATCAAGGAATCATGAGTACCACTTTGGTCAAAGGGGTGTTATAAAACGACAGGTAAGCCTACTTTTTCATATGGATAAAAATATTGGGCAACAAAGTAAATTAAAGAAGAGAAAAATGGTGGGGTAGGGGGGGGGGGGCGGTGGGGGGGGGGGGGGGGGGGGTGGTGCGGGTGTGTTGTGGGGGGGTGGGGAAAGAAGTAAAGTGCATGTCCCGATATGTGCATGTCCAGATGTCCATGCATAAGATGGATGGGTGGAGTTACAAGAAAGGATAAAATAGGAACACGTCCTTAAGAGGAAACTTAATGGATAGCTCTAACAAAAGAGAAAATGATGTCATTTGAGAGGGTTTAGTACATAGGTAAATAAAAAACCATCTCCTTACACTGTATTAAAGAGTTACAAGTTATGAACTAGGAGAAAGGGGAGACCAACAAAGAGATTGAAGCAAGCAGTGAGGTAAAACACGATGGATTTGGAGTTGCTGACAACATTACCTTAAAAAGAGTTACATAAGAGTTTCACAAATGCCGTTTGAGAGGGTTTAGATATGTACATAGAAAATCAGAAACCACCTCGTTACCATGTATTAAAGTGTTAAAAGTTAAGGAACTAGGAGAAACGGGAGACCAATAAAGACCTTGAAATTTGAATGAAGTAGAGAGGTAAGAAATGACGGATTTGGAGTTACCAACAAAATTACTTCAAATAGCATTGTACAACACTAGAATTTATAAACCCAGCCTCAGACAGATGGGACAACTGATAAGGTTTCAATGACGTGGTGAAAATGATGTGTACATGTGGATTTGGAGTTGCAACATGACATTAATTAGAGCAACAGAAAAGTATAACTCAAAAAGCAAACCCCCAATAGATGGGGATAATGGATAAGGTGCCAATGAGGATGATGTGTAACAAATTGGATATTGGGATGTGATTTTCAAATAATGGAACACAAATATGGTCTAATCGTGCAACCTACACCATGATGTGTGAAGATATTGATTATGTATGGTCTAATCACTGCAACATAGAAACATGATAGTGAGTACTATGTTAAATCCCAAATAGTGCATCATGCCAAATAATCTGCAAGAAACATATTAAGCAGGCTATTTTGCCCTATAAATCAACGCATAGCAGGAATATAGGTGGTAACAAACACCTGCAGCTTAGCTCCCTCCTTGCTGACACTAGTTCCCTTTCCTAGAACCTGCCCTGCTACTTGAACCTAAAACAAAATTGACAGGAGAAAAGAAAAAAGGTTGCAGTCAACTCTCCTAGGATGGTTCCAAAACTACAAAAAAACAACACTTTCATATTATGCAATAATCTGAATAGCAGAAAACAAATCGAAATAAGCAGTTCATTGATCAAGGTAAGAATTAAATAAAAAACTAGAAAGACTAACAGGCAAAAGACAAAATATCAAACCTGAGAATAGTACTCTCCTTCGCTTAAAGTCATGGAAACAGGTGGGGTATCTTGGAAAACTATATTAAGGTCTTCCCCCATACACTAAATAGAAATTAAAGACAAAAAAATGAGATTTCTAGATTGACCACCATGAACGACATTTAGTACTCTCATTCTAGGAATGGTTTTGAGTCACCTACTAATTCTCTTATTCCAGAAACCACGACAGATAGTCTTTTCGATTCCTCTAGAGCTCCAGACTTCTCAGCATTAGTTGAATTAGGAAAAGCTTCTTTGCACTCAGCCAGTCCAGTAGAGCTGTCAATATCCATTAAAAATCCATTTTCACTTTGAACTGATGGCTTGTCTATGTTGCTATCAATAGTTCCAGAATCAGGTGCAGTATATGCTACATACTTGTCTGCATAGTCAGAGATAGAACATAGCACCATATTACTCTCTAATTATTATGAGCATTTACTTCATTTAACAACAAGAAGCCATGGATAAAATAAAGGTGGAAACAAATTTTATCAATGGGCAAAATTACATACAAATGAATTAAGTAGTTTATTGCCTAAACCAAAGAACTGGGCCAATGTCACTCATCTTTTTCCATACCGGGAAATTATCAGGGACATGCAGGCCATCCCCAAACAAGAAACAGCCCGGCCTGTGGGGCCCCCTGCTCCTCATGGTCAATCCAACCCATTCACAACTACTTACCCTTCCTCTCCCTTTACCTCTCTGTTTGAATTGACACCAGCCCAAATTTGACCTCATCCAGATTTAGAAGGGCCCCACAGAGGCAGTACCGGGGGAGAGGGTGGCCAAAATCTTTTGAAAATTGTCTTCTTGACACACACAACCCCCTCATAATTTATTTATCTTCACATGTTGGCCCCCTCAAAGGAAAACTTCCTGGGTCTGCCACTCAGCCCCCAACTGACCAAGACAAAAAATGACACCAACTGTGGTTAAACGCTAGAATTTCGTCAACTTTGAGGGCCTCAAAACTGTAACTCCAATGACTGATAATTTAGTGGTGTTCAGTCATTATTCATAGAGAAAAAAAATAGATAGTGAAGTGAGATTATAGTGACCACACTAGTCAGTAAAATATTATTGTCAATCATATGGATTTTAATCATTATGTTCTTACATGAATCGAAAAATAATGGTCTATTAAGTAATCATTAGCATTTGAACAAAATCAGGTTTGCATCTAATGGGCAATTAAGTAACATGCTTTACATGCAAACAAAAATAATGAAGATAAGAGAAAGCTAATGATGTATACAACTGTTAGATGTGATTCCTTGCATATGTTGTTCGCAAATGATGCAGTACATATTGCCATTGGTGAAATAACAAAGCACGCAAATGAGAAGTTAGAACTTTGGTAAAGGACTTGAATCAAATGAGTTAAAAATTAGCAAATCAAAGACAACAGTATATCAAGTGCAAGCTTAGCAGATTCGAGATACAGAAGTATTGGTTGGCGAAAGAAAAAAATAATAATTTAGTGCTACAGTGATAAACTTCGGACCTGGCAGCAAGCATTGAGAAACACGAAGAGTTTGAGTTGATGCAGCAAATATGATAGGATAACAGGCAAAACAAAGATAAGCAAGTACATGTTATGAGATCATCAAGTGCCACTTCTATTTTTTTATTCTCTTTTTTGAACAAAACCTTAGATAAGGGTTCATAATATGGATAATAAATATTACACAATAGAAAGCCCGATGGAACAGGCAAAAACTGATTACACAATGGGGATCTCACGAGCATTTTCTTCAGTTTCAAAACAAAATAGGATTAAGTCATCAAATGACATGGTGAATATAGGCTTTGCCTTAACTAAAAGTTTAAGATATAAGTGAGTATCTTACTAGCCAAGTAACGAAGGGCATTCTCAGCAGCTTGTATCCGGGCTTCCTTCTTTGTTTTACCCATCCCAGCACCTATTTTCTCACCAGTGAATATAACCTGAACCAGTTAATTAAATGAGCTTACCATCATGCAACAATAAGATAAAAGGTGGTTGTTTCATCCCCAACAAGCATAACCAAACAACAAAGAAGTTAAAAACAAGAACTGCAGAGCACAAGAATATTTTAGTCTCTTTTTTTTTTTAGAACCATGTAGTAGATGGTATCAATCCACTCTATAAACTCTTGGCTTGAGCAATTTGGTGTTGCGCCTGGGCCACTAAACTGGTCGAGACCTTGGATGAGTGACAGCCTAAACTTTTGCACTGATCCAAATTTCTTAACTGTCAGATTCATCAACCATTTTAGATTCCAAGTCAGTGAGCTCTAGATAGCTGGTCCAGAGGAAATCAATAAATTGAATGGTCAGAAGCAGTTATCGCTGCAAATTTTTGCCATTGTTTAATCCTTGAGATGCCCTATCAGGAGGCTCCTTTCCAATGATCAACACACTCATACATATTGATACTGAACACTATTTAAATAATATAAAATGCTCATTGGCTTCAACCTTGAAAACTGTTAGCCAGTTCAACGGAAAGGACAGAAAAACTACACACTTGACTCTCTCATAAAAAAAATTACTGTCATGGATGAAAATAAAAAAATGGGTCCCCAAATACCCGAAAACTGAAAAGGGCCCACACTGGAATAGGAGGTATGGGTCCCAATACTTGGAACCATTTTTTAGTTTGGGTCTGGGTTCTGGTCCACTATAAGGAGCCCAGATAAAATTTGAATCCAGGTTCGAGCTCCAGAATACCTGAGGGCAGGAATGCCCGATGCAACTACTGTACATTATACATATATTAATGATAGAAGTACATTGCATTAGTATGTAAGTTCACAAATTAGCGCAAAATTATTTGGCCTGGACCCAGGCATTCTACTCCAGTCCAGGTCAGGGTTCGGACCTGTAGTTTACACTCGAGTACAGGTATGGGTCCTATATCTTGGACCCAAGATAGTTTGGGTACAGATAACCTATAGAAATTTAGGCATGGGTCTGTTTACACTTTACATTAGGACCCAACAAAACCCGACTTGGTTTCATCCGTAGTAAATGTTGTTTGTTAAGGATATGAATGGCAAAGCACAATAAGAATTCTAATGAAATTTATGGAATCAACTATAGAATATGATTTATCTAGTTATAACCATACAGAATGTAATCTTATTATATTGGATGGCACAGAATAAGCATTACAAACTGACAATGTCAATAACAGTATCCAGAACCAAGCTAGCAAAAGATTAAGGAATTTTCTGATTCTTGCTAACCTCAACAGAAAACTGAAGATCCTTCGCACTGCCTACAACAGACCTGAATTCAACCTACACAGCAAAAAACTGATATCATCAAATACAAAAAATGCAACAGCTATTTAAGCTCTTCTTGATTTCAATGCCTACAATACCTTTGAACCACACCTCCTTCCAATTTCTTGCAGAACGCCAATGGATAAAGTTGAAAGTTGTGGAGCCACTGTTCCGGCTTCTAAATGAGAGTCTCCATTGTTACTAGAAACTCGATTCAAAGACATCCCATCATCTTCTGAGAGAATCTTTGTTTAGTAATTAATACATAGAAGAAATTCAACTACCAATGTGCAGAAAATTACCAGAACCAAACTAATAGAGCAACATCTGTAAGAAGATGCATACAACCAAAAACCAATTTATAACCAAGTTCATTTTCATATACACACCACTATCACAAACACCAGGAGAGGATTGAGCTGGGTTTACAGGATTTTGCCTCCGTTTTCCATCTCCAAGATATGCCTGCAGATAAGCAAGATTTAGGCGGGCAGACATTTTGTCGTAAAGTAGAATAAACAGAAACAGAAATATGATTGCTATTTCAGAGAAACTAAATAAAAACGAACTGACATTTCAAAGTAACTAATGCTGCACAGACCTCTTCAACTTTCTCTTGAGATATATTACAGGGTTTCTCAGAGACAGTGGAAGCATCTGAACTTTGATTGTGTGGATGACGGAGAGCTCGATACTTATCAGGTTGTACAAAATCAGATTCTCGGGTTACTCCTGAAGGCCGCCTGTTAAACTGTCCACCACTGCTGACTTCATCTACAACAAACCAGCCTCCGTTTGACTGTATGGGTGGTGAAGCTAATACTTGCGCAGGTGGCCTCGATATTAAAGGACCAACAGAACTATGATCTCGTAAACCCTGACCATTTTGCAGCATAAGGAGTTTTCTCCTCATGTCTAGATTCATATCAGGCTGGGTAGGTCCAACTTGTCTGGGAGAAGCACCCAACAAACCAGGCTCTAAAACAAAGGAAGCAGATGAGAAGATGAGAAGATGAAAATGATTTACACAAATGAAAAGCAGTGAAAGAAGTTGAGTCATACTCTGTGAAGGCATTGTTGGTCTAGACATTGGTGGGGTAACAGCACTAGATGAGATAGCAACAGGTTGATGGGAGGGCTCAGGCCTCAAATCAGGATTATTTGTAACAAAAGAGGAACCAGATTCTGCACCAAGCTTCTGATCCTAAGAAGACACCGCACAAAGCATAAGATAGAATTTGAATAAGCAAATATGGTAATACAAAAGATAGCCACTACCGAAAAATCGATGCATCATCTATTATTCCCCATGAGCCAATGAAGGTTTGCATTAAACCCATTTATCTTTACTTGTGCCAATCAGGAATTTGTATAATGCAATGCTCCTTTGATACCAGTACTGGAAGCCATAAATCAGGATCTAGATGAATAAAAAGATATACATAGAACCCACCAGTCGATTCAATCTGCATTCTACATCAGCACCGCTCACGCCCTCAGGAACAGGAAGATCTATATTGCCATTTGGTACAGTATCCTAGTTGACAACAATATATATAAAAAAAAAAAAAGAGCTTAACTCCTTTCAAAATGGGAATTAAAAAATTATAAGGAAAGAAAAGCTTATTGCCATTTGGCAAATATCCTAACTGACAATGAAAAGAAAAGTTTAAATCCTTCGGGAAAATAATAGAAAAGAAAAGAAAGAAAAGCTTATTTCCATTCGGCACAATAACCTAATTCCCAATGAAAAGAAAGATCAAATCCTTCAGGGGGGAAAAAGAAGAAAAAAAACGGAAAAGGAAAAGCTAAAATATACAGCACATTATTTGTTTGTTCTAAATCAAAAGTAAAGCATGATCAATTACCTCCAACATCAAGTAATTGCTTACGTCAGGTGGAGAAGGTAAATTTACTATCTCATCTTCATAATAGATCTCCGAGATTCTCCGTAATATATGTTCATCAAATTGTCTGCAAATCATGAAAAGATTGAAAAAGAAGACAACAGCTTCAGAATATTTACAGAATCTCATAACAAAAAGTGCTCACTTTATAGCATACCATGTGGATCAGTTCACTTACTTGAAAAAACCACCTCTGACATTGCAGGCGACATTCCTTGCAACACACAGAACTGGAACAGCAGTTGCCATCTAGAAGGGGAATGATAAAGCTAATAATATCAATTACACATTTACAGATGAATGAAGAGATTTCTGTACAAAAAGAATAAGCACTGGAAAAGGCAGAAGCTCATTACCTCTGCTTGAGGGGCATAATATGGAGTAAATGCAGGTACAACATGAACACGAAGTTGATCCTTATCATCCCAAACCTTTAGGCGGTCATCAATCACCATTGCCATCCTTGGATGACAAATAACACCATGAAAGACATTAGGCAATGACTTCCTGGAGCCTTCCAAGTTCAAAGCAAGCCAAAGGAGATATCAATAGTATAACAACAAATGGTCAACTTTTGAGAGAGAAGGAATATTATGCAAGTTAACTTATCAAAATCAGAGCAGAATCAGGACTAACAAGTAGGTTAAAAGATCTCGAGTTAATCCTTGCGCACAATTAATTATGCAGGGGTGGAAGAGAAAGTCTGGTTTTGGTCTGATGGTAAGATGGGGGGAAGTCCTTTACATAGTCTGTTTCCTAGGTTGTTTAGGGTGGTGGTAAATAAAGATTCATCTGTCAAAGAGTGTTATGCTGGTGAGGATGGGAGAAGGCTGAGTATGAGTTTCTGTTGTGCCTTCTTTCTCACGTTTTTATTTACAGGGATAAGGCAGATAAACGTATTTGGTAACCCAACTCATTTAGCAATTTGTCCATCATATCTTTTTTTCCTCGGGTCAAGGTTCAATCGATCACCCTCCATGCTCTTACATTTGATTGGGCTTGGTTCCTCCTAGAGTGGAGAGTATTTGTAGTAGTAAAAATACCAAAAAACATAAAATTAAAAGAGTTCATCAATATAACATAAACAGCAGTAATGAGATTAGTGAATTTTATCACTAATGCCACTCCACAGCTTCTAAAATTTTAAGTGTGAACATCAGTTATTATTGAAAGGAACTTATGAAAAGGAATGACTAGCAGTGCATGCAACAAAGTTGACTCTAAATAGACAGGTTGAGGCTTTTATGATGATAATGACTGATCATAATCTATTATTCAAAGGTCAAATTACTCTAGAATTAAGGCACCTGCCTGATTTGACACAAACAACACGATCCAAGAGTTGCTTTGAACTTATCAGGTGTGCCTCTGGGTCAAGAAGCCTCCACATCTCCAGGGCATAATCTCTTTCAGCCATTGTACAAACATAAACCTCAAAACGCTTGCGGCCTTTTGCGGTTAAATAACTTCTCAAATCCTCCCAAGCAGGCCGCAATCTCACAAGTACACTTGTATCCCGAACCTGAAAAAGTAGAAGTGATATAATAAATAAATAAAGGAAACATAGGTTCCCGATTCAGACAACTAAGAGCTTGGAAGTAAGAGGTAAGGTAAGTTATTTAAATCCTTATCCATAATAAGGTATCTACGACAAGAGAATTTTTCTCTTATCTTTTTCCTTCATAAGGTGCTGTGAGTTGAACCTGCTGCAACCTCCTGGTTCCAACAATGCATACCTTTAAACCACATTAAAGGCTCTTCTCAATTTTTTTGCACTAATGACTTCTTTTAAGTAACAGTAACATGCTTTTATACAAGAAGGTAGATGCCAAAAAAGAAAAAACAAAACAGCACAGAGTCAACAACAACGAAGAAAAACAAAAGTCCAAAAAAAAAAGGAAAAAAATGAAAAAGAAACAATTACAGCAGAGAGCCTAACAACTCTACCTTGCATGCTTCACACAATTCCTTGATTTTGTTAAAAATAAACCCTCATAAATCAAAGCAACTGAAATCATGCCACTGAACGCAAAAGAAATTCGTACTTAGCAAAACAATATAAATAGTAAAAGATGCATGAGCTTGAATGCAAATATAAGAGAGTTAAGATTAAAGACACAGAATGGCCAAGAACATTGAGATCAGGAATAATTATGCGATGTCTTCTTTTCAGGGTCCAGGCATAATTATGTAGAGATCTATTGAGACAGTCCACCTAACAGTTCCACTCTAAGCCAAGTTGAGCCCAAATTTATTTACAGCGGGCCCAGCAATCAAAGTCAGCCTCTGCAAACAAGAACCATATCCATTTGGCTCATTACGTCAGGCCCATGAGCATGCACAGCTCAACCCAATTTGATACAATAAAAAAAAAATTAAGGTCAAAACTATTTATTCATTTGATATCAAGGGAGTTAATAGTTTTTCTGTTTTTATTGTATTAGTTGGTTTGTTTAAAGACTTTGGGGCTGAAAACTCTGGCTTCTTCTGTTTGGCTAAAAATTAGAACGCCAGTGCGTTAGATAATATTCGACTTTGGAGCATGCAAAGCCCAAATTAGAGCTTCAACTTGGATTGAAAGTTCCAACTGGACAAGTATTACAGTGGGTTTTCAACCGGAAACAGAGGAAACAGAGGCTTCAGACTAGCTGACTCAGAAAAGTATGTGCTCTTCAGGCCATTCCATCTTCCTATTTATTAGCTAGATTTAAGGTGAGAGTTGTTCCTGCATTTTGTTTACAATACAATCACTCTTCTTGATCAGCAGTCCCTGTACCTCTGAAATTCTTATAAATCCAATCCCTTAGCCCTACATTCAGTTTCTAGGGTCTGTTCCACAACGATATAGAAAATCAACTGTTGAATACAAGCCTATTAAGATGATTTGATTGTTTGAAATTAATTCTAGTTAAATAATCTGGATTTAACCAATCATTAAACCATAAAAAGCAACTGCCAGTCTGCCACTATTAGGGATTTTCAGAAGGGATTATTGGATTCAGACCTTCTCCGTTCTAACCTGTTGAAGGCATACCCTGCAGTAAAAGCTGGATGGATCAACTGAGATATACCAAGCCAAAATGGCGACAACTTGCTTTAGTCAAACCTATGATGTACTGTCACTCCAGTAGCGAAGTTGAATTCCATCGGGGCACTTCTGTCGCTTGCAGCTATTTTTCTATTGAGCCTACCCATTAAACCAGTTGGATCTGAAGAATGCTTTTCTTCATGAAGACTTGCATGAAGAAGTTCACATGGATCTCCCATCAAAGATCATGTCGGAAGAGTCCATTGACTAAAGGCAATCTATGGCCTCAAGAAGTCTCCTCACTTGGTTTGATAGATTCAGTCAAGTAATGCTACAGTTTGGTACAGAAGATTATCATGCTTATCACACTTTGCTAATTGGATGGAGTCAATTTGATACTATGACATTTTAATTACATAAGATGATGAACAAGAAAGCCAACTGTTCAAACTATTTCTGGAAGAAGAGTTTGATATTAAGGAATTAGAATTCATAAAATATTTTATGGGAATACAAGTTGCAACAAATAGGTGGTTATAAATGATTTCTCAAAGAAATGTACTACTCTCAATCTTCTCGGAGAAACTCGTAAACTTGGGGCTAAGCCTATTGACACTCCACAACATCAGCTGGATAATGGTGACTTCTTAAGAGATCCAAGCTCACATCAGAGACTAGTGGCTAAACTTATATATTTGACCATAGACATATCCTATGTTGTAAATATAGTCAACCAATTTATGCATTCTCAGACGAGCATGTAGATGAAGCCCATCATACCCTCTTATCTTATGTCTTGAGGGTTATCCTGGATGTGGCATTCTTTATCTTCATCATTGACATCTCTATTTTGAGGAGTTTATGGACGTAAGCTAAACAGGTTCTAAGTTAGGCAGTCCCTCTATTATAGGTTACTATTGTGCTCTAGTTGATGGAGATTCAGTATCATGGAAGAGTAAAAAAGCAAACAATTCTGACCCATGCCCATGGCACATGATACATGTCAACTGTTCAAATGAGGAACTTGCTAAGTAAATCAGGTGCCTTCCCATGCCCATGGTTCTCCACTATAATAACATGTCTACAATTCACATTTCTTCATTTGTTACGCATCATATTCACGAGTGGAGGATGCATGTAGAATTTAATCATAACTTCATCACAAAGAAGATGACAATCAAAGAAACCAACTAATCAAACCTAATACTTCCTTGCGCATATCTATCTAACTTCCCCTCTTCTCTTCTACTCTTCTCATTTTGATTCAATCAGATCATACAAATCCATCAATATCTTCTTTACTCTTTACAGCCTCATCCACTTCTTCCATCCCTTACATGCCCTCAAATAATTTTCACAAGCATTCACTTCTTGTTTTGTTAATGCTCATAACCATTATTGATCTCCCACCTGTCAGTCAATAAAATTGCATTCTTTCAACTATTTCTAACCTTTCTTCAGTTAGGTTTCTAAACTAAAACACATGGCCTAACAAATAACAACCATCTATATATACTCCTGCAAATGCAAAGCAAACATATATATATATATAGAGAGAGAGAGATGAGAAGATTAACCTCCGGATTGATGCGAGTCAACACAATGTTCTTATCATTTAGCCGTATAATAGGCCGAAAAACAACAGCATCCTGATTACTGGACACCTGGGGCACCTCCTCAGGCTGAGTCTTCAACACTTTCCCATTATCAACAACCTGATCACTCTCCGAATACTGCTTCAACAGCGCCCTATCATCCATATACCTCTTGAGTTCCGCCTTCATACCTCCAGCTCGAAGAACATCAGTCTCACACCCAATCTTCCGCTGCAAGAACTCAATCCTATCCTCAAAAGACTTCATCGTGTTGGCGACGATAAGCGTCTCGTCCAGATCAAACACTATAGCGAGGCACCGCAGATTCAGCATCCCCAAGCAAGAATTGTAAAGACCAGCAGGAACAGAACAGCACCAGAAGCAGCAGAGCTTCTCCTGCTTCGCCTGCATTGCCACCAAATGCACTTCTTCCTCTCCAAGCAAAACAACCGCAGTCTGCGAAAAGATCCAAATGGAAGAAGATTAGTCTGCGAAAAGATCCAAATGAGAGAGATAGATAGATTATAAGAAAAGGATTTAGGTGGAGTGGAGAGGACCTTGAGCTCTTCGGAGCAGGAGGAGTGCAAGCAATTGAGAGCGGGAGATTTGGATTCGAGTTTGCAGGGGATGGAGAAAGGGGAGATGGTTTGGAGGATGGAGAGAGGAGGGCATCGCTCGCTTACGGGAGAGAAGTGGGTGATGCGGATTTCGTTGTTTGGGAAGGGGAATTTGGGATCTTTTGTAGGGAAAATCTCTGCTTCGCCTAAGCAGGATTCCCCATGGAAAACCACGGATTTCAATCCTACACGAGACATTAAAAATACTACTGGAACAGGATTTGGGGAAAGACCTCTCTCTCTCTCTCTCTCTCTCTCTCTGGTTTTTTTCTTTTCTCTCGCGCTTAACCCTCTCCCTCCTCTCGAGTGGGTTCAAGCGGAGGGGGACACGGATATATATAGGCGAATAGTGGAGTTTGTTGGAAGAGGCTCGGTTTTGGGGAAAACTACGAAAATGCCTGTTTGTTTGTGGTAACGCTTTCGGACGTCGGACTAATGAAAATACGTTTCCGGATAAGCCCGCCTTATCTGGAGTGGGGCCGGCTGGGGTATGTATGGTATATTGGTATGGAACTCCGGTTTATATTGCACCTGAGCCGTCGGTGAGGCTGGAATGGGTCGGGCATAGGCGTGCGTACTTTCAAGTTTGAAGGGTCAAGGATTGGGCTGGGTCAAAAGAAGATAATTTTTTTTTTTTTTATCTATACAATTCAGATGGGTATATTATGAAATGGGATTAAGAAAAAGACAAAAGGGTTTGTGGTTTGGCATGGAATCGACATTTTTATGTATTCATGTATTTTATTTAATTTGTATGGAATGATTCTTTAGAATTGACTGTGAAAAAGCATTTAGCGATGTAAATAGATTTCCGATTCTCTGATTACTGGGGGTTTTAATGCTCCGATATAAGTCCTTATTTAGATTTCAATAAGTAAATAGGTCTGAAACTAGGTCCGTTTTTTTGACACGTAACCTAAATGGGTACGGGCTCGGGTCCAGCTTGGTTTCAATCCATAGACTCGTGACCTGAGATATTACCTCAATTTTAGAAAAGCTCTTCCTAAAAGCCTTAAATCGCTTTTTACGGCCGTCCCATATGAGGAACCGATTCATATTACGGTTTCATCTTCTTATTAACGGTTCAAGTTCCAAAATTAAGAAACTGGTTCTGAACCGGGCCTGAGTCCTAGTCTGGTTCTATTTTCTCATTAATGGTTTCGAGTCGAAATGAGAATGCATAGGAATTCATAGTCAAAATGAGCCTATTTGTTTATATATATGGAATGAGAATGCACAGGGCTTCATAGTCGAGATGAGTTTGTCTATTTATATAAAATATCAGAATAACTATGAATTCAGTGGAATCCCCACGTTGGTTTGTATAGAATCGGAATCCATAAAAAGTAATTCTTTCAAATGGGCCTAATTCACGCTCTGCAGTTGGAATGGATAGAATTAATTGTCAAATAAGCCTTGTAATTGACTACATGTGTAGATTAAATTATCTAAATTTATTCTTAATATGGTTATAAAACTAATTCCGTACATTTACATATACGCACATGTCATGGGCCCTATTCCTGAGGCCTACTAATCATGGGTGAGGTGGGAGATGGAAAGATCTAGATGGAACGGACACACATATCAAATTTTAAGTGCTTTTTTTTTTTTTTTTTTTTTTTTTTTTGCTATTAGAGGGTTCTCAACCTTTTGGATTGGACTAATCCCTCCGGGCCCAGAGGGAAGCCAGGTAAACTCCCCTATAGCCCCAGCGTGGTAATGAAGTTTTGAACCCACAACCTCCGGATGCAAACCGTGGTCCTAGACCAACTGAGCTACCCCTTGGGGTTAAATTTTAAGTGCATTCAATCATCCAACCCCTTATCTGTGATCCTAAATTTAATGATTTTAGAACAATATTTTTTTATTGTTTCAGTCCAATGATCTAGTACCATTTTGGATCAATCGTAAACCCCCCATGGGATCCGTGACACGCAAGGGGTAGTAGTGGGTGATAGGGTCGGATTGATCACATTGGGAGCCAGGTGGGCCCCACAGGTTTTAGCACATTTTCAAGCCATCTGCATAGGAGCAACGGTCATATGTCATATACATAACAGACAAAGGACACATGATTTGTGTGAGTGTGAATTGGAAGTGTATATTTGTGTGGCATACAATTCATGACCAAGTTCAAAATTCTCATGTTATCCATTATTTTGTTGTTTAGTTTGAAATATTTTTCTTATAGTAAAAAATGAACTAAATTTCTTGATTTCCTTTTCGAAGAGTAAAAATGTGATTTTTTTTTCTCTATTAAAAAAAGAAATCAAAAGAACACAGAATCCTCTCATTGCGCGACCAAGTTTTGAATTTTGGATCTGTAACCGTACTAAGAGGGTTGATAATCCTCCTCTATACATACCCATGAAAATCTTTTAAATTGCTTAAAATAAACGTGCCCTTTTAAATTAGTGAGTTTCACTAAAAATAAGAACTGGACCCACCATCAATTTGATCGCTTAAATATATATTTATATATATGAATAAATATTGTGAAAAATTCACAGCTGTTCATATTAATTGGAAGGTGGGGCCCGACTCCTATTGTATTGAAATTTTGCAAGGACTCATACAAGGTGGGGATATTTATTTTAACTTGTTTGTATGGATACATGAGAATTCGTAGTCAAAATTTACAAAAAAAAATAAAATTAAAGAGATAAGGGGTAATTAAAGGATGACTTTCTTAAGATTTGAATCCTTTGAGCACATATGAGCAACAACAAATACTTGGGAAAATAGCAGATTAAGGACCCAATTTTCTACACATTCTTTCTTGTGGTTTGGTGCAACAGGAATCTATGTGAAAAACATTTTTTTTCAGAAAACAAAAAAAAAAAAAAAAAAAAAAAAGCTCTCCTATGAGAGAGTACCTATTTTTCCTTGGTGCCTCGAACAGAAAAGCCCTTATCAAATCATCACATACCAAAACATGTGAATTTTTTGCAATGTTTTATTCATATGTTCTAGATCTGATCACTCTCACAAAAACATGACTCGAGAGTCGTGTTTTTAAAAAAAATAATTTTAGAAATATTTAAAAGCAACTATATATTTATGAAATAGAAAATATATTTATTTATAAGCATTCATGATAATTAGTTCAAATTAATAAATTTTTACATGCAAGAAAAATTTAGTAATAAGGAAAATAAAAAAGAAAATATTGCATATTACATAATTTATTAGTCCAGATATCAAATGTAAAAGATCAAATATTTCAAGAAAAAATATATATTCCAGCTATCATTTTGGAATTGCCCCTTTCAAACCTCATGCATAATTACTTAAAACAAACACTATTTATAATTTCAGATCTACCTACAAATGGTTTAGAATGCAAACAACTTACTAAAATAAAGTGACTCGGCTGGTCTCCCTCGTACTTGACTGAATCCATCAAAATGAGATGAATCAGGTATGCTACTCTTTCCATGTGTATGGGCTATCCTTTCACTTTGTAAGCTTCGTCTTTCCACTTGCGTGCGGCTCTCCTTCTCGGTGCGTGGGCTCCCTCTTTCTCCTTGTATGGGCTCTCTCATGTCTCAAAATTTTTTTTATAATTTGTCCTCTATTTCCATTTTTCATGTTTTTGTTTTTTTTTTATAGCAAAACATCATTATCGATCTTTGTTACTCTGGGTGTAGCCATGCGGCTCTATGGTGATGATGGCAGTGTTCTGATATGCCCATCTAGCTATTAGTTGAACTGTTTTACACTAATTTGTTACATTTTTGTAATGTGTAGAAGAACCTATATTTGAAAGGTCTTCTAGTCATTTCTTTTTCTTTAAAATAGGGAATTTCTATAACTAGAAAATGATGGATCCCTTACCCATCTGAAAGTTCGCAACCTGTATTTTCTTATTTATATGTAATTATTTAATTTTTATTTCAACTTTTGTTCGTTTACTGATATATTTTATCTTTCCCTATAGTCTTTGTTTGTGTTTTCTATTCTTAGCTTTGTAAAACCACGCTTTTTCTTAGATTTCTAGTTGTCTATTTTTTGGGTAAATTAGCGAGAGATTCTTGAGTATTGTGTTATAAAGTTAATAGGACACAATATTATTGTTTACGGCCCAAAGTCCCTTGCGCATGGGATTAATTTAGGCGGTGTTCCTTTAGCTGTCCACATCAGACTTTTTCATGACTAATTTGCCCTTTTAACTATTTAGGCATAAAATTTAAAATTTCAAATCTTCCATTCTCCCCTAATTTTAGAGCAAGGCTCTCTCTCATTATCTATTTGTAGAAAATCAAAGTGCAGAGAGGATTTTGGCTCTCGGAGTATGTGTGCTCGTTGTCAGAGAAACAAGATTCAAAAGATACAGAAAGGTCCCAAGTTGTTTCGGGTGCTGTTACAAAAGATAGATTCGAATGGGGGATTCGGGATTGAAGTCTCCATCATCGGAGGTTCTTGGTTTCTCGGTTTCGCCAGACAGAATCTGTGCCGGTCACTACAATCATAGACAGTGTTGCTCCGTCATCGGCAAAGAGGAAGACAGGAGATTGTCTTCTCTTGGTTACTGCTGCAAAACCATAACAGAGGTACTCTGGGGCTCTGCTACTACGCACGGTCTTCAACGAGGAAGACACAGATATGAATTTGCGGAGAAGACGATCGGAAGTTGTAGAGAAAATTGGAGTCGGAGTAGGGCAGTGAAGATCTGAGAAGATTTTTTGTTTCGTTCACTGCCGCCAGAGAAAAAGGGAAGTCCTTGCCTGAAGACCACTGCTTATCTGAGTTTTAAAGAAATTTATTTGAGTTTTTGTAAAATTTATCTTAGTTTTTGTGAAAGTTATTCAAGTTTTTCAAATTTATCTAAGTTTTTGTCAAACTTATCTGAGTTTTTGCGAAATTTATCTGAGTTTTTGTGAATTTTATCTGAGTTTTTTGAAAAATCTATTTGAGATTTTTAGCAAATTTTGAATTTTCCAGAAACTCAAATTTTGAATTTTTAAAATTCAAATCTTCCAAGAGGATCCGAACTCTACTTAGTAAAAAGGTAGATTTTTGGAAAATTTATCTGAGTTTTTTGGCAAATTTGAATTTCAAATCTTCCAAGAGGATCCGAATTCAAATTCTTGAATTTTTTAAATCTATTTGTGTTTTTGAACTTTATTTGTCTTTTGAAATGGTAGTTGACCATTATTAATGGCATATCCCACTAATCATTGGATATGATTTATCTTTAAATAAATAAGAACTTTTAAAAGACATGGTAGTTTGGACATTTTAGATCTTCACATTTGGAAAAAAAGATCTACCACACTATGAAAAAAGATTGTGAATCTAAGATTAGAAAGTGAAATGTTTAGGGACCTATCACCGAATGCCCCTAATTTATTTATTTTTTTACAATGGGAACTTAAATTCACGCACTCTAACTTGCTCGCGTCCCTTTTTTTGCTGAGGTACAACTTGGGGACGAGTTTCAGTTGATTATTGACCCTTTCATCCTTCTCTCTCTTTATTTTTTTTCTTTATTTTTTTCCCTCTTGGTTCTCACCTTCTGTAGGATTTTGAAATACTCTATAAAAGAATCATTTTTCCTCACTTTACCCTCATTTCATAATATTTTTCTTTCATGTTTAAAATATAAAGAAGATTCTACTGAAATTTTTTCGAAATTTGGTTATTTCTCACGAAAGACCCCTACAAATTGTGCATCACAAAATTAGTCCTCCCGCCAGTTTTACCCTATTTTCTTGGTTTTTTCAAAGACGAAAGTGTCGCTCAAAAAATCTGGGCAACACTCAGGGGAGGACCCAAGTTATACCGCCCCAGGTCAGATCCAAAACGTCCCAAATGCGGCATGTGCCAGATCACCCATAACACATTCTAATAAAGCTGTTGGTTGCTGCCCCACCCCAAATCCAGAATAACCTAACAAAAAAACCCAGGTCTCCAAAAACCCTCTCCAATCAACTATGAAGTTTGTAATCTTATCATTGTTCCGTCTAGCTAATACTATAAATTTTTTCTTCTTTTAATTTTTACGAATATGATGTTTGTGTTAATAGAGTTTGATTTGTGGTTGATATTTTTTTTTCTTGAATCACAACATGATGTTTATGGGTTTTTAGCATTGATTTTGACTTTTTAACCGACCATTGTCCACCTCACTCAAATGAAATTTCTGGTCCGCCACAGGCAACACTGACGTAGCTCTTTGCAGACCATATTCCTATCCTTGCTCAGCCATGGCGGGCGATTTGAATCATCGAGTTTGGCTAGTGTTGCATGATCGAGGGAGATTCAGGCCTCGAATCTCAGATGGCACTGATTGGTCTGAATCGGCGCTAGATCGGAATGGTGCAGATCACGAGGTGGAAAAGACGAGGGCCAATGACGGATCGGACCATAAACTCGCAGTCGGGATCGGTTTCACTTAAGCATAAAAGGAGTCTTGTTTTGTTCTGGTTCAAGGTGAGAAGAAGCTCTTTTGTCTTTGATGTAATTAAGACAAAAAGTTATTTCGTCCTTTCATGCTGGCGGCTACTGCATGATAAAGGAGAGAGACAGTGTCAATGGGCTCGGTTTGTTTCTTGGAATAGAATGTGCCGACATCAGTAACCCGACTACCGGGATTCAGCCTAGATTCGCAGTGATATCGATGTTCCAATAATATCAGAGCCAGCTCTTTGTCTTTTCCCCTCCCCAAACTTGAAGATACATCTACTTCAAACGCAAAAGGTATAAATGGGATGGGCCTTTGAAGGAACGTGCCCGCCGCACCGGAATCATGCCCGCAAAAGAAAGGGTTTGCATGTGGAGAGATGGACATGAAGAGTGACGCTAACATTGTCCCAGTCAGCGTCGCTCCTCTCTGACTTGTAAAAAAAATTAAATATGGCCTGACGGATCCATTCATGCTGCAGAATTTGCGGGGATCTTTTGCGAGAAATGGCCAAATTTTAAAAATTTTCCCATAAAATCCTCAAATATATTTATATTAAAACATGCCATCTTAACTATAGTCTAAACAAAAAGCTATAACTCATCTTAACAATAGTCTAAATCTGAAATGAGTGTTTACCTTGCCACTGACTTTGTTTTTTAAGCAGGGTTTCCTTCGCTATTCCTACTGCTCTTGCGTTTCTGTGTTTCTACATGAGGTTCGTAGCTAATACTAAGGGGCTGTTTGTTTGCTTATGATAAATGAGAGTTCGATGCGTAGAGATTCATGGCCAAATGAGCTCCTCCAAGGAGTTATTAAAGAGTAGGACAAAGGATATGAGGTTACAGGTGAATGATATAATGCAAGCGATGCATATGGGACTATGACTTTTATAGGATTTGAATTACTACGGTGAGGGCAGGGTATTCATTTCCCATCTTTCTCTTTATTCAATTTCCATTAAGGGGGAGGCTATTGGACGGTCATTTTTGGACAATCACCTTTGAATCTTCACTTTCAACCAATTACAGAAATACAAAGTCTCAAATTCCTAAAAGTTTAATTACATGAAACAAACAGGTCCTAAGGCAATCATGAGGTTTGTTCAAGTCTATAAAATAATGCAGACATCCCTTTGCAAAAGGTAACCTTCACTTGGCATGATTTTCAACAGAATCCGCAGGATTTGATAATGTGAGCAATGTTTTGTATTGTCTAAATACCTTCTTCAATCATTTAGCTTTCTTTGTATGTATTGCACATAGATTATGGACGGAGAATTCACCAAACTATACCATGCATATTTGCATTAGTTAGACCAGAGTTTCACGGGACCCATGTGGGGTTGTATCCTTTGATGGATTGTTAATGCAAGTTTATTTTGACATGCAAAGCACGAATTACCAATTATTGTGTATAGTATTTAACTATGTTCTTTCAAAAAGAGAAAGGAGAAGTAGTGAAGTGATTAGTATAATACTTTGCATTCTTTAACATGAAAAGATATTAACAATTCCCAACTACTGATATAAGCAAATCATGCATTTAGCCAAGTGATTCTTGAAATATTCTTGGCTTCCAACAAAGTGAGTGATATAGGTAAAAGAAAATGAAAAAAAAAGAGAAAAAAAGAACAAGGAAAGAGAGCAAAATTTTCTGTCCCTTCTTATGATGTGGAAGAGCTCATATGAATTGCCACTAAAGATGCATACACACCTTCATTTATCTTCATCAACATTTCATGGCTTCCTTTCTCAGCTATCACTCCATTCTTCACCACTGCAATTGCATCAGCTCCCTTGATAGTGGAGAGGCGATGGGCGATAACAATTGTTGACCGGTTTACCATCACCCTATCTAATGCTTCCTGAACCACATGCTCTGATTCTGCATCCAACGCACTTGTAGCCTCATCAAGGAGAAGAATTTTTGGTTGTTTGATGATTGCTCTTGCAATGGCTATCCGTTGTTTCTGCCCACCTGACAATTGCACCCCTCTCTCACCTACACTTGTATCGTATCCTTGTGGAAGCCCTGATATAAAACGATGCGCATTGGCTGCTTCTGCAGCTGCAACTATCTCATCTTCAGATGCCTCCCCTTGCTTCCCATAAGCTATGTTAGCACGGATAGTGTCATTGAACAAAATGGGTTCTTGGCTAACTAGTCCCATCTGTTGTCTCAGCCATTGTAGCTTAAGCTTTTGAATCTCTGCTCCGTCTAGTAATATCTTACCAGAGTCTGGATCGTAAAACCTCTCTAGCAATGCAATCACAGTTGATTTCCCGCTGCCGCTTTCTCCAACAAGAGCAACAGTCTGCAAAAAAATAATCTCAGCTCCATGCTAGTAACAAAGAAATGGGATTGGTTTATACATTAGGTTGAAATTTTGAAATCAAGTGAACCACCTCAACTAGATGTCGCCGACATGAGTTAGGCTCTTGGCTGGCTAAAGTCAAGTTGATCCAATGAGTTTAAGAACTATAGTTTAAATTGGCAAACAAGTAACATTATTAATAGTAACTTGGTTGGACCAATAGATAGATGGTATCAACTCTCAAATAAGTTTCTTTGCTCTATATTATACTGTAGAGAGTACTAAGAAAGAAACAAGAACAATTGTACCTTTCCAGAATGAATGTTCAAGCATAAGTCCGTGAAGATCTGTACATCAGGACGAGTGGGATACTTGAAACTGACATGTTGGAATTCAATGTTGCCCTTCACACTTGCTAATGTTATTCCCTCATCATCACTAGGATCAATCTTTGATTTCCTATCAAGAATTGCAAAGATGGAATTAGTTGAATCCTTAGCTTTGGTGACATCTGGAGCCAGAGCACTGGACTGCGAAACTCCAATGGCTGCCATAGTCAAGGCAAAGAAAACCTGTAGAGGATCATACAGAAAACAAGTAGGCATGGTCAAGTAAGAACAAGAAGAAAAATACAGAAGTATGAAAATTGATGAATTTATTTCTTACTTTGAATACTTCGGAAAACTTTGCCTTCCCATCTTCCACGAAACGAGCTCCCACATAGAAAATAAGGGCATAGGTGCAGAATAGCACAAGGTTTGAGAATCCAAAACCTACTCCACTGATGATTCCTTGCCGGACTCCATGTTTTGCTGGCGCCTTACATTTTTTATTATAGAGATCCATCACTCTCTGTTCTGCACAAAATGATGCTACTGTCCGGATACTACTTACAGCATCATTAGCTACTTGACTGGCTTCTTCATACATAACCTGCAACCCACCTTATATTTTTAGTTATCAACATATCTCTATTTGATATTTTGAAATCCCCAAGTCCTTGTAAATGCCTTTGCGAATTTCTCTTTATGTACATTATATTGTGAAGTAGGTAGTGGGCCTACACCTAGCTTTAGGGCCGAACCCAACTGTTCAAGATTACTAGTGCTCACATTTACAACGACAAGAAAGCATTATCAGACATTAATGTACGCACTGACCTTTGCATCTGCACTGAACCCTTGTAGAAACTTTATCTGAGCATATCCTTGCAGACCCACCAAAGGTAGCACTGCCAGCACTATTAGTGCTAGCCGCCAGTTCCCTACCATGGCTATCACCAGCCCTGCAACAACCGTTGACATATTTTGAACCACTAGTGCCAAGGCATCCCCTACAAGACTTCGAACGGTTGCAGCGTCGGCTGATAACCTTGCTCCAATTGCCCCACTGAGATGGAACAAGAAGATTTTGATAGTTAGTAAAGTTAAGAGATTGATAAAAGCTGGTTTGCAGTGTATGTTTCACAAACCTTGAATTACTAGGCTCATCGAACCAGCTGATCTCTTGGTGCACCACCCTTTCAAAAGATAATGAACGGATGCGTTGGATGAGCTTTCCACCAGCAACTCCAAAAAAATATTGTTGTAGTGCTAATGAGAATTGAGCAATGACTCCTAGACTGACAAACATCAAAGCCCAAAACCTAGCATCCTTCTTTAGTTCATGAGGGGGTTCAAAAAAGATTTTGATAGCACTTGAAATCAACAATCCAAATACAGGAAAAATTGCTCCATGTACGATTGCAGCAATGGCTCCTAACAACAGCACTGGCAGCTCTGGCCTGTTCAAGTAAGCCAACCGCCGGAGTGGGACCGCTTTTTGTTGAGTTTTCTCATTTC
Organism: Persea americana; assembly: GCA_029852735.1. NCBI lineage: Eukaryota > Viridiplantae > Streptophyta > Magnoliopsida > Laurales > Lauraceae > Persea > Persea americana. Next base: position 15,340,445 of record CM056814.1, read on the forward strand.
CTTCATCACTATCTTTACCTTCCGCTCCTGCTTCGCCACCCTCCTGGATGATTATGGGACCGGGCACACCGAATGAAACTGAGAAAGAGTGCCTATTACTTCCCCTATCTGAAGAATCTCTGCTTATAGACCTCTTCAAAGAGAACCTCTGGCTTCCTGATCTACCTGCTGCCTTACTGTTATAGAAGCTTGAATCCACATTATCTGGGTCCACAGTGGAGGCTTCTTCATCTTGATTATTTGCCTCTTGCAAACGTATGAGCTGAGAGTAAGGCCCTTCAGGATCCTTTACCAACTCTGCATGAGAACCTGATGAAGGAAACAAATATCATAAGCCTTCAAGATTTGGATCAAACAGTTTATTAATACTTGCTGAATTGAATTTGAATTTTTAATGTATTCCAGAATTTTGGATATTCTAGTCTTACAAGAAGTTCCAAAAGTAGGAAAGTTGAGTTTAATTGATATATTTCAGGTTTCACTCTCCCATTAGTTAGGTGGACAAACAATGATTTTTGAACTTTCTAGAAAAAAAAATCCAATAATTCAGTTCTTGGGATGTCAAAGAGAACCAAGAACTACTTACAGTTGTTATCTGGAATTTGAAAAGTTCTGATTGCACTCAATTTGACTGTAATTGTTTTTATTCACCCAAATAAAAGAGAATACATAATTTTCTGGTAGTTCTAAAGAAAATGAAGAGTACACATTGAAATTACCTTGCTCGACAATTTTTCCTCGATGCACCACTGCAATTGTGTCAGCATTTCTCACCGTGCTCAAGCGATGAGCAACTACTACAGTCGTTCTATTTAACATGATCCTCACTAGTGCTTCTTGAACTATTCGCTCGGACTCGGCATCCAAGGCACTTGTAGCTTCATCAAGGAGCAAGATCTTGGGGTTCTTCAAAATTGCCCTTGCAATTGCAATCCTCTGTTTTTGTCCACCAGACAGTTGGGTTCCATGCTCACCAACCATTGTATCAAGCCCCTGTGTAACACATTCCACCCCATCTCAAATAAGTCAATGAAAACCAATAACTACCTCTATGCAAGAGAATCAAGAAAGTCGAAATACCTGTGGCATCTTGTCTATGAACTTTGCAGCATTAGCAAGTTCAGTTGCCGTTTTGATTTCTTCAAGAGTTGCGCCTGTTTTACCATATGCTATATTCTCTTTAATGGTAGTTGTAAATAAGACAGGCTCTTGACTGACCAGCCCGATTTTCTCCCTTATCCACCCAAGCCTCAATTTCTTCAAGTTGTTACCATCTATGAGGACTTCACCTGCTTGGGGATCGTAGAATCGTTCAATCAAGCTGATCACTGTAGACTTTCCACTGCCACTCTCTCCAACAATGGCAGCGGTTGCACCACTCGGAACGTGCAATGAGAACCCAGAAAATATTTCAACGTCAGGCCTCGCTGGGTAACTGAAGTAAACATCTCTTAGTTCAATGTCACCTTTCATGTCTTCCAATTCAATTCCGCTCTTGTCATAAGCATCAATTTCTGGTTTACGGTTGATAGTATTAAACATCTTGTATGCAGCAGCTTTCCCTGCTGCAAAGGCATTCACAGATGGGGAGGTTTGGCCTAGAGACCTGTTCAATGCAAGATTTCAAGTGGCCAACCAGAGGTCAGTAAAAAGAGCCTACAATGGCTTTCCCATGGAAAATAGAAAAATGAGAAGGGTAAACATGATGCAAGTATCAACCGACCAATTCTGACTTACATTCCACCAGTCATGATTGCTAACATGATGTTAATCACCACTCCTCCACTGTAACCTTTCTGAATTATCAACCTGGAGCCATACCACACAGCTAATCCATAAGCAGAAAACAAGATTAACAGAACGGTACCAACACCTGCGCCAATAGCCAGCCCTTGTTGGATAGTGGATCTATATGCAGTTTTCAGGGACTTGTTATATTCTGTAATCGCTTGCTTCTCGCCAGTGAAGGATACGACCTTAATATGTGCAAAAAACTTCATCAGTATAACTCAAGTACGTAAAGGAGAACATATGAAATTTGAAAAAGCTATTAAGATCTTTTATTTGACAAAGGGAATGTGCTTACTGTTCGAATAGAACCAATTGTTTGTTCTACAATCGTTCCTGCTTCAGCATATGCTATCTGTCCACTGCTTGATACCTTTGATATGACTATTGATATGATTGCTCCGGCTACAACTATAAGAGGTATACATGACAGCATTACAAGTGAGAGAAGCCATCCCTTGATAAATGCAATCACAAAGCCGCCAATGAAAGTTGAAAGAAGCTGAATGAACTTCCCAACCTGATAGAAATAAAGAAATCTTATAAGTCTTTGGCTGAACACATGTGCTGTCTTTCATAAAACAACAGTCCACTTCTCCATAAACTGGTAAGAAGGATGCCAAGCATTTCTTTCTATATACCCTCAATCATTAAAACTACAAGATAACTGTAAATATATGTCGAGAGCATAGTTTATACATTGTTGTCATGTCACTAGGAATACAGAGTTAGTGAATTTAGGGGCATGAAACGTCGAGGCTACGATTTTTATTTATTATTTATTTTTTTATTTAACACTGAGACTTGGGATTGGATTTTATGAAGTGAACAAAGCCCCTTCATCATTTACCACATTCAAATAAGTCTGATGCTAGCATAGCAATCAGACCTTGTGTGGCTGGCTTTCAATAACTTTCTTAGTCTCTTTTCATTTTTGGAAGTACAGAATAACTAGAAATTGTTTCTCTTTCAGCCTTATAATTGTTTAAATGACTAATACAAACTCAAAGGGCCTGTTTTTTTGCAATATAATTCATAGGAATTGAATACATAGGAAGTCATGGTCAAATGAGCTCCAACAAAGAATTATTGAAGAGGTGAAGTGTGAATGATATGAAGCGAATGGTGAAGGATGGAGGATATAAGCTGGAGATGTAGTTGGGACCTTGACTTTCCTAGGATATGAATTACTAGATTGATGGCTGCATATTCATTTCCCATTCTCCCATGATTCACTTTCCATTAAACGGAGGTTATTTGATGGTCGTTTTTTACTCTTCATGCTGGATCTTCATTTTTAACTACTTAGGACAAAAACCCCTATGTATTCAATTCTTGTGTATTCTATGCAAATAAACAGACCCTTAGAAATAGCTAGAGAACTTGAAAACAAGCATTATTTGTAGCTGTGTGTATTTAATATTTTCACAAATAAGTATTATCTCCTAACTAAAGCCCATAGCATATGAACATCTCACCTTCTCCCCCATGGCATCTTGAATGAGTATCGTATCCCCGGACATTCTTCCCACAACTTCTCCAGTTGCTGTCTCCTTGTCAAAGAATCCAATATCTTGCCTCAGTATGGTTTTCAAGTACAGACCCCGAATTCGCGCTGCCTGCCTTTCGCCTGTCACCATCCAGCTCGACACCTCTGTACCAGTAAACAGTCATGCTTAGATACGTCAGTGGCAATGTTTGTCAGCACGAACATATTTGCATCCATAGCCTCCATTGATTGACAATGGATTGCCTTCTTTTCCTTAAAGCAATCCCAACCATTCAAACAATGAACTTCAAAGTAGACAATTGGCTGTTCAATGTTTAACTGTTCATTGATCAAATGATTTTGTTTTATGCAACTCATTCAAGGAATCGCCTGCCAACACTTTTGAAAGCTGAAAAACCTGACTCGGAAGTTAACAGATCCGAGTTAGTTTAGGACTTGGTTGAGTCCTAGTGGAGTCATAACTCAACTCCGCATGTGATCAAGTGACCACAATGTGGGGCCTACCTCATTGCATCCCAATCCAATCGTATATGGGGCATTGGAGCATCATGAACTAGAAATGAGTGACCCTGATTGACTCTAACCATGTGAATATGTGATTGGGGGACTGAAAGACATGGTTAGAAAGTTCAGTCCTTCATTTTTTCTAGCCCTTGAATACATGATGAGAGTCATCCAATTGGGGTGAAATGTCTCCCAGCCTAGTAGACATTGCACCTCAGTGTCTCACTAAAAACCACCTTCCAAACTTTATTGGAAAAATTAATTGAACCCATGTGAGCTGAGCTAGTAATACCCTGGAAGAGTCTGAGTTAAGTCATAAGCAGATCACATTCTAACTCAGTTCATAGAATTGAGTTTAAAAGAATGCAACTCGAGCTGCAACTTGGAAATTTTTTATACATATGCACCAATTTAAGCACCAAATATATTGAGGATCATAAATGCTACTATCTTAGATCCTTTCACAATCCAGAGTCCAGACCATTATTTAGTAGGCACCCACCAGGGCGGGACCTGTTTACAAGTTGGCACTGGTCATTGGTGCATATGGCCCATGGGTTGTTAGTGGAACAAAGGTAGAACCTGATGCACATTTCGCAGAATAGTGTATACAGGTCCACAGAGACAAATGCACTCAAATAGTAAAAGAAGCTTTAGAAAATCGAAATAAGTAGAGAAAGACATCAGCACTTACGTAAGAATGATGCAACTCCCGAACCCATGGCCAAGTAAACGAATTTGATAGCCACCTGGAACATCATAAAAAAAAATAAAAAATAAAAAAAAAAACAATATTCAAATTTCAAGTCCCACAGGTTCATAATACCACCTAATGTCTTTGTGAATTTCCCCAGAGGAGGAGTTGAGAGGACTTGTAACACGTTACACATTTGTAGAACAAGAATTCTTGGGGTTGTGACAACCAATGAAAAATCACTCTCCTTGTGAATTGCTGTGTCAAATCTCAGATTAATTAATGAAAATAAGGTAAACAATAAGATTGTTCACTTGTTCAACACATGACTTAAAAGATGATCAATCTGACACAACCCAAATTCAATTAGATTAAAATTAAGCCAACTGAGGCACTGTGGTTTTGAGCAGCATAGATTTTAGTGGTGGGCCACCCTGATGTTTGTGTGGTGGATCCTTGTTCAAAGGTCATTTCTTGGGTCGTACAAGGTAGAAGGAAAGGACAATCTTAAGAAGGATATTTCTTGGGCTAGTTTGCCACTTTACTAGCATAGTAAAAGCTAAGTAAAGTCTTTATTTTTCAAATAAAAGGTCACATCAAAAGTACTTTCATTCAAAACTCTCTCCATCTTTTTCAAAAAAATAAAAAACAACCAACTTTATTTACTAAAATACAAAAAAAACTCAACTTTCCCATACAAAAAGTCAAAAAGATTTCATAACAAACAACAAACAACAAAATACCATTATAACCCATTTATATTTTATTCCTTCTTCAAAATCAACTTTACTTCACTTATATTTTATTCTTTCTTCAAAATCAACTTTACTTCACTTGACTCTATTAGTAGAGTTGCCAAACTGGCCCTTAGGAGCATTGTCTATACATAGTGATCAAAGTCCAACCGGTTACACAACATGAATCTAACTCTAACCACTTTGTGGGGCTCACTTGAGCCATCCATGAGACTGGTGGGTGGTTGGGATTAAAGGAGTTTAGTGCAGATTGCTCATGGATAATAAAAAAATTATCTCATTTGATTATCTTAACTCTGCAGCTAACACAATTAATTAGGCAAACTGTTCATTTTCATGCTCTTAATTCAATGGTCACGATCTGACAGATTAAAATTTATTTCATTTGCTGAACAGAACTACAAGTTGGAATTCCTACAAACCGACTCTAGAGTAGGGCTCAATAATTGATATCCAAACCTTTCAAAATAATCGTCCTCTAATCACATGGGGCATCCTCAAATGTTCTCGCGTATATTCATCATTGCGTTTTTCATGAAACAATTAATCCAATTGTGGAACAAACTCGAATTGATGACGTTTATATTTTAACTATTTGATTTTCAATAGATCCACTACTTTTAACTCAAGATTTTTCTAGGTTGAAGTCTTGGATGATGGGGATTCAATCCCGAATTAGATCCGACGTGCAAGGAAAGTCCAACCTCCAAACTACTTTTCTATGGTCAGGTTCAATAGAGTTAGTCACGGGCATAGCTAACTTTCACGGACATGTTGGGCCACCTATAACCTGCCTGGATCGATCTCACACGTGCAGTGTGTTCCCACGTACGTTTTGAGAATCAATCTTCCTCTCCTTGCATTTCACACATCAGAGCAACGATTCCAAGATCAAACACAAGTTTTCCAGAACAACAACATACCTTGGTCACATCATGAACAACGTTGGCTCTATTAGAATCACCAAATGAGTTGATCATCTGACCAAAGATCAACGTCATCAGCGGCAAAGAGAGGCCACTTCCGATTGCAGCAACCGTCCCCACACTCATCAAAACAACATCCAAAGCATCTGCAAATGAGAACAGCTTGTAGAATGGAACCTTCTCATCACCACCACCCTTTGAATGATCCGCTTCTTCTTTCCCCATCTCTCACCAAAACCTCTCCTTCTCCCTTTCTTCTTCTTCTTCTTCTTCTCTCTCTCCTCCTTTCCATTCAAAACATGCAACAAAAGTACATAAAATGATAAGAAAAGGACATATTAAAAGAACCCAAATAAAATTCAGGAAAAACAAAGGAGTCCCATGAAAGGATTGAATAAAATAATCATAAAGAAGATGGTTCCAAAAGATCCATATGGGGTAAGGTAATCTCACCTGCTACAATTTGAGGGAAACGACAGGAACTAAGCTCAGCCTCTCTGTGGTTGTCGATGGGAGAAGCAGCAAAAGTTTAAGGAAGAGAAATGTAAAGAGAGGTGGAATTAAGCTCTTCTAGTGTCTTTTCTTGTGGTTGGTTTATAGGCAAACACATCAATGAATGAGCCTTCTTTTATGGATGGGTGAGATTGACGAGGGCAAATGGATTCCTTGGGTGGCAAGGAAAAAGGTTGCTATCATGGAGAAGTGAGAGGAAGGTGCAATGAGAACATAAACGGGCATACGAATAGTATAGTGGAAATGCAGCAAACTCGTTTTGTTACCTTTAAAGTCGCCCGAGTTGGTTGTTGTCCCCGCTACGTAACGGTTTCGGGTATGATCCATTCCTAATTTAGATTAATCCAGTCTGAATGTTTAGGTGAAGAGTGGATTACAGCTTCGGTTTAAAAATTACCTCTACGTACGTTCTGTTTCGTTATTTTATTTACAGCAGGCAGGATGGGTGGAGCTTTCGGAGAGGCCACCCTCAAGGATGGAATGATCCGGCATGTGGGGCCCACTTGGTCTACCCTAATCTATAATCAGTTTTAACCCATTAGACACTTTACCTCTTCACAAAATCTGGAGCCAGTACTCTACCATGTGGCTCACAAGGTTTTAATTCGAACCTTTCAAAATGAATGTGATCACCTCCATTCATATATTCTCAAATTTCACTTCAATAGGGATGAGTCCCACCATTAGATTGTACACATGGCTGATACCAGGATTAAAGCCTATGAGTAGTAACATGTTATGGGTCCTGCTCGTATTGAAATGAAAATTGATGTTATCTCACTAGAGAGTATGACATTTAAGATGAACGATCCAAATTATCGTTATGGAGAAATGATAGGGATTTGGACAATCACCCAGATTTAATATTCATTTGATCCAACTTTACATTTCTGAAAAAAGATTCTAATAACTTTGATGTCCTCAGGTCAGACCCCTGCCAGCCCCACATTACATCTTGAAACTCCCTTCAAAGAATGGCTTTGGCCCTGCATCATGTGGCCATCCATTAATCGATGGACCCTCCATTATTTAGGACTTTATTTAACATGGTTTTGACTCTAAAATAAAATAAAATAAAAATATTGTTGATTTTGGGAAAAACTTAGAATGAAAAAAAAGGAAAGGAAAGGAAAAAAAATTGAAGAAAATGAGAACAAATAAGTAAGGTTCGATGGAAATTAGAGAAAAGATTTCTCAATTTTCTATCTAACTCATCTACACTTGCCCCAAATCTTATAATCCAAGAGAGGAGAGGAAAAATCACGTCTTCTTGTCGGATATATTAAAAAGAGTTGTAGATTATAGACTTGCAGAGGCTTCGAGGTATGAATAAAGAAGAAAAATGACCAACCTTCTCTTTTATAATTTCTTTTTTACATTGCATAGATGTACCAATTTCACTGCATGTCATTATGTATTTTCAATCTTTGTGGCTTATATTAAAATCTAATCCGCTTAAAATCAATGACTATTTGCTATTACATTGATTTTTAGCTTAATCAGAGTTTATCCATTGTGGATAAATAAATATAGTTGTATTTTTTTTTAATTATTATTATCAATGTCAGAGCAATTCAGTTAAAGAAATTTATTTTAAGGAGATAAAAAATAGTAGAACCATGCTTTTTAAATGGTTTAGATTTTAAATAAGAGTTTTTGTTATTACTTTTCTTAGAGGTTTTAAATGATAATATTTTAAATTATGATTTATTGGCTGCATGCATAGGAAAGGATCGGTTCCTATATTGATATTTTTTTATACTTTAGTGTATATATATACATATGGTAGATATACTAATGCATTCTTAACCATGAAAATTGTTAAAACTGCACTTCGTAACATAATGAATGATAATTTTTTCCGGACTCAGCCATGAAGATTGTTAAAAGTGCACTTCGGGACAGAATGGAATATGATTTTTGTATGGATTGTTTAATTATATATATTGAAAAAGAAAGCACAAAGAAATTTAGAACTGTAATAATCATTGATGACTTCAACTCAATGGAAGAACATGGAGCACAACTTTAATATTTTGATCACTACGTATTTTATTACTATATTTTGTAATTTTATTTTAAGTTTTTTTTTCTTTGGCGCCCCTTAAACAAAATTTCTAGTTCCACCCCTGGATGTCCTTGAAATAAAGTTTCTTGGGGCCATAAGCAATTTTTTTTTTTTTTACACAGGTTAGGAAGAGGCCTTTCAAACTACTTATGATCACACAATTGTCATGCTTTCATGTGAGCGTCATGAGCTAAGCCGTTGCATTTTTTATCGGATGACTACACTTCTTACCCAAAGAAACTTTTGGGGGGCTACAATTTGGGGTTTTTCTCTTTTGGCGTGAAATAATTTTTTAAGAAAAACGAGAAGTATTTAATAAAAGTGATAAAAATTAAAAAATAAATATAAAAAATACATAAACGACCATTAAATCATTTCCTCTTTGATGAAAAATAAATACCAAGCGATTGGTAAATCAAATCCTATAAAAGTTATTGTTTCATCATCCGTTCACCCATCTCCTTTGTAATCCTTTTTTGGTTGAACCTATTTTACCTGGAAAACAATCTCAGTTATTGAAGATTTCGGATTTCCCCAATCAAAATGCCTTTTAGAGCCATACATGGGTTCGGTATTTCCACCACTATCTCCAGTGGGATGGTGAGTTGACCACGCCCTTCTAGAAACACCTTTTCCCCGTGCACTTTCGTCGAATGTGAAAAGAAGTCGCATAAAGTACAAGCCGGCCAAGTTTATAATCCACCAAAAATGGAGTCCGGGAAAGATCGTGGAGGGAGCGTGACGGGGGCCATTTCTTCTCTTTAGCTGCTTATTACGTGTCTCATTGAATTATAGAATTCTGGGCTCATGTTTATTTTCACCGCTGAATCCAGGGGTTGGCAATCCATTTGTCACCTTGGCTGTCCCATAATTTCTTTTTAAAAAGCTACTTCGGTTTTTTTTTTTTTTTTTTTTTTTACAATGGAAGGTGTCCCAACCCTTTGAGTCAAAATAATCCCTACAGGTCCAAAGGGAGCTGGGTAAATCCCATAAATTTTCTTTGAAAAGCTATTTCATAATTGATCTCTAGGTACGTTACCGTTTTCACCTGTGTGGGATTTTCTTGTCACTTTATGGGCTCTCATTCTCACTTGTGTAGGCTCTCTTGTGTTCTAGCCACCTTATTGAGGTAAAAATAAAAAATAAAAATGAAAAACCTCTAGGCATACAGGAGATCTTGAGGACAGGCCTGGGATGATTGTGGAAGCTCATTGATGGGGCCCACTTTTGGATTGTGAAATTAAAAATTGAAAACATCATCATGCTTCATTCCCCACAGAGGTAAAGCTTTGATCGCAAAAGCACCATTGGAGTTGATCCACACCGACATATGTGAACCGATGAAGACACCTTCTCTTGGCCAAAACAGGTATTTTTTTCTTTTTGTTGATGATTTCTCTAAGGGTGTATTTGATGGTGATATTAGTTGTGGCGAAATCTACACTTCAAATGGAACTATCCTGCCATCAAATAGATCATGTGTAAAATATCAATTTCCTTTCTTTCTATTTTTATTTTAATTACATATATTATATGTTATCAATCTAAAAGCAGAACTTAATTTAAACTTAATTTAAGGCAAATTTTGGCTGAGTATATATTTGAAGGTAGAAAAGTAATTATTTTCAACTGCTTGACTTTCAAAAGTGCCCCACAAGGATAATAGGTTTTCAGCTACTCAATGGGATAATTTTTTCTTTTATATATAGGCTGGCCATGTACGTCAGGGCTATACATGGGAGGTTCGGATCGGTTTAACACTAAAACTAATAACCAAACTGAAAATGACGGTTTTTTAATTAACCGATCCGATCCGACTGATAGAGAGAACTTAAACCGAACCGAACCGAACCGCGCACATGGGCGGTTCGGATCGGTTTAATACTAAAACTAATAACCAAACCGAAAATGGCGGTTTTTTAATTAACCGATCCGATCCGACTGATGGAGAGAACTTAAACCGAACCGAACCGAACCAAGCGGTTCGGTTCGGTTCGGTCGGTTAAACCGTTGTTTTTTTTTGTTTTTTTTTAAATCAGACATTGCAAATTTCAAAATGATGAGACCCCATCCTCTGCATTTATTCCAATGTTTAATGCAAATATAAAAATCCAACATTCCAGTGATCCACTTATGATGGAAGTTGCTTACAATACTATCTATGCATCAATATCTCATAATGGAAGTTGCTTCCAATACTATATATGCATCAATCTCTCATAATGGTTGTCCACTTCAAGGGACCCACTTACGATGTTACTACCCATCTAATCAGAACCATCCATTGAAGTTTCCTCACCTACCCATTCGGTTATCTTAGTCTAATCAGTGCATCAAATCCCTTTCAAAGCATAATCAATCTACAATGGGATGCACAAAAATTTATATGCAGTGGACTCACATCAGCAAAAAAATAATACTTAAGTTAATGTATACGGACGGTTCGGTTTAAGCAGTTTTTATGATATCCAAACCGTAATTGAACCAATGTGAGTAGCTTTTATAATTTCCAAACCGTTAACCGAACCGATCAACTATAAACCGATCCGAACCGCCCGGTTCGGTCCAGTTTTGTGGTGATATTGGATTTTTTGTGCAACCCTATGAAAAGTTGTATTGAGAAATACTCTGGAATTGATCCCTGGATCCCTACCAATCACATTATTGGCAATGGCAGGCCTTGTTGCATATATTAAACTGATAAAATCTAATGGACCTAATTTTTTATCTAGACGATTAATCTATAATCCTCCTAGTAATTGATACCACCGAAAGGTCCCACAAGCATGATATTATATATTTTAAGATGGGAGACGCAGATTAATAGAAACTTTGTACGACTAATATGGAAGAAAATCAAAATCAGTAAAATAAGATTATAAAACCATGCTGAAAAGTCCTAATGCTAAATAATTCTAAATCTTAGCCCAAAAAGTGGCTCACATATGAGGGAACAACAAAAACCCCAGGTCAGAAATACTCTTCTTCCATGAATTGGCATCATTGACCAGACTTACTTAGGGGCCAAGGCACCACTTGGGACCCTGAATTTTCCAATACATTAGATTCTGGACTTTGGAGTAGCAAAAAGCATGAAGCTTGGAGGCTAAGCAGGCTCTGTTCCATGGAAAGATTTGTAGTGGTTGTTGACTCAGTACTTAATCAAGAATAAAATACATGTGAGATTTCTTCAAATCTTCTCTGCTGTTTCAAGAGAGAATTATATAAATCAGTGTATGCAAGGGAACTATGGTAGGGTCTTAAACTAGAGTAATCTGATTACATTTTTAAAGAAGATAACATTTTCTTAATGTTTGGTCTCTCTGAAAACAGCACCGGTTTAGTAAGAAATCGCGTGTTTGGTTGGTCTATGACTTTTTGTTTCTCTCTTAGCTAAAGGTTGGTCTATGACTTCGATTCTGTGCACGGTTAGTCACAGAGTCGTCTGTGACTTTGATACAGCATAACTTGGAATAGCATGGAGGGTGGAGCCACCAAAAACCATGTTGCTTATGAATAATATCCATCTGTCACGTAACTTATCTCGAGGGGTAGCTCAATTGGCCAATGACCACAATTTCCTCTTGGATATTGAGGGTTTAAAACTGCGTTACCATGCTGGGGCCAAAAGAAATTTATCCGGTTCTTCCTTAGCCTGTAAGGACTAGTCTGGCCCAAAGGGCTGTGACACCTTCTATTGCTAAAAAAAAAAAATACATCACCCTGAACGATTAATCATAATGAGAAATGAATAGAGATCTAACAGAAGCCAGTCTAGTCCTTTTAACTATTCTGTACCGATCTAATTCTTAACAAGTAAATCTCAACAATTGATCAAATCCTATTGTTCACAACCCTCGTTTTGTCTTCGACAAGGGGCGGACCTCATCTATCTAAACCCTTCAATCCCACAATATTATAAGATATTTCATGGCACCACTGCAATTGAAGTAGTATCTTTTTGGATGAAATTTAGTAATAAATGTGACTAGTTTTCAAAAGACTAATAAAAACATATCATTAGCAAATCATGTATTACGCCAAATGGATAGAATTATCCTTCAAAAATGAAAATTTACCTCTTATTCTATTTTTATTTAAATGAGGTTTCAAAATTATTTTCTCCTTTCAAATTTCAACAAAACGGAGCATCGCTACCAAAGAAATTGATGATATACCATAAACCAAAAAGTTCTTCTAATTTTATCATTAGTTGGTATTCTTACTTGTCGTTTTCTCCTTGGCCAGGCATGCATCCCATTTGGGTCTTAACTGATCAAACTATAAAACCTACTGTAAAGATATTTTACAATTCATTCTACATGGAATCCCCGCAAGAATATGATCCAGGGTTGGAATTATAAAAACCCGCCATTTAAGTGTTCTCCTTTTTGCTTTAACCAAAGGCGTAAAATCTTTTTATCCCTGAAGATCCTACAAGAATCAGTCGGACTCATTCATTTATATGACTGAAATTAATTCGAGCTCACTAATCTATTGGACTTCCCTTAGTCGCAGTAGTTTTACATAATCAAATCGAAGAAACAAAGGTAAAGATTCAATCCCCGGTCAGCTGTTGCTCAGCTATATTAAATTTAAATGATATATCAAGAACCCAATCTAATTTATGGAAAAGTATTGAGCGTGAAGTTTTTTTAAAACCATTTAATAAGGTGGGTAAAGTGGACCCTACGTACAGGCAAGTGTTATTTTCATGCAGACTCGTACTGTATTTTGATTTTTGAGAGGCACTGGACTATCAAAGTCTTAATCGTAGATGTTTGAGAGAGTACTATTTCATTAACGTGGAAGAAAGTGAACCAAATATTTGACTTGAAGTAGGTAGTATGGTCCACAATGGAGATACATCGAAGGTATGAACTACCCTAATATATTTTTGCACCAATATGATCATCTTAGTCACATGACCAGAGATGGTCGTCTGTGTTATATTGTTGATGCCACTTTTAGAGGCTTAGATGGTAGAGCATCTTCCAGGCATCTTGTTTGTTTTAATGATTCTATATATTATTTGTACAGGTGGAGTTAGAGGTGAGGGGCTTGCCGAAGCGAGTGCAGTGTTCGTTGTTTTGGGCAAAGCAACTAATAGGCTTAAAAAGTGAGAAGACAGATTGGAAGGTTGTTATTGTTTAATATTATGATTAGTGTAGTTAGGATAATTGAGTGATAATCTTTCATTATTATGATTAGAATAGATTGATGTTTTGATATGTTTTGCAGTTCCGTTAATTACTTTATTCTTGCGGAGCTGTTTCTTTTAGTTTTCTAATATAATGCTTCTTTACACAAAAAGAGAAAATAATATATACTCTTAAACTCCACTTTTCTTTGGCATTACAGTTATCATCTGATTAATCAATTAGAGAAATGCATAGTTAACTCCGTAACATAAGGATGTTAATCATAAATTTTACAGATGATCAACTTAACACTACAACCACTCTTATTGAAGGGGCATGTTTGTATATGTTTGTGAAAAATTAGTTCCGCAAAATTTTTCCTCTTTCTCAATAATTTTTTGTGACCCACCTAGGAATGGCTTTTTCAAAAAATCATGTAAAATTTAGCTTCTTTTTGTTGCGTTTTTTCTCATAGAAAAGTGGCTGCACCAAATGCAAAAAACTTTCATAGAGGAAAAGCAGATAGATTTTCCATGCCTTTTTCTCGGAAATGTAGCCACCTAAATGTGCCGTGCACATTTGTGTATGCTTGTGAAAAACTGGTTCCATATAATTTCTCCCCTTATGTGAAAAGAATGTTTTCAGACACCTCTTATAGGAAAGGCTCTTATGAGAAATCATTAAAATTTTAACCCATTTTTACACTTTTTCTCACAAAAAATTAGCCCACCATACATGAATTAGCAGGATTTCTTCACGTTGTCTTCCAGGTTACAACACCAAAAATGGCTCGGATGCTTGCATCCAAAAAAACAAAAATTAGTTAGGATGTTTCACCTTTTTTTTTCCAAACCACTCAAATGAGTGCTCTTTGCTCAGCCTTCCATTAGGTCAAAGTTCATTCAAGTAGGATAGACTTCATACTTAGATTTGATCCCCACACATAGTTAAATGCAAAAACCAAATGTCCACCAAGGTATCATTAGTAGGCCAATCAACCATTAAATACAAAGACCCAATGTCTGCCTAGATATCATTAGGAGTAGGTTTCCCTTCAATCAAATCAGCCTTTTAATTATTTTAGATAATGATTCTCCCTCTCAACTTATCATTTGTTATGTCAAATAACAAGTGTCACGTTGTCATTTACTCATATACTCAAAAGCAAAAATTATACCTAAGCAATTGGTTTGATACATACAGGGCCTGTTTCTTTTGTATAATTTTTGCCCAGAATTTACCTTCTTCAGGAATTTCTAGGCATTATGTGACATATTGTCCTATAGAATTTCTGAATTCCATGTTTCTTCACTAACATTTATGAATTTCAGCTACATGAAAGATCTCTTATAACTTTTGGGAATACAAGAATTTCACTCCCTATGCATTTTGGTGGAATTCTTAGATGTTCAAGCCCAAAGGAACATCAAGGAATTCCACAATATCTAGCAATTCAGAAATTCCCCATATAGAAATTCCTGAAATTCCAGTAAAGAAACAGGCCCATAGTGGAATTCTCAAAAACTCCACATTTAGAAAAGAGGAGTTTTTGCCCCATTTGACTTGTCCAGTAATGAGATTTTACCACCTCATATAGGAAACATAGGAAAAAAAAAGAGATTTTTGAAAATTTAAATTTCTTAACCGCATATAACTTTATGATGACATTATAGGCTTAGAAAATGGGTGTTTTTCTGTGAAAAGCACCCGGGGAGTTTCGTAGCACTCCTCATATTTGTGTGCGTGTGTGTGAAAAAGTCTAATTTCAATTGAAATTAATCTCTAATTGATTTTGACTCTACAGTCTACACAATACATTTTGACTCTCTACTAAATCACTCCATTTATTGTCAGTATAATTATAAGCCCGACTAATCACGATCCACTTATTAATATATATTTTTCTCCATCCCCTCACACTCAATACATTTTCTTTTGGTCTTTATTTAAGTTTTAAAAAGCCTACAATTAGATTTAAGTAAAATAAATATATTAGGGAGTCAATAAAACTAGGTTGAGATAAGAGATTGTTTCTGTCACGGAACTAGTTCTTGTAGTTGTGGTTATGAGATAAGAGATTGTTTCTGATTCAGGGTTATGAGGGTGGGCAGTCATGATTGTGGTCCCGCCCAGAATAAGGAGAATCCACAAACTTTGATGGCTCTATTTTGAATTGCTCCATTGTATAAGAGATACCAAACAGGGCCTTTGACTCTTGTAAATGTACATCATTGGAGGGCCCATCAGAATCAAATAGCTAAGAAATTTAAGAAATCACCATCATAGTGCTTTAGATACAACTAGCGACAAAGGCCCGTTAAGGCTGAACCGCAGGCACCCAAGTGCAACCACATACCAAATTGTCAAGGAGAACATGTGTTGATCAGGTTAGAAAAAAGAGACACCCAAAACAGGTAACAACATTACTTTCAAGAAACAGATAATGAAAAAAGGGCATGGATTAAGCAAGAAAGCACCCACAAAATCCAATTGATCCAACAGAATAAAAATCTTAAATTCAAATAACCATGCTGTAAGAGTCTCAGATGATTTGGACTCGTTTTAACCTTCCTAAAAAGTATCTCTCTTTCTGGAAAAACTTATGGGTGATTCATGAAGTTATCCAAGTATGGGCCAGGGGATTTGCTTGGATTGGTGAGAAAGGACCGGATAATCTCGGATTCTCAATGATTCGGGTAGGTTGCTACTTATTACCTTAAATCTCTCTCAATTTATAATTTTGGTTTATTTTTCTCTAGCACTAAGAATTTCATATGGGTTTACAACTTCAAAGATTCACAGGCCAGCTGCCAGCGTCGACAATCTCCTGTTTTTTAGATGATCAAGTCTCGATCGCTTTTTTTTTTTTTTTTTTTTCACTGTGTGGATTATTTGAGGAACTGCACCTAGTGTCACATATATATATATATATATATATTCTCTATTTAAAATGAAAGGATAAAGATGAAAAAAGTTTTGAATTTGAACATGGGAGGCGTATGTAGTGGTTAAGAAAGGATAAAGATGAAAAAAGCTGTTTGAGTTTGAATGTAATATAATGTGATAAATCTAGAGAGGTGGAGTGGCCCACATCAAAGCCAATGCCTATATTTTTTTCTTAGGTATTTTTCTCAAAGGAGAGCTCATTGAGTAATGACGTGGCAACACAAATCCAATTGTTTTAATATATATAATGTAAAGTTTTATTTTGACAAAAATGCCCTTAGTCTCGAGCACACCGCCAAATATACATTAGAGTGCTTTATATAAAAAAAATTGTTGATATTTTAGGCAGAGCACATCGCTCGGTATTGTCAAAATTAATGATGGGCCTTTCTATTGCAATGCAGATTTTCTAAACATAATTCAAGTAGCAGTCTAAATAATCCAAGGATTACTGGTTAGCAAGTTTGATCTCTCCTTCCACTTCTGTGGGCTCCTTTCCCGTGTGCGCTGGCTCTTTTTCCACTTGTGCGAGCTTTCTTCTTATGTGTGCGGGTGTGCTCTCTCCCTGAGGCTGTAGGTGTTATCATGGGTTTTGGCCCTGTTGGTAGGGGTGAAAATAAATGAAAATAAATACAATGAATAAATTGTGCTTCTTTACTCAAAAGAGAGAAAGAACTATCAAAGGAGAGAACTTTGGGACGAAACTCTTAGATAGCGTTTGGTTCGTTGTAATGAAGGTCGGAATGGAACGGTTATTCCGACGGAATGATCATTCCCACATTTAGTTCACAAAAAAGTGGCAGAATGATCATTACCTCCGAACTCACCGTTTCTTTATGTAAGGAAATCATCATTCCACTTGGGAGGGGAAGGAATGGTCATTCCATTCCTTTATATTTTATCCTTGAGACCAAAATGCCCCTTTTATCACATAAGCCCCTCCTCCCTCCACCCTCCTTCACCCTCCTCCTCTCCTCATCCCAGTCGTTGGCTGGGAAGGAGACCGGCCAACCCCATTTCTCCCCCAAGCCCGACCATAACCCGCAACCCACACGGAGATTCTGCACCCGCAGAGCTCGCCATCCGCCTTCGATCACAGCCGCCGCCTCTGGCATCGGCTCCTCCTCCAATGCAGGGCCTCTCAAGCGGTCGTTACCATCGCAGCAACAGATGAGAACCCTATTTCCGGGTGGATTCAAGTGACCAGAGATCAAGGTGCAGACCCTCATGCTCGAGTTGAGTTCCGATGAGGTGCTGAGTAGCGAAGACGCTTTGGTTGTCGTCGATGTTACAGTGTCGAAGTAGGGGGGATTGTCGTGCTTGATGCTGGGGAGGGGAGTGGCGGGCGGCTGCATGAGGCAGCTTGTGCTTTGAAGATGGTGATTGGAGAAAGGCCTTATCTTTTGATCGGGGAGCATGTAGATGTTGCTGCTACTATAAGGTCCGCGACCTTACTGGGTCAGTTGAGAATAGTAGGCTCGTTGACCCGTTTATTTTATATTTATTATAATTAATTGCATTATTAGATAATTAGGTGGGTTTAGATCATGAGCGAATTTCTTTTAGTGATAGAATAGAGTCTACGAGGTTTCGTGCGATTCCGAGATCGTTTGATCATAACAGGGGGTAGTTTGAAATTTAGGAAAAATTGAGTGTTTTTTCGAAAAATTTTAATCGTCTTGATTTTGGTTCGTTGGAAACGTCTCGTCGCGTTGATCATTTTTGCCTCTTGGCTCGTCGCGATCCGACGATCAGAAACCCTTCAAGTGACCCATTCTTTCACCGGACCTACTTAAGGGTAAACTTGTCATTTTTCCTCTCCTATTCTCTTTAAGCAGAGATTAACCATAACCCTAATCTCATTCTCTGCAACGAGAACTCCAGCAACACTTCTTCTTCCTCACTTCTCTAAAGCTCCAGACCTCCCTCCGGAAGACACCATCTCAAATATTCAAACCGCACATCTTTTTCCTTGCTATCTCCTCTTTTCATTGGTTCTAGTTTGGTAAGATTTCTCTCACCCTCATCTTTCTACCATTTTATCTTCTAGTTAAATTTAGGTTGTTCTTGATCTTTTCATTTCCTTTCCTCTTCCTTGCGTTCTAGGTTACTTTTGATCGGATTAAATTCGTGGGTTTCGTGGTAGAAGGCTTCTCCTCGAATTTTTCCTAATTTCTACCATCTTCTTGGTTGAGGCAAGTAGGTATGTAATTTACAAGTTAACGTGGATGTTTTATTTTGTTGATTGATATGGATTCAATGATAGAATACCCAAATGCCAAGTTATTTGAGATTTGATTTGTGGAATAACATGTTAGATTAGGTTTGGAAATGGTTTGATTGAATTTGGAATTGGATAATCTTGGATGTTTAATAAATGGATTGATTATGGATTGTTGAAAGAGCACGATGGCTCAATTTCATGCAGGTGTACTCATTGGTAGGGTTGAAATGGAGTGGAAATCAATCTGAATTGAAAGACTAGCGAAATGGGGTTTTATGCGTTCGAATGTTCGAATGTTCCCTTGAACGTTCGAACGTTGGAACTTGCTGATGGATGTATGGCGTTGAACATTCGAACGTCCCTCCTAGAGGTTCGAACGTTGGCATGTTTGGGAAAATGGCATGGCATGTTGAGAGTTCGAATGCGTCTCCCAAGCGTTCAAACGTTGGAACCTTCAGATGATTGGCGTGGAGATGTTCAACGTTCGAACGTTCATTCTGAACGTTCAAACGTTGAATCCCCTTGGGCAATGGGAGCAAGACGTTGAATGTTCGAGAGTCTCTACTGGACGTTCGAAGTTTCGGGTGTCTTGGCCTGGAGCGCGAGAGTTCGAACTCTCCCTCTAAGAGTTCGAACTCTTGGCATTTGACTGATGTTTGGGCAGGTTTCCAAGGCCATAACGTTTGAACCGTTCGTCGGATTTTCGCGAATCATATACCGTTGGAAAGCTCATTAAATGTAGAATCTAATGGTACATGTTTCGCGATAATCGAAGGTAGGAAAATGAGGTAACGACGGAGATTAATAATCCAGACCTCGTTTTGTTGGAAACAAGACTGTTAACCTAGGTTTCAGCCTTAGATGTTGGAAACCCTTAACCCACTTTCATGTGACCATTAATGGGGTTTGAAATCGAAGCACATGGCTTGGTGTGTTTCGATGGGGTGTCTAGGTATTCGTATACTAAACATAAAGTAATCGAATGCGTATGGAACTGAATCAACATATGCATGACATGATTGTATACCAATGGATTTCTTTAAAAGCATCGTTGATCCAATTCCACACGTACTCCGTTAGAACATATAGGATACATGGATGACACCACTTGCATAGGATTGGGTTGCAATTTCTTCCTTGACTTGTTAACTGTATCCGTTGTTATTATTCCTTGTATACTCTCTTAACATAATACACCTAATAAATTATGAAACTTAAATCCTTGTAGATTAGGACATGGACCTGACTTAGAGTGTACCTTAGGATCCTCCGTTAAGTATTGATAAATATGACTGGCTAATTATAAGGGATTATCATGTGGGCTTGACTTGTTTCATATTGTCTTGAATGAGATAATCCCTTTGAATGTGGCTAGTGTCTTGAGCTAGCGAGACTTGCTTATCTTGGTTTCCCTTGTGTCAGCACCACGTTATTATTATTTGCATGTCATGGCCAACTGTAGTTTGGGGTTTTAGCGATGGGCCGGTTACTCGGACATCGAAGTGGGCAGTCGGCTTTGGACAGCATCCATGGTGTTGAATAGTTGGGAGCGGGCTTGGACCGTGCTACTATTCCCAGGACCGAGAGCTTGGATCACTCTGGAACCGGACTTTGGTATCAGTAATCCGGATTGGGATTTTTACTGGTACCCCGTGAAATGGTTTGGACATCCTTGGAGTCTCCCTCTTGATTCTTGCATTGTATTATTTGGATAGTGGTGATTGTTAGATGATGTTAGATTTATTATTATTGATTTTGATGATTATTACTCATGCGGTATGCCTAATATCGTTTTCTTGTATTCTTATGATCTTGTACGTGTCTCTACTCTTACACTTGATGTGTGTTATGCTTTATTGTACTTTACTTATCTATTGCTTAACATGCCGTTGACTTTATTCCTTGATGTGAGACCCCACCCCTTGTGGGCCCTTAGTTTGAATTAAATAATTATTAATATGTTAGTTCCTAGGTTAATATGCTAATTACTAGGAATTAGTAGTATAGTTTCTAATGTTCCTAAGTTTTAGAATTAGCTTTTATTTAATTTTTAATAGATATTAGGTGCCTTTTTGTTAATTTTAATAGATGTTGATTAGATTAGGACTTAATTATCATTAGAACTAATAGGAGGGCCATTGAGGGTTAGAACATTCTAGAATCCCACATAATGACCTAATTACCATGGCCCCATCCCTTTTTTTATTTGCAATCAAGTTACCATTTTGGTAATTATCCTAAACCCTAATTTATATAAGGCAAACTATTGTAAACCTAGCATAAAACCCTAATTCATTCTCATCTTCCCTACCTCTCCCTAAGAGACCCTAATTCCCTAAATCCTAGCCCAAGAAGAAGCTAGAAATCATCTCTATTGCACAATCAACACATTAGGAGCTTGGAATTCTCATATCTCTTTCTCAACTTTTTCACCAATTTCGAATTGAGGCAAGTACCATATGCAAATCTCACATGATGCATGCTTTTTTCCTTTTGATTCTGCAATTCAATTCAAATAGATAGAGATGCTTGCTTAGATCTTCCTTTTGAGCTTGTTTTTATGGAAAATGGCCATTTGATAGATGGGTTCCCCCATTTAGAAGATCAATGGCCTGATTTGACGATGGATGGTTATAAAAGTGTCTTTCTTACTTGTTAATGTTTAGGTGATGGATGACAAATGGGTTGAAGGGAAATCCAGGGATTTAGCTACTGTAACCCGTAGATGAAACAGTGAATGGGTTGTTTATTCCGTTGATACCGGAACCCAGGTGGGCCACTTGATGGTAGACCCGATCCGTGGATCCGAAGGGGGACCCACGGGCGACCCTAGAGGGGCTGGTCCCATGGTGAGAGGACACCCCTTGGCCCACTATCCAGCGTTTGATTAGAGGGAGAGAGAACTTTTAGTAGAAAACCAGTTTTGGCTTCGATTGATTGCGGGACCCACTAAATGATCCGATTGTGAATTGGGTCCCCACATTTGATAGGGGACCCATGGGCGACCTCAGGGGTGGTGGACCCCTGTAGAGTGGATCCTACCTGGCCCACCATCCTGTTTCTTTAATCACCTGAGGCGTGAATCGCTGTTGGGTTTTTCTTATATTAGCACAGGTTGTGGGGCCCGGTAGGATCACTTGATGATAAATCTGAACCTTAGGATCTGTTGTGGTGCCTTGGGCGACCTTGATGGTAGAGCCCGATCGGAACCTTGATTAGTGTGGCCCACTTCTCAGAAGGGCCTGATGCGCCTGACGAGAAACCGCTCATTACAGAATGGGTCTTGTGTGAGGCGTCTATTGTGAAAAAGAATGGAAGAAGAGAGAAAGGTGGTGACGTGTAGGGATAAGAGAAAGGACCTTTTGACATGATTTTTGAATAAAAAAAAAAAGGGTGAGATTTGACCTGGGAACATGTATGGGATGAGTGAATATGGTAGCTTAGGAGTGTATGGGCATTGAGTTGAGCCATGTGACTTGTGACATAACTTAGTGCCATTAGAATATTAATAAGCACACTGTCTTTCCAGATTGGGTTCACTGTGTACGGCTTAATTTGCTTGCATAGGATTAATTTATTAGGTGAAAGAAAAGGTGTGGTGACATGGGATGATGTAATTCCATGAGACTTTTAGGTTGATTAATATTACTTACTCAGCCCTTAGGTTCATAAAAATTAGGAAAAAGATCCCTTAGTCTTTAATGAATATAATTGGAGTTGGGACCCTTAAGATTTATAATCACATTAGATTTTAGAATTAGAATAAGCCCTGAGCATTTTATGAACCCGACCTGGATTTTCCCTCAAACCCAAAGTTCAGTGTGCGGGGTCGACCGGACACACTGAAAACCGCAAAATTTGAGATTTGGCCTGGAATCTGTTGATTTAAGTAGACCTGTGTACCAGGTCGACCGGCTGGCCACCTGGTCAATCGGGTACACTAGAAATTCCAGAATCCAAGCTAAGTCTCAACCCTGATTCCTGTGGAGCAGGTCGACCCGGCAACACTGGGAACAATAAGTTGTAAGTTTAGCCTATGTTTTGTGATTAATCGATTATGGGGCCCATTGACCATCCAAATGAACTTGCATCAATGTACCAAGCACGAGTCAATGGTGTGGCTCGACCTTGACTCGTGGGGTCCACTAATTGAGGTTTTAGGATTTGAATCATCAATGATTTGGTCTTTAAATGTAGTCTATGATGTCTATAACTTCAGGAGCACCAGATTTATTATCTTTTGACATCAGAGGCTATAATTAGGGATCCAATCACATGATGAGGCCTGAACCAAGAGTAGATGTAACACCCTGTCCCGAGTTAATTAAGATTAACTCTAATTAATCGGGATTAACGCTAATTCAACATGATGTATGGAATTAATGTTGCTTAATGGCTAAACTTAATGAGATGAATCGTAAAGGTTTAGCCTAAAACCTAAACCATGCAATGTAAGGACTTTTTCGTAAATACGAAATTACACGTCTTTTGTTGAATACGGAAACTCTTGATACTCACACGTATATCTCGAGGAGTACGTTAACTGTTATAACTGTGACGATTCCATTCGACGTGAATTGGGTCAAATGACCATTCATGTGACTTGAATTGTAATTAGAGGAAATAGGAGGGGGTAAACTGCAAAATTGGAGATTATAAGATGAGGATGAACTCATTTGAGTTCATTCCTTCATCCCAGCAACTCTTTCTCTTTCTCTTCTTCCTTTTTCTTTCGTTCTTCTTGGTTTTCCATCAAGGTGTGTGTGTGATTTGGAGACTTGGCAAGTGATTGTGAAGAGGAACTTCATCTTCTTCATCTTCTCCATCTTCTTTCTTACTTTCTTGGAGTTTAAACTTGAGAAGATCTCAAGATTTCCATCAAGAAGCTACAAGTAAGTGTTGAGTTGACTTCAGCACTTTCATGGTTTCCTTAGTGAGTTATGGCTCAAAGAATTCTGTGTTGTGGATTGATTTTGGGTTTTAGGTTCACAAGGAGCTTTGATTTGAGGAATTCAGCTTGGATTCAAGTTAGACAAGGAAATTCTTGCTAAGAAGTTTCCAAACAAGGCAAGTATACTCAATTACATTGATTTCAATTGTTAAGTGAATTGTTAGAACTCAAGAAGTTCAGTTACAGAAAATTCGGTTCAGAATTTTCTGAACTTCTAGGCACAATTCTGTCAGCCGCCAGGCTGACCGACACCTAACCGAGAGCTGACCGACATAGGTCGGCTAGCCACAATTGTGAGTTCGGCTAGCCGCGGGTTGACCGCAAGGTGACCGAAAATCTTGTCAGGGTTTTCCGTCAGAAGTTGAGCTTCTGGAAAACGAACCGTAAGCTGACCGAATAAATTCGGCTAACCGAAATTTGAATTTCGGCCAGCTGCGTGGGTGACCGAATAGGTGACCGAATTGGGCAAATTGTCCTGAAAAATTGAGAAATTCTGGAAAGCTGACCGAATGTGGTTCGGTCAGCCGAAAACCCTAATGCGGCTAACCGCTAGGTAACCGCCGAGGTGACCGAAATTGAGGGAATATCAGAATTGATTTCTGATAATTTCCTAAACCTTCATGGGTGTTAGCTAAACTTATGTGAATGTAAATTTCACTAAAAAGTGATGTCATCTAAAATAACACATACATTGCATAATGAACGTTTCACCCGAATGTTGTTTTAAGAAATTTACTTGTTCTGGACTTGAGTTGGCTTGTCCTCTCTCGTCTATTACTGTTATGCTCCTTGTTGAGCTTCATTGAATAATGTATTGAATGAATACA
Source organism: Persea americana (assembly GCA_029852735.1). Lineage (NCBI taxonomy): Eukaryota > Viridiplantae > Streptophyta > Magnoliopsida > Laurales > Lauraceae > Persea > Persea americana. Next base: position 15,365,292 of record CM056814.1, read on the forward strand.
CTGAAATGCAATGAAATGAAAAGAAAAGAACTGAAATGAACAAACATTGTAATGTATGAAAGATTAAGTCTGCTGCCGTAGATGGAGCGTTCCGGAGCTCCGTGGTGATGCCGGTGATCTCTGATCAAGACACTGGTAAATCCCACACATTTGATAAGCCACCTAATAAGTGAGTAACATTTGAAAAGCCAGTTAATAAAGTGAGTAATAATGAAATGAAATGAGTCCTTGAAAGGCTGGGTTGTGAATGGTGCGCCTTCCACCTATGCTAGAGGACAACGAAAAGACACTTGATAAAGTGTATATAAATGAATGGAATGCTCTCTTCAGGGGAGACTCACATGAATTGCATGCTTCCTTCGGGGAAGAATATGAATTGAATTGAATGAAATTGAATTGAATTGAATTGATTTGAATATTATTGGTATACATTGGAATCAAATTGCTAACATGTGATTATCATAGAATTGTGTATACATTGTTGAACCGTCGTGTTCACAGTGTTATTGATGACATTACAGGCCCAGTTGGCCGTTCCAGTGGTTCCGAGACCACGCCGCCAGCGGAGGAGACCAATCCGGTTCCCCCAGGAGGATTGAATGAATGGATATAAATCGGAGGTGACCGGTTTAGCAAATTTTGGGAACATTTTGAATAGATTCATTTTGTTGTAAATAGTGATCACATGCATTGTATTTGAATATGCATGGGTGATTTACATAGAAAATGAGATGTATAAGTAAACTTTACTTTCTGTAAAGAATTTGTACATATTAAAGTTGAATGTCAATGTATATATATATTTCTGCAAAATTGTACATTTGACAGGTATATGTAAGATCCCTTGTGAATCTCGTATTGGCTTCGGCGATGCGAGGTTTACGGGAGTAAGTATGACGTTCGCGACTCGGGGTTTGGCCGTGGTAACCCTAATCTCGGGCCCGGGTCGTGACAGTAGACCACTACTTAGGATTGGACTTTTGTCTATTTCCACTTTACTCTGTGATTTGAAGGATTTTATGTATTGTTCTAGTCTCCTATCCTTATTATTGTTATGAACCTGTTAATTAATGGGAATTGGAGGACATGAACCTAGGATTATTTAGTGGTTACTCTATGATGTGATTGGAGATAAATGACCCTTGTCTGTGGCTAGCCGAGCCCTCATACGGCCTAAGATTGGGTGTGTGGAACCCTAGAATGGAGAGGTTGGTTTTAATAATGAGTTATGTATGAGTATGGTTTGATTACTTACACCGTTATAAACTAAGGCCATGTTGTGGGCCTAGTGTGGATCCAATGATGATTGGACTTGGACTTGGATATTGGACCGTGTTCCATGTTGTTATACCTTAATCTCTTAGAAACTTTGTTAGAATCTTGCTCACACAAGACAAGCCCAGACAGACACAGACTTGTACTTGTTTCCTGGGTCAGCACTAAACATTCACTCAGTTGATCTAAGGTCAGCCAGTTGACTGATCATCACTAGTAGGAGCTATATTGGTTACTTAGAACTATCATGATGAACTGTGATTAGACGGACGGCGTGATACCGCATCCGGGTTAATCTGATAAAGGGGTGTGATCGGTGCGATAAAGGGGTGTGATCGGTGTTATATATTATATGTTATTATTATCAGGGTTGTTATCCTTTGCATGGTTATTACTCTTTCCCCACCGCAAACTGTTTATGGTATGGGACGTTTACAGTATGGGAGGGCCGCGGCATAATATCTCATAGTGTATCTAGCTTGTGTGAATGTGCCTTTTGTTGTCTGATTAGATTAGATACTTTACATTTCTGATTCTAAACTGCTATTACTGCTCAATTGCCTAGATCATGTACTTTATTACTCATATGATTACTTGCCTGTCATTACTCTCTTTTGTTGTATACATCTAGTGTTATTTGTATATGGTGCCTTGCCAGATTCTTGGATCTGACTCATCTTTGGTGCTTAGGTCCCGACCAAGATCCCGAGGGTGATGTGTTCTACGAGGCACCTGTAGTTGGTGACTACAGGTGGGGGCCGACCGACCGACCAAGTGGTCAAGCCGGAAGATGGAGAGCCTGCACAGGGGGATTGTGTAGATCTTTTTGGGTTTTAAGAGGATTTTTGTAGTGAGACACGAGTAGATAATCAGATATGTATAAACACTTTGATAACTACACTTTGAGATTACTATCAGGCTTCCGCATTATTTTATCTAATTTATGTACATGATACTATTGCTTCCGCTATCTTTTATTACGCTTCTGCATTACAATTGTTGATTATGATGTTGTTTAAAAAGTTTTAAAAATTTGACCTCACTGCAGACTACGATCTTGGAAGTTCTCGGATTTTCAGGGAAGTAGCGCGCCAACTTCGGATACCTTAGTGTTATCTTCGGTATTCCGAATTGAGGCGTTACACTTTGTGTGCAGACATCTCAGGTGACTACTATGAGGAGCAGGCAGGTGAGGAGATCCCAGAGGATCTCCAACTAGCAGAGGATGAACGAGAGTAGCGTGTCGATGACGTAGAGTAGCGCCATCCTACCCGGCACGAGAGTAATTCGTATGGGGAACATTTCTTTAGATTTTATTTATTCATTCTTATTCTCTCGTTGGACCTTTCATTTGTTGACATCATTGTTCTTTAAATGGCCTTGATTATTGGGATGGCCCACTACGTCAAAAAGCCAAAAATACCACCCTTACACGTTGGTTTTACTTACTGCCCAGAGCAGTCATATTTTATAGACTGATTTTTAGCATTTGTGACCGCCCATAGCAGTCATTTTTCTGAAATAAAAAAACAAAACAAAAAACCTAAAACCCCTCTCATTACCGACTCCTCCCAAGCCCTAGCAAGCGTGCCTCGCTCTCTTTTTTCCCCCAATACTCCTGATCGACGAGCTCTCTTTCTCCCTTCTACCTGATCTACTGTTGCACATGGCCATTCCAGTCTCTCGTCAGCCCCCTCCATCTCCTTCCCCATCATCTGCACATCGCCAAACAAACGCCTCTCCCCGCCAGACGAACGCGACAGCCCGGAACCCCAGCACCGCCGACCACCGTTCTCGCCTGCTTGCAGCACCTTCCTCCTCTTCCTTGTAGCACCTTCCCACCCCCCCCCCCCCCCCTGCACCAGGTACACTATTCCTCCCTCCTGCAACACTGCCGCACCCACCTGAACCCCCTCCCCCTGCCTTCTTTCTTTCTCTTCCTCTTTTTCTCCTCTCTGCTCTCCCCCTGCTTTTCCTCTCCCTGCCCCTCCACTTCGTTTTTCTTCTTTTTCCTTTTCTTTTATGCTTTGCCCTACCCTGGATTGCAAAAGAAGGTGGATATGTAGATAAAAAACCTTTTTTTTTATCCAATTTACTTAAGGTAATGTGGATCTTCAGTTCTTCAGTTCTGTTGATTAAAGTTGATTAAGATAGGATTTTTTCTACTTTTACTTATTTTCCTCTTAAAGTTGATTAAGACCCAATGTTTGTTTGTAGCTTCTCAAATGCCTGGAAAAAAAATCATTGAATTGATAATCAAGCATATGAATAAGATTGCCAAATGGGAGTGCTTTGGTTCATATGCAAGGATTGGAGTGACACTATTTTCTAGGATAATGAGGAAAAGTATGGCTAAGCATCTCTTGCTAGTAGGCAAAATCACCAGGCTAGTCATGGGACTATTCGACCATTTGGAGTGGATGATCATTTTGAGAGGGGAAGGTGGATGATATGTGGGTCTGTAAAATGAGTAGTTGGACTTGAGTCTTCTTTCTGTCAAATTTGTATGCGATACATCTTTCATCATATGGCCATGCTCAATAAGGATGAGAGTTAGGCCATACCTTATCTATGGTGGGCTTTCTTATCGAATCGCCCACCATGAGTGCAAGTGAACACAACAGTGTATCTAGCCCAACACTACATTAGGCTGTAACCCTAGGATTAACACTATGCCGCATGCGGATGTGGACAGCTTGCACTGAATCATTCTTGTTGGCCGTAGAACGTATGAGTAAAATACCCATTTCAACATAATGTGCATTTACTAAAACAAGTAATCTCTCAAGAGATGAGGGTGAACTTAGAAATAAATAAAAAAATTCAAGTGATATATAATAGATTTCATCTTTAAACAATTCCAACATGTGAATTTTCTAGATCTTACAAGATCTTTTACAAATAGAAGTCGTCCAATGCAGCCGCTGGTAAGTAATAAAAGACTCTATTTCCTTCCAAGTGGAGAACATTTAGAATCTGGATTGTTCATCTGTTGCATCCTACTGTGATTGGTATTTACCTAAAATTATACTGGCTTGAACTGATTAGATGGGTATTGATGAACACAAATCAGATAGAGAAAAAAGCCCGAGTGATGGTCGACATCCAACAAGGAAAAAAAATACTCACTCTAATCAGTGTTTGGGTATATAGACCATCCACACCAGGGCCCATTGCCAACAGATGAGTGGTCCAAATTATGCACATGTTTGTCACATGATTAATAATAGAATGCTTGCTAATTTGCATATAAGTGTTACATACAGTATACACTTGTTTTCCAAAATCCATAAGCCCCTAAAACAAAGATGAAAAAAAAAAAAATCCAAGACCCAACCCAACCAAACACCTCCAAAATGGTTTAAGAAAGAGATGGAATCTGTTTCTTTCATGCGTGAAAAACTTAGCTAAGACGATTAAGTAACCTGTCTCTCCACAAGTTGTCATGTTGAAAAAGTCTAATGAACTTTGTTGCAATTGAACTAATAGGCATCTTTCATTACAGAGAGAAGGATGCAGCAAATAATGTGAGGGAAAGACTAAGTGAAAAGAAAAGGATGGTTTCAAGTTCTGATATTCACCTCTCTGGGCATCAGGGTCTTGGGAATAACACTGCAAAAACAACAGTGGGATAAAACCCACAAAGTAAAAGATTAGTGAACGTCATCCATGCATTTATTAGCTTAGTCAAATAAATAAGAGAACAAAAAGCTTAACTTTTTAAGTTCCGATTTATAAACCGATCAAAGGTTTTCAGCTTTAAGTTGTGTAAAGAACTAAACATAAAGAGAATCCGTAGTTCTATATCCAAAAGATCAGTAGAGTATAAGAAATCTGTATCATTTCTAAAACCCTCCTAAAAGATGAACCTTCATAGAAAAACTCTGTGTCATTTCAAAACCCTCCTAAAAGATGAACCTTTGCTTTGCTATGAACTGAATTCTGTATCATTTCAAAACCCTCCTAAAAGATGAACCTTCATAGAAAAATTCTCGAAAGATTTTCTCCCTGTCTCTCTCTTTTAACCCTTATGGTGGAAGATTCTAGAAAGATTCTAGAAATCCGGATCAACCATTAACTCGCACGGATCTCTTCTTGGCCACTCATAAAAGGAAGGATGGATCAGCATCGAGCCCTCATGTGGTGAGAACCATTTTAATATTGGTATGGTAATTTAAAATCTTGCTATCAAAGCAAATTATACACTGAAATAGAGTTTAGAATATCTATTTGCATCAATATGGTGTTCTTGTAGACCTTCTCTCTATTTCATATTGAGTAATGATTTATCCTTGGATAAGGTCGATGGAATAATGGTGTATGACAATAGTAACTTCAATTTCTTTCTAGTCTTTTAGATGAGATGGTGGATGAGTTAGTGTGTATAATAATGGTGGAAGGGCACTTGTAGTGGTGAATGACTTTGTAGTGGTAAATAACTAATGACATAGTGGTGAATGACTTTGTAGTCTGTTGGGGCATTGGGTTGTTCATATGAAGTTTTTTTTTTTTTGGTTATGTACAGGTACTTATCAGGTTGTAAAAAAAAAAAAAATGTCACACGTACAAGGGAGACTCTGCCGAAATTTTGAGAAATCTTTTACATTAGAAATTTTTCTTAAGAACATTTTTATGAAGTATACGTTAATGTTTGTCAAAATGTGTTTATGCTTCTTATTTATCCTTTTTTGTTACTGCAAGATGATGTTATTACTGCAAATGAATCTGACAGCTCGGTGGCGCAAGGTGATTTAGACCATGATGCAGTTACAAAGGTATCTTTTTATTGCTTGTTGATAATGATATCTTTTAATGTTAGTAATCTTTAATTTTGTGGGTATTATGGTATACTCTTTTTTTTTTCATAGGTCTTTGGTCGTGATAACCGAGGACGTGTATGTGGCTAAGGCACTATTTCAAAAACGGTCATAAAACATTCAGCTCCTTATAAAAGAGCCTTGGAGGAGGAGCATGAATGCAATACAGCTCTTCAAAGTGAGGTGAAAAGGTTGAAGGAGGGTCAGATGGGGATACGGAGGGAAGTGGATGAGCTGAAACAAGCTCTTGCCCAAGGTGGGACACAAGTGCGACCTTCAACTTATCATGGTAGTTCATCTCAGGTACAATGTTTATTTTTCTTACTTGATTGATTCGATAAATTAATTAATTATCTTCATTGATGAAATAATAACACAATGCATTTGTAATATTGTTTGTAGGCTCATAATGATTCCTCATATCAACTGGCTTGTACAAATCAACTGAACACTAATACACGCCAGGGTACGTGTAGGCTGTTACATTACGTGCGAAAAGAGGTTACCGTTGCCCTTGGACGCGTTCTCGGTTTGTCAACTGAGGAGGAAGGATGCTATATGATCGTTGTAGATGAGATCTTGAAGTTTGATGTAGAGTTGTTGGGTGGAGAAAAGACTTTTGGGGACCTCACCTTGGGTGATATCATTTCTTGGCCTACATATAGAACCGTGTTTGGCTAGTTTAAAAGCCCACATGATTTATTGTTAAATGACTTTATTTGTAGTATTTTCTTTGATGTGTGTGATCGTGAACGTGAACGTGGTTTTTGAGAATTTTCTACCATTTAATGTAGCTACTTTAATGGTTTAAATTTTAAGTGGGTGGATGATTTCTTAGCTTATTTGAGTTATTTACTTAATGGATAATGGATGTTTGTGTGGTTGATGCTAATTTACAGTTTTGAGAATTACATGATTTTTATTAGAAAAATATAAAATTTATAAATTAATTATGAAATTTTTTTTAAAACCCTCTAAAAAAACGACTGCTCAAAATAGTCGTTAATGGAATGATAAGTCCCTTTTTAATGTAGTTTTTAAAAAATGACACACAAAATTTTCGATTGCCGAAGTCCATCGTAAAAAAAAATGACTACCGTGGGCAATCGAAAATCTGCCAAATTTGTGACCGCTAACGGTTGCGATTTTAACAACTGCCCGTTCAACTGCCTTTAGCAGTCGTTTTTTAAGAAAAATGACTGTCGTCGGCAGTCATTTTTCGGCCTTTTTGATGTAGTGGCCATTATTAATACATTAATTCCTTGATTAGCTTTATTTATTTCTTTGTGCAACTTTAAATATTAATGAGATTATTATTTATTGATTGATATCCAAATGTGCCTCGAATTGTATGAATTCCGCAGTTTATATATTACTTGAGGTTTGAAATGCAATATCCTCACAGCGGACTTACGATCCTTGGGCCTAAACGGCAAAAATTTTAATTAGCCCTAAATTTCACTCCCCGAATCCGGTTTATTCTTTAATCGGGTTCAGGGGACGTGACAGCTGCTGTTGGGGCTAGTGGAGAAGTTCTGTTTGATCAAGGTTGGTAAATTAGATTTTGGGACCTCTTGTTATTGGCCTTTTTGATGCTTATATTGAATGGGTCATAGAAAAACTCACTTGATGAGGAAAAGAGAAAACAGAGGAGGAGAGAGGAAGAAGAAGAATAGGAAAAGAGGAAAAGGAAGGTGGAGGAGGGAGGAAGAGAGAGGGGGTGAAGGGATGCTGGCCCAATTGTTGCCGCCGAGGCCTGCCGGCTGGTCTCCTTCCAAGCTGAAGACTGGGAGGGAGGAGGAGGAGTGTATTTTGGTCGATTTTATGTAAATTTTATTTCATTCCTGGCATCATTCTAGTGTGCCTAACGCAAGAACATGAATGATCATTCCATTACTGGATTGATTATTCAGTAAAACTAAACATTAGAATGGAAATAATCATTCCTACCTTATTCAATTCTAGACTCATTCTACTCTCAATTTCATTCCTGTCTAAAACCATTCTAGTGAACCAAACGCTACCTTAAAGTGGCGTATCGGAATCAAACGGGACTTGCAATCGACGGATGCACAAATACACAAATCCACACGATCACAAAGATGAAGACACAACCAGGTACGTGGTTCGGCAAAAGCGCCTACATCCATGGAAAAAGCTCGTCAATTCGTTTCTCTTCTTGTTACCTCTTTGTACATTTGGGTTCGGGTTTCACATATAACAATATATATAACATAGGCAAATGACCAAAACACCCTTGAATCCTAAATGACTAACCCATACAACAATTTGGTTAACCATGAAATACAAGACAAACCCAACATGAACTGCTCTAAAGATATGTGCCAATCATTGTGGGCTTTTACAATCAAGGTGTTCATCCTGAACATCATCAATGCACAATGGTTTAGAATGGGTTGAACCCTTGTAGTCGATCTCAGAATACACATTGTACCCTTTTTTTGAACCCAGCTAAGGGGCTAGGACTCTAAAGAGACTCGCACATGCAAGGTGATGGAAATTCGTATATGCCAGATACAACAACTCACACATGTAAAGTAATGAGGACTAGCACCTGTGAGGAGACATAGCTCACAAATGATGATGACCAATGTAAAAATGAAAAACCATATTGGACCCGCAACCATTTTGTAAAGGTGGTTCTGATTCTAGATTTCGTTCCGACTTGGAACCTGTTTCCTAATTCCATACGGTTTTGATTAGAGAGCCGGGTCCAAGTCTGGAACCTATTCCAACATCTATTTTTTTATTTTATGTTTTGCATAAAATAGGGATATCAGTCAACTCAAAAATCCAAAAGGAAATATCATTCAACAATAACAATGCATCAAGTCTAACTTTTACGTGAATTAATCCTAACATATTCACAATCCAGAGATAGGTTGTTACATAAAGCTTTTGATAATAGCCTATAAAAAGCCAAGAATCATGTCTTAAAACACATCCATAGGCTGGGTCCCAAGTCCATGGATCAAAACCTATATAGATCCGGAACCAAACTTGTTTGACAATTGGAAACTAAATTAGATTCCGGATCTGAGCATGTTTATGAATTGGAACTTAAAACAGTTGTGAATAATGGGATATCCATTTGCACATCCCTAGTGGGATCCAACCATGAAGTTGGCCGCACTATCTTAAAAGAGAGCCCGAATTGATTTGAGTATTTTTCCTGCTGCATGAGAGAGAGAGAGAGAGACCCCGCTTACCCCAGTGATAAGGAGTGCAATTTTCATTGAGACGTCCATGTTCAAACTAGGCTCCTTTCTTTTTCCATATGTGAGCAAAAATTTTTAATGAAAAGGAGGATTATTCCGCTAGTTCATGTAGAGAATCCTTGTTCCTCGGAAGTATTCATCTAATGGGCTTTGGTACAAAAAATTTCACAGAAGGAACCATCATAACCATTCAATTGATTGCACATTGTCCGTGGAATGAGAACCTTTGTTTGTTTGCACTATAATACATAGGGACTGAACTCATAGGATTCATGTCATAAGTAGTTAAAAATGAAAATGAAAAGTGAATGTCCAAAAATGAGAGTCAAATAACCTTTTATTTTAGGAAAATGAAATTTTGATGGGAAATAAATACCCAACCATCCCCCTAGTAATTAAATGCATACAAAAGTGAAGGTCCATCTGCATACGTTGCATCTTTCACCCTCTCATACATGTTCAATGTATATGTATCTTAATACAAACTAACAGGCCCTTAACAATTTTTCTTTCTTTCAAAAAAATAAATAAACTTCTTTCTTGTTTTCGTTAGACTGAAGAGAACCTTTGACAAATATAATTTTGTTAACATCAGTGGATTTTCTGCCCACCCATGCGGGAATTTCAGTGATCTTATCTTCTATCCACGCAAATCCAACTGGAATAAGAAAACAATCCAAGTTATCAGTGTGCACAACCTTCCTACAGTCACGAGAGACTGCTATTTCTTGAAAATGACAAATCACAGTAGCATAGTTGACCCATCTCTATTCATTCCCAATGTTCCAAACATACTCGATCGACGTACATTTTATTGTATATCTTATGATAATTCGAAGAAACCAAACAGGCGATCAGTCTCTAGCAACATGATGCTCCATATATCTTCATTGGCCCAGCACCAATATGATATGATGGGACCTACCATGGATTCAAAATTGGCTAAAAACGATCTTTTCTTTTTTCTTTTTTCTTTTTTCCTTTTTCTAAGCTAAGATCACTTGACTCGTAGCCTAGGACAGAGGTGAAGAAAGATGTGATATTAATGGCCCATGAAAAAAAGAAGGATGGCTGTGATCTTCCTGTATCTGCTTTTTGAAAGAGTCAATAGTCTATATGAGTGTCGAGACCAGACTCGCCAAGAATCTTTATGCGTTCCAGTGTGAGATAGATGCTATGAACTCGTTACGAATGCTCTTAATTTTTTTTAGATGATCAACCAGGGGTTCTCATCTCTCTTATATAGAGCAAGAGTTGCGGCTACCACGGACTCTACCATGGACTATTCTCTTCTTGGAATCTCATATCTCCTTGCTATTGTTGGAACTGGGGACTCTGAATCATATTTAAACTCTACAACCAAGAATTTAATGCTTATCTACTCTACCAGTTGCGCATACTACCCAGCGTAGGCCTGTGTGTGGCCATTTTGAAAACGTGGACAATTTTATAATGCAACTGAAATCGAAGGCACGAGGACATTTTCCCCGGTCCATGTAAAATATGAAAATAATACCTTTCTTGTAAATTTCCTCATGTGTTTGGCTTTTGAAAATTTTGGTCAATGCTTTTCATAACGGTGACAGGTGGTATCCCCAAATACCATGTACTTGAGCTGCTACCTAGTCTACTTGGATTTTTCCCTGAAAATGAAAAGTTTTGATGATACAAAACCAGACCTTATGTTTTCACGCCCATCTTAATGAACATGCAGAGTTAAAACTTAAAAAAGTAAAAGCGGTATGCAGGCCCCTCTGAGGAAACTTGTCTGTTACAAAAGTAAAATGCTTGAGTTTGTAAATGGGACAATTCATCCCATGGGATCTGCCGAAGTTAGACCATGGCAAAAACTGGTGGATTTATTTGCTAATAGTATTCTTAATCTTGATATTAAATAACAAACCATTAGGCCTAATTTTTGACAAGTTGGATGGACAGATCTACACAAACCCCGTTCTCAACAATCAAACTTTCATTGAAGAAACGAGGATCAGTATATGTACTATTTTGCATCCTTTGACATGACAACATATTAACAATTCCCAACTAATGAGCAAATCACCTACCAGCCCGATACTTGCTCCTGTTTTCTTCAACGCCAACTCTTTGATTTGGTATTACAGGAAGGAAGTCATCTTTAATGGCAAAGTTGTCACACAAGAGTATGTCAAAAGTCGTTTATCATTAGGATTGTAAACGGGTATCCGATTATTGGGAAGCCTGTAAAAAATCAAGTCTTGAACCTATTTTAGGTTACAAATCATAAACTGGTCCGAGTCCATAACCCAATTTACATTCCGATTGATAAACAGGTCAAGTTCTAGGTCCATACAAATTTTGAGCCGTGGATCCAGGACCTAACATATGAGTTTTTGATATTGCAAACCGTACATCAAAATTATTTCTTTTTTAGATATTTTTTTATATAATACTGGATATAGTAGACTTGACGGACAATTATAAGTTGAATGATATGCTTATTTTATGAATGCACTGATATAAGTTAAATAATGATATGTTTATTTTAAGAAAAAAAATGAAGAGAAATTGAACCGGGTTTGAAACTAAATTCCAGTCTTTTAGGCAGACTTGGTTCTGGAATCAGATCCTGGTTTTCCTATCCAAATCGGATTTGGGACCAACAAAATAGGTTTCAAGTCAAAACTGGACCCAGGACCAAAACCCTTATTTAGAAACAGGTCAAGGTCCGAATCCAGTATGGTCCCGACCCGGATGGGAACCATTCCGGAACGGTTCCATTTGTAACTCTACCTATCAGGTTGAATATGAGCGTTGCCTAGGGACGCTCAGAGGCCGTCTAATGATGTTATTCTTTTCTTGGAGGCCGTCTAATGATGCTATTGTTTTATTCTTTGTTTTTTTAGGCATCTCTCCTCTTACTCCTTGATCTATTGTTTTTTTAGTCATCTCTCCTCTTACTTCTTGATCTATTTGATGGTTGAACATCCCCTTGTTTTTTTCTCCTTAGAGCATGTTTTGTTTGTTCTCTTTCTATTGACTCGAAAATCCACCTTTTTTATAAAAAAAAAAAAAAGCACAAATCATGCATTTAGCCAAGTGATTCTAGAAATATTTTTCACTTCCGTAAAAACAATGAAAAGATAAAAGGAGAAAGAAAGGAAAAATTATGTCCCTTCTTCTTATGTGGAAGATCTCACATGAAATGTCATTAAAGATGGATGCATATATGAAATCATTTATCTTCATCCACATTTCATGTCTTTCTTTCTCAACAATTACTCCATTCTTTACCGCTGCAATTGCATTAGCCTTGCTTGTGGCAGACCTCATAAAAAGTGATGCACATTAGCTGCTTCCACAGCTGCAGCTATTTACCAGATGCCTCGTTCTTTTGCTTTCCTCAAACCATGTTAACACCTTCAAAATGCACAAATTATTTGCTGGACCAAGCCTGCCCAAGTTCGGCTTGTTGATCAGTAGTGGGGTCTAGAAGTTAAATTCGGCCTATTACAAATCTTGGAGTAAATCATTCTTGAGAAATTAACATATAAGCAAAATGGTGGATATCTGGTGTTTTCTCAAAATATTTTCTTTTTTTTTATTATATATATTTTATTTTTTAAAAAGTTATTTCGAGAGGTTTTGCCGAAATTCCAAAATATTAAAATATTTTATTTTGGTGGCCGGGCTAAAATGAAGACAGAAATGAAATTGACAACTATGGTTGCATTGCGTGGATCCGATGAAATTCTTGGGCTTTCAACCTTTGGTGACAAAAATTTCCATTCCAAAATTGCATCATGTGTATGTGAGCTGGTGAGGATGACCACATCCTTCTAAAACTGTTTATTCTCCCTTCTCCCACATGGACATTCTGCTATGAAAGTAATTGCAGAAGTATAAAAAGAACAAAGTTTCCATTTGCAATAAAATGTTACTAAAAACAGAACAAGTTTCAAACCCATGAAAAGGAATTCTGGGAAAGAATGTGGATGTAGATGATGGGCTATTCTTCTCTTTAGCCATTTATTACATGTTATTTTGGTCAAAGGGCCATTTTTTCACCACAGGGGATCGATTTCATCTAAGCCTTTAATGGATGGGTTCGCTATTGTGGACAGCGAGAATTAAAAATCCTGCACAAACTCTGTGCGTGAGCCCAAGGGAGAAAATTTTGCCTTCATCTTGGGGATGGATATGTGATAGGATCAAAGGTGGGCCCCCCAATCTGGACTAGATATGTTGCTGCTCATAGGATTTCTCCTCCAGAGAAAAGAGTCCTGGCTGGGTATTGGTACGTTGGCCTATGTGAGGCCCACCCCTTGTGGGCCCTCAGTTTGATTTAAATAATTATTAATATGATATTAACTACTTTAATATGCTAATTAATAGAAATTAGTAGAATAGTTGCTAATGTTCCTAAGTCTTAGAATTTAGCTTTTATAGAATTCTTTATAGATATTAGGTGATTATTGTTAATTTAATAGGTTTTGATTTGATTAGGACTTAGCTAATATTAGAATTAATAGGAGGGGCATTAAGAGTTAGGAACCTTCTAGAATTCCCACCTAAAAACCTAATTACCCATGGCCCTATCTATTCCCCATTTACAACTAAGTTACCCTTTTGGTAATTGTCCTAAACCCTAATCTATATAACCCAACTATTGCAAACATAGCCTAAAACCCTAATTCACTCTCATCTTCCCTACCTCTCCCTAAGAAACCCTAATTCCCCAAATTCCAGCACAAGGAGAAGCTAGAGACCACCCCAATTGCACTATCAACACTATTAGGAGCTTGGATTCTCATCTCTTTCTCAACTCTAATTCCAATTTCGAATTGAGGCAAGTACCCTATGCTAATTTCACATGATGCATGCTTTTCTTCTCTTGATTCTGTAATTTCAATTCAATTGGATAGATATGCATGTTTAGATCTTTCTTTTGAGCTTGTTTATGGATGGTAGCCATTTGATGGATAGGTTCTCCCATTTGGAAGATCAATGGCCCGGTTGGATGATGGATTGGAGGTTATAGAAGTGTTTTGTTGTTTAATTGTGATTATGTGATGAATGGAAGAGATTGGGGATAAATTGGATGAAAAATGGGTTAAAAAGGAAAAATCCCAGAATTTTGGAAAATTCAGTTCAGTGTGTACCCGGTTGACCGGCCCTCAGCTCGGTCGACTGGGCACACTGAATACAGAGAAAAACCAAGTCCCAGTTAGCTTCTATAAAAATTTATAGACAGTGTACCCGGTTGACCGGACCCTGTACCCGGTCAACCGGATACACATGTGACTGTAGAAATTAGCTGAGACCTGAGATTTCTCAGACAGGTCGAAATCCCGTGTAACCGGTCGACATCCAGGCCACGAGGTCGACCGGATACACAGTGAAATCTGAGAAACCCTCCAGCTGTTTGGCTCTAGGTCTCTGTGGACCCGGTCGACATCACGGCCATGATGTCGACCGGGGATACTGCAGGATGTCGACCTAGGGGTCAACATCCAGTGCACCCGGTTGACATCCTTGGTGATGATGTCGACCGGGAACACTGTGAACAGTGAGTTTCTAGATTTCTGTGTCTTCGATGTTTGATAAATTGTGAGGTCCATTGACCATCCAAATAGGCTTCCATCAAGTGTGCCAAGCAAGAATCAATGGCATGGCTCAGCCTTGACTCGTGAGGTCCACCAAATGGATTTTGGGATTTGAATCATCAATGATTCGACCCTTAAATATAGTCCATGATGTCCACAACTTCAGGAGCACCAGATTTATTATCTTTGACATCTAAGACTATAGTTAGGAATCCAATCACATGATGAGGCCCGAACCAAGAGTGGACCATTACCCAGGATTGGACCTTTGTCTATTCCACTTGATTCTATGAATTGGAGGATTATATGTAATGTTCTACTCTCCTACCTATATTATTGTCATGAACCTATTAATTAATGGGAATTGGAGGACTTGAACCTAGGATTACTTAGTGGTGACCCAAGGATGTCATTGGAGATGATTAACCCGTGTCTGTGGCTAGGCGGGCCCTCATACAGCCTAAGGTTGAGTATGTGAAACCCTAGAATGGAGAGGTTATATGTAATGGATTGATGGCTCAATGTGTATGAGCATGGGATGATTATGTGGAATGAACATGGTGTTGCACTTGTATTGCCTCAGGCCATGGTTGTGGGCCTTGGAGTAGATCCAATGATGTTGGACTTGGACTTAAATATTGGACTGTGTTCCATGATATTGTAACTTAACATCTTAGAGACTTGGTTAGGACCTTACTCACGCAAGATAAGCCTAAACAGACACAAACCTATACTTCTTTCTTGGGTCGGTACTAAATATTCACTCAGTTGATCTAAGCTCAGTCAGCTGACTGATCATCGCTGGTAGGAGCTATTTTGGTTACGATTAGAGCTATCATGATGAGCTGTGATTAGACGGACAGTGTGATACCGAGTCCGGGCTAATCTGATAAAGGGGTGTGATCAGTGTTATATTTGTGTATGTTATTATTAGCAGGGCTGTTATCCCTTGCATGGTTATTTTACCATTTCCCCACCGCAACTGTTTATAGTATGGGAGGACCACAGCATAATATCCCTCGATATATCCAGCTAGTGTAAATGTGCCATTTGTTATCTGATTAGATTAGAATACTTTACACTTCTGATTCTAAACTATTAATTACTGCTCAATTGCCAAGATCATGTATCTTTGTTACTCTTATGATTACTTGCACGTCTCTATTCTCTTTTGTTGTATACATCCTGTGTTATCTGCATATGGTGCCTTGCCAGATCCTTGGATCTGACCCATCTTTGGTACTTAGGTCCCAACCATGACCCCGCAGAGGACTTGTACTATGAGGCGCCAGTAATAGGTGACTATGGGTGGGAGCCAGCTGACCAGGTGGTTGAGTCGGATGATGGAGCGCCTACACAGGGGGATTGAGTGCAGTTTGTTTTGGATTTGAGAGGATTTATGTAGTGAGTGGGTAGATAGGCAGTTTTATATTAACTTTGATAACTATACTTTGAGATTTTATTCAACTTTCGCACTGTTATATTTGACTCAGTTATATGATACTATTGCTTCCGCTATCTTTACTCATGCTTCCGCAATACAACTGTTTATTATATTATTGTTCAAAAGTTTTAAAAATTTGACCTCACTACGAACTACGATCTTGGAAGTTCTCGGATTTTCCAGAAAGTAGCGCGCCAAATTCTGGTACCTTAGCGGTAACTTCGGTATTCGGAATTGGGGCGTTGCAGCCTAAGGTGTGGGTTTACTCCTCGCGTCGTTTGTTAAAAAACCTTATAGATTTAAATCTAGGTGCACATGTTGTGGTAGTGCTGGCAACCAAGGTATTTATGAAGTTGGATAAAATTGTGTTAATCGCATTTTTAATCAAATGGTCCATCTCATAGTGGGGCCAAATTTTATTGGAGTGAAATTTCTCAATGCCAAATCCTATTGGAGTGAAATTTCTCAATTCTCCGTACACGGGGAAGGTGTTTATGTTGAGTGAGCCGGTTTTTCAATAGTTGGGGCCCAATAGAGCATTCCACTCCTTTTGATGGTCATTTTTCGATATTCACCTTTGATTCTTCACTTTTAAGCGCTTAAGAAATGTGAAGTCCAAGAATTCCTAGAATTTAAATTACATTATAACAGACAGGTCTTTAAGTTCCATCTCTTAAAACATCAGAAACGGGTCCCAGATCAGAAGTCTTAAAATGTTATCTAAAACATAGTAATAGTCAGAGTTCATCTAAGCCTCAGTGTTAGGTATGACAAATAAACTGGCTCACCTTGAATAATATTCTTTGTTGCATTGGCATATTTGCAACCTTACAAAAGATGGAATGCATGCAGATTGTCTGGCCTAAATATTTGATAGCTTACAATAGATAGATAATCAAGACTAAAACGGAAAATTCTTTGATGCTCAAAAAGAAAACTTGCATTTACAATCCATCCAATGATACAACCTACATGGGTCCAGTGAAACTCCCGTCTAACTAATGCAAATATTTCAGTAATTACTGTCCCTAATCTATGTGCAAACCCCACATAACAATGTGTCACAACGGGGCTTGAGGTACGATAATCCCGAGTTGCAATCTCATACTTACTCTCTTAAACTTTGAATTAATCGAAGTTAAAATAGAATTTACAAGGGATAACAATCATTCACACCTGTCACTTATGCAATTTGCGAAATTACACATTTAACTATATCAAGTTACATTGTACAGTTCTATACAAAAGTAAAGTCTTAATACATGTATTGTCTTATCATTTACTTGTCAACCATGCATATTAAAATACAATACAGGTTGACAACTACACACGTTTTCAAAACATTACATTCGAAAACCATTTCCAAAAAGAATTCACACAATATTCCTAATCCATTTTCGCACTCGGATACCCCTATCAAATGGTATCCCGTCCATTCCATTTAATTAGTCCTCTGGAAGGAACCGGAGCGGTCTCCTCCGCTGCCACTGGGGCCGCTGCTGGATCGGCATTGGCAAGCCTGTAATGCCATCAATAACACCAATGAACACGACGATTCAATAATATATAAACAGATCAGTGATATCACATATTAATACACATAATAAATCTATGCAATATATCAATTAACAATTCTACAATAAATATCCAATTCGAGACCATTGTACAATAATAGTATGCGGATATTTAGAGTCGAGTAATAGACATTACAAATTAGCAATTGCTATAGCATTAATTACATTTAATTTCCTTCATTTTATTTCATTTACCATCTTCTTTCAAATGAATGATTCATCTTCTAAATGGAAGGCAGCAATCAGTATTCATTGATACGATCGGAATTGTGGGACTTACCAGTGTTCGGGTCAGGGACAACTAGCATCACCATGGAGCTCCGGAACACCCCCAAATCCATCTACTGCAGTAGGAATAATCATTTGTTTATTTATTAATTCATTTAACTTTTTTAGAGCTTTAACATAATAGTTATATAGTGCCAGACTTAGGAATCAACATACTTTGAATTATTAATCCATTTCTCATTAAACACAATTAAGAAGGAGTACGTGATACAATATGAATACAATCCATGGGGGAATCAGGACAACAAACAATTCCTCTCATTTCTTTCTTAGTTTAAACCCACCATTTAGGTGTAATCATTAGTTATCTAGTATACGTGCTATTCTTGATGGACGTGACATTTATATATATATATATGTGTGTGTGTGTATACATTAGAGTCCTCGAAATTATCACCTATGGAAGTTTAGTCCATAATCAATTAACTATTAGAATAATAGTTCAATCACAAAAATTCTCCTTTTATTGTTCTTAATTCTCAACAATCTCAAATCGCCCCATAATTAATCTTAAAACTAATTTAGGAATTACTTGTGCTCATAAGAAGCACTCCTAACTCTAATAAAAAAACCGAAATTTTACTCCCAATTAATGCCCAGTCCGATCGATCGGACAGAAAAACTGTCACAGTTATCCCTATCCAAACGATCAGACGTTTAGTGTCAATCGATCGAACAGTCTCGGGCTTACAATTTCAATTGCTGAAATGGATTTTTCTTCCACTTCTTCTACCTCCTTCCTTTCCAATCTCACACTGCACAAGAAATGGACCTCTTGTCCTCTCCTCATTTATCATCTCATACACACATAACCATCTCCTTCTATTCATTCATCAATTCTCCACAAATCAATTCCAAAAATTCAATGGAAAATGCACAAAAATCCAAATCGATGGAATTCCTATGAACTTCTATAATAACTAACGTCAATCACAAACAAATTTTTATACTTGCCTCTCTTGAAGTTATTTGACAAAAACCCTTTTTGTTTAGCTTGATTTAGAGGCCAAATCTCCTTTCAAACCCTAATTCCATAAATAAATAAATAAATAAATAACCAAAAGAGAGTTCTATAAGCTATTTGTGCTAGAAACCTCTTCAAATCACTCCAAAGAGCTTCAAATTACATAAAAGCAAAGCTCTACTTACTTGTAGTCTAAAGGGGAGAAATTTTGAGCTCCCTCTCAAGCTCTAACTCCAAAGAAATGGAGACAACTCATTGAGGAAGATAAAGAAGATGAACCACTTCTCAAAACCACTTGAATCATTCCACACCTTACCAAGCAATGAAGAAGATGGAAGAAAGAAAGAGGAAAATAACCTAGGGCTTAAACTCTCCTCCAATTTGAGATGAAGTGAACGATCATTTCATTCCTAATAAAGCCACTTTTTTGCGCATAAGTCCTATCCATCTCTCCTATTTACATTTTAAGTCAAACGAAAGGCCATTCGACCAACTTCACGCCAAATGGAATTGAGTCTATTATCAAAGTTAATGTACTCCTCGAGATACACGTGAGGGTATCAAGAAATACCGTATTCAACTAAATACGTGAAAATCCGTATTTACGAAAAAGTCCTTGTTTGAGTATAAACTCAATTCAATTCACTTAATTCCATTCAAATTAACGTCATTAAGTTCAATTCAATCATTCGAGGCTAATCCATCTCATTTTGGTCATTAACCATTATTAACTCAATTAATTATGCTTAATTTTTCACTAATCTCGATTAATTAGCTTTAATCATGATTAGTTCGGGACGGGTTGTAACACAATGAGAGCCAAGTGATTGAAGATGCAATTTAAGAAGTGCAAAACATTGCTCCCATTTATCAAACTCTGCAGACATTGTTGAAGATCCATGCCAAATGCCAATTGAAGGTAACTTCAAAAGGGATGTCCATAGTCTGCTGCATTATTTTATAGACTTGAACAAACCTAATCATTGGCCTAGTGATGACTGTCTCTTTGAACATGCAAGCACGATTTAACCTCTTATTATGTGGAATAAAATCTCAATGCATCTTTAACTATGTTCTTCCAGAAAGAGTAGTGAAGTGATTAGTATGATTCTTTGCATCCTTTGAAACGACAATGTGTTAACACTCAACTAATGATATAATCAGGCATTAATTAGCTAAGTGATTCTTGAAATATTTTTGGCTTCCAACAAAGTGATTGATATAGATGAAATAAATGAAGAAAAAAAAAAAGGAAAGGAAAGGACAAAGACATGTCCCTCTTTATTAGTTTGAAGAGCTCATATGAAGCGCCACTAAAGATGCATATACACCATCATTTATCTTCATCAACATTTCATGTCTTCCTTCCTCAGCAATCACTCCATTCTTCACCACTGCAATTGCATCAGCTCCCTTGATTGTGGAGAGGCGGTGGGCAATAACAATTGTTGACCGGTTTACCATCACCCTATCTAATGCTTCCTGAACCACATTCTCTGATTCTGCATCCAAAGCACTTGTAGCCTCATCAAGAAGAAGGATTTTTGGCTGTTTTATGATTGCTCTCGCAATTGCTATCCGCTGCTTCTGCCCGCCTGACAATTGCACCCCCCGCTCACCTACACATGTATCATATCCTTGTGGAAGCCCCGATATAAAGCGATGTGCATTGGCTGCTTCAGCAGCTGTGACTATCTCATCTTCAGATGCCTCCCCCTGCTTCCCATAAGCTATATTAGCACGGATAGTAGTGTTGAACAAATTAGGTTCTTGGCTGACAAGTCCCATCTCTTGTCTCAGCCATTGTAGCTTAAGCTTTTGAATCTCCACTCCATCCAGTAATATCTTACCAGAGACCGGATCATAGAACCTCTCTAGCAACGCAATTACGGTCGATTTGCCACTGCCGCTTTCTCCTACAAGAGCTACAGTCTGCAAAACAATTAATCTTAGCTCAATGCTATTAACAAAGAACTAGGATTGGTTTAAATACATTAGATGTAATTTTGAAATCAAATGGAACCAACTCAACTAGATGTCCATTATGACTAAGGCTCTGGGCGGACAATAGTCAAGTTGATCCAATGAGTTTAAGAGCTGTAGTTTAAAGTAGCAAACAATTAGAAGTACAATAGTAACTCAGTTGGACCAATAGACAGATGGTTTCAATTCTCAACCAGGTTTCTTTCCTTTATATTGTGCTTCAAGGAGTGGTAAGAAAGAAGCAAGAATAAAGGTACCTTTCCAGAATGAATGTTCAAGCACAAGTCTGTTAAGATCTGTACATCAGGACGAGTGGGATATTTGAAACTGACATGCTGGAATTCAATATCGCCCTTCACGCTTGGTAGTGTTATTCCCTCATCATTACTGGAATCAATCTTTGATTTCCTATCAAGAAGTGCGAAGATAGAAGTAGTCGCATTCTTGGCTTTGGTGACATCAGGAGCCATAGCACTGGATTGCGAAACTCCTAAAGCTGCCATTGTCAAGGCAAAGTAAACCTGTAGAGGATCATACAGACAATAAGAAGGTTTGAAGAACAAGAAGCTAAAAAAATGCAAGTACGAAAGTTGATGAATTTATTTCTTACATTGAAAACTTGGGAAAACGTTGCCTTCCCATGTTCCACAAAACGAGCTCCCACATAAAAAATGAGGGCATAGGAGCAGAATAGCACAAAGTTCGAGAATCCAAAACCCAATCCGCTGACGATTCCTTGCCGGACTCCTTGTTTTGCTGGCGCCTCGCATTTTTTCTTGTAGATATCTATCACCTTTTGTTCAGCACAAAAAGATGCCACTGTTCGGATACTACTTACTGCATCATTAGCTACTTGACTAGCTTCTTCATACATAACCTGCAACCACCCTTATATTTTTAGTCATCAGAATATCTCAAATTGATATATTAAAATTCAAAATCTATTTAAATGACTTTGCAAATGACTCCTAAGTAAATAATTATGAAGTAGTGTACCTTCACCTAGTTTTATGATTGAAACTTAAACCCAACTGTATATCAGACATCAGTGTAGCTACTGACCTTTGCATCTGCACTGAACCCTTCTAGAAACTTAATCTGAGCATATCCTTGCAAACCCACCAAAGGAATCACTGCCAGAACTATTAGTGCCAACTGCCAGTTCCCTACCATGGCTATCACCAGCCCCAGTATAATTGTTGCTGTATTTTGAACCACTAGTCCCAAGGCATCCCCTACAAGACTTCGCACAGTTGAAGCATCAGCTGATAACCTTGCTCCAACTGCTCCACTGAAATGGAACAAGAAATCTCAGAGTCAGTAATGTGTCGAGATATATACTAGTTGGTTTAAGTGCATGCTTAACAAACCTTGAATTAATAGGCTCATCAAACCAGCCAATTTCTTGGTGCACCACCCTCTCAAATGACAATGAGCGGATGCGTTGGATGAGCTTTCCACCCGCAACTCCAAAAAGATACTCTTGAAGTGGTAATGTGATTTGACAGATGACTCCTAGAGTGACAAACATCAAAGCCCAGAACCTAGAATCCTTTCTAAGTTCGTGTGCAGGCTTGAAAAAGATTTTGATGGCACTTGACATCAGCAAGCCAAATACAGGAAAGATTACTCCATGAACAATTGCAGCAATAATTCCTAATAGCAACACTGGAAGCTCTGGCCTATTCAAGTAAGCCAACCGCCGGATTGGGACTGCTTTGTGTTTAGTTTCCTCATGCCCGTCATCATCGTTATCTTTGAAGCCTACTTGGCCATCCTTCTGGATGCTTATGGGTCCAGGGGAACCAAAGGAACCTGAGAAAGAGTGTATACTACTTACCCTATTTGAAGATTCTTTGCTTATAGACCTCTTCAGAAAGGACCCCTGGCTTCCAGATCTACCTGTTGCCTTAATGTTGTATAAGCTTGAATCAACACTATCTAAGTCTACAGCAGAGACTTCTTTATCTTTGCTATTCGCCTCTTGCAAACGTATGAGCTGAGAGTAAGGCCCTTCAAGATCCTTCATCAACTCTGCATGAGAACCTGATGAAGAAAACAAATTTCTGAAGGCTTCAACATTTGGATCAAACAATTTCCTAGTACTCACTAGACTGCAATTAAAGTTTTAATGCTTTCCCAACTTTGGATATTGTAGTCTTACCAGAAGTTCTAAAAGCCGGAGAGTTGAGTTAATTGATGCATTTCGATTTTTACTTTTCCATTAGTTACATGGACACAAAAGAAGTTTTTTGAAATTGTGGAAAAGAAATCTAAGAATTCAGTTCTTGGGATGTCAAGGAGTACCAAGAACTACTTATAGTTATCTGGAATTTGAAATATTATGACTGCATGTGTTTTGATTCATACAAATAAAAGACTCATTCATGAATTTCTGGTACCTCTCAAAGTCAAGAAAATGAAGAGAACATCTTCAAATTACCTTGCTCAACAATTTTCCCTCGATGCACCACTGCAATTGTGTCAGCATTTCTCACTGTGCTCAAGCGATGAGCAACTACTACAGTCGTCCTATTTAACATGATCCTCACTAGTGCTTCTTGAACTATTCGCTCGGACTCAGCATCCAAGGCACTTGTAGCTTCATCAAGGAGCAAGATCTTGGGGTTCTTCAAAATTGCCCTTGCAATTGCAATCCTCTGTTTCTGTCCACCAGACAGTTGGGTTCCATGCTCACCAACCATTGTATCAAGCCCCTGCATAACACATTCCACCCCCTCAAATAAGCCAATGAAAACCCATAACAACCTCTATGCAAGTGAACCAAACGAAATACCTGTGGCATCTTGTCTATGAATGTTGCAGCATTAGCAAGTTCAGTTGCTGTCTTGATTTCTTCAAGTGTCGCACCGTTCTTTCCATATGCTATGTTCTCTTTTATGGTAGTAGTGAATAATACAGGCTCTTGACTAACCAGACCAATTTTCTCTCTTATCCACCCAAGCCTCAATTTCTTCAAGTTGATGCCATCTATGAGGACTTCACCAGCTTGGGGATCATAGAATCGTTCAATCAAACTGATCACTGTTGATTTACCACTGCCACTCTCTCCAACTATAGCACCAGTTGTGCCACACGGAATGCTCAATGAGAACCCAGAAAATAACTCAACATCAGGCCTCGCTGGGTAACTGAAGTAAACATCTCTAAGTTCAATGTCACCTTTCATGTCTTCCAATTCAATTCCACTCCTGTCATAAGCATCAATCTCTGGTTTCCTGTTGATAGTCTTAAACATCTTGTATGCTGCAGCTCTCCCTGCTGCAAAGGCATTCAGAGATGGGGAGGCTTGGCCTAGAGACCTGTTTAATGCAAAGATTTCAAGCAACCAAGAAGAGGTGCGAAAAAAAAGCTTACAAAGGCTTTCCCATGGGAAAAGGAAAAAAAAAGATTGTTTATTCAAGTGTCAAGGAACCAATTCTAACTCACATTCCACCAGTCATGATTGCCATCATGACATTAATCACTACTCCTCCGCTGTAACCTTTCTGAATTATCAACCTGGAGCCATACCACACAGCTAATCCATAACTGGAAAATATGATAAACATAACCGCGCCAATGCCTAAGCCAATAGCTAGCCCTTGTTGGACAGTGAATCTATATGCACTTTTAAGGGACTTGTTATAGTCTGCAATTGATTGCTTCTCGCCAGTGAAGGATACAACCTTAGTATGTACAAAATGACGAATTAGTATACATTGTGTGAGTGAAGGATAACATGTGAAATTTGAAAAAGTTAATAGTATCCTCTCCTTTGGAAAAGGAATGTCCTTACTGTTCTAATAGATCCAATTGTTTGTTCTACGATGGTTCCTGCTTCAGCATATGCTATCTGTCTACGGCTTGACATTTTTGATGAGACTAGTGACATGAGTGCTCCAGCTACAACTATTGGAGGAATGCATGACAACATTACCAGTGAGAGAAGCCATCCCTTGATAAATGCAACCGCAAAGCCACCAACGAAAGTTGAAAAGAGCTGAATGAACTTCCCAACCTGAATCGAATGAAGAAATCTTATAAGCCTTTGGCTGAACACGTATGATGTCTTTCATAAAATCACCATTTACTTCTCCATTAATTGGTAATGAAGAATGGTGATGCATTTATTGCTATATACCCTCAATCATTAAACCTTCAAGTATAACATAGGAAATATATGTTCAGAGCATATTTTTATACACTAATCACATGTCATTAGGATTAGGAATACCAGATTTGTGAATTTGGGGGCATGATTCCTTGAGACTTAGATTTTTATTTTATCATTATTATACTGCTCTGACTCGAGGATTGGGTTTTAAAACCCCTTCATCATTTATCACAAGCAAACAAGTCTGATGCAGGAACCTAGTTGAAAGCAGGGCTAACTGCATTAGTTCCTCGTAAAAGTGAAAGGATTCGACATATGCTTCATCTGTCAGAAAGTTTCTGTCTACAAATTTTTTCGCTTATTTTGATAGAAACTCTGGTTGAAACATCTTAATTTTCAGCGAAACCAGCATAAGAACGCTGGGCCCGCCAAATGACTAAAACAAGGAAAGAACAAACATTCAAGCAACAGAAGGTTTCTCTAGAAGTTATTACTAGTATTAGAAGGTTTCCCTAGAAGTTCTTGCTAGTATAGCAATTGTCCATGTATGATTGGCTCTCGACAACTTTCTTCATCTCTTTTCTATATGTAAGGTAAAGAAAACTAGAAATTGTCTCTCTTTAGCTAAAATCAATTCAAGATAATTGTTAATATGATTAACAAAAACCTCTAAAATATCAGCTTTATGAGCTAGATAACTCAAAAACAAGCATTAATTTTAGCTGTGTAGATTTAATATTTCCATGAATGTGTCATCTAGGAACCACAACTCATAGCAGATGAAACATCTCACCTTCTCCCCCATGGCATCTTGAATGAGTATAGCGTCTCCAGACATTCTTTCCACGACTTCTCCAGTTGTGGTTTCCTTGTCAAAGAATCCAATATCCTGCCTTAGTATGGTTTTCAGATACAGGCCCCGAATTCGTGCTGCCTGCCTTTCGCCTGTCACCATCCAGCTCGACACCTCTGTAGGAGACAACAGTTGCGCTTAGATATGTCAACGGTAATCTCTGTCAGAATGAACATATTCCATCCACACCCACCATTGATGGGCCATGAATTGCCTTCTTTTACTTAAAATAGTCCTGACCATTGAAACAATGAATTTGAACTAGACCATTGGCTGTTCTGTGCTTTAACTGGTCATTAATGATTGAGTTTGTTTTATGCCTCATTCAAGGTGGCACCTGCCTTTTGAATCATTCTGGTCAACTGCAAGTTACTGAAACAGAGTCCAGTATTTTTCTAAGAAAAATTTGGAATATTCAACCACAATCAATGGCACATGCAACCATTGTTTGAAAGCTTAAAAATCTGACTCAACTTGGAAGTTCACACATCTGAATAACTTAAAAGACTTGGTTGAGTCCTACTTGAGTCATACACATAAACTAGGAATCTGCTTAAGTAACCACAATGTGGAGTCTACCTCAATGCATCCCAAATTCCCATTCCCAATTCATCACGGTGGTTGGGTTGGGTTGGGGAGTGGGGTGGGAATTAGAAATGAATGACTCTAACCTTGTGAATATGTGATTGCAGGCTTCAAAGACATACCCTTAGAAAAGTTCTGTCCATTTCTCCATTGTTCAAGCCCTCGAATGCATGATAGAGTCATTCAATTGGGTGAAATCTTACCAATTTTAAAACAGCCATTGGATCTCATTGTCTCACATATAAAAAGCTTCCAAATTATATTAGAAGAATCAATTGCACCACCCATGTGAGCCAAATAATATCTTGGAAGTCTTGTATTAAGTCATGCAAATTGAGTTCAAACTGAAACAAATCTTTCAAATTCTTTTTTTTTTTTTTTTTGAGTTCGAACTAAGTTCAAAGAATTGGGTTTTAGAGAATGTAACTTGGTTTCAATTTGGAATATCTTAATATACGTGCATCGATTTAAGCACCCAATATCTTGACGAACAGAAATGATACTATGTTTGCAGGCCCAAAGAGACAAATGCGTTCAAATTGCAGAAGCTTTAGTAACAGAGAAAGAAAGACATAGCCAGCACTTACGTAAGAAAGAAGCAATTCCCGAACCTGCGGCCAAGTAAACGAATTTGATAGCAACCTGGAACATCATCCAAAAACCACATTTCAAATTTCAATTCACACAAGTGTTTTTTTTTTTTTTTTTCATCTATTGTCTTTCCTTACCATGAGAACTGATATTGATAAACCATGATGAAATGCCCAGAGTAGAAGTTGGGAGTACTTGGGGCACATTTGCAAAACAAGAATTCATGGTTGTGACAACCAATGCATGCAAAAATTCTGTTCCTGTGTTTTGGTGCTGGGTCCAATCTCATATTAATGCGAGTCAGGTAAAATATAAGATTGTTCACATATCCAACACTGACTTAAAACATGAACAATCTGAATTAGTGCCAACCTCAATTAGATGAAAGCTTAGCCAACTGCGTTGAGTAGCTTTAGATTTTAGAGACGGAGCAGACTGATGTTTATGTGGCCAATCGCCAGGTTAAATGTTATCCCTTGAGTTAGACAAGGTAGTTTTTTTTTTTTTTTTTTCTCTTTCCCAGGAATTCCAATTGAATATCAATTTACTCCCAAAAGCAATCCTTTGATTCTGTGTTTGTTTAGCAAAACACTTTTTTTCTTGTGAAATGTATTTCTACGTCTCATGCAAGATATAAATGGTTTTACAACCTTGTGGATCTGAATCTGCTTTCCATTAAAATTGCAGGAAGTTCTTTCATCTGAGAGAGGAAAAAAAGACTCCGAAAAATGCTAAATTTTAACAATGGAAAATCGTTCTCCCTCAGAAAGGTGGTGTTTTCTTTTTTTCTTTTCTTTTTTTTGCAGAAAATGCTTTGCCTAAAATAACTTAGTGGAAAGGTCTTGAAAGTTGAAACAGAATAATTGAGTTTGAAGGACAGGACAATCCTAACAAGGAAAATTTTGGGTGACAAGCCTACCTGTACCTTTGGAGCATGGTCTATAGTATAGAGTGATCTGGTTGAACAACAGCAGTCTAACCACTCGTGTGGCTCCCTTGAGCCACCCATGAACATGGTCGGTGGTTGGATAAAAGGAGTTCACTGAAGATTGCTCATGGATAGAAAAAAAGAAAAAAAAAAAAATTTTCATTTGATTATCTTAACTAAAGTGATCAGGACCACGGTTCCTCTCTCTTCCGGAACTAGAGGATCTGGTATCGATCACCGGTTCCCCTTCTTCAGGAACCGAATGTTAAGTTCACTAGTGCTACCACCTGAGGCCCACAGGGGTTTTACCCGTCTTCTCTCTGGGCCTGGAGGGATTAGTCCGCCCAAAGGGTTGGGAACCTTACGGTAGCAAAAAAACAAAAAAAAAAAAAAAAAAAAAAAGATCCAAACTCAAATCTCCAGATGCAAGGAAAGTCCAACCTCTACCAAACCCAAAAGCATAGACAAAATAGTCAAATTTCAACATACAGGGAGGTGCTCCTATGAGAAGCACTCTCACCAACTTGGTGAGAGATGGGTGGAGGCCCTCACATTTAAGTTGGAGTCTTCGCATTTAAGTTGGTGAGAATGAATATGGAAGTGAGGGCCCCCACCCATCTCTCCCGAAGTTGGTGAGAGTGTTCCTAATAGGAGCACCTCCCATATATATATATAAATATATATATATATATATATGAAAGAGGCAGATAACTTTCACCTATGAAAACCAAGATCAATGAAAGTTTTCTAGAACAACAACATTACCTTGGATACAACATGAACAATGTTGCTTTTGTTGGCATCTCCAAATGAGTTGATGATCTGACCGAAAACCACTGTCATCATAGGCAAAGAGAGCCCACTTCCAATGGCAGCAACTGTCCCCACAATCACCAACACAACATCTAACTTGTCTGCAAATGTGAAGAGCTTGTAGAACGGAACCTTCTCATCACCCCCATCTCCACCCTTCGAAGCTGCTTCCTTCACCATCTCTTCCCAAACCTCTCCTTCCCTTTCGTCTTTCTGTATATGCCTTTCGTCCTTTCATTCAAAACATGCAGGAAAAATACACACATTGGAAAAATGAGAGACCCGACTGAAGGAATACAACTGAGATTAAAAAAAATGAATGAAACCCAATAAAATATAATCATAAAAAAGACAGTTTAAAAAAAAAAAACCAAAAAAAACATGGGATCATCTCACGTGCCGCTTACAACTTGAGAAAAATACGTGAGCTGTGGCTCTATGTGATTATTGATGGAGAGAAGTAACAAACGTTAAAAACAGAAGAGAAATATATAGACCAAGTGGAAGATCTTCTCACTGTTTATTCGCTGGGTGTGAAGTGCGCGATTAAGAGGAAGCTACAATTAGCAGCGCCAAAATTATAAATACAATCGGTGAATTTGATACAAAACTTTCCATTTTTAGGATAGACTATAAAACTATGCTTCTAGAAGCAGCTAAATTGGAAAGCAAATGTCATGTAATTTCCTATTTGGATAGTCAAGAGAGAGATATCTGATTTCCTAGGTGACAGTGCTTTAGGGCTTGATTGTGATTTGCTTAGATTCCAAATTTGATGGTACAAGCTGGTGAGGTTGACAGCACATCCTTCTAGAAGGTAAGAATTTGGTGACGGTGACCACATCCTTCTAGAAGGTAAGAACTCGGTGACGTCGACAACATCCTTCTAGTGTGGGCCATTCTTCCCTGTTGGCCGTTTATCATGGGTAGAAAATTGGGTGGACGTGGGTTGGACTTGGGTGTAACTTTGAGCTATGGTGCAGCGACCTGCTCCTTCCAAAAAGAAAAAAAATGCCCCTTCATCTTCTTTTTAAGGAATCTCCAACCAATATCCTACCTGCTCCTTCCCTGACAAGACCATTTCCTTGAAAACAAACTTATTTAATATCTTTAAAACAAATAATATCTTCTAAGAAAATAAAAATACCTATAATAAAAAACGTATTTAATAAAATTCCTATGTTAAATCTATGAATCACCACAAAGCATGTACACGTTTTCTCAAATCGTTTTTTATCTCTTTACTCCCTGGACCACTTATCCCACAACTACTCCTAACTTTTCTCTTAACCATATCATCATCCAACTATTCAATTCCACCTTTCTAAAATCAAATAAAGTTTTATTTATTTTTTGAAAGATAAAAAAAATTCAAATAAGTTGCATTTGAAATCTGAGTATGGTAATCAAAACTTCCCTTTGTTTGGCATTACAGTTACCATCTCATTAATCAATTGTAAAAACACATAGTTAATTCTGAGCAAAAAATGGTTGTTGATTGTGAGTGATTGCGAGTTTTATGCAAGATCGGTCCAACACTAACAATTTCACTGGGGTGTCATACGGGACAAAAATAAAAAAATATATTATATTTTAATTTTTTTGAAATATTAAAAAAAAAGAAAAGATAGATATAATAGAAACAAATATATTATCTAACAGTAGGAGTAAAAAATCTAAAATAGTTTAAGTTGAATAATTAAGATTACAAATAAGTTATCGAGAGGTCAACAAACCATTTAAATAACCGTAAAATAGAAAAAATATTGTTAGGTAGATTATCCACAAAATAAGCGTGTCCCAACCCATGATCATACCTAAAAAAAAAAATTAGATAATCATAGCCACCAAATATTCATGTAAATGTTTTTCTATTTTTCTAATATTTGTATGATCTAAAAAATCAAAGGGCTGTTATACCCATGAAAAAGGCTTGTGCTAAGCTCAAGAAAAGAAAAACAACTAT
Source organism: Persea americana (assembly GCA_029852735.1). Taxonomy (NCBI): domain Eukaryota; kingdom Viridiplantae; phylum Streptophyta; class Magnoliopsida; order Laurales; family Lauraceae; genus Persea; species Persea americana. The sequence goes on from CM056814.1 coordinate 15,396,314, forward strand.
ATTTTTAAGTTTAGTTTATTTCTTGGCATATAAATGTGAAGAAAAGAAATCTAAAATAATTAAAAAAATTATATAAAAGGAAAAATATTACTAAAATTACATAAATTATAGTATAAATCTGAAATTATAAAATCTCAATTATCTTAATTCTTATACCAATCTTTAGGTAAAACAAAAATAGAAAAGATCATTTCCCAATTAACCATTGCCCTAAACAAAATAAGTAATCCAAATCTAGATTAGATATCAACTATCTTGTTACTATCATTCACAATTTAAACATTTTGAAACTTATTTATTGAATATTTGCAAAAGAAGGCTTAGATTAATACACAAGTGATAGATATAGTAAAACACATACAAGTCTCCCTCCGGCTTCAATTAAGCTATAAATAAATGAATAAAGAACGGTGGTACAATAGTTCAAAATTTGTTGTTAATCGTTTTATTATCTATTGAAATCCTTCCTTCAAGGATTAAAAAAAGGAGAAATAAAGAGTAGTTATGTGGACAAAGATTAATGAGTTGCGGTGAATTAGCCCGATCATTTGATTGGTGGGCCTCCATGTGAAGGAAGAGAGAGAGAGAGAGAGAGAGAGAGAGAGAGAGAGAGATTTTAGAACCTGTAGAATAGGATTCCTCTTTTTTATCACTCACGAGCTTTCCTCATTGACATTTGGAGAAATCATTTAAGTGCGTATGGCGTACTTAAAGAATTCAGACTACAAGATAAGGAAATTGAAAGAAAAAAAAAATACTTAAAAATATAAGCAATGCCTTTTAAAGAAATATCTGTGTGTACGTATAAAATATATAGTAAACATGCATAACTCTCTACAAATACATAAAATTGTCACTCTCTTAGTAGTTGGTGGAGTAGCATAAACCCTGGGTTTGCTTCCCATGCTTGTTTGAAACCACCCCAGATTTGTCTGGTGTTCATTTGCATGGGTATAGCGGTTGCTACATGGGGGGATATATTCATGTTGGGTCAAAAATCTCATAGATACCTGTGTCATTAAAACAAAGGATAAAAGGCTAAAGACAAGAAAAAAAATTTGAAATTTGGAATTGAGTCCTACAAGGCTATCTGTTCCTCATATGATCTTGTTCATCCTCCTGTTTCCATTACAAAGCGTCCATCACTTAATTAGAGAGACAATAAAAAGAAGGCTTAGTGGAAGAAAATGAGAAAAAGAGAGTGGAAAAAATGACAATAAAAAGAAGACTTGTTAGAAAAAATTGAGAGAGAGAGTAAGAGATAATGTTAGTATTACAACCTCTAGATCTCATGGCTTTCCATTTAAAAAAGAAAGAATAAATGAATAAAAAAGCTTTAACAAAAGACAAAAGGAGAAAAAAAAAATAGATACCTTTTTCCCGATAAGTAATGAAAGTCAGTTGCGTTACTTCTCTTCAAAGCAGCTCAATAAAAATATAATTAAATTTTAAAATAGAAACATTTAAATGAAATATGTTGTTTCTATTCATCAGATATCAAGGTGAAATAAACAAAATAGCTCATGAATATACTTATAACACACGAATTAAAATAAATGTAAATAACAAAATATGTACAGTAGATAATTTTTTAGGGGCATTCGGCGAGAGGTCCCTGAACACTTCACTTTTTGGCCTTAGATCCATAATCTTTTTTCATAGTGTAATAGGACATTTTTTCAAATTTGAAGACTTAAAATGCCCAAGTTACCATTTTTCTAAATCATATCCCAGGATTAGTGGGATATGTCATTAATAATGGCCAACTCCCATATAATTGGCCACGATTAGTGAAATCCCATTAATGAGATTTTCAAATAAATTCTAAAAAAATGCAAATAAATATAAATAAATGTAAATAAATTTTAAAAGAACGTAAATAAATTTTAAAAAATGCAATAATTTCAAAAAATTCAATAAATTTCAGAAGAACACAGAGAAGTTTAAAAAGGCACAAATTAATTTCAAAAGATCCAAATAAATTTCAAAAAATATAAATAAATTTCAAAAGACGTAAATAAAATAAAAAATGCAAATACATTTGCCAAAACTAAGATAAACCAATTTTCCAAATTTCAGAAAAAATTGCAAAAACTCAAGTAGTTTTTCCAAAAGCTCAATTAAATTTATTTCAAAAAATGCAAATAAATTTCAAAAGACACAAATAAAATTAGGGGTTTTAACGGAAAAAACCCTCATACATGGGCATTGCATTGATTTGGGCCCAATAAAAATGGGTAAACAGAAAGGGGCCTAATTTTATGTTTCTATTTTTTTTTTTTTTTTTTGTCTTTTAGCGCTATAATCGATATCGACCATCCCTATGTGTCTACTAAAGACCGAAATCCCTTTATTCCCCATTTGTCTTCTTCCTCTTTCCCCCTTTTTCCCCTTTCAATTTCCCCTTGTCGTTGTCTATACCCCCTCATCCCCTATCAGTGTTGGTTGAAATTCAATGGGGACATTATTTTTACAAATGAGTTAAAGAATCCAAAGCTTGGATTTTTTAGCTTCGAAGAGAAAGATGATTGCTTTTGAAAACGAAGATTGGATTCCATAAGAAGAGCTGCTGTTTTGGAAGGGACGTTGAGGAAGATGGGATTGGAATTGCGACATGGGGTTTTGGGGGGTGAATGGAAGATGAAAAGAGGGGATTTTGCTGGGTTTGAATCAAAGAATGATAAAATGTAAGGATTTTCACAGAAATTACTTAGAAAGTTGGGATTTTTGGGAGATGGGTTTTCATCTTTTGGGTTGTAGCTAAGTTTTGGTTACTAGTATTTTAAGCTGGCAGCGTTTTTCATGGATGTAGTTATTGAGAATAAAAAGCTCTTATTTTCTTTCAGAAGCTCGTGGAGATACGTTTTTCCCATTATAATGAGATGTAAGGAATCAAGTGAAAAGATGAATGGAATGCAAGTTCGGAGTTCTTAAACCAATTCTTTAACTGTATCCATATCAAGCTAAAGGGGTTTTCAAAATAAAGCCCTTGAGAGAGAGAAGTAAGAAATTTAGAGAAGACCTAGAAGAGAAATAAAGTAGAATCTTGTAAGAAATTTGGAGAAGCAATGAGCCACCAATCTGTATTGAGTAGTTTCCATGTGGTGTTTGATGAAATGACGAAGAAAAGATAATGAAATTTCACGCTCATTTCTCTTATTTTTCTCATTAGAAAGAAGTCTGCTGTTGTTGTAGGTTTTGTCATTCCTTGATTTTGCTCACTATGAGATATTGGAGCAGAGGAATTAGAGAACATGGGTGTGGTTTTCATTCCTTGATTTTTGTAATTTTCAAACATATTTCATGTATATATTTTTTGAAATGTAAGGTCAAGACACAATGAACTTATAATGTTATGGATGGTTTCCTCCTATTTGAGATGTTTGAAATGTATTTGAGGTATTTAAGATGTTCGAACTCTTGAGCTTTTGAAATGTCTGAGTGAAGGGTCGAAATCTTCCCCACCAAAACTCTCCACTATGACGTTCAAGGATTAAATTGGTATTGGTTGAATCGGCGGAAGTTGCGAAATGAGTATTCCTCGATTTTTCTGTTTTGTAACAGAACTTGCAAAAGGCTCTAGCCTTCTTCCTCGGCAACAAGTATGGATCCGTCTTCTCCGGTGAGACAAACCTTTGACTAGACACACGTGTCCGATGACTGGACAATCCTCTTCCTCCTGTCCACTTCTCCCGCTGCAAAATTCGGATCCTATGGGTTTTTGCAACGATCTGCATGAGCCAAGCACATATCAAAACCGATCATTTGTGCCTCTGTTTTATACAACTCTTCGTTGCTCTTTGGCACAAGTGATTGGATTCTATAGCAATGACGGGCAGCATCGTCTTCTTCCTCCTTCATTCTGTGTCTATAATAGAGGACTTATAGCCCTACTGCCTTCTTCTACTTCTCCGGCGTCACCAAGCAGCGTTGATCTCTATGTTCTTCGATCTCCTTAGAAGGGCGACCGAATCCTCTGAGATTTTCACCGGTCGGCGACTGCAAATAAGATCTTCTATGGTTGTCTTTGTTATTGCTGCAACGGTGGCTTGGCAACCCTCGCCAAAATATGTCCAGCTGTAGGGACTATAGGCTTTCGATAAAAAGTTCTTGAACTTGAGGCCTTACAAGACCAATCTGAGGCAGTTTTGGCTAATTTACCTAATTTTTTAATATTAAATAAACGTAGCCATACAATTACAACATATTAACAACACAGAAATTATTTTAATGAAATTATAAACATATTGAATATCTGTAAATTAAGAAGTGCTCATAGTTTAATATATAATGTATCAATATTGATAATTTGTAACTCACTCTTCAGATTCATAACTTGATGAACTTTTGAAGTTGAATTTCAGATCTTCTTATACACAAAGAAACTTAATGTATACAAATAAAACACATTGGTGTTGAATTTTTTACTCAAGCTTCCAAAACTTTTTATAGAAGCGAACAACATTTCCAACCTCTAGAATCTAGAAAACACTTAAGGGCACGTTTGTGTAGAAGCAACTTCCATGGAAAGATGAAATTACCACATTAGCAAATTTTATGATTTTTAAATACCTCAAAAAAGGTTTTCTGAGGAAGTTAGAAATTCATGTTTGGTGCAAAAAAAAATTTCCCGATGAATTGATGCTAATGTTGTTTGGTGTAGCTGCGGATTTCTTTAGTGAAAACTATTGTTTAGTGAAAACTACTAGATAGGTGGGTCGGTATGTGCGTGGGGTGGGTGAGTGGGTAGGTGGAGTTGGGAGAGAAGGGAGAAGAAAAAGGGTGGCTGGGTGAAGTGGGGGTGGAAGTGAGGAAATGTGGTGTCAGTTTTCCGTAGAAATGGATATGGGAAGTCCATTTCCATGCCTGAGAATGAAAAAGCTGACGTGGCAAAAAAACAGTTCCACAGAAACTGCCGCACCAAATACATGGAAATTGAGTTTTTCATAGAAAACCACATCATTCTTCGTGAAAATAGACTACACAAACGTACCCTACAAATTTACAGCACCAATGTATACGGTAGTAAGCCAATCAGAAGATAACATTTCCCACGCTTAGAACAGAGAAAATACTGTAAAACCCGTCTACGTATATGGTGGAAACTTTTCCTCCTCTTATAAGGGAAGAAATCCTGCAAGACCAAGCAGATCAAGTGTAGTGAAGGTGTGGACAACTTTTCCTCCCGTTAGAAGGGAAGAAATCTTGCGAGACCAAGCACATCAAGTATACTGGTGGTGCGGACAACTTTGACAACTTTTCCTCCCCTTGGAAGGGAAGAAATCTTGAAAGACCAAGCAAATCACGTATTCTGTTGGTGTGGACGACTTTGACAACTTTTCCTCCCCTTAGAAGAGAAGAGAAGAAATCTTGCAAGACCAAGCACATCAAGCATACTGATATGTGCGGACAACTTTGAGGAAATCCTGGAAGCGGACAACTTTGATCAATCATAGTTTTTTTTTTTTTCATTGTAGATTTAATTCAGTAGTGAAAGAAAGTTCAATTGATGCCAAAATTGGACCTGATGCCATATCCTATGATCACAAGAGAGTATCAAAGCCTCTCCTCCCTTCCTCTATCTTTCCTCCTTTTTTAGCATCTTTTCTTATGTTTGGGTCTCTGTCCCAACTCGCAGTTTTCACTGTCCTCTGTTTCCCCACCTCTCTCTCTCTCTCTGGCACAACATACTCTTTGAGCGACGACACAAGAAGGCAAAAAAGAAAATCAGTAGAAGTAGGAAAAGAAGAAATCAGGAGAGAAACGCAAAGAGCCCGTGCGAGTGGTCCAAAACGTCGACGGACAGGATGATCTTGAGCCCTACCTCGATTCCCCTACTCCCAAAACCCAGAGTGAGATTGAGATGCAGAGATATCCCTCCTCCCAAAAGAAACTTCTCCATTTCATTCTCCTTGGCTTCCAAAACCACCACCACGACGAACCAGATAAGGACCCAGCTCGACCAACTTCACGCCGAAGCAGACCAAACGCGCGCCAAAGGTCCCTCTCTCCAAACTCTACTCCATTTGTCATTTTTATGGAATGCTCGGGTTTCTGTGACATTACGTTCTTTCAATAAACTTGTGTGATTGTTGATTCAGCAAATAGTGCGAGATCGAGGCTTATGAGATTGACAGAGGCCGCTGAGAATCTTCGACGGCGGGCAGCTGTTGAAGTTGGAGTTGGCAGGGAAGATGATGCGAGGGAGCTACTTTTGCAGAAGAAGAAAGTGATGCAAGCTTTGGAGAAATCGAAGAAACGAGTTGAATTACTCGATGAGCTTTCCGCGAAGCTTATTGAGGTGATGCAATTCACATGCCTCTTTCTTGTAGCATTGCAGTGTTTTTGAAACATATATGATTGAACTGCTCAATAGTTGAAATCGCCCCTATTGAAACCTTGGTGTAGATGTTTTATGCTATGTTTTAATGTGATAATCATGCCTAAAACAGTAGAAAGCCTTTTTTTTTTTTGGGGGGGGGGGTGGGGTGGGGGGGGGTACTCCAAGATTGATGCTTTTATGCCCAATTGACTGTTATATCTATATACTCAGTACTTCTTGACTGAAGAAAAAATGTCAATGTTGAAAGTCACCTCCCTTTGTTACGTCCCACCATCTATTCTGGCATACTTTTTGATCCTTGCAATGCCCAGTTTTCCCTTTCCCTTTAGTATGAGTAGAAGGCTATTCGTTCATAGTGGATGAGATGAGAGATTGTTCATGACACAAATGCACGTACTTCTCGTTGTACTTTGGGAGGGAAATGTTAATTCAGACTCCCTTGACAAAGGGGTTATCATTTATGAAAGTGGGCAGTCAGGACTGTCTCGGTGGCATTGTTGCTGTACTTTGGTAATGATTGGGTGTTTTCTTCATTGCTTTGTAATGATTTATGGCAGCCCTAATGAAAGGAAGAAGTTCACACTACGATATAAGTTGTAGAGTTCAATGAATTCCAATATTTTTCACAAATTGGTTGGGAAACAGAGACAAAAACATGAGTAGTTGCTATTCCAATCACATTCTGTTCATGTGTGTATTTGGGTGCTGGGAGGTGGGATAGTGGGAACATTTTTTCTTGGTCAAAGGTGTAGTGAGGGATCTCCTTCCCACAACATTTTTAAAAGAAAGGTAGTGTGATGGGCGGGGGTTCACAAAGTGTAAGTGTACCCTTTTGCACATGGTTTATTCAGTTACCATCAGGCATCAGGTTGAGATTGCAGGTGGTGACGACCTTGTAATCCGTCAATGAAAATCCCCTGTTTGTAATGAACCGGTAGATGCACATTAGGATACCACTTCGAGAGAGTGAGATCCAAGTGGCATATCTTAATGCTTATCAAAATTGCCATCATATGAGACTAGCAAAGCATGCCCAAAAGCCTTAAAGCAAATCAAGGTCTCTCCTAATGAGTCGGTGTAGGCCCAGTTTTCTCATCCTTGTCAAACGGTTTATGCCAATTAATGAGGACTAAGGAGAGGGATTGATCCAAAAGCGTGCCGTTGTGGAAACTCAAAAGTGAACCCTATTTTACAAATTTCAGTAATTACGATCATAGTTCAGTGTGTATTTAAGGCAATAAAAGGGATGCTATACATTCAGTAAAGCTCAATGGCTTAGAGCATTGAAAGCCCATATTTAACTACATGATTTTTTTTTTTTTCAGCTCAACGATGGCATATGGTTAGAGAATTAAAACCCCCTTTTCGATGATATGATTGTTAGCTTAACAGTGGATGATAATCTACCTACAATATTTTCTAAGCAGTCATCAATATCCATAGAGGCAATTTATCCCTTCTTTCCTAATTGATATTTTGACAAACAACAACTCTATTGAAAAAAGTCAAGTTGCCAATTAAAGAAAAAGACTTCATTAAAAGACACAGGAAACAGAAATACAAAGTAAGGAGGGACAAGGAAACTATGAATAGTGCCTCTAACAAAGGAGTCGGCCACATTATTGGCCCCTTTCAAAACTTTTACACAAGACATGAAAACTTTTAAAGGTCTTTGTAATCTTCTCACAGCTGACTAAAGCAATGATCTCAGTGGAAATGGGGGCAGCAATTCCCGCCCACCTTACCAACCCAACCAAAACCTGACCGAATAATTCAGGGTTTAGGTTTGGCCTTTTTATTTCCAGGTTGGGTTTTGGCTGACATGTCCAACCTGATTGATTAATGGATCAGCTTTGGGTTTAACAATGCCTGCAACCTTTGATGGTCAGTCCGACCTTCATTGCACCTGATGAAGTTAACCCAGCCCAAAAAACCTGATTTGCTAATTCAGGTTCTGGGTCAACCCCTTATACTTCTATGTTGTATTCCAGTTGACATCTTGACTAATGAATAGGTTAGTTCATGCCGGGTCCACACATGCTAACTTTTTTTCATTTTTTTTTTTGAAAAATCCATACATGCTAACTTCCATGGACAATCAATGGAATCACCTAAATAACTAACAAATGGAAAAAACAAGCTAATATCTTCAGCTTTTCCCAGAAAAGATTGCCATAATTAGTGTTAGTTCAAAATATAAAAGTTGCTTTAATTCTCAATTTGGGAGTTATGTTGACCATGTGAAAATTTTCCACCATCATCTTTTTTCTATTACCAATTCCCAACAATGCACAAGCTAATAACTTCAGCTTTTCCCAGAAAAGATTGTCATAATTAGTGTTAGTTCAAAATATAAAAGTTGCTTTAATTCTCAATTTGGGAGTTATATTGAGCATGTGAAAATTTTCCACCATCATCTTTTTTCTATTACCAATTCCCAACAATTCAAAAGGTAGATAGAGTACTGTTGACCCAATTTGGTTTAACAAGTTTTTACAGTTGGCCTTTTCAGCATGATTTTGTGGTTTGAATCATGTTACCAATAAAAAAAACTGTATAGCCTACAACATGCTTGACTTTAAGGCAGAGGGAACTTCCATAGTGGGGACAACAAGAATTAGGCATACGTGTCACCAATGTAATGCTTACATATGTTTGTTCGAAGAAGCCCATCAATTAAGGGACCACTGAAGGAAAAGCCTCTAAAGTAGTTCAGAGAGTGGATTAAAGCTGTCAAAGGGATCATCAAATAAGGGGTCTTCCATTCTTCCACATCACTGATTAGATGATGTAACATTAAATTTATTTTCCTTCGTTTTTGAAATTTATCTTGAGCCTGAAAATGTAGTTTTGAAAGCAGGAAGATGATGTAACATTCAATCCAATACTTTCTACCTTGTGAATCTTTCTTAGGCTTACTTGACTCGTGAAAGCTTGTTTACATTGCTGGTTCCCATGTCTTCATTAGGCTTTGATGATATGGTTTCAGGCGATTTCTGTGAAAGAAACACAATTGATTGGAAATGTTGCTTTGGATCTTGAAATTAGCAAAGAGGACACTTCCCATCCAATTCGGATTGTCTCCCCAAAGGAAGACATTGCAGAGCATTCAAAAGAAGCAGAGGTTTTTGAGCCAGATGGCATAAAATCTTGTCAGGGTCAAGAACTGGAATTTCAGGAAGATTTCCAGGAGAATGTGTATGCTGATTATCTGCAAAAGAATGGTGAAGGGGCTGCAAGTGTCGTGACTTTTTCTGGAAACAAGAGAATCCACCTCTTAAACAGTATATCCTCTTATGAGGGCTTCCTGGAGAGTCTTGATCAACAATTACAGGAAATTGAAGTGGAACTTCTCACAATTTTTAGACTCTCAACTTTAGTAATGGAGAGTGATGAAAAGCAAAAAAGTCCCAAGGTACAACAGACCGCAGAAATTCTTAAGGATGTCCGTGGCATTAGAGCGAGGTTAGTGGACATTATATTTTCCCTTATTGTGGCTAAGAAAGTGAATAACATGGAAGCTGAACTGTTAAAACCTTAATGATACAACTCTATTGGTGGATTGCACTATCTTTCACCCTTTTATAACACTAGTTATGATGAAAATCATGATATATATATATATATATATTTTGAAGCATTGAAATGTGTAGTGATTATGAATTATGATTCTGGTAACAATTAAAACTTTAAAGTACATATTGTACCTATAGAATGTAGAAAACTATTGCATGGACAAAACAGCTGTTTGGAAATAAACACCAAGTAGACCTTTTCATTCCTTGCTTAAAAAAAAAAAAATGTTACACATGGAGAATAAATAGGAGTGATAAACCTACTATTTCTCATCCATGTAAACACGTACACAACTACAACCTCCCACTTTCTTTTACACTACCATGACTCTTAACAACTTTCTAACAAATAGATACCTCCCACTAGAAAATAGGAACAACTTCCACTAACACCAAAACTCACACAAAAAAAGGAAAGACTCTTAACAACCAACGTGCACTTGCACATTAGACAACAACAACTAAAATAAAAACAGATCGCTTCATTGGGCCACTTTGATGGACCCACTCTTGTTTGGATTAACATTTTCAACACACACCCTTAATTCAAACATGTCGCTGAACTCCCATCATGGTGCAAAATTTCTTGAATTTGTCCTCTGCAAGGGCTTTGTGAAAATATCTGCCATTTGATCGCGAATGAAATGATGATGAGTTTCAATGTGCTTGATCCGTTGTTGATGTACTGGATTTTTTTGTCATTGCTATGGTAGACTCGTTATCACAAATCATCAATGTTGGGCCATTTTTTTTCTCCTTCAGATCACAAAGAATTCTCCGCAACCATATTGCATGACAAGCGGTAGATGTGGCAGCTATGTACTGGCTTTTGTACTTGATAATACTATACTTTTTTTGCTTCTTCGAGGCCCAAGAAATAACTCCTGATCCAAAGCTAAACACATAGCCAATGGTGCTTTTCCTGTCATTTGCACAACCTGCCCAATCACTGTCAGTAAAAGACATGAGTTTAATTTTGGACCTTGGTGTACCTGATGCCATAATTGAGTGTTCCTTGAATATCTCTCAAAATCTTCTTTGCAGCATCCAAATGATGTCTACTTGGACTGTGCATGAATCTAGAAACAATGCCCACAACAAACATGATATGTGGCCTTGTGTGACAGATAAATCAGTCCTCCCACCATGCTTCTGAAAAAAGTTTCATCAGCCTTTTCAACCCCATCAATTAAAATAAGCCTTCATTGGTGTCCTAGCAGGGGCACAATTTGACATACCACATCTTTTCAATAAATCTGAAGCATATTTTCTTTGGCTTATAAAAATACCATTTGAATCTTGAATAACTTCAATTCCCAAAAAATAATGCAAAAGCCCCAAATCTGACATTTCAAAATTATGCATCATACTCCCTGAATTCTTTTATCATATTAAAAGAATTCCCAGTATATATATATATATATATATATCATGTCATCCACATATAAACACACCACCAAAAATTCATTACTACCTTGTGTTTCACATATAGGGTTGGTTCACTTGCACTCTTAGGAAAATTGTGGTCAAGAAAACCCCTGTCAATTTTGCTGTACCAAGCCCATGGGGCTTGTTTAAGACCATGAAGTGCTTTGTTTAGCTTGTAAACTTTGTGTTCCATCCCTTCCACAACAAAACCTTGGGGCTGTTCCACATAAACTTCTTCTTGAAGCTCACCATTAAGAAATGCAAATTTGACATCCAATTGATAGACCTGCCAACCTTTTTGAGCTGCTAATGCCAACATAGTTCTAACAGTATCAATTCTAGCCACAGGTGCAAAAGTTTTTGAAAAATCAATACCTGGCAATTGTTTTTTTTTTTTTGAATGGTGAATTGTATTAATCAGAGCAGAGCAATATAAAAGATATATACTGAAGAGCTAAGATAGATACAAATGGACCAGGGAAACCTTCCAAAGAAGCAAAAGAGGATAGACAAAACTCGTAAAAAAGCCTAATTACCCAAAAAAAAAAAAAAAAAAAAAAAAACCAAAAGATAAAGAAGAAACTACTTCCTTCCATTTAAACAACATAAGCTCGATAGGCACTTCCCAAAATTCTGGCAACACAGAAATCCAGGACGCAACGAAGAATCTGGCTTTCGTAGCAACAACTACTGAAGGAGAAGAACAGTCTTCAAAGCAACGCCTATTTCTCTCCTTCCAAACTGCCCAAATGTTGGCAACAAAAGATGAACGCCAAAGAAGCCTTCCTCTCTTGGATTGAAATCCAAACTTCTGAGCATCAAAGAGCTCCGAAATGGATCAAGGGAAGACCCAGGTACAGCCAAAACAATCCAGGGTAGAAGTCCAAATAGCTTGCTCAAAACTGCAATTAAGCAAAAGATGATCCACAGTCTCCTCTACTGATAGTCATAGAGCACAAGCGTTGATTAGAACCACCCCGCGACGACGGAGATTATTCGTAGTGAGGATGTTGCCTCGAAGGGCTAACCAACCAAATGCTAGGACTCTAGGAGGAGCCTTGGTCTTCCAAAGGTAATCAAACCAATTGTGCGAATTGTGAGTGTTTGACAGCACCCCAAGAAAGAAGAAATAGAAAATACAACATCCTTTGAAGCAGCCCACACTCTTTTATCATCCCCTTCTACAGGTATACAAAGCTGGCCAAGCTTGTCAAGGAGAGTCATAAGGTTCTCTTCTTCTGACTCTGTCAAATCTTTTCTGAAAATTGGACCCCAAATGACCTTGTTCGCAACCTTATCCATATAATCAATCACCTTTGCTTGTCTGTTCCTAGCGCAATTGTACAGGTCCGGAAATTGCACCGCTAAAGGAGTATCCCCAACCCAAACATTATGCCAAAAGAAGATGTCTTCACCTGGGCCAACATGGCACCTGATTTGTGAAACAAAGGAGTCCTTAATGCCCATAATATCTTTCCACCAACTTGAGCACCTGTAGTATGGTCCATCAACGTCCCAACCATTTCGTCTCACCCCATATTTGGACAAAATGATATGTCTGCACAAACTATCTGACTGATCTCCAATTCTCCACAACCATTTCCCTAAAAGGGCTTGGTTCATAGTCTTTAGAGATCTGAATCCTAGACCACTCTCCCTTTTAGATCTACAAACTTGGTTCCACAAAACCAAATGATACTTTTTCTTAGTGCCTTTTCCTTGCCATAGAAAATCCCGTTCAACTTCTCAATACGACTGACAATCGATGCCAAGCATTTGAACATGGACATGAAGTACGTTGGAAAGGTTAGAGAGTGCCGATTGAATCAAGGTAATTCTTCCCCAAGAGATAAGTATTTTGCCTTCCATGTAGCCAGCTTCAGTTCTACTCTCTCCACCACCGGATTCCAAGCTTCTTTGGAAGGCCTCCCAAGGCAAAGAGGCAACCCAAGGTAGGTGGTTGGAAAAGACCCAACCTTGCATCCCATTACGAACGCTCGGACCTCCACCAGATGGGCCTCCACCTCGATGCCTATTAGAGCAATTTTAGAGAAATTAATTTTGAGGCCCGAAACCATTTCAAAACACATGAGGACTGCTACTACATTTTTTATTTGCTCTTCCTCTGCAGTACAAAAAATTAGAGTACCATCAGCATACTTCAAATGAGTGACCGTTGGGCCATTAATCGCCAGGTTAAATCCAAAAATCATATCTTCCTCGCCCGTAGCTGATATCATACGACTTAACGCCTCCCCAACCATGGCAAAAAGGAGAGGAGAAAGAGGATCACCTTGACGAAGGCTACAACTTAACTCCTCCCCAACCATGGCAAAAAGGAGAGGAGAAAGAGGATCACCCTGACGAAGGCCTCTCTGAGCAGCAAAGTAACCATTTGGAGACCCATTGACCATAATAGAGAATCTGGTTGAGGAAACACACTTCAAGATCCAACCCTTCCACTTGAGCCCAAATACCATTCTACACATCAAGTATGATAGGAAATCCCAGTCAACTCTATCATACGCCTTTTCCAAATCTAGCTTACATAACACCCCTGGCAATTTGTCCTTGTGCCTCGAGTGCAAACACTCATTAGCAATAAGAACCCCATCAAGGATTTGTCTCCCATGCACAAAAGCTCCTTGTGATTGAGAAATGATGGTTGGCATAATTTTTATTAGTCTTGTTGCCAGAACCTTCGCCAAGATCTTATATATATACTGCCAATAAGACTTATTGGTCTAAAATCCTTCAAACGATCAGCGCCCTGTTTTTTGGGGATAACAGTAATGAAAGAAGCGCAAATACTATTTGGAAGCTTGCTGCTCAAGTGGAACTCAGTGAAGAACGCCATGATATCCTCTTTTAAGGTATTCCAGAATCAATGAAAGAAGGCTATCGGAAATCCATCCGGACCCAGAGCTTTATCCCCTCTTAAAGCGAACACAGCCTCTCTCACTTCTGCCTCCTCAAACTCACTTTCCAGATAAGCAGCATTCGCTTCCCCAATAGTGTCAAACTGTAAGTTATCCAGAGTTGGTCTGTTCCACTCTTCCTTAGCATACGGGGTAGCAAAGAAATCTTTAATATGATTAACAATATTCTCCTGATCGGATAACCTCACTTCCCCATCCACCAGGGAGGTAATCCTGTTTTTTCTCGATCTTGCCGACGCCATCCCGTGGAAGAACTTGGTGTTCTTATCCGCCTCTTTGAGCCATTTGCACCTCGTTCTTTGTCTCCATCTAATTTCTTCCTCTTTCACTTTCCTTTCAAAATCAATCTTCAAAGATGCTCTTCTTGCCAACTCTTCCTCAGTCAAACAATGAGCTTCCTCTTGGATGTCCAAACTCTTGATTTCTTTAAGAATACCGATTTTGGCACACCTGATATCCCCAAAGTGATTTTTATTCCACTCCTTGATTTCCTCTTTCAACTTTTTAACCTTAATTAGCAATATTAGCCCTGCACTTCCATTAACCTCACAGTTCTTCCACCACAGCTTAATCTTCTCAACAAAACGCTTCTCCTCCAACCACATTAGCTCAAAATGAAACGTGCTAGGACCCCATCTTTCACAGTTAGTATCCAAAAGAATCAGGCAATGATCAAAGGTTGGTTTAGTCAGAGCAGTTTGCAAAACTTGGGGAAATAAATCAAGCCAATCACTTGATATTAGGAATCTGTCGAGGCACGACAGGGACAGAGTGGACTGATGGTTGGACCAGGTAAAACTAACTCCACCCATGGTAAGTCCACAAGAGCATGCTTGTTAATCTAGTTGAAGAAATTGACCATGTCAGCCGAATATCTACTACAGCCCAGCTTTTCTAAAGGAAATTTGATGATGTTCCAATCTCCCCCAATACACCAAGGCCCATTCCATCTGTTACGAATATCATCCAGCTCATTCCACATTAACCGCCTCTGTCCACTATCATTAGGCCCATAAACAGTAGATAGCAGTCAAACAGAGTTGTTAGACAGATCCTCTAACAGTACTGAAACTGACAATGTGCCAATCCATTTTTCCTTCAGAGAGAAAGCCTCGCTGCTCCACATCACTATTATACCCCCCGCAACACCAACTACTTCTCGGCAACACCAATCCGAATGAGCTCTACCCCACACCTTTTTCACTAAAGAGTCTGAAATAGTCCTAAGCTTAGTTTTCTGAATCAATAAGGGGTCAATCTTATTCCTACGAACAGACTCCTTAATAATCGCACGCTTCACCCGACTCCCCAACCCGCGCACATTCCATGATAAAATCTTCATGGACAAACATTAACCAACCCCTTACTCCTCTTTGCATGCCTCGAGTTACATTTTATTTCTTTGTAGCGATTCTATCTGCTCTCGTAATTGATAGAGCACTCTAATCTCCGCGACTCCCTTTGCCCCTTTTCTTTACATGTACCTGGCAAAGAGGTCGTCCTGTTCTCCTGATCTCAGTTGTGAGCAAAAGCCATCAGGCTCTCCCAACCTCCCTTATTTTTGTCAACAGTAATACCGACCATTTCACCACAGTGTTGCACCTTCTGGGGCAGCCACATCTTCGCAGGATCCTCTGTGTCTCTGAGATGTAAGGTCGAATAATTCACTCCACAGTTTCCTCCCCCTCTGCTCTTTAGATCTCTAACAGTGGTACCCTCTTTAGGAGTATCCAAGGATGCTCTGTCATTATCATCGATCCCTTGTATTGGATGAAAGTTCCAATCGATGTCCTCCTACTCTTTCTGCGCTCTGACATCCTTGGAGATGGGAAGCCAAACCCGGTAAGGGGAGAGAAAATGCACTGGAGCATTCCCACTTCCACCAATTCCCCGATCAAGCGAAGGAAAACAATCAGTAGAAGCCCTAGAACCACCCATGGATCCCTCGTCAATCTTATTTAGAAATTCAGAGGACAAGCTTGCTACCGATTATTCAAATCGCCACAGATCACAGTCAGACCTTGAGCTCCTTCTTGTATGAGACTTGCCTTTGCCTGACGAATCCCTATAAGTCCTTGCATGTCTGTTGATGTTACTTTTGAGATCTCCGAGGAAGATGTACACCCAACAGAGGATCCCGTAGAGGCCACAAACCTCGGCACCAACAGAGCAGGGGACGAAGCATAAACTCCCCTTATGCGAGCTAGGGCTGAGCTAATTCGCATCACTTCATCACAGTTGAAGTGAGAAGCAGACACCGCCGAACTTAGTGACTACTCTAAGACGATCGGTTGACGGTCAGTTGATGGCGAGGCAGCATCGCTCGCGATCTCCGAGCTTCCTCCGCGCGAGCACCCCTCCCCCTTAGGCAAAATAGAAATCCTTTGTTGAAAGGGTGGTATGAGATTTGGTAAAGTTTTATAAGTGGACATCCCATTGTGACCCACTTTATTAGAATAAGACCTAGGCCCAGATCCTTGTTTTAGACTACAGCCCACAATACCCACCGAGCTCTAGTTCCGTTGGGTCAGCCATCTGGACGACTTCAATGGGCCCAAGTCTCACAGACTTGATCCGAAACCATTGGAGGGATTTTCAAAATTTGAAATTTTGAAGCAGCTGTCCTTGTCATCCTCCTTACATCGTCTACTGCTCCTCCTCTACATCCTAAAGTCCCAAACATCCTCAGCATTGTTGATCGGCTCATAATCCTCCTTTCTTCCTCCACATTCACCGAAACCTGTAGGCCTCCCACCTTGAGCGGTATCTCTTTTGGCAGCCTACCCACTTTTCCTCACAGGATTCTCACTCTACCATGAGTCAGAATATCCTTTGAGGTCGTGCGCTGATCCACTTCCAAAGTGCGCCCCCACCACATCTCCAGGTAGTCTGAAAACTCCTTCCCTCCAGGCTTGTAGTGGAACTCCATAGAATCTGATCCACTTGGGTCGTGGTGGCCCACCTATTACTTCCATCCATCTTTCTACAGCGAAGGAAGGAGATTGGGATTCCTTACCACAACACAGGATCCCCTCAAGTTCCTCCTCAGATGACGCTGCAATAACCAAGGATGAAAATAGCGGTAGCGGCGGGCGTAGTGGCCCACCTCCAAACCGCTACGAAGCGGGCGATACATAGCATAGCGGTGCGATTTGAAAAAATCGCCTAAAAAATATGAAAAAATTTCAGAAAATCCAGAAAATTGTAAAATGAAAGAAAATGTGGTTCTTTTACAAAAGTAAGTAAGAAAAGGGGGAGTAGCAGTGCTCTCAATATATGAGGTCTTGTATCGCTGTATAAATAGAAAATAATAGTAATGATTAGTTTTTTCATATGTATTCATGTTTCTTAGTCATGCTAACTTAGAAAGTAATGTAAAACTTGTCAAAAAAAAATTAGAATATGAAATAAAGGCATAAGACTTAAGAGTTAGGTCATTACTCATTAGCGAACATTGAACAATCAAATATCAATACTTCAACATTCAAGGTTCAAATTCAATCAAGTGAATGAACTATGAAGTGATCAACAATCAACACCAATTTAGAAATGACAAAGAGTAGAAACTAGAGAGCCAGTGAAGAAAATAGGAATACCTTAATCCCCACCAAAAGGAATGTCTACCAAGATTCAAGGCGCCATGGTCATCCTCATCCCTATCATTGTTATCATTTCTGTTGGTACCATATTGAATTTGATATTGATGAGAATTGGGATCCACAAATACAAACAAGGCAGCCGCATCATAGGAACTTACAGGAGGTGGAGGTGGATTTCTTTGCATTTCATCAGTCACCATATGGTCCATATCCATATGAGTAGGACCTGAGGTTGAAGACTCTTCTTCTCCTTGTTGCATTTGACCATATGGAAAATATTGTGAGAGTCCTTGTCCACCGTACCTAGGGTCCCACGAATCAATCCATGATGCTACTTGTTGTCCACCAACCTCTCCACCCATATTTCCTTGCTCGCTACTACCTCCAGCCCCAGGTGGTGAGTCTCTTCGGTGCCGTTGATAACCACGGCTTGGATCAAATCTTCCAGATGAAGGTAACTCATGTACTTCCTCTACAGGAACGTCATCGTCTTCATCATGTTAATAATATTCACTGGTACCACCTGTCCCACTGTCTCCTCCTCCTCTAGTTCCACCATGGCTACTCGAAGAGACGGTGGTGGAACTAGCTTTCTCAGAAGATCCAATATGAGCAGGTTCTTTCCCACTCCTCCTAGTCCTACTGGTACCTTCTCCTTGAGGTGGCTGACCTTCTGCAGGTGCCTCACACATATCCTCATCTATCAACTCTTGAGCCGTTCCCTGAAAAACCGGGTCTGAATCTAGCAGTGGATCCTCTATCTCGGCTAGCCATGGGAGTAAGGGATCGTCATCTCTGAATATGTGATCCAAATTAATAGGACAATAAGCAGGATCATCTCTTGCCCTTCTCTCCCTAGTTTTGTTTCTCAACTTCAGATTGTAATGATAGTATACAAGCTTGTTGAGTTTGTGAATGGTAAGCCGATTCCTGGCCTTCGTATGGATCAAGGAGAAAGTGCTCCAATTTCTCTCACAGTTGGAAGATGTTGTAGTTTGACTAAGGATGCGAACAGCCACTTTCCTTAGATGTGGAGCACTCTCTCCATAATTCATCCACCGATCAGCTGAAATGTAAAAAACAAATAAAGAAAATTAGATATTCGTAACCCTCAAGTCCTTTTAATCAATTAAGATATATAGATCAAGACTATTGGGTGGGGTCTTTTGTTCATGGCAGGGATGAAAAAAAAGGACTCGGACTCGGACTCGGCTGAGTCGCATTCGGACTCGGCCGACTCGGCTAAGTCGCTCGGCCGAGTCCCCATATTTAGTATAAAAAAAAAAAAAAGGAAAATTTTTTTCTCGTTTTTTTCATCCAATCCATTCATAATTTCATATATAGAGTTTTACTCTCTTCATTAATCATTCTAATACGTTATTTAAGGATAGAAATATATAATAATAATAACATAATCGCAAGCCATTTTATAATTTAATTGTAATTAAAATTTAAAATTTAAAACTAAAAAGTAGAAAATACAATATACATGTTTCCAACTTTCAATATCCACTCTCAACTCTCAAGTCTCAATTTAGTCAATTATCAAGTCAACTAGTAAGATCAATCATCAAAGATGTAACTAAGCTTCAAATTTCAATTATATTTATAGCATATAAAAATGTAAAACCATACTTTAGCTCTTTCTTGTTAAAATTTAAATGCTAATTCCATGTTGAATGCCTTGCGGGTTTTAGATCTTTATCTTCGTCGTTATTTTGACTTTGACGATAGTATTGAGCAACATCAAAATGAAAGACCCTTGCCCCGCTCTTGGAGTTATAGGACCTTCTCCATAGTTTGATGATGGAGTCATAACTTGAAGTTGAGGATATTCATATGGCGGTTGCACTTGTGGGGGTGTGGCCATAGGTACTAGTAATACAACATATTGTTGTTGCGCATACCCATACGAAGGACCACCGTATCCACCATACTGCTGCGACTATCCATACTCAGACGAAGGATCATGAAATTGATCTCCATATTGTTGCCCATATCCGTATGAACTATCAGAACTTGTGATCCAAGGGCTTCATGCCATTTGATGCGGCTGAGGATATTCATCCGCTGGCTCACTTCCTTCACCTCTGCCCCACCCACGTGACCCACCAGCAGGCTCACTTGGACTATAATATACATTAATGTTGTCATGTCCACCACGTCCATCATCACTACCTTCGTATGCCTCCTCGTTCTGGCCCTGTTTACCTCCTTCTCGTGGGCCACTCTTGCTAGAAGATGATGTTTTATGCTGTTCATCTTCTTCTTCATGAGTGGCCAACCTTTGGCTTTATCTTGTCTTTGCATGAGTGCTCTTATCCTTTGACTTTTGCGTGTATTGGAAAATTAGTTTTGATCTTTCTCTAGCCCCCTCGACACGTTCTGAAGTAGAGCTTGTCAACTCTGGACCACGGTTATGACCACGTCCCGAGCCTTGCGATGATGAGGTTGCTACACCCTTACTCTTATCGCACGCTGATCGCGTTGTAGAAGTAGGCATAGCTGATTTAGAACTTGGATGCTGCGGTGGGGAAATATGTCCTTCATTCGACTGAAATTCTTCAACATCAGCCATTGCTTTATCGATGAATGTTGTATCGTTTAATACTGGCTCCTCTCTTTCAGCCAACCATTCATCAAGAGGGTCATCTTCCTCGAATATATAATTAAAATTAATTGGTTCGTAGTTGCCGTTGTCTCTTCTCATCAGATTCCTTGCTCGCAACCTCATGTTGTAATGGACAAAGACCAACTTTTCTAACTTAGCCATAGTAAGGCGATTACGGGTTTTAGTTTGTATCAAGTTGAATGTGCTCCAATTCCTCTCACATCCCGAAGATGAGGCTGTTTGGCTCAATATTCTTTTTGCAAAAGATCTTAAATGGGGAATCTCATCACCAAATGTAGCCCACCATTCAGCTGTGTTAAAAGACCAAAACAATAAAATCAATTGTTTATTATAATTCATAAATTACTATATTTCATCTAATTTAAGTATTGAAATTTGAGAATAATACCTGGATCCATCTGCATACGACCCAATATGGTTGCGTCTGATCCAAAACTACCTAGAGTGTCCTTCTATTTTTTCAACTATAAAAGTTAAGATTTAGAAGTTAGCACTTAGCAGTTAGCACTTTTTCGAATTTCAACTAATTTGTGAATAATAATGTCATGATCTATGACATCTTTACATGGTTAAGAATTGTAACTTGATATTGCGCGTTATTTGTCATAGCCTCGAACATTTTTTTCAAGCCACGGAAAACTTCTTCATGGTTAGAAAAGTGTTTGCTATAGAAGCAGTTTGGGTTCAAGTAGTACGTTGCATGCCATGACGTCATTAAGTAATAAGTATTGATTATTAGATTTCAAAATAAAGTAATAAATAATAACTAGTTAGTATTCTATTTATAATAACCATAATAGATTAATAGTAAAAAATTACCTGTCGCATGTATGTCTTGATGCATCTGGTTGTCCCATCGATTATCAATGATTTTCCATAGCTTCTTATAATAAGTCCCATACTTTCCTCTGGATCTTTGCTCTATAGCTAGCTTCGCTCTATCCATGGCATCATACACAAAGCCCATTGTGGGCTTCGTATCAGCATCCACTAGTTTCAAAACCAAGACAAGAGGCTCGAGTAAGTCAGTAATTCGTTCTGCCCTGTTCCAAAAATCCTCCCCAAGGACAATCTGCTGTACTTTGCGTGCCAAAGGTTGATGTGGAAATTTTGATTTCACATATGCTGTACTGGTCCACATCTGCATTATGTTAGCCTTGGCACGACAAAGACTCTCAAGGGCTATGAAGTGCGTAGCAAAGTGTGTGATACTTGGCCTCAAAATCTCACGACCCTCGTTCATTTCTCTTAACAGATCTGTCATGAATTGACGGTTATAGATCAAAGATGCCACCATCTTTCCCTCATCAATAGTCTCATGGATATCATCTAATTTGCCAATGTCCTCCAGCATGAGATCAATACAATGTGCCGCGCACAGCACCCAAATAATACCCTTACCCTTTTCATGCAATTTCTTCGCTACGCCCTTAAAGTTAGGCGCATTATCTATCACAATTGCAACAACATATTTGTGCCAATTGTTAACCATGCCCAAGGTATCATTAATTAAATTGTACAAATATTCAGCATCCATTCTATGTCCGCTTGTATCTACATACCTGATAAAAACTGTTCCCGTTACACAATAAGCCATGAAATTATTAATGTGCCGCCAATTGTTGCTTGTCCACCCATCACACATAAGCGTGCACCCATACTCCTCTCAAGTTTTGAAGTGATCTTCCAAGTATCTCCAATAATCAGAAACTTCCATATCAATATACTTTCCGCCAATCTCATAAGCGGATGGAGGTTTAACTCCGGGCCTCACCTCAGCTATAGTATCAACCATGGAGCGATAGTATGGTGAATTAGCAACATTCGGTCGAATCCAATTATAATGGAAGAACTTTGAGATGGCTCTCCCCATTTTCATGGCTCTAACTTTCATATCGTCCATGATAGAGCTACTAATCTTTGGTTGTTTTGTACTTTGAGACCGATGTAAGAATGGATCCATTGTCTCTCTTCTTGCTGTGTCCCGATAAGGGTCAAGAGGAGCTCTGGAAGAACCAGCCCCAGCCCGTGTCTCATCCATACGAGCCTGCTCAGAAGCAAATTGTTCACGGCTCGCTCTCATACCCCTCCTTAACTCCCTCGCATCAACATCGCCATCACTGTCAGACTCATTCTCAGAAGTGTCAATCCTTTGCATATTTACAACCCTCTCATCAAATTTTTTCTTCTTTTCTTTCTCATTCTTCTTTTCAATCAACATGTCTCTCATTTGTTTCTTCACTTCAGTGGGGACATTTGCAAATGGTTTAGCTTCCCCTTGTATACCTGTTAGGTGTTGTTTAAATCTGTGGATCTCACCACTGAGAATCTTATGACACCATTTGCATTTGACCTTATGACGGTCTCCTGCAACCATCTTCCCATGTTCCCATCCGGGGTCAACTTCTTTCTTTTTCTTTTTTGGGGCCATTTGTGATATAATTTAACTATCTGAGTGATAGTAATCTGCACAATCAAGAATTCAAGATTATACACAATCAAATGTTTATTTATACTTTAAGAATATAGAAACAAAAAGAACATATTATTAATTCATAGATCCATGTTATACAAACCCAAAATAATGATTTCATACAAAGAACATAAGTAAATAATAAAAAAAGTTTGAATTTTTCTTCTTTTTTTTTTTAAATTACATCATAATCATGAAAATCACATTCTTTTAACCAAACAATAGTTGAAATTTCATCTACAAACAACCCACACATGTAATCATCTACTCTACATTATTTAAGAATGTAAAATGCAAAAAATCCATATTATTAATAATTATTTTTACAAGAAAAAGTAAGGAAAATATTTTTATTGCACATATATGCATAGATCTAGTGTTAGAACCATAGATCCATGTTATACAAACCCAAAATAATAATTTCATACAAAGAACATAAGTAAATAATAAAAAAAAAACTCAGATTTTTCATTTTTTTTAATAAAAGCTACATCATAATCATGAAAATCACATTCTTTTAACCAAATAATAGTTGAAATTTCATCTACAAACAACCCACACATGTAATCATCTACTCTACATAATTTAAGAATGTAAACTGCAAAAAATCCATATTATTAATAATTATTTTTACAAGAAAAAGTAAGGAAAATATTATTATTGCACATATATACATAGATCTAGTGTTAGAACCATAGATCCATGTTATACAAACCCAAAATAATAATTTTATACAAAGAACATAAGTAAATAATAAAAAAAAAAAATTGGATTTCTTAATTTTTTTTAATAAAAACGACCCAAAAATTAAAAAAAAAATGCTTTTTTAGAAAAAATAATGATCCTCCAAACCATCTTCAAGCAATATCTTCATCTTAGCATCTTCTCTAAACCATATATGCATGTAGAATCAAGAAAACAAACCTCAAAGTTGAGAAATAAAAAAACCCTCTTTGATGTGAATAGTGGTTTGATTCTTTGGTAGGCTTGATCTTCAAAAATAGATGGATTTGATGATGTTTCATGCTTGAAACACAATTTGGAGGTAGTTTCCTTCACTCTCCACCAAGTAGAATATGAAAAAAAAGAGGATTTTAGGGTAAAAGCCCCCCACTTCGTCAGTGGGTGGACTCGGACGAGTCCCCTTGGACTTGTACCGAGTCCAGGGGACTCGGATTGGTCCAGGCAGAGTCTGAGTCAACTCGGACTCGGCTGATTTTTAATTCCTTGGTTCATAGTCATACCAGGTGACATCCTTCCAATCGATCGTTGCACAAGAGGGTCAGCAAAGGTTCCTCTCCTTTGTGTATATATAGATATCTACGATGTGAAAATTAGAAATAAATCAGTAAACCCCTACTGCATGTATGACAATTGGCACTTGGCAGCATAATTAAATTCTCTTAAGTAACCACCCACTCTCCTCTTATATGACATCAATTTGATCATCTGGGTTTAACAATCTCTTTTAATACCTCCCGTAATCCTACCCGCAAGTCCGTATCTATTGCTTCGGTATGTAGTTCGGCATTGCGGTAATAGAATTCGGGATTTAAAAAATTACCTACATTAAAAATATGCAGAATGTACTGTGAGCAAACAAAATAATAAATACATTAGTTAGGAAAACAAAAGGTATCAAAGATATATATTAATTACCTGCAGCATGCAATGGATGGTGTAGCTTATCGTTCCAATGGGCATCAATAATTTTTATATATTTCTCGTGATATCTAACATTTTCCATAATCGCTTGCTTTGCCCGATCCATTGCCTCATATATAAAGCCCATTGTCGGCTTGTCATCACCATCTACAAGCCTCAACACTTTAACTAAAGGCTCAAAAACCTGTAATACCTTCCTCACTTTCTTCCAAAATTTATTGTCTCTCATCAGGTTTGGGACTTTAAACCCCGGACCACTAGTTGCATTGCCCCATTTCGAAAGAAGCCATTCTTCTGATGCAAACATCTGAATCAGCTCCGTTCTAAACCTTACAAGGCTTTCCATAGCCAGAAAATGGGTTGCAAACCTAGTTAATCCTGGACGCACCAAGGCATGGTTATTTGTGTATCTTTTCATCAAGCCCAACACCCATGAATGATCATATATAAATCTTGTAATTCCTCTACATGCCTAGATCAGTGAAGCCACTTTTGTCTACCTTCCAATTTCTTCCAAGATGAGATCTATGCAGTGTGCTGCACATGGGGTCCAGAATAAATGGGTCCTCTTGTCCATTAATAACTGACCTGCCTTCTTGAAATTGGCGCCATTGTTTGTAACAATCTGTACAATGTGCTCCTTTCCCACACTTTCTACAACTCTATCCATAAGAGTGTATATATATGTGGCTGTCCGTCTATGTTCAGTTGCATCAACGGACTTCGCAAAGACGGTCTCAGCAACTGAATACACCAAAAAGTTTATTAATTCTGTTTGGGTGCCGCTGGTCCATCCATCACATATGATGGTAACACCATTTTGTTGCCACATGGGTTTAAACTATTCCACCCGAGCCTTTATTTCTCTATATTCTTCTTCAAGGTATTTAGTGCCCACATCATATACGGAGGGCGCCTGTATACCCTGCTCAGCTTATCAAGAATAGTCTGAAAATATGGGGAATCTATTGCTGTAGGTGGTATGTTCTTATGAATTAGCCATTTTGCTGTAGCTTTGGCTAACCTATCTCTTGCAACCTTCATTACCCCTTTCATAACACGATATTTTTGGTTGTTTATCTCCCTCTTTTCTATGTGCTAGAGGATCAACAGGGGGATGAACTGCTCTTCTAGTAGAGATAATTTCTACATCAACATCCCGTTCCCGGGTGCTAAATGCCCTACGCATGGCCCCCGCAATGCCCTTTCGTTTGCTTGGCTGCCTTGGCACAGTAGATGAGCCCCCTGCATCATAATATTTGCTTGCAGCAAAGGCACGACGTTCCTGTTCTTCTTGTTGACTCATGATGGACTCTCGGCGTGCAACCTCCATCTGTGCATCTTCTTCATCTAAGTATTCTTCCCCAAATACTTCATAATGGGCAGCATCAACATCTTGCCGCCTCTTTTCTTTTATATCTACTTTTCTAGCTTTGTTTTGGCCAACCAATGCTTTCATTTGTTCCCTAACTTCCCTTGGTACTTCAGTACAGCCAGCAACATTGCCAGAAATATGGCCCAAGTGGTGCGTGAATCTTGTAATGCTCCCATTGGTTACTTTCTTACAAAAGTTGCATTTGATTTTCAACCTATTATTCTCAACTGTCTCACAAAAGCTCCATGCGGGATTAATATCACGAGGCATTTTAAGTTATCAATAGAAGACTGAATACCTGGCTATAAATAATTAAATATGAACAAGTAGTATGTTAAAAATAAAAAAAACAAAGAAACATGTTAGAGGAAACATATATCTAACGCTTTAGGAATCATTCTCTTGACATTTAAGTGGTATTTCATTATTTAAAGTATAATTTTTTTTCAAAAATTTAAAAAATCCAAAAAAAATAAAATAAAATAGAATTAGAAAAAGACAAAGATATGTTGGATTGATCTATGCCAAACATAGATATAACATTTAGGAGCATTTTCAATACATTTGATTGGCATTCCATTATTAAATATATTTTTTTTTTCCAAAAAATAACAAAAATCCGAAATTAAAAAATAGAGAAAAATCAATAAACATTCAAAATGTGATGGATTGACCTATGGGAAAATAGATCTATAATTTAGAATGCATTTCCAAGTGGTTTCATGGGTTGTCCATAAGTATTCAAATTTTTTTTTCCAAAAAATAAAAAAAATCCGAAAATAAAAAAAGGAAAAAAATTAAAAAACAACCAATATATGTTAGAATGATCTTTGGAAAACATAGATCTAACAATTTGAAGCTATTTTCAAGATGTTTCATGAGTTTTCCATAAGTAATAATGTTTTTTCTTTTTAAATAACAAAAAATCCGAAAATAGAAAAAGGAAAAAAATTAAAAAACTACCAATAGATGTTGGAATGATCTATGGAAAACATAGATCTAACAATTAGAAGCTATTTTCAAGATGTTTCATGGGTTTTCCAAATTTCCATAATGTTTTTTTTTTTAAATAACATAAATCCGAAAATAAAAAAAGGAGAAAAAATTAAAAAACAACCAATATATGTTGGAATGATCTATGGAAAACATAGATCTAACAATTAGAAGCTATTTTCAAGATGCTTCGTGAGTTTTCGAAATTTCCATAATTTTTTTTTTAAATAACATAAATCCGAAAATAAAATTGACAATAAAAATGATAAATATAAAAAAAAACAAAAGATATGCATGCAAGATCAAAAGGAAGCATGGATCTACAATAAAACAAGACAATGATGCCATTATGTTGTGATTCATAATAGTTAGAGAGTGATAATATCAAAAGTTGAAAAAAAAATCACAAAGAAATGCATACCTAGATGATGAATCTTCTTTAGATTCCTTAGAATAGTTGAATCTCTTGATTTGGTAGCAAGAAATCTTGACAAAATGTAGTTGGGACCACTAGGGGGACACACAGAAGCTTCACAGCTGTGAAAATGGAGAAAAGAGAGGAAGGAAGATGAAAAAAGTAGAAAAAGAGGCGAAAGAAGTCGTCAAACCCCACCCGATACGTTTCCGTAGCGGCCCGCTTGCGTAGTGGCTACTACAGGCCGCAATGGGTGTGAAACCTGCTAAATTGTATGTAACATGGCGGCACAAGCCGCCACGGCCGATATGTAGTGGCCGATATTTTCTTCCAATGCAATGACACCACATCGGTATCAATGCATTTTATTGAAATCAGACGTCCTCCCCAAGTATTTGCCAGCCACAACTCCACTTCTATAATCCCAGCAGCAGTGGATTTCAAGAACCCTCTCCTCAATTGTGCATACCCCTTCGCAACTAATCGGGCCTTGTGCCTCTGTAATGACCCATCATCTGAATTGAACTTGGACTTGTAGATCCACTTGAGCCCAATTGCTTCCTTGTTGGGTGGCAAGTCAACTAAGCACCAAGTATTATTTTTCTCAATTGCTTCAATTTCCTCTTTCATTGCATTAGACCATTCTTTTTTAATCACTGCATCATCATAACAAGTTGGTTCCATTGAAAAAAGAGCACAATCACATGATTGATAAATATCAGAAAGACTTCTTACCTTCCTTGGGGCAGAATCAGAAGAATGTGAAGATTCAATGTTGCATGTTGGCAATGGATCAAAAGAACAACTTTCTTCCAGTACACTGACAGTCAAAGTTCTTTACTTTGCCAATTCCAAGCATCATTTTCATTGAATATAACATCACGGCTAATAATCAATTTTTCAGAATCAGGATTATAAAGCCGATATCCTTTGGACTCCTCACTATAACCTATGAAAATGCATTTTATGCTTTTGTCATCTAATTTCTGTCTTTGCTCAGATAGAGCAAATGCATAGGCTATAGAACCAAAAATTCTCTAGTGACTGACATTGGGCTTCCTTCCATTCCAAGCTTCATATGGAGTCCTCCCTTCCACTGCCCTTGTAGGAGATCGATTTATCAAGCAGACTGTTGTAGCCACTGCTTCAACCCAATATGATTTTGGAAGTCCTTTATATTTAATTATGCTCCTTGCCATTTCAACCATGGTTCTGTTTTTGCGCTCTGCGACCCCATTTTGCTGCGGGGCATAACTAGTCGTGAGTTGCCTTCTTATGCCCATTTCGCTGCAAAACACACTAAATTCCTTGGAAGTAAACTCTCCATCACGGTCAGTTCGCAAAGTCAAAATGAAACAACCACTCTGATTTTCAACCAACACCTTAAATTGCTTGAAAAAAAAAAAAAAGAATGCATTAGATTTTTCCTTTAAAAAATATACCCACGTCATTCTTGTAAAATCATCCACAAAAATTAGAAAGTATTTGCTCCCATTCAATGATAAAGTTTTCATGGCACCACAAATGTCAGCATGCACGAGCATCAATGGCTTATGTGCTCTTCAAGATTTTCCAACCAGAAACTGGTCACGATGTTGTTTTCCATACACGCATGCTTCACAAGTTTTTCTTTCCTTGCCAACATTAGGAAATCCTGTCACCATATTCAACTCATGCAACAAATGTAACCCACCAAAAATTTAAGTGGCCATATGCTACAACACAGAATCATCACTTGAAGCACTAAAAACATTAATTGTAAGCTATGAAAATGGGAGAGGGAACATCTTATTTTCTGTCATTTTAACAGAAAGAACCAACTTCATGCTCTTTATCTCATATATCATGCATTCTTCATTATCAAAAATGGTATATTAACCTTTTTCCATCAATTGGCCTAGACTCAGCAAATTTTGTGCTAATCCTGGCACCTACATGACATCACAAATGCATTTTTTTCCCATATTTTGAATCAATAACAACAGTGCCTAATCCATGCACCTAAACTTGATTGTTATCACCCAACCTGAATTTTGGCTTCACTGATTCATCAATATCCACAGAAAAATTGATATTGCTTGTCATGTGGTTTCTACAGCCACTGCCAAGATACCACACATCGTCATTGGGTTGAGTATTTGTAGCAAGGCATGTAACGAACAATTTACCTTCAATTTCATCAATTCCTTTTCCTTTTTCTTCAAGGAAATAGGCTTGTTCCCTAGCCTTTTGAAAACAATTTTTTTCCACTTGGCCAAATTTTTTGCAATGGTAGCATTGAGGTAAATTTTTTCCTTTAGTGGCTTTATTTTCATGCCAACAATCATCATCAGTATCAGTTTTTTTTTTTTTTTTGTTCAAATAGAGCAGGAAAAATAAAAACTGCTACCTCCATTATTTCTTTGGTTCCCATTGAATTGACCTCTTCCTCATCCTTGGGAAGCATTTCCACAGCCACGACCACGTCCGCGGCTATTGTTTGATCTTCCTGAATTTTGTAGAATTCCTTTTGCATCCACTTTGGACCAAAATGCCTGCTCAACTGATTTTCCTGTCACTCTAGCCAAACGCTGTTCATGTGCTTGAAGGGAACCCATTAGCTCATTTACAGAATAATCAGATAAATCCGTTGATTCTTCTATGACAGCAATAACATGATCATACTCAGAAGGAAGGCTTCTCAAAACTTTTTCGACAATTTTTTGATGAGACAATTCTTCACCGTAGGATCTAATTTGATTCACAATTTTTGTGACCTTTGAGAAAAAATCTTGAATTTTTTCAGATGCATCCATTGATAAATTTTCAAATTCACGACAGAGAGTTTTTTGAAGAGATTGGATGCTAAGGTGAAGTTTTTGACAGAAGGCAATGGCAGGTAATATGCAATCTGTAAGTGCATCCCAAACTATGATTCCAATTTCAAATTCAAAATTCCCATGCTTCTTTTGAAGTGGTGGCTGCCAATATTCTTGGAAATATTGTATCATCCAAGGCCTGTTGGATGAAATAAAGGGCCTTAGCATCCTCCTGCTGCTTTTCTTTGAACTCCGCCCTTTGTCAATCTTGTATCTTGATCATTAGGTTCTGCATAACCATTCTCCACTAATTCCCATAAATCATAAGATAAAAATAATGTGTTTTCATCTTAATGCTCCAAAATTGATAATTCTCACTCTTAAAAGTTGGAATCATAGTTTGGGATGCACTTACATATTGCATATTACCTGCCATTGCCTTCTGCAAAAATTTCACCGTAAGTGAAAATGATCTCTTGAACCAATCGGGCTCTGATACCACAACTGTAGAAAACTATTGCATGGACAAAATAACTGTTAGGAAATAAACACCAAGTAGACCTTTTTATTCATTGCTTAAAAAAAACTGTTACACATGGAGAATTAATGGGAGTGAGAAACCTACTATTTCTCATTCATGTAAACAAGTACACAACTACAACCTCCCACTTTCTTTACTCTACCATGACTCTAACAACTTTCTAACAAATAGATACTGTTAAAGATTCTGGGTCCATCGGGTCTTAGGCCCACTTGTATAATAAAAGCCCAACTGCTTTAGTCAAATTCTAACAGATTCTGTATACTATATTAGGATAGGGCTGACTGTAATATGACTAGATAATTGCTAATATGTAGCCCAAATCAAGGCTTGTACAACATGTTATATAGAGATCCGAATCAATCCTGGGAAATTATCCCATTCTATTCTATTCTTACATACCATTTTTCTCTTTGACATGGTATCAGAGCTAGGCAAAAGGACATGAGTTGCTGATCCTATTATGGTTGAAGAAATCTTCCTCCAATCAAGAGTTGAAGTAGTCTCTGGATTCCATTTTTCATCACAGATCCATCAAATGACAACTGATCTGTGCCTGATCAGGAGTGGCCCACCTCGATCAACACTGATTCCACCAGTGACTTAAAGATTCTGATCGACAGTTTCTTGGAAGTTTTTTGATGATTTTCTGAGGATTTTTTATCATCGTTTGAGGTACGTAGTTTATACCTATTTTCCCATCTGTTGATTCTGGCCATTTTTGACCAAATATTTTTAATCAAGACTGTCCAGATTTGTGGATTTATATCTGATTTAATTCAAATCTGGACTACTGGTAGTCTATGATGCCCAGATACGGCATGGATAGTTGGATACGGCTAGGATATACCATAGACACGGCAAGGACATGGATTTTACACATAAAAAGTGAAGTATCGGATACGATAGGACACGATACGTTAGCATCTGTGCATCGTTGCTGGTAGTAACTTGGAGCCTCCTTAATCTGATCAGATCTGATCTGTGATTGATCCACTCGGTGGGGCCCACAAACAGATCCCACCAGTGAATTCTTGGTCGCCTGGGTTGTTTTTTTTTTTTTTTTGGTGGCTGTCTGATTTTTTTTTTTTTTTTCACAACGTGCACTGCTGGTTGTTTTTTCCTTACATCGGAGGCTCCACTGCTCACATCTAAGATCTACCATTGAGTATCCTAGTGCATCTACATCTTGATAAGAGGTTCCGATCTCTGGAATCTGAACA
The DNA here is from genome assembly GCA_029852735.1 of Persea americana. NCBI lineage: Eukaryota > Viridiplantae > Streptophyta > Magnoliopsida > Laurales > Lauraceae > Persea > Persea americana. Next base: position 15,428,313 of record CM056814.1, read on the forward strand.
ATATTCCTTTGATCGTCTGATTTATTGCTGCAAATGGAGAAATCTGAAATTAATTTGGTCCGGTTTAATGGCAAAAACTATCCCTCTTGGGCCTTTCAATTTGAACTTTACTTGGGAGGGTAAAGAATATAGGGCCATATCCAAAACCAACTGAAGATGAGAAGAAATTGTGTCTTGGAACACAAAAGATGCTATGATCAAAACGTGGATCCTTGAGTCCATGGAACCCCAAAGACATAACTGTATCTTAGAGGCAATTGTGGAAGCAAACAAAGACATATCTGGACTCGGTGTTGAAATGTGAATAGGAAACAATCGCCCACACTTAGGCCCATTTGCTATCACCTTCCCTGTCTCCTAATCCTGTACCACACAACCAGAAGAGGAAAAAGAGACGTTGCAGTTACCATCAACCAATTGGCCTATAGATATCAAATTGGTAGAAATACTTGGTGAACAAAAAACATCATGTAATGGTAAAGAATGAGAAATACCAACAGATGTAATGGGTATTGTTATACCACTAGCTGCATGAACTTTAATGCTTCCATCATATGGTTTTATTTTGGATAAATTTTTGGATGATGATGTCATATGATTGGAGGCACCAGAATCAAAATACCAATGAGAAGAAGAGTATTTTTTACCAGATATACCAAGAGGGGAAAAGGCCTGGAGGATCATTTGTTGGATCATGTTAGGGGTGACAGGGGCAGCAGAAGCGGTAGCTGAAGAGGCTATGGAAAAGGAACTCAATGCCTTATTGTAGAACCAAACATGGGATGTTGTACCATGTCCACCTTCGGTTAAGCCAATAGGAAGTAAATGGGTTTTCTCTATCAAATTAAAAGATGATGGTTCTTTGGATAGATACAAGGAAATACTTGTGGCCCTTGACAATAGACAGGAATATGGAGTTGACTATGAGGAAATGTTTGCGCCTGTAACAAAGATGACTACAGTTTGCACCATTCTTGCAATAGCTGCATCCCAATCCTTTCCCCTATTCCAGTTTGATGTAAAAAAACGCATTTTTTCATGGTGATCTTAAAAAGGACGTTTTTATGCATTTGCCTCAAGGTTTTCCAATATCATCTGAGGGTCAAGTTGCTTGTTTAAAACGTTCTCTATATGGACTCAAGTAAGCATCAAGAGCCTGGTTTGAAAAATTCGAAGATGCATTACTTAAGCTGCGATTTCAACAGTGTCCATACAATCCGTCTTTGTTTCTTCATCACAAATCATCATGAATAACCATTCTTCTGGTTTATGTCGATATATTATAATCACAAGGACAGATACAATCATGATTCAATATCCGCATATTTCTCTTCATCATTCTTTTCAAATAAAGGACCTGGGGCCTCTGACATATTTTTTGGGATTGGAGGTTCAACAATCTGAGAAAGGGTTGATTCTTCATCAACGTAAGTACACTATGGACTTAATTGAATCAGCAGGCCTGTCAAATTCCACACCTGTGGATACTCCTCTTGAAGTAAATCTTAAGATCCATAGTGAAAGTGGTGACCACCTTCTTGATCCTACATACTACCGACAGCTTGTCGGTAGTCTCATATACTCAACCACTACCAGAACGGACATTGGTTATGCAGTAAATTTGGTAACTCAATAACTCAATATATGACCCGGCCTCATCATCTCCACTTAGCAGAATTCGAAAAATCATCCGTTGTCTTATTGGCACTCCTCACATAGGTTTAGTTTTTCCCGTTGGCTCTCCAATTACATTGATTATCTATTCTGATTCTGATTGGGCAGGTTGTCCTAATACATGTCGTGCACAACAGGTTGGTGCATGTATCTAAGGGATGCTCTTATTTCATAGAAAGTAAAACAGCAAGAAAAAGTTTCCAAATCGATACTAAGGCAGAATACCGAGCCATGTCTGCAGCATGCTCAAAAATTCTACTGCTTCGTGGCCTACTCGCAGAACTTGACTTCAAACAAAAGTCACTCACACCTCTGCATGCAGATAACACCAGCGCAATTCGGATTACTGAAAATCCAGTATTCCATGAAGGAATGAAACGCATCGAGGTTGATTTCTACTTTATTAGAGATGAATATCTCTGGAATGTTATCTCTCTTCCATTCATCTCCTCCGGCCTCCAAGTGCTGATATTTTTACCAAAGCTCTTCCTTGTCCGCGCCATTAGTTCTTGGCAGACAAATTGATGCTTGTTGACTCACCGGCATCAATTTGAGGGGGGTGTTAAAGATTTTGGGTCCATCGGGTCTTAGGCCCACTTGTATAATAAAAGCCCAACTCCTTTAGTCAAATTCTAACAAATTATGTATACTATATTAGGATAGGGCTGACTGTAATATGAATAGATAACTGCTAATATGTAGCCCAAATCAAGGCCTGTACAACATGTATATAGAGATCCAATTTATCCTGGGAAATCATCACATTCTATTCTTTTCGTACATACCATTTTTCTCTTTGACAGATACGACCTACTAGAAAATAGGAACAACTTCACTAATTCAAAAACTCACACAAAAACAGGAAATACTCTTAAGTCTTAACAACCCAAATGTGCACTTGCACATTAGACAACAAAAACTAAAATAAAAAAAGATCACTTCATTGGCCCACTTTGATGGACCCACACATGTTTCGATGAACATTTTCAATATAGAAGTCTTATATCAATTTAGGTATCTTTGTTCCAAATATGTAATCAATGTCTATTACAGGATTGCAAACATGATGCAGACTAAGACAAATGATGGCTAAGCTTCATCCAAGTTTTCTGCAGCGGCGGGTAACTGAGACCAAAGTCTAGACGTGCATGTTTTAATATTTCTCATCTTGCTTCTAAAATCATTACAATCTCACTGTGTTTCTGCAGGTGTTCTATACTTCTTTTTCCAAATCCAATTAATTGTTCCATGGAGAAGCTTACCCAAATAGGTAAACAAGTAAGCATCTATTCAGCTGTACCCTACCATCTTTCAGGCTGTTTATTGCATTCAAAGCTTATAGTAAAATTGAATGTTTTGCTGAAGAATGATCAGAATAAGCATTTGGTCCCCTATGTTGTCTTCTTGAACGGGCCCTCCAAAAAATCCTAACAAATAAAAAGAACCCTCTTTTATATTTTGATTTTTGATCAAATTCTTGACCTTTTCTGATTTATTATATTAGAGCAAATCATCAGTTTGATGGCACCTATTAGCCATATTAGCAGCTGATTTTCCTAGAAAGTGGCAACCGTGATCCATGAATGGCAAGTGATTACATGTGAAATTGGCCTGGTGCTGGCCTCCTTACATGTCTGTATTTCCGGGGATGTTGCAAATGAGAAGGTGGCGAGGTTGTAGATATTGACATGACTAGATTGTTTCCTGTTAGTATGTGTGTTTGAAAATGGTGAAATTATTGCATAGTTTATATGCATGCATCATTATCACTTGTTTATGATGGAAATACAAAAGCAGTATGGATCAGTTGATGGCATCAAAGGATGCTTTTGGTATCTTTAGCTTCTCCCATTGCCTCTGTTTGAGCCTTTGTTTGCAGCTTCAAGCTCCATTAAATAAATAACATGAAACAAAGTACCGACTTTGAAAGAATCATGACAATGGGCATCATGCTTCCTAGAAAGTTTAGATGACAACCCTTCCAGATGCTGTACCATTCATTCCAACCCCCTTCCTAGGAATAACAAGGATGGCCCCAAACCTTGTTTTAGTGGTCTGGGAGTGTAAAACTGAGCTAACCTAAGACGTGAAGATTCTTTTTCATCTTAAATAGTAGAATTATCATGTCGCATCAACACTAGTACTAAATGGATTCAAACAGTTTATTTGATTAAAATAGTATATTATTGTGGCAGGCTCTTTATTTTTCAACTCGAAAAAAATATACCACGGTATGAAGTGTCAGATCACAGATGGGATATCCTTTCTACATTTTTGTGTTCGACTACGGGGAATTGTGGAGTTACAAATGCTGAATCTTAAGCATAAGGTTCCTTAATGGGAACCTCAGGAATTGTTTTCTTTTTAAGTAATCTCCACTCCATTAATCAAGTTTAGGGCATGCTTATGTAACTTCAACTGAATTTCTTGGAATTTTATAGATTGAACATCATATGATAAAGGGTGGGCAACCAATTCATATCAAAGTTGGGATATTTGCTGGTTCTTACTGATCTCTACCTTTGATCCTTCACATTTAGCCCCTTAAGTAGGATCCCTTCTCTTTGTAGACATAGGAATTCATTACAAACTAGCCAAATGGGCACTTGATGTATATAACCATTTAGACAAAACCTTCATTCGGACTCAATCAGGAGCTTGGAGAATTTGTACTTTTTTTAGTCACATTACCATTGTCAGCAATCAACATATTTAAGAGTATTACATTTAATTTGACCTAAAAAACCTGTGTCCCTCCTTGCATTAAATTGTTAATGGACAACTGACTGGTTAGGAGGTTGTGGACCATCCAATAGCATGCAGGTTCTATGAACAGCAGTTGAGCAGTTTCCTTGAGACATCAACCATCGTTTTCAATAACATTCCTGAATTCTAGGGCAGCAAACCACAAAATTTAAGATTTATGTCTAGGCACTTTGCTACTATTTACTGAAGCAGCCAAAATGATTGAAACACGGCTGACAAGCACTGATGAGAACCTTGGGCAGAAGAAACTTGACTCCTGCTTAGGTATCCATCTCATATGAATGAATTGAAGAACTAAAAAAAAAGAATTGTACATATCATCAACAAAATACTGTTGGTGATATGCTGCAACTAGCGTTTCCATCTACAGGTCTTAACATCAACAGATTGCCCAGAATGATCAGAGACAAGTATTGCACTTGAGCAATATGTAAAGACATTTATACAAACTCGTGCAGAGGACCTTGAAGCTCATTTTTCCAGTGAAGCTGGACAAATACGGAAATATCAATTTGTAATTACAAATTTTGAGTGCCCAAGCTCTTCAAGATTATGCAGATCTGTAGATGTATATATTGCCTTTTTGTTGTAAAGGAAAGAACCCCACCATGACAAAAATTAGTGTTGACTTTCCATGAGATCAGAAAGAGTAATCTTCCCGCAATTGATTGTGTCCAGTCCATCAAACTGGTTGCAGATCTGCAAGATGTCCTTCTCTGCTATCCTCCCCATCTCCTTGAGCTTGTATATAACATACTCTGCTTTACTGCAAAAAAGGGGAAGAAAAACTGATAACGGTGTGTGAACAACAACAGCAACAATGATGATGATGATGATGTGTGACAGTTTACAAAGGTTATTTGTACTGTCAAGTACGACTAGCCAATACATCCCAAAAGCTTAAGCTGTTAAGAAGAGGAAGACCAATGGGGTTAGAATAATAGTTTCTTGGATTTTCCAATGGGGTTTAGAAGAAAAAGAGTTCAAAGGAGTTTCCTATTTGGACTTAGAGAGAATTTATACAGTCATCAAGAGTTCTGTTCCTTTTTTAGTTAAGAAGGTTTGGTTTGATTCCCCTTTGAAACCAGGGCAATGGAAACTGAATACAGATGGGGACTCTGTCGGTAAGCCCCCTCCACCTGGAGTTGGTGGAACAATGAAGTATGATAAAGGGAATGTAGTCTTGGTTTTCTCAGGAACATGTGGCATTGGAGATTCAAATAGAGCCGAAATTGTTGCAATCAAAGAAGGATCAAAATAATACGAGGATATATGCTGAAGACCTCTGCTAGCGAAAGCAGATTTTTTAATGCTTAACAATGGGCAAAGGGTGAGTATAAATCATCATGGATTTGGAGCTTGTCCTGGAGGAAATTTAAGTGGTTGATGTCCTCAATGGTTGTTGAAGTTTCACATCATCCAAGAGATTGGAATCGGGAGGAATGTCAAGGCTGCAGTTCTTTTATTGGGAATTAATTGCAGCTTTGATCTGATTTTGTAAATTGCATTGATGCTGGTCTATAACTCCGCCAGTTGACCACCAGTCCCAAGCCTGGATAAAAGGAGAAGGGTTGCATTACCTGCATAAAAAATTTGTCACATCTAAACCATGAGTTTTGAAACATTGTTCCATGCCCAGGATAGACTGGAATGGTGAAATAGAATTCATGAGGCTTTGATGACGATGATGATTGATGCTGGTCTATCTCCTCGATAGACTTGAAATGTATAGTTTCTACTTATTTCAATAAATCCCACCATTATCTTTGAAAAAAGGAAAAAGAGACAGAAAGAAGAAGAAAAATGTAGGCAAAACCCATACCTGTGGCTGTAGTAGAATGTCTAGTCTCACGCCTAGCCCTTATTTCTTTTCAAAATCTCTCTAATATCCCACAAATTCTTATCTTAAGAGGTTTTTCGTCACTAGATAATTTCTTGAAATAGAAACATCAAAAAACAAAAGGATGAAGGTTGACAGTATGACTCCAAATATCTATTTGGCCGTTGCTATTCCTGCCCATATGAATAGCTGTGCAATTCAATACAACAATTTTTAAATCATATGATTCACAAATGAATCCTAAGTTCTACCTAAAAAGAAGGAATTCACAATGCAGATACCAATATTTTTTTCTTAGGTTATGGGATACAAATCCTAGGATTTTTACAGCAATGTCAATGACTAGGAATTCCTTGAATACAGTTTTTTGTAGGATTGTCTTCACGTGTTTTTCCATGATCGAATCTACTACATCTGGTTTTTTATAGGTGTCTCTTCTTCATCGAGCACATCTTTTTCATCAATCAAAATTTTCACGGTCTCTGGGTTAATTACTGTTGCTTTGCTATATTGTCATTTGAAGACCTAATGGATATTCAAAGGTAATTTTGATGTTCAGTAGTTTTCTATAACTACAAAGACGTGAATAGGGTTGACACCAGTTGCACATTAACTGTAGGCATTAGCTCTTAATTATGTGTCTCTATATAATCATCACAATCACAGATGGATCCTGTTGATGCGGACGTGTATTCTTTACTTTACATGTATAGACAGATTCAACAAACATATGGAGGTATTGGCGCATTAGCAATAGCATGTTGTGTGTAGCCAATACATCTCAGAGATTCTTACTTTTGTCCAGACATACTAATTTGTGCAAGTGTTTTTCCTGTGGACATGAATAGGAGTACATATAGATTTCGACAAACATATCAATGTATGTTGCATGGCAATAGCACGTGCAACCAATATATCTCAGTCATATCTTTGTCTACATATACTCATTTATGTATGTGTTTTCCTATGGACATGATTCATATTTTTGTCTACACATACTCATTTATGTATGTGTTTTCCTATGGACACGATTCATATTTTTTGTCTACACATACTCATTTATGTATGTGTTTTCCTATGGACATGAATGTTTAATCCTTCAGTAGATCTCACAAAGCCAACCCAAGATAGATGGGAGGCGTGGATGGTGATGTTGTATATGCATTATACTACTTGCATTTCATGTTTGAGACTTTCCCCTTGCACTTATGTTTTATTCTGGGTAATGAGTTCTTGGAAGATAGGGACAGGATTTAGGTATGATTTCATGTAAAGTTAGGGATGGATTAGGGTCAGATCTAGGGAAAGTCTGGGACAGGTTGTAGCAAGGTTTTGGGACAGAACATATGTATTTGCAGAATTTTGACGGAAATTTTGAAAAGAAAAGGTGAAAGAAGGGAGAGCTGACTAGCAATTCTATATTCATTATCACATTGACTCGGCATACCTTATACATCCATCATTATCTAAATCAGCAGCCACCAGATCACCAATCGTCATCTTCTTCTGGAGGACCCATTTGGCAACCTTGCGGTTTCTCTTGTCGATCCTTAGTTCAGTTAGGTACAGAAAGGCTCTTGCAACAGCCAGTGTGCTCACTAGTAACCATATAGTCGCAAATATCCTCCCAAGTGTGGTCTTGAATGCGTAGTCTCCATACCCTACTGTCGTCACAGAGGTGACAGATAGGTAGAAGCTGTCCAACCAATTCAAATCCTCCAATACATGTGCCATGACCATCGCCACCGCAATGCAACCGATGACCACAGCCAATGCCAGGCCCACTTTCATTCGTATCCTCATCCTTCCTTTCTTCATGTCCATAATGTAAGTATTGAACAATGGGTTACGCCAATTATGATCCATGGTGCTTAACAGCACTGCTTCTTGTCTGTCGAGCACGTAGGTCACCAACCCATGGAGCAAGATGTCAATGAAACCAAAACCCACTAAGATGAACAGGCATGTAAATATCCTAGTGAAAGTTGTGTCAGGTACTATGTCGCCATACCCAATAGTGCAGAGAGTCACTACACTGAAGTAAAGAGCATCTACAAGTCTAAATGTAGAATTGCCTTTGAATTCTTCACTCTTCATCACATACACAAAGGCGCCGATTCCTACATACACAAAAATTCCAAAAAAGGCTTGTGTGACAATTGAAGGGGTTGCTTGTAAAGCGGGTCTCCTATTAGCGAAGTCCGGGGGTGCTTCCTTGCTATCTGTGAGGAGAGAGGGAGCAGAATGCGATCTGTGAGTGAGTATTCTTTTCTTGCTTAAGTTGGTTATGAGGTTTATGAAGGATGAATTGTGTGTAGAGCGAATAAACGATCGGCCGGTGGCAACTGGGGAGATCACATCCGAGCCTGGAAGACGGGGATCTTGTAGGTGATACAAGGAGGAATTGAGATTGAGAAATCCAGGTGAGTGCTCCTTATCTGTTTTGGTAGGCTCATCTGCACTCTTGGATACCAAAGGCTCATCCATAATGGAGCAGCTTCACCTATAGCTAGTAGTTCATAAGCCTTTTTTTTTACTCTCCCGCAAAATTGCATTTGCTGGAACTGCAAGTCAAACACTAAGGGTCAAGATGCATACATACAACTGTCATTCTTGCTCCAGAGTTAGCTGACTGGGTGCTGGTTGTTGACCTTCAGATTTGTGTAGTTCATGTTGCTTGGCAAATATCCACTTTAAGTGACACATATATGGTTTAATTGCAAGGACAATAGCATCAGATCCCTCTGGAAAAATGCCACCTTCTCGTTTGAACCTACTGTGGGGCCCACCTGTGGTTTGGCTGCTGCTGCTGCAAAGTGGACCTAGTTTGAAAGTTTGTTACGTGGCTCTGTGGCAATGCATGTATATGATCTGAACTGATTATTGATTGGTTACTGTATAATTTACAATGTAGGGCAACCTAGCCACTTGATTGGAGGATTTTTGGGAAATGGACATGGACAGGTGAAAATAATGATGCACTCCTCGAGTGGATCAACTCAGAACCATGTCTTTACTTCAAAACCTCAAATATCTTCCAACTCTCGTTATCACCACATCTATATTATATTTCATTATATGATTTTCATCAAAAAACATGAAAAATAATTAAATGAAGTTCCACAATTTCTTTTTATGAACTGAGAGATCAGTCTGCCACTGGCAATGTTCAGATTTTCATTGGTTTTGGCTTTGGCCCATTCATAAACAACCATGGTTAACCAACTGAAAATTGTTATGATAGGACATCTCTCTTTTAGCTGGCCATTTGTACTTTGCTTCTATTTTTGGGCCTATAAGTCTTTGGTTTGCTGAGAATGCAGCGTTATCAACTTTCCAAGCTTGTAATGTCCATCACATCTGGGGACTCGGGGGTTGAGCAATGAGCATATTTCTTTATCCAAGTGATGTCTCTCTCTCACTTTCCCTCACTTTTCCAACGGAAAATCCCAATCTGCTTTGAATAAAGATGTGTGTGGCAGACTTGCAACAGACCATTCCCATCACTTGTTTATCTGCTACCTGCTGCGGATGCGTGGAACTCCACTGTGTGGGCCCACCTATTGATAATCCAAAGTCAAAACTGTTCAAAATGAATTTCATCTCTTCAGTGCCATCCTCAAATTTTACTTCAAGGGAGACCAACCGACTCCGTTGTAAGTAAAACTTGAGGATACATCACAATTTAACCGGTTTGGATTATCATTGGGCTGGCTCCATGGTGGAGTTCCATACATCTCACCCATCGGAAGCATGTCGGAGACACTTAGGGATACAAGACTCTAGGGGTGTAACGGTTCGGTTAACCGTGGTTTTTGGTTCGATTACAGTTAATTGTCACTTAAAAAAAATTTATGAAAATTTTGTCATTTACCAATCAAACTTATTGTGAAAAAAAAAATGTGAAAAAAAAAAATCATAGTTAAAGAATGGCATAATATGTTACCTTAAAAAAAAATTTCACATTCAGGCCCTCAAGTTTTTTTCTTATTAGCAAAACGGTTCGGTTAACCGTATATTTTGAGAACACGGTTAATTGAACCGTGGTTAACGGTTAACTGCGGTTAATAACTGTGAGTCAAGATAAAAACCGTAACCGAATCGTGAAGCGCGGTTTTTCAATTTCAAAAACCGTAACCGAATCGTGAAACATGGTTATTAACCGTGGTTAGGTTCGGTTAGACGGTTTTTCGATTTTTTTCTTTTTTTACACCCTTACAGGACTCATTCCATTTGCTCCCACCATGTGAAATTGTGAAACGACCGTGACTGTCAATGGTCAAGACATGGAGGCCCGGTCCCACCCTTTCAAAAGCCTGTTTTCAATAAACTTTATACCATTCAAATATTTAAGAAAATGTTTATTTTGTATACAATTGAGCAGATACATTAATATACATATGCAGATACAGAAATCTATGCATAACTAGCTAGTGTCCAATGGGCCTGGATTCTAAGATCCGATTCTTTCCAAATAGGAGAACCAGACCCTAAATCTGGGTCCAGGCCCATTCCCTTGGACAGTCCAAATCCTTAGTTATCGACTGAGGATCAAGCAGATACGGGCAAGCCTGTGTCCATTGAAATCCCTAACCACGAGCGGGAATCCAATGACAGCAATTGATTGAATTTCCTCGAAGATTTGGAAGAGGAGGAAGTTATTGGGTGATTTGGTCTAAATAGTGATTGAAATAAAATTTGATTGAAATAAAATTTGGGCTATTGGCAATATGCTAATGCCGTAGATAGGCAAGTTTTTTAGGGGGTTGGATCGAACACATTGGGCCCCATATCTTTTTCTGGGGATCAAGTTACAAACTTGATCGATCCAGTGATAGGCCCAAATCAGATTTGAGTAAACATGGGCCAGAGTCGGTATCATGTGCATCGGTGATGTATGGTATGTGTACTAATAAATATAGGAGCAACACTATGCAATGGAGTCGAGCCCGTTATTTCCATGTCCCCAAGCGTGGTTTGGTGATGACCTCACGGCCCAATTACAATTAAAGCTGTTGATAATAAGTAGGATCACTCACCCAACTCGAATGCCATTTTTTCCTTTCTTTGGACGGGTATGAACTATGAACTGTGGAACCATCGGGTTCCTTTCTCATGGACTCACCCTGATGCTAATTATCAGGATACGGTGAGATTGGAATGTCTGCATGGACTAAAGGCAGGTAAAATCTAACTACAATATAATATCGTAACCATTTATGTTATTCTTTATCAAATTGATTATCATCTGTTGATCACGTTTTATAGTTTAAACTAATTGAAATCAAAGATTAACCATTACAAAGATCAAGCCTCATTATTTATAGTGTCGAAAAATCAACCCCGTCAAATTATCCTAATCCTTGATTTAACCGCCTTAAATTAAAGTTAATGGCATCTTAACTGTAGATATTTTCAAGATTCAATGCAACGGAGAGTGAAAGTTCGGCGATTGTAAAATTGGGCCTCATGCCAAAGCATGGGATGAAAAAAGCATCAAGGCGCTGCATAGATAAAATGTGGGGCCAACAGCCCCGAAGTGCTGGACTGCACTTGCAGTAGCTCATAGGAGAAGGTTTCCCTTACGTGGGTACTCATAGTTAGGCATCATTCTTGTCGTCGTTTTTTTCTCCTCCTCTCTTACACATGCAAACAGAGAGTAATTCAGAGAGGACAAAGCTAAAGATATTGAATATTTAGTATGCACTTGATGTTTTATTAATACGTGTACGTAAAACTAATAAACAAGAGGGATTCGTATCAGCATGATTACAGGAACGGAATGTAAGCACTACATGTATCATAAACCAATAATCACCCTCGGCTCAGAATATGAACCGAGTTCCACCAAATGATCATCATATGGCAGCCTTTATTGTTTTACATATAAGCTAAATATGTTGTTTTTGGACACAGACGTTTGAGCATGCAGCTTTTAAGCATAATTGCAGAGGCCATAGACACAGTAATCCCCCTTCTCACACCTGTTGTTGCACTGCCCACAATGTCTCTTATCAAATGCCAAATTCACGCACTTCCCCTGACAACAGGCCTCCGTGTATTTGCACTTTTTCCCACAAGCCCCGCAATTGACCCGGTCGGTCATCAAGTTCACACACTTCCTCTTGCAACAATTAGGCCCCAGGCTTCCTGCAGCAAAGCAGATTTTTGGGTTCTTGTTGCATTTGAGCACTTTTGATTGGGCGAGGAAGCGACCGTTCCATCTTAGAGGTGATGGTTGATTTGGGAGGTTGGCTGCAGTCGCGCCAGCCTCCGCAAAGGGCACTTCTTCCCCTGTTTCTTCTGGTTCTTCTTCCTCAAGAGTGGCGGCGGTGGGAGCTGTGACTAAAGACATGGCTAATACCATGATAAAGAAGAATGAGATTAACTTCATGGTAATAGTAAGATAGAAATGGAACAACCAGACACAGAAAGAGGTTTTTGAGATGGGTCTTTGGATGAATGGATGATGGTGATGTGGTGGGGTTTTATAGGAGAAATTAGTGGGAAGTTGATGTTGAAGATACGGCTGGGAGAGAGGACGTTTTGTTACAATACTATGGCTAGTAACCATTGATTCAAGAAAGTGGAAGTTAGGCCCCTTCAGAAAATCAAATAAAAGCAGATAGGAAACACATTCGAGTAAGGTGAAAATGCATATTCTAATTCAGTAAGCTTGGTACCATGGATTAGTGCATACAATGTACGGAATATTGGCAAATTTCTTGGATTCAAACTTTGTTAGGAAGGGAAGATGCAATGCTATTAACAACTCAAATGAAGCAGATGGATTGTTAGTTTTATAACACACATGTCACGCAATTTGTGAGGTCACGTCTTTGGACCAACTTGGACCATTCTACAGAGTTTTCTATATGGAACTCAATAAATTTAATTTTTTTAGATGGGTAGACCCCAAATCCAACTGGTGTGCCCCACAAAACGTCCTGTTTTGAACGCTTTCCTGTTGGACGTCAATTAACCTATGGAAGAAGCTGGGACCCAACAGTTCGATCCAGGTCAGGTGGGCCCTACAGAACCGAGAATTCTGAAGTTACAATTCAGTGAATTTGAGGTTCAGTGGATCATTCCCAAATGATTTTCATTTCTCGGGGAGTTGAAAGCTTCCTTTAATTGGGCACAAGCACAAAAAACCGTACCAATTATGAGTACGCATGAAGCAGTAAGATTCTATACATGTTAAAAATAGGGAAAGATGAGAATCCTCAAGTAGGGGAATTATATTAGTAAAAATTGGAGGGAGTGCATCTTTAAGTACTGAAAGGAACTTTCCGTCAAAATATAAAGAACAATCAAAATTGGATCCAAAACCTTTTAGCTTAATATATAATAATATGATGCACAGTCGCTAGGAAGATTTTCACTAACAATCAAACTCTATTTGCTTGGACACCGGTCCAACTTATGGGGCCTATTTGGTTGAATTCCCTGTCAGTGGAGAAACAATAGATAGAAAGGTCTCTAGTCATGCAAAAAAATCAGACCAAATTATCCAATCTTTAAACCATAGAATCTTTTTTAATTTTACTTCAATGGTCAATAAAGGTTTGATGGGCATAAAATTCGGCGTGATGCCAAATCATGGGGGAATTCCTTGCCAATGGTCTCCAATACTAATCAAAGGTGGTCACAAGTAGGCTTATGAGGATTTGTTGGTGAGTTGAAGGGGTCGAAACAAGGCACCACATGCAGGGGTGGCAAGCTAGCAAGTCGAATCAGGCCAAAACAGATCAGATTGATATATAATGCATATTTACAAGTTGAAGTCCCACCTACATTTGACAAGTTTTCAAAACGGGTCAGGTAACTTCAACCTACAACCATGGCACATCACCTGCACTGCATTTATTCAACCTGTTAAACCTGACCCAACATGTAGAACGATGGCACAACCCAATCCATTTCAAGTATTAAGACTATATCTGAGTTATGTTACAGTGAAGGGGAAAAAAATCAACACAAGTTCCAGTCATTCCATATAGTATAAAGTATCGTAAGTGCTAAAATATTAAACTTTTAAATAGGTTTAGGGATACGATCAACACTAGAATAATCCATTTAAATGGGTTAGGAAGGTTATGCAGGTTGAGAAAGTTGAGCCTAACCAAATCCATTCTTATTGCGGGTCGGTTATATGGGTCAAATCGGGTCGGATTAGTAAGTCTGGTGAGTTTTTTACCACCCTAACCACATTGTGTGATTTCTGATGATGAGAATTAGAGTCCTTTTTTTTTCTTTTTTCTTTTTAATTGTTTTGGGTAGAATCACTGAGCATGCCATTGAAACACCAATTAATAAAGCATTCGGTGGCTCAACCATGACTGGCCCTACTAACGGGAGTGTGGTACAAAATATTAAGGATACCATTCGAACATGGCAGTACACGAATTTGTACAAAGCTCTATTTGTGTAGCAGGAAACTAATTACAAGCCCATCCCTTCTTCGCCACCCAAATATTTCACGGTTGAAATTCTTCTATCACAATTCTCACTATCTAGAATATAACCAGAACCAGAGTACCATCTTCTACATAGGATGTTTCGCAATTGGGCCCTCTTCCCTTACATCTGAATAGTTCACATCACATGTGTCCATGCACATGCATTCCCTCGATTACCACAGTTTCAGATGCATATAAAAAGCAATCTAATACATATTTTCATATGGTAATATTCACGAACCAGAGCATGGAAATAACCATCCTATATGGGCTCTGGTATCAAGTTTGAGTTTGGGGTCAACTTCCTGCTTCTTATCCATTCATTTGTAGAGCATGAGTTTAACGATATGAAATGAATTTGACTCTCGATCCAATGGTTTATCCCATTTGAATCGGTGAAAACTCAATGAATCCGGTGTGATTTAAAAATCCCGTGTGTATGGTTTAAATGGATCATAAGGTGGGCCTTACTATGTTGACCTCACCGTAATACAGTGGAAATCATCAATCAATCCAACGGTAGTTACAATTGAGATTAAATCAAAATTTGGGCCCATATGGGCCACCCATGAACAATCAAATAGAACCTACAGAAAACCAAACCAACAACTCCCACACAACTTGTAACACGTTTCTCCGAAATCCGCAGTCCAGAAACCGATACCAATCTGTCGACTCGACTCGACTAGGATCGAATGGCCGCGCAGGCAGCAGAAGGGGCTGTCATCACGGCGTTCCGCTCCGTGCTCCACCGCGTCCATCAGGCGGCGGAGCGGTCGGGACGGCCGTACGAGCGCGTGAGGGTCGTGGCGGTCAGCTAAACGAAGCCCATCTCCCTCATCCGCCGGCTCTACGATGCGCGGCATCGCTGCTTCGGAGAAAACTACGTCCAAGAGTTCCTCGGAAAAGCCCCCCAGGTGTTTGCTTTAATGTCTCTACATGAAATTGAAGCTTCATTCATTTCGCAAGATTTGTCTTCCAACTCCCGTTATCACAACATCTATATTCTATTTCATTATATGATTTTCATCAAAAAACATGAAAAATAATTAAATGAAGTTCCACAATTTCTTTTTATGAACGGTGATATCAGTCTGCCACTGGTAATGTTCAGATTTTCATTGCTTTTGGCTTTGGCCCATTCATAAACAATCATGGTTAACCAACTGATAATTGTTATGATATGCCATCTCTCTTTTAGCTGGCCATTTGTACTTTGCTTTTGTATGTCTTGTCACCTTCTATTTTTGGGCCTATATGTCTTTGGTTTGCTGAGAACGTGGCGCTCTCAACTTTCCACGCTTGTAATGTCCATCACGTCATGGTCTGTGGGGATGAGCAATGAGCATTCTTCTTTATCAAAGTGACGTCTCTCTCTCTCACTCTCCCTCACTTTTCCAACGGAAAATCCTAATGCACGTGGGAGACACTCAGGGATACAGGGCTCATTCCATTTGCTCCCACCATGTGAAATTGTGAAACGACCGTGACTGGCCACGGGATTGACTGAGGATCAAGTAGATACGGGCAAGCCTGTGTCCATAGAAATCCCTAACCACGAGCGGGAATCCAATGACAGCAATTGATTGAATTTCCTCGAGGATTTGGAAGAGGAGGAAGTTATTGGGTGATTCGGTCTAAACAGTGGATGTCACTTCGATTGGAATAAAATTTGGGCTATTGACACTATGCTAATGCAGTAGATACGGTGAGATTGGAATGTCTGCATGGACTAAAGGCAGGTAAAATCTAACTACAGTATAATATCGTAACCATTTATTTTATTCTTTATCAAATTGATTATCATCTGTTGATCACGTTTTATAGTTTAAACTAATTGAAATCCAAGATTAACCATTACAAAGATCAAGCCTCATTATTTATAATGTCGAAAAATCAACCCCGTCAAATTATCCTAACTCTTAATTTAACCGCCTTAAATTAAAGTTACTGGCATCTTAACCGTAGATATTTTCAAGATTCAATGCGACGGAGAGTGAAAGTTTGACGATTGTAAAATTGGGCCTCATGCCAAAGCATGGGATGAAAAAAGCATCAAGGGGCTGCATAGATAAAATGTGGGGCCAACAGCCCCGAAGTGCTGGACTGCACTTACAGTAGCTCATGGGAGAACGTTTCCCTTACGTGGGTACTCATAGTTAGGCATCATTCTTGTCGTCGTTTTTTTCTCCTCCTCTCTTACACATGCAAACAGAGAGTAATTCAGAGAGGACAAAGCTAAAGATAATGAATATTTAGTATGCACTTGATGTTTTATTAATACGTGTACGTAAAACTAATAAACAAGAGAGATTCGTATCAGCATGATTACAGGAACGGAATGTAAGCACTACATGTATCATAAACCAATAATCACCCTCAGCTCAGAATATGAACCGAGTTCCACCAAATGATCATCATATGGCAGCCTTTATTGTTTTACATATAAGCTAAATATGTTGTTTTTTTGGACACAGACGTTTGAGCATGCAGCTTTTAAGCATAATTGCAGAGGCCATAGACACAGTAATCCCCCTTCTCACACCTGTTGTTGCACTGCCCACAATGTCTCTTATCAAATGCCAAATTCACGCACTTCCCCTTACAACAGGCCTCTGTGTATTTGCACTTTTTCCCACAAGCTCCACAATTGACCCGGTCGGTCATCAAGTTCACACACTTCCTCTTGCAACAATTAGGCCCCGGGCTTCCTGCAGCAAAGCAGATTTTTGGGTTCTTGTTGCATTTGAGCACTTTTGATTGGGCGAGGAAGCGACCGTTCCATCTTAGAGGTGATGGTTGATTTGGGAGGTTGGCTGCAGTCGCGCCAGCCTCTGCAAAGGGCACTTCTTCTCCTGTTTCTTCTGGTTCTTCTTCCTCAAGAGTGGCGGCGGTGGGAGCTGTGACTAAAGACATGGCTAATACCATGATAAAGAAGAATGAGATTAACTTCATGGTAATAGTAAGATAGAAATGGAACAACCAGACACAGAAAGAGGTTTTGAGATGGGTCTTTGGATGAATGGATGATGGTGATTTGGTGGGGTTTTATAGGGGAAATTAGTGGGAAGTTGATGTTGAAGATACGGCTGGGAGAGAGGACGTTGTGCTACAATACTATGGCTAGTAACCATTGATTCAAGAAAGCGGAAGTTAGGCCCCTTCAGAAAATCAAAATAAAAGCAGATAGGAAACACATTCGAGTAAGGTGAAAATGCATATTCGAATTCAGGAAGCTTGGTACCATGGATTAGTGCATACAATGTACGGAATATTGGCAAATTCCTTGGATTCAAACTTTGTTAGGAAGGGAAGATGCAATGTTATTAACTACTCAAATGAAGCAGATGGAATGTTAGTTTTATAACAGACGTGTCACGCAATTTGTGAGGTCACGTCATTGGACCAACTCGGACCATTCTACGGAGTTTTCTATATGGAACTCAATAAATTTAATTTTTTTAGATGGGTAGACCCCAAATCCAACTGGTGGGCCCCACAAAACGTCCTGTTTTGATCGCTCTCCGGTTGGACATCAATTAACCAATGGAAGAAGTTGGGACCCAACGGTTCGATCCAGGACAGGTGGGCCTTACAGAACCGAGACTTCTGAAGTTACAATTCAGTGAATTTGAGGTTCAGTGGATCATTCCCAAATGATTTTCATTTCTCGGGGAGTTGAAAGCTTCCTTTAATTAGGCATAAGCACAAAAAACCGTACCAATCATGAGTACGCATGAAGCGGTAAGATTCTATGTATGTTAAAAATAGGAAAAGATGAGAATCCTTAAATAGGGAAATTATATTAGTGAAAATTGGAGGGAGTGCATCTTTAAGAACTGAAAGTAACTTCAGTAACTTCCCATCAAAATATAAAGATCAGCAAAAATTGGATCAAGAACCTTTTAGATTAATATATAATAATATGATACACAGTCGCTAGGAAGATTTTCACTAACAAGCAGACTCTGTATGCTTGGAGACCGGTCCAGCTTATGGGGCCTATTTGGTTGAATTCCCTGTCAATGGAGAAAGAATAGATGGAGAGGTCTCCAGTCATGCAAAAAACTCAGACCAAATTATCCAATCTTTAAACCATAGAATCTTTTTTAGATTTAATGCAATGGTCAATAAAGGTTTGATGGGCATAAAATTCGGCATGATGCTAAATCATGGGGGAATTCCCTGCCAATGGTCTCCATAGAATTAAGAGTGAAGGAACCTACACTAATCAAAGGTGGTCCCAAGTAGGCTTATGAGGATTTGCTGGTGAGTTGAAGGGGTCGAAACAAGGCACCACATACAGGGGTGGCAAGCTAGCTAGTCGAGTCGGGCCAAAACAGATCAGATTGATATATAATGCGTATTTACAAGTTGAAGTCCCACCTATATTTGACAAGTTTTCAAAACAGGTCAAGTAACTTCAACCTACAACCATGGCACATTACCTGCACTGCATTTACTCAACTTGTTTAACCTGACCCAACATGTAGAACGATGGCACAACCCAATCCATTTCAAGTATTAAGACTATATCTGAGTTAAATTACACTCAAGGAAAAAAAAAGTATTCTAAATACTAAAATATTAAACTTTTAAATGGGTTTACGTATACGATCAACACTAGAATAATCCATTTAAATGGGTTAGTAAGGTTATGCGGGTTGAGAAAGTTGAGCCTAACCAAATCCATTCTTATTGCGGGTCGGTTATGTGGGTCAAATCGGGTCCGATTAGTAAGTCTGGTGAGTTTTTTACCACCCTAACCACATTCTGTGATTTCTGATGATGAGAATGAGTCTTTTTCTTCTTGTTTTTTCAAATTGTTTTGGGTAGAATCACTGAGCACGCCATTGAAACACCAATTAATAAAGTATTCGGTGGCTCAACCATGACTGGCCCTACTAACGGGAGTGTGGTACGAAATATTAAAGATACCATTCCAACATGGCAGTGCACGAATTTGATACAAAGCTCTATTTGTGTGGCAGGAAACTAATTACAAGCCCATCCCTTCTTCGCCACCCAAATATTTCATGGTTGAAATTCTTCCATCACAATTCTCACTATCTAGAATATAACCAGAACGAGAGAACCATCTTCTACATAGGATGTTTCACAATTGGGCCCATCTTCCCTTACATCTGAATAAATTCGCATCACATGTGTCCATGCACATGCATTCCCTCCATTGCCACAGTTTCAGATGCATATAAAATGCAATCTAATACATATTTTCATATAGTAATTCACGAACCAGAGCATGGAAAGAACCATCTTAGATGGGCTCTTGTATAAAGTTTGAGTTTGGGGTCAATTTCATGATTCTAATCCGTTCATTTGTCGCGCATGAGTTTAATGGTATGAAAAGAATTTGACTCTCAATCTAATGGTTTATCCCATTTGAATCGGTGAAAACTTAATGAATGTGGTG
This sequence comes from Persea americana, assembly GCA_029852735.1. Classification (NCBI taxonomy): domain Eukaryota; kingdom Viridiplantae; phylum Streptophyta; class Magnoliopsida; order Laurales; family Lauraceae; genus Persea; species Persea americana. The sequence continues at coordinate 15,448,489 of CM056814.1, forward strand.
TAATTTAGAAATCCAGTGTGTATGGTTTAAATGAATCATAAGGTGGGCCTTACTAGGTTGACTTCACCATAGATCGGTGGAAATCATCAATCAATCCAATGGTAGTTACAATAGAGATTAAATCAAAATTTGGGCCCATATGTACCACGCGTGAACAATCAAATAGAACCTATAGAAAACCAAACCAACAACTCCCACACAACTTGTAACACGTTTCTCCGAAATCCGCAGTCCAGAAACCGATACCAATCTCTCGACTCGACTCGCATCGGATCGAATGGCCGCGCAGGCAGCAGAAGGGGCTGTCGTCACGGCGTTCCGCTCCGTGCTCAGCCGCGTCCATCAGGCGGCGGAGCGGTCGGGACGGCCGTACGAGCGCGTGAGGGTGGTGGCGGTCAGCAAGACGAAGCCCATCTCCCTCATCCGCCAGCTTTACGATGCGGGGCATCGCTGCTTCGGAGAAAACTACGTCCAAGAGCTCATCGAAAAAGGCCCCCAGGTGTTTGCTTTAATGTCTCTATATGAAATTGAAGCTTCATTCATTTCGCAAGATCTGTTTTTTATTTTATCTTCTTCTTATGTTGATTTGGCCTTTTGCAGCTTCCTGAAGATATAGTGTGGCATTTCATCGGGCACTTGCAGAGCAATAAAGCGAAGGCGCTTCTTGGTATGATCAGAATGTATAAAATCGTAATTATTAGTTTTGTTGAGTTGAGTGAATGTAATTGGTTCCTTGATGAGAGCAAATTAATTACCCATTTGTTCCAAAATGAGTGTATTCCATTGGTGAATTCAGGGAGGAATTCCTAATCGTTAGTCAAATTCTGCTTGTCAGCTCAGAAGGGTTCATGGCTTGATTTCATAAGAATATGTTAAAAGTCAGGCTAAAGAAGATGATGACAAATGTTGGGACGTTTAGGGCCCAATTGTTTGTGTAGAATACACGGGAATTGAATTCATAGGAATTCATGGTTAAATGAGCTGCACTGCACTGATGGATTATTTGAGGTGAGGGGTGAAGAATACGAGGTAGCTGTTAAGTAGATTGGTTTTCCGTTTGCAAAAAGCTTAAGCTTTTGGGATGCATTGGCTAATTGGACTTAACATGGTATCGGAGTGGACACTCGTCAAAATTTGTTTGTCAGTTAAAAAGGGTTCATGGCTTGATTTTATTAGGATGGGTCAAAATCAGACTAAAGAAGATGATGACGAATGTTGAAACGATTAGTGCCTTTTTGTTTGCATAGAATAGATAGGAATTCATGATTAAACGAGCTCCGCTGATGGATTATTAGAGATGAGGGGTGAAGGATATAAGGTTGCAATATAGATGCAACCCTCATTTTCCTGGGATTTAAATTACTAGCGTGGTGGCTAGGTATTTTATTTTCCACCACGCATTGATTCATTTTCCATCATTGGTAAGACAAGGCATGGAAGAGTTTCTTGACATCATCATCTTGAAAGTAGGGTATTGGGTTTTCATTAGAGCAGTTATGGATCATCTTAGACTCATACTTTGTGGCTAATTGGGAATCTTGTATCATGAGCATTTCATCAAAGGAGAAAAAAGAAAATTGCATGGAACTCTGCCTGTTGGTGCTTTTAAATTTAATGTAGATAGAGCTGCAAGGGAAAAATCCAGGGCCATCAATATTGGTGCAACGTTGTTTATTGTGGGGTTGGGGGTGCGGGGGGTGGAGGGTCTTATTAGTCTTCTGAGATCCCATTGAGTTCAAAGGCTTAAAAACTAGAAGAAACTTCAGCTACAAGGGAGGTACTAAGAGTGTGTGTGTGTGTGTTTCATGTGCATGGTGTTTCTTAGTGGAAAGTGATTCTTCTGCTAGTATATCTCTCTATAACAGCCTTTCTTCTCCTGATGTATTTGTTTTTGTTTTTATTTGAATTAAATCCTACTTGTTACTCGTAAAAAAAATTATGTAGAAGGGAGCTCATTTGGTTGTTTAGAATCATAAGGGATGCGTGGTATGCTAAGAATTAAGAAAGGTAATGCAAGGCTAGCATTTTTCTAAAACATTTTGGGTTGGGGAGACTCAAATAAGGATACTATTGGATGTTGATGTTGAAGAGGCATGGGGATTAGTTACCAATTCATTCTCGAGGCTTCTTGTTCTAGAAATGGACTTGAAAATTGTCATACTTGGTTCAAGTAAAATTGAAAGGTATGCCTCATGCATGAAGTCGGTGAGATTTTCCCATATGGAGAAAAACTGTGTTCCACCAAAAGACAAATGAGGTGGCAGTTCTCCTTGGTAAAATGGGGCAAGGAGTAAGGAGGATTTTGTGAATGACTCTGTATTGTGAATATTGGATGTATAAGCCTTTTCTTCTCTTTATGTTTGTGATATAATCATGTAAGTAATAAATGATATATCTCTGGTTGGCCCCTCAACAGCTTGATGGGGGTTGCATCCTTGTATTTATTGCTTAATCTAGTAATATCATTGTTACTTTCTAAAAGAAGATACACGGTACAACAGTCATGTGGAGAAGAGTAGTGTTGTGGACCTTTGTATTTGGTTTGTGTAAAGGAAAGAGTGAGCGGTTAAGTTAAAGCACCCGATTCCTTGTATAATGGTGTTTTGCGTGCACTTGTAATATTTTACTCTGATTTCAAGTAATATGTACTTCTATATTTCCCCCTGCTTATGTTACAACGTTGGACAGGTAGGTATGTTTTACAAATATTTCAGTCTTTTATTTTAGCTTCCATAATCTTCAAGAAAGTTTGGTAATCATTTCTTCCCAAGCCCTTCCATTTTTTGTCCCCGTTATTTTTACTTGGGATCTGAATATTAATATTTAATTTGCAATTGTGCAGCTGCTGTTCCAAATCTTGACATGGTTGAGGGTGTGGACAATGAGAAGGTAAACAATACTCAAATGATCACTATATATGGGTCTGTGGTATGTTTCCTAGTGTACCAAGTGTCCTGAAAAGTTTTCTTCTGTTTTTTGTTTTCAGCATATTTGAAGTTTAGCCGCCCAGTTTTATCTAATGCAACCTCATCTAGCTTTCTGCTCATAATCCGTGATTGATGCTGATTGAAAGTTGGTAGTCTGCCTTTACCATGGCATACCATTGTTGATGAAAGTGTCAATCACTTGAAAGAGAACCAACTGAGATTTAAATTGTTTTACGTGGGTTTGGCATTGGGCATATGTTAGGTTGTAACACTTGCAATATTGAAATTTGTGTTGAGGAGTGGGCTCCACCCAAGGGGGAGTATTAAAAAGTATTTATGCAGCCTCTACTAACCCCTCGAGGTTTTGGTAGGAATTGTTAACAAAAGAAACTTAAGATGGTATTAGAGCCAACCGGTTGTGAGTTTGAATCCCAAAAGGAACGACCCAGACTCAGCGTTAAAAAAAAAATGTGTCGCTAAAAGTGTGTCGACTGATTCCACCTGAGGGGGAGTGTTGAGGAGTGGGCTCCACCTAGGGGGAGTGTTGAAAAGTATTTATGCAGCCTCTACTAATGCCTCGGGGTTTTGGTAGGAATGGTTAGCAAAAGAAATTTAAGAGTTTGGATCGAGTATGAGACCCATATTTGTCTGGGAACAAAGCGTTAAACAATATGTGTAGTTGTCCCATTTCTATTGCTGTCATCTACAATGTCATCATTTCTGAACAACTTCTGTGCTTCACAGATTGCAAATCATCTTGATCGTGCAGTTGCAAATATTGGAAGAAAACCTCTGAGGGTCTTGGTCCAAGTCAATACCAGTGGGGAAGCATGTGAGTAGGTACAATGGTTTCTTGAGCTGCTCGCAGAAGATACCTGTTCTCTTGAGCTGCTTGAAAAATAAAACTGAAGAGGCTTGACCATTGCACTTTGCTCCACAAAATGGTCTCTGGTACTTGAAAATAACATTAGCAACAGCCAAACTACTAAAAAGAACGATATTGCTATTGATTACCCCATTTTGTTCTGTTTTCAAAGGTTTCTTGAGCTGCTTGCAGAATGTAGTTGTCATCTCACCTCCTGCAAGAAGCATCAAACCCATATCAAACCTTTATTTCCTTTCATTGATTCATCTGTAATTGATATTTGAGCATTTCCTTTTTGGTTTTTGGCGTTTAAGTAACATAAATCTAAATTCAATCCTGAGTTAGAATGCAAACATTAAACAGTTATCATAGTATATATCATCTTCTTTTGTAAGTTTTTGCTTGCAATCATCAGTCATCACTGCTCTCCACTAATAGGCATTTGTGCTTCCATTTCAGCAAAATCGGGTGTTGATCCTTCAGGTTGTATAGAACTGGCTAAACATGTTAAGCTGGAGTGTCCGAACCTTGAGTTTTCAGGCCTAATGACAATTGGAATGGCGGATTATTCATCAACTCCAGAAAATTTCAGGGTCATCATTCTCAATCTAGAATACTGTTTATTCTCTTTGATTTGAACTGATTTTCTTCTAATTCATTTTTTTTTCTGTGTTTTGAACGAAACAGACACTATTGAACTGTAAGACCGAGGTTTGCAAGGCACTTGGAATAACAGAACAGCTGTGTGAGCTATCAATGGGCATGTCCGGTGATTTTGAGCAAGCCGTAAGCATGCATGACTCTTTTTTAGTTTGTTATTTTATTTATTTATTTACTTTGCTGTGTTGGGGAGTAACATTAAACTGGTCCTACATGCTCAATCCTTAGACCTCTCCCATAATTGGAGTATGCCAATCACTGCATGTGCTGGTTTGGCGTATGACTTCTAAGTTTACAGGTAACATAATTTGACTCAGTTCTTTTGGTTGAATTGGGTTTCTTCAGATAGAAAAAGGGAGCACAAATGTTAGAATTGGATCGACAATATTTGGACCAAGGGAGTATCCAAAGAAGGACAAGTAGAAAACGTTTGTAATTTATGCTTCTCTACCTTGGAGAGGATGGCGTCTTAATCCGCTTCTCCATTTTCATGATATTGTAGATTATGTTGTATTGATATACATGCACATGACAAAACCCATATCCATTCATTTCTGATGATCAAATTGGGGGAGAAAAATACAAATTTGATGCTCATTGATCGTAAGATCGTTGTGTTATTCGTGAAAAGCCTTTTGCCTGTTAGCTGGTGGTTTTATGTGGGGCAAGGCTGATTTCTGACAGTGAAGTAGGTATATATTGTTGAATGAACTGAATGATGACCATTATAATAGTCAATAGAAAAACGCATTGTTCCAATCACTGTTGGGGCAGTGATAAGGATGGAACCCTTTCATGGGAAGAACCAAGAAAATGTTTGAGTAATTTACCGAGAAGTAAATTAAATGTCAGCTCAGCGGTAAAGATAGTGGTTGTGTAAAGAAGAATTATACTGAATCATATTTGCATTTTTTTTCATGGGGTAAAGTAATCTAAAGTAAGCTGAGAACAAATGGTAAAGTAACTAATTTACTTGTGTTTTATAAACTAAATTTTTTCGGCAGCTGGAAAAGTATTGAGTAAATTTTTTTTTTTTAATGGTTGGGACTTTACTTTCTCACTTGTCACCAACCAAGCATGGTTAAAATATGGAAAAAAATAATAATAATCAATTATTGGCATTACTTTCCCACAGTTCACTCTACCAGTCTCCTTGCAGAAGAGATTTTCCAAAGCTCAGTTCTGATATCTATTCTTTGGCAGTTGATGATGCTAATGATTATGACAACGGCAACATTATGTTGAATTCCAACCCTGGCCAATCCATTGCCACTCCTGTGGAAGCTTTTTAGGAAATTACCAATAAAAAGGGATTTTAGCCTTATTTCTGAAAGAGCGCAGGCTTTTTCATAGTGGCTAAAATTGAAAAAATCATGGTGAAGAGACATATACAGCCATCAAATACTTTACCCTTGTGGAAAATGCTTGCAGCCACCTCACAAGTAAATCAAATCCTAAGAAAGTCAGGACCAATCTAAGTTTCTACTTGTATCCTTCATCCCTACTTAATAATCCTTCTGATTGGACTAAAAAATGGACCCTCAAAATAGACATTTTCAAGGCCTACCTTCTTTGTGCAGGTACAAGATATTTTTCTTTGTACCCCAGTACCCCAACACTTGTACTGCCCCAACACTTGTTCTGGGCTGTAACTCAGCTGGTTACGACGTATGCAAGTGCATGAGTTCGAGTCCCCTCCCTTGCCTATAATTCCAAGCACTGGAGCACCTCATTGCTACTCTGCAAATAATAAATATCCCAGTAATAATGTGACATTTACTGGAAATGGTATTTTCTCGATGATAGTTTTCAAGACACACCGAAATAATAAAAAATAAAAAAAATCCAGAAAATCATGAAGTACAGAATAAAATGGAGATTTTTTGGAAAGACCTAGAAAAATTTTAAGGTATTTTAAATTGACTTATTAACTTTAGTTATTTAAGAATTAGTTCATTTTCCACTACGTTTTCCAGAGACAGATTCCCATGACCAAAAATGTCATCCAGATTCTCTACTGCTCCAGTGAAGAAAGCTCTCTACTGGATGTAAGATACATCTTATATCTAGCCCACATATACTAGATATAAGATTGGCTTAAACTATCCACAAAAAATCATATCCATTAGATGTTGTCGATTATCTTGTCCATAATAATCAAATAGATGGTTAATAAAATAGATTATCAACGAAGTTTAATTTGACCGTTCATTTTATTGTCTAAAAATGGGCACATAGCAACACTCAATTTGGATTCCATAGGTTGGATTGGCCCCACTGTGGAACTAAAAGGGCTCGCCTAGTAGAATTCAGTGAGGCCCGATCTCAAATGACCTGAAGCCCCATGAATTATGAGGGGCTGGATCGTCAATTCTTTGTCGTATTATAACATAAGACATGTAATGGAGTCCGTAGGTTGCAATGGACCACCACATGGTGCTGAATATTAGCCACCAATAAAAATTCAGGTTTGTTTGATGTCCTACTTATCCAATCTAAAGCCTTGAAATACATGATCAAGATTTCTATTTTGGCCATCCATCTTGCAAGAGTAGAACAGACAAATAGAAATTTCCATTGAACCTGAAAATCTCCAAAATGACTAATCTTTAAAGCTATGTTGCATTTGGTAGGTCAGAAGGGCCCAATAAACTCTCCCAAACGAAGTAGGCAGTGCAACAAAAGGAAAAAGGGAGTATACTGATCGAGATCCTTACAACAGCCTGTGCAGCAGGATCCATAATTAAACTCATATACATAAGTATCTGACACATTATTAACCGATCTGTCAAATAACAACAGTCGCGGTATAGTCCTGCACAATTTTGGAGGCCTCATTGCAGTAGTCAATGGGATGAGCAAACCCTCCTGAGTGAGAGCAGCAAGCTTTATATGAAAACCTTAAGCAATAGCAGGTATCATTTCTAGCACGGGACTCGTCAGATTGCCACCGGTGACTTCAAAGCCCACACAGTGCAAGTAATGCCATCATAAAATAAGCTGAAAGCATTGGTCCGCTATAATTTGGTACTTGACATCCGTTGTAGTTTCTGCATGGGAACAAATTCTGCCTCCATTGATCCCATTCCGTATTTCATCTCCATGGAGGATAAGTTGATTTAACCAAGGAACAAACGCCTGGATTTAAAATTTTCCATCAGAAGACCATATGCATTCAATCAGTAGGCAGCCTGATTGATAACAGCTCATATTCTTAAAATTCGAGCTAATTTGTAGACCTGCAACACCGATTGATCATAGTATCATTTATATGGAAGTGTGGAATAAAATGAAATAACAGTACCTCAAATATTACCAACCTGAGCACTTCTGCTAGGTAGTGACACCTCCAATGAGTAACGAAGACCGTCAACCCTACAAAACATAACAATTGCCAAATAGAATATTATAAAGTTCTTCCAAATTCTACTGTCAAAATGATTAAGAGACATGGACTTAGAATTATGGAACCAACAAAGGGAATTTCCCCAGAAACTTAAAATTAAAAAAAAATAAAAAGAATAGCAATCATATTCTCCGATGTAATTGCACGGAAAACATGAGTTGTGGAAGGTCAAAGTGATGCAATTTACCTCTTTTTAGTAGTTCTTCGAAGATATTGATCACCCTTGAGACGTCCAAGTCCACCATATTCAATTTTATCAGTATCAAGTATTACCTGTGTCAATGCAGTTCCATTATGATAAGTAAACAAATAGCTCTCAGCAGCATTGGTCAAAATATTGGCCGAGACCGCTCCATGTTTTGCAATTATTAGTGTTCACATGCATATCAAAGTCTATCGGCCGATAAATCGGGCGCATCGGCCAATATGCCCCCGATGTGTATCGAATAACCTCTTTTTAAGCTAAAAGCCTCCCTTTTCTATATTTTTTGTAAGGTTAAGATTGTGAGGGATGTTGTTTGCCTTCCTAATATTAGGCGGAAAAAAAAACAAAAATAATATTAAGTCGAAAAATCAAAGCCAATCACCACCGGTAGCTTGAAGGATTGCAGGCAAAAAAAGAAAAGGAAAAAGAAGTGAATGTAAGCAAATCTTTTAGGGCTTGTATGTGTAACACCGCAGAAGAGGAAACACAAGTTCCTCTTCTGCGGAAATGCCTTTCTGACTAGGGGAAGTCGGACTCATGTTTCTTATCTCGTGCAAAAAGGATCCCACAAAAAGAGGGATTTTCCGCAAAGAGTCTATTTGCACATTATGAATGTTTAGAGCATAAATTTATTCACAAGCATTATTTGGAACATTTTAAGTGTTTTCTTCCTCATAAATCCTGAATTTTTGGAGATCTAAGAATTTTTTTTTCAAAATTTTGCCCACAAAGACCAATTTATTAATATGTTTTTAGGAAGATTTTAGATGTTCCATAGATCAATCCCTCTGATCTAAAATTAGTCATTAAATATTAAGTACTAACTGCTAAGTAGTTAGGAGTAAATATTAAATAATAACAAGTATCCAGGTACCAATATATTGCATGCTACATAGTACGTACACAATTGATAATGTGTGTGTCTAAAATGCCCCGTCTATAAAGGGGCGCTTCTGCCCCTATAATAATGTCCAATAGGAAGAGTAGGTGGGTTGTCTTCGGCAGCAAACCATTAAAGACACCATGAAAGAGAAAATAACATTTGAGCAGCCCATAAATGAACAAAGAGAAAATAAAATAATTATGATTATGTCTTGCTCATATGACACTTCACAAATATAGAATATATGGGGCCAACTAGCTAATGCTTTAAAAGTTTGAATTGAATTGGTGTGGATGGATTTAGGAGTTGGGCCCACCAAAAAACAAGTTATTTCATCTTTCTTTTGCTTCCTCATTGAAATCATGTGTTTGGGGGCCCACTTACAATTTCTTTAGGAATAATGAGAAATATTTGAAAATGGAGCCCTTTTACAAAATTTCAAATAACTCGTCGGACCACTCTCCCCGTTGGATTGAATTGTGAATAGTGCACACAATGATATCAAAACTGCTCTTCATTGCTGGGCCAACTCAGAAAAAAAAAAAAAACTCTTACCGTTTTTTAGATAACCCGGGCATTTAAAGAACATGTAGGAAACATATAGAGAAAAAAACAGGAGATGTGCCTTAGCATTTCCTCTTTTTCATGATAAAAACAATCAATGCAATTACACGTCACTTCTTATCTCATTCGTGGAACGCATAGGACATTCTCTCTCTCTCTCTCTCTCTCTCTCTCTCTCTCTCTCTCTCTCTCTCTCTCTCTCCATATACACACACGGGGCAAGGCTCTCCTAAGGTAAGCTCAAGTATGTGGTGGGGCCCACCTGGGGATAAGATTTTTTTTTTTTTTGGTGGGGAGGGGGGGGGTGGGGGGTGGAATGATTTCAAGAACTCCCTAAGACCCTCCTCTTTGCAAAAAATCAGCCCCAACCGTTATTTCTATCATCTCCATCTTGGCCCCAAAAGTTTAATGGTCAATAGTCCATTCGAATCAGTACACAGTCGATCCAACGGTCCAATAAATTCGAATATGACCGAAAGTTGGTGGACATGTGTACTTCAGGGGATCATGTGTTTGATCCATTTGGATGGACCAAGGATAGGCCCCACAAGCACGAGCTTATAGAATTTTATCCTAAGCCTGAGCTTAGGAGAGCTTTGCCAGTGGGACTCGCCTTATGATCCAATTGAACCATCCAAACACATGAGATCCCCCTGAATTACACTCGATCCCATGAGTCTGCACCCATTCGAATGGACTAGACCGTTGGATCAAGGGTCAAATTTTTTATTTCATATAAAGACGTTAAACTTGTGGGCAACAGATCGAATGGTTAAGAGGCATCAGATTGGGTTGAAACTTCATGTCTAGGGTGGTTCTACTTGGATCTTTCCATCCCCCCATCTAGTTAGCCCATGTATGTGGTGCCCGCAGTACTGTAAGCACTGGTTCTCACAGGAATATTTCCCTACACAGAGAGAGAGAGAGATCCTTGACTATTAACATTTTATTAGGTCTTAATATAATCAAGCAACAGAAATATAGGTGAACAAATGCATCAGTATTCTTATGTTAAATAAAAATAGCAACACAGGACTCATGGGACAATGAAGGGCCCAATACTCTCATTTATTTTAGCTAATAAAACAAACATTAAAATCTAATATTTTCCAGTATTCTAAACTTTCTGAAATTTTTTTCAGATTCTTCTAACCTCAATTTAAATTCACACAGAAAACCGATATGCATGGCTGCGACCAACATGTATCACTTGATATGTATCGTTTTGAGGAAAACAGATATGCACTCTGCAGCCACTTTTTTTTATCCTTGGCAAGATGTGAGTGCTTTTGGCAAAGTAAAAGATCTCTTGTGCAGACGTGCCAGCTGTGTTTAACCAGATGACAGATCTCCCAGATCCACTGGTCAGAGAAAGTGCAGCTAACGCTCTTTTATTAGAGTACACAGGAGCTTATGAACAATTTAGCTCAACCCTTCCTGAGTATACGGCTACTTATCAAGAAGCCATTACCTTTGCAACTCAGGCAAACATTATCCCAGAACCGGTTAAGCCTTACTTAAGGCCCTACCCTAACATAGCTTACCCTGATAATAGGGTAATCGAACTTATAGACTTGGTCAGAAAGAGTCTAGTAGACCTTTCACAAAGCCAACCACCCACTGGAACAACAAACCCTATGTTTTACTTCCATAACATTATGAGGTTTGTTTATAACTCGCAGGTATTACATAAAAACTGAAACAAAGTACAAGGAAGAGATTACAATGTAGAGAGAGACGCCCATCCGGCTACTCCGGCAAGGCTTTTAGCCTATCATACCTCTATTTCTTCAAGCTTCCTAAGGGGGAGAAGTTCTATATTTTAATACAAACCAAACATCCCTTTTTATAGGCAAGCCAGGGATTCGGATTTCAAAAACTTAAAACTAAAATGAAGAAAAGATCTCAAAGGAGATCACATGTGTACACTGTGCGGGAGCGGTCTTCTATTTTTGATTGCTTTTGCATCGATCTGTGCTAAAGACTCTTTCTCGAGCCCTGAGTTTGGAGATAAGGGAGCTGCTTTGTTAGATGTTGTCTGCTCCTTTTACTGTTTCCATTATGTCTGTGCTACAGTCACTATTGGCTGTACTTGTCCTTTCAGTAAGAGAGCTGAGCTGTCTCTCGCACGTGCGGAGTTCAGAAATGGAGTCTACTGGGGCAATGAGCTGAGCTTGATCAAGGATATGAGAAGTTTGGAGTTCAATAGCTGTAACCTCCTAGAGGGAGCTTGGAAGGACAATCTGTAATGGGGCATGTCCTTTTTTTATCTTATTAATGATATAGATCAAGTTCTATATCCCCCTGGCTTTTCTAGAGAAGAATATTCCAAGAAAAATATGGTAGGAAATGTCTTTCTCAGAAACTGCCATGCACAGGACCAGTTCCAAATAGGAGCTCTCAGAAAGGAGTTCACTAAACCTGAACTCTTAATTGCTGACAACTTATGGAAATCTTTTAGCCATGCCCTAAGGGTAGAAGCGAAACAATCCATAATAGCAATGCTCAGAAAAATGAGGCAAAATAAATACCCCTTCTGGAGAGATTATGTACAACTTCATGGGAAAACCCCCCATAATGATTTCTCAAAAATGTTAGCTTGTTTAAAGAGGCACCAGCCTGTTTATAAGAAAGCTATCCAAGAAATAATCTTGGAAATTGCACAGAGACAATCCCCTGTTCCCAATGAATAGCAAATCTATTTCTCTCATTGGCCGTATATATACCTGGCTATACGGTGGAGAAAATTTCAGGGAAAATAATTTTGTTCTTCTAGATGAAGATCATAGACCCAGTTCTGAGTGTTGGTACGCGGATAAACCCTCTAACCATACTGCTCATATAACAAAACCAAAACCGACACTAAGTCACCTAGCTGCTCTAGGAAATTTTCTTAGTGACAGGATCAATTGGTTAACAGAAATGATAGGTAAGCTAAAGCTTACCCAATCAGAGATATCTAATGAGATAAATCTAAAGCTAGATTTAGCTGAGCATACCCTCAACTCAGTAGCTATGCAAATTCCTAGAAATCATTCTTAAGTTATTCAACATATGTATGAAGTAACTTGTGAAACAGGAAGACTTCGGGAAAAGATGTTCCATGAAATGGAACAAATCAATCAAGGGATCCATCAGATATCCTTGCGGCTTACAGGTTTAGAAAAAGCCACTGGCGTAGATTTATGTGGAAATTCATCATGAATATCACACCATATGAAAATCACATAAAAGCACAGAAAGCTGAGTTTCTATCTATGGATGATTTCCTAGAAAAGATCCAGCATATAATTATGACAGGAGGTCATAATTTTCTTATTCAAAAAGAAAGGTTAGAAAAGCTTACAAGCTTACAACTAACCCAAACTATTGGAAAATCTCAAAATTTTCTATCCACAGGATTGGTTCAACTTAGAGAAGAAATTCTCTCTCATGAAAAAATTAGATTGGCATATCAACCATTTAAAGCAAAATTTCCAAGGACCACACCCTGGTTTCAATTTTCCTCACATCGAGACTATTCTCGACATCTTAGAAGAAAGAAGGAGACAGCTCCTTCTAGATGATTGTCTATTCATCACAGATCACAGATTGGATCTAGACAATATTCTCCAAGACCATAGGGTCATCCTGTTAAACTTTTTGTGTATATATACGGCCAATGAGAGAAATAGATTTGCTATTCATTGGGAACAGGGGATTGTCTCTGTGCAATTTCCAAGATTATTTCTTGGATAGCCTTCTTATAAACAGGCCGGTGCCTCTACTATGGCTCACAGACGAAGCAGAGTCAGAATTCCAAGAAGGAAGAAAAGACACTGCTCAGCATAGGGTTCGTCCGATACATAAGCATCTTGGATGAAAGAAACCTTAGAATACTACCCCCAGAGGCATCTAAGGTCTTAAGAAAAGTGGTTAAGGAATACCCATATACCCTCACCACTTATGTCCTCTCTCCAAGAGACTTCTATCTCCTAAGAATCAGCCCAGATTTATGTCCAGAAAGAATCACCATCTTCCCTTCAGAATTAATAGATGGTCCAGCAGTATGGACTTGTATACATGTCCTCAAGCAAAGAGCATTTTTGCTAGAAGACCTCAGCCTACAGCTGGGAAGCCCAGAAGGAGAAGCATGGTATACACTATACTTCTCTCCATTCATGGTGATCCAAGCAGAAGCAATCATTGGATCAGGCACAATAGAGAAGATAAAAAAAAGGACATGCCCCATTACAGATTGTCCTTCCAAGCTCCCTCCAGAAGATTACAACTATTGGACTCCAAACTTCTCAGATCCTTGATCAAGCCCAGCTCATTGCCCCAGTAGACTCCATTTCTGAACTCCGCACGTGCGAGAGACAGCTCAATTCTCTTACTGAAAGGACAAGTACAACCAATAGTGACTGTAGCACAGGCATAATGAAAACAGTAAAAGGAGCAGACAACATCTAACAAAGCAGCTCCCTTATCTCCAAACTCAGGGCTCGAGAAAGAGTCTTTAGCACAGATCGATGCAAAAGCAATCAAAAATAGAAGACCGCTCCCGCACAGTGTACACATGTAATCTCCTTTGAGATCTTTTCTTCATTTTAGTTTTAAGTTTTTGAAATCTGAATCCCTGGCTTGCCTATAAAAAGGGATGTTTGGTTTGTATTAAGAGATAGAACTTCTCCCCCTTAGGAAGCTTGAAGAAATAGAGGTAGCAGCAGCAGCAACTACCCATATAATATATGAAGCGAAGTGGATTTGATTTCCAATTTCACTTGCCAATTGCCAATTGATTTTGACCATGTGTTTTTTTTACCATTTAATAACTTCTCTAATAACTCTTCTCCCATTAGTTTTTATCATTCAATTTTGCAACATCTCCAGTAACTCCTATCACTAGAAACTCCTCCCACACTTTTATATAAATTTTGACTGGAATGTGATATTTTATGATAGAATTCAATCATGGAAGGAAAAAATGTGGAGTTTTCTGTTTCTTTTCACTTTATTGTAGTTATTTATTATATCGGTAGATGCAGCACATAGATTCTCCTTTTAAGGAAACTCCAAATTGATTGGTCAAGTAAAGAATATAAAGATTATTTAGAAACTCGTGGACGATCAATGAAATTTTTTCTAAGCTATTTATTTTTAATATAAAAATTATTGTTCATTGGTATTTGCCACAATCCCAATGTTTTACATCATACTTCTATTTAAAATTTTCCTCCTTTCACTAGGAGATCTATGTTTACATTGTTAAAGGGAGATGATGCAATGGAATTCTTTTATTTCTTTTGTGAATGAAGATTTGTATTTTAAATATAAAAAAACCTTATGTGTAATTATTTTTAGTGATCAAGTAACCTTGAGTTTGAATTTCAAAAGTCAGTTTCATCCAGTATTATACAAAGTAGCTTTTTCTTTAAGTACAAACTATAAAATTTGAACTTATTTTATATTATTTTAGATACAAAGAAAAATGATTTTTACCATGTAAATGAATTTACTTGTTTCTTCGTGGTTGATTCTTAATTTTATTAATTCTTTCTTTCAAAAAAAAAAAAGTCTGATTCTTAATTTATTAATTTTTCCTTTGAAAAAAATAATTCTTAAGTTAGCCACTTATGTTTGCCTAAATAAGAGTTCGAATTTAGCATGGAACATAGTAGCTTACCACATGATCGACATGACGATAAAGCTTGGGCACTATAAGAGGTCTATACAATTATAAAATTATGTGATATTCATAAACCAAATCATCAATTTCATATAAAAGTTCTGGTTTTTTTTTCAAAAGATATTGTTATATTTTTGTTAGAATTTATTTTGTATTTAAAAAAAATTATGTAGACTTCTTACATGAAAAATCAAAATACATTAAATTTTATAAATTCAGGTTTGATTTTCAAATTCTGTGATTTTTCTATACATTTTACTTTTAAATAAATTTTAATAAATGGAATTCTAAAAATGATAAAATGGTATTTGTCCTTACTAAAATATTTCTATTACCAATAACAATATAAAATGGTATGTTTGTTTGTTCTAGATTTTTTTTTTCTCAATTGTATCTTGAAAATATTTTAAAATTAAAAATAATTTTATTTTTGGGCCTAAGCTTAGCGCGGGCCTATTTTGCTAGTATCTTAAGAATGAAGATGATACATTCCTTAAGGGCCTGTTTGTTTCCATAGAATACATGGGAATTCATGGTGAAGGATTGCTAAAGAGGTGAGAGGTAAATGATATGGGGTGAGGAACGAAGGATGTAAGAAGGAGTTGTGAATGGGACCCTGATTTTCCCAGGTATTGAATTCAAGGGTAACGGCTGTGTATTCATTTCCTATCTTCCCATAATTCAATTTCCATTGAAGGGAAGGTTATTTGGTGGTCATTCTTAGATATTCAGGTTTGGTCGTTTCTTTTTTTTATTTTTATTTATTTTATATTTTTTGCTGAGTTGACCCAATGGCCGGGAACATGGAAGGAAACCTGCCCCTCTAGGGAACAATCCCTGGAGGGTGCTATGGGAGTAGGTGTTGCTATCCACAGCAACACCCTATGACACCCTAGGTTTGGTCCTTTCTTAACCACTTACAGAAATACAATCCTAGATATTCAATTACATGAAACAAATAGGCCCTAAAAGGCAACTATTTAAAAAAAAAAAAAAAAAAAGACTGGAGTCCAACCATTGGAATGTCCAGTTCAGTCCAAACCATTTTGACTGCCAGCCCATGTTTAAGAATGATTTCCAAATGAATATAAATAAATACAGAATAGAAACCGCGAATTCATACTAGTCCGACCAACAATTTGTAATGGTTTTGAAGTTTATTTTTTCAAAAAAGAAAGGAGACAATTAGGACATGATTGGACCAGAGAAGATACCTACACCAGTTACACTAAAAGTCCAAACAGCTGATCTGGTCCAGGTTCTAAAATGGTCATTAAAAATCAATGTGGCGGATTCTAAAGGATATGCACTTGATATTATTTGGTTATGTTATATCTGAGTTTCTTTGTTGCAATTCTCCCTTGGGAGTTGGGACCCAGCTGAAATCTGATCTTGTTTACTCTTCTGCAATTAATTATATAGCAAACAGCATAATGAGCCGGCGGAAGGCTTAACCAATAAAAAATCTCAAATTCAAGATAAATTCAATAGAGTATGTGGAAACAAAATTGAGTACTTGTTAAAAATAATAAGCTATGGGGGTTTCTTTGTAATTTCCTATAATGGACCTAGATGTAATATCTGAAAGTGTGTTTGAATATATTGAGTTCAGCCCTCCATTGGGGTAGTGGCTCTTTTGCCCCTTCTCTCTCAATCTCACGAATCTCTCTCAATCTCACAAACAACATGGTATCATAGAATTCAGTCCTCGCGTGAATCGTCATCTCTCCAGCCTCCATCTCTTCCTTCCTCTTTTCCCTTTCTTTTCTTTTCCCTCCTTTCTTTCTTCTTCCATCCTTGGTTCTGGTTCCAGCAGCCAGGTAGACTTGTGCAGGCATAGTCGGCTGCCTGCACAAGCCGTGAGGTTCAAGTTGGCACAGAGTTCAGATGTGAGGGTCGTCTCGTCATCTTGTAGTGAACCCAGAGCAACCCGACGTGCAACGTTCTCCATCAACAGGATGTATTGCTGGTTCAGTTGAGAGAATCAAGTCTTTGTGTAGCTTCTCTGTTGGTATGTGATTTGGGTATTTGTTCCAAGGCTCATGTGTGTTATTTGTTGCTCATGTGCTCTGCGTTGTTCAGTTTCTCCCTATTATAATGGCTGAATCCTCATCTTGTGGAGTTGTTTCAACTGACAACATGGAAAATCGGTCCATGTTGCGATTGGCAAATGAAAACCCTAACATTAAGATTACCAATGTTCCACTTAACATGACTAATTACATTCAGTGGTCAAGAGCTGTAAGAATGTATTTAGGTGGAAATCTGTTGCTTGGTTACAATGATGGAACTGTCACCGAACCGAAGGCTAATGATCCACGTCATGCTGAATGCAAAGCCTATAATATGATGGTGATGTCTTGGATGTTAAATTCCATGGAACCCGATGTAAGTGAAGGGTTGTATCAATTAGACACAGCCAAGGAAGTGTGGGACACTCTACATGAATTGTATGTGGACAAAAATAATATGGCTCGCATTTATGAGATCAAGCAGCTTATTGCTAATCATAGGCAAGGAGATAAGTCTGCCTCTTCTTACTACACGAAGTTAAGAAGCTACTGGCAAGAACCCGCATACCTGCAGGATATTGAATTTCATTGTCAAAAGCATGCAGCAGAGTACAAGAAGAGAGTAGAAATGGACCAAATATTTGATTTCTTAGCTGGGTTGAATTCTGATTTTGAACCAGTACATGCTAAAATTTTGAATGAGAATGTTCTACCTTCACTCAGTGGAGCTTATGCCTTGGTTCTCAAGGCTGAAAAACGAAGAGCGGTAATGTCTACAAATCCTCCAGAAAGTTCGGCTCTAATGGCAGTGCAAGGAAAAGGTCAAGGCAGAGGTCATGGAAATGCCAATGCTACCCTTGGCCATGGAAGAAATCAAGGAAGAGTACAAGGAAGAGGGGCCGGTCGTGGTCGTGCTCGAGTTGAGAACCGAGTATGCACACATTGTGTTCGTAAAAATCACACTGTTGAAATGTGCTGGGACTTGCATGGTAAACCACCAACACGAGGTGCTAATATTGTTGCAATAGAGTCCACTGTAACTCAGGGAGAGAATTCCTACAACCCATCAAGTATTGTTGCCGCATTCGATGAGGCTTCTCCCTCAGGTGAACCTGTTCAATTATCCAAGGCTGATTTTGATGCTCTCATTCAAAGAGTGTCTCGTCTTGAAGGGTCATCAACTGCTTCCACTGCTTTGGCTCAGACAGGTATACCTTCTGCATTCCATGTGTCTTCTTCCTCAAACTCTTGGGTCGTTGACTCAGGAGCCACAGATCATATGCCAGGTACTGTTCAGTCCTTTCGGTCTCTTATTACTGATACATATCTTGGAAATGTGAAATTAGCTGATGGGACACTAACCACTATTGGTGGGAAGGGAAACATCCAAATGTCACTATCCCTGACATTGTCCTCTGCGTTGCATGTTCCAAATTTGTCCTCAAATTTATTGTCAGTAAGCAGCCTGACCAAAAAATCTGAATTGTTATGTGACATTCTTTCCAACTCATTGTGTTATCTAGGACCTGCGGACGAGGACATTGATTGGTGGAGCTAGTGAAGAAAAAGGGTTATACGTGTTTCACTCGAGAAATCCAGAAAAGTTTCTTGGGCATTGCATTTTGGTCAATGAGGAAGACAAATAAAAGTGGCATTGTCGATTTGGACATCTTTCTGGTCCAGTTTTGAATACTTTATTTCCAACTATATTTAAGAATGATAGCAATTTGCATTTTGATTGTGAAGTTTGTGTGTGTTGTCCAAACATCATCGCAGTGTTTATCCTCGTAGAAATAGAAAGTCTAATTCAATGTTTTCTATCATTTATTCTGATGTGTGGGATCCTGCACCCAATACTCCGATGGGTTATCGTTATTTTGTCACCTTTATAGATGATGCATCATGAATGACGTGGGTATATTTGTTGAGAAGGATGAAGTATTCTCTGCCTATAAAATCTTTCATGAATGGGTTAAGACTCAATTTCAAACAAAGATTCGTATTTTTCAACATGATAATGGAAAAGAATACTTGTCTAAAGCTTTTCTTGAGTATGTGCAGGGTGAAGGTACGAAGTCTCAAACAACGTGTCCTCATACTCCACAGCAAAATGGAGTGGCCGAGAGAAAGAACCGGCATCTTCTCGAAGTTACAAGAGCTTTGCTTATAGGTATGTCGATGCCCAAATCTTATTGGCCTGATGCTGTTTTTATTGCATGTTACTTGATTAATAGACTCCCAACTAAAGTGTTAAATGGTTTGTCTCCTATTCAATTTTTTTCACAGTTTCATCCTGTATCAGATATTCCACTAAAAATATTTGGTTGTGTTTGTTATGTGTATAACCATGATCCAAATAAAAACAAGTTGTTTGTTAGGGCCATTAAATGTGTTTTTTTGGGGTATTCATCATCTCAAAAAGGATATAAGTGTTTTGACCCGGTTGCAAACAGGAAATATGTGTCAATGGATGTCAATTTTTTTGAAGATGATCCTTATTTCTCAGATAAAGGGAAAAGTCTTTCGTCAAGTGAACCAAGTGTGGGTGTTCTTCCCACTCTTGATAGCATCCATGCACCAAGTGATGTGGTTCTTCCCACTCTTGAGAGCATCTCTCACAAAATGCATCCTGAAAGGGTGTCACCATTAGATAATGTTACTAATGAGTCTGCCTCAGAACTACCACGATCAGATAAGCCTTTGCAGGTTTATTCACGAAGGACATCACGTAACCCTATCTTCACTACTCCATAAGATCAAGTAGCCTCGGACGAAGGTAACTCTCCTTCACCCCCTCCGTCTAATTCTCCTGTTGTTACTGATCCTCCTTCAAGTCCTTCATTACAACTCCCTATTGCCCTTCGTAAAGGGAAACGCTCTAGCACCTCTCGTGTATATCATCCAATTGATTTCTCTGTCTCGTCGAGTCTTTCTTGCTGCAATTTCATCAGAGTTAGTGCCTACAAGTTTTGCAAAAGCATCCCGTCATCCTTCCTGGAGAAAGGCAATGGAAGAAGAAATGAAAGCCCTAGAGAAGAATCAGACTTAGGAATTGGCAGATTTACCCAAGGGGAAGAAGCTTGTGGGGAGTAGATGGGTATATACCCATGATGAAAATAGCGGTGGCGGCGGGCGTAGCGGCCCGCCGCTAAACCGCTACGAAGCGGGCGATACGTAGCGTAGCGGGGATACGTAGCGGCGTAGCGTTGTGATTTGAAATACTCACCAAAAAAATCTGAAAAAATTCCAGAAAATCCAGAAAATTGTAAAATGAAAGAAAATGTGGTTCTTTTGCAAAAGTAAGAAAAGGGGGTGTAGCGGTGCCCTCAATATATAAGGTCCTGTATCGCTATATAAATAGAAAATAATAGTAATGATTAGTTTTTTCACATGTATTCATGTTCTTTAGTTATGCTAACTTAGAAAGTAATGAAAAGCTCATTAAAAAAAAAAAAACTAGAACATGAAATAAAGGCATAAGACTTAAGAGTTAGGTCATTAGTGAACATTGAACAATCAATAGTCAATACTTTAAGCCTCAAGGTTAAAGGTTCAAATTCAATCAAGTGAATGAAGTGGTCAACACTCAACATTCAACACTAATTTAGAAATGAAGTGGTCAACACTCGTCCTCTTAGAAGATGACACATCCGATTAAGAGGAAGACTCCAAGGTCAACACATAAATCAATTGCATCTCCTACAAAACAATGATGGAGACCGTGGGAACTTAAGAAGTTCCCTCTCGGGCCTCTCCCACTTAGTTATTTAGCAATGAGGGTTCTTTTAAAACAGTTAAATTAAGACCAGTTTAAAATTTAGTAATAGGTAACCATATCTATACTACTACACACATTCCAAATATAATTAAACATGCTTAATATCATATATTAACAAATAAAGAAAGACAACCAGTAAAAGAGGCCTAGCTATCATGGTCAAGTAGGATCCTTTTGTTTTCATGATTGCCACTTCTTAAAAACATGCGTTTCGCAAAGGGGGTCCGGGGGTATCCCCCGATGGGGATCGAGCTGCCCGGTCAGCTCGCGGGGGCCCAGGGGGCAGCGCCCCCGGACCAAAATTTTTTTATGAAGTTCTTCCTTCGAAATCGAATTTCTGCTTTCAGAACCAGTGCCCCTCCTTAAAAGTTGTGATTCATAGTAGTTAGAGAGTGATAATCTCAAAAGTTGAAAAAAAGTGAAAAAGTTGGGGGTGGGGGCGGCTAGGGCTACGTAGCGGCCGATATTTTCATCCCTGGTATACACAATTAAATATAATCCTAGTGGAAGTGTTGCAAGATATAAGGTGAGGTTAGTGGCTAAAGGCTTCACACACATCTATGGTGAAGACTATTATGAAACATTTGCTCCGGTTTCAAAGCTTAGTTCAGTTCATGTGGTTATTTCTATTGCAGCTAATTTGGGGTGGCCATTGTATCAATTAGATGTTAAGAATGCATTTCTTCATGGAGACCTTAATGAAGAAGTTTACATGTCCTTACCCCCTGGGTTTGTTTGTAAGGGGGAGCAACAGAAAGTATGTCGGTTGAAAAAGTCTTTGTATGGATTGAAGCAGTCTCCTAGAGCATGTTCCAGAAATTTAGTGGCACTCTCTTGAGTATTGGCTTCCATCGATCTAATTCGGATTATTCTGTGTTTGTTAAAAGAGGAGGACGAGGAACTATCATTTTAAGTGTGTATGTTGACGATGTTCTGACTGGAGATGATCAAACTGGAATTCTCCAGTTAAAAAGGCACTTGAGCAAAGCCTTTGAAATAAAGGACTTAGGCAATTTAAAGTACTTTCTAGGAATTGAGGTTTCCAGATCACGTAAAGGGATTTGCTTGTCCCAACGCAAATATGCCTTAGATCTTCTCCGCTCAACTGGTAATTTGGGAGCAAAGCCGGCTGATACGCCGGTTGAGATGGGCCATAAACTGTCTTTAGAAGATGGAGATTTACTTGAAGATGCTCAAATGTATCGTCGGCTTGTAGGTAAACTCATTTACCTTACAATTACTGGACCGGATATATCACATGCTGTTAGTATTGTGAGTCAATATACGCATGCCCCTCAAACTACTCATTTAGAAGCCGTAAAACATATACTGCGGTATATTAAGAGCTCTTCGGGAAAAGAAATCTTCTATGGATTTCATGGGCATTTGAATATTGTTGGGTATTCATATGCGGATTGGGCTGGTTCACCGGATGACTGACGGTCCACAACAGGATACTGTACCTTTGTTGGAGGGAACATAGTTACGTGGAAAAGTAAAAAACAGTCTGTGGTAACTAAATCAAGTGTTGAAGCCAAGTATCGAGCAATGGCAAAGACAGCATGTGAACTTATATGGTTGAGAAGCCTTGCAAGAGAATTGGGTTTTAATGTGAAGGAGCCTATGCAAATGCATTGTGACCATCAAGCAGCCATCTATATAGCTTCAAATCCAGTGTTTCATGAGAGGACTAAGCACATTGAGGTAGATTGCCATTTTGTCCGGGAAAAGGTTACTACGGGGTTGATAAGTACTCCTTATGTGAGGTCAAAAAATCAGCTAGCAGACATGTTCACTAAAGCCGTGTCGAAAAATCGGATGGCCACTATCTTAGACAAGCTGGGCATGATTGACATCTATCCTCTAGCTTGAGGGGGAGTGTTAAAAATAATAAGCTATGGGGGTTTCTTTGTAATTTCCTATAATGGACCAAGCTGTAATATCTGAAAGTGTTTGAATATATTGAGTTCAGCCCTCAGTTGGGGTAGTGGCTCTTTTGCCCCTTCTCTCTCAATCTCACGAATCTCTCTCAATCTCACAAACAACAGTACTCAAACACCAAAACTCAATTGAACTAAATTATGCAACACTAGGCTTCACAGTCTAATGCTTTCTCATAAGATTTCACTCATCAAGAAAAATGAAAATAGAGAAGCTAAAGATAAGTTTAAGTTCTTGTCTATTTTAGCACTCTTATTTACCAAGGACATTAGAGAAAGGAGCCCAAATTTAACTAAAAATATGATGTACAAACTAAAGGAATCTGCAGACCTTTGCCATTATTAGCTTGATTCTTTGATGTCATCAATTTAGGTTTATTGAGTATCATAAGAAGATTCCATTTTTATTAATTAAAAGAGGACAGTTTTGACATGGGATTATAACAAAAACTATCAGCTAGAAACTCAGAAGTATTTGAATGTGCAATGTACAAAATCTAGAATAAACTTCTATAAATATCATTTAGAAAGAATAAAAAGAAGAAACTAAGAAAAAGACACATCCTTATTGTAAACAAAGAGCAATCTACCAATTTTCAAGGGCATAATATTGTAAATTACCTCCAAATAGGATACTTTTCCCTAAAAGAGGGTTTGTGATTCCTTCTATTTAAAATAGATATTGGTAGTTTCATTTCTTCGTGTATGAGACAAAGGATTTGAGTGATAAAATTTGAGAGGACTTTCTGTATGAGAGACTTTGTTTGAAGCTTCAAAAAATGTCCAGGGCACAAGATTGCAGTTGCCTGTTCTTTGATAAGGCAGATTAAATTGTCTATTGATTGTAAGACTCCTTACGTGGTTAAAAGACTCCTTAATTGTGGAAAGCGACTTCGCTAATTGTATCTCTTGGATGAAGTCTAGGAAAGGTCCATTGAAGATTCATTTTCTTCAAAATGAGATCAAATACTTATCCTCTTTATGTCAGGTGCCGTTTCATCGTATCATAGATCCACCAATGGTATGACAGCTGCATTGACAAAGCAAGGGGCAGATCGTCTCTTTGCCTTTAGTGCTAGTATGTAATAGTTTTTTGGAGTGTGGTACAATGTTCTTGTACTTGTGTATGTTTTGTTGGTCTTCTCTGTTGGGAAGTCCCACGTCCCGCATCGCCTAAGTCCTGAGTTGGAGATGTCTTCATATACCTGTTTGGGCCTCCTACCTATCAGCTTAAGCTTTTTTGTTGGTACATTGCTTCTTACATGGTATCAAAGCAAGTTCCAATCTTGTCATTCTTGTGCAGCCCACGCAGCTCTTGTCGTTCTTGTGTAGCCCACATGGTAGGCTCGTCCATGAAATCTGTTGCGCCTGCACGTGAAGGAGAGTGTTGGGAAGTCCCACATCGCCTATGTCCTAAGTTGGACTTGCCTTTATATACCTGTTTGGGCCTTCCACCTATCAGCTTAAGCTTTTGGGCTGGTACATGGCTTGCATTCTTAGTTGTAATTTTTCTTCTTACTTAATGCGATTTACCAGTTATAGCCAAAGAAAAGTTTTGTTGAGTGATTGATGGATAAGAAATATTTGTCTATGAACCATCCGCTTCTCAAAGTGTCGTGAAGCTTGCCCACCTAGGTGCAAGCAAATGAGGGTGGGGGCCGGATTTGTTAGGTCTTGTCGGGTTTGGCGAATGGACCTTCATATGGGCATGATCAGATTATAGTGAACATTTGACTAAGGGCCTCAAAAACCTTTTGGGACCCTTGATATAATGGCGATTATCATCCAGACACTCCCATGTCGTGCCCATCTGCTAATCCATGAATATACTCTAATCCTCCCAAACTAGTGACTTGCATGCATCCAAGTGGGCCACACATCACGAAACACTCAAAGTTGTGTATGGGTCGCAGCCGAATATTACTCACAGATAAATGGATACCATACCAATTTCTGCCGTAGCTAAGCAGGAAAGGGACATGGGTCAAAGTGCATGAGTTCGAGTTCTCCATGTAGCCAAAAGAGGAGGGGAATGAAAAATTACGGTGCCCTAGTTTAGGGGGGGTGGGGGGTGGGTGGGAAAGAAAACATAAAGAGCAAATAATATGTTTGAGAACATGATTAAGGGGGTGTTTCAGAACATCAAGTTGAAATCATGAACTTAAAACCCTGCATCTGACCCATAAAAACTTTACAATGATAGTTGTACACTACTTACTTGATACTCCCCACCTTCTTCTGCACCTACAATGTACCTTTCATATGAATTTTCAGGGTGGAAGTTGAATATGAAGAGCAGCAGACCTCTCATGTAAGATATTACCTGTAAGGTCCAAACTATGCACAATTCAATAGCCATGTCATTTCTACACTCATGGAATTTGAAGTAACAAAAGCAAGGGAAGTTCATTTTGCAACAGTTCCAGATTCAAAAAGAGAACTATTTTGACTTCCGATCACACATTATAAAAAATAAATAAAAGCATACAAGGATGAGAAGGCATTCTTTCACATAAAGATAGATAATAGTAATTGGAAAAAAAATTAAAAATACTTAATTGCAGGGTAGCAGATTTCCGGTTGCAACAGCCATCATGCTACTCAGTAAGTTCAAGTCCAGGTGGTACATTTGCAAGTTTCTCATAAGCATTGCCATGAATTGGTTAACCACACTTTAAACCCCTTACAGCCCCACCGCAAAAGGCATTTTGTACAGTTTAAAATTAGGGCTCAAATAGCTATAATCCACCTAATTTCTGAAGCACTTTATGTGTGAGCAGTATTCACAAGTAAATAAAGAACAATTAGGATATGCTTCTGCATCATTTGGTCTTGGAATCACATTTATAATTATCCAAAGAAGACAGGTTTCCATCTGCACTCGTATATCTTGTATTTTGTTGTACTTTAGCTCTGCTTTTGATTGACACTGATCTCAACTCTCAAGAATCACTCTTATATCATGAATCCATATTGCTCCCTGAACTTTCTTCATACTATTATCAAAGTAAAACTACTAATCATAAGAATATGAGTCTATATAAGTATGCAAGCATCAAAACACGTAATATTTTTGGAAAAGAGTTACATAAAGAAATTTGATTTACTCTGCTCCTCTTTCATATATTAGTCTTACCATGAAAGCTGAACAAACTACATCTTTTTCAGTCAGGTATAGCAGAGTGAGGAACATACCATAGTAGAGTTATTCACATGATGAAGGTTTGGTGGAGATCTTTCAAGTATCCTTTCATTTTCATCTAACCTCATCATGTCCTACAATGTACAAAACAAAAGGAACAGTTATTTGCTTTACTAAAGCCGGCCAGTAGAAATGTTCCAAAATGGAGAAAACTGTATGACAAAGATATAAATACTGCAACACGACAATGGCATAAACACAATCTACATGACAAAGGCCTTGACTAAAGCCTATTGATAGAAACATTCCCAGAATTAGCAATGAATGGCGAAGCATGGCTCATAAAACAGACCCAAAATGGATGGGATAAGACATCAGTTCTGATGATGACAGTCAACATGAATAACACCAATAAGAACCAAACGGAGAACCATTGCCATGCCACACCAAGCACTCAAGCAAGCATATAAAGCCAAAGTCAATGAGTTAGTAGTGAATCCATGCATGTACTGCAGTACTGCACAAGTACTGCACAATTTGCAAGCTCTAATCAACATCTCTTCCATCCATTATGATAATCGAGGTATCATTCGCTTGTGTTTCATGTGCTGTCCATCATTGTGAACTTTGGTAGATTAAACTTGAGGACCATATCATTATGTAGAAAGGAAGATGTATGTCTTCATTAGAACAAGTAGCTGATCTTCAATTCATCAACTAGCATAACATTAAGAGTAAACCACAATACGTCATCGACAAGTTGTAGTTTTCAAATCAACATCTAGCTTGAAAGATAGCATTCATAAGTCAATGTTATTATGATTTCATTATTTGTGTGCTTCACTTTATTCAATTGCCTTTGTATCGTAAGTGCATACTGCATACTAACTGAATTCCACTTCCCTGAGAGAGACATTTCTGTGAAGGAATATGTTTTACAAAAATTACTTCCTCGTTGAATAACAGAAAACACAACGTAAACAACAGGACAGAAATCATCCCACATAAAAAGAAAACAAGAAAAAAAAAATGCTATGTGGTATGCCGCCGCTGTACCCAAGGGATCATATTACTGGAAAAACTGGCTTACTAATCCTATAGCACAAGCCATACCAGTCATCAGGACCTTCTCAACAAAATGGAATTCTAGAATGAGTCTTTCAGCTACCTTCAACCTGAAATATATGAGGCTCTCATTTTGATCTTGAATTTGTATTACCTCCTACCCTGAATAATACTCGCTTTGCGCATCTCCTAGCAATACTTGGACAATCTCAGGAGTAGAGGCATGCCTTCGGAGGCTATATCAGATCTGTTCGTGTTTTGCAAAAAGGAGAGGGAAACCATAGATCATTTATTTTTGCACTGTGAATTCTCTCATTTTTTGTGCTGCCGAATGTTGGATCGTAGCAGTGTGTTGTGGTGTTCCTCACAGTCAATCTCAAGCACGATAGAGGCAGGAAGGGTTGTCCCCTTTGTCAGGTTGTGGCTTGGTTCTTTGGAGGCTTATCCCATTTGCCATCTTTTGGTCGTTTTGGAAAGAGAGGAAAGCTAGAGTCTTTAATGGCTCTTCAATGCCTAAGGAGGACATGCTTTCATTGGTGCTAATGCATATTGCAAAGTGGGTTTCCATACGAAAGGAGTTTGATAGCTCAAGGGTAGAGGGCATCTTTCACAATTGGGAAGCATCCCTTTACTGCAGAAGGTCGAAGGAGAGACTAGAAGGAGGTTTGAAGTTCAATGTTGAAGGGTCTGCTAGGGGAAAGCCGGGTCCAGCAGGTGTTGGTGGGGTGCATCGTACTTATTAAGGGGCGGTATTGGTTTTGTTCTCTAAGAATATTGGGCTGATGGAATCCAATGAGGCAGAGGTGGTGGCCATCCTAGAAGCCCTTCGAGTTTTTGTCTTGGGCCACTTTCAAGCCTCTTTGGTTGTGGAAAGCGATTCTCTTAATGCCATTTCTTGGGAGTTCGATCCTGCCAAGGCGCCTTGGAGGTTTCGTATTTACTTCAATGAAATTAAGTTCGTCTTGTCTGAAGTTCGGGTCATCTTTCAACAAGTTGGAGGGTCGGATAATAGTTTTGCAGATTCTCTTGTGAAATGGGGGGGGGGGGGGTGTGGGGGCGCGCGGTAGGTCCTCCGATTTGTTTGTCTCCACTGTGCAATTTGTTTATCTTTTTCTTGTTTCTTTGCCATATCTCTTTTATACCATTGTCTTCCCCTCTCGCTTTGATAGAGCGTGTTTTTTAGTTCTATTCTTCTTTCTTTAATAAATTTTACCATTGCCTATAAAAAAATAATAATAATCTTTTAAAGAATTTGCTGCTTTAGATTTAAGAGAATTGAAAAGGTAAGGAAGAAGATTCAGCTAAGTCAATTCAGTAGATGAGCTCTAATCGCATCGATCACTCAATATTTAACAGTCTGAACCAAAGTAGCAAGTTTTACTAGTTTGGATTCTAGGTATGTGGCATAGTAACTTAGCCGCAAAGTTGTGTTGTGTGTCCAAAATAATAAAAGCCAAAAAGGGCTTTGAGCAGTTGTATTCCTGAGGTCATCTTCTCTTCTTTTTTTGGGGGGGAAAAGATGTCTTTTTTCCCCTCCTTACCATCTCCGCAACTTGTTTAAAATATTGACCAATATTTAAACTGACGAACTGGGCTTGGTAAAGATCATCTGTGTTAAAAAATGTATTATCTCTGAAAATTTAAAGCAATTTCTTAAATCAGAAAGGAGTGCAACATCAAAAATAAAATAAGCATTTTTGTTGTTATTATTTAAATGAAAAGTGGGTACAACACAGAGGAGGTTTAAAAAAAGGAGGCAATAATGGCATTGTTTTTGTAGTTACAATCAAAGACGTCAAAGTAGTTGGAAAGTAGGTACAGATGAAACCTTCTTAACAAAAATATCATTGCAAAAGATTACAACTACCACATTCATGAGATGAGAATTGTCAAAATTCTATTAATAGCACTATAAAAGCGATAGTTTTTGGATTCCAATATAACTGAAAATTGGTGCCAAATAAGATGACAATTGAAAGGGGCTGCAGTAGCCACTGTCCTCATACCTTATCAAAGGAAAAAAGATCTCTATGCAATCCTTTATCCAGCAAATCCCACCGACGGTTGGCTAGTGAAAAGGAAAAGTTGTTGCTGGGCATAGGGAACTCAATTCTCTAGAAGATGGAAAAAATAAATAAATAAATAGAAAGAAATATTAAGTACATGAACAAAGTTTTAGGGAAAGAGAACTCACATTTGGATGTCCAAACTCATTGCCTATGAAATTGAGGTAGGCACAGCTGCTCAATGTAAATGTAATTAATTTGATCATCTGAACTCATGATAAAAGAAAAGAAAATTGGTAATGTCATAGTCTAGATTTTGCTTAAAAAAACTCAATACTATAAACAAAAGTGATTTGTTATATTATTAGTAAAGAAAAGAAAAAAGAACATGGGCCAATCCACTGATAGCTCAGTTGGTGAGGCACCTTCCTTGCACAAAAACAACCAGGGATCAATCCCCGGCAGTAGCAAGGATGGTGAGGTACCTTACTGAAAAAAAAAAAACCTTATATGACAACAAAAACATATGAACAGTTATATAGCATACTTTGTGCAATGAAGACCCTCGAAGGATTAGATCCTGTGGCCCTGAGGAATGCTCTTTGCTTTCGCCAAACAATAGTTCAGCAAATGACCTGCCTCCAGAAATGGACTGCCACAAGCATCATCAAAATGGATCGCCATTAGATGCATGGACACAACAGGGAGATGAAATAAAATGCCACTAATACTACAATAAATAAATGATAATTGAGAATGTTCTAATATCTGTGCATAGTAACTCAAATCCTACATAAAATCACTGCATCATGGCCACTCAGTTAACATTTTAGACGTTTAATAGGAAGATAAATTTTCATAAGTAGCATATCTATGGGGATTTCTTTGAGAATGCTTGCCTGCTTTGGAAAAAGAAACTACCAGCAGTGTGAGCCCATCTTGATGCACCAATCTTTTCCCACCTTTTTTTATGTAGGACAGACCCATGGTCCCCCATGGGTCGATCAGCCAATGGGCCCAGCCCATCCATCTCGACCTATCATCTTGGGCCCGGCCCACATATTCTATCATATTTAGAGTTATATTTATATTTTAAGTTGTTTTTATGTTAGTTGTTTTAATCATGGCCATCACAGTGTTTGGATGGTCCAAATTAGTTCTAGGTTTATGTTTTCTCCTATTTTAAGTAATGTAAAGCTTCCTTGGCTAGGAAGTTGAAAACTATGATGAATGAAGTTTTTCAGAGTGATTTTGGGTTCCCAAGTCCTCCTTTTCCTCGCCTGTGATAGGGAGTTTGGCGCAAGGCCAAGATATGTTCTACCCGCCTGCACCTCGATATGCTGACCGTGTCAATTGGTATCAGAGCAGAAGGATCCTAAACAGGATTATTCGGCTATTCTTCATTTTCATTCCATTAAACATCATCATTCCATTTATTTCAACACCACCCCCATCGTCCCGTTCTAACAACCAGATCCACCTTCACCGTCAGCCCCGTTCCATATCAAACACCAACAGACCCCTCCAACCTCAGCCGATCACCCTCCAAGACCATTCCGCATTGACCAAACCACACCCAAAACCCAATTCACCATAGTCGAGTGCCAAGTGCTATCATCCACCATTCCCCACCTTTGCCGAACAAAACATCATCTTCATCAAAATCTGTCATTGGAACTCCATTCATACCAAAGAAAAACCAAAATCCCCACCCACAATTCCCAAGATTTCAAAACCCTAAAGCCCCAATATCCCGAGCCTAAATATTAGCCCAGATTCCAAAACCCCCAAATACTTAAGCCCTAAC
Source organism: Persea americana (assembly GCA_029852735.1). Lineage (NCBI taxonomy): Eukaryota > Viridiplantae > Streptophyta > Magnoliopsida > Laurales > Lauraceae > Persea > Persea americana. Next base: position 15,479,417 of record CM056814.1, read on the forward strand.
CTAATCGAACCCCATCTCCAAACCATCTTCCCAACTCCTCTCCCTTCAGCCGAACCTCCATTACAGCACATCTAAAAAAACCCTCAAATCCCCTTTCACCTCCTTCCCATTCGGAAAAAAAAAATAGCTAAGGCTGCGAGAGGAGAATCAGTAAAAAAAAAAACAGAGAGATATAAAGAAGAGGCATGGCTCAATGTCTAAGTGCCCAATGTCATGTAGTAGTCTAGGTGTCAGATGTGAATCATGTTGCTGTTTGAATGTAAGTTAGCATCAACAAAGTTGTTGGGATGCTCCTTAGGAGTAGAAGTAAGTTATGAGAAATGGGGTGTGATCTGATGTGGTTAGAGTAGATGGTGTCGGGTTTGTAATTGGGGAAGTAGTTTTGTATCACTGTCATGGAAGTGGGTACGCAGGTCGATCAGTTGTTATGTGTCATGTATTTAATTGTTATGTAAAGAGAGATGAAATAGGGAAAAAATATATTTCTTCTTCATCTTTTTAAGGAGGTTGGCTGCCTCGAATAGGACGATTCTTCCACCATTCCTCATCGCAAGAAATCGCATGCAACATGGCACTATAGCACCAGTCGCACTTCATTCCTCCGTTCGCAACAGCGTCAGCCGGAAGCCTCCATAGCCATCAGACACCATCGTCAGGCTTCGTCGAGCAATAGCAGCGCCCCACCTCATCCCCTGCCACCAGAAAACATCTCCACCTCCATTCCTCACCAGCACTGACTGAACCATTAGACTATGTGACTTTGTAGGGTTTAGACAGTTTCTCAGTGGGCAAATGAAGCTTCTCAATAACCTTACCCAACAAAATTTATTGCACTTCCATTGTCAATAACCAATTTAGTTAACCTGTCTTCGCACTTTACCCGTGTTGGGAATATCTTAGTCTGTCTCCACTCTTCTTCTTCCATCTCATTTGTGATGAGAGTCTGCATATGACGAGTGTGGGATTATCCTCTCTGGCAAAATGTGTCTCCACAACAAGGGCTCTTGTTCTTTGTTGAAACTTTCCTTCTTGAAACTTAGATGGTCGCATGTGAGACCATCTAAGCATGTGCTCAACATGAATTGCTTTTTTGTATGCTTCTTGAATGGTATTACAGTGATTCATATTCCCTAAAATGTATGGCTTCAAACCTCTGATATATCAAGCTAAATGGTGTGTTGGACTCTCATTCAATGCACTTAAGTTCTGCAATTCTTGAATTCGGTAAGTGTTTTCATCAATAGTAAACTTTCCTTCCTTGAAGCTAAGAAACTGCTCAAACAAAATTCTTTGAACTTCATTTGAGTGTCCAAAAATTCTCATGATGACTTGGATACAAGGACAAAAAAATCCAACTCCTTTTGAAGAATGGACTGACCTGCTATGTGGATCTTGTTGTGAAGTGTTTGCAGACAAAAATGGATTGCTGACCAGTAGGGGCATTCATGGGCCAATCTGGACTGGGCTAAGGAATATTCAGGCCCAGACCGGCTTATAAACTATAGGCCCAAGCCCAGCCCGAGTTAGATATATAATTTTTAAAAAAAGAACTTTCTCACATTGTCTCATGTAGCTCAACTGGTTTGGTCTTGAATCTTTATGTGAGAGTTCCAGTGTTGGAATCCTTGCTATATATATATATATATATATATTTTTTTACCATTAGGCTAGGCCGGGCTTTGGGCTTTCTCCAACTATATCCAAGCATGTCCTATCTATTAAATGGGCCTAAATAAAATATTCGAGCCCAGCCCGAGTACTAAATTCTAGGGACCAAGCCAGACCCAAATCGGATTGGGCCCGGGTCGGACTCAGGCTCGCCCGGTTCATGAGCACCCCTACCGACAGGAGGCCTGATGGTCCTGATATTGTGATGCGATGACCAGCAGTTGAGTAGTAGTTTAATACTGGATCAGGTCCACTGGACATGGTCCACAAGCAATGTGCAGAAAAAACTCCTGTAATTACGCTTGCCGAGGCAGACAGGTGAGGAAGACATGTTGTGCAGTGCTAGAGATCAACTTGGCTAGGCTTGATTCAGGTTCGCCCCCTTTTTTTCTAATTTCTGATTCAGGCCTTACCAAATCAGAGGGCCCAAAGTACTTGGCAGCAGCATGTGTCCACGGACAAACGCGTGTCTGTGCACAGGGACGAAGAAAGGGGGGTCAAGTGGGGTCACTTGCCCCAACTCAACTTTTTATATTGGTTTGAATATATGGAAGAGGTTGCAAAAAAAATTTATGGCATTTTGGTCTCTTACAATTTTACCCCCACTCGCTTTTCATTCAAAAAAAAAACCAAAAAAAAAGAACAGAGAAAATTTTCAAAAGATTCAAGGATACCTGTCTTTTAATTGTTTCCAAAGAGATAAGTAAATGATTCTCCAAATTTTAAGGAGAGGCTGCAGCTTGCAATCAATCCCTTCCCTCTTTATCGCCCTGATGTTTATCTTAAGGACAATTTGAGAGAAGCCTCTCTATAACTAGATTTGGCCATCTTGGCTTTTCCTTTGGATTGAATTTCAAGCATTTATGAACCATTAGATTGAATCTCAAAGAAATCTATGGCTAAAAGACCAATAAACATTAGGGCTATTAAATCAAGGGATAGGATGATTTCAAAATCGGGCCATTAAAAATGAAGCCCCTCTCCTTAGATGGGTTGCCTATAATTTTTACTCAATAGAAGTTGGTCCCACCATATTGAGCACACAATCAAAAATATCATTTGCTCAACCTTATGGTGGGACTAACTCCTATTGGGGTAAGATTTGAAGAAACCACTAAAGGGAAGCGCTTTTATTCTGTGGATTTTCCAAGGTTGTTCACCATTTTTTAATATCAGTGAATGTCTATCAATGATGTTCTCTCAATCATCTATTCTATTGCAGGCATCATGGCCCATCAAAAAGATTACAAGTCATTATGAGTGGTTTGGATTCATTATGGTGAGCTCTACTATTTTTGAATTTTAATTATTCTCAAAGTTCTAATAAATTGTCTTTAAATTTAATTGGTATTTTCAAATTTCAGATTTTTCTTTGGATATTATTAAAAAAAAAAACTCTGAAATAAATAAATAAAAATGTTTTTAAATGATAAGTAAAAGAAATCAATAAATATGGAAATAGTATCGATCTCCTCTAAAAAAATTATAGCTTCGTAGCGGGGTGTTTTTTTTTTCTTTTTTTTCACTGATTTGGGATTTGGTGCTACCTGGGCCCAGGTAGGGCCCTCAGTTGTTTAAACTACTATGCATTAGAAGTGTCTCGCGTGATTGGTTTTGGAATAAGGGAGGAGTTGTACAACAACTCTAATTAGGAAGTATAAGGGAAAGATTAGAAATTAGAAAGTGTAAGAGTAGAAGGATTAAGACTAGTTGTATATATATACATATATAACCAACGACCCTTAGTTTGGAATCTTCTCTTTTTCCTGTTGAGAAATTAAGAGGAGGATCTTGTGACTGCCATCCAGGAGAAGAAGAAGAAGGAGACGATCATCGGATGTCCTATTCGCGCCCGCATATAGCTAACGCAACCATCACTTACAAAAGGTGAGTGGATCTTCCTGTCTAATTATTTGATTTAAGCTAGATGATTGTTATTGTGATGTGATTTGGATATTTTGCATTAATAAGATATGTTGGTCAAGAAATCCTATGTTAATGGCTACGGGAATGTTACAAGTAGAAGGGGATGTATGCTCATGTAATAGGTTTGGAAATTGGATAAAACAGAGACTGTCGAGTTTGAAATTTGGTTGAGACAGAGACAGTCGTTGAGAGGTATTTTGACATTGGAGGGCTGTGGGACCCCATGGCCCACCAGATGGGAGATCTGGTCCAGGGATCCATGAGAGGAGCCATGGGCGACCCTTAGGGTGGAGGACCCATGGAGAATGGACCCCACCTGGATTTTCATCCAACCACCATGGTGCAAGAGAGGCGTCTGTCACAATATAGGTGAATGTATGTAGTCAGGGCCTACTGATAACTATCTGGCCATAGGATGTGAAATCAGAACCAGTCATCAGGTGTGGGGGCCCTAGGCGACCATGGAGAAGTGGGACATCTGGGATTTGGATCGGTGGGACCCACTGTCCAATAGACTCAAAGAGTCCCAAGCGGAAATATGATGGAAACAGGGCAGATTCTCAACATGGGTTATGGGACCCCTCGGTAGATCTTATCAGAAATCAGGACCACACATCCTGGAGAGGACCCTTGGGCGACCTTAGTAGTGATGGACCCATGAGGAGTGGGTCCCATCTGGTCGACCATCTTATGAGCATGTTATTCCCTACGTAGCTCATCTTTGCAATGTTCTGTTGAAACTGCTTTGACTTGTGGGCCCCAGGGTATGACTTGATGATGAATCCAATTCTATAGAATGGAAGTTCAACCCTAGTCTGATCATGGGTTGGATCCAGTGGGACCCATTGGATTATACCTTGGAGTGTTTCAGGCGTGAGCCACCTGCTGTATTGGTTCTGTGTAAAAAGGTGTGCTGGATGGGATCTGAAATCAAGGGATAACCCTAGATTGGGTATGTAATTATCATATGACCCTTCCCTCTAAATTAATTAAGGGTTCTATGTATTTTATAATAGATTGTGTAGACTGTTTGGGAATGGTGGCATTATTTCTGCTACTTGTGTAATATATTATGAAAGTGGACGTTTTATGGAATTAATTATGAAAACAAGGGTGGGTCACCTCTACACCATCAATTACCAGTTATGTCTAGATGAGGGCAATGAGAAATCTGGATGGTGTTAGGGTTGGACCCACGTTGCTTTACTTGTGTGCTTATTTATATTAATTGCTTTTTACGTTCTGGTTACAATGTGATGGTAAGATATTGTGCACTGGGTCCCAGACGTGGGATGTTAGACTTAGTGTCCGGACCGTTATAGCGGCTGGTCCTTTGGGGACGTGTCTGATGAGACAGGGTCATGGTGACTGGTATACATGTATACGATAAGCCTTGGAGGCGTGGTAATGTGCATGGGCACAAATATGTTTATGAATGTACTTTTAATGGAAATTGATTTATGCATTCAGATTTATTGTTTATGCGATATTATGTTTTATGCTGTTTATGTAATTAGTAAAATTCATTCACCAGTAATACTGATGTTATGTTGCCCCCTTCAGGTAATCACGTTACGGGTGGGGCAAAGCAGAACGACGTTCAGCACGTAAATTTTGGAATGCGTGGCTGATAGGAGAGAACAGGAAATATTCAATTAGTTGATAAGGGGATTAACCCTTATTTAGGGAATTTTATTATATGTTTTAAGACATCTTGAACTGAATTAGAATATGGAAATTGGTTTACTTAGAGATATTTGATATTGTTCGACATTCATAATTTAATTAAAGTTATATTTTGATCTAAATGCCTGATCCCTTGTGGAAGTCATTTGATGAATGCGTGGTGAATATTTACTAAATAATCACGATCCAGAGTCCGACAGGGCCCTGGAATTTGGGTCGTGACATTTGGGTTCAAGGCTAAGTGGTTTAACGTCACCACTTTAAAGGGGTTTTTAACGGGATTTGGGAATTCTGATGTGTGGTTAGATGTAGTAGAGAATTGAATCTGGTGGTGATGATGAAGATAGGTTGAAGGGATTGTGGGTTTCGATTGTACATGTAGTGGGATTGGATTGGATGGATGGTAGTGATGGGCTGGTGGGTTTTGTGAACAACTGTGGGTGTAGTGACAAAATTGTCTGGTGATGGGTTTGAGGTGATGGGCGGATGGTTTGATGATGATGAAAATGAATATGATGATGATAGTGGATTGAAGGAAAATCCAAACAAAGGGATAGGATCACTGGGCCACCTCAATCGGCAGTCGAAGCAACATATATCACTGATGCAGTGCGGGTAAGGAAAGAGTAGCCAAGGACTACTCTCTGAGGCAATGGCTTAGGATAGATTCACACCAATTTAGGTCTCACACCAAAGACTTAAAACCATCTCAAAGATGACTCAAATTCTTGTTTCAATATTCGACTAACAGGATTACAATCCTTTAAATAGACTAACTAGTACTCTAGTTCGGAAACAAATAAAATCGAAACTATCTAATTTATCTCTAAACTTCAGCAATTACTAAAAATTAGGGAAATCTAAGAAAATCCTCTAGAACATGCAAAACAGGAAAGTGTACTTGAAAACATGTTCAGACAGACTTTTGGGCTGGGCCCAATAGTTTGCCGTCTACAGCTTGTCATGGAGATGATTACAAAAGAGGAAAATTTGAGACTAGCAGGTATAGGGAATCAGAAGGAATGACAAATATAGACTCAAAACAGAGTACTGAGAAGTGACATGTTAGATTGAGGTGATAGAATTTAGAAAAGCAGTGGAATACGCAAAACCATCCCCAAATAGATAGGATAAGGCTTAAATGATGGTGATGATGGTGATATTGATGATCGCACATAATTGCAAACATGGAAACGGTCATGTGTTCGAATCCCTCGGGACGTGTTTTTATTCACGTTGGTCATTTGTCGAGTTTTTGTCCACGTACGGAGCCCACACGTAAGGGAGGCCATGAGAACCCTTTGATATGCATTGTTCTGTCGTTCACTAACAGCTCGAGCTTTTAGCATTTATGGTTATTAACATGGTATCGGAGCTGGGGTAATGTCTTTGAATCCCTCGGGGCGTGTTTCTGTCAACGTTGGTCATTTAGCATGTTTTTGTCCACATGCGGAGCCCCACATGTGAGGGGGGCTATCAAGATCCTTTGATATACATGGCTATCAGGATCCTTTGATATACATTATTCTGTCGTTCACTAACAGCTAGAGCTTTCGGAGTTAATAGTTATTAATAGAAACCACCACGGTGTTGAGAGAACTGGCAGTTTGAAAATTATCTGGTTGTGATTCTCAGAATTTCTAAGAATCTTGTATGCATTTATAGAATGGAAGTCGCAAAACTATTAGGACGCTTTGAATTTATCATTCTTTAATCATTCAGTGTCTGATTTGGTCGAGGCTAGGATACAGTCCTACACCTAAAGAAAAAAAAAGTTCCCTGGAGCCTCAACATGTCAAGCATAGAACCATAAATGATCTCCTTCTGAAAAGCAGCGCCAAACAAGGTGAACCAAGGAACACTGCTTTCACTTGAATCATGTGCAAAACCTATGGGAGGATTGATGTCAGCATGACTGATGACAGGGCCTAGCATTTACCTCCAACACTGTCATACAGCTGCAGGCCCGCAGTGCACCTTCATATGGTTTGGGAGAGAAAAGAAGGAAAGGAAAGGAAAAGGAGAGATGGAAAAGGGAAGAAGGAAAGAGAGAAAGTAGATAAAGGTGTTTTTTTCCTTTTTTCTTCTAAAACCTGCTCTGTGACACCATATTATAGAACAAAAAGAAGAAAATATTGTAGTTTTGTGACCCTAACTGTGCATGCACTGTATTTTTATAATATTTTCTATTTCCAAAATTACATTAATAACCCAATTTTTGCAAACCCACAGCAAAGGGCTAGCTGTCTACTAAATTACAAATCATTCCCTGAATGATTAAAGAATGATAAATACAATGTATTCTAACAAAAATCATCCCAAATAGATGGAACGAGACTTAAGTGATGGTGGCGGTGACACAGATTAATGAAAAACTGGGGAAATGGCAGTTTCAGAATTACCTGGTTGTGATTCTCAGCATATGTAAGAACCTTATTTGCATTATGTTTATTGCTGACTAGCACACTCACAATCTGCAACAATTATAAATCAATGAGTGTTGAAAGTGATTAATAAAAAATGAAAAAAAATATTCATAAAGCAACCATCAAACAGATTGAATAAATCAACCATCACATTAATACGCATGCAAGGTAGCATGAAAAATACACAGTAAATCGCACTAGGATTCATCAGCTTATGACCTAATTGAAAACTGTGAAATGCTAGTATGTTGCCAAATAGACATTAAAACCTCTAACAAACAAACAAAAAGATTCAAAAAGAAATAACAGAAAGATATTAAAAGCAATAATTAAAAAAAAATACCATCTTATGAAACCAATTTTGAACAACCTACAAGCATAACATACCGAAAGAATGCAATAAGAACTTAAAGCCAACAAACGGAAGGTCTCTACAAGATTCACTATGAGACAAGGGTGTAAACAAGCCGAGCCGAACTTGCCCTTGATTGAGGTAGCTTGACTCATTAATGAGCCAAGCCAAGCTTGACAGCACTGAATCAAGCTCAAATGGAGCTGGCTTAATTAGGAATCAAGTCAAGCTAAACCAGGCTTGAGCATAACAAGCTTGAGCAGTTGAGCACATTCAAGCTCATATATCTTACAGCAAACTTTATACTATACATAGAATGTAGTAAAAATAGGAAATTCTTCTGATGCGCAGAAGTCCCAGTAACATGGGCACCATCAGAGCATAACTCTATATGAACCACTTTGGGTCACTACCAATAAAGTATAAGGACAGGGATGGAAATACCAAACGAATAAGGGATACTAATACAATGAGTGTGATGTATATATGGTTAGGATTTAAGATGGATGGGCCACACATGCCAAATCAAGAGGTTAGCAATGTCAAAAGGTTTAGTCCTCAGAAAATGTTCATTTATCATGTTACCGTATGTCATTGAGTTATATTTTACAAAATATTAAGTATAATACATTATGTATTAGCTATATTTGTACAACATTTACACCATGACGTACATGCATGCCTCCCTCCAAATCTTGGAATTCCTTGATATCTTGGAAAGAAAGGCAAGATCAGGTCAACAAATCTTCTACTAAAGCCTAACATAGGGCTTCCTTTAGCTTGCATTAAAATTATATGGCTCAGAGATCTACCTTCTGAATTTGACTTACCTCAAGCACAGCCCACTAGTCTTCACTCTTCATGCAAACACCACCAGTGCAACTCCTATGGCTGTTATTCTATTACAGAATACTTTTAGCTAAAAGAAATCACACTCATTATGTGGTTAGGACAGCCAATAGTTTGGCGAATGTGTTAGCTAAACAGGGGGTCGACAGGTCTGTTTTGTTGTGTGATGTGTGGTAGAATGTAGAGTATTAGGCACTTATACGGTTATACCCCACTATTTGGTACTTTGTAGTTTGCTTTCTAATCGGTAAAACTCCTCGTTACTGATTCAGAAACACACCCACACCCACACCCACACCCAACCCCCCCAACCCGCCCTCAAATTTACAAATAGCTATCATATTTACTAAGGCCATGATTTGCAAACGTCGGAACTTCCTTATTCAAAAATTGTAGTTCAACTCATTTAGAGATTGGTTCTTAATCGGTTTGATTGCAGTTGGGTTCTACGTTCCATCAAATCTGCTTTCTGACCTCTTCAATGGATGGATGCTATTTATAGGTCCAAAAGGAGGTCAAATTTTGTGGAGATCATCTTTCTTCCTTCTGGTTATTTGGTGCATATGGAAAGAGAGAAACCGGCACTGCTTTGATAACTAGTCATCTTCTATTCAGGCTATGCTCATAAGGTGAAGTTTAGCGATGCTCCATGGGTACATCTTTCCCCCATTTTGGGGGTTTTTCAGTCAAGCTCATCATGTGCAATTGGAGAGAGGTGGCATTTCAGTAGCACTATGGGTGATGGTTTCTAGCTCGGTCCATTTTAGTGAATTCAGGGTTAGGGGCTGTATCTGTAAACTGCTGTTTGCTTTTTCAGTATATATCAAGGAAAAAAACTCGGACTCAGGACCCGAATAGGTCAGGGCCAAGTGGACTAAGCCAAGTTGCATGGGACCCGACTCTGTCAGGGCCGAGTCACATAAATTGAGTCCAAGTCCCATAGGAGTAAAGGACCTAACTCGTTTAAGGCCGAGTCTAAGTCAACTAAGCCGATTTTTTAATCCATGGTATATGTCTCTTGTACTGATTAGTACTGTTTATCAATACAAATTAAAATTCAAAAATAAATAAAAATTGTGTTGTATGACTATCCAGATCAATTTGACAGGAAGTGAGAACTGGTTGCTCTGGAAGGGTCATTCTTCTATTGCAGACATACATTGAATCATATAACATCTTCAAAGATAGGGATGTTCTAAAGAGAATCACATTGTCAAAACATGCACTTCAATTGTGTTAAAACACTTCTATATGAGAATATGAACACTCTAATTAAGGCTCACTGAATTCAAAGAATCCAAATCCCTTTTCTTCCTTTTCTGATTTTGTTACACAATGATTGTCAAGTATTTAGGTGGGACTAGCATAGTTTGCTCCATACAGAATGAAAACCAGTTCATTGGTGAAAGCTCCCCTCTAATTTCATGTTCTATGGTTGATAAACATGCCCTTCTACATCCACAACATTTGGAAGCTACCAAAATGTTGTTAATATGAAAACACTAGAGACTCAGGAAATAATCCTTTTTCAAATGAAAATAAAACTCAAACAGAAACTTTTTCAAATGAAAATAAAACTCAAACAGCAATGAGTGCCTTCATCATCTAAATATCTTAGCAACTACAAAAATCCTAGAGTCCATGCCTCAGAACCTGAAAGGAAATAATTTCAAGAGGAAAATAATAGATCTTGATGTAAAGAATATATATTTATATCCGCGACTTAACATAACTATGTTCAAGTAACATATAAAACCAAAGCTCTTGTCACAATCGAACTATAAAGACATACAACATACTTTCACCAGAAAAAATATATCATTAGATACAAAAATGAAGGGCAAACCTTATCCATGTTCCATTCATGGTCAGGAACATTTTCAAGAAACCATAACCACATTTCTGATGCAGAAAGATTGACGTAGTAATCAAATCCCAATCCCCCTTGATTGATTGGCTCGCATAGTCCAGGATACATAGTAACCTAACATAACCAAGAAAACCTTGTGACCAGAAAATAAAATAAAACAAGACAGCTCCTAATCTATAAAAGACTATAGGAGACAACTAACAAACTCCAAAAGAAAAGGGAATGACCATGCTTTGAGATGATGATGATAATAATATAGTTGGTGTGCACAAAAGCATCATGACCTTTGGAGTAGATAATCAAAAGTGTTAGAACCAAAAAAGCACTCCCAACATTTCTCCGATCTTTTCCAAATGAGTCAGATGCCTGCAAAAACCATGCAAGCACAAAGAAGAATATGCTAATACATGTAATGTAGTTTATGTGAGCACAATGCACAAAATTAAACAAATGAAGCATCTACAACCAACAAAAGGGTTTGCTTAACTGAGAAAAAGCACAAGGTGGGGGGATTTGAAAGGAGAAAGAGCAACAACATTTAAGGGTAAGGTGATTGAGGATGGAGATTGGAATTTTAAGCGAGAAACAACAGTGATGTGAAAACAAATGGCTAACTATATTAGGAAGATTGCAAAAGAGGTGCTTAGAGAGTCGAAAGGGAAAAGACACTATAATAAAGAAACCCGGTGGTGGAGTGTAGAGGTTCAAGAAGTTGTTCGAGAGGAGGCGTTGCTACAAAGTTTGGCAGCAGACTAGAAATATGGAAAACTATGAGATGTATAAGAAGGCAAAGAAAGGAGGTAAGAAAATAGTAAGTGATGCAAAGTGCAAAGCATATGATGACCTATATAATAAGTTGAGAACAAGAGAATGAGAGAAGGATATTTTTAAGCTTGCAAATATAAGAGAAAGGAAAAGTAGGGACTTAGATCATGTCAAATGTATTAAGAGCAATGACCAAAATGTTCTAATGAATGACAACGATATCAAAGAAAGGTAGAGGGAATATTTTAGCATACTTTTAAATGAAGACTACATAGGAGACATAAGAACAAAAGAGGATACTTCGTTAGAAAAGCATATTTTTATTTTTGTAGAATCAAGGTGGTGGAAGTGAGGAAAGCATTCAAACAAATGAAGACAGGAAAGGCTACGGGTCCAGATGATATTCCGATTGAGGCTTGGAAATGCTTAGGAAAAGTTGGGGAGATTTGGTTAGCTAGACTCTTCAATAAGATATTAATGACGAAGAAAATGTCAGATGAATGGAGAAGAAATGTTGTAGTACCTATTATAAAAATAAGGGAGATATACAAAATTGTATCAACCATCGTGAGATTAAACTCATGAGTCATACTATGAACCTATGGGAGAGAGTAATGGAGTAGAGACTTAGATATCTGAAAATCAATTTGGTTTTATGCCAGGGAGGTCAACAATAAAAGCTATCTTCTCACTTTGGCAATTACTAGAAAAATATCAAGCATAGAGGAAAGATCTACATATGGTTTTCATTGATTTAGAAAAAGCCTATGAAAGGGTACCTAGAGATTTTATTTTGTGGGTTTTAAATAAAAGGAATGCTCCAAAAGGTTATTTTGAAATTATTAAAGGCGAGTATGAAGGAGTGGTAACGAGTGTGAAAACGACTTGTGGAGAGACAAGTGAGTTCCCAGTAACCATAGGTTTGCATGGGGTCGGCCTTAAGCCCTTGTCTATTTGCACTGATTATGGATGAGTTAAGTGCTCATATTCAAGAAAAGGTATTTTTGTGTATGTTATTGGCAAATGATATAGTGTTGGTAGATGAATCAAGAGATGATGTCAATGCAAAACTCGAGAGATAATGGTAGGCTTTAGAATCCAAAGGCTTTAAAATAAACCATATCAAGACAAAATATACGAATTGTAAGTTCATTGAGGCATATAGAAAGAGCCGAAACTACTGTGAGAATTGAAAACCACGAGATACCACAAAGAGATTCTTTCCATTACCTTAGCTCTATAATTAGTAAGGATGGGAAGATTAATGAAGATGTCGAACATAGGATAAAAGCGGGATGGTTGAAGTGAAGACTTGCTTCTAGAGTGCTTTGTGACCAATGAATGTCAACAAGATGAAAGGGAGAATTTTACTGAACAACGATTAGACAAGCTATGACCTATGGGTCAAAATATTAGCCAATCAAGAAGCAACATATGCACAAAATGGATGTTGCAAAGATGAGAATGTTGAGCTGAATGTGTGGTAAAACTAGGAAGGATAAAATTAGAAATGAGTGCTTTCTAGAGCATTTAGGGGTAGCAACAATGGGGGGATAAAATTAGAAAAACCAGTTTGAGATGGTTTGGGCATGTCAAACATAAGCCAACAAAAGCGCTAATAAGGAAAAGTTTGGTTATGAAGGTTAATGGCCCACCAAGGGGCAGGGGTGGGCCAAAGAGGACGTGAATGAAGACAGTAAAAATAGATCTGAAAAAGTGCAACTTATCTAAGGATTTGGCTCAAGATAGATCGAAATGGAGAAACAGAATTCGTATAGCCGACCCCAACATAATTGTGATGATGATGATATGTGACTTGTGTAATAGTAATAATACTATGAATAGTGAAGCATCTCAATCCTTCTGCTTGGACATCCCATACAGAATGCCATACATTCCCTCCTGCAGTGCTTCCAACTGCTTTTGAACAACATTTCCATCAAAATGCAAGTACGATAAAGCCACCATAGTGAAGAAATCCTTCTGCTTGGACATCCCATACAGAATGCCATACATTCCCTCATGCAATGCTTCCAACTGCTTTTGAACAACATTTCCATCAAAATGCAAGTACAATAAAGCCACCATCGTTAAGAGAGATGCTCTCCTATAAGCAACGACAACAGTATATGCAATCCAGTTCTGTAGGGCCCACTTAAGCCCACCTTTGATCAATGTAGCCCCTTTCACACTCTCATCCCCCCATGATGAGACACCAAACGCAATTTCACTCTCATCAAACCCTTATCCACCGTTGGATTGAATCTTAAAAGAAATCTGCAGTTAAAAGACCCCTAAACTTCATGGCAATGAAATCAAGGGCTAAGATGATCTGAAGGGTTACTTTTTTGTTGACCCTTATCCATAAGGAGACCTTTCCACGTAATGGTTCAAAAAAAGCGGCCGCTACGCTATTTTGAAAATAGCGGTGCTACGTTTTACAACCTAATAGAGCCAAATAGTTTTAATTTAAAACATTGTTTTTCCTATTTCTTCTCCTCAATAACCTTTCATAAAGTTGTCTCTAGCCTTATATGGTTCCAAGTCACTACAAAACACAAGATTGACTGCTGCATAAGATTTGAGTTCTTTTGACCACTTAAAAAATTCACGCCGTTATGTATCACCCGCTACATAGCCTTTTGGCCACTGGCCGCTACGCCTACCGCAACTGCTATTTTGATCCTCATTGTACAGCATCCCCACTGATAAGTAGGCATCTAAGTGGACCCCATGAGCTGGACTGCATATGAGAAGCATGCAGTCTACTAATAGAAGAACATTCCCTCTGTTAAGAATGGCTGGGTATAATACGAAAATTGCTTCTGAATGGTATTACCAACAGAATGCCCGCACAATAAAAAGCAAATGTTGTAAAAAATGGCTGGATACAGAAAGGAAACCAGTGCTCCAGAGAAACCTTGCCCAGCCAATCTGGAAACAATTCAGATCTATTACTCAATTTGATATATACTGAAGATCCGAGTCTGGATTAAAAGATTTTGTGATTCACTGTGCTTCAGCATTAAACACTACATGATCAACTTTAATTCAACATAAATTTATATAGTCTGATAAACAATAGAGGAAGTAATAAATAACCCATCAATCTAAAATGGAGTCAGTGTCACTTATGAACAGTAGCAGTACTGCAGTACAATGAAAAGGTGCAATCTATCAATCAGTAGCCACTATTTGAACTTAGAAGAGGTAATTTTAGCTGGAATTTGTTGGCATTGGAAAAGTAAGCAATGATGCATGGATGAAGTTAGAATTTGGGCACAAAGAAGGAGAAAATCAAAAACTAAATATGTTGAATTAAAATATATATTCAGCATGAGTTGAACTAACTAAAGACTGCAATTATCCAGATCACTTAAAACTAAATGTTCAACACAAAGAAACCCTATACTCTTGCACACAATTTAAAAAAAAAAAGGCAACCATTGCATTCTTGTTACAAAGAAGCTTTAACTGTGGAAGATGGATACATGTAACTCAAACTAAATAAAAAAATCAAGGAGATAATATATCATCACCACTTACATCTTCTGCAATCGTTATAATCTCAGGATGAAGCTCATGTAGCATCTCATTGGCCAACATAAGATATAGTAAAGCTTCCTTGTCCACATATTGATTACAATACCTGAAAGAGAAGGCTGATAATTTCAGATAGATTTTTTTTTTTTTTTCATCTGTTTCGACAAAAGATTCAAACCAGAACAGACTAAACCAAAGATGCAAAAGAGAAATGTACACCATATCTAAGAAATGCTAAATTGGAAACTAGTGCTCTCATTGTACACATTTTACATGACAAAGTATTTAACTACCAAAGATATTTCACAAAATCCAATAATTCCAATCCAACAGGAGAAATAAAGTAAAATAGAACTAGCATACATTTTTTATCACCTTAATTGGATCAATACAAGGTCAATTTATCGGCAAAAGAGAATTTTATGAAAAATAATGCTACCAACCAAGATAAGGAGTTGCCACTGACATAATCTCATAATGTAGGTCATGTAGTTAATTAAAACATGATGTCGATCAATCCGCATCCACTGACATTGATCGAGAAACTCGAGAGTTATAATAGAGCAGTCCAGTATTTGGACGCCCGAGATCGTGCCTGCAGGACCTGTACACCTTTCTAAGTGGACCTAGGGTCAGATGGACCCTAAACAGTCACCAGATATTTAATAAAATACAATATCAAGGGCTTTTTTGACAAAACAGTTAAAAGAGGGGGTTTCTCTGTAAAAATCAGGAAATTCATGCCTAGAAAGACGGTAAACAATAGGGATGCCAATGGGCAGGGTCAGGTTCAAGTTTAGGCCAAATGGCCAACCAATACCTAACCCAACTAACACACGAGCTGCCCCATACCAAACCCATGACAGCCTGATAAGGACACATTGGGTTGGGTTTCATACTAAGCTACCTTTACAATTTGGGCCCATGACCTTCAGTACTATGTCACTGCTCATTGCCAGTTGTACCAGTGGAATTTTCTAAAGAAAACTTATTGAGTAATAAAAATGAACGAAAAGCGTGGTGGGGCAGAGTCAGGTGCAGCCAGAACCCAACTCTGGCCTAAACCCAACCTGGGTCTAAATTTCAAACCCATCTCAATTAACCAAAAATAAATAATTGCTTAGAAAGTTTTGTGGCGATCGAGGTGATTGACCCCCTTCTTTTAACTTGAAATATTATAGTATCACCAGGGGAACAAATCAATTCAAGTCTATCGTTCTGGGTTTTGTCAATCTGTGGTCTGAATTCACCAAACCAGTGTGTGACAGTTACGGATGAGGCTCTTGCTGCCATTCAGAAGGTCCACCAGGACAACCAAAGAGACCAGTTTCTGATTTGCTGCAAAAATGATTTTGTTTTGCAACAAATCTCAGGGTCCTTTGATAATACTTCTCAGAATAGAGACTGTGCATTAGGGAACTCCTTAACAAATGCTGGTCCCACATGAGTTCCTTGGGTTAATTGAGATCAAAGCTCTTCCTGGTCTTGATTGTTTCTAGTTTAAGAATCCATTTCTGTATGTCTTGTGATCTGTACTGTTGGATTTCTACCTTTTGCTTCACCCAAGTTGTGGGTTTGTTGCTTTTCTGCCTGGTTTGTAGGCTGCTTTCTTTTGTGCTCATCTTTTCTGGTGATTTGGGCATAATTCTTGTGCTCATATTTCCATGAAATCCTCCAACACCAACAACCCACAAACCCCACCACCCCCCCCACCCCCCCAACTTCACTGTAATTTTGATATACTGTCTATAATATACCATCACTTACCATGCCAAAAAAATAGATGAAACTACAGTTATTACATCGCATGACAATGATGCTTGGCAAGTTTAATAGTCGCCAACTGATCAAAAAAAGTTTTGTCAGTCGCCAAGGAGCTCTCAATTTCTCACTGACAGGGGCAAGTTGATCAAGTTGCAACAAATTATTCATCAAGAATAGTCAACTTAATATTATAAGCTTTTTCATTTGGGGTGCTTTCGGGTCATCAGATTTAGTCTGACTTTTTCATATTCCTCTATGCTACCCTCCCTACTCCCTTGACTTTAGAGTGGACATCATCAAATTCAAATTCAGCCAGGAGTTGAGATGTCAACAAACTGAATGTACCTGGATCTGAATCCAGATTCATTTATCTCCATAGAATATACGCATATTTGGATTCAAATCTGACACAGAACCTTATGTTCAGCACTGAGCCACTGAGACTTGTTTCGGGAAGTCCCAATAAAAACCCATAAATGGGCTAATCTACAAGAATCCAAATCCAAATGAATTTGTTTTATAGTACTTTAATTGGAACTAGAATGATTTGGATCGAGATCAGATTATAGCGTTTTAAAATGAAAATGAATCCATCGAAATTCACACACTAATCAAAATGTTAAGTAAATATGTTACTCATTTACCCAAAAAAAAAAAAAAATCAGTATGTTACCCACTCTTCTATGTCACCACTGAAGGAAGCAAAACCATTGTGTGTATACATCATAGACGAGAGTGAGTGGAACTGGAAACCATCAATTTGATACTCCATGACCCACCTGTTACAATGTTAATCTAATCAGTAATGCCACTAGGGCAATCAGATAAAAACAAATGCTAGAATAAATGGAATTCTATTTAGCTATATTCACAGGACTAGATGATTAATGATGGTTCATAAGTACCACTTCAAATTTGATAGAAGAAAATGTAGAACATCAACATCCTCGTACTTAAACATTCTGGTACCCCAATGTTTGTGATATCGTCTTTTACCTACAATCAGGAATAGTTTTTGCATGGTCTGAGTGAAAACTTCAACAAGCATGAATCCTACCAATCTGGAAAGAAGATTAAAATAAAATTTAAAAGACAATAACATATTTCTACCCAAAGAAGTTACAGGAAGTGAGTGCTGTGAAAAACAAAGAAATTGCACTAGTACACTGGCAGTGCCACAATTGCCATATAATGAACATGCATGTCTAAGGCTAAGCTCTGTTGGATCCAATAAGTCATCTACACTATGGGATCCACCTTTTACATTGTTTTGCAATGCTGGTACTTGTTGAAAACCTGCTAGCAAATCCCAGCATGTCAAACCATTGAAAAAATTACCAAATGTATATAGAGGTTCAGCAATTTAAAAGGAAAACCAACTAGATCAGTAATCACTGACCTAATAATCTGGACCACTAGTACGAGATTAAGGTGCCTAAAAAACTCTTTGTTGTTGTGAAAGGAGGACGAATGGAAGAAAGGGATTTTTGTATAGAAGAGTAGAGTCTGAGCAGCCATGATGCAGCCATGGGCCCATGTAGATACACCCCTCCTTTTATGATTTACTTTCAGCTTCCTTTCCTCAAGTACTTACACCTAGGCCCTTTGATGCAGCCATGGGCCCATGTAGATACAAGATTAGACCCACTCCCAGCCACCCATCGGGCCCAACCCACAGTGGGCAAGTCCATCGGGCTGAGTCCATGGACGGCCAGCCCATTGGGCCAAGCCCATAGATGACTGATCCAATGGACCTAACCCATGGACAGCCAACCCAATATCCAATTACGCTTTCTTTCTCATTATGTAGATTTCAATAAAATTCCCAAGATCTACATCAGTTTAGCAAGATAATTGATTGGCATACAATCAATTAGGATAACTGATTCAATCAATCAAGATAATTGATCGACGTGTAATCAATGAAAGAGAGAATGTTTAGCACCAAGAGATTGGCATGTAAGGAAAGTTTATATAAGTCCCCAATAAGCAGGATTCACCTCCCTTCTACAAATAATCTCTTATTTTGGATCAATGAGAAATTCTCTATTTCCCTCTCATTATTGTGAGCAAGCATTTCCCCATGTGTGAAGACTCCTTGGGTTGCCAGTGGTGATGGCTCCAAAGGCCAGGCACCCATGGTGAATGCATGAAGACTCCACCATCACTGGGTCCCATCACTGTTGATCAGTCTTATGAGATTACAAAGAACCTTAAGAGATTATAAAGAAAAATATAAAGATACGGGCTCCTAACGAGTGCCAAATGAATGTGATCTTCACTCTCTACACTTCCTTGTAAGATGATCATGTGAAAAAGGAGTGGAATTTGCTCATATGATAGCTTTTAGGTTTTCTGTATATTTTTACATGCTTCCAAATATGTTTTTGGGAAGAGAACATAAGATTACAGTATAATGATCTAAGATTTACAATTCACGATTAGGAACCCCTTAGAACTTTAAAATCCCATTTGACTCAGGAAACATTTTCTTAAACGATTTCATATAAGTCTACAGTCGACACCCTGTCTTACTCAATCCTCCATCACCCAGGCCTGTGACCAGTACAAATAAAAGGAGGAACAGGTACCAAAACAGAGGATCTCATTCAAAGCCAAAAGATCGCCTGGTTTCACCAAGAAATGTGGTGCCCTGACATAAGTAGTGAGGAGTACTCAATGATTTTGAAGACAAGAAAAGACACTCAATATCCTAGTAGAAAGATCTCAAAATAAGCACACCAAGAACTGCAAGCATACAACAAAAATAGCAAAAATATGCAGCTCAAGAAAGAAAAATCTGAAAAGGATGTTTACAAAAGTTTTTATGAATTTATCTGCAAAGCATCTCATTCTTACCAGTATGGAAGAAGCAATCATTAGACCCATCAAATAATGACAAACCAACCATCTCATCTGCAGCTGCATAGGAATGGACAATATCTAAGAAAACCAGCAGCCCAAGCCCTGTGGAAAGAGAACAATTACACAATAAGAAAATAGCCATGAAAATCAGTAGAAGGCCACTTGATAGAAAAAAGTAAAACAGCAATGTGAAATCTCTGACTTTGCTCTTTTATGTTATTGTATTATTTATTTTAGTTATTAAATTAGTGTTTTGATGTTTTAGTTATATGTCAAGTTTTTGCAACATAAAAGAGTAGAGTCAGAGATTTCACATACAACAACCAAATGCGATCTACAGATTGAATGTGAAGGTGGATATGTGTGTCAATGCGAACCATGTGCTTCATTGACCAAATGCTTGAAGTCATCAGGGGTTCCGAATCGGCTGCTAACAGCAAAAAAATTAGTTACCTGTATCACCAGAAAGAAAAACACATTAAAAAAATGTAGGCAGTAACAAGAATAATACTGAACACAAAGAAATGACCTCGTCCCAAATGTAGTTGGGCTGCACCAAGATGGATTTCCAGTTTAGCTGCCTCAGTAATGATATATTTGATGGCAGAAGCACAAGATGAAATGCTTACGTGTGTTGTTTGCAGATCATGTGGTGCGAACAAGTCAAATAAGAAATCAAATAAATAACAGGCTCAAACTTTGGAGAAAGGCTTTCAAGTCAAATGGTTTCCAAATTAGCAAAAAAAATATATGTATGTAGGGTGATTTGGTCAGATTTTTTAAAACATGCAGCACATATAGCTAAGCTATGTATGCAAAGGCTGATGTGTGGAGTATAAAGAAATGATAAAATTAGGAATGAGTCAACAAGAGGGTGCTTATGGTGGCTCTAATCAAATGGAAAATCTTAAAATTTCATTCAAGATGGTTTCACGTGCTATGAGTAAAAAGAGCTAGTAGGGGAAAACTGATGAAGACACGGAACGAAATTGTGAGGGTTGACATGTTACAGTGTAGAGAGTGGAGAAGTAACTCACAAGCCAGCCCAAAAAAATGAGAGATGAGAGTGGAGAAGTAACTCACAAACCAGCCCCAAAGAAATGAGATTGAAGCTTTCATGACAATGATGATGACCAAAGGAGTAAAACAAAATAAGAACTAATATTGCCTCTGAAGCAAAAGCAAGATTACACAGAACTAGAATAAACAAAAAAATTAGGAAACCGAAGGGCCTATTTGTTTGAGAGAATTCCTGATAGGAGTTCCGACTGTCGGGAATTTCTGAAATTCTTGTCAAGAAGTCTCCGTTCAAGAAGGAGATGAAGGGTGGTATTCAGAATTCCTGGAATTCCCGATTCCAAAAAAGTGGGTTTTCGGAATGCTCGAGGAGGGTAGCATTTGGGAAATTGGCATTCTGAGCAATTCCGTATGGGATTCCGACAGGGTCCAAGCATTGCAACGGTCAGCTACAAAATCTAAATTTAATGCATGGCCACCGGTAAGAACGTATTTCCCATTCTTATGCAATATCACTCGACTCATTTCATCCTTTTTTTTTCTTTTTTTGTGCGAATGGTAGATGGAAGGGTTTTGAGGTTGGTTTAGTTCGGTTGACGATGCAGCAAGGTGGATGTTATTGGGTGGTTCGAAGGAGAGTGAGGAAGAAGGTTTTGAGCGAGTGTTGGATGATACAACAATGTGGATGTTGTTTGGTTGATGATACAGCCAGGTGGATATGTATTCTCAATTTAGTTCTCTAGATATGAACATTACTTGGAGCACATGTGGGTGCTATATGTTTGCAGGAATTCCCAACTGAAACTCCCAGTTCACTTTCCTTGATTTCAAGAAACAACAGCTCATTGGCTTTTGTGAATGACAACAGCCCCTTGAATGACAACATCCCCATTTTTATTTAGAGTATTATAGTTATTCTAGATTTCAAGAAACAACACCAACTTGACTTACAAATGACAAAAAAAAAAAAAAGCAACTCTACGAAACCTGTACAGGGTCAGTAAAGGTAGGAGAATGCCACACATCTTTTGAAGAATATTAAAATAATTCAGCTTGGTGAAATTTGAGCAATCTTTTGATGTACTTGATTTGTCTTTTGGTATTTTTTTGTATATCATGTTCATGTGGAAATTCAACAGTTACAAGACAAACTTGCACAATCTATCTAGAATGCTTATATAAATGCTCTGATCATGTGGAAATTCAACGTAGTTTTGTAGCTTTACAATGATAAGATTCAACTAGATAGGAGGAGAATTTGCAAACTTCACAATACTAGTTGAAAATTTGCATTCTGAATATGATTTTAGTCATACCTTGGATGCTAGACTCCTTCCAGCGGGGAATTCAACAGAGAATCAGCCAACAATCGAGTTGTACAAGCTATTTAATGAACTTCTAGTTCATTTGAGGTATAATCTTCACGATTCTTGCACCCTTTTTGGTTGATAGAGGGATGGCTCATTGATGTGTAGGAAACTTCGCTTTTTTATAAGTATCCTGCCTATGCAAGATGTTCATGGGGATGCTATAGAAGAGTTTGTTGAAGAAGCAAGTGTTGTAATACCCCAGACCTTGATTTAAGGGGGCCAAAATATTATCTAATATTTATATATTAAATTTCCTTGATTTCTCGTAACGATTGAATATTAAATATATCTTGGAAATAGATATCTACTATTTTGGGGGCTGAATTATTACTTAATATTTAAATCCCTTGGATATTCTTGGATTTATTTCTTGTCTTGAATATTTATAATTATCTGGAACCACTAAATTCCTTTGTGTGAATGTTTATTCAAGTTATTAATATACAGGTGGGTCCTAACTTGGTGGTAGAAGGTTGATAGAAGTAGTGGGACCCATAAGCACAAGTTAATAAGAGGAACTTGGCAGGGTCCCGAGGCTTAACAAAGCCTTGTGCATGAATCCCAATGGGATTCTAACACTGCTGCACAACCTTGGCTTCTTTAAAAGCCATTCGACCCCGTCAAATCCTATCACTCCTCTCTTCCCTTTTCTCTTTCACAATCCCTTGCAATTTCTCAAGAGGAAAACCCTAACTCTAGGGAGAACTAAGAAGAACTTGGGAGGAGGTGAAGTAAGATTCAGCAGATTTTGGCTCGGTGGATGACATACTTGTTTCCTCAAGTAAATCGAGCATCAATCACATACACAAGGTGAGTAGACATGTAATCTACTTGTGAATCCATAGTGTTAATAGTTGATTTTCAGGACTTCAGAAATCTATCCGCGATTTTGACTTGATATGAGATGAAAGTGATGAAAACATGAGTTGGGACCTAGTTGGGATGGTCGACCCAGCCCTAAAGGGTACGAAACCCTTGACCAAAGCCTAGGAACTGTTTTGCTCACCTGATGTACTCCATCTATGGAGGATCTGAATTGGCCGAACCTTATAAAGAGGCTCTGTGTTAACCTTCATTGTGTTTTATTAATTGAGAGATCCTTTGTAATTAGTGATGCTTTGTGTTTAGATTCTTCAAGATCAGAATTTCTGGGCATAGTAATCCATGTTGGAACTAATGACAATTGTCGGTCATTGATTGAAACCCTGATTTTAGGGTTTTGGAGTTGACTAGCCCACTAGACATCTTTGGCAATGATTGTAGGTGTTATCTATGATGCCCAAATTGCATAATATTGAGAAGTTGATGTCTGGTTTCATGAATGTAAATCAATCCCTAGGTAACCAGACTGTGACCTTTCTCTGAGTAATTGAAGTAAGTAGAATGAAGGCATGTTTGTGCCGAACCCTATTTGGGAATGGGCCTTGACCAATTGCATTGGAACCCTTCTTCTGAAGTGGTTTTGATGTAGTTGGAATTATGTAGTGGTCCTACTCCTGATTGTTGATTGTCTACTCTTTATGTAGTTACCAATTTTCAACTTGATTTTACTACTCTACTGTTGACATTAGACTAGAGTTGTAATCTAAGTCACAAGCATCTCATGCACCTCACATAATATGCTGTGCATAAACACTAGTTTTAAATTCTGAATGTTATGGATTCTTGACTGGTCGAACACTTGATTTGGGCCTTTCCTGTGTTGGCCAAACCTCATAGGAATGTTGGGATTGTTGAATGCTCATTCCTCTTTCCATGTGAATATTTATGGAGTTCATGATTGAAATATGGATCTTTACTGTTGATAGCCTACAATATTAAATGATGAATGATCTCTATGTGATTTTATTTTTTAAATGGTGACCGAAATCATTGCTCGAAAAAACTGTACAGAATAAGAGAAATATACTTAACTCAAAAGGACCCAAACAAATTTGGGATGAGCAACCAAAACAAAAGGGATAGAGCTAAGCCCAAAAAAAAAAGACCTAACTAAACAGAAATATACGACTCTGTTTTAAGAACTTCCTCCTTGGCGAGCCTATCCACTTCATCATTGGCCGAGCGCTTGATATGGTGGAAAGAAGTGTTGAAATCCCCTAAAAGCTGGATAACCTCCTCAATGATATCCACAAGGTACCAAGGGCCAAGGGGGGTTTGAAGATTGGGACGCCCACTAAATTGCGCAAAAAGAGTCCCCTTCAACAAGTAGCCGATGAGGATGAAGATTAGCTGCTTCTCAAAGGCCTATTTTGAGAGCTAACAATTCAGCTTTGTTGACGGAACAGATTCCGGCAGGGCTAAATTATGAGCAAGACAAGAGTAAGGTTCATGTCTTGGCTGAATGATGTATGGACCTGATTCGTGATTTAATATTGTATTGTTTTAAATAAATTCAGTCCGATTTCATGTATGTATAAATCTGATTTTTGAAAGACATGAGATGACTGAATTTTACATCTATAAAGGGATGGATACGTGATCATCCAGGTGCACATTGGATACCAATACCGAACGGATGGGGGCAGATAAAATCCGAATTTATGCGTGGGGCGCGTGGGGCTGATTGTCTAAGCCAACTTGGTTATAAATGTGCATTTGGATACAGTGAAATTTGAATTCAAAGTGCAAGTAAAAGATCGTGGAGTGCTGTGTAATATCCAAAATCTTTGAATAACCTAGAATTTACCCGCGGGCACCCTAGACCACTAAGTATGGTACAAAGGCCCAGTGTGAATGATGTTGTCTGACTTAGGTCAGCCTCATGGGAAAGATGATTGTCTGACTTCAAGTCAGCCAGGGGACTATGTTGTCTGACTTTGGGTCAGCCTCAGGTGAACTAAAATTCTTTGGTACCGCCTGGATATTGTTGGCATTGTTGGTCACCTCGAGTTTGTGCATATAAATGTTAAGAAGGAACCATGTTGATCCTGAAACTTCGGGTACTTGATCCTTGTTGGTCTATGCTACTTGGTGGCTAGGAGGTGGTGTTGACTGTTGAGATGAGACCTTGACTGGTGGTGTGGACCATAATCAGGATATTTTTATTGCATGCGTCTCTTATGTGGATGAACCTATTTAATTGAATTGTGCTTTTATATTA
This sequence comes from Persea americana, assembly GCA_029852735.1. Taxonomy (NCBI): domain Eukaryota; kingdom Viridiplantae; phylum Streptophyta; class Magnoliopsida; order Laurales; family Lauraceae; genus Persea; species Persea americana. Next base: position 15,504,621 of record CM056814.1, read on the forward strand.
TGATGATGTTTACATCTACAAATGGAGTTGTATGTTTATTCACTCAGTTTCCACTGACTCCTGGATTACCCCTTCTAGGTAACCAGAACTTAGATCGAAGAATATAGTGATGACCAGGAGATAGGCTTTGGCATGCATACTTGAGAGGATAGGATCATCTAGAAGATTGAAGAGAAATAATTTCCTTTTTATTGATTTAGTTTAGTCCAGTTAGATTACTTAAAGATTGTAATGGTTTATTTTATTCAAAGATAGTGAATCGTTTTGATGAGTAAAAGGTGGAATTTTACTTTAATACATGTTCAAGTAATTTAGTAGGAAATGCCTAATGCCTTATGTGAACTTATTTGATTTAAGCATGGTGAATATTGCCTATTAGTCACCACCCGGAATCCGACGGCGCCCCGGAATTCGGGTTGTGACAAGTGTTCATGTTATTACTGTCTTTAACAAAGATTCCAAAAAATAACCCTTTTGTTATAAAAAAAAAATTAAAAAAAAAATTCAATAATCTTAATGCCAAGGTAAGGTTCTATTTGTTGGTTGTTTTGTGCCTGTTATCTCATGTATGTGTTGTTGCTGAGAGAGAGAACTGAATGTGCTATCATTTTAATATCCAGGATTTAAATATAAAAAGTTGTGACCATTCTTTGCTTTTCAGTCCAATGGAGTATTCCGGTTTTTGTCAATTGATGTGCCTTTCTGTTATGTAGAAATCAGATTTGTTAGACATATTGTAATACCTTGGGCCAGGTTAGGCCCAGGTTCTTCCAAGCCATAAGGTAATGAGTTGGGTTAGGACTTATTTGACCCGGTCTCAACCCATGAAGAGACTTGGTTATTTGAAACAAATAGATAAGTTGTTCAACGACATTCCCTTTTGGGGGGGCGGGGGAATTTTCGTTCGAAGAACCCGGGGTGATTTCAACGAATGAAATTTGGGGTTATCCCCAGATTTTCCCACACACCCCTTTTCTTATTTAGCTTCTCTGTTTTGTCTATCGGTGCTCTCATTTGGTTAAAGAGGAGAGGAGAAAACAGAGTGCAGAAGAGCTCTCTTTGGGGATCAGCAAAGGCTGGCAAGACTTGCGAGGAGGAAGAAAAGGCCGGAAGATCTAGTGGATGCAATACACAAGGCCTCATATTGACCGAGCTACGGTTTTCTACACAAGGAGGTGAGTGATCTTTCTAACCAAATAACATGAGATTGATCAGAAGATCCTTGGAATACTGCCGTCTAAAAAAATGGCTACAGATTCTGTTCCTTTTCCTTTGTGAACAAAGTTGTGTAGATTGACTTCCTTATGATAGCTGATTCTTTAATCTGTGATATCCATCCCAAGAATCAGCCCTACATAAAGGAACAGAGCTGAAATGGCATTTTTTTTCAGAATCTCCCAGCATTTCTAACTGCTTAGGGTCGACAGAGCATGTGAGACCCCTGGCCCACATGATCCGAGATCAATACTGGGGATCTGGTGTAGTTTCTCTAGTCGACCATCATGATGATGCACTCATCTGATGTGGGCCCCGTTTGGCCCTCCATCCAGAGATTTTCAGTCAGAACTGGGATTTTGGGAATATGTGTCAGTTTTACTATTCAGACATCTGGCTGGGCCCTGATGGGCGACCAGGATGGACCTGGTCCCAGGTGGATCTGTCCGTTGGGGGTCCACCATCATCTTCCTAAGATGCCTTAGGCGTTAGACATCTTCTGGGTTTCTCATGTACAGTGCAAAAGTACTGTAATGTATTCTTGTTAGTGATAAAGCTGCGGGCAGTTTTGGTAAACCTTACCAACTTTCTTTTGTGTTATAAAAAGGCACATTTGCCCATCGTTAAGTGGGGTGACATCATAAGGATGGTTCTGATCAATAGTGAATAGCCACATAATGACCTGAAATTTTGACTTTTCCTTAAGAATTAAGATTTGATGTTCCCTGAGGATTAGCCCACCCTTTAATCACATAAAAGAATTATTAGGAAACAAAATTATAAATTATTCTCATATGGCTAATGTCACATGCACGGGTACAAATTTTTGGATTGAAATGGGGCAATGACGAATCCCCGGCTTATGTGGGACTGGCCATATATATATGAAAATGAATAGTATTACAATTCCCATAAATTATTATCGAACTACTTTAATGAGTATGGTCATATTAATGATCTACTCCCTTACATTACAGATAAATGGTGAATTTGATTATTTTATTGCAAGCACTGTATGAATTAACAATGCCTTTTCTAATTTTCAATGATGATCATTACTCTAAATAGTGACTTTGAATAGTGAAACCTTGTGAAATTGGAGGGATAAGGTGGGACAGGGATTGAACAAATTAATGATTACTGAACAAATCTCCCAGTGGGAGATTTCATCTGACATAAGAAAAATGAATTCTTTTCTGGAAGGTCTGAACCATTGAACCTCTCTTATGAGAGAGTCTTATTGAATCCATTAGAACCATCGACTGAGAATCTCGAACTTAATCACTGCTATGACGCGGTTATGAAATTAATGTTAGAAAACTTTAAGAGCATAAAACTTAAGAGACTCCATAAGACAGTTTTTCTTATCATTTGATCTTATCCTTTTATATTGAAATTATTGATCTACATTTATATTTCGAATTATTAACTTAGGAATATTGCACACCAGTTTTCTGACAAGTGGTTCACCCCACTTCAGGTACGGGTCACTCGGGGGAGCCTGACAATGATGGGGATCAGCCCTTGGATTTCAATATGCGTAGCTGATGAGAGAGCGTCACAATCATATTGAAATTGAGATTTAGAATTTTAGAGAAGGATTACTCCTTTCAATAATGATGAACTTGGTTTCTGTATGAGTTAGGAATTGTTTGTTATTGGACTTGTTATTACTTCTCATCTGCTTTAACTAATCTTTAAAATAAATTAAAGGTATTGCTCAATTCTTTGTAATAATTTGATTTATGTGGTGATCTTGACTTACTTAAAGTAATGTTCCGGAATCTGACGAGCTCCAGGTTTCTGGGCGTTACACATATGACCTTTTTTTCTGTGAAATTATTTTGCCATATTGGTTATTTCTAGTCCACCGAAACTTGTACATGTGGTGTACAGTACTATGCTCTTCATTGTTTCCCCTAAATGTTCCTTCTATTGGCAATTCTAGATAGCAAGCTATGCTCTTCATGAATTTTAGCAGTGCGAATTTTGAGTCTTTCAAGTCAAAATATCATGATATTGCCAAGCATTAAAAGAGAGAGCATAAGCTGGTTTTGAGGTGTATGATTTTGATGAAGAACAACTATGGCCTAGTCATCATGATGAACACTGCTGCCCAGCTTCAATTAGATAGCCATCTTGCAAGCCAATGCATAAGAATAACAAAGGCGGACTGTTTCAAAGCTCTGCTCAAAGCTCTGTTGTATAGTTTTAAGACTGTTGCACAAAGAGTGGTTCAAAGGCAACTTGGCTATCTTTCTTTTTTTAAATTTAAATCATATATTGATATGTATAAAAAGAAACACAAAAAAAAAAATGAACGGTTAGACCAACTTGTTTAAATAATATGTTAATGAGACCCTTCTAAGGTGGTTGTATCATATAATGTTGGTGATATTTTTAGCCACCAGTTCTGTGTATAGTGTAGTATATTTTAACACGGTTAAAAAAGGAGTTTCTTTTCTAATACCCAATGATTGATGTTGGTTATAACTCTTGCATTCTTGTTTTGTTTGGCAAGGCTTTTGACGTCTTGGATAAGATCTCTTTGGCAGGAAAGATTACAATACAATCCTCTTTGGTGTTTATATCATAAATAGTAAATTAAAAGAAAAATAAGTCATTTCTAACCCACTCAGGAAAATATCTTGATGCTTGATGGTCATGCAGGTTTATTTTGAAGATATTAATTATATATTATATTGCATTTTGCATTAAGTGGATGGTCATGTGGTTTTTTTTTTATTTAAGAACCCCAGTAAATTATCAAACAGAGAATTTCTAGAATTCAGGTTAGATTGAATTCTCAGGCATGAAATTCCAGGATGAAACAAACAGGGAATTGAAATTCAAGAGGACTTTCGCAGCATTCTGATCTAGCATTCCAAATTCTCCAAATTCCAGCAGACATAAATTCTCCAAATTCTTGCAACCGAACGGGCCCTATGGGTCCTTTTTCCTTTAGACAAAGAATATGACAATGGGATTTACAAATGTTAAATTTACACATGTTAAACATGACACCGTGTTTGTTTGGAAGCACCCATTTCACATGAGTAAGCGTTGAATGATTCAAACTACATATGTAAAATCTTCATGAATGTTTAGGATATGAAACTAAACCTTTTGAGGTTTAATGAGTCAATAGCATGGTTAAAAAAAACGGTCGTTACCATTTCATAACGGCGGTTATGAAACGGCAACGGCCTATGCCGTTACGTTAATTTCAATATAACAGCCATGGTCTAAAAAAAAAAGTGAAAATGAAGGTCATAACGGCCGTTATTTTGAATATAGCAGTCATAACGGCCGTCATTTTCAAAATATCGATCAACAATGAATTTTTTTTCCCTTTCTTTCTTTCACTTCTTTCTTTCCCAAACCATTTGTGGAGCTTTCTGAGATTGTACTAGAGCTTCCCAAGCCTCTTTTTTCACCAAAACTCAAGTGATTTGCAAGATTTTGGTGGATTTTGATATGAAGGCTTCTTCCCTCCTCAAGCACAATACCCCGATGTTTTAATTAATTCATTCATCTTGATGTAGCAATAAATGTTACCTGAAAGTTCAACTTTACTTGGTGATTGAGTAATTAAGTATTGCACTACTACTAGTTTCTTGACTTTAAGCGTTTAACACCAATGGTTAGTTCAAAATTATGATTACAATGCATACCGTAAAATTTGTAATATTTCAACTTATTTTAATATATACATGTAAATCTATTTAATTCAGAACAAACTTTACAAGTTTCAAATAAGATGGCGATATAGAAAGTTATGACTTACAAAACCGATATTTTTCTTTAAAGTGTTTACTAAGGAAAAAAAATTTGTTTTCTAACATTTTATAATATTATGGATTTTTTTTTTGATATTTTTTTCGGATTTTTTTGGGCAATGCAATGTCGAATCATAACAGTTTTCACGGTCAACCGCAATGGCGACCACGACCACAATTTTAAACCATGGTCAACAGACTACTTGAATGGTACGGATTAAAATTTTGGGGCCCACAATAGTCGTAAAAAATAAAGATGGTGAAGTGATTTGATACCACAACTTGTCCTAGGCATCCTTCGTACTGCATCTTCTTAACCAAGTTGTGCAGATCCATTTTTACACTCATTTATGTAATGATTGCAAACAAACATGCATGTGCAAATGCTACATTGTAACATTTACAAATATAAATAGGTCCAAAAAAACAGCATCATTTGTAAATGATGCAGATGCATATGCATAACATGTACACATGGTCACACTTGTCTGCGGTCATTTACACTAGGTGTGAGATGGGGTGTGAATGAGGCCATTTTCATATGAAAAATTTACGCACCTAAAGAGGTGTTAAAGTGTTACACGCCTCTTTGGCTTGAATAACATGTTTTATAACATGTCGTCATCTTTTTTTTCTTAAACTACAGTGTGCCTCAAAAAATTTAATCTAAACCATTCAAATTTTTTATTGACCCACTAAACCCTAAAACATTGAGTTTCATGTCTTAAATATTCATAGATTTTTATATAGTGGAAATTTTTTACATGTAATCGAAACTGTTCAATGTTTACTCGTGAAAATGGTGCACCCAAACAAACATGTAATGTGTCTCACATGTATAAATTTTACGTATGTAAAATTCACATATGCAAATTTTATATATGATGTAAATCCCATTTTCATATCCCATGTGTAAAAGACAAACGACCCCTAAAGCAAACATAAATAAATAAAAAATATTTAAAAACAAAATAATTATAATTATTAAAATTAAAAAAAAAGGAACTTATCATTTCTACCATCAATGGAACACAACAGCCTAGTACAAGACAAACCATGGAGGTGTGGACACCAAACAAGAGAAACAAATGCAAAACAAGGACAATTTGAGTAATTCAGTATAAAATGTAAATGGTTAAGGGGGAAAAACATAATCAACTCACTTTATAACCAACAGAGGAATAATCTTTATGCTCGAGAACACCAATCAATTGAATTGCATTGTATCCTGCTCTTTGAACATGTGGAAGAACCTGTATAAAAAAAAGAATTGTGAAACATGACATTTTTTTGTGATAATAAAAATAAATAAAGTGATATCCTGCTGCGATCAAAAGATGCATTTGACTCCATGATTTATAGGAATTACCTTCAAGGTAAATTCATTAAAAGATGTAACCTTTGGCTCTGATCCACTTATTCCAACATGGCATTCATATATGCGGAGAGATTTTGGCACTTTTGGACGCTTGTGTCTCCATTTATAAATGCTTTCAGGAGGCGGTTCCCAATGAACTGCAAAGGACTGCTTCCCATCAACATCTGAAAAGCAAGAACTGGCATTAGGAGAAACCAACAAAATGTTATAAAAAATGCTGCTCAATATTTCACAAAATAAAAGAAACAACTGGATCATACATCGTAGATGATCCAAAGCTAAATATCCCATCCATGTTACACATGAATTATAGATCCAAACAACATACGTCAATGGACATCATTGAGCTACCACGGGAGGAAATGAAGTCTTAAGATGCAAGACCTGCCTTCAAGTAGAACCAATCATCCGTACAAATTATACCTTACAAAGTCGCAATAGAGGAAAAACAGAGATCAAAGATATGTTTTGATGCAGATCCAGGTATTGTTCTTTTGCAAGGTTGATCAGCCAACAGTGAGCCCAATTGGCTGGAAAACCAAAAAAAAAAAATCTAACCCTAACCAAAATCAACGGGGTAAATGCAAATAAACTAAGGAGAAGGGAGATTACTAACTAATTTTTCTGAATAATTCAGTAAATTACTTCAATCCCATGGAGAATACCTCAATCCAATGGAGAAAGGGAGCAAACAAGCTTAAAGCAAACTTTATTAAAAATCTGAGGAAGGACTGATGTAGCAGAGAACCAACATAGGTATATGAAAGTGCTTAAAACCCTAACAAACCAAGAATAAATCATCATCAAAACCTAATTACATGGAAAACTCAACCATTAATTCCAATCTCTAAAGTCCAAACACTTTAGATCCTTAAACTTAGAAACATTAATTACACGGAAATAACCCAAAATAATTTAAATGAAATCAAAACCACTGAATCAGCACTTAACTTGGACATCCTGAACTATGGAGATGAAACCTTTTTGGGGGCCACATAGCCCGCCACCTTGACTGATGAACCCCACCAGAATTTAGGGGACCTTTGGCAACTGTGCTGGTGTGGGGCTTCCATAGTTTTCAGCCCATCTTGGCCCATTTCAATGAGGCCTTAAAAAACCCTGTTTGCTGGATTTTCCTTCAGAATTGCCTATAGTTGCGGGAAATCACGTAACTGATTCATCAAAACAGTCCCTTACTGACAATTTTATTAAATATTTGGGATTGTGTTAGGGCCATTTAATCCTAGGACCTCCTAGATGTGTCTCCAGGTCCCATGAGCTTGATCATAGGTGTCCAAAAAATTAAGGCTTGATCCAACATAAACGGATGCAGGCTGATCTGCATCAAAGGTAAAGCATCTCAAACCCATGACTTCAAGGTCGTGAGTCATGACTCATTACAATGAGCACCTCCTAACTATGGCCCCCTTAGGGGTCGTTTGTCTTTTACACATGTGATGCATAAATGAGAATCATGAGTAACCATTACACACGTGATTCCTTTTACATATGCAAGTGACTCACATGTTCAACACATTCCATTATTTGTCATTTTCACATCTCTTCACATTTGAACCTGAGTACATCCAACAGTTCACCATTTTTCACATTTTTTTTTTTAAATCCATGATGAATCAAGACATGGGATTTAAAACCCTCGCCGTTCTTGCCATTCTAAAGAGGATATAGTTTGGATAGTGAAAATGAGGCCCACAGATGTGCAGAATGGTAAATTATAGGTCTGGACTTTTTCGCAAATATCTCAAAATCCTAGATGAATCAGCGGATGAAATTTGACCCCCATGCCGTTTTTGGCCTATGGATGGTTCAGATCATGATTTGGGAGCCCACATGCATTAAAGGTTTTTTTTTTAAAGGACCGGCAGTAATGGGCTTGAAAATCATGCCATCTACATAGGATAAATCCAACAATCGTACATTTTTATGAGATTTCTCAAAATCCACGATGAGTTAACATGTAAAATTTGACCCCATAGCGGTTTTAGGCCCCTTCTAAAGAGATGGGGCCTACAAATGTCCAAAATGGGAGATCTCGGACTCTGGACGTTTTCACAAATATATCAAATCCATGATGAATCAACAGGTGAAATTTGATTCTCTAGTCATGTTTGGCCTTATAAAGAGGATGAACAGTTCAAATCTTGATTATGGGGCCCACAGTAATCAAAAAAGGAAAAAAACAGGCTGCAGGGTCCACCGACTTTCTCCTTGTACCAGCACTTTTTGGGTGCACTATGTCACATGGAATGAGGCTCATTGAGCACCTATCCAGGTGTTCAAATGCTGGGCTCCATAAGGGCCCATTTTCACACCATTTACACACCTCATTTATGCATCATATGCGTAAATGAGTGCAAACAAATGACCAATGTGTAACCATTGCGCATCTTCTTCAATTACATACGTGGATGGGTGCAAACAAGCGGCTTGTTAATGAAGATGTAGGTACTATAGATAAAGTCTTCTAAACCACTATTTCCCAATCACATCCAAGGACAAAGAGGGGAACATCAAACAAATGTATAGGCTTGTGTGGGTGCGTATCTGTGGTGGGTGGAGAGAGAGAGAGAGAGAGAGATGAGTTTTCATGTGAATAGTAGTTAAAGTTTTGAATTCTCATTAACTTATGCCATCTATTGATATAACAATTACCTACTAAAGAATTTTAATTTATTTTTAATATGCATAGATTTTACTTAAGTTGACTTGGCTGACTATGCCAAACTAGGAAGACTCAAGCCAACTCATGACTCTGCTAGGCAAGGCAAACAGGTTTTGACCAAATCCATATAAATTGAGTTGAACCCAACCCAGTCACCCAGTGTGTGGGTCGTGGCAACCTAATAGGTTGCCACGTCGACCCACTGTCCCGTTATCAACTGATAGTCACCTTTTGGTCTCTATGTTCTCAAGAATAACCCTGATCAAGCAATAGTAATCATCAATCCATTGTAGACAAAAATAAATAAATAAATAAAAATAAAAAATGGGGGCCAATATCATTTAATACAACAAAGGTCCAATCGTCAATCTAATTACTAATCATGTGAGCCCCGCATTAAATTGTTCATATTGTTCAAGAATCACTTCACTGAATGATCTATGGATTGGAGAGAACACGCTGGCCTATACCTTTCCAGAGTTGTTCAGTGGTGCTACTAACCAGGAAGCTAGAGTTATCGATTACTTGGAGAGAAATGGTGATCAAATCAAATGGGGGCCTACGTTCAGAAGAAATTTAAAAGAGGTGGAGTCCCAATTCTGCTTTATGCTAGCAATCCTTGGGAGTGTCTTCATCCCTAAGGAGGGCAAAGACAGAAGAATCTAGATGGCTTCTTCTAATGGCCTTTTTTTCAGTGTCTTCCTTCTTCTCTTCGATGTCTGAAGTGGTGGTAGAGGGCCATTCTTTCTGAGGTAGCTTGTGGAGCATGAAAGCACCACCTAGAGTAATAGCTTTTGGATGGACTGCGTTGCTTGGTGGGATACTAACAATGGACAACTTACGTCGACATAAAGTGATTGTAGTTAATGCATGTCCGATGTGCCTCACTAGTAAGGAATCTATAGACCACTTGCTTCTTAATTGTCCCCTTGCCCAATGCCTTTGGAGATCTATTTTGTCTTGGTTCCATTCTTGTGGCCCTCCGCCAAATTCTATCCCTGCTTTGTTTGACTTTCGGAGATTAGGGGTAGGCTCTAAAAGAGGAAGGATTATGTGGAAGCTCTCGTTCTTAGTGGCAATTTGGTCCGTATGGAAAGAGAGAAATTTGATCTGGTGGCTCTTTGGGTCTCCCCTCTACCCTTATTTAAAGGAATATTGATAAGCTCCATTATTCACAATTGGGATGAAGTGGCAGCCAGATCTTGCACTATTGCTAGGCACATCTTCCCCAGATGGCACCCGCCTCCACATGGAGCTTTGAAGCTAAATTTTGATGGAAGCGCTACTGGTAATCCGGGTCTGGCAGGTGTCGGTGGTGTTATCCGTAACGAAGATGGGATAATTATTTTGTCTTACTCCAACCCAGCAAATGTTTGTTCAATCAACAAAGCGGAACTACTTGCCTTGCACATTGGTCTTCGAGAAGCTTCCCGCTTACAACCTCAACAACTCCTCGTAGAAGGGGACTCTTCTTGTGTTATACAGTGGGCGACTCGGTCTTCTTCACTTCCATGGTATCTACCAAACCTTAGTGAAGAGGTGCTTCAATTGTCAGGTGATTTGAACGTTTCGTTCAATCACATTATGAGATCAGCAAATGCGGAGGCAGATAAACTCGCCAAAGAGGGAGTTCTTAAACCTTCTTTGCTCATTTCTGGCCCTACTTAATTTCATTTTCTTTTTATTGTTGCCCGTTGTTTTGGGTCTCAAATCTTTTTGTACAGCCCTTCCCCGTGTTTTTGTAGGGACTTTTTTTGGTCGGTATAGCCCTCTTATACTGTACAGTCTTTGTGCAATGAAGAGTCACCTTTTTCAAAAAAAAGATATGATACTCAAATACTAGTATATTCCCTGCTTACCAGTATCTGAAGGATGCAATACCATCACTCATACCAGATGCTTCATTTGATACTATTAGGGTTGAGTTTTAGTGTATCTTCTATACCACATCCGTTATTTCATATCACTACATACAAACAGCTTAATATGTCCTAGATTTTGGTGAGTGAAAGTTGTATGCCTAGTCCTCATATCCATATCTTTCCATATCTGTATCTAGATGGTTGGTCATCAATTAAACCATCCATCAAGTGATATTGACCTTTGGTTGCCAATCAGAATGATCGGCCAACCCTAATCGTTCAATAAAAAAAGAGTAAAATGGATGGCATGGTCAACTATATAAACAAAGGTCCAAGTATAAATGGACAAAAATCAAATGAACCCACAGTAAAAGTGAAGAGCCACTTGATTCAACCATTAGGATCATCAAGCGAGCACAACATTTACAGAGTGACCAATCATAGGTGGGAATAGTTTTTATATCATCACATACACATGCACCACCCATGAATGAAATGAATTTAGGGTACTAAAATTATTTTTATTACCTCACGAGGATAATTTGGTAACAACTAGATAAAGCCAAAAGGGCAAACTTGTCCAGCAGAAAATTAAGGTGACCGCTTGCCACATCAAAATCTTCTTCACTTAAATATATAGCTAATAGATAACTGGGGCAGCAACAATTAGTATTGCGTGAAGAAAAACAAAATATATGAAGACCGATGTTCACCAACTTAAAGAAAATGTTTGCCATGCAACTCCAAGTTCTATCTACAAAAACAGAAGTGAGGAACATATTTATTGATACCTACAAGTGGTAATGCATTGGCCCAACCAGGTTATCTCCCCAATAACAATAATAAACAATAAATAAAGGTTAATTAAAAAATTGATAACCAAACAAGCATACCAGGAAGCACATATGTAGCCCAAGCAGGAACTCGCTCCAATGGCCCAGACGGGGTGTTAAAATAAACCCTATATCTACTTTCATGAGAAATGGCAGGGATATACTTTTTCAACCATGCCTTTCTTCCTTTACGCATTTCTATCCAGTAAGCTAAAGGAGGCTTCTTGGCCTTAAACTTGTTATATGATTCACGATCAGCCACAACTTTAAAAATATCATGCTTCTTTCCATCATCAATGACATGATAACGAGGGGTGGCATCGACAGGATCATCTTTATGGCTTTCTTTCCATGCTTTGTAACGAGTTTCTGCATCGGGTATGTCACCCAATTCTTCTTCAGTCTGGGGACCATTAGGGCCAAACATTTGTTCATATAACTTAGCTGGTACTTCAAAACGTGACTTCAGGTAGCGATCCTCTCCAGGTTCCCAGTATTCATCATCCATTCTTTTCATTATTTCATCAACAGGAATACCCATGTCTCCTTTGTCGTAGTCATCCACATAATTGTACTCCTGGAAAAAATATTCATCTGGTTGTTCACCATCCCTAAGCTTATCCTCTACAATAATCAACCAATATCCATAATCATCGCGACCAAAGTGCCCCTCTTTTGCACTGTTTTCCATCGGAGACCACCCATTAAAATCTCCAATAAGTGAGCAGTAACGTGCACCTGCGTTGCAATGGTTACAATCATGAAAAGATGACAGAATGTGAGAATGATAACAGCCACAGGAGCAAACTGAAGATAATGTAGGTTTTATATATGGTACATAAAGCACAATAGTGAATCCTTTATAAAGTTCTGTTGAAAGGCTTTAAGATGATCAAGACTGAATGTACCCCAAGAGAGAAAATCACATCTCATAATCACAAAACATCACGGCAAAATACACATAGATTTCTACCTACATCAGACCGTGCTCTATGCATTTGATTTAGGGAGGGGAAAAAAAGAAAGGAATTAAACAAGTAAGTTATAAATAGAGTAGCAGTTTGCATCTGCACCACACACCACAATTCTAATACTCATGCAAATAGCTTTAAATGACACTATTTTTATCAGTTTCAGTGATGGAATTTTGTTGCGGATAATCCAAAGGTAGAACACCTTTCCTCTGTAGACTAGATTGCCAAAATGAATTGATGTTAATAAGATCATACTGTCTAGAAAATTTAATAATAAATAAATAAATAAATAAATAATGTGCACACACTGGTAAGAAGTGGTTAAGAAAAAAACTGGAATGATAAAAAAAATGTTTAGAAGTTTAATCTTGATAACAACATCAATCAAGTAAAATGCATCTTCCGAAATTTTCAACAAATGCAAGCTCCCAGCCGCAAGATAATGGATATAGAGAAAAATGAAACATTCATGCAACAAATCTCAAACAGAAATTCACAAGGCAGCATTCTCTCTTTTCTTTATGTTGTTGTTGTCTGTTTATGCATCAATTTATTTATTTTATTTTTTCTAAAAGAATCAGATGACAAAATCTCAGCGAAGCGAAAACAAAAACCGGCAAAGGGAAGTTGGGAATTAATAATTGGAATGAAAATCAGTTAATAAAATTGCTGTGATTATCACTGCAGTTTGCCAACTTATGAGCACGCAAAATGCGTACTTGGTTGGCCACAAAGAGGGGAAAAATCTTGAAGAGCTGAAATGTGCACAATATATATACATTCATATCGTAGTGATGGAGTCCAAAAATGGTGAGCCCATTTGATCGGGAACAAACTCAAATCCCTAATCTTAGATCAACAATAACTTGATCAACACGGGGAGAAAAGTAGAATCCTTGGGTCCCAAACCAATAGAAGGAGAGTAACAATGACTTTGCCATGCAATATTATTGAGAAAACATCATAACATACAACTTAGGGTTGGATGTCCCGCATACTTATGCATTTCTAATGTTCTCACATAAAATGATGTCCTAATCATAGTTTAAAATAATGGCATTACCGTTTCATAACGACCGTTCTAAAATGGTAACAGCCTATACCGTTACGATATTTACAATATAACGGTTACGGTGTCAAAAAACAGTGAAAATAACGATCCATAACAGCCAATATTTTGAAAAAAACGGTCAAAATTTTTTTTTTTTAACTTTTTTTCGTCTTCTTTTTCATTTCTTTCTTTCCCAAACCATTTGTGGAGCTTCTTAAGACTATGTTAGAGCTTCCTAAGCTTATTTTTTCACCAAAACTCAAGTGATTTGCAAGATTTTGTGGATTCTCATATAATGGTTTCTTCCCTTCGCAACCACAATACCCTTATGTTCATACTCCGATGTTTTAATTAATTAGTTAATCTTAATGTAGTAGTAAATGTTACTTGAAAGTTGAAATTCAGGCACAATTTACTTGGTTATTGAATAATTGAGTATTGGACATCTATACTACTAGTAGTAGTTTCTTGACTTTAAATGTTTAACACAAATGATTAGTTCAAAATTACGGTTGCAATGCATACTGTAAAATTTATGATATTTGGACTTATTTTAATATATACATGTAAGCCTATTTAATTCATAGAAGTCTTTATAAGTATCAGATAAGGCAATGATACAGGATGTAATGATTTAGGGGGGACCGATATTTTGGTTTAAAGTGTTTACTAATGGAGAAAGATATCGTTTTCTAGCATTTTAGAATATTCTAGATTTTTTGGATATTTTCTCATATTCTTTTGGGTTAAATTAAAATTTTGCCCCTCGATGGACCGCGATACGATGCAATGGCGACCCCGACCGGGATTTTGATCCATGGTCCTAATCCACTTCTATTCCGAAGATCAAGTTTGAGATGGGAAGAAGCATTAAAAGATCGTCATGGGAAGAAGTATTAAAAGATCATCGACAGTGAGTTCTACGAGCAACAAAGAAGAAGATGAAGTGGATCAATATTGGGCAATGATTGGGATCTTATGAGATCGATGTTGTTTGATCACAAGCAAAGAACATTGCCAATGACAGACACCATCCGTACTCTCTCTCTCTCTCGATCTCCCTCCCGCCCCACTCCCCCCCTCATCGATGTCTCTGTCTTCCTCTCTATTCTCCTCCCTCCCTCTATCTCGGTGCTCACTATATCTCTCTCTGTCCTCCCCTTCAACTCAATCACTCTACTACATGCTCTTTCTCATTCATTCACTAGCTCTCTCGTCTCTCTCATGTGCAATATCTTTCTCACTCTCTCATTCGACTGTGCCCACCCTTGATTAATCGTCATGTGAGTTTCATGCCCTAGACTTGAGCGTGTAATCTAGTAATCAAAATTGAGGTTTTGGAAAATTGATTGTGTAGATGAGGCACTTCCATATGGATTTAATTTCTGAGTTCTTTTCTTCCCTGCATATGTTTCCAATACACGGTTTTGTCTTCCTACTATGAAATGATGGAATCGTTTGGGTGTTTGATAAGCAATTGTTGTCTTCATTTTTGAGTGGATGATGCAGCTGACATGTTTATATTATTATTCTGATAAAGTTCTTTTTTTAGAAAGGCTATGTAGCTATTATTAAATGGGTACTTGTAGGAGGTTCTATAGTTTTTTTAAGCTGATGTTGGGCTCCGGTTTTCATTTTTTTATGTTGTCATCATGTTGATTATAGTGATCAAAGGGGAATTTATGGGACTTTATATTTGAGTTTTTTTTTTTCAGATTTAATGGATATAGTATGTTATTTTGGCCATTAGTTTCAAGTCTGATTCTCAGGTTTTTATTGTCCGAATATTTTACAACATAGTTGGGACAAGACTTTGATGATGGTGGTGGTGATGAATATTTTACAACATGTTCAAATACAAGAATGTCTCAAAAAAAAAAAAAAAAAAAAACTCTGTCCATTAGGCCTAGGAACAATTCTAAACAGTGTGGCTAAACAAGTTCTGCACAACCAATTTCCACTATAAAAATCAATTGAATGATGCCAAACAAACCCTTCACCCATCAATATCGTAATTCTTGAACCCCAATGTTTAGAAACAGCAGAATTGGCAATGCACTGCCATGAAAATACCTGGAGCCCACTCCATAAAATCAACACGATGCTGCCAGTGACGATGCACACCTAAAAGCTCGTATCTGAAAAAAAAAAAAAAAAAACCAAAAATAAAAAAAAAGTTGTAACCACAGACATAGATGAGACACAAAAAAAAAAAAAAGCACCACACCCTATTGATTCAAAAAAAAAAAAAAAAAAATCTCATCTATGCGGTCAATCTCATACAGTATAGAACAATTGATACCTCGCTCATTATATTCCACACACATGTTCATATAGAAATAGATATACAGGAAACATGAAATCAAATTCTCTTACCCAGAAGATAGTTCCATCAAATTAACAAACCGAGTACCCAGCACCGCTTTGAGATCCTTCATTGCTTTATGTCTGAGCAAGAAAGAAAAAAAAAAAGAAAAAACGAATTAGGGCATGAATGAACACCATACTGTGGGACTTTTGATTTGGGTGAATTAGCATGGATTTCTACCACCTCTCGCGGAGGAACATTAAAAAGGGCTTGCTGGAAATCCCTAGCTTTGTCGCGAAACCAATGGGATCCGTTTTATCAGCATCGGTTTGGGGTTTCTTCGCTGTTCGTGTGGATTTTTGGGGCTGTGGTTGCTCTGCAGCTAAGCATCTCCATCTGCGAGCTGGAAGGGTTATTCTTCTGTAGCAGCAGCGAGTGGAAGATTGAAATAAACAGCGATCGTTTGGAGGCAGAAGAAAAGCGGCTGTTGCGAAACATGAAGCCATTGCAGTTACAGTCGCTGGTAATGGAGTAGGAGCAGGAGCAGAGATGGTGGAAATGGTGGTTTTGAGGTATTTCTGATAAGGTCGGTTTTCTCTCCCTCGCCCTTGCTTGTTTCGAAATATATAGTAGTGAGTGCAGTGGGTTTTAGCGGGGCTTAGCGGATATTATTGTTGCAGGAAATTTTCATTTCACAATAGCCAGCCGTGTTTGCCAATTTACTAGGTTTTTTTTTTTTTGGTAAAATACTAATAAAGTTAAAGTGAAGAAAATACGGGAAAAATGGTTATATTAAAAGTACATAAATTTAAATTTTTTTAATAGTAAAAAATTAACCTCCTTTCTTCACTGCATGATAAAAAAAAAAGTTCATTCTTTTATAAAAGAAAAAAAGGCAAAAAGATTCCCTATCAAACAACTAAAAGCATAAGACCATCATAAACCCCCTATATTTTATTCTGTCTATATTTAATGCTACACCTTACTTTGTTTCAAAGCCAGGCATGTTTGGATGTATGGTGAATTGAAGTAAAGTGATGTAAAGCATCAAATCAAGAGAGAATAAAATACAAGAGGTTATGATGGTCTTATATTTTTAGTTATTAGATAGAGATATTTTTTTACTTATTGTATAAAAAGAGGATTTTTTTTGTTATTTAATGGAAAATGAAGTTGCTTTTTTACTTCTTTTTTTTTTTTAATGAGGGAAATTTGAGTTTGTATACTTTTAATATGACCTATTGTCTTTTCTTGTTTGGATAATGAAGGTTTTACTTCACTTTAACTTTACTAGTAAATTGCCAAACACACCCAAAAATTAAATAGCTTTATTAGCCTAAAGAGAGTTGTTAATGCCACAATCCAAGCTTCTCTTAGCAATATCCCATTTTTTATGATCAATACATCTGTGTAAAATTACATAAAATGACATCTATCAAAAGTCTTTCTCTCCCCACCACTGTACCCTCTAGCAATATCGGTGGAGGGAGAGAGGGCCATGGAGAAGGAGAGAGGGCGGTGGGCAAAGGTAGAGGGGGTGGCAAATAGGGAAAGGGAGAGAAACAGAGAGAATGAGAGGGAGAGAGGGTGGCAGGCAGAGGGAGACAAGGTGGCGGGCAGGGTGTAGGGCCGCATGCAGGTAGAGGGAGAGAGACAGAGAGAAGGAGAGGGAGAGATAGGGAGAGGGAGGGAGAGAGGGCGGCAATATAGGGATATGGAGAAGTGAATAAGTGGAGTGCACTAAGAAAAATGAGGGTCGAGGAAGATGGGTATTTTGGGAATAATGGGGGTGTGTAGATAGAAATTTTTGGAAGTTCTCACTTACTTGGGGGTGTAGAGAGAAGGGAAGTGCTCAGAGAAGCTTGGGACGTGGCAAGAGTAGCTCTCTAGCTTAAATGTCATGTCTAGGCAGAGGCAAGGTAAAGTAAAAATGAGATAAAGTACATCACAACGTAGTTGTTTTTTTAACAACAGTGTCGAATTTTAAGTAAAGGTCCCAGCCACGCAATTTAAACAACTCTTATTAAAATTAAATATCAAATATAAGTGCATGGCAAAAAAATTCATTCAAGCAAGATCAATATAAAACATCAACTGCAGTGGTTAGGAATATAGATTTATCAAGATAAACTGCACACTATATAAAGTTAAATCTAAACAGCATTCATGTTGTCCACATATCCCATAGCATGCCAAAAAAAAAAAAAAGCCAAAAAAAAAGAAAGAAGAGATTTTTATAGCGATTCGGTCATTGACCTATATCTACTCCTAAGAGCACCTACCTATGGTCTCTTGGTATTCATTATTTGAGATTTGCAACAGATGCACCTAAAAAAATAACACAACTTAAAAGGTCATACAACCTTGTTTAATCAAGGTGGTTCTATCGGGAAGGTCTACTCCATTAATCTATTTTATTATGGATGTTCAATCATTAATGTCTGCTCTCTTTACATTAACTAATGAAATAAAGTAAAACGTTAATAAATGTAAACATTGCTTGAAAATCGCATTTAATGCCGAGATCCATAATCTAGCCTCAAGCTTTAGCCTCCGCAGCAGACAAACCTTAGTGGTGATGATTTCCGGATATAGCACAACCAATATAATCAAGAGGTTTTTGGATTTAAGGTTTCTAAGACGTTCCTATAGAATGAATGAGGTATCTGGATCAAAATTTATTTCATACAGACCTCTTAGATGAGCCGTGAATGCTCAAATGATCTTCCCCATTAAGGATTTGAAGGTGTGGAAGAGGGTATAATAGTTCGAGAAAAATGTTCTCGAAGAGGGTATAATAGTTCGAGAAAAATGTTCTTACTTCTTTTGACTAAAGTCTCTCTAAAAAGCCTTTAATGGTCAGGTGTGTATATCTAGTTCCAAATGCATGTATCTATAGATTTTGAGCTTTGGTCGACCATGGCAAAAACATTTGGTTGCCCAAGGTGCCAAAAACAAGCAACATGGTTCACTCACAATGGCTACTTTGACTCGGATCCAAATCTATTTTTGGTTGACCGATGGACAGTCCAATCCCTCAAGACCCCCAAGCCCCCAAAACATGCTATTTGGAAAATAAACCGAATCTAACATTCAGTCTTCTGAAGGGGTCTTTTAATCGATTGACACCATTAGCTTCGGACCCCCAAGACCATCAATGCTCGAAATCAGGAAAACACTCATCTTAGGCTAATCCAAACATCAATCTCCTAAGTTTTTTTATTTTTATCAGGGTGTTTATCTACCATCAATCTCCTAGTTATTCAATCAAGATGTCAACTCTGACTATTTTATAAAGCTTGATCCTACTATATATGTGGCTCGTTTTTGTGTGTGTAGCAACGGATTAATCTTCGATTAAAGCTTTTGGGACACGCCATAGCAGTTAACTCAGCTCAATCAAAGGTTTTGCAACACATTAACCCTACCCCTAATTTACTCAAAAGCGCAATTCCATTATTGTAATTAGGAATCACCAAATTTTCTGCCATGGGAGTTTGCAACATAACTCATGCATGAAATTAAATATCTGCCTTTTAATATATATGTAATAACCATGCATTAAAGGCTGCCATTGAGTTTCATGCATGACTCCTCTCATAGATGCACAAGTGAAATTTCTGTTGTGCGCGTGTATGCAGAAACGTGAATCAATGCGATTGAACAAATAATCAACCACACAAGAACAAGCAATCACACACAAAAGAATTACGTGGTTCGACAAACTTGCCTACGTCCACAGGAAAGAAACTCGACTATCATTAGATTCACTCTGTGTAAGATAAGTACAGTCACTCATGAGTTACACATTACATGAATATATAATGTTCTCTTTCTTATCCCTCAAGAAACCCTATCTTAGTCAATAAGAAAGTCTTGGTACAATTATCAAAATACCCATGACCATGAACCCACTTGGTTTGGACCCACTAGGCCAACAATCTCCCCCTCCAGACCATGGGGAAGACGCGCCTCTCTGAACCCCCTACTAGGAATCCAGTCATGCCAACTCTGAACACAGCTCCAGCTTTCCCTTAGACACAACCTTAGTCATCATGTCCGAGAGATTCTTGTCAGTGTGAATCTTCTCCAGCTTCATGAGATTCTTTTCGATGACCTCAAGAATCCAATGGTATCTCACATCAACGTGCTTCGTGCGGGCATGGTATGTAGCGTTCTTGCTAAGTTCCATAGCACTATGACTATCACAGTAGACTACATACTCTCCTTGCTTCAAACCCAATTCTCAAAAAAATTTCTTCAACCAAATCATCCACTTTCCTGCTTCATTAGCAACTATGTATTCTGCTTCAGTTGTAGACAATGCTGTACACTTCTGCAACTTAGACCGCCAGGAAATAGCTCCCCCTGCAAAAGTAAATAAGTACCCAGAAGTAGACAACCGACAATCAAGATCCCCTGCAAAATCAGCATCTGTAAAGCCTTCAAGAACTGGTTTGGAGCTTCCGAAACACAAGCACAAATTTGATGTACCTCTCAAATATCTGAAGATCCACTTCACTGCTTCCCAATGCTCTTTCCCAAGGTTAGAAAGAAATCTACTCACTAAACCCACAGCATGAGCAATGTCTGGCCGTGTACACACCATGGCATACATAAGACTCCCAACCGCTGAGGAGTATGGAATAGACATCATCCGTTCATTTTCTTCATCTGTAGTAGGACATAATCTCTTACTGAGCTTGAAGTGACTGGCTAAAGGCATGCTAACTGGCTTAGCATCTTTCATGTTGAATCTCGCTAGCACTCGTTCAACATATTTCTCCTGTGACAACCACAGCTTCTTGGCATTCCTATCATGACGTATTTGCATTCCTAATATATGTCATGTTGGACCCAAGTCTTTCATGTCAAAAGTCTTTGACATGTCCATTTTCAGCCTATCAATTATCTTACTATCATTTCCAACTATTAACATATCATCTACATATAAAAGAATGATGATAAATTTGCCATTACCAAACTTATGAATGTAAACACAGTGATCTACAGCTGTCCTCTGGTACCTGCGACTCACCATGAATGAATCAAACTTCTTGTACCACGGCCTCGGTGCTTGCTTTAGCCCGTAGAGACTATTCTTCAACCTGCAAACCAGCTATTCTTTTCATTTTACCTCAAACCCTTCCCGTTAAGTCATGTAGATCTCTTCTTTCAAATCACCGTAAAGAAATGCAGTCTTCACATCCATTTGTTCAAGTTCAAGTTCAAGGTCCATGCTAGCTGCTAGACCTAAGACAACTCTGACAGAAGTCATCTTCACAACTGGAGAGAATATTTCATTGAAGTCAATTCCCTCGTCTGCGCAAAGCCTTTAACCACTAGCCGTGTTTTGTGCTTTATCAGTTTTCCACTGTCATCTCTCTTCAGCTTGAACACCCATTTGTTCTGCAAAACCTTCCTGCCTTTTGAAAGTTCCACTAGCTCATAAGTATTGTTCTTTTTCAAAGAACTCATCTCATCCTGCATAACCTTCATCCACTCATCTTTATCTGCATGAGTTCTTGCTTCTGGGTAGCTCTTTGGCTCCCCCTCATCAATAAGCAAAATATAATATGCTGCAAGATATCTTGTTGATGGTTGACGCTCTCGAGTTGACCTCCTAACCTGAGGTTCCGTGGTTTCTGATTGAGGAGACTGCTCCCCCTGCTCAACACCCTGTTCATTTGGTAACCCCTGCGCCTCATCATTATCCGGATCGTTTTTTCCACCTTCTCCACCTATAGTCTGCACTGGAGAAGGAGTCGGTGTGAGATCAACCACTCAATCAATAACTTATTTAGACTTTTCAGTCTTCTCAATATCTCCAAAAAACTGGTCTTCATGAAGCACTACATCCCTACTTCTGATAATTTCCCTCTTTTCTGGATCCCATAACTCGTAGCCAAACTCAGCTCCACCATAGCTAAGAAAAATGCAACTAACTGCCTTATCATCCAGCTTTGAACGCTACTCCTTTGGTACATGTGCAAAAGCCTTGCACCCAAAACACATTCAAATGAGAATAAGAAATATCTTTACCTGGCCATTTTCTCTCCGGAAGGTCAAAATCCAAAGGAACCGAGGGACACCTTTTAATCAGGTAAACGCCAGTTAGAATGACTTCACCCCAAAATGGCTTGGGTAGCTGTGCCACTCGAATCATGCATCTCATCTTTTCAAGAATAGTGCGGTTCATTCTCTCTGCCACACCATTGTGTTGTGGAGTACCAGGAACTGTTCTTTTATGTTGAATACCATGCTTCGAGCAATAGCCTTTAAACTGATTTGATGTGTACTCACCACCATTATCTGTGCAAAGACATTTCAAGAGCTTTCTTGTTTCTCTTTCAACAATGACATGAAACTGTTGAAAAATCTAGAACACCCGATCCTTCGATTTCAACTCATATACCCATACTTTCCTGGATGCATCATTAATAAATGTGACAAAAAACTTATTGCCACCCAATGACTCCACCTCCATGGGACCACAAACATCAGAATATACCAAATCCAACACATTAGATTTTATAGTTGATGTTTTAGAGAAAGATACCATGTGTTGTTTAACAAACAAGCAATAATCACAAGGGTCGAGGGATGTACATTTGGAGTAATGAATTCGATCTTTCTTTGCCAATAACTGCAGTCATTTCTCACTCATATGTCCCAGTCTCTTGTGCCACATATTTGGAGAGGATCTGTCTTCAATAGCATTTAACACACATTTGCATAGCTTCACATGTGTCTTATACAACGTATTACACGCATTCCCTTTCGCAATAATAAGAGACCCTTTGGTGAGTTTCCACCTGCCATTTCCGAAATAACTCTCATAACCTGCACGGTCCAATGAAGTTCCGAAAATCAGATTCAACCGCATATCAGGAATATGTCGCACATCTTTCAGCGTCATTGTGCAACCAATATCAGTTTGAATGCAGACATCACCGATTCCAACAATATTTGAATGACTTGTGTTGCCCATCTTCATAGTGCCAAAGTCCCCTGCTTTGTACGTCGTGAATATCTCCTTATAGGGTGGTTGTCAACAACCCACTCAACCCGATCATCTGCAACACTCAAACATTTTTCATCTTCACTGGCCAGTACCATTACTTCATTATCCAAAGTAGCTGCAGTTTTAGTGTCATTATTTTGTTCATTGTTGGCTTATTTCTTTTCCTTCAAGGCAAAGCAATTCTTTTTAATGTGACCCTCCTTGCCACAATGGAAGCATTTTTAGACTTTTTCTTAGTCTGTGATCCACCTCTAGACTTGCCACGACCCCCCTTTGGCCCCCTACTCTTACTCCTCCCCCTTTTCTCAGTAACAAAGGCCCGTGCATTATCTGTCCCTGCAGTTTTCATTCTTGTTTCTTCATTTAACAAGCTACTAGTAACCCGACTCATTGATAACACACCGTCTGGAGTATAGTTGCTCATGGAAACAACCAATGTCTCCCATGTATCTGGCAAAGAACTTAAAAGCAACAAAGCTTGCATCTTATCATCAATGACCATCTTCATTGTGGCTAATTCATTCATAACGCATTGGAAATCATTTATATGATCTTCAATTTTACCACCCTCCTTGAATTTCATATTCACAAGCTTTCTTATCAGAAAAGTTTTGTTCACTGCAGTTTTCTTCTCATATTTATCTTCTAACTTCTTCCAAAGGGTATTTGCATTGGTTTCATTAGACACGTAGTGAAACATGCTGTTATCCACCCACTGTCTGATGTGACTAATGGCCTTTCTACGCATCTTTTTCCAATCTGGATCAGACATATCTTTTAGTCGAGCTTTATCCCCTTCAATGGGATCATAGAGGTCTTTGCAATAGAGTATATCCTCCATCTTTGGTTTCCAAATTAACCAATTTGTATGGTTCAATTTGATCATGGTAATCTTTATAGAGCTGTTCTCCATCTCAATTGAATAGTCAAGAAAAACAAACAACTTTCACTAACCTCAATTTATGCACCAATATGTAGATCTCGTCACCACGAGCACGCTGGAAGAAACGGATCTGAAATCCAACTCTGGATGGCTCCGATATCTCAAAAATAGTTTTCTGCGCTCTCATTAGTCAAACTTTCTTGTTGACTGTCAAACTCCCAATCTTCTTCCACAAGTACGTAGATCTACTCGCAACGAATCTGTAGGCGTAAACGGATCTCTGATCAGACACCGGATGATCAAGATGTAGCCCGAACAATTCTCAGTCGTCAATCTGGTCAAACACCTGCTGACTGTACTGTTCGTTGACGTGGCGCCGATGTCAGTGGCTGCTGGACTGTGCTTTTTGATTTACGGGTCAGGCTGAACTAACCCAAACACGGACCTGAACCTGTTCTTCTTCGTCTTCTTCTGGTTTTTGTAACCAGAAATAAAGACTTGAGGCAATTGCTGCAGCGGTCTTCTTCTTCCTTTGCGGCAATGGCACGGCTAGGGACGGCGGCGGTCGGCGGCCAGAAGCAGCGGCGGTGATGCTGACTGGAGACGGCAGCAGTCTGGATCTTCTGAAATCCGGTCCGGAAAGTTCGGATCAGTCCCACTTGTTGTGTGCTGCTACTTTGTTTTTCTGTGGCCCAGCGAGGATCACAGAAACCCAATCCCTACGCTTCTTCTCCGATCAAGATGAACTGGCAGTGGCTAGAGTCCCAGAACCTCTGTTTTCTCCGTTTTGAATTTCTGCAGGAAACTCGATCTGCGTGGCCCACTCGAGATCGGAACCGATCTCTGCTCTTTTTTGTAACGAAGAGCAACGTGCAGAAATCTGGATCAATTCCTTGATCCGATCCGTCGATTGCAAACGCACAATCCAACCCAAGCAAAACCTTGCTCTGATACTAGGCTCTTATACCACTTGTTGTGCACGTGTATGCGGAAACGTGAATTAATGCGATCGAACAAATAATCAACCACACAAGAACAAGCAATCACACACAAAAGAATTATGTGGTTCGGCAAACTTGCCTACGTCCATGGGAAAGAAACTCGACTCTCCTTGGATTCACTCTGTATATGATCAATACAGTCACTCATGTGTTACACATTACATGAACATATAATGCTCTCTTTCTTATCCCCCAAGAAACCCTATCTTTGTCAATAAGAAAGTCGTGGTACAATTACCAAAATACCCATGACCATGAACTCACTTGGTCTGGACCCACTAGGCCAACAATTTCCTCCTTACAAATGCATTCTAATAGACTAAAAAAAATCGAAGTGGTTGGCTAGTACCATAGCTTAGGAATCAAAGGTTTCGGTTTTGAACTTGTGCTCTCTTCTTAGGGCCGCTTGTCCAAACAAAAGCCCAACTTACCCAATGCATGAGGGAGGCAAAGGCTTCAAATTCTAGGAAAATAGTCAATTTTCAAAGAGGCCGAACACATTCACCAGCAAAAAAATAAATAAATCCTGTATTCATACAATTGCATGATTAGAAGAATGAGAAAAGGAGGTCAAGCATTCGAAGATCACACACCCTCTTATTCTTAAAATTAAATGCTGTGAATTTTAAAAACCTGAATTCCATCCATTTAAGAGCATGTCCGTGCAACAAGTTTTCTCCAGAAACGAAACATTCATTTCCTTGTGTAACTATAACTCGTTCCATGCAGTGCAAGCATTTGCAAAAGATGACATGAGAAGTTTGACATTCCCCTTTAGATTTCCATTTTCTCGGTTTCTTCTTCCCCGATTAAGAAAAAACAAAAAAACCCTAATGTTTGTTATTTTCTTGGAAACCATCACCTAGATAATTATCTACTTACTGAAATGCCATTATAGATGCAGTAGATAGTAAATTCAGTACCACTTTATATGAAAACCAAAGAAAATTCATCCATACTCTTTTGAAGACCCAGAAAATAACTTCAACAGCGGCCATTAGTCATAAAGTCCAAAAACAATATTTTTTTTTTTGATAAACACTAGTGACATATCAAATTTTTTCAAAGGCAACGCGGGCTTCCAACTAAGCTTTTTTGCAGAACAGCATGTTTCCAAGTCCCAAGTCCCAAGCTTGAACATGTAAACAGAAAAATTTGCTTTCGGACGAGCAGAACTTCACACTTCGAGTCAGTAGGTCCCACCCCATATGAAAAAATTGTGGTAGCCACATAATAGATATAACAAACCCAAGGCCAAGTAGTGGCAGATTCGAGATTTTTGTTTGAGGGGTGTGATCGGTAATAGGTAGTTTGGTTTTGGGGATAAATTAAGGATTTAATATGGATTTTGAAAGTAGACTTACAAAGATGAATCTTCTATTTAGAGGAATCACTCCATCCCTATATAATCTAACACATCCTCATATAGGATTTTCAATGAGAATTCTATGTTTGGTATTGAGAGAGGATTTCTATCATTTGGAAGATGTATGATTCATTGGTTGTAAGCATTTTGAAAATTTCTTAAAATCCATGAAAAATCAAGACCTCGACTTTCTCCTTAGAGATGTTCTTGGCAATTTAGAGAATTTGAATGGTTCGGATAGTGCAAAGGGGACCCATGGGAATAAAAAATTATTTTTTTAGAATTTGGACTTTTCTGAAAATATCTCAAGATATAGGATGGATCAACGACTGAAATTTGATCTAGTAGTTGTGCTTGACCTTCTGGAAATAATTCACGGTTCAAATCATGGTTTTGGGGCCCACAGAAACCCAAAAATGGAAAACAACGGACTGTTTTTTCATCCCGTTTTTATACATTATATGTGAAATAAACGACCACTGGTTTTTGGCCTATTTCTCTTGATATATGATGAATCAACGGTTGAAATTTGACTTAGTAGTTGTGCTTGACCTTTCAAAAATGATTCATGGTTCAGATCATGGTTTTGGGGCCCACAGAAACAAAAAGAAAAAGAAAAACCGGACTGTTTTTCATCCTGTTTTTATACATTGTGAAATCAACGGTCACGATTTCTGGCCTATTTCTCATGATACATGATGAATCAACAGTTGGAATTTCATCATGTAACCATTTTGGAGGTTTTTAACATGATTAACGGTTTGGATTTTGATTGTGGACTCAAAAAGTTGGTTTTAGAAGCAAAATCCAACAACCTTCAAGTTACCCTTTTTTACTGTAGCGTGCAGTGTAGCTCCACCTTTCCTTGGAATGATGGATTTTCAGAGTTTGAAGAGGGGAAGTCAGATTGCATAAATAATTGAGATGGTAGATTTGCAGCGTCTTTCCTCTTGAAATCAGTTGTGAGCCAAACTTGAAAATTCCATGCATGTGTGGAAAACGGGCAGGGATACCCCATTACGGATCATTGCCAAACGTGCTGTAATAAATTCTTTAAAGCATGTCGTGGGATTGTACCTATACCCGCCCCTGGGCCAAACACCGCTGCCGAAATGTGACACAGACTCACAAGAGCAAGCGGGATATGCAATGGTCAAATTTTTTCCCTTAAATCCAAGCAAATCATGAGAGTTAATTCGTGCTAATCCCTTCATGCGTTACGCTCACACGGAAAATGCAATGACATATTGAGGACGTACGCATATGCAACATGTCACAATTTCACGGACGAGCTCTCGGGCGACCCTTTTAAAAGGCAAGTCCCAGCAGAAGGAGAGCATAAGACGACGGCGACGATACGAGATATCAGACTTCATAGCAGGAGGCGGCATGGCGGACTTACCGCCGTTTTCTTTCTTCTCTTCTCCATCCCGCGCCGGCGCTTCTACTCTTTCAAAGGAGATGGAAATGGCTTTGGCGATGGAGCTCATTCAACAACTCAACGAGCCCGACCGCAGGGAAAACGCCCTCCATCAACTCTCTAAGGTTGCGATTAGGATTTGTAGATTTCAATCTGGCCGCCATTATCATCATCATCATCTATGCGTTTTATCATTCATCTTATCTACTAGATAGAGAAGCTAAATCCATATAGATTTTGTTTCTTCTTTTCTTCTCAATATTAATGTATGTATGACATTCGTAGAGTAGAATATGTGGGAATGGTTGTGAAGTGAAGAATGTCTGGAGTCTGGTATGGAGATGATGCAGTTTTTCTGGTTTTTTGATTGTATGTTGGTGATGGATTATAGGATTTGTATTTATATAGATATAACTTAGTTGGTAAGATGATTGTTACCATTGAAACATAGAGATAAAGGATGAGAGGCATGGAGATGGATACTGTCGCCTTCGGTCGAACTCATTTGAGGGATACTCTGTGGAGTTCTGCAACCTAACATGTACATGTTTTTCATAGCTGATTCGTTGGTTTTTTTTTTTTTATCGGTAACAATAACTTATATCGAAAGAGAATAGAATACAAACAGAGAATCAAGAAGAAAAGAAAAAAAGGGGGAAGGAAACACAAAGGTACAAGAGTAATGTACCCCCTCACACCACAACTACGTAATAAAACCC
This sequence comes from Persea americana, assembly GCA_029852735.1. Lineage (NCBI taxonomy): Eukaryota > Viridiplantae > Streptophyta > Magnoliopsida > Laurales > Lauraceae > Persea > Persea americana. The sequence continues at coordinate 15,533,117 of CM056814.1, forward strand.
TCTCAAGGGGAAACTCTCTCAACACCTTGCTTGGCTAAAGCATCCGCCATCATGTTTGATGACCTACTCTTATGCTGAAAGCTAACATAGCTGATTCGTCAAAGTCTCAATATTCCCCCTTTTGTAGTTGAACTTATGCAGAGCTGATTAGGCCTTTTTGTGTTTCCATGGCCATACTATCTATTAAGGGGCAGTTTGTTTCATATATTTTCTTGACTCTCCGGCGTTTGTGTACATGGTTAAAAATGAAGAATAAAAGGAGAATATCTAGAAATGACCACTTTAATGGAAATTGAATCAAGGGAAGATGGGAAATGAATACCCAGTCATTAATTCAAATCCGAGGAAAGCCAACATCCCATCTACATTGCTACCTTATGTCATTTGCCTTGGTGGAGCTCATTCAACCATGAATTACTATGTATTCAATACCTATGTATTCTATGCAAACAAATGTGCCCTAATTGATTTATTTGCATGCGTTTGGGCTCATGCATTTGTGTAAAATCTAGTTAAGAACTACAACTAGTAGGCTAGGCCCATCATTCCTTTTCCTATTAGATTTTTGGACATTAAATGTTGGGTGGATAAATAGGTTTCCGGCTTGCCGCATCAGATGGTTATTTTGTAAATCTTTATCGCGAAGGAAGAGATGCCAAGGAAAAGAAAAATCGCTTCTGTTAAAATTGAAGCACTGTGTGCATTTACAAAATCTGGGTGTTCCTATGTACATTACATATTGGTTTTAAAGCTCTCAGATTTTTTTGGCCATTAAGTTTTTACTTAAAATTGACACATACTCAATGATACAAAGTTACAAACACTTTCATGAGGCATGTCTAACTCACATTTTATTTTAGGTACCCATTTTAAGGCTGTCAACTGAATGATTGAAATTATTTCATTATTTTCATTGTGACGCTGTAGTCTATCTTTTTATGCACCCACGAGGAGATTGTTAATAAAAAACAAGAAAAATTGGACGCAATTTCTCAATCACTGTGTTGCAAGTTTTGAGTCATGCTATTGCTATCATCATAAGGGAAAAAGAAGCAAAAAAGAAAATGAAACAGAGGGTGAATTTGGTATTGTGAATAGAATAACAAAACAGAGGGTGAATTTGGTAGTGTGAATAGAATAAAATACAGTTATGTTTGCGGGAATTAGTATAAAACATAATTTAATAAAAGTCTCATTCTAAAATTCTCAAGATAAAGTAAAAGTCATTAATTCATTCATATGCAAGGTCAAAAACAGTATATATCAAACCCCGAGGGGTAGTTCAGTTGGCCTAGACCACGGTTTGCTTCTGGAGGTTGAGGGTTCGAAACTACACTAGCACACTGGGGCCACAGGGGATTTACCCGGCTTCCCCTGGGCCTGTAGGGATTAGTCCGGTCCAAAGGACTGGGACACCTTCTGCTATAAAAAAGAAGAAGGAGTATATATTATATATATTACCTTTTATTTGTCTATAATTTGAAACAATTTAACAGATATATTTTAAGGACTTAAATAATATAATTTATCCTTTTTTTTAGCTTTCTGTACTGGTTAGAATTGTTCAATGTTGTATTGTTCAAAAGTTATTTGACATATGAAATACGGCTTTTCAAAACTAAAATGAAAAATGATGATGAAATTCTCTTTGAACAATGTTGACTCCAAACTATCTTTTTTCATTTATTCTTTATGTTATATTTCTCTTAAGTTCCTTTATCTTTCTTTTTCGATTAATCATCATGGTTAAGAAAAAGAAAATGAAATACCTACATCTGTTGTCCTCCCATTAGAGACAACTTTCCATGAAGATGAATATTATTATGATATTTTTCATTTATATTGAATGGGGTGCTTGAAGCGGACGTTCATGACCTTTGCATTGATGATATTTTCTTGGCATTTAGTTTCTCCTTTAAAGAAGCTCTCTGTGACAAATCCACTAGTGTTGCATAACTCTCTTATGATTGAAAATATTAGAGACGTGTGGGCATATCTTTTAAATGTTTTTGGCCCATCATGCATAAGGGCATAATTGTCACCTTCAGTTGAGTCCCCAACTATTATCAATGAATCTATTTTAGTTTCTACATGCAAATCACCTCCTTGTGGTGGAGTACAATGGGGGCTTCGTTAACTTTTGACCATGAGAAAGTTCTTCCTTCGCAAATATTGTCAACATGTTGCTAACTTCCTACCCCAGTTCACCAGCTGTGTTTGATTAAGCACTTCCTCAGTAATTTTGTGTCCATGAACTGCAATTGTAGAAAGAGCTTGTTTCTTGAAAAATGAGCATGCTCTGATACTGGAAGTTGCATATCGGGTTTAGACTTGCAGAAGCAAAAGAATAGGCAAAGTTGCCTTTAGAGGACTTGGTAAGACGAGGTCTGTGATAGTGTGATGAGTTCACTTCAGTACGTGCCACATACTTCGATGCATGTTATGTGAAATGATGAATTTTTTATATCTATGATTTGCAGGTTGTTGTTTTTCCACTTTGTCATTTGTAACTTGAAACAATTTTCCTACAATACTTTAACATTCCAAATAATGATAGCCTATTGGAAATGGGCCATAACTTTCTTAATACTTTTCAAAATTGCAGTATCGGGCTTGCTGGAAGCATACTTTCAATCAGAAAAATGAAATTCAGTTCCTATATCTTTAAAACTAATTTTTATAGTTTTTCATTTCTTTCTCTCACATCCCTTTATCTTTCTTTTAATTATTCCTCTCAGCGGTGAAATAAATTAGGGAAATAAAATAAGGTGAAAGAAAGTGCACGTAATTCTCCACCTCAATATTCTTCCTATTGGAGGAATATTCACATAATTCTCCACCTCAATATTCCTCCTATTGGAGAGTACTTGTATTTGAGTCGAATATTCACACTATGGTTTTAGTTTCTATCAATATAATGCAATTGCCAGAAAAATCATGCTGATCAATGTGATCGATTCCTCTTCATATAGCCTCCGTGCTTTCTCATAGAGAATGTTTACAACTGTAAAATCCCTTGATATTGGGGATTATCATAGTCTTTGTATTATCTAAAGATTACAATTGATATACGTGGGATCTAATCTTATGTGGGTCCCAGATACGTACTTTGATATTTTCCACTGGATCAATTGCTTAAAGAAACTATTTGTGCCCCTTCCATTGAGGACATCTTCATCGTTATTATCTTTGCCTGAGAAGTTCTGTATAATGGATCAGTATGGATTGCATTAAGGTTCTGATGGCGATGGCTGACCGTACTATTGCAGTGGATATGGACAGGCTGCACGTTTGTGGCTGCCACACCACAAAATGCACAAGAATCCCAATATGCATTCTATTTTCTCAAATTTATCACATGCAAGATTGCCCTCCCTTGCCGGTAATCATAAGAAAGCTTAGGCAATTGATTAATCATCTAGCTATCTAGGTACACATTACAAGATGAAGCCAAGTGGTTGGTACCGGAGACCATGTTTAATTGTGAAGACTGATGAGACCAACTGCCTCATTTCTCTAGAGTCTGCACCTCATTTTTGGGTATCAGATGATTCCTTTTTTTTTTTTTTTTAAACCAAATACTTGTCTTAGGCCTGTCTATCTAAGCTCTGTATTTGTGATTTCTACAGATATTGAGGTTCTCTCTCTCTGTATCCCTGCTGAAATCAAGGTTCTATATGAGCACTTCATATTTTTATTTCATTCCAATGATGGAAATGAAATTTTAGGGAACAATACAAATGCCTTTTTTTTCTTTATCTTCTCCTTATAGTTTTGATAGAAGAAGTAATTTCTATATTTATTACTTTGATTGTATATTTTGAGCTGGTGAATACACTCTGGCCTTGAATGCTTCAACTGGTTGTTCCAAAAAAAAAAAAAAAACACTGTTTGTTCCTCGCACATATTATTTATCATGGTTTATCAATGTTTATATTGAACTTACAACCTTTTTCTTTTGGCAGAAAAGGGAATTATTTCAAGAGCTTGCCCCACTGTTATGGAGTTCTTTTGGCACTATTACTGTTCTCATACAGGTTCACTTGCTTTCCTACGGCTCCACTTCTTAATAATCCAACCAGAATAGATCCTCCCTATGTTGGGGCCAGGGGATTGATCAATCGATGTATCAATAGATCTAATATATATGTGATTTTTAAATTCTAATACATGTGTTTGTGCATGGGAAATTCTCCGAACTGCCCCATTTCAAAAGGGGCATTTTATGCCCTTTCTGACTTGTCCAATTAAATGCTACCACCTCATGTTGTAGTTGTAGAAAGTAAATAAGACAAAAGCAAATGAGAAGTATCGTCCACCTGTAAGCAATGTAATATTAAATGAGCCATTCAACCACGTTTGGATACACCTATTTTTTTGTGAGATTCTTCTAGATATGATAGGAGAGAAAATAGGAGTACTATAAATGGAAGCGTAATAGAACCAGCTTTAGGAAATCCCTTTTTATCTACATTCCTTTTGTACCTCTGAATTAAACACGTTCAGTAAAAACTTAAAGTCTCAACACCAATTTAATAAGGGCACCAAAATAAGAGGGACCTATTATGAAAGAGAAAACAGGAGCATTAACTGTCATTTGAAATTGGAGTCTTAGTGTTTGAAGTGTTTTTTTTTTTTTTTTTCCAAAGAATAAGAAAAACTAGGAAAGAGTAACGTGACTCATAGGCTTTGCAAGAAAGAAAGTAGGCATTTAAATGCTTTTAACTTCCCTTCCTAGCGAAGGAGAAGAACATGTCATTTTCTCATTTGTCAAACAAAAAGGAACATTTCTTGCTACAAAAGCCCAGGTGTTTTGTAGCATCCCTCTCTCTATCTATATGTATCTTGTGAAGAATTCTTATAAGTTTAATAGTTGGGGTTTTCCAAGGATGTAAACAATTCAATCTGGCTCACAAGCTATGTGAGCTTGGCTTGATTGTTTCATGACCCAAACTCAAGCTAGTCCTTGTTCGGCTTTGTTTGGGGCTCAGATCGACTCAGTACATGTCTGTGTTAAATTTCACACATACTTTATGCTTTTGATTAATATATATACTTTTAAAATGCTCGTGATAGGTTGTAGAACAAAATAAGTTTAAAAGCTTAATGCGTTGGACTCAAGTTTATTTAGAAATTAAAAAAAAAGAGAACTTATTTTAGTACATTAAAGTGAGTAGTTGAACTTATTTTTTTTAGTACATTAAAGTGAGAAGTTGAACTTAATTTTTTCTACAAAAAAAAAAAAAAAAACCCCGCACTACATTGTGATTTACTTAATTTGACATCTGTTGGGCCCGTCCTTTTAAAATCCAAAGCATCCGTACCACACACTTGTACCCGTGTGGGCAAATTGGCATCTCTTTTTCATTGAATAGGCCTTCCCATGCAGGGCTTTCCCTTTATTGATGCTGACTCAAAGTTGATGTATAATGGTGCTCCTATGATGATTATACAAGTGGTGCTCAATGATGATGATGATGATAATTGTTGAAATTGGGAAGTAGGGAGACTAAAGAAAGGAGAAAGAGGGAAAATGCAGGGAAGATTATCAGTGTGTTGGTGGACCAACCAACCAAGGCGGTGACGACTCCTTTTATACTGTAGTCTTACCTTCTTTACACTGTAAACAATCCATGAGGATTACAATGATCCCATAGGATCACTAAAGACAATCAATCTCAAATTAAAACATATCAAAGAAATTGTTTAAGATAATCATGTCATTATTATACATTTGTACTATGCAATAGTTTGCCACTTAGACTACAGTAGTATGTATTATATATCTTATTAAAAGGGGTATGACTTATGCCTCTAACCTTAACGGAAGTTGTCTTTTGAAATCCCTTTCTTCTTACTATTTCTCTCTTATCCTAGGAACCTATTACACTTGGTCACTCCCACGTAGTTATGTATCCGTATCATATTGTATCTACCATCTAGTACTTTATTTAGTGTCCAAGTCCATGTCCTTCCATTTGTGAGGCATGCTGTTGCTTATTTGGCCATCATGAGACCCAAAAAATACCTTTTTTGGTTCCCCTTTTCCTTTTTTCTTACTCAGATAGGTGACACACTAAAAGTTCTTTCAATAGCTTCCTTTGTAGTACCTCTTGAAAATCTAAATTCTTTGAGTTACGATGGTGCCTGCAACAATTATGTGAGCAATTTGACATTTTTATGTTCTAGTCACGCATTACTAAATAGAAGAGCTATAATATTCCTTTTGCAAGCTTTTGATCAAGTGATTATGTCTTGCATTCGGAATGACATTTTAACCCTCGTCTCTTGTTAGTGGTTTTTGGTTTCCGTGAAAGATTCACAGGTGTAAATGATACACTTGTGAATCATTTCCATAGTCAAATGATACCCATGTGAAAAAAATTCCATTGTTTGTCATTTTCACTTCCATTTACATGTGAATTTGAGTACATCCAACGGTTCACCGTTTTTCACAAATTTATCAAAATCCTTAATGAATCAAGACATGGAACTTGATCCTTCAGCCATTTTTGGCATTCTAAAGAGGATGAATGGTTCAAATCATGAAAATGGGCCCCCATAGAAGTCCATAATAGCAGATTTTAGGGTCTGGACTTTTGCACAAATATCTCATAATCTGTGATGAATCAACGGATGAAATTCGACCACTTGGTGTTTTTGGCCTTCCGAAGAGGATGGACGATTCAGATCATGATTTAGGGGCTCACGCCTCACAGGAATAGGAAAATTGAAAAAAAGGCATTAGGCCCAACAGACGTTTTTTTTACACAAGTTACATCCAACGATCTAATGGTTTTTCACAAATTTCTTGAGATCCACAATGAACCAAGGAATGAAATTTGACCCCATTGCCAGATAGCCTTTTAGACTATCTAAAGAGGATGAATGATTTGGATCATGAAAATGGGCCCCACAGAAGTCTAGAATGGAAGATTTTAGGGTCTAGACTTTTTAGCATATATCTGAAAAACCATGATGAATCAACGGCTGAAATTTGACTCTCTAATTTTATTTTTTTGGTCTTTTGAAGAGGATGAACAGTTCAGATCTTAATTTCTAGGCCCATAGTGATGAAAAAAAGTGACCCCAGGGGGAACACCCGAAACACTAGCAATGGCTTTTTGTTTCCATTTATGCGTGTGGTGTGATTTGTTTTACCAGGGTCTCAGGTGCGTAAATTTTCATGTGAAAATGTGTTGATTTACACACCATTTTCACACTTGGTTTACGGATCACGTGTAAATGAGCTTAAACAAAGATAACGGTGCATAACTGTTACACATGTAAGTCATTTACGCATGTAAATGACTGCAACCAAACAGCCCCTTAAGTTGTTTTTTCTCATTTTGTTTTCAAAAAGTATGAATTTTGTTAGTCTTTATTATCATAATGCTTACACAATGCTATCTATATACATTTTTTTTGGCTAAATTTGTATACAATGCTTGGCTCTTTTACATTCTTCTTTTTTTCTACGGATGAGCTAAAAGAAGTAAACAATGAATCTGTTCACAAGGTATTCACTAGCTATTGTTGGCAACTAATGATACTTAAAATTTTCCTTACTTGTAGGAGATACTTTCAATATACCCTGCCCTTTCACCTCCAACCCTTACTTCAGGTGCATCAAATCGAGTTTGCAATGCTCTTGCTCTTCTTCAGGTCAATTATCCACTGCGCTTTATGTAGTTCTCTCCTTTGATTTTTTATATGCCTTTTTGGTTATCTAAATGCAGAAATACAACATTGCTTTCTTTTGCGGATGTGTATTTGATGGCTTTAGTAAAATTTGACCTTGATATCATAGAATAGTTTATTTGCTTATGAAAATATTATATGACAACTTCTGGTTATGGAAAACTAGTGAGGACCACTTTTATTTTCTTTGAGTAGATATGAATCAAGTGTAAGGGTATCACTATCTTGTAATGCTACTTTTCCACAGCGTCGTCGTCTATGAATTCCCTTTTCTTTTGAATAGCAGCAAAAGAAAATTTTATTAGAATTTCTAGGGAAAATCTGTATACTCATAGCTCAAGTTGGGCAATTCTCGAACAGGGATGGCAGTGGGTCGGGTTCTAACGCATTGACCTGCCTTGAACCGCTCCTTTTAGGAGTGGATTTGGTGTGTACGGGTTAGGTAAGGGATTTTATATTTTGAGCTGAGTCAGGTTCAGGTTGTGTTTGGGCTTGATCCACCCTACCTCGTTTATATTATATACATATTCTTAGTGACACTGCATATGCAAAGCTTTGGAAGGACAAGTGGTAGTGGATGAAATATACAACCGTGAGGGTGCAAGTTTGACCGTCACTCCTGCATCTTTACATATCACTTTATATTAAAAAAAAAACCATAAAACCCATCACATGACAGGTTTGGTATTATAGACCATAAAACTTGTCACAGGTCGGTCCAGTATCGGGCAACACATGTCCGTTGGGTTGGGTTTGGGTTGGCCTAAAGCCCTAGCGGACCTGATCCATCGCTATCTCTAATCTCAAAGAGCTCGAAGGGAAATCCTTAGGCATTTATTGAGCAGTCTCTAACCTCCTTTTTTTTTTTGTCTAGCCTCAAATCTTTTGTTTTTTACCTTTTCTTATATAGTTGTTGAGAAAATTGAAGACAATGTTTTCACATTTCCGGTATTTTTTCTTTGCTTCGAATCATTGATCTTATACATTTACTTCTGTGATCTTTAATTGTTTGTCTGGATAATGGACTAAAACAGAAATGAGTGCTACATCTGTAATGTATTTCCATTAGCCATTTAGTGAGCGCATAACCCTCAACGCTCATTTTTCTTGTTATAATCACCACTTAGATCTCCACCAACTCTATAACCCATTGGATATTTTTAATTTTGTTGCAGGCCTCCTCTCGTTTGACATTCTTGCACCCATTTTATCATGTGCAGTGAATTAAATTTCATTAGCAGTGGGTCTGAGAAACAGTTAATAAATAGTCTAGCTCCATATATTGCTATGAGTGCCGCTTTATTCGAGTCCCCACTCCAATGGGCCTAAAGAAGCAACAAAGGTTCCCCCGTTTTCACTCTTGATGATTCCCCTGATACTTTATGGCCTAGATTTTGCAATAGACCTCCCATTTGTATTCATAGTCCGTAGCCTAGGCTTAGTTTGTGGAGTTGAAATCCTTTTGACCACAAAAGGACAATAACTTCTAATCACACTATTCCATTCCTTTTCAAGGTCATAATAAGAAATATCTTTAAAGCATTTTCCATAAAACTTGGCCTAAAAGGACCCCCAAGCCATCCATCTATAAGATCTTGAAAGGAAGTGGGAAACGGAAATGAAATTCCAAATAAGGAAGAAACTCTAAGTGACCTAGGTTGACACAAGAAGTGATCTGTCGAATCTTTGGTGTACCAACTCATAAAGAAAATATTTGGAATTACTAACTTAAGGCTTTTGACTATATGGATGAGGGGATGGGGGCACTAAGAAAAGCCACATTCGGCGGAGAAAAAAAAATTGACCCGAAAAGATTCCAAGAGAATCTGACATCCAAATTCTGCTATCCCCCCTCCTGGCAGAAATTGCACTTCATTTTACAATGGCCATCAATTCAACTAACATTTGAACTTCATAATCTAAAAAAAAAGTTCATAATTACCATTAACAAAAAAAAAAAAAACCTTCATAATCTAAAAGATTTCTCTAAATGTGATATTTCCATTCCATTTTCCTCCTATCTCAAATGTCATAATCCTTAATGACCGCCCACTTACAACTTGAAATCGAATAAGGTTGTTGAAAGCATGATGCTAAACAACGATCCTTTATTCAATATCCTCCCACAATTTGATTATACAATCATCACCTGCCATGAATCTTGAATTCTCCTTCTAAAGTGTTCCCACTCTATTCTCCATGTCTTGTAATTTTATAATATCCTTCCTTAATCTTGTCCCTCCTCTTGATAAAAGTCCATCTTCATATTTCCCACCCACTAGCTCTTTCCCTTTATTTTGACACAACTCTCCTCCATAGAGCATCACTTCCCAAATTTTCACCACCATTTTCCCAAAGGGCACGTTTGGGAATGGGAGAGGAATCTCCAAATTGGAGGATTACTTGATTCCCCTTGAACTAGGCCATCCTCAATGATGATTTTTGAGGGGAGTAATCATCAAATTCCACGTTTGGCAAATATAGCGGAATCACACCATCTACACTATACTACATCCATTGGTTCTATGTTTTTCACAAATTTCTCACAATCCATGAGAAATCAAGACCTAAAGTTTCAACTCTCTAGTGGTTATGGCCTTCCAAAGAGGATGAACGGTTTGGATCTAGTGGGGCCCATAAAAGTCCAGAATGGTAGTTTTTACGGTCTAGATTTTTTCACAAATATCTCAAAATCCATGATGAATCAATGGCTGAAATTTGATCTCATCCATTTTTGGCCTTTTGAAGAGGATGAACGGTTTGGAATTTGGATTATGATTTAGGGCCCCATAAGGAAAAAAGAAAAAACTGCCCAAAAATCACTTTTTGGCACTATACTAGATCAATGGTCTGGAACTTTTCACAATTTTCTTAGGATCAATGAAGAATCAAGCTGCCATTTTTGGCCTTCCAAAGAAGGCGAACAGTTTGGATCGTGAGTCTGGGGGCCACAAAAGCCTATAAATTAGATCTAACGCTTTCGTTTTTTCACAAATGTCTCAAAATCCGTGATGAATCAACGGCTGAAATTTGACCCTTTGCCTTTTTTTGGCCTTTTGACGAGGATGAATGGTTTGGATTGTGATTTAGGGGCCCGCAAGAACAGAAAAGAAAACTAGTTACCCCAAAATGAATTTTTTAATTTATTATTTACTATAGCTCTGCATTTCTGCACAGGCGTAGATTTCCCCCAGTGTTACCTGATTCGTTGTTTTGGGTGTCGAACGCCGAATAGTTCAGTTCGAATAAATCGCTATTTGATTTGATGAGGTTCGGAAATCTTAAAATCCCTAATTTGTTGCCGTTGTGGTTGAGGAAGATGAGTTTCGTAGTATCATCTTTCTCTCCCTTCTCTTTCGGGTTGACGAAGAAAGGCATCACTTTCTACATATATATATATATATATATAAACCTTATTTCTTAGAAGAATAACGATGCTGCCATTCTTCTTTGACAAGGCGGTCCACTTTGGAATAAATTCATCCATGGCCCACTTTTGACATGCAATGGGATCACATCACCAACTAAGTTCGAGTCAATCTCACCTTCAGATTTACTGTGTCTAAAAATGTGATTTTAGCTTTTTTCAATCACATTTTTTTACTTAATCTAATTAATGGTAAATATAATCATGATTGAAGTGAAATCTAAATTTACATGCTCAATTTTTCAGTGGGGCCTACTAGTATTGGAGTAAACTTTGATAATGTTTCATCCAAGAGTTGGGTGTTGAAATTGAGCCATTCAGATTTTTTGAGGATGGGCCCGACTGCATAATTTTACTTCTCTCATATAAAAGTGTTAGCGAGATGCTCAAGATCAATACAGATAGTTGGATATCTGTTTATGCTACTTGGATAAGACACATAAGAGGTGATTGTGCTGAATCTAAATTGTATTTAATCATCATATACAATTTTCATGAGTTATCATTCTTATATAAATCTTTACAACATTTAAGAATTTTTTGCAAAACATATTTTTTCGCCAACCTTATTGAATTATATATCCGAGTTAGTACATCGAAGTTTTCAAACTCAAACTACGAATTAAGAGAATTGTAAAATGAATCAAATGAGTCTACTCCAGCGAATTTCCGAATTTGATTGAGGGCTGAACTGCGAACTGCGAATTCAAATGTGAATCCATCAAACTGCGAATTTGGTAACTATGATTTCCCCTTTCTGATGGGGTTGGTTCTTGTGGGTGCGGGTGTTGTGTCGGGGGTGGTTGGAGGGTACAAGGATGTTCTGACAGGCCAAATCAACGAGATTGAGGATATTGGCATTCCTCTTTCCTTGCTAGTGGATTTTACCAAACATGGATATTCCCTAATAACATGAAAAAACAGCCCGGAATCCTTGTCTTGTTCTGTTACCAAACGTGCCCAAAAGAGCCTGATTTTCTTCTTCTTCTTCTTTAAATGTTTTTAAAACATTGTTTCTAATACCTAGGTCATCATTGTTACTAGCCTCTTCACTTCCTTTTGATTATTCCGATGCATCTTCTCATTATCCCTTCTACCACCCACAAGAATTCTCCTTAACTCGTTTTGCGTTCTTTTTGGAATTTGGAAGTCAGATAATCTGAATGGGAGATTTTCAAGTGTGGAGTTGACAAGAGATTTTTAGCTTCTATATTTAAAAGCACTTTCCACTTTCCAACCTCTAGTTTTAGTAGTAAAGACCCCATTTCGGTCGACTTTTTATTTTCAAAGCTCCCTTTCACTTCCCAATCTCTATATTTGAAACCCCCTTCCACTTCCCAACCTCTATATTTAAAACCACCTTCCACTTCCCAATCTCTATATTTAAAAGTCAAAACCCACTTTACTTCTATATTAAACACCCCCCTCCCCCCCTCCACCGCCCGCTTCTCTTTCACTTTCCAACTTAAACTCCTTTCACTTTGAAACCTCTTCCACTTCCAAGTCCAACTCAACTTCCTTTACCAAATGGCAACTCCTTCAATCCCCTTCACCTCCCAACCTCTATATTTAGAAACCCTTTCACTCCCCAACTTTTTCCTATTCCCAGGGGCATCATTACTGTTCTTTCTTTTTTTAAAAAAAGATTTTCAGATTTTTAGGTAAAAAAAGGGCCAAAATCCGCACTGTACTTGAATTGGCTGAGTTGGGCTGATACGACCTGAATTGAGGGGGATCAAGTTGGGTTTTGAGTCTGTTTTATAATACTTGATACTTTCTTTTGTCTCCTTGCGTTTGCCATTTTATGGAAGAGAGTAGTATTTTTGTCTCCTTTAAGTCATAATGCTCTTGCTCATTGCCTTACTTTCTGCAATTGAAGTCATATCCCCTACGAATGACCTCCCTGTTGACAATACTCATTACTTAAATCTGAGGTTTCTTCCTTTTGTTGAAATAAGAATAAATTTTCCAGACTATTCCATCCCCATGCCCCAAATTTCAACTTCTTTGTTTTTTCGATTCAAGCAATTTTGGTTTAAAGAGTTTCAAAGCTTATGGAGAAATGGATTATAGTCCTTCATTGCTCTTGACATTCTGCCACCACCCATCAATAAGCATGGGTAATATTATTATTATTATTAAATGTGATTCAAGCCAACTGTTTTCAAATCTGAAAGGCATCAGTCCCCTATCAATTCCTGTTGAATCAATCACAATGGGGTTTTGTTGCAGTCAAATTTTTGGCAAAACAGTTGCCAATTTGGAGTAGAATCCCATTAATTAGACATGAAAATCAATCCAATTTGAGAAGAACTCTTGCTGCTTGTTGGACCATGGGAACCTGCTGCCATGAGAGAGATTGATTAAATTTTAATATACTGATTAATCCAGAGATTTTTCACATGCTAGTAGTAAACTGAGTTCCACTCCACCTGACACTTCAGAAGACAGTAAGAGACATATTTCTATTAACATCCCTCTCCCAGCACCAAGGTGCTATCCATGTTTTGCTGATGTTTTATTTGTTTTCTGCCATAACTTGTCTCTGCTCTATAATAATTCACATTGTATACATTTGATACAAACCATTCAGACATCACTTTCACATCTTAGAGAAGAAACAGGACACAGAATTCTCAAATTATACTTTCACAGACTCCGGCAGATTAATTGTGATGCCCTAATGTCTTTAATAGAAACAAGATTATTTGTGAGTAAGAATAGGACGACAAATTTATTACAACAAATTCTTTTTCCTCGCTTACCTCTCCCTTCTCCACATTCCTCGCTATCCTTTATTTTCCTGGATGCTGTCAACTAATTTCTTTTTGTGTCCTCATCATTGCTCCATTTGCAAATCTTGACCTGTCACTTCTTTTTTGCTACATATTTATGGTCATTGGAGGTTAATCTAGGGTCTGAATAAGCTCTTGAATTGATGCCTTTCACTCCTGTATGGCTGTATCTGAACTTTAGTTTTGATCAATACCTGCCTTTTCCTCTCCAAGACATGGTTCCTTTATATAGCTGTGACGATTCTTCTGTGATTATTTTATTACTCTTTTTTCTTAATTTTTATTTTAAGTTTTTATATTAAGACATGACTTCCCTCTTGGAAGTTGGTGAAGTGGCATTAGGCGTGGGTTTGCTCCCACATCTTGTGTTCAAAACCGCCCCAGATTTACCAAGTGTGCATTTGTGTGTGTTTAGCGGGTGCCACCTTGGGGATTAGCCCTGTTGGGTCAAAGACCTTAGGCATACCATTGTTAAAAAAAAAAGACATCACTAAGAAATTCCTTTTTTTTAGTTAGGTACATATCCATAAAAAATAAAAAAAAATCTCATTGGTGCTTCCTCCTTTATTTATTTTGTTGGATTGGGGGGGTGGGGGTTTATTTCATGATGCATTGATTTGGTTACTCATCGCAGTTGATGATGGCATACTAATATGAGCTTTAGGAGGGTTTATTGTATCCATTGATGCATTGTTTATGTTGAATGCTTCGTGTGCTTATATTACTCAGTTTTTTTGGACATAGCTGACATGAATTTCCTTTTGGTTTGATCATTTTCTGAAGTGTGTAGCTTCGCACCCAGATACAAGGTCTCTTTTCCTCAATGGTACTTCGCCTGAGCTTTTATATCTATGAACAATGCAATATTCATGTATTTAAGGGGTCATTTGTTTGCAGTACTTTACATACGTAAATGATTATCATGCGTAATGTTAGCGCAACACCACATTTATTTGCGCTCATTTACCCATTTGATGCATGAATGAGATGTGAAAATGGTGAAAATAAGGCCATTTACACACCAAAATTTTCACACTTGAGTAGGTGTGAAAATCACTTTTGCACTTCCTCCATAATGGCGCTAATACAATCTCTTACATGGTGATTGCATTCTTGCGGGCCCCATCGACAACCTTTATTTTTTTCTCATTCCCATGGTCCCCATATTTGTAACCCAACCATTCAATTTGTTTATTGAATTAATAAAACCCAAGACCTTGAAGCTGATTTTTTAAATCTTCATAAATTTTGAGTAATTTGTGAAAAAATCCCCAACCTATAGATCTAATTTCTGGACTTTTGTATTCATGATCTAGACTGTTCAATATTCTTTTATTAATTGTAAATATTAGGATGTTTAGGTTCATAACTAAATTCTTCATGGATTTTGAGAAATTTGTGATAAGGTCCAAAAAATCCAAATACATCTAAAGCCATTGGATTCACTTATTTACTCATATGAAAATGGTTGATTTTGACAAATTTGGTTATGTGGTTCACATATGTAACATTTGCATGTGACATTTACTTATGTAACGTTTGCATATGTAAAACCCCTTTTTCTATCATGTGTAAAAGGTAAATGACCCCTTATGATATCATATGCCATATCTTCTACTCTTATTTTGTTTTGGTCAAAATTTATGAACTTAACTGTAGAATCTAGTTCTTCCAGCAGTTTGAATATTTTATGTCTAGTTTAAAATTTTCGTGTAAAGAATAATCAACAACATGCTGGATCTCGTGTTCTCTTGCAGCTCAGATACCTTTGTACCTGTTTCCCTTTCTGAGCACTACGGCTAAGACAAAACCATTCGAATATCTGAGGCTAACTAGTTTGGGAGTAATTGGCTCACTCGTAAAGGTAGATTTTGCCTGCATATTTTATATCTCATCAGATACTCTATTTTACTCAACATTTTCTATTTGATGTAGATCATTTCTTTTCTTCTTTTTTTTTGTTTTTTTGAAAGGTTGATGTAAAACATTTTGGTTTTATATCGCATTTCTAATGTGTCGGACTGAAATACCTGAATAATAATCTTGGGACTGTATTGTCTGTGCAGAATACAAAAAATAATCTAGCAATGCACATAATTTCAGTATTCTTCTCTCGTCTTAGTACAACGTATATCGTACTTTAAAATCTTGATGATTTGGCCAATGACTCCTCCTGAATATGGAATGGGTTAATCGTTAGTAAACTTGTTTCCTACAAGTTTTAATGCATGACTTGAATGGTTGACTGTCACGAGCCGGGCCTGAGGTCCGATAATCCCGAGCCGTGATCTCATACTTACTTCCATAAACTCCGAATTAACCGAAATTAAAACGGAATCCACAAGGGATAAACATTCACAAATACCTGTCAAATACACAATTTTGCGGAAATATTTATATTTGACAATATCAATTTACGATTTTTCATGTTTACAAAATAAAGTTTTTTATACATGTGTCATTGTTATCATTTCCTTGTTTTCATCAACCCCTGCATATTCAAATACAACACAGTTTGATAACTATTCAAGTTCTCAAAACATTACATTCCAAAATGAATTTCAACTATTTCAAAAGAATTCTCAAAAAGAATTTCCAATCCACTTCGCACTCAGATTACCATTTCAAAGATTATCCCGTCCGTTCCATTCCATCAGTCTTCCTGGAGGAACTGGAGAGGTCTCCTCCGCTGCTGCCGGGGTCGCTACTAGACCGGCATTGGCAATCAGGCCTGTAATGCCATCAATAGCATTAATGAACACGACGGTTCAACAATTTATAAACAGATCTTGTGATAGCACATGCTAATGCATATAATAAATATGTGCAAAACATCAAGTAACAATTCTAGACCAATGTATAGTAACAGTACCCAGACATTAGAGTCAAGTAATAGATATTACAAATTGGCAACTACCATAGCATTCTTTTCATTTAATTTCCATTTATTTCATTTCTTTTACCATCTTTCCTCAAAGGAAGGATTCATCTTCCAAATGGAAGGCATCAATTAGCATCTTCCCTCAAAGGAATGATTCATCTTCCTAATGGAAGGCATCAATCAGTACCCATAGATACGATTGGAATTGTGGGACTTACCAGTGTTCGAGCTAGGGACAACTGGCATCACCACGGAGTTCCGGAAAGCCCCCAAATCCATCTACTGCAGTAGGAATAGTCATTTATTCATTTATTAATTCATTTAGCTCAATTAGAGCTTTAATACAATAGCTAGGTAGTGCCAGACTCAAGAGTCAATACAGTTCAATAATCAACCCATTTATGGATCCAATTCAATTCAGTAATTCCATTCTTAATAGATGAAAGGAATAACAGTAACATCAATCTCATTAGATTGGAACACAACGATACGGAACAAAATACAATGAGAGAATTACTAATCATTTATTTCTACTCATTTCTATCTCAGTTCTAAAACAACCATTTAGGTGTAAGCATTGCTTATCCAATGCACGTGTTATTCTCAATGGACATCACATTTATATATAATGTGTACATTGGAGTCCCCATAGCCATCACCTATGGAGGTTTAGTCCATAATTAATTAAATACTTTAACCCACTATTAAACCAAGGGTTCAATCTTAAAAAATTCTTTCCTATTGTTCACAATTCTCACCAATCTCTAATTACATTATAATTAGTCACAAAACTAATTTAGAGGACACTTATATTCCCAAAAAAGCATCCATGTTTCCAACAAAACCCAAAATCTTGCCTCAGTTAATGCCCTGTCCGATCGATCGGACAGAAAAACTGTCCCAGTTTACTCTCTATCTAATCGATCAGACATTCAGTGTCGATCGATCGGACCTGCTCCGAAACCCAGTTTCAGTTCAGAAATTGGTTTCTTCTTCCTCCTATCTTGCTCCAAATCATTCAGAACCTGCACAAAACTTGGACCTCCTGTCCACTCCTCAATTCTCATCTCATTCATACATTAATAACTCCTTCATTCATCTCATCAATCCACAAAACAATTCCCTTCTAAACATTAATGGAAATGGTACAAAATTCAATTCAATGTAACATTTACAGAAATTAGCATTAATCACAAGCAAATGTTTATACTTGCCTCTCTTGGAGTTACTTAGTCAAAAGCCCTCTTTGTTTAGCTTGGTTTGAGATGAAATCTCTCCTAACCAAACCCTAATTTCATTAAACCAAGCTATTTGAGCTAGAAATCTACTCCAATGAGAACGTGAAAACTCCACAAAAACCACTAACTACTTACTTGTAGCCCTATGGGAAGAAAGTTTGGGGTTCTCCTCAACTTCAACTCTTAAAAAATGGAAGAAGCTCAATGGAGAAGATGAAGTAGCTCCCTTCTTCACTTGAATCCTATGATGCACGGATACTTCAAAATGGGCAACGTATCGTGTTGTATCTTATCTGATACTTCACTTTTTACATGTAAAATCAGTGTCCCTGTCATGTCTATGGCGTGTCCCTGCCGTATCCATGCCGTATCTGGGCATTATAGCTTGAGTCACTCCAAAATCAACCTTGATGAAGAAAAAGGGAAGAAAGAAGAAGAAAGAGCCTAGGGTTTCTCTTGAGATGAAATGAGTGAATGAGCTCTTGAATTCATCTCATTCTAATATAAGGAGCTTTCACTCTAAAACCCCCTTTCATTAAGTCTAATTACATTTTGAGTCAAATGAAGGCTCATTTGATCAATCCTAGGTCAAATGGAATCGAGTTCATTATGAAAGTTAACGTACCATTCGAGATACACACGTTGGTATCAAGAGTTTCCGTATTCGACGAAATACGCAGAAATTCGTATTTACGAAAAAGTCCTTGTTCGAGCCTAAACTCAACCTAATTAAACTAATTTCATGCAAACCCATTCCATTATGCTTAATGCATCATTTGAGACTAATTTGTCTCTCTTTGGTCATTAACCATCATTAACCCAATTATCCATGGTTAATTAGCATTAATCTCAATTAATTAGCCTTAATCATGATTAGTTACACCTGCTAACTTGAAGTTTGACTTAGTTGACTTTAGTCAAGGTTAAAGCATGCATTTTGATTTTGCATCATGGTATGACATGATATAAAACTTGAAGTGAAATTTTCTTTTCTTTCCCTTCTCTCATCCAAAATGCAAGTCTACCACAACCTCCCTTCTTCTAATGCCACTGGCCGCCTCTTATTCACTTGCCTGAAAAACCTAAGGTGCAGTCCCCCACCCCCACCCCAACCTTTTTCAGTGGAAAATTTTTATGATGATTTCTGAATAGAAGTTTATCAGAACAGTAAACTTGTGCATTGATTTTTGGAAATGGGCCTATTGCTAAGTGATCATTGGCCCTTGACATGACGGAATGACATCTGAGTCATAATAGCCGTGCAGTTTTCTAAACCAAATGTTGATGGTTGCTTTGTTACCATTGACAATTCAAATCGGGAGCTGCATTGTGTGTGCATGTGCCTATCCAGTTCGTGTGGATGTGCTGGTCCAAAATTTTTTTAGGGGGCGAAGGGAATGAATAGAGCCTTCATTTCTGAAGAAATAAAAATATAATATTTCTGCATTTTAACTGTAGTTAAATTGGCCTATCCATTAGGGCATAATCATATAACATTGCACTGACTTTTAGATTGTTGTACTACCCACTTGGGGATTTATATTGACAGCTGGGCCACACCAATTTAGATTATTTAGGCTATCCTCTGGGCCTTTGTAGCTAGTGATCGGTGCCACTTTTTCTCAATCCTTTTCCACAATAATTTCTTGTTCATAATAAATGGGTGAGACCTTGTAATACTATCCAACTAGAGTTTTATCATGGACGTATCTGAGAGCATTGATCAATGGGCCTACTGACTACATGTGATCAACCTGTTGTATTGGAACAATGATCGTGTGATCTTTCTGCTCCATCTGTTAACGTCAGCCAGCTACCTCTATTTCTGTATTATCCACTTCATTTATAATTTTGATGGTCAGTGCCTTCAAAACTAGGTGAACTTAATGAAGAAATATTTTATTATAAATTCTTCACTTTCAACAGTCATTAAAAAAATAATACCTTATCCTGCTTTTCCAATGACAGAAACAGATTTCATCAAGGTAGATGTTTGGATTTACCAAAAAAAAGAAAACATAATTGATGGAACTTGACCTCAACAGAATTAGTTCGTTGAAATATATCTGCCGAACCCCATCTTCACTGATGGGGCACTGACACAAACAAGCCCTTAGTCATAGACTGCATATATCTGTAAGGAGCTCATGTCTTATCACGTAAACATGATAATAAAGGATCATTCATTGATTTTATGATGAATCTTCTTTCTGTGACTATTAAATCCTGGTCCAGTATTCTGCAGAATGGAATTATTTGATAATGATGCTCTTTACAGGAATGAGTACAGCAACTAAATTCTTGAAAATTGTGTGGTACTTTCAGTGTCTTCAAGTATGCCTCTTAAAAAGCTTTTACTATCTGTGGCGATTTGCTACTTCCCCCACATCTAAAGTAGAAGCTTATAGGAGAAATCATTTTATGGTAAACTGATGTCCTATGTGTTTAAGGGATGAAGAAATGGTCCACCATTTACTCATTCATCATGTGTTTGCTTATAGTGTTTGGATGACTCTAGGCTTGATATGCAGTGGGTTATGCCTTGGTCTGTTGAAGATTTATTTCAAGAGTGGTTTTTCAGGTGTAAGTTTGTCTGTGGTAGAACTTTTTGGAAGTTCGTGTTGTATGCAACTCTTTGGAAGCTTTGGTTGGAGAGAAATAACAAAAATTTCAGCAGTAAGAGTAGATATGTAGAGGAGAATGTTTAGATTATTGTAAGGACTGTTTCGGAATGGGTGAGTAAGAAAGATGGGCTTGAAGGAGTTTCTTTGGAAGAGATCTTAATAGGTCTTGGGCGGCGGTTTTAGAGTGGGGTTGGTGTGCTAATTCAGTCCATTGGAGTTCTTGGATACCTCCTTATGTCATTGTAACAGCTTAATTTTGATGGAAGCTATCAAAAATCTATTCAGACAGGTGGCTTAGGAAGTGTCATTTGTGATTATTTTGGTAATGTTGTTAGGAGGTTTTCTGGGCTTGTTGAAGTCTCAAATGCTAATGAAGCAGAATTTTTGGCTTATTAGTTGGGTGTCGGGAATTACTCAATTTGGATGGTAATTTGGCAATTATTGAAGGAGATTCTTGTTTAGCTATTCAGTAGGGTTCATGGAAGAATTCCCATCCTTGGAAAGTAATAGATTGGGTGGAGGAGCTCTAGGATATTCCCAATCAGCTTGATGCAACATTTCATAAAATTCTTTGAGAGGCCAATAAGATGGGTGATGGTCTTGCTAAGGAAGGAGTTTCTTGTGTGTTTGTTTCTTTTGATGTATACTATTGTTTGATTGTTTTCTTTCTTTTGGTTTGTAGCCTGGTTATTTGTTCTCACCTGGGTTGAGTTTGCTCAGTTCGGTTTGCCTTTTGGAGTAGTAAGTTTTTATTGTTATAACAAAAGAGAAATATATTTGAAGAAGATGTGGATGGAGGTAGTAAAAATAGATTTGAAGAAGTGCAACTTATCTAAAGATTTGGCTCAGGATATATCGGAATTGTTAAAAAAAAATTCATGTAGCTGACCCTAACATAGTTGGGACTTGGGACAACGCTTTGATGATGATGATGTTAACACACCCCACTTAAGTTATAAAATTCTCAAAAATTTCCCTACACACCCTATTGTTCCCAAAATAACCAAACCCCTCCACCATCATGTTCTCAGTTCACTACCCTTCTTCCCCCCTCTCTCCCTCTCCCTACCGCCGCCCTGCCCGTCGCTCTCTCTCCCTCCCCTCTTCCTGTCTCTTTCCCTCTCCTACTTTCCCCTCCCTCTCTCCCCCTCTCCCTGCCGCCGCCTTGCCTCCCTGTCTCTCCCTTTCCCTGCCACTACCCTGCCCTCCACCCTCTCTCCCTCTTCCTCTCCTTCTTTCTCTCTCCCTCTCCCTCTCCCCCTCTCTGCCCTCCGCCCTCTCTCCCTCTCCCTCTTCCTCTACCTGTCCCTGTCCCTCTCCCCCTCGGTGGTACTGCTGGAGGGGACGGTGGTGGCTGGGCTGGGGTTTTGGGGTGGGGGTGGGTGAGTGTTGAAAGAAGTTGGGGAGGGAGAAACTTTTGATAGATGTCCTTTTAGGTAATTTTACACGGGATATATTGGTCATAAAAAAAAGGGATGTGGAAAGAGAAGCTTGGGTTGTGGCATTAGCAGCTCTCAATAATAATTTGTTTACCCATTATTCAAACTCAAGGTCCTCGAAAAAATTGGTGACAATAACCTAGTCTTGGAGTCATTGCTTTGGACAAGTTGTTCTCACAAAGGAAACATTATAGTTCAAATCAATGTATTTTTTCCTGTTCCTTTTTGTGATTTTTGATTCTTTCGTAATCCAAATTCAGGAAATTAATTTTAGCATCTTCTTTGCAGGTTGATGATGCAGAAGTTGTTAATTATCTTCTCTCAACAGAAATAGTTCCTCTGTGTTTGCGTACAATGGAGACAGGCAGTGAACTTTCAAAAACAGTGAGTGACTGCCCTCTGTATTTTATATGTGACGCGGACTCTTTGCATCTCTTTCACTAAATTGAAAATTTTGGCTTTGTATCTAGAGTATATGTCTTCATATCCTTTTTTACTGATAAAATGCTTTTACTTCCTGCAAATGCCTGTTGAAGAAAATGTTCGTTTTTATTATTTTTTTGGGTTGTGCATTTTTTATTAATTTCTTTCAGCATGGACTGCTGCCATTTAATTTGCTTCTGATTCTGATATGTCACTCATTAGTTCCTTATGATCAACTTGATTATCCAGGTTGCTACCTTTATTATTCAAAAAATTCTCTTGGATAGAGTTGGGCTGCGATACTTTTGTTCTACTGTTGAAAAGTTTTATTCTGTTGGTCGTATTCTGGTACATATGGTTTTATCACTTGATGAGCAACCCTCAACACGCCTGCTAAAACACGTTATTCGTTGTTTTCTTAGGCTTTCAGATAGTCCAAGGTAGCTGTTGTGCTTCTGCTATCCTTTGTTTTGACACTCAAGTTTATAGGTGTTCCTTATAATATGTGGCAGTGACAATTGGTTTCTACATTTGTAGGGGCTGCTTTGGTTTGAAGATGCTTCTTTTTGACTTATTTAGAGGCGGGGCGTTCAATAGTTGCCTTGTAAGTGAAACCTTGTTGTTGCTCTAGTGGATCCATTATTAGTTGTACATTTCATTGAATAAACTCTAATTAATATTATTTGTTTACATGTATGTCCATGGATTATAGTTTATACTTCGATTTCAGTTCTGTTGCACCAGTTCATATTGGGGTGAGGCCTCAAGTCTGAGGCGCAGCTTGCATTTTGGTTGACCTCTCATTGTATGACTCATTTTATGAGGCACGTTTAGGGTTGTCATGCCACAGATGAAGTGTGTGCTTCTATCTTGATCTATCTTGAAGGCACACACCCCATTAATACATCTTTAAGAGAAAAGAGTGATAGTTTATAATTTTTATGAATTTAAACTTAAAAAAAAAATTATGGTTCCTGTCATAAGTCAAGTCAATCCTAGTTTACCGATTAAGAGGGGGTTAAACCGGTTGAAGTTCTCATAACACTTATGCCTTATGTGTCCATGTATCAAGTCTTCAGGTTATCTACCCACCTAGATGTTGAGTTGAGTCTAGTTGTCATGTTTTCTCTTTTTCAATGATGTCATGGGTCTCATTTTCTTCATTTATTTTGATCTTTTGAAAATAACGTGTTAGTGTTTTAATGTTAATTCTCGTTTAAAAATTAGGAGCAGCAACTAGTTCTACAGTATTTAAAACATGCTGTATACCTTTTAACACAACTTTTTCTTTTCCCTGATAGCATTGACACTTTCTTCTTCTACTTTTTTTTTTTTTTAAATCTTTTTGTTTCCCTGGATCTGTTACAAAGATAGCTGTTATTCATTACTGATGAAAGTTACTTGGCATACAACATACAATCGGCTTCATTATCAAACATTATTCAATTTTCCATTCTCCTCCTGTTTTGGATGAATGATGGTCTTTATGAATAGTGAAAGGAAAAACAATGAATTGGTGAAAAAATCTTTGTTACCAAAAGAATAAATAAAAAAAAAGAACTGGCATATGTCATATGCTGCCAGAAAACCCCCATATGCATGTGTTATTCGCTGTTCTTCTGATAAAAGATAAAAATACAATTAGAAGAGGATTAGCAGAGAGCTAGTGAATGAATGAAATCCCAATGTTGCATGTCAATGGGTCAATGCCTTCAAAAGCTCATTTTGAATTTTATTATATTGACATTGTTTTGATACGTTTCAGGATGACCCAACAATCAGACAGTGGCTTCAACAGCTATTACAGAATATAACAGTTGGAACCGCAGAAACTTTGCTTCGGCCTAGAATTTTTTATCCTATATTGAGGAATTAAGTTACCCTGTTAACTTCATGGGAAGCGTACACAGCGTCACAGCCTCACTTAATTCCAGCTACAATTGTAGATAACTCAGTATCTAAAGTTGTCTGTTAGTGTAGCTGTAGGTTAATTGCAAAATGCAGCAAGTCATTCTTCACAATTGTAATATCTGTGCTACATTCCTTGTAGAAAGAAAAAATTAAACTGTTAACTCGGTAAGAATTACTTGGGTATCACAATTTGCTTTGGAATGGTGATTCATTGATTATTAAAGTGGTTATTTATTTATTTTTTTGGCTGTTTTGGGAATGATGCAGGTGCTTGTAAGCCTTAGCTAGCAATGTACTATGGATCATATCATCAACTTTTTAATATATGGTCTGCAGCATGTCTATGCTGATTGATCTTAAAAAAAAAAACTTGAAAATTTTTTTTATCTTTCAAAAAAAATTATCTTTAAAGAAAATGTCTACGATGATTGAACCTGCTACTCTAGTGGGCCAATCCCGAGGAGCATATTTCAAAAATTAGTCTTTTTCTTTTTTTTTTGGTGCAGCTGTTGCTTTGGGCCCATTAAATCTTTGTAAATTGAGTACAGGTTACTCAGTTAGTTAATGCATCAGTGAAGGTTCATTTGTTTGGATAATCTGAGTGGCCTGTAATTTAGAGCTGTTTTGATCTTTGTCATAGCCTACTGCAGGTAATAACAATTACAGATGATTAGATTTACAGGTACTGTGAATGTAGGAAACTCTAAACGTGCCTTTGGAATTTAGGCGGATCCCATCTAGAATCTATAAAAGACACTGACCTTCAGTCTTGCGAATGATATTCTTAAAATATTCCCTTTTCACCTATGGAATGGTGTGGGATTTGCTATCACACGAGTTACAATAGCGGGACTCTCTAAATTAAAGGCGCGGACTGAAATTCATGCATGCCGGTGTGCGGGAGTCCCTTAGATGTGAAAATTACCCATATTGAAAGTACGGGCATCGAAGCTGGCCAGAGTTACAGATGAAAAAGAATTGGTCCACCTTCTAGCAGTCTATTCTGCCTCTTTTTTTTTGTGCTTCATCCATTGTATGAGATACTCCCATTCTTTAAAACAAGTGCCTTGTTTGAGTCCAGCTATGCGGCTATGCCTATAACCCTTTCCATACCAGACCATTTGAGATAGGCTGGGTGCTACATTTGTTTGATATACCAATTTTGAAAGTTGGTATGACTAGAAACACAACACACCCCAAAGTACAGCTGCACAGGGATTGAGCCTGGGAATGTAGGTTTTCACAGGTTGTGTGCCACTCACCCATCTTGAACAAAAAAAAGGCATGTAAGTTTTTTATTCATCTTTTGACTGTGTATCTTACCCTAACACTGGCTTTTGGGCTTGGGACTGGTTCCTGCTGAAATATATGGCTGAGGAACTACCTTTGTGAGTCTTCTAGGTGCAATTACAACTAGAAAACTCACTCACTTTCATCTTATCAGAAACGCACATAGATAGGCAGGTGTGAGACAGAGGTTTCGGTCTGCCTCTAAACACAGCTTGAGAAAATATTTCATTAATGAGCTGGACCTGGCTTATTTTTGTGGGCATTGATTGATCTGGGCTTGATATTCGCCCAATAACTACATTTGGACTAGTTCTGGGCCCTCTTTGCCCATGCTAAGTACTGCTACCAGTCAGTGCCATTTGGAAACTCTAGGCTAATTAATAAATGCCAATTAGATTAAGGTCTAAAATAAAAGCTCTAATTTTTAAATTTTAATTTACTTGCTTATGGCCAAAATAAAAATCATGGGGCTTTCGTAGACCAATTCCTTATCCATTGGGCCATTGCACTCATTTAATAATAAGATTGCCAGCTTCTAAAGGTGGGCACCATCAATTGAAAAAAAACCCTGCTTTATATGGCAATTGATGCCACATCCTAGGCTTTTTAAAGGATCCGCGTTTAATCTGACCTGTATGGATTAGAGTGAAAATTAGGCCCAGCATAATGATTGTAATTTTCAAGAGGTGGCAACCCTGATGGGTTTATACCCGCGGTCATTCCTAATAAATGTCTTTCTTACGATCAATCCATTTTCTTCGATTGAATTCTTAGGAATTTTAACAATGTTTTTTTTTTTTTCTTTTTTTTTTCTTCCAGTGATTGAATTCTTGCCAAGCCTAAAGTTTTGAAGGTTAGTCTAATGATGCATGCTAACTTTAATTAGAATGAAATTTAGCCTAAAGCCAATCTCAAGAGGAACAATTACTTTGAACACTTTAGATTTTAGTAAGGCCTACTAATGGATCTTAGGCTTGGCCAATGGATTTCTCTAGTTCTCAACCTGGTGGGCCTTAAGCAAAAAAAAAAAAACAAAAACCAGCAACACCTCTATTGTTCAGGAGGGGGCTGTGTATACATAGTTGTTGGCAGCTCGGGGCAGAGATGGAAGGGAGAGAGTGCTGAAAGGAAGGGAATTTACAAAAAAAATGTTGGCTCTTTGGAGCAGGACCCACGGCTCTTCACTTGTGGGCTCATTTATTTTTTAAGGTGCTGTTCGTTAGAATTAAATGCATGAGAATTGAATACAAAGAAAGTCATGCCAAATTCATTTTCTTAAAAATTAATATTTTAGTTTGGAAAATGCTTGAATATCTCCATGAAAATCAAGTTTAGGATGTGCACAGCCATGAGACACTTAAACACTTACTTCTGACATGAGTCACACTACATGAGTCACACTCAATCTTCATGGGTGTCATTCTCGCTTTTAGACCAGTAAAAACTCGGGGCAATGCATGGGCTAAAATAATAAATACAATATTAAAGAAAAGGTCAAACAATCAAACCTAAATGTACAATCAAATATATATATATATATATATAAGTAGGAAATGGGCTCTCCTAAGCTACAGCTTATGTTATTGTCTGCGAAATCATCTCCATTGGAAACTGCCTCAAGTCATTGTCTCCAAAATCAAGATAAACCCAATTAGAACTGGATTTTCCAGCTCCATCCTTGTCGCGACCCCGGATTGGGTTAGCGCACCTAATCCGGGATCGGCGAGGTAGGTGGTGGTGAGTGTATGGTGATGATTGCCACAATTATTATAAAGATACACTCATTTTATTTCCCACAGGTTTCCGCGGTGAGGATATCACACATATTCACAAGTCATTCACATTGGTGTGGAAGCGTCTAGCAAACCAAATTCAAGAATTCATTCCATACATACAAGACTGTTATCACAATAATGATAACATGATGTCAGAGCGAGCAATGATCAATGACATTCCCAAAATATTAAGTTAATGTTTATACAAAAGATCAATTAATCATTTTTCAAAAAATAATGGCCAACAAAGGCCAGTACAACTAAAAGAATCACAAAATGTAATAATTAATAACCCCCAAAATGTTTCGCATCTCTATGCTTGACCAAATGTCTAGATGACATCGTTAGCTTGCCATTCGCCTACACGATGCGGCTCATTGGCCGCCTCCTCTGGCTCCTCCTCAAGGACAACGGGGTTTGGACCTGAGTGTCACAAGAATGGGTCAGACACGATGGTCTGGCAGGTGGGTGAATAGATATAACAATAAGGAAATACTAAAACCTGTCAGAGCATTAATTTCCATAAAACAGGATGCATCATTTGTTTAAAGTACATATGCAATATAAAACATGTAGGGTAACAAGGAACAAGAACTAACAAGATGGTAACCACAAAAAAGCTTAATCCTCCATCACTAGTGTGATGAGAGCACATTCAGTGCGTTGGTCTCGGACACATGAAGTGACAAGAACCAACATTATATATACATATAGCTGGACAAGACCACGGCTGCGGAACCGGGTAATGGGGCAGGACAGGATCTAGACTGCAACTGGTAGGAGCATGAGGGGGTGGCCCAAGTTAGTGGATTAGACTGACAAGGACATCCAAGCTTAGTGGTGCCAACACATAGGTCACATGAAAATCAAAATATATACATATCTATATCAGTGTACAACACCCAGTCAGGCGGGACATGGTGCTTACAGGCACATGTTTCAATCAGTAGCTTATCAAGTATGTGTGGTGCTGATAGAACACGTCAAGTTCATAAATCAATAGTTTGAGCAAAATTGGGGTTATCACGTGAAAACAGGCTAGAACATGTATAATCCAAGAAAGACAATCACAATGAATCTCTGTATAATTATGGATCATATATTGAGGCTTCCGAATTTAAACAATATGCATGAGGGTCTTGTATGTCTGTTTTTACTCTTGGCATGGTACTTGAAGGATAGAAGACATCTCAAGTTCCCTATACAAATTGACAAGTCCAAAATTCTCAATACAATTCCGGAATGGGGTTTCTTTCTCGATCAATCTCCATATATAATCTCCTTGGTCTTCCTAAGGCGTTAGGGCTTCAAACCAACCTCACCGGACCTTAAAACACCCTTTTTGATGATATTAGGGAAGGCCCAGGAATTCTGCATGGTTGGCTCGAGCGGACTAGAAGTTCGCTCGAGCGAAGGGTTATCTGGGAAGGTTCACTCAGCGGACCCAAGTTCACTCGAGCGAATTGGTCAGAATGAGGAGGACTCAAGCGAACCGAAGGTTGGCTCGAGCGTTCCAGCCTCTGGAAGGGGTCCGCTCGAGCGTACAATGGTTTGCTCGAGCGGTCTGGCTCCTGGGAGGGTTTGCTTGAGCGAACTGGAATGTTGGCTTTAGCTAACTAGTTTTTGTAAGGGCTTCGCTCGAGCGAACTGCTTTAGAAACTGCAATTTAGAGCATTTCGGGCTCTCTTCATTTCACCCTTTTACAACCTCTTATAAATCACTTCTTGACACAAAATTTTATGGTGTCCTTGGCCCCTCAAACCACCATTACTCCTTCAACAACCATCCACCAAAACCCTCAAATCACCTTAATTTCCAACCTCATTAATTCCAAGAACAACACCATTTATGAAATCCACAAATGACAAAAACACACTTAGCAAAGTAAATGCATACATTCTCAAGAGATCAATTAAGAGAAGGTGAACTATCAATATGCACATTTCAAAGCTATTAAAAACTCATAGAGAAAATACGGGTGAAAGCAATTAATAAGAATCCAAAATTTCCATAAACAAGAAATCATAAAATCAACCCATTCATCCACTTGGCTTGGATCCAAATTAGCAAATCAAGCTCCTAAACACACTTTCCAAGCCCAAATCTCCAATCTACACAAAATCCCCAAAATACACCCATTACAAACCCTAATAATCCAAAACCATGAAATAGGAAGAGGGACCTTGCAATAATGAAGGTGGAGCTTCTCTAGGATTAGAAGAACACAAATCAAGGAGATTAGGAGGAGAGCTTACTTGGAAGTGCTTCAAATGACCAAAGCTAGGTCAAGATGAATCTTGGAATGGGTGGTTTCTTCTACAAATTGTACCAATAGAGAGCTTTCAAGATGGGGAAGAAGATGATGACATCCATATATTCATCAGCAAGAGTTGGGAGTGAGTTGGAGAAGAAGAAGCAAGAAGAAGAAGAAGAAGAGAACCCTAGAGCTGGAGCTTCCTTTCTTTCACAATAAAAGTATCTAGAAAGGTTAAGGAGAAGAAGAGTTTCCCTTTTATAGAAAACAAGGTGGGTCCCGCAACTTAACAAACTCTTTGGGCTAAAACATTGTCTTCCGGGCCTCGGATGAGTTCGACGAAGAAGGAAGAATTGTTCAACGAAAAATCTAGTTTCTAAAAAGTATACATTTCGCGGGTTTCGGAGACATGAAAACTTGTGTCTAGATTTTGTGTAAAAAGACTGTTTTGCCCCTAACATTAGGAAAGTAGGGTTTGAGGTCTCGAACGGGGACGGAGTAAACATAAAAGTTGTAGGGTATCATGAGATCAATCAAATGGAGTTAAAACATGAATTTTCGGAATATCGGATAATACCCCGTGTTCATGCAAAGTCACTAGGAAGGAACCCCCAAAGGGTCCTACTAATAAAATGGCTCTCAAAATTCCCCAATGCTATATAAAAGGTATTCTAATCCCAAACTTAACTAAAATCCACTAATCTCACTTAAAACTAAAACACGACTTAATTAGTACTAATCAAAATCTCTCGGGGCGGGGTCTTACAATCCTGCAAAAAACAGAGATTGTCGACAATGATTTGTGAGACCATTACTATTAATTCAGCTTAGGATAACATAAGCTACGGCTTAGGAAAGCCTTGCTCTATATATAGATATGCATATGCTAACTGCAAAGATAATAGATAAATAGTAGTCCAATTTTTTTAAATAACAACATCAATCCAAAGTCTTAAAAAAATTTGCCTTTTGTTTCAAGATGATTTTAATGGAAGAATCCCTTTGGACTTTGTGAAGGGCCGCCAAAACGGCCCTCAAACTCCAATATAGATGATAAAGGCCCCCTCTCCACAGGTAAGACCATGAGCCTAAGTCGGAGCCCAATGTAGTCCAATGCAGGCTAGACATAGGTTAGGCTCGGGCTGGATTAGACCATGAGAAGCCTTTTCGCTCAATGAGATATGCCTATCCTACAGATGGAAAATGGTCAGGTCTGGATTGGATCAATGAGCTTAGCCCATACTCAACCTAAATTGAGGTAAGCAGGGACGTAACATATCAATTCTTCATGTTGAGTTCATCTTCTACTTGGTTTTAGAGAGCCCATTCCCCTACCTATTCGATAATGAAAAATACTTTTCATGTGTAAGGAACCGAACCCAAAGGACGAGATGATATTGATTTTTTACAGTAGGATTTAATCAAGTGTGTACCCCACCCTATGTGTTCACTTATCACTCACTAACTATTTCCTAATTGGTAAACTTACTTTACCAGTGATGTCAGGCAAGTAAAGGGTTAATTCCAGAGATAGTAAAAAGAAATGGATCACATCAAACGATAAATTTCAAAAATCACCTTATCCTTTTTACAAAAAAAAAAAAAAAAAGTAAAAAAGAAACTCTCTCATGCCACTAAATAAAAAAAAAAAAAAAACTAGGGTTATACATGTGACGGGATGGGTTGGGCCGAGGAATTTCCACGCCCTTCCCGACTTCTAAATTAGAAGTTTGACCCCGGCTTAAGCCCAGGTCGGGCCAGAAGTTGCTTGCACAAGGCTGGCCCACCCGTAAATCATGAAACCCTAGCATATCATGTGTTTAACTGATATTATAACAATTTTTTTTCTTATAACGTCCTAGGTTGTAGCTCAACTACCCTTGTCATATCACCCTATATGAGAGGTAATGGGTTTGAGTCCCCCCATTGCTACTCTCTCACCTACAATTATATATGTATATTTGGGCCGGGCTAGGATTCCGAATCTCAACCACCGAGTTCAAATAAAAAAATTCTAAGCACGGCCCATCTATTATAACCTAAACCCCATTGTCGAACTAACGCGGGCCGGCCCTGTCCACGATCACCCTTACAAAAAAAAAAAAAAACTCTTATTAAAATAAGATTTCAAAGAGCTACTCTCTTGCCTTTTGATTTTTTCAAACCCTTACTTTTGTTCTCTCTTTGCATTTAACCATTCACTTAACTTCACCGGTAAAGTAAATTTACCAAACAAGTGATTTACTATGTGATATGACAGTATTGCTTTTAAATGTTAATTATATATGCCCATCCCTCATTGTGAGGACCAAAGCCCAGACCTGTGACACAACCAAGAAGTAAAAAAAGGTAAAAGAATCCGCTTGTCGGTTTTCCTCCGCTTAGAGGGGAGGACATCTTGTTACACATTACCGCTGTATGGATCGGCGGTATAGCTGCAAATGCTAGTTTTCCTCTTCTTAGAGGGAAGGAAATCTGGCAAATGCTACTTTACCGCCAATATAAGCAGCGGTAAAGCGGCATGAATGCCCAAATCCAAATCCATTTCATGTAGGCCTTTCCATTTCCTTTAACATTAAGCTAGAAATACACTTAAATTTAATATTTACTGAAAATTTCAATATTAGATAAAAAAATTAGTAAAAGAATTTATTATTTTGAAAAATGGCTTGGGTCGCCCCAAAAGTTCGTGCAAATGACACTTTACCGCTGTAAGGAACGGCGGTATAACTGCAAATGCCAGCTTTCCTCCTCTCAAAGCGGAGGAAATCTTGCAAATGCCACTTTACCGCCAATAAAAACAGCGGTAAAGCTGAGTGAGTGCCCAAATCCAAATCCATTCCATGCAGGCCTTTCCATTTCCTTTAACATTAAACTAGAAATAGTCTTAAATTTAATATTTTCTTAAATTTTCATCATTAGATAAAAAAATTAGTAAAAGAATTTATTATTTTGGAAAATGGCTTGGGTCGTCCCAAAAGTTCGTGGTTTTGAAAAAAAGGAATATAGAAGTAAATAAAGAAAATCTTTTTTTAATAGGGAAAAGTACTGTGCAACAACATGAACCAAAAAAGATAAAAGTCAACGAATATATATATATATATATATTTAATAACGGATGGTGTCTACATTACATTGGACCCCACCTTACTTACCCAAAGGACTCGAATCCAAAAAAGTCCAACTATAGACCATTTTGGACTCCATAAACACTGACTTTTGGGTGAGAGATTAAATAACAGGTTGCCTCATTGGACCTTTTTTTTTTCCATCCACATGGCTTATAAGTCATATGATCCCCCACTGAGAATATCTATGGGGCACACTCAGAATACTTAAGATCTTATATCATATTTGGGTGTGGACCTAACATCACTGCTGTAGGATATGAACTATATATATATATATATATTATGAAATAGAAATCCTCACTAGCAAGAAAAACACTTTATTTTATTGTCTTTCTATTTTGGAAGGTAAGTAAGTAAATCCAAATGTCTCCTGATTGTCAATGTAGAGGTCTTGCATTGGAGTACCTCACCTATCCAACCTAGACGGAAAGTGGTCAAGTCCGGACTGGATCAATGAGGTTAGCCCATACTCGACCTAAATTGAGGTACGCAAGCACGTACCGTATCAATTCTTCATGTTGAGTTCATCTTCTACTTAGTTTTAGAGAGCCCATTCCCCCTACCTATTCGATAATGAAAATCACTTTTCATGCGTAAGGAATCGAACCCAAAAGTCGAGATGATATTGATTTTTTAGGGTAGGATTTAATCATGTGTGGCCCCACCCTATGTGTTCACTTCTCACTCAGTAACTATTTCCTATTTGGTAAACTTACTTCACCATTGAAATCAAGTAAAGGGTTAATTCAAGAGACAATAAAAAGAAACGGATCACATCAAATGATACTAAATTTCAAAAGTGATCTACATGTGACGGGATGGGTTGGGCCGAGGAATTTCCACGCCCTGCCCGACTTCTAAATGAGAAGCCTGACCCCGGCTCAATCCCAGGTCGGGCAAGAAGTTGCTAGCCAAAGACCGGCCCGCCCGTAAATCATGAAGCCCTAGCATATCTTGAGTTTAACTTATATTATAAAAAAAAGAAGAATTTTTTTTTCTTATAATGTCCTCGGTTGTAGCTCAACTAGCCTTTTCATATCACCTAATATGACAGGTCATGGGTTTGAGTCCCCCCATTACTAATCCCTCTCTTACAATTATATATGTATATTTGGGCCGGGCAAGGATTTCGAATCTCAACTAGCGAGTCTAAATAAAAAAATTCTAAGCACGGCCAATCTATTATTACCTAAACACCATTATCGAACCATCGTGGGCCGGCCTTGTCCACGATCACCCTTACAAAAAAAATCTCTTCTTAAAATAAAATTTCAAAGAGCTACTCTCTGGCCTTTTGATTTTTTCAAACCCATACTTTTGTTCTCTCTTTGCATTCAACCATTCACTTTACTTCACCGGTAAAGTAAATTGACCAATCAAGTGTTTGGGTGCGTGCAAAATAAAATATTTGCAGATTTAAAAATTAACAGAACAAAATAATGTAGAAGAAAATATTATAATGTTATAATATTTGTTGTTTGGCAATATTTGAAAATTTCAACAAATTCTGAACTAGGTCGTTTGGTAATCATATATTTTCTTGATGAATATAAAAAAAATTCAAATAATCTCCTTAATGAAAGGGGTGTCATCTCCCATCTCCTATTCAACCCATTTTAACATTACTTCCTAGAAATTTAATTGCAACCAAACAAACATGCCCTAAATGCAATTCAAATCAACAACTCTACCTTACTTGTTGTAACACTGAATTATAATTGACCAGAAGGGAGATAATGAAAAACTTCTTTTTTTTTTCTTTGCAATACTAGAAACATACACTTTTGTTTTTCCAATTTTTAGAACATTTTTTATACATTCTGTTCAAGGAAAGTTAAGAGGTGAAGCAAGGCATGGCGTTCACTCTATACAAAAGAAAGCTAATTCATGTTCTTAGGATAGCTGCAAGTGTAGTTGTGTAGCTGCCATCTGTGTGAAGAGCTCAATAGGGCTGCACTTGGGGCTCATGCACCGGGCTGGTTTCTCCCGGTATTTTGTAAGCTCCGCTGGAGACCTAACCACTCCTTTGGGAGATTTCAAGCTCAGGTTCTTAACCAATGCCTCTGTATCAATCTCTAATCTAGAATTGTAGTGCTCTTTCTTTGCTCCAAAAATGGCAGCTTGCTCTACAGATTGGGCAAAGTCCTCTAGATAACTTGGAAACTCATTAGCAATTCCCAAATCAAAATACTCAGGTAGGAGAATGAAAAGAAAGAGAATACGTTAGGAGATTGAAAAGAATCAAAAGAAAGAGAAGAGGAAGCTGATACGTTTAGGAGAGGGCATTCACAGAGAGAGCATTACCTTGCGAAGGAATGTGTATCCCAAGGAGAGGAGGTAAAGATGACGAAAATAAAAGAGGAGCCGAGAGGAAGTGGAAATATGAAAGGAAGATGTGTGCCGTTTTCAAACTTTATCAAGTGAGATCCCGTGAAATGGAAGAAAATATTCTTATAGATTTTATCCTACACGATTATGCTGTAGGAAGAAATCTTTCATTATTTTGGTAGAAAAGAATATATTATCTCATTTTGTATAGTTATCCAAACAGCCACCACTGAGATGGTAAGAATATCATCTTCAAAATACAAAAATCTTGCACTTTATTGTGCATCCAAACGGGCCCGACTGGAGGAAATCTTGCAAATGACACATTACCGTTGTAAGGAACGGCGGTATACCTGCAAATGCCAGTTTTACTCCTCTGAGAGTGGAGGAAATCAGGCAAATGCCACTTTACCGCCGATATAAGCCTTGGTAAAACTGAGTGAGTGCCCAAATCCAAATCCATTCCATGCAGGCCTTTCCATTTCCTTTAACAATAAGCTAGAAACACTCTTAAATTGAATATTTTCTCAAATTTTCATTATTAGATTAAAAAATTAGTAAAAGAATTTATTATTTTGGAAAATGGCTTGGGTCGTCCCAAAAGTTCGTGGTCTAGAAAAAAAGCAATACAGAAGTAAATAAAGAAAATCTTTTCTTAATAGGGAAAAGTACTGTGCGACAACATGAACCGGAAAGAAAAAAGTGAAAGAATATATGGGGCACACTCAGAATACTTAAGATCTTATATCATATTTGGGTGTGGACCTAACATCACTGCCGTAGGATACGAACTATATATATTATGAAAAAGAAATCCTCACTAGAAAGAAGGAAAACATTTTATTTGATTGTCTTTCTATTTTGGAAGGTAAGTAAGTAAATCCAAATGTCTCCTGATTGTCACTGTTGGGGTCATGCATTGGAGTACGTCACCTATCCAACCTAGATGGAAAGTGGCCAAGCCCGGACCGGATGAATGAGGTTAGCCCATACTCGACCTAAATTGAGGTACGCAGGCACGTACCGTATCAATTCTTCATGTTGGGCTCATCTTCTACTTGGTTTCAGAGAGCCCATTCCCCCTACCTATTCCATAATGAAAATCACTATTCACGCGTAGGGAATCGAACCCAAAAGTCGAGATGATATTGATTTTTCTACGGTAGGATTTAATCGAGCGTGGACCCGTTCACTTCTCACCCAGTAACTATTTCCTACTTGGTAAACTTACCTCACCATTGAAGCCAAGTAGAGGGTTAATCCAAGAGACAATAAAAAGAAACGGATCACATCAAACGATACTAAATTTCAAAAGCCATCTACATGCGGCGGGATGGGCCGGGCCGAGGAATTTCCAAGCCCTGCCCGGCTTCTAAATTAGAAGCCTGACCCCGGCTCGATCCCAGGTCTGGCCAGAAGTTGCTCGCCAAAGACAGGCCCGCCCGTAAATCATGAAGCCCTAGCATACCCTGAGTTTTACTTACATTATAACAAAAAAGAGAAGAAAAGAAAAACAAATTCTTATAACCTCCTAGGCCGTAGCTCAACCAGCCTTGTGATATCACCCAATATGAGAGGTCATCGGTTTGAGTCCCCCCATTGCTACTCCCTCTCTTACAATTATATATGTATATTTGGGGCCGGGCAAGGGTTTCGAGTCTCAACCACCGAGTCTAAATAAAAAAATTCTAAGCACGGCCCATCTATTATTGCCTAAACACCATTGTCGAACCAACGTGGGCCGGCCCTGTCCACGATCACCCATAGAAAAGAAAAGAAAAGAAAAGAAAAAAAAAAAACGCTTCTTGAAATAAAATTTCAAAGAGCTACGCTCTGGCCTTTTGATTTTTTCAAACCCATACTTCTGTTGTCTCTCTGCATTTAACCATTCGCTTTACTTCGCCGGTAAAGTAAATTGACCAATCAAGAGATTTGCTTTGTGATTTGATAGCATTGCGTTTAAACGTTAATCACATATGCCCATCCCTCATTGTGTGGACCAAAGCCCGGACCCGTGACCCAACTCAGACGTAAGAGAAAGGAAAAAGAATCCGTTTGGAGGTTTTCCTCCGCTTAGAGTGGAGGGGGTATTGCAAAGTGACAGATTACCGCTGTAAGGAACGGCGGTAATCCTGCAAATGCCAGATTTCCTCCGCTCACAGTGGAGGAAATCTGGAAAACGCCACTTTACCGCCGTAACAAGCAGCGGTAAACCCGAGCGAGTGCCCAAATCCAAATCCACTCCTTGCAGGCCTTTCCATTTCCTTTAACTTTAAACTAGAAACACTCTTAAATTTAGTATTTTCTAAAATTTTCATTATTAGGTAAAGAAATTAGTAAGAGAATTTATTATTTTGGAAAATAGCTTGGGTCGTCCCAGAAGTTCGTGGTTTCGAAAAATGGCAATACAGAAGTAAATAAAGAAATCTTTTCTTAATTGGGAAAAGTACTGTGCGACAACATGAACCGGAAAGATAAAAGTGAAAGAATATATATATATATATATATATATTTAACAACGGATGGTGTCTACATTGCTTTGGACCCCACCCTACTTACCCAAAGGACTCGAATCCAAAAAATTCCAAGTATAGACCATTTTGGACTCCATAAACGCCGACTTTTGGGTGAGAGATTAAATAACAGGTTGCCCCGACGGACCCTTTTTTTTTTTCTTTCTCTTCCACACACCTGGCTTATAAGTCATACGATCCCCCACTGAGAATATCTATGGGGCACACTCAGAATACTTAAGATCTTATATCATATTTGGGTGTGGACCTAACATCACTGCCGTAGGATACGAACTATATATATTATGAAAAAGAAATCCTCACTAGAAAGAAGGAAAACATTTTATTTGATTGTCTTTCTATTTTGGAAGGTAAGTAAGTAAATCCAAATGTCTCCTGATTGTCACTGTTGGGGTCATGCATTGGAGTACGTCACCTATCCAACCTAGATGGAAAGTGGCCAAGCCCGGACCGGATGAATGAGGTTAGCCCATACTCGACCTAAATTGAGGTACGCAGGCACGTACCGTATCAATTCTTCATGTTGGGCTCATCTTCTACTTGGTTTCAGAGAGCCCATTCCCCCTACCTATTCCATAATGAAAATCACTATTCACGCGTAGGGAATCGAACCCAAAAGTCGAGATGATATTGATTTTTCTACGGTAGGATTTAATCGAGCGTGGACCCGTTCACTTCTCACCCAGTAACTATTTCCTACTTGGTAAACTTACCTCACCATTGAAGCCAAGTAGAGGGTTAATCCAAGAGACAATAAAAAGAAACGGATCACATCAAACGATACTAAATTTCAAAAGCCATCTACATGCGGCGGGATGGGCCGGGCCGAGGAATTTCCAAGCCCTGCCCGGCTTCTAAATTAGAAGCCTGACCCCGGCTCGATCCCAGGTCTGGCCAGAAGTTGCTCGCCAAAGACAGGCCCGCCCGTAAATCATGAAGCCCTAGCATACCCTGAGTTTTACTTACATTATAACAAAAAAGAGAAGAAAAGAAAAACAAATTCTTATAACCTCCTAGGCCGTAGCTCAACCAGCCTTGTGATATCACCCAATATGAGAGGTCATCGGTTTGAGTCCCCCCATTGCTACTCCCTCTCTTACAATTATATATGTATATTTGGGGCCGGGCAAGGGTTTCGAGTCTCAACCACCGAGTCTAAATAAAAAAATTCTAAGCACGGCCCATCTATTATTGCCTAAACACCATTGTCGAACCAACGTGGGCCGGCCCTGTCCACGATCACCCATAGAAAAGAAAAGAAAAGAAAAGAAAAAAAAAAAACGCTTCTTGAAATAAAATTTCAAAGAGCTACGCTCTGGCCTTTTGATTTTTTCAAACCCATACTTCTGTTGTCTCTCTGCATTTAACCATTCGCTTTACTTCGCCGGTAAAGTAAATTGACCAATCAAGAGATTTGCTTTGTGATTTGATAGCATTGCGTTTAAACGTTAATCACATATGCCCATCCCTCATTGTGTGGACCAAAGCCCGGACCCGTGACCCAACTCAGACGTAAGAGAAAGGAAAAAGAATCCGTTTGGAGGTTTTCCTCCGCTTAGAGTGGAGGGGGTATTGCAAAGTGACAGATTACCGCTGTAAGGAACGGCGGTAATCCTGCAAATGCCAGATTTCCTCCGCTCACAGTGGAGGAAATCTGGAAAACGCCACTTTACCGCCGTAACAAGCAGCGGTAAACCCGAGCGAGTGCCCAAATCCAAATCCACTCCTTGCAGGCCTTTCCATTTCCTTTAACTTTAAACTAGAAACACTCTTAAATTTAGTATTTTCTAAAATTTTCATTATTAGGTAAAGAAATTAGTAAGAGAATTTATTATTTTGGAAAATAGCTTGGGTCGTCCCAGAAGTTCGTGGTTTCGAAAAATGGCAATACAGAAGTAAATAAAGAAATCTTTTCTTAATTGGGAAAAGTACTGTGCGACAACATGAACCGGAAAGATAAAAGTGAAAGAATATATATATATATATATATATATTTAACAACGGATGGTGTCTACATTGCTTTGGACCCCACCCTACTTACCCAAAGGACTCGAATCCAAAAAATTCCAAGTATAGACCATTTTGGACTCCATAAACGCCGACTTTTGGGTGAGAGATTAAATAACAGGTTGCCCCGACGGACCCTTTTTTTTTTTCTTTCTCTTCCACACACCTGGCTTATAAGTCATACGATCCCCCACTGAGAATATCTATGGGGCACACTCAGAATACTTAAGATCTTATATCATATTTGGGTGTGGACCTAACATCACTGCCGTAGGATACGAACTATATATATTATGAAAAAGAAATCCTCACTAGAAAGAAGGAAAACATTTTATTTGATTGTCTTTCTATTTTGGAAGGTAAGTAAGTAAATCCAAATGTCTCCTGATTGTCACTGTTGGGGTCATGCATTGGAGTACGTCACCTATCCAACCTAGATGGAAAGTGGCCAAGCCCGGACCGGATGAATGAGGTTAGCCCATACTCGACCTAAATTGAGGTACGCAGGCACGTACCGTATCAATTCTTCATGTTGGGCTCATCTTCTACTTGGTTTCAGAGAGCCCATTCCCCCTACCTATTCCATAATGAAAATCACTATTCACGCGTAGGGAATCGAACCCAAAAGTCGAGATGATATTGATTTTTCTACGGTAGGATTTAATCGAGCGTGGACCCGTTCACTTCTCACCCAGTAACTATTTCCTACTTGGTAAACTTACCTCACCATTGAAGCCAAGTAGAGGGTTAATCCAAGAGACAATAAAAAGAAACGGATCACATCAAACGATACTAAATTTCAAAAGCCATCTACATGCGGCGGGATGGGCCGGGCCGAGGAATTTCCAAGCCCTGCCCGGCTTCTAAATTAGAAGCCTGACCCCGGCTCGATCCCAGGTCTGGCCAGAAGTTGCTCGCCAAAGACAGGCCCGCCCGTAAATCATGAAGCCCTAGCATACCCTGAGTTTTACTTACATTATAACAAAAAAGAGAAGAAAAGAAAAACAAATTCTTATAACCTCCTAGGCCGTAGCTCAACCAGCCTTGTGATATCACCCAATATGAGAGGTCATCGGTTTGAGTCCCCCCATTGCTACTCCCTCTCTTACAATTATATATGTATATTTGGGGCCGGGCAAGGGTTTCGAGTCTCAACCACCGAGTCTAAATAAAAAAATTCTAAGCACGGCCCATCTATTATTGCCTAAACACCATTGTCGAACCAACGTGGGCCGGCCCTGTCCACGATCACCCATAGAAAAGAAAAGAAAAGAAAAGAAAAAAAAAAAACGCTTCTTGAAATAAAATTTCAAAGAGCTACGCTCTGGCCTTTTGATTTTTTCAAACCCATACTTCTGTTGTCTCTCTGCATTTAACCATTCGCTTTACTTCGCCGGTAAAGTAAATTGACCAATCAAGAGATTTGCTTTGTGATTTGATAGCATTGCGTTTAAACGTTAATCACATATGCCCATCCCTCATTGTGTGGACCAAAGCCCGGACCCGTGACCCAACTCAGACGTAAGAGAAAGGAAAAAGAATCCGTTTGGAGGTTTTCCTCCGCTTAGAGTGGAGGGGGTATTGCAAAGTGACAGATTACCGCTGTAAGGAACGGCGGTAATCCTGCAAATGCCAGATTTCCTCCGCTCACAGTGGAGGAAATCTGGAAAACGCCACTTTACCGCCGTAACAAGCAGCGGTAAACCCGAGCGAGTGCCCAAATCCAAATCCACTCCTTGCAGGCCTTTCCATTTCCTTTAACTTTAAACTAGAAACACTCTTAAATTTAGTATTTTCTAAAATTTTCATTATTAGGTAAAGAAATTAGTAAGAGAATTTATTATTTTGGAAAATAGCTTGGGTCGTCCCAGAAGTTCGTGGTTTCGAAAAATGGCAATACAGAAGTAAATAAAGAAATCTTTTCTTAATTGGGAAAAGTACTGTGCGACAACATGAACCGGAAAGATAAAAGTGAAAGAATATATATATATATATATATATATATATTTAACAACGGATGGTGTCTACATTGCTTTGGACCCCACCCTACTTACCCAAAGGACTCGAATCCAAAAAATTCCAAGTATAGACCATTTTGGACTCCATAAACGCCGACTTTTGGGTGAGAGATTAAATAACAGGTTGCCCCGACGGACCCTTTTTTTTTTTCTTTCTCTTCCACACACCTGGCTTATAAGTCATACGATCCCCCACTGAGAATATCTATGGGGCACACTCAGAATACTTAAGATCTTATATCATATTTGGGTGTGGACCTAACATCACTGCCGTAGGATACGAACTATATATATTATGAAAAAGAAATCCTCACTAGAAAGAAGGAAAACATTTTATTTGATTGTCTTTCTATTTTGGAAGGTAAGTAAGTAAATCCAAATGTCTCCTGATTGTCACTGTTGGGGTCATGCATTGGAGTACGTCACCTATCCAACCTAGATGGAAAGTGGCCAAGCCCGGACCGGATGAATGAGGTTAGCCCATACTCGACCTAAATTGAGGTACGCAGGCACGTACCGTATCAATTCTTCATGTTGGGCTCATCTTCTACTTGGTTTCAGAGAGCCCATTCCCCCTACCTATTCCATAATGAAAATCACTATTCACGCGTAGGGAATCGAACCCAAAAGTCGAGATGATATTGATTTTTCTACGGTAGGATTTAATCGAGCGTGGACCCGTTCACTTCTCACCCAGTAACTATTTCCTACTTGGTAAACTTACCTCACCATTGAAGCCAAGTAGAGGGTTAATCCAAGAGACAATAAAAAGAAACGGATCACATCAAACGATACTAAATTTCAAAAGCCATCTACATGCGGCGGGATGGGCCGGGCCGAGGAATTTCCAAGCCCTGCCCGGCTTCTAAATTAGAAGCCTGACCCCGGCTCGATCCCAGGTCTGGCCAGAAGTTGCTCGCCAAAGACAGGCCCGCCCGTAAATCATGAAGCCCTAGCATACCCTGAGTTTTACTTACATTATAACAAAAAAGAGAAGAAAAGAAAAACAAATTCTTATAACCTCCTAGGCCGTAGCTCAACCAGCCTTGTGATATCACCCAATATGAGAGGTCATCGGTTTGAGTCCCCCCATTGCTACTCCCTCTCTTACAATTATATATGTATATTTGGGGCCGGGCAAGGGTTTCGAGTCTCAACCACCGAGTCTAAATAAAAAAATTCTAAGCACGGCCCATCTATTATTGCCTAAACACCATTGTCGAACCAACGTGGGCCGGCCCTGTCCACGATCACCCATAGAAAAGAAAAGAAAAGAAAAGAAAAAAAAAAAACGCTTCTTGAAATAAAATTTCAAAGAGCTACGCTCTGGCCTTTTGATTTTTTCAAACCCATACTTCTGTTGTCTCTCTGCATTTAACCATTCGCTTTACTTCGCCGGTAAAGTAAATTGACCAATCAAGAGATTTGCTTTGTGATTTGATAGCATTGCGTTTAAACGTTAATCACATATGCCCATCCCTCATTGTGT
Organism: Persea americana; assembly: GCA_029852735.1. Classification (NCBI taxonomy): domain Eukaryota; kingdom Viridiplantae; phylum Streptophyta; class Magnoliopsida; order Laurales; family Lauraceae; genus Persea; species Persea americana. The sequence goes on from CM056814.1 coordinate 15,576,382, forward strand.
GGACCAAAGCCCGGACCCGTGACCCAACTCAGACGTAAGAGAAAGGAAAAAGAATCCGTTTGGAGGTTTTCCTCCGCTTAGAGTGGAGGGGGTATTGCAAAGTGACAGATTACCGCTGTAAGGAACGGCGGTAATCCTGCAAATGCCAGATTTCCTCCGCTCACAGTGGAGGAAATCTGGAAAACGCCACTTTACCGCCGTAACAAGCAGCGGTAAACCCGAGCGAGTGCCCAAATCCAAATCCACTCCTTGCAGGCCTTTCCATTTCCTTTAACTTTAAACTAGAAACACTCTTAAATTTAGTATTTTCTAAAATTTTCATTATTAGGTAAAGAAATTAGTAAGAGAATTTATTATTTTGGAAAATAGCTTGGGTCGTCCCAGAAGTTCGTGGTTTCGAAAAATGGCAATACAGAAGTAAATAAAGAAATCTTTTCTTAATTGGGAAAAGTACTGTGCGACAACATGAACCGGAAAGATAAAAGTGAAAGAATATATATATATATATATATATTTAACAACGGATGGTGTCTACATTGCTTTGGACCCCACCCTACTTACCCAAAGGACTCGAATCCAAAAAATTCCAAGTATAGACCATTTTGGACTCCATAAACGCCGACTTTTGGGTGAGAGATTAAATAACAGGTTGCCCCGACGGACCCTTTTTTTTTTTCTTTCTCTTCCACACACCTGGCTTATAAGTCATACGATCCCCCACTGAGAATATCTATGGGGCACACTCAGAATACTTAAGATCTTATATCATATTTGGGTGTGGACCTAACATCACTGCCGTAGGATACGAACTATATATATTATGAAAAAGAAATCCTCACTAGAAAGAAGGAAAACATTTTATTTGATTGTCTTTCTATTTTGGAAGGTAAGTAAGTAAATCCAAATGTCTCCTGATTGTCACTGTTGGGGTCATGCATTGGAGTACGTCACCTATCCAACCTAGATGGAAAGTGGCCAAGCCCGGACCGGATGAATGAGGTTAGCCCATACTCGACCTAAATTGAGGTACGCAGGCACGTACCGTATCAATTCTTCATGTTGGGCTCATCTTCTACTTGGTTTCAGAGAGCCCATTCCCCCTACCTATTCCATAATGAAAATCACTATTCACGCGTAGGGAATCGAACCCAAAAGTCGAGATGATATTGATTTTTCTACGGTAGGATTTAATCGAGCGTGGACCCGTTCACTTCTCACCCAGTAACTATTTCCTACTTGGTAAACTTACCTCACCATTGAAGCCAAGTAGAGGGTTAATCCAAGAGACAATAAAAAGAAACGGATCACATCAAACGATACTAAATTTCAAAAGCCATCTACATGCGGCGGGATGGGCCGGGCCGAGGAATTTCCAAGCCCTGCCCGGCTTCTAAATTAGAAGCCTGACCCCGGCTCGATCCCAGGTCTGGCCAGAAGTTGCTCGCCAAAGACAGGCCCGCCCGTAAATCATGAAGCCCTAGCATACCCTGAGTTTTACTTACATTATAACAAAAAAGAGAAGAAAAGAAAAACAAATTCTTATAACCTCCTAGGCCGTAGCTCAACCAGCCTTGTGATATCACCCAATATGAGAGGTCATCGGTTTGAGTCCCCCCATTGCTACTCCCTCTCTTACAATTATATATGTATATTTGGGGCCGGGCAAGGATTTCGAGTCTCAACCACCGAGTCTAAATAAAAAAATTCTAAGCACGGCCCATCTATTATTGCCTAAACACCATTGTCGAACCAACGTGGGCCGGCCCTGTCCACGATCACCCATAGAAAAGAAAAGAAAAGAAAAGAAAAAAAAAAAACGCTTCTTGAAATAAAATTTCAAAGAGCTACGCTCTGGCCTTTTGATTTTTTCAAACCCATACTTCTGTTGTCTCTCTGCATTTAACCATTCGCTTTACTTCGCCGGTAAAGTAAATTGACCAATCAAGAGATTTGCTTTGTGATTTGATAGCATTGCGTTTAAACGTTAATCACATATGCCCATCCCTCATTGTGTGGACCAAAGCCCGGACCCGTGACCCAACTCAGACGTAAGAGAAAGGAAAAAGAATCCGTTTGGAGGTTTTCCTCCGCTTAGAGTGGAGGGGGTATTGCAAAGTGACAGATTACCGCTGTAAGGAACGGCGGTAATCCTGCAAATGCCAGATTTCCTCCGCTCACAGTGGAGGAAATCTGGAAAACGCCACTTTACCGCCGTAACAAGCAGCGGTAAACCCGAGCGAGTGCCCAAATCCAAATCCACTCCTTGCAGGCCTTTCCATTTCCTTTAACTTTAAACTAGAAACACTCTTAAATTTAGTATTTTCTAAAATTTTCATTATTAGGTAAAGAAATTAGTAAGAGAATTTATTATTTTGGAAAATGGCTTGGGTCGTCCCAGAAGTTCGTGGTTTCGAAAAATGGCAATACAGAAGTAAATAAAGAAATCTTTTCTTAATTGGGAAAAGTACTGTGCGACAACATGAACCGGAAAGATAAAAGTGAAAGAATATATATATATATATATATAACAACGGATGGTGTCTACATTGCTTTGGACCCCACCCTACTTACCCAAAGGACTCGAATCCAAAAAATTCCAAGTATAGACCATTTTGGACTCCATAAACGCCGACTTTTGGGTGAGAGATTAAATAACAGGTTGCCCCGACGGACCCTTTTTTTTTTTCTTTCTCTTCCACACACCTGGCTTATAAGTCATACGATCCCCCACTGAGAATATCTATGGGGCACACTCAGAATACTTAAGATCTTATATCATATTTGGGTGTGGACCTAACATCACTGCCGTAGGATACGAACTATATATATTATGAAAAAGAAATCCTCACTAGAAAGAAGGAAAACATTTTATTTGATTGTCTTTCTATTTTGGAAGGTAAGTAAGTAAATCCAAATGTCTCCTGATTGTCACTGTTGGGGTCATGCATTGGAGTACGTCACCTATCCAACCTAGATGGAAAGTGGCCAAGCCCGGACCGGATGAATGAGGTTAGCCCATACTCGACCTAAATTGAGGTACGCAGGCACGTACCGTATCAATTCTTCATGTTGGGCTCATCTTCTACTTGGTTTCAGAGAGCCCATTCCCCCTACCTATTCCATAATGAAAATCACTATTCACGCGTAGGGAATCGAACCCAAAAGTCGAGATGATATTGATTTTTCTACGGTAGGATTTAATCGAGCGTGGACCCGTTCACTTCTCACCCAGTAACTATTTCCTACTTGGTAAACTTACCTCACCATTGAAGCCAAGTAGAGGGTTAATCCAAGAGACAATAAAAAGAAACGGATCACATCAAACGATACTAAATTTCAAAAGCCATCTACATGCGGCGGGATGGGCCGGGCCGAGGAATTTCCAAGCCCTGCCCGGCTTCTAAATTAGAAGCCTGACCCCGGCTCGATCCCAGGTCTGGCCAGAAGTTGCTCGCCAAAGACAGGCCCGCCCGTAAATCATGAAGCCCTAGCATACCCTGAGTTTTACTTACATTATAACAAAAAAGAGAAGAAAAGAAAAACAAATTCTTATAACCTCCTAGGCCGTAGCTCAACCAGCCTTGTGATATCACCCAATATGAGAGGTCATCGGTTTGAGTCCCCCCATTGCTACTCCCTCTCTTACAATTATATATGTATATTTGGGGCCGGGCAAGGATTTCGAGTCTCAACCACCGAGTCTAAATAAAAAAATTCTAAGCACGGCCCATCTATTATTGCCTAAACACCATTGTCGAACCAACGTGGGCCGGCCCTGTCCACGATCACCCATAGAAAAGAAAAGAAAAGAAAAGAAAAAAAAAAAACGCTTCTTGAAATAAAATTTCAAAGAGCTACGCTCTGGCCTTTTGATTTTTTCAAACCCATACTTCTGTTGTCTCTCTGCATTTAACCATTCGCTTTACTTCGCCGGTAAAGTAAATTGACCAATCAAGAGATTTGCTTTGTGATTTGATAGCATTGCGTTTAAACGTTAATCACATATGCCCATCCCTCATTGTGTGGACCAAAGCCCGGACCCGTGACCCAACTCAGACGTAAGAGAAAGGAAAAAGAATCCGTTTGGAGGTTTTCCTCCGCTTAGAGTGGAGGGGGTATTGCAAAGTGACAGATTACCGCTGTAAGGAACGGCGGTAATCCTGCAAATGCCAGATTTCCTCCGCTCACAGTGGAGGAAATCTGGAAAACGCCACTTTACCGCCGTAACAAGCAGCGGTAAACCCGAGCGAGTGCCCAAATCCAAATCCACTCCTTGCAGGCCTTTCCATTTCCTTTAACTTTAAACTAGAAACACTCTTAAATTTAGTATTTTCTAAAATTTTCATTATTAGGTAAAGAAATTAGTAAGAGAATTTATTATTTTGGAAAATGGCTTGGGTCGTCCCAGAAGTTCGTGGTTTCGAAAAATGGCAATACAGAAGTAAATAAAGAAATCTTTTCTTAATTGGGAAAAGTACTGTGCGACAACATGAACCGGAAAGATAAAAGTGAAAGAATATATATATATATATATATATTTAACAACGGATGGTGTCTACATTGCTTTGGACCCCACCCTACTTACCCAAAGGACTCGAATCCAAAAAATTCCAAGTATAGACCATTTTGGACTCCATAAACGCCGACTTTTGGGTGAGAGATTAAATAACAGGTTGCCCCGACGGACCCTTTTTTTTTTTCTTTCTCTTCCACACACCTGGCTTATAAGTCATACGATCCCCCACTGAGAATATCTATGGGGCACACTCAGAATACTTAAGATCTTATATCATATTTGGGTGTGGACCTAACATCACTGCCGTAGGATACGAACTATATATATTATGAAAAAGAAATCCTCACTAGAAAGAAGGAAAACATTTTATTTGATTGTCTTTCTATTTTGGAAGGTAAGTAAGTAAATCCAAATGTCTCCTGATTGTCACTGTTGGGGTCATGCATTGGAGTACGTCACCTATCCAACCTAGATGGAAAGTGGCCAAGCCCGGACCGGATGAATGAGGTTAGCCCATACTCGACCTAAATTGAGGTACGCAGGCACGTACCGTATCAATTCTTCATGTTGGGCTCATCTTCTACTTGGTTTCAGAGAGCCCATTCCCCCTACCTATTCCATAATGAAAATCACTATTCACGCGTAGGGAATCGAACCCAAAAGTCGAGATGATATTGATTTTTCTACGGTAGGATTTAATCGAGCGTGGACCCGTTCACTTCTCACCCAGTAACTATTTCCTACTTGGTAAACTTACCTCACCATTGAAGCCAAGTAGAGGGTTAATCCAAGAGACAATAAAAAGAAACGGATCACATCAAACGATACTAAATTTCAAAAGCCATCTACATGCGGCGGGATGGGCCGGGCCGAGGAATTTCCAAGCCCTGCCCGGCTTCTAAATTAGAAGCCTGACCCCGGCTCGATCCCAGGTCTGGCCAGAAGTTGCTCGCCAAAGACAGGCCCGCCCGTAAATCATGAAGCCCTAGCATACCCTGAGTTTTACTTACATTATAACAAAAAAGAGAAGAAAAGAAAAACAAATTCTTATAACCTCCTAGGCCGTAGCTCAACCAGCCTTGTGATATCACCCAATATGAGAGGTCATCGGTTTGAGTCCCCCCATTGCTACTCCCTCTCTTACAATTATATATGTATATTTGGGGCCGGGCAAGGATTTCGAGTCTCAACCACCGAGTCTAAATAAAAAAATTCTAAGCACGGCCCATCTATTATTGCCTAAACACCATTGTCGAACCAACGTGGGCCGGCCCTGTCCACGATCACCCATAGAAAAGAAAAGAAAAGAAAAGAAAAAAAAAAAACGCTTCTTGAAATAAAATTTCAAAGAGCTACGCTCTGGCCTTTTGATTTTTTCAAACCCATACTTCTGTTGTCTCTCTGCATTTAACCATTCGCTTTACTTCGCCGGTAAAGTAAATTGACCAATCAAGAGATTTGCTTTGTGATTTGATAGCATTGCGTTTAAACGTTAATCACATATGCCCATCCCTCATTGTGTGGACCAAAGCCCGGACCCGTGACCCAACTCAGACGTAAGAGAAAGGAAAAAGAATCCGTTTGGAGGTTTTCCTCCGCTTAGAGTGGAGGGGGTATTGCAAAGTGACAGATTACCGCTGTAAGGAACGGCGGTAATCCTGCAAATGCCAGATTTCCTCCGCTCACAGTGGAGGAAATCTGGAAAACGCCACTTTACCGCCGTAACAAGCAGCGGTAAACCCGAGCGAGTGCCCAAATCCAAATCCACTCCTTGCAGGCCTTTCCATTTCCTTTAACTTTAAACTAGAAACACTCTTAAATTTAGTATTTTCTAAAATTTTCATTATTAGGTAAAGAAATTAGTAAGAGAATTTATTATTTTGGAAAATGGCTTGGGTCGTCCCAGAAGTTCGTGGTTTCGAAAAATGGCAATACAGAAGTAAATAAAGAAATCTTTTCTTAATTGGGAAAAGTACTGTGCGACAACATGAACCGGAAAGATAAAAGTGAAAGAATATATATATATATATATATTTAACAACGGATGGTGTCTACATTGCTTTGGACCCCACCCTACTTACCCAAAGGACTCGAATCCAAAAAATTCCAAGTATAGACCATTTTGGACTCCATAAACGCCGACTTTTGGGTGAGAGATTAAATAACAGGTTGCCCCGACGGACCCTTTTTTTTTTTTTTTTTTTTCTTTCTCTTCCACACACCTGGCTTATAAGTCATACGATCCCCCACTGAGAATATCTATGGGGCACACTCAGAATACTTAAGATCTTATATCATATTTGGGTGTGGACCTAACATCACTGCCGTAGGATACGAACTATATATATTATGAAAAAGAAATCCTCACTAGAAAGAAGGAAAACATTTTATTTGATTGTCTTTCTATTTTGGAAGGTAAGTAAGTAAATCCAAATGTCTCCTGATTGTCACTGTTGGGGTCATGCATTGGAGTACGTCACCTATCCAACCTAGATGGAAAGTGGCCAAGCCCGGACCGGATGAATGAGGTTAGCCCATACTCGACCTAAATTGAGGTACGCAGGCACGTACCGTATCAATTCTTCATGTTGGGCTCATCTTCTACTTGGTTTCAGAGAGCCCATTCCCCCTACCTATTCCATAATGAAAATCACTATTCACGCGTAGGGAATCGAACCCAAAAGTCGAGATGATATTGATTTTTCTACGGTAGGATTTAATCGAGCGTGGACCCGTTCACTTCTCACCCAGTAACTATTTCCTACTTGGTAAACTTACCTCACCATTGAAGCCAAGTAGAGGGTTAATCCAAGAGACAATAAAAAGAAACGGATCACATCAAACGATACTAAATTTCAAAAGCCATCTACATGCGGCGGGATGGGCCGGGCCGAGGAATTTCCAAGCCCTGCCCGGCTTCTAAATTAGAAGCCTGACCCCGGCTCGATCCCAGGTCTGGCCAGAAGTTGCTCGCCAAAGACAGGCCCGCCCGTAAATCATGAAGCCCTAGCATACCCTGAGTTTTACTTACATTATAACAAAAAAGAGAAGAAAAGAAAAACAAATTCTTATAACCTCCTAGGCCGTAGCTCAACCAGCCTTGTGATATCACCCAATATGAGAGGTCATCGGTTTGAGTCCCCCCATTGCTACTCCCTCTCTTACAATTATATATGTATATTTGGGGCCGGGCAAGGATTTCGAGTCTCAACCACCGAGTCTAAATAAAAAAATTCTAAGCACGGCCCATCTATTATTGCCTAAACACCATTGTCGAACCAACGTGGGCCGGCCCTGTCCACGATCACCCATAGAAAAGAAAAGAAAAGAAAAGAAAAAAAAAAAACGCTTCTTGAAATAAAATTTCAAAGAGCTACGCTCTGGCCTTTTGATTTTTTCAAACCCATACTTCTGTTGTCTCTCTGCATTTAACCATTCGCTTTACTTCGCCGGTAAAGTAAATTGACCAATCAAGAGATTTGCTTTGTGATTTGATAGCATTGCGTTTAAACGTTAATCACATATGCCCATCCCTCATTGTGTGGACCAAAGCCCGGACCCGTGACCCAACTCAGACGTAAGAGAAAGGAAAAAGAATCCGTTTGGAGGTTTTCCTCCGCTTAGAGTGGAGGGGGTATTGCAAAGTGACAGATTACCGCTGTAAGGAACGGCGGTAATCCTGCAAATGCCAGATTTCCTCCGCTCACAGTGGAGGAAATCTGGAAAACGCCACTTTACCGCCGTAACAAGCAGCGGTAAACCCGAGCGAGTGCCCAAATCCAAATCCACTCCTTGCAGGCCTTTCCATTTCCTTTAACTTTAAACTAGAAACACTCTTAAATTTAGTATTTTCTAAAATTTTCATTATTAGGTAAAGAAATTAGTAAGAGAATTTATTATTTTGGAAAATGGCTTGGGTCGTCCCAGAAGTTCGTGGTTTCGAAAAATGGCAATACAGAAGTAAATAAAGAAATCTTTTCTTAATTGGGAAAAGTACTGTGCGACAACATGAACCGGAAAGATAAAAGTGAAAGAATATATATATATATATATATATTTAACAACGGATGGTGTCTACATTGCTTTGGACCCCACCCTACTTACCCAAAGGACTCGAATCCAAAAAATTCCAAGTATAGACCATTTTGGACTCCATAAACGCCGACTTTTGGGTGAGAGATTAAATAACAGGTTGCCCCGACGGACCCTTTTTTTTTTTCTTTCTCTTCCACACACCTGGCTTATAAGTCATACGATCCCCCACTGAGAATATCTATGGGGCACACTCAGAATACTTAAGATCTTATATCATATTTGGGTGTGGACCTAACATCACTGCCGTAGGATACGAACTATATATATTATGAAAAAGAAATCCTCACTAGAAAGAAGGAAAACATTTTATTTGATTGTCTTTCTATTTTGGAAGGTAAGTAAGTAAATCCAAATGTCTCCTGATTGTCACTGTTGGGGTCATGCATTGGAGTACGTCACCTATCCAACCTAGATGGAAAGTGGCCAAGCCCGGACCGGATGAATGAGGTTAGCCCATACTCGACCTAAATTGAGGTACGCAGGCACGTACCGTATCAATTCTTCATGTTGGGCTCATCTTCTACTTGGTTTCAGAGAGCCCATTCCCCCTACCTATTCCATAATGAAAATCACTATTCACGCGTAGGGAATCGAACCCAAAAGTCGAGATGATATTGATTTTTCTACGGTAGGATTTAATCGAGCGTGGACCCGTTCACTTCTCACCCAGTAACTATTTCCTACTTGGTAAACTTACCTCACCATTGAAGCCAAGTAGAGGGTTAATCCAAGAGACAATAAAAAGAAACGGATCACATCAAACGATACTAAATTTCAAAAGCCATCTACATGCGGCGGGATGGGCCGGGCCGAGGAATTTCCAAGCCCTGCCCGGCTTCTAAATTAGAAGCCTGACCCCGGCTCGATCCCAGGTCTGGCCAGAAGTTGCTCGCCAAAGACAGGCCCGCCCGTAAATCATGAAGCCCTAGCATACCCTGAGTTTTACTTACATTATAACAAAAAAGAGAAGAAAAGAAAAACAAATTCTTATAACCTCCTAGGCCGTAGCTCAACCAGCCTTGTGATATCACCCAATATGAGAGGTCATCGGTTTGAGTCCCCCCATTGCTACTCCCTCTCTTACAATTATATATGTATATTTGGGGCCGGGCAAGGATTTCGAGTCTCAACCACCGAGTCTAAATAAAAAAATTCTAAGCACGGCCCATCTATTATTGCCTAAACACCATTGTCGAACCAACGTGGGCCGGCCCTGTCCACGATCACCCATAGAAAAGAAAAGAAAAGAAAAGAAAAAAAAAAAACGCTTCTTGAAATAAAATTTCAAAGAGCTACGCTCTGGCCTTTTGATTTTTTCAAACCCATACTTCTGTTGTCTCTCTGCATTTAACCATTCGCTTTACTTCGCCGGTAAAGTAAATTGACCAATCAAGAGATTTGCTTTGTGATTTGATAGCATTGCGTTTAAACGTTAATCACATATGCCCATCCCTCATTGTGTGGACCAAAGCCCGGACCCGTGACCCAACTCAGACGTAAGAGAAAGGAAAAAGAATCCGTTTGGAGGTTTTCCTCCGCTTAGAGTGGAGGGGGTATTGCAAAGTGACAGATTACCGCTGTAAGGAACGGCGGTAATCCTGCAAATGCCAGATTTCCTCCGCTCACAGTGGAGGAAATCTGGAAAACGCCACTTTACCGCCGTAACAAGCAGCGGTAAACCCGAGCGAGTGCCCAAATCCAAATCCACTCCTTGCAGGCCTTTCCATTTCCTTTAACTTTAAACTAGAAACACTCTTAAATTTAGTATTTTCTAAAATTTTCATTATTAGGTAAAGAAATTAGTAAGAGAATTTATTATTTTGGAAAATGGCTTGGGTCGTCCCAGAAGTTCGTGGTTTCGAAAAATGGCAATACAGAAGTAAATAAAGAAATCTTTTCTTAATTGGGAAAAGTACTGTGCGACAACATGAACCGGAAAGATAAAAGTGAAAGAATATATATATATATATATATATTTAACAACGGATGGTGTCTACATTGCTTTGGACCCCACCCTACTTACCCAAAGGACTCGAATCCAAAAAATTCCAAGTATAGACCATTTTGGACTCCATAAACGCCGACTTTTGGGTGAGAGATTAAATAACAGGTTGCCCCGACGGACCCTTTTTTTTTTTCTTTCTCTTCCACACACCTGGCTTATAAGTCATACGATCCCCCACTGAGAATATCTATGGGGCACACTCAGAATACTTAAGATCTTATATCATATTTGGGTGTGGACCTAACATCACTGCCGTAGGATACGAACTATATATATTATGAAAAAGAAATCCTCACTAGAAAGAAGGAAAACATTTTATTTGATTGTCTTTCTATTTTGGAAGGTAAGTAAGTAAATCCAAATGTCTCCTGATTGTCACTGTTGGGGTCATGCATTGGAGTACGTCACCTATCCAACCTAGATGGAAAGTGGCCAAGCCCGGACCGGATGAATGAGGTTAGCCCATACTCGACCTAAATTGAGGTACGCAGGCACGTACCGTATCAATTCTTCATGTTGGGCTCATCTTCTACTTGGTTTCAGAGAGCCCATTCCCCCTACCTATTCCATAATGAAAATCACTATTCACGCGTAGGGAATCGAACCCAAAAGTCGAGATGATATTGATTTTTCTACGGTAGGATTTAATCGAGCGTGGACCCGTTCACTTCTCACCCAGTAACTATTTCCTACTTGGTAAACTTACCTCACCATTGAAGCCAAGTAGAGGGTTAATCCAAGAGACAATAAAAAGAAACGGATCACATCAAACGATACTAAATTTCAAAAGCCATCTACATGCGGCGGGATGGGCCGGGCCGAGGAATTTCCAAGCCCTGCCCGGCTTCTAAATTAGAAGCCTGACCCCGGCTCGATCCCAGGTCTGGCCAGAAGTTGCTCGCCAAAGACAGGCCCGCCCGTAAATCATGAAGCCCTAGCATACCCTGAGTTTTACTTACATTATAACAAAAAAGAGAAGAAAAGAAAAACAAATTCTTATAACCTCCTAGGCCGTAGCTCAACCAGCCTTGTGATATCACCCAATATGAGAGGTCATCGGTTTGAGTCCCCCCATTGCTACTCCCTCTCTTACAATTATATATGTATATTTGGGGCCGGGCAAGGATTTCGAGTCTCAACCACCGAGTCTAAATAAAAAAATTCTAAGCACGGCCCATCTATTATTGCCTAAACACCATTGTCGAACCAACGTGGGCCGGCCCTGTCCACGATCACCCATAGAAAAGAAAAGAAAAGAAAAGAAAAAAAAAAAACGCTTCTTGAAATAAAATTTCAAAGAGCTACGCTCTGGCCTTTTGATTTTTTCAAACCCATACTTCTGTTGTCTCTCTGCATTTAACCATTCGCTTTACTTCGCCGGTAAAGTAAATTGACCAATCAAGAGATTTGCTTTGTGATTTGATAGCATTGCGTTTAAACGTTAATCACATATGCCCATCCCTCATTGTGTGGACCAAAGCCCGGACCCGTGACCCAACTCAGACGTAAGAGAAAGGAAAAAGAATCCGTTTGGAGGTTTTCCTCCGCTTAGAGTGGAGGGGGTATTGCAAAGTGACAGATTACCGCTGTAAGGAACGGCGGTAATCCTGCAAATGCCAGATTTCCTCCGCTCACAGTGGAGGAAATCTGGAAAACGCCACTTTACCGCCGTAACAAGCAGCGGTAAACCCGAGCGAGTGCCCAAATCCAAATCCACTCCTTGCAGGCCTTTCCATTTCCTTTAACTTTAAACTAGAAACACTCTTAAATTTAGTATTTTCTAAAATTTTCATTATTAGGTAAAGAAATTAGTAAGAGAATTTATTATTTTGGAAAATGGCTTGGGTCGTCCCAGAAGTTCGTGGTTTCGAAAAATGGCAATACAGAAGTAAATAAAGAAATCTTTTCTTAATTGGGAAAAGTACTGTGCGACAACATGAACCGGAAAGATAAAAGTGAAAGAATATATATATATATATATATTTAACAACGGATGGTGTCTACATTGCTTTGGACCCCACCCTACTTACCCAAAGGACTCGAATCCAAAAAATTCCAAGTATAGACCATTTTGGACTCCATAAACGCCGACTTTTGGGTGAGAGATTAAATAACAGGTTGCCCCGACGGACCCTTTTTTTTTTTTTTTTTTTTCTTTCTCTTCCACACACCTGGCTTATAAGTCATACGATCCCCCACTGAGAATATCTATGGGGCACACTCAGAATACTTAAGATCTTATATCATATTTGGGTGTGGACCTAACATCACTGCCGTAGGATACGAACTATATATATTATGAAAAAGAAATCCTCACTAGAAAGAAGGAAAACATTTTATTTGATTGTCTTTCTATTTTGGAAGGTAAGTAAGTAAATCCAAATGTCTCCTGATTGTCACTGTTGGGGTCATGCATTGGAGTACGTCACCTATCCAACCTAGATGGAAAGTGGCCAAGCCCGGACCGGATGAATGAGGTTAGCCCATACTCGACCTAAATTGAGGTACGCAGGCACGTACCGTATCAATTCTTCATGTTGGGCTCATCTTCTACTTGGTTTCAGAGAGCCCATTCCCCCTACCTATTCCATAATGAAAATCACTATTCACGCGTAGGGAATCGAACCCAAAAGTCGAGATGATATTGATTTTTCTACGGTAGGATTTAATCGAGCGTGGACCCGTTCACTTCTCACCCAGTAACTATTTCCTACTTGGTAAACTTACCTCACCATTGAAGCCAAGTAGAGGGTTAATCCAAGAGACAATAAAAAGAAACGGATCACATCAAACGATACTAAATTTCAAAAGCCATCTACATGCGGCGGGATGGGCCGGGCCGAGGAATTTCCAAGCCCTGCCCGGCTTCTAAATTAGAAGCCTGACCCCGGCTCGATCCCAGGTCTGGCCAGAAGTTGCTCGCCAAAGACAGGCCCGCCCGTAAATCATGAAGCCCTAGCATACCCTGAGTTTTACTTACATTATAACAAAAAAGAGAAGAAAAGAAAAACAAATTCTTATAACCTCCTAGGCCGTAGCTCAACCAGCCTTGTGATATCACCCAATATGAGAGGTCATCGGTTTGAGTCCCCCCATTGCTACTCCCTCTCTTACAATTATATATGTATATTTGGGGCCGGGCAAGGATTTCGAGTCTCAACCACCGAGTCTAAATAAAAAAATTCTAAGCACGGCCCATCTATTATTGCCTAAACACCATTGTCGAACCAACGTGGGCCGGCCCTGTCCACGATCACCCATAGAAAAGAAAAGAAAAGAAAAGAAAAAAAAAAAACGCTTCTTGAAATAAAATTTCAAAGAGCTACGCTCTGGCCTTTTGATTTTTTCAAACCCATACTTCTGTTGTCTCTCTGCATTTAACCATTCGCTTTACTTCGCCGGTAAAGTAAATTGACCAATCAAGAGATTTGCTTTGTGATTTGATAGCATTGCGTTTAAACGTTAATCACATATGCCCATCCCTCATTGTGTGGACCAAAGCCCGGACCCGTGACCCAACTCAGACGTAAGAGAAAGGAAAAAGAATCCGTTTGGAGGTTTTCCTCCGCTTAGAGTGGAGGGGGTATTGCAAAGTGACAGATTACCGCTGTAAGGAACGGCGGTAATCCTGCAAATGCCAGATTTCCTCCGCTCACAGTGGAGGAAATCTGGAAAACGCCACTTTACCGCCGTAACAAGCAGCGGTAAACCCGAGCGAGTGCCCAAATCCAAATCCACTCCTTGCAGGCCTTTCCATTTCCTTTAACTTTAAACTAGAAACACTCTTAAATTTAGTATTTTCTAAAATTTTCATTATTAGGTAAAGAAATTAGTAAGAGAATTTATTATTTTGGAAAATGGCTTGGGTCGTCCCAGAAGTTCGTGGTTTCGAAAAATGGCAATACAGAAGTAAATAAAGAAATCTTTTCTTAATTGGGAAAAGTACTGTGCGACAACATGAACCGGAAAGATAAAAGTGAAAGAATATATATATATATATATATATTTAACAACGGATGGTGTCTACATTGCTTTGGACCCCACCCTACTTACCCAAAGGACTCGAATCCAAAAAATTCCAAGTATAGACCATTTTGGACTCCATAAACGCCGACTTTTGGGTGAGAGATTAAATAACAGGTTGCCCCGACGGACCCTTTTTTTTTTTCTTTCTCTTCCACACACCTGGCTTATAAGTCATACGATCCCCCACTGAGAATATCTATGGGGCACACTCAGAATACTTAAGATCTTATATCATATTTGGGTGTGGACCTAACATCACTGCCGTAGGATACGAACTATATATATTATGAAAAAGAAATCCTCACTAGAAAGAAGGAAAACATTTTATTTGATTGTCTTTCTATTTTGGAAGGTAAGTAAGTAAATCCAAATGTCTCCTGATTGTCACTGTTGGGGTCATGCATTGGAGTACGTCACCTATCCAACCTAGATGGAAAGTGGCCAAGCCCGGACCGGATGAATGAGGTTAGCCCATACTCGACCTAAATTGAGGTACGCAGGCACGTACCGTATCAATTCTTCATGTTGGGCTCATCTTCTACTTGGTTTCAGAGAGCCCATTCCCCCTACCTATTCCATAATGAAAATCACTATTCACGCGTAGGGAATCGAACCCAAAAGTCGAGATGATATTGATTTTTCTACGGTAGGATTTAATCGAGCGTGGACCCGTTCACTTCTCACCCAGTAACTATTTCCTACTTGGTAAACTTACCTCACCATTGAAGCCAAGTAGAGGGTTAATCCAAGAGACAATAAAAAGAAACGGATCACATCAAACGATACTAAATTTCAAAAGCCATCTACATGCGGCGGGATGGGCCGGGCCGAGGAATTTCCAAGCCCTGCCCGGCTTCTAAATTAGAAGCCTGACCCCGGCTCGATCCCAGGTCTGGCCAGAAGTTGCTCGCCAAAGACAGGCCCGCCCGTAAATCATGAAGCCCTAGCATACCCTGAGTTTTACTTACATTATAACAAAAAAGAGAAGAAAAGAAAAACAAATTCTTATAACCTCCTAGGCCGTAGCTCAACCAGCCTTGTGATATCACCCAATATGAGAGGTCATCGGTTTGAGTCCCCCCATTGCTACTCCCTCTCTTACAATTATATATGTATATTTGGGGCCGGGCAAGGATTTCGAGTCTCAACCACCGAGTCTAAATAAAAAAATTCTAAGCACGGCCCATCTATTATTGCCTAAACACCATTGTCGAACCAACGTGGGCCGGCCCTGTCCACGATCACCCATAGAAAAGAAAAGAAAAGAAAAGAAAAAAAAAAAACGCTTCTTGAAATAAAATTTCAAAGAGCTACGCTCTGGCCTTTTGATTTTTTCAAACCCATACTTCTGTTGTCTCTCTGCATTTAACCATTCGCTTTACTTCGCCGGTAAAGTAAATTGACCAATCAAGAGATTTGCTTTGTGATTTGATAGCATTGCGTTTAAACGTTAATCACATATGCCCATCCCTCATTGTGTGGACCAAAGCCCGGACCCGTGACCCAACTCAGACGTAAGAGAAAGGAAAAAGAATCCGTTTGGAGGTTTTCCTCCGCTTAGAGTGGAGGGGGTATTGCAAAGTGACAGATTACCGCTGTAAGGAACGGCGGTAATCCTGCAAATGCCAGATTTCCTCCGCTCACAGTGGAGGAAATCTGGAAAACGCCACTTTACCGCCGTAACAAGCAGCGGTAAACCCGAGCGAGTGCCCAAATCCAAATCCACTCCTTGCAGGCCTTTCCATTTCCTTTAACTTTAAACTAGAAACACTCTTAAATTTAGTATTTTCTAAAATTTTCATTATTAGGTAAAGAAATTAGTAAGAGAATTTATTATTTTGGAAAATGGCTTGGGTCGTCCCAGAAGTTCGTGGTTTCGAAAAATGGCAATACAGAAGTAAATAAAGAAATCTTTTCTTAATTGGGAAAAGTACTGTGCGACAACATGAACCGGAAAGATAAAAGTGAAAGAATATATATATATATATATATTTAACAACGGATGGTGTCTACATTGCTTTGGACCCCACCCTACTTACCCAAAGGACTCGAATCCAAAAAATTCCAAGTATAGACCATTTTGGACTCCATAAACGCCGACTTTTGGGTGAGAGATTAAATAACAGGTTGCCCCGACGGACCCTTTTTTTTTTTTTTTTTTTTCTTTCTCTTCCACACACCTGGCTTATAAGTCATACGATCCCCCACTGAGAATATCTATGGGGCACACTCAGAATACTTAAGATCTTATATCATATTTGGGTGTGGACCTAACATCACTGCCGTAGGATACGAACTATATATATTATGAAAAAGAAATCCTCACTAGAAAGAAGGAAAACATTTTATTTGATTGTCTTTCTATTTTGGAAGGTAAGTAAGTAAATCCAAATGTCTCCTGATTGTCACTGTTGGGGTCATGCATTGGAGTACGTCACCTATCCAACCTAGATGGAAAGTGGCCAAGCCCGGACCGGATGAATGAGGTTAGCCCATACTCGACCTAAATTGAGGTACGCAGGCACGTACCGTATCAATTCTTCATGTTGGGCTCATCTTCTACTTGGTTTCAGAGAGCCCATTCCCCCTACCTATTCCATAATGAAAATCACTATTCACGCGTAGGGAATCGAACCCAAAAGTCGAGATGATATTGATTTTTCTACGGTAGGATTTAATCGAGCGTGGACCCGTTCACTTCTCACCCAGTAACTATTTCCTACTTGGTAAACTTACCTCACCATTGAAGCCAAGTAGAGGGTTAATCCAAGAGACAATAAAAAGAAACGGATCACATCAAACGATACTAAATTTCAAAAGCCATCTACATGCGGCGGGATGGGCCGGGCCGAGGAATTTCCAAGCCCTGCCCGGCTTCTAAATTAGAAGCCTGACCCCGGCTCGATCCCAGGTCTGGCCAGAAGTTGCTCGCCAAAGACAGGCCCGCCCGTAAATCATGAAGCCCTAGCATACCCTGAGTTTTACTTACATTATAACAAAAAAGAGAAGAAAAGAAAAACAAATTCTTATAACCTCCTAGGCCGTAGCTCAACCAGCCTTGTGATATCACCCAATATGAGAGGTCATCGGTTTGAGTCCCCCCATTGCTACTCCCTCTCTTACAATTATATATGTATATTTGGGGCCGGGCAAGGATTTCGAGTCTCAACCACCGAGTCTAAATAAAAAAATTCTAAGCACGGCCCATCTATTATTGCCTAAACACCATTGTCGAACCAACGTGGGCCGGCCCTGTCCACGATCACCCATAGAAAAGAAAAGAAAAGAAAAGAAAAAAAAAAAACGCTTCTTGAAATAAAATTTCAAAGAGCTACGCTCTGGCCTTTTGATTTTTTCAAACCCATACTTCTGTTGTCTCTCTGCATTTAACCATTCGCTTTACTTCGCCGGTAAAGTAAATTGACCAATCAAGAGATTTGCTTTGTGATTTGATAGTATTGCGTTTAAACGTTAATCACATATGCCCATCCCTCATTGTGTGGACCAAAGCCCGGACCCGTGACCCAACTCAGACGTAAGAGAAAGGAAAAAGAATCCGTTTGGAGGTTTTCCTCCGCTTAGAGTGGAGGGGGTATTGCAAAGTGACAGATTACCGCTGTAAGGAACGGCGGTAATCCTGCAAATGCCAGATTTCCTCCGCTCACAGTGGAGGAAATCTGGAAAACGCCACTTTACCGCCGTAACAAGCAGCGGTAAACCCGAGCGAGTGCCCAAATCCAAATCCACTCCTTGCAGGCCTTTCCATTTCCTTTAACTTTAAACTAGAAACACTCTTAAATTTAGTATTTTCTAAAATTTTCATTATTAGGTAAAGAAATTAGTAAGAGAATTTATTATTTTGGAAAATGGCTTGGGTCGTCCCAGAAGTTCGTGGTTTCGAAAAATGGCAATACAGAAGTAAATAAAGAAATCTTTTCTTAATTGGGAAAAGTACTGTGCGACAACATGAACCGGAAAGATAAAAGTGAAAGAATATATATATATATATATATAACAACGGATGGTGTCTACATTGCTTTGGACCCCACCCTACTTACCCAAAGGACTCGAATCCAAAAAATTCCAAGTATAGACCATTTTGGACTCCATAAACGCCGACTTTTGGGTGAGAGATTAAATAACAGGTTGCCCCGACGGACCCTTTTTTTTTTTCTTTCTCTTCCACACACCTGGCTTATAAGTCATACGATCCCCCACTGAGAATATCTATGGGGCACACTCAGAATACTTAAGATCTTATATCATATTTGGGTGTGGACCTAACATCACTGCCGTAGGATACGAACTATATATATTATGAAAAAGAAATCCTCACTAGAAAGAAGGAAAACATTTTATTTGATTGTCTTTCTATTTTGGAAGGTAAGTAAGTAAATCCAAATGTCTCCTGATTGTCACTGTTGGGGTCATGCATTGGAGTACGTCACCTATCCAACCTAGATGGAAAGTGGCCAAGCCCGGACCGGATGAATGAGGTTAGCCCATACTCGACCTAAATTGAGGTACGCAGGCACGTACCGTATCAATTCTTCATGTTGGGCTCATCTTCTACTTGGTTTCAGAGAGCCCATTCCCCCTACCTATTCCATAATGAAAATCACTATTCACGCGTAGGGAATCGAACCCAAAAGTCGAGATGATATTGATTTTTCTACGGTAGGATTTAATCGAGCGTGGACCCGTTCACTTCTCACCCAGTAACTATTTCCTACTTGGTAAACTTACCTCACCATTGAAGCCAAGTAGAGGGTTAATCCAAGAGACAATAAAAAGAAACGGATCACATCAAACGATACTAAATTTCAAAAGCCATCTACATGCGGCGGGATGGGCCGGGCCGAGGAATTTCCAAGCCCTGCCCGGCTTCTAAATTAGAAGCCTGACCCCGGCTCGATCCCAGGTCTGGCCAGAAGTTGCTCGCCAAAGACAGGCCCGCCCGTAAATCATGAAGCCCTAGCATACCCTGAGTTTTACTTACATTATAACAAAAAAGAGAAGAAAAGAAAAACAAATTCTTATAACCTCCTAGGCCGTAGCTCAACCAGCCTTGTGATATCACCCAATATGAGAGGTCATCGGTTTGAGTCCCCCCATTGCTACTCCCTCTCTTACAATTATATATGTATATTTGGGGCCGGGCAAGGATTTCGAGTCTCAACCACCGAGTCTAAATAAAAAAATTCTAAGCACGGCCCATCTATTATTGCCTAAACACCATTGTCGAACCAACGTGGGCCGGCCCTGTCCACGATCACCCATAGAAAAGAAAAGAAAAGAAAAGAAAAAAAAAAAACGCTTCTTGAAATAAAATTTCAAAGAGCTACGCTCTGGCCTTTTGATTTTTTCAAACCCATACTTCTGTTGTCTCTCTGCATTTAACCATTCGCTTTACTTCGCCGGTAAAGTAAATTGACCAATCAAGAGATTTGCTTTGTGATTTGATAGCATTGCGTTTAAACGTTAATCACATATGCCCATCCCTCATTGTGTGGACCAAAGCCCGGACCCGTGACCCAACTCAGACGTAAGAGAAAGGAAAAAGAATCCGTTTGGAGGTTTTCCTCCGCTTAGAGTGGAGGGGGTATTGCAAAGTGACAGATTACCGCTGTAAGGAACGGCGGTAATCCTGCAAATGCCAGATTTCCTCCGCTCACAGTGGAGGAAATCTGGAAAACGCCACTTTACCGCCGTAACAAGCAGCGGTAAACCCGAGCGAGTGCCCAAATCCAAATCCACTCCTTGCAGGCCTTTCCATTTCCTTTAACTTTAAACTAGAAACACTCTTAAATTTAGTATTTTCTAAAATTTTCATTATTAGGTAAAGAAATTAGTAAGAGAATTTATTATTTTGGAAAAAGGCTTGGGTCGTCCCAGAAGTTCGTGGTTTCGAAAAATGGCAATACAGAAGTAAATAAAGAAATCTTTTCTTAATTGGGAAAAGTACTGTGCGACAACATGAACCGGAAAGATAAAAGTGAAAGAATATATATATATATATATATATTTAACAACGGATGGTGTCTACATTGCTTTGGACCCCACCCTACTTACCCAAAGGACTCGAATCCAAAAAATTCCAAGTATAGACCATTTTGGACTCCATAAACGCCGACTTTTGGGTGAGAGATTAAATAACAGGTTGCCCCGACGGACCCTTTTTTTTTTTTTTTTTTTCTTTCTCTTCCACACACCTGGCTTATAAGTCATACGATCCCCCACTGAGAATATCTATGGGGCACACTCAGAATACTTAAGATCTTATATCATATTTGGGTGTGGACCTAACATCACTGCCGTAGGATACGAACTATATATATTATGAAAAAGAAATCCTCACTAGAAAGAAGGAAAACATTTTATTTGATTGTCTTTCTATTTTGGAAGGTAAGTAAGTAAATCCAAATGTCTCCTGATTGTCACTGTTGGGGTCATGCATTGGAGTACGTCACCTATCCAACCTAGATGGAAAGTGGCCAAGCCCGGACCGGATGAATGAGGTTAGCCCATACTCGACCTAAATTGAGGTACGCAGGCACGTACCGTATCAATTCTTCATGTTGGGCTCATCTTCTACTTGGTTTCAGAGAGCCCATTCCCCCTACCTATTCCATAATGAAAATCACTATTCACGCGTAGGGAATCGAACCCAAAAGTCGAGATGATATTGATTTTTCTACGGTAGGATTTAATCGAGCGTGGACCCGTTCACTTCTCACCCAGTAACTATTTCCTACTTGGTAAACTTACCTCACCATTGAAGCCAAGTAGAGGGTTAATCCAAGAGACAATAAAAAGAAACGGATCACATCAAACGATACTAAATTTCAAAAGCCATCTACATGCGGCGGGATGGGCCGGGCCGAGGAATTTCCAAGCCCTGCCCGGCTTCTAAATTAGAAGCCTGACCCCGGCTCGATCCCAGGTCTGGCCAGAAGTTGCTCGCCAAAGACAGGCCCGCCCGTAAATCATGAAGCCCTAGCATACCCTGAGTTTTACTTACATTATAACAAAAAAGAGAAGAAAAGAAAAACAAATTCTTATAACCTCCTAGGCCGTAGCTCAACCAGCCTTGTGATATCACCCAATATGAGAGGTCATCGGTTTGAGTCCCCCCATTGCTACTCCCTCTCTTACAATTATATATGTATATTTGGGGCCGGGCAAGGATTTCGAGTCTCAACCACCGAGTCTAAATAAAAAAATTCTAAGCACGGCCCATCTATTATTGCCTAAACACCATTGTCGAACCAACGTGGGCCGGCCCTGTCCACGATCACCCATAGAAAAGAAAAGAAAAGAAAAGAAAAAAAAAAAACGCTTCTTGAAATAAAATTTCAAAGAGCTACGCTCTGGCCTTTTGATTTTTTCAAACCCATACTTCTGTTGTCTCTCTGCATTTAACCATTCGCTTTACTTCGCCGGTAAAGTAAATTGACCAATCAAGAGATTTGCTTTGTGATTTGATAGCATTGCGTTTAAACGTTAATCACATATGCCCATCCCTCATTGTGTGGACCAAAGCCCGGACCCGTGACCCAACTCAGATGTAAGAGAAAGGAAAAAGAATCCGTTTGGAGGTTTTCCTCCGCTTAGAGTGGAGGGGGTATTGCAAAGTGACAGATTACCGCTGTAAGGAACGGCGGTAATCCTGCAAATGCCAGATTTCCTCCGCTCACAGTGGAGGAAATCTGGAAAACGCCACTTTACCGCCGTAACAAGCAGCGGTAAACCCGAGCGAGTGCCCAAATCCAAATCCACTCCTTGCAGGCCTTTCCATTTCCTTTAACTTTAAACTAGAAACACTCTTAAATTTAGTATTTTCTAAAATTTTCATTATTAGGTAAAGAAATTAGTAAGAGAATTTATTATTTTGGAAAATGGCTTGGGTCGTCCCAGAAGTTCGTGGTTTCGAAAAATGGCAATACAGAAGTAAATAAAGAAATCTTTTCTTAATTGGGAAAAGTACTGTGCGACAACATGAACCGGAAAGATAAAAGTGAAAGAATATATATATATATATATATTTAACAACGGATGGTGTCTACATTGCTTTGGACCCCACCCTACTTACCCAAAGGACTCGAATCCAAAAAATTCCAAGTATAGACCATTTTGGACTCCATAAACGCCGACTTTTGGGTGAGAGATTAAATAACAGGTTGCCCCGACGGACCCTTTTTTTTTTTTTTTTTTTCTTTCTCTTCCACACACCTGGCTTATAAGTCATACGATCCCCCACTGAGAATATCTATGGGGCACACTCAGAATACTTAAGATCTTATATCATATTTGGGTGTGGACCTAACATCACTGCCGTAGGATACGAACTATATATATTATGAAAAAGAAATCCTCACTAGAAAGAAGGAAAACATTTTATTTGATTGTCTTTCTATTTTGGAAGGTAAGTAAGTAAATCCAAATGTCTCCTGATTGTCACTGTTGGGGTCATGCATTGGAGTACGTCACCTATCCAACCTAGATGGAAAGTGGCCAAGCCCGGACCGGATGAATGAGGTTAGCCCATACTCGACCTAAATTGAGGTACGCAGGCACGTACCGTATCAATTCTTCATGTTGGGCTCATCTTCTACTTGGTTTCAGAGAGCCCATTCCCCCTACCTATTCCATAATGAAAATCACTATTCACGCGTAGGGAATCGAACCCAAAAGTCGAGATGATATTGATTTTTCTACGGTAGGATTTAATCGAGCGTGGACCCGTTCACTTCTCACCCAGTAACTATTTCCTACTTGGTAAACTTACCTCACCATTGAAGCCAAGTAGAGGGTTAATCCAAGAGACAATAAAAAGAAACGGATCACATCAAACGATACTAAATTTCAAAAGCCATCTACATGCGGCGGGATGGGCCGGGCCGAGGAATTTCCAAGCCCTGCCCGGCTTCTAAATTAGAAGCCTGACCCCGGCTCGATCCCAGGTCTGGCCAGAAGTTGCTCGCCAAAGACAGGCCCGCCCGTAAATCATGAAGCCCTAGCATACCCTGAGTTTTACTTACATTATAACAAAAAAGAGAAGAAAAGAAAAACAAATTCTTATAACCTCCTAGGCCGTAGCTCAACCAGCCTTGTGATATCACCCAATATGAGAGGTCATCGGTTTGAGTCCCCCCATTGCTACTCCCTCTCTTACAATTATATATGTATATTTGGGGCCGGGCAAGGATTTCGAGTCTCAACCACCGAGTCTAAATAAAAAAATTCTAAGCACGGCCCATCTATTATTGCCTAAACACCATTGTCGAACCAACGTGGGCCGGCCCTGTCCACGATCACCCATAGAAAAGAAAAGAAAAGAAAAGAAAAAAAAAAAACGCTTCTTGAAATAAAATTTCAAAGAGCTACGCTCTGGCCTTTTGATTTTTTCAAACCCATACTTCTGTTGTCTCTCTGCATTTAACCATTCGCTTTACTTCGCCGGTAAAGTAAATTGACCAATCAAGAGATTTGCTTTGTGATTTGATAGCATTGCGTTTAAACGTTAATCACATATGCCCATCCCTCATTGTGTGGACCAAAGCCCGGACCCGTGACCCAACTCAGACGTAAGAGAAAGGAAAAAGAATCCGTTTGGAGGTTTTCCTCCGCTTAGAGTGGAGGGGGTATTGCAAAGTGACAGATTACCGCTGTAAGGAACGGCGGTAATCCTGCAAATGCCAGATTTCCTCCGCTCACAGTGGAGGAAATCTGGAAAACGCCACTTTACCGCCGTAACAAGCAGCGGTAAACCCGAGCGAGTGCCCAAATCCAAATCCACTCCTTGCAGGCCTTTCCATTTCCTTTAACTTTAAACTAGAAACACTCTTAAATTTAGTATTTTCTAAAATTTTCATTATTAGGTAAAGAAATTAGTAAGAGAATTTATTATTTTGGAAAAAGGCTTGGGTCGTCCCAGAAGTTCGTGGTTTCGAAAAATGGCAATACAGAAGTAAATAAAGAAATCTTTTCTTAATTGGGAAAAGTACTGTGCGACAACATGAACCGGAAAGATAAAAGTGAAAGAATATATATATATATATATATTTAACAACGGATGGTGTCTACATTGCTTTGGACCCCACCCTACTTACCCAAAGGACTCGAATCCAAAAAATTCCAAGTATAGACCATTTTGGACTCCATAAACGCCGACTTTTGGGTGAGAGATTAAATAACAGGTTGCCCCGACGGACCCTTTTTTTTTTTTTTTTTTTCTTTCTCTTCCACACACCTGGCTTATAAGTCATACGATCCCCCACTGAGAATATCTATGGGGCACACTCAGAATACTTAAGATCTTATATCATATTTGGGTGTGGACCTAACATCACTGCCGTAGGATACGAACTATATATATTATGAAAAAGAAATCCTCACTAGAAAGAAGGAAAACATTTTATTTGATTGTCTTTCTATTTTGGAAGGTAAGTAAGTAAATCCAAATGTCTCCTGATTGTCACTGTTGGGGTCATGCATTGGAGTACGTCACCTATCCAACCTAGATGGAAAGTGGCCAAGCCCGGACCGGATGAATGAGGTTAGCCCATACTCGACCTAAATTGAGGTACGCAGGCACGTACCGTATCAATTCTTCATGTTGGGCTCATCTTCTACTTGGTTTCAGAGAGCCCATTCCCCCTACCTATTCCATAATGAAAATCACTATTCACGCGTAGGGAATCGAACCCAAAAGTCGAGATGATATTGATTTTTCTACGGTAGGATTTAATCGAGCGTGGACCCGTTCACTTCTCACCCAGTAACTATTTCCTACTTGGTAAACTTACCTCACCATTGAAGCCAAGTAGAGGGTTAATCCAAGAGACAATAAAAAGAAACGGATCACATCAAACGATACTAAATTTCAAAAGCCATCTACATGCGGCGGGATGGGCCGGGCCGAGGAATTTCCAAGCCCTGCCCGGCTTCTAAATTAGAAGCCTGACCCCGGCTCGATCCCAGGTCTGGCCAGAAGTTGCTCGCCAAAGACAGGCCCGCCCGTAAATCATGAAGCCCTAGCATACCCTGAGTTTTACTTACATTATAACAAAAAAGAGAAGAAAAGAAAAACAAATTCTTATAACCTCCTAGGCCGTAGCTCAACCAGCCTTGTGATATCACCCAATATGAGAGGTCATCGGTTTGAGTCCCCCCATTGCTACTCCCTCTCTTACAATTATATATGTATATTTGGGGCCGGGCAAGGATTTCGAGTCTCAACCACCGAGTCTAAATAAAAAAATTCTAAGCACGGCCCATCTATTATTGCCTAAACACCATTGTCGAACCAACGTGGGCCGGCCCTGTCCACGATCACCCATAGAAAAGAAAAGAAAAGAAAAGAAAAAAAAAAAACGCTTCTTGAAATAAAATTTCAAAGAGCTACGCTCTGGCCTTTTGATTTTTTCAAACCCATACTTCTGTTGTCTCTCTGCATTTAACCATTCGCTTTACTTCGCCGGTAAAGTAAATTGACCAATCAAGAGATTTGCTTTGTGATTTGATAGCATTGCGTTTAAACGTTAATCACATATGCCCATCCCTCATTGTGTGGACCAAAGCCCGGACCCGTGACCCAACTCAGACGTAAGAGAAAGGAAAAAGAATCCGTTTGGAGGTTTTCCTCCGCTTAGAGTGGAGGGGGTATTGCAAAGTGACAGATTACCGCTGTAAGGAACGGCGGTAATCCTGCAAATGCCAGATTTCCTCCGCTCACAGTGGAGGAAATCTGGAAAACGCCACTTTACCGCCGTAACAAGCAGCGGTAAACCCGAGCGAGTGCCCAAATCCAAATCCACTCCTTGCAGGCCTTTCCATTTCCTTTAACTTTAAACTAGAAACACTCTTAAATTTAGTATTTTCTAAAATTTTCATTATTAGGTAAAGAAATTAGTAAGAGAATTTATTATTTTGGAAAAAGGCTTGGGTCGTCCCAGAAGTTCGTGGTTTCGAAAAATGGCAATACAGAAGTAAATAAAGAAATCTTTTCTTAATTGGGAAAAGTACTGTGCGACAACATGAACCGGAAAGATAAAAGTGAAAGAATATATATATATATATATATATTTAACAACGGATGGTGTCTACATTGCTTTGGACCCCACCCTACTTACCCAAAGGACTCGAATCCAAAAAATTCCAAGTATAGACCATTTTGGACTCCATAAACGCCGACTTTTGGGTGAGAGATTAAATAACAGGTTGCCCCGACGGACCCTTTTTTTTTTTTTTTTTTTCTTTCTCTTCCACACACCTGGCTTATAAGTCATACGATCCCCCACTGAGAATATCTATGGGGCACACTCAGAATACTTAAGATCTTATATCATATTTGGGTGTGGACCTAACATCACTGCCGTAGGATACGAACTATATATATTATGAAAAAGAAATCCTCACTAGAAAGAAGGAAAACATTTTATTTGATTGTCTTTCTATTTTGGAAGGTAAGTAAGTAAATCCAAATGTCTCCTGATTGTCACTGTTGGGGTCATGCATTGGAGTACGTCACCTATCCAACCTAGATGGAAAGTGGCCAAGCCCGGACCGGATGAATGAGGTTAGCCCATACTCGACCTAAATTGAGGTACGCAGGCACGTACCGTATCAATTCTTCATGTTGGGCTCATCTTCTACTTGGTTTCAGAGAGCCCATTCCCCCTACCTATTCCATAATGAAAATCACTATTCACGCGTAGGGAATCGAACCCAAAAGTCGAGATGATATTGATTTTTCTACGGTAGGATTTAATCGAGCGTGGACCCGTTCACTTCTCACCCAGTAACTATTTCCTACTTGGTAAACTTACCTCACCATTGAAGCCAAGTAGAGGGTTAATCCAAGAGACAATAAAAAGAAACGGATCACATCAAACGATACTAAATTTCAAAAGCCATCTACATGCGGCGGGATGGGCCGGGCCGAGGAATTTCCAAGCCCTGCCCGGCTTCTAAATTAGAAGCCTGACCCCGGCTCGATCCCAGGTCTGGCCAGAAGTTGCTCGCCAAAGACAGGCCCGCCCGTAAATCATGAAGCCCTAGCATACCCTGAGTTTTACTTACATTATAACAAAAAAGAGAAGAAAAGAAAAACAAATTCTTATAACCTCCTAGGCCGTAGCTCAACCAGCCTTGTGATATCACCCAATATGAGAGGTCATCGGTTTGAGTCCCCCCATTGCTACTCCCTCTCTTACAATTATATATGTATATTTGGGGCCGGGCAAGGATTTCGAGTCTCAACCACCGAGTCTAAATAAAAAAATTCTAAGCACGGCCCATCTATTATTGCCTAAACACCATTGTCGAACCAACGTGGGCCGGCCCTGTCCACGATCACCCATAGAAAAGAAAAGAAAAGAAAAGAAAAAAAAAAAACGCTTCTTGAAATAAAATTTCAAAGAGCTACGCTCTGGCCTTTTGATTTTTTCAAACCCATACTTCTGTTGTCTCTCTGCATTTAACCATTCGCTTTACTTCGCCGGTAAAGTAAATTGACCAATCAAGAGATTTGCTTTGTGATTTGATAGCATTGCGTTTAAACGTTAATCACATATGCCCATCCCTCATTGTGTGGACCAAAGCCCGGACCCGTGACCCAACTCAGACGTAAGAGAAAGGAAAAAGAATCCGTTTGGAGGTTTTCCTCCGCTTAGAGTGGAGGGGGTATTGCAAAGTGACAGATTACCGCTGTAAGGAACGGCGGTAATCCTGCAAATGCCAGATTTCCTCCGCTCACAGTGGAGGAAATCTGGAAAACGCCACTTTACCGCCGTAACAAGCAGCGGTAAACCCGAGCGAGTGCCCAAATCCAAATCCACTCCTTGCAGGCCTTTCCATTTCCTTTAACTTTAAACTAGAAACACTCTTAAATTTAGTATTTTCTAAAATTTTCATTATTAGGTAAAGAAATTAGTAAGAGAATTTATTATTTTGGAAAATGGCTTGGGTCGTCCCAGAAGTTCGTGGTTTCGAAAAATGGCAATACAGAAGTAAATAAAGAAATCTTTTCTTAATTGGGAAAAGTACTGTGCGACAACATGAACCGGAAAGATAAAAGTGAAAGAATATATATATATATATATATTTAACAACGGATGGTGTCTACATTGCTTTGGACCCCACCCTACTTACCCAAAGGACTCGAATCCAAAAAATTCCAAGTATAGACCATTTTGGACTCCATAAACGCCGACTTTTGGGTGAGAGATTAAATAACAGGTTGCCCCGACGGACCCTTTTTTTTTTTTTTTTTTTCTTTCTCTTCCACACACCTGGCTTATAAGTCATACGATCCCCCACTGAGAATATCTATGGGGCACACTCAGAATACTTAAGATCTTATATCATATTTGGGTGTGGACCTAACATCACTGCCGTAGGATACGAACTATATATATTATGAAAAAGAAATCCTCACTAGAAAGAAGGAAAACATTTTATTTGATTGTCTTTCTATTTTGGAAGGTAAGTAAGTAAATCCAAATGTCTCCTGATTGTCACTGTTGGGGTCATGCATTGGAGTACGTCACCTATCCAACCTAGATGGAAAGTGGCCAAGCCCGGACCGGATGAATGAGGTTAGCCCATACTCGACCTAAATTGAGGTACGCAGGCACGTACCGTATCAATTCTTCATGTTGGGCTCATCTTCTACTTGGTTTCAGAGAGCCCATTCCCCCTACCTATTCCATAATGAAAATCACTATTCACGCGTAGGGAATCGAACCCAAAAGTCGAGATGATATTGATTTTTCTACGGTAGGATTTAATCGAGCGTGGACCCGTTCACTTCTCACCCAGTAACTATTTCCTACTTGGTAAACTTACCTCACCATTGAAGCCAAGTAGAGGGTTAATCCAAGAGACAATAAAAAGAAACGGATCACATCAAACGATACTAAATTTCAAAAGCCATCTACATGCGGCGGGATGGGCCGGGCCGAGGAATTTCCAAGCCCTGCCCGGCTTCTAAATTAGAAGCCTGACCCCGGCTCGATCCCAGGTCTGGCCAGAAGTTGCTCGCCAAAGACAGGCCCGCCCGTAAATCATGAAGCCCTAGCATACCCTGAGTTTTACTTACATTATAACAAAAAAGAGAAGAAAAGAAAAACAAATTCTTATAACCTCCTAGGCCGTAGCTCAACCAGCCTTGTGATATCACCCAATATGAGAGGTCATCGGTTTGAGTCCCCCCATTGCTACTCCCTCTCTTACAATTATATATGTATATTTGGGGCCGGGCAAGGATTTCGAGTCTCAACCACCGAGTCTAAATAAAAAAATTCTAAGCACGGCCCATCTATTATTGCCTAAACACCATTGTCGAACCAACGTGGGCCGGCCCTGTCCACGATCACCCATAGAAAAGAAAAGAAAAGAAAAGAAAAAAAAAAAAACGCTTCTTGAAATAAAATTTCAAAGAGCTACGCTCTGGCCTTTTGATTTTTTCAAACCCATACTTCTGTTGTCTCTCTGCATTTAACCATTCGCTTTACTTCGCCGGTAAAGTAAATTGACCAATCAAGAGATTTGCTTTGTGATTTGATAGCATTGCGTTTAAACGTTAATCACATATGCCCATCCCTCATTGTGTGGACCAAAGCCCGGACCCGTGACCCAACTCAGACGTAAGAGAAAGGAAAAAGAATCCGTTTGGAGGTTTTCCTCCGCTTAGAGTGGAGGGGGTATTGCAAAGTGACAGATTACCGCTGTAAGGAACGGCGGTAATCCTGCAAATGCCAGATTTCCTCCGCTCACAGTGGAGGAAATCTGGAAAACGCCACTTTACCGCCGTAACAAGCAGCGGTAAACCCGAGCGAGTGCCCAAATCCAAATCCACTCCTTGCAGGCCTTTCCATTTCCTTTAACTTTAAACTAGAAACACTCTTAAATTTAGTATTTTCTAAAATTTTCATTATTAGGTAAAGAAATTAGTAAGAGAATTTATTATTTTGGAAAATGGCTTGGGTCGTCCCAGAAGTTCGTGGTTTCGAAAAATGGCAATACAGAAGTAAATAAAGAAATCTTTTCTTAATTGGGAAAAGTACTGTGCGACAACATGAACCGGAAAGATAAAAGTGAAAGAATATATATATATATATATATAACAACGGATGGTGTCTACATTGCTTTGGACCCCACCCTACTTACCCAAAGGACTCGAATCCAAAAAATTCCAAGTATAGACCATTTTGGACTCCATAAACGCCGACTTTTGGGTGAGAGATTAAATAACAGGTTGCCCCGACGGACCCTTTTTTTTTTTCTTTCTCTTCCACACACCTGGCTTATAAGTCATACGATCCCCCACTGAGAATATCTATGGGGCACACTCAGAATACTTAAGATCTTATATCATATTTGGGTGTGGACCTAACATCACTGCCGTAGGATACGAACTATATATATTATGAAAAAGAAATCCTCACTAGAAAGAAGGAAAACATTTTATTTGATTGTCTTTCTATTTTGGAAGGTAAGTAAGTAAATCCAAATGTCTCCTGATTGTCACTGTTGGGGTCATGCATTGGAGTACGTCACCTATCCAACCTAGATGGAAAGTGGCCAAGCCCGGACCGGATGAATGAGGTTAGCCCATACTCGACCTAAATTGAGGTACGCAGGCACGTACCGTATCAATTCTTCATGTTGGGCTCATCTTCTACTTGGTTTCAGAGAGCCCATTCCCCCTACCTATTCCATAATGAAAATCACTATTCACGCGTAGGGAATCGAACCCAAAAGTCGAGATGATATTGATTTTTCTACGGTAGGATTTAATCGAGCGTGGACCCGTTCACTTCTCACCCAGTAACTATTTCCTACTTGGTAAACTTACCTCACCATTGAAGCCAAGTAGAGGGTTAATCCAAGAGACAATAAAAAGAAACGGATCACATCAAACGATACTAAATTTCAAAAGCCATCTACATGCGGCGGGATGGGCCGGGCCGAGGAATTTCCAAGCCCTGCCCGGCTTCTAAATTAGAAGCCTGACCCCGGCTCGATCCCAGGTCTGGCCAGAAGTTGCTCGCCAAAGACAGGCCCGCCCGTAAATCATGAAGCCCTAGCATACCCTGAGTTTTACTTACATTATAACAAAAAAGAGAAGAAAAGAAAAACAAATTCTTATAACCTCCTAGGCCGTAGCTCAACCAGCCTTGTGATATCACCCAATATGAGAGGTCATCGGTTTGAGTCCCCCCATTGCTACTCCCTCTCTTACAATTATATATGTATATTTGGGGCCGGGCAAGGATTTCGAGTCTCAACCACCGAGTCTAAATAAAAAAATTCTAAGCACGGCCCATCTATTATTGCCTAAACACCATTGTCGAACCAACGTGGGCCGGCCCTGTCCACGATCACCCATAGAAAAGAAAAGAAAAGAAAAGAAAAAAAAAAAAACGCTTCTTGAAATAAAATTTCAAAGAGCTACGCTCTGGCCTTTTGATTTTTTCAAACCCATACTTCTGTTGTCTCTCTGCATTTAACCATTCGCTTTACTTCGCCGGTAAAGTAAATTGACCAATCAAGAGATTTGCTTTGTGATTTGATAGCATTGCGTTTAAACGTTAATCACATATGCCCATCCCTCATTGTGTGGACCAAAGCCCGGACCCGTGACCCAACTCAGACGTAAGAGAAAGGAAAAAGAATCCGTTTGGAGGTTTTCCTCCGCTTAGAGTGGAGGGGGTATTGCAAAGTGACAGATTACCGCTGTAAGGAACGGCGGTAATCCTGCAAATGCCAGATTTCCTCCGCTCACAGTGGAGGAAATCTGGAAAACGCCACTTTACCGCCGTAACAAGCAGCGGTAAACCCGAGCGAGTGCCCAAATCCAAATCCACTCCTTGCAGGCCTTTCCATTTCCTTTAACTTTAAACTAGAAACACTCTTAAATTTAGTATTTTCTAAAATTTTCATTATTAGGTAAAGAAATTAGTAAGAGAATTTATTATTTTGGAAAATGGCTTGGGTCGTCCCAGAAGTTCGTGGTTTCGAAAAATGGCAATACAGAAGTAAATAAAGAAATCTTTTCTTAATTGGGAAAAGTACTGTGCGACAACATGAACCGGAAAGATAAAAGTGAAAGAATATATATATATATATATATAACAACGGATGGTGTCTACATTGCTTTGGACCCCACCCTACTTACCCAAAGGACTCGAATCCAAAAAATTCCAAGTATAGACCATTTTGGACTCCATAAACGCCGACTTTTGGGTGAGAGATTAAATAACAGGTTGCCCCGACGGACCCTTTTTTTTTTTCTTTCTCTTCCACACACCTGGCTTATAAGTCATACGATCCCCCACTGAGAATATCTATGGGGCACACTCAGAATACTTAAGATCTTATATCATATTTGGGTGTGGACCTAACATCACTGCCGTAGGATACGAACTATATATATTATGAAAAAGAAATCCTCACTAGAAAGAAGGAAAACATTTTATTTGATTGTCTTTCTATTTTGGAAGGTAAGTAAGTAAATCCAAATGTCTCCTGATTGTCACTGTTGGGGTCATGCATTGGAGTACGTCACCTATCCAACCTAGATGGAAAGTGGCCAAGCCCGGACCGGATGAATGAGGTTAGCCCATACTCGACCTAAATTGAGGTACGCAGGCACGTACCGTATCAATTCTTCATGTTGGGCTCATCTTCTACTTGGTTTC
The DNA here is from genome assembly GCA_029852735.1 of Persea americana. Taxonomy (NCBI): domain Eukaryota; kingdom Viridiplantae; phylum Streptophyta; class Magnoliopsida; order Laurales; family Lauraceae; genus Persea; species Persea americana. The sequence goes on from CM056814.1 coordinate 15,609,731, forward strand.
AGAGAGCCCATTCCCCCTACCTATTCCATAATGAAAATCACTATTCACGCGTAGGGAATCGAACCCAAAAGTCGAGATGATATTGATTTTTCTACGGTAGGATTTAATCGAGCGTGGACCCGTTCACTTCTCACCCAGTAACTATTTCCTACTTGGTAAACTTACCTCACCATTGAAGCCAAGTAGAGGGTTAATCCAAGAGACAATAAAAAGAAACGGATCACATCAAACGATACTAAATTTCAAAAGCCATCTACATGCGGCGGGATGGGCCGGGCCGAGGAATTTCCAAGCCCTGCCCGGCTTCTAAATTAGAAGCCTGACCCCGGCTCGATCCCAGGTCTGGCCAGAAGTTGCTCGCCAAAGACAGGCCCGCCCGTAAATCATGAAGCCCTAGCATACCCTGAGTTTTACTTACATTATAACAAAAAAGAGAAGAAAAGAAAAACAAATTCTTATAACCTCCTAGGCCGTAGCTCAACCAGCCTTGTGATATCACCCAATATGAGAGGTCATCGGTTTGAGTCCCCCCATTGCTACTCCCTCTCTTACAATTATATATGTATATTTGGGGCCGGGCAAGGATTTCGAGTCTCAACCACCGAGTCTAAATAAAAAAATTCTAAGCACGGCCCATCTATTATTGCCTAAACACCATTGTCGAACCAACGTGGGCCGGCCCTGTCCACGATCACCCATAGAAAAGAAAAGAAAAGAAAAGAAAAAAAAAAAACGCTTCTTGAAATAAAATTTCAAAGAGCTACGCTCTGGCCTTTTGATTTTTTCAAACCCATACTTCTGTTGTCTCTCTGCATTTAACCATTCGCTTTACTTCGCCGGTAAAGTAAATTGACCAATCAAGAGATTTGCTTTGTGATTTGATAGCATTGCGTTTAAACGTTAATCACATATGCCCATCCCTCATTGTGTGGACCAAAGCCCGGACCCGTGACCCAACTCAGACGTAAGAGAAAGGAAAAAGAATCCGTTTGGAGGTTTTCCTCCGCTTAGAGTGGAGGGGGTATTGCAAAGTGACAGATTACCGCTGTAAGGAACGGCGGTAATCCTGCAAATGCCAGATTTCCTCCGCTCACAGTGGAGGAAATCTGGAAAACGCCACTTTACCGCCGTAACAAGCAGCGGTAAACCCGAGCGAGTGCCCAAATCCAAATCCACTCCTTGCAGGCCTTTCCATTTCCTTTAACTTTAAACTAGAAACACTCTTAAATTTAGTATTTTCTAAAATTTTCATTATTAGGTAAAGAAATTAGTAAGAGAATTTATTATTTTGGAAAATGGCTTGGGTCGTCCCAGAAGTTCGTGGTTTCGAAAAATGGCAATACAGAAGTAAATAAAGAAATCTTTTCTTAATTGGGAAAAGTACTGTGCGACAACATGAACCGGAAAGATAAAAGTGAAAGAATATATATATATATATATATATTTAACAACGGATGGTGTCTACATTGCTTTGGACCCCACCCTACTTACCCAAAGGACTCGAATCCAAAAAATTCCAAGTATAGACCATTTTGGACTCCATAAACGCCGACTTTTGGGTGAGAGATTAAATAACAGGTTGCCCCGACGGACCCTTTTTTTTTTTTTTTTTTTCTTTCTCTTCCACACACCTGGCTTATAAGTCATACGATCCCCCACTGAGAATATCTATGGGGCACACTCAGAATACTTAAGATCTTATATCATATTTGGGTGTGGACCTAACATCACTGCCGTAGGATACGAACTATATATATTATGAAAAAGAAATCCTCACTAGAAAGAAGGAAAACATTTTATTTGATTGTCTTTCTATTTTGGAAGGTAAGTAAGTAAATCCAAATGTCTCCTGATTGTCACTGTTGGGGTCATGCATTGGAGTACGTCACCTATCCAACCTAGATGGAAAGTGGCCAAGCCCGGACCGGATGAATGAGGTTAGCCCATACTCGACCTAAATTGAGGTACGCAGGCACGTACCGTATCAATTCTTCATGTTGGGCTCATCTTCTACTTGGTTTCAGAGAGCCCATTCCCCCTACCTATTCCATAATGAAAATCACTATTCACGCGTAGGGAATCGAACCCAAAAGTCGAGATGATATTGATTTTTCTACGGTAGGATTTAATCGAGCGTGGACCCGTTCACTTCTCACCCAGTAACTATTTCCTACTTGGTAAACTTACCTCACCATTGAAGCCAAGTAGAGGGTTAATCCAAGAGACAATAAAAAGAAACGGATCACATCAAACGATACTAAATTTCAAAAGCCATCTACATGCGGCGGGATGGGCCGGGCCGAGGAATTTCCAAGCCCTGCCCGGCTTCTAAATTAGAAGCCTGACCCCGGCTCGATCCCAGGTCTGGCCAGAAGTTGCTCGCCAAAGACAGGCCCGCCCGTAAATCATGAAGCCCTAGCATACCCTGAGTTTTACTTACATTATAACAAAAAAGAGAAGAAAAGAAAAACAAATTCTTATAACCTCCTAGGCCGTAGCTCAACCAGCCTTGTGATATCACCCAATATGAGAGGTCATCGGTTTGAGTCCCCCCATTGCTACTCCCTCTCTTACAATTATATATGTATATTTGGGGCCGGGCAAGGATTTCGAGTCTCAACCACCGAGTCTAAATAAAAAAATTCTAAGCACGGCCCATCTATTATTGCCTAAACACCATTGTCGAACCAACGTGGGCCGGCCCTGTCCACGATCACCCATAGAAAAGAAAAGAAAAGAAAAGAAAAAAAAAAAACGCTTCTTGAAATAAAATTTCAAAGAGCTACGCTCTGGCCTTTTGATTTTTTCAAACCCATACTTCTGTTGTCTCTCTGCATTTAACCATTCGCTTTACTTCGCCGGTAAAGTAAATTGACCAATCAAGAGATTTGCTTTGTGATTTGATAGCATTGCGTTTAAACGTTAATCACATATGCCCATCCCTCATTGTGTGGACCAAAGCCCGGACCCGTGACCCAACTCAGACGTAAGAGAAAGGAAAAAGAATCCGTTTGGAGGTTTTCCTCCGCTTAGAGTGGAGGGGGTATTGCAAAGTGACAGATTACCGCTGTAAGGAACGGCGGTAATCCTGCAAATGCCAGATTTCCTCCGCTCACAGTGGAGGAAATCTGGAAAACGCCACTTTACCGCCGTAACAAGCAGCGGTAAACCCGAGCGAGTGCCCAAATCCAAATCCACTCCTTGCAGGCCTTTCCATTTCCTTTAACTTTAAACTAGAAACACTCTTAAATTTAGTATTTTCTAAAATTTTCATTATTAGGTAAAGAAATTAGTAAGAGAATTTATTATTTTGGAAAAAGGCTTGGGTCGTCCCAGAAGTTCGTGGTTTCGAAAAATGGCAATACAGAAGTAAATAAAGAAATCTTTTCTTAATTGGGAAAAGTACTGTGCGACAACATGAACCGGAAAGATAAAAGTGAAAGAATATATATATATATATATATTTAACAACGGATGGTGTCTACATTGCTTTGGACCCCACCCTACTTACCCAAAGGACTCGAATCCAAAAAATTCCAAGTATAGACCATTTTGGACTCCATAAACGCCGACTTTTGGGTGAGAGATTAAATAACAGGTTGCCCCGACGGACCCTTTTTTTTTTTTTTTTTTTCTTTCTCTTCCACACACCTGGCTTATAAGTCATACGATCCCCCACTGAGAATATCTATGGGGCACACTCAGAATACTTAAGATCTTATATCATATTTGGGTGTGGACCTAACATCACTGCCGTAGGATACGAACTATATATATTATGAAAAAGAAATCCTCACTAGAAAGAAGGAAAACATTTTATTTGATTGTCTTTCTATTTTGGAAGGTAAGTAAGTAAATCCAAATGTCTCCTGATTGTCACTGTTGGGGTCATGCATTGGAGTACGTCACCTATCCAACCTAGATGGAAAGTGGCCAAGCCCGGACCGGATGAATGAGGTTAGCCCATACTCGACCTAAATTGAGGTACGCAGGCACGTACCGTATCAATTCTTCATGTTGGGCTCATCTTCTACTTGGTTTCAGAGAGCCCATTCCCCCTACCTATTCCATAATGAAAATCACTATTCACGCGTAGGGAATCGAACCCAAAAGTCGAGATGATATTGATTTTTCTACGGTAGGATTTAATCGAGCGTGGACCCGTTCACTTCTCACCCAGTAACTATTTCCTACTTGGTAAACTTACCTCACCATTGAAGCCAAGTAGAGGGTTAATCCAAGAGACAATAAAAAGAAACGGATCACATCAAACGATACTAAATTTCAAAAGCCATCTACATGCGGCGGGATGGGCCGGGCCGAGGAATTTCCAAGCCCTGCCCGGCTTCTAAATTAGAAGCCTGACCCCGGCTCGATCCCAGGTCTGGCCAGAAGTTGCTCGCCAAAGACAGGCCCGCCCGTAAATCATGAAGCCCTAGCATACCCTGAGTTTTACTTACATTATAACAAAAAAGAGAAGAAAAGAAAAACAAATTCTTATAACCTCCTAGGCCGTAGCTCAACCAGCCTTGTGATATCACCCAATATGAGAGGTCATCGGTTTGAGTCCCCCCATTGCTACTCCCTCTCTTACAATTATATATGTATATTTGGGGCCGGGCAAGGATTTCGAGTCTCAACCACCGAGTCTAAATAAAAAAATTCTAAGCACGGCCCATCTATTATTGCCTAAACACCATTGTCGAACCAACGTGGGCCGGCCCTGTCCACGATCACCCATAGAAAAGAAAAGAAAAGAAAAGAAAAAAAAAAAACGCTTCTTGAAATAAAATTTCAAAGAGCTACGCTCTGGCCTTTTGATTTTTTCAAACCCATACTTCTGTTGTCTCTCTGCATTTAACCATTCGCTTTACTTCGCCGGTAAAGTAAATTGACCAATCAAGAGATTTGCTTTGTGATTTGATAGCATTGCGTTTAAACGTTAATCACATATGCCCATCCCTCATTGTGTGGACCAAAGCCCGGACCCGTGACCCAACTCAGACGTAAGAGAAAGGAAAAAGAATCCGTTTGGAGGTTTTCCTCCGCTTAGAGTGGAGGGGGTATTGCAAAGTGACAGATTACCGCTGTAAGGAACGGCGGTAATCCTGCAAATGCCAGATTTCCTCCGCTCACAGTGGAGGAAATCTGGAAAACGCCACTTTACCGCCGTAACAAGCAGCGGTAAACCCGAGCGAGTGCCCAAATCCAAATCCACTCCTTGCAGGCCTTTCCATTTCCTTTAACTTTAAACTAGAAACACTCTTAAATTTAGTATTTTCTAAAATTTTCATTATTAGGTAAAGAAATTAGTAAGAGAATTTATTATTTTGGAAAAAGGCTTGGGTCGTCCCAGAAGTTCGTGGTTTCGAAAAATGGCAATACAGAAGTAAATAAAGAAATCTTTTCTTAATTGGGAAAAGTACTGTGCGACAACATGAACCGGAAAGATAAAAGTGAAAGAATATATATATATATATATATATTTAACAACGGATGGTGTCTACATTGCTTTGGACCCCACCCTACTTACCCAAAGGACTCGAATCCAAAAAATTCCAAGTATAGACCATTTTGGACTCCATAAACGCCGACTTTTGGGTGAGAGATTAAATAACAGGTTGCCCCGACGGACCCTTTTTTTTTTTTTTTTTTTCTTTCTCTTCCACACACCTGGCTTATAAGTCATACGATCCCCCACTGAGAATATCTATGGGGCACACTCAGAATACTTAAGATCTTATATCATATTTGGGTGTGGACCTAACATCACTGCCGTAGGATACGAACTATATATATTATGAAAAAGAAATCCTCACTAGAAAGAAGGAAAACATTTTATTTGATTGTCTTTCTATTTTGGAAGGTAAGTAAGTAAATCCAAATGTCTCCTGATTGTCACTGTTGGGGTCATGCATTGGAGTACGTCACCTATCCAACCTAGATGGAAAGTGGCCAAGCCCGGACCGGATGAATGAGGTTAGCCCATACTCGACCTAAATTGAGGTACGCAGGCACGTACCGTATCAATTCTTCATGTTGGGCTCATCTTCTACTTGGTTTCAGAGAGCCCATTCCCCCTACCTATTCCATAATGAAAATCACTATTCACGCGTAGGGAATCGAACCCAAAAGTCGAGATGATATTGATTTTTCTACGGTAGGATTTAATCGAGCGTGGACCCGTTCACTTCTCACCCAGTAACTATTTCCTACTTGGTAAACTTACCTCACCATTGAAGCCAAGTAGAGGGTTAATCCAAGAGACAATAAAAAGAAACGGATCACATCAAACGATACTAAATTTCAAAAGCCATCTACATGCGGCGGGATGGGCCGGGCCGAGGAATTTCCAAGCCCTGCCCGGCTTCTAAATTAGAAGCCTGACCCCGGCTCGATCCCAGGTCTGGCCAGAAGTTGCTCGCCAAAGACAGGCCCGCCCGTAAATCATGAAGCCCTAGCATACCCTGAGTTTTACTTACATTATAACAAAAAAGAGAAGAAAAGAAAAACAAATTCTTATAACCTCCTAGGCCGTAGCTCAACCAGCCTTGTGATATCACCCAATATGAGAGGTCATCGGTTTGAGTCCCCCCATTGCTACTCCCTCTCTTACAATTATATATGTATATTTGGGGCCGGGCAAGGATTTCGAGTCTCAACCACCGAGTCTAAATAAAAAAATTCTAAGCACGGCCCATCTATTATTGCCTAAACACCATTGTCGAACCAACGTGGGCCGGCCCTGTCCACGATCACCCATAGAAAAGAAAAGAAAAGAAAAGAAAAAAAAAAAACGCTTCTTGAAATAAAATTTCAAAGAGCTACGCTCTGGCCTTTTGATTTTTTCAAACCCATACTTCTGTTGTCTCTCTGCATTTAACCATTCGCTTTACTTCGCCGGTAAAGTAAATTGACCAATCAAGAGATTTGCTTTGTGATTTGATAGCATTGCGTTTAAACGTTAATCACATATGCCCATCCCTCATTGTGTGGACCAAAGCCCGGACCCGTGACCCAACTCAGACGTAAGAGAAAGGAAAAAGAATCCGTTTGGAGGTTTTCCTCCGCTTAGAGTGGAGGGGGTATTGCAAAGTGACAGATTACCGCTGTAAGGAACGGCGGTAATCCTGCAAATGCCAGATTTCCTCCGCTCACAGTGGAGGAAATCTGGAAAACGCCACTTTACCGCCGTAACAAGCAGCGGTAAACCCGAGCGAGTGCCCAAATCCAAATCCACTCCTTGCAGGCCTTTCCATTTCCTTTAACTTTAAACTAGAAACACTCTTAAATTTAGTATTTTCTAAAATTTTCATTATTAGGTAAAGAAATTAGTAAGAGAATTTATTATTTTGGAAAAAGGCTTGGGTCGTCCCAGAAGTTCGTGGTTTCGAAAAATGGCAATACAGAAGTAAATAAAGAAATCTTTTCTTAATTGGGAAAAGTACTGTGCGACAACATGAACCGGAAAGATAAAAGTGAAAGAATATATATATATATATATATATTTAACAACGGATGGTGTCTACATTGCTTTGGACCCCACCCTACTTACCCAAAGGACTCGAATCCAAAAAATTCCAAGTATAGACCATTTTGGACTCCATAAACGCCGACTTTTGGGTGAGAGATTAAATAACAGGTTGCCCCGACGGACCCTTTTTTTTTTTTTTTTTTTCTTTCTCTTCCACACACCTGGCTTATAAGTCATACGATCCCCCACTGAGAATATCTATGGGGCACACTCAGAATACTTAAGATCTTATATCATATTTGGGTGTGGACCTAACATCACTGCCGTAGGATACGAACTATATATATTATGAAAAAGAAATCCTCACTAGAAAGAAGGAAAACATTTTATTTGATTGTCTTTCTATTTTGGAAGGTAAGTAAGTAAATCCAAATGTCTCCTGATTGTCACTGTTGGGGTCATGCATTGGAGTACGTCACCTATCCAACCTAGATGGAAAGTGGCCAAGCCCGGACCGGATGAATGAGGTTAGCCCATACTCGACCTAAATTGAGGTACGCAGGCACGTACCGTATCAATTCTTCATGTTGGGCTCATCTTCTACTTGGTTTCAGAGAGCCCATTCCCCCTACCTATTCCATAATGAAAATCACTATTCACGCGTAGGGAATCGAACCCAAAAGTCGAGATGATATTGATTTTTCTACGGTAGGATTTAATCGAGCGTGGACCCGTTCACTTCTCACCCAGTAACTATTTCCTACTTGGTAAACTTACCTCACCATTGAAGCCAAGTAGAGGGTTAATCCAAGAGACAATAAAAAGAAACGGATCACATCAAACGATACTAAATTTCAAAAGCCATCTACATGCGGCGGGATGGGCCGGGCCGAGGAATTTCCAAGCCCTGCCCGGCTTCTAAATTAGAAGCCTGACCCCGGCTCGATCCCAGGTCTGGCCAGAAGTTGCTCGCCAAAGACAGGCCCGCCCGTAAATCATGAAGCCCTAGCATACCCTGAGTTTTACTTACATTATAACAAAAAAGAGAAGAAAAGAAAAACAAATTCTTATAACCTCCTAGGCCGTAGCTCAACCAGCCTTGTGATATCACCCAATATGAGAGGTCATCGGTTTGAGTCCCCCCATTGCTACTCCCTCTCTTACAATTATATATGTATATTTGGGGCCGGGCAAGGATTTCGAGTCTCAACCACCGAGTCTAAATAAAAAAATTCTAAGCACGGCCCATCTATTATTGCCTAAACACCATTGTCGAACCAACGTGGGCCGGCCCTGTCCACGATCACCCATAGAAAAGAAAAGAAAAGAAAAGAAAAAAAAAAAACGCTTCTTGAAATAAAATTTCAAAGAGCTACGCTCTGGCCTTTTGATTTTTTCAAACCCATACTTCTGTTGTCTCTCTGCATTTAACCATTCGCTTTACTTCGCCGGTAAAGTAAATTGACCAATCAAGAGATTTGCTTTGTGATTTGATAGCATTGCGTTTAAACGTTAATCACATATGCCCATCCCTCATTGTGTGGACCAAAGCCCGGACCCGTGACCCAACTCAGACGTAAGAGAAAGGAAAAAGAATCCGTTTGGAGGTTTTCCTCCGCTTAGAGTGGAGGGGGTATTGCAAAGTGACAGATTACCGCTGTAAGGAACGGCGGTAATCCTGCAAATGCCAGATTTCCTCCGCTCACAGTGGAGGAAATCTGGAAAACGCCACTTTACCGCCGTAACAAGCAGCGGTAAACCCGAGCGAGTGCCCAAATCCAAATCCACTCCTTGCAGGCCTTTCCATTTCCTTTAACTTTAAACTAGAAACACTCTTAAATTTAGTATTTTCTAAAATTTTCATTATTAGGTAAAGAAATTAGTAAGAGAATTTATTATTTTGGAAAAAGGCTTGGGTCGTCCCAGAAGTTCGTGGTTTCGAAAAATGGCAATACAGAAGTAAATAAAGAAATCTTTTCTTAATTGGGAAAAGTACTGTGCGACAACATGAACCGGAAAGATAAAAGTGAAAGAATATATATATATATATATATTTAACAACGGATGGTGTCTACATTGCTTTGGACCCCACCCTACTTACCCAAAGGACTCGAATCCAAAAAATTCCAAGTATAGACCATTTTGGACTCCATAAACGCCGACTTTTGGGTGAGAGATTAAATAACAGGTTGCCCCGACGGACCCTTTTTTTTTTTTTTTTTTTCTTTCTCTTCCACACACCTGGCTTATAAGTCATACGATCCCCCACTGAGAATATCTATGGGGCACACTCAGAATACTTAAGATCTTATATCATATTTGGGTGTGGACCTAACATCACTGCCGTAGGATACGAACTATATATATTATGAAAAAGAAATCCTCACTAGAAAGAAGGAAAACATTTTATTTGATTGTCTTTCTATTTTGGAAGGTAAGTAAGTAAATCCAAATGTCTCCTGATTGTCACTGTTGGGGTCATGCATTGGAGTACGTCACCTATCCAACCTAGATGGAAAGTGGCCAAGCCCGGACCGGATGAATGAGGTTAGCCCATACTCGACCTAAATTGAGGTACGCAGGCACGTACCGTATCAATTCTTCATGTTGGGCTCATCTTCTACTTGGTTTCAGAGAGCCCATTCCCCCTACCTATTCCATAATGAAAATCACTATTCACGCGTAGGGAATCGAACCCAAAAGTCGAGATGATATTGATTTTTCTACGGTAGGATTTAATCGAGCGTGGACCCGTTCACTTCTCACCCAGTAACTATTTCCTACTTGGTAAACTTACCTCACCATTGAAGCCAAGTAGAGGGTTAATCCAAGAGACAATAAAAAGAAACGGATCACATCAAACGATACTAAATTTCAAAAGCCATCTACATGCGGCGGGATGGGCCGGGCCGAGGAATTTCCAAGCCCTGCCCGGCTTCTAAATTAGAAGCCTGACCCCGGCTCGATCCCAGGTCTGGCCAGAAGTTGCTCGCCAAAGACAGGCCCGCCCGTAAATCATGAAGCCCTAGCATACCCTGAGTTTTACTTACATTATAACAAAAAAGAGAAGAAAAGAAAAACAAATTCTTATAACCTCCTAGGCCGTAGCTCAACCAGCCTTGTGATATCACCCAATATGAGAGGTCATCGGTTTGAGTCCCCCCATTGCTACTCCCTCTCTTACAATTATATATGTATATTTGGGGCCGGGCAAGGATTTCGAGTCTCAACCACCGAGTCTAAATAAAAAAATTCTAAGCACGGCCCATCTATTATTGCCTAAACACCATTGTCGAACCAACGTGGGCCGGCCCTGTCCACGATCACCCATAGAAAAGAAAAGAAAAGAAAAGAAAAAAAAAAAACGCTTCTTGAAATAAAATTTCAAAGAGCTACGCTCTGGCCTTTTGATTTTTTCAAACCCATACTTCTGTTGTCTCTCTGCATTTAACCATTCGCTTTACTTCGCCGGTAAAGTAAATTGACCAATCAAGAGATTTGCTTTGTGATTTGATAGCATTGCGTTTAAACGTTAATCACATATGCCCATCCCTCATTGTGTGGACCAAAGCCCGGACCCGTGACCCAACTCAGACGTAAGAGAAAGGAAAAAGAATCCGTTTGGAGGTTTTCCTCCGCTTAGAGTGGAGGGGGTATTGCAAAGTGACAGATTACCGCTGTAAGGAACGGCGGTAATCCTGCAAATGCCAGATTTCCTCCGCTCACAGTGGAGGAAATCTGGAAAACGCCACTTTACCGCCGTAACAAGCAGCGGTAAACCCGAGCGAGTGCCCAAATCCAAATCCACTCCTTGCAGGCCTTTCCATTTCCTTTAACTTTAAACTAGAAACACTCTTAAATTTAGTATTTTCTAAAATTTTCATTATTAGGTAAAGAAATTAGTAAGAGAATTTATTATTTTGGAAAATGGCTTGGGTCGTCCCAGAAGTTCGTGGTTTCGAAAAATGGCAATACAGAAGTAAATAAAGAAATCTTTTCTTAATTGGGAAAAGTACTGTGCGACAACATGAACCGGAAAGATAAAAGTGAAAGAATATATATATATATATATATATTTAACAACGGATGGTGTCTACATTGCTTTGGACCCCACCCTACTTACCCAAAGGACTCGAATCCAAAAAATTCCAAGTATAGACCATTTTGGACTCCATAAACGCCGACTTTTGGGTGAGAGATTAAATAACAGGTTGCCCCGACGGACCCTTTTTTTTTTTTTTTTTTTCTTTCTCTTCCACACACCTGGCTTATAAGTCATACGATCCCCCACTGAGAATATCTATGGGGCACACTCAGAATACTTAAGATCTTATATCATATTTGGGTGTGGACCTAACATCACTGCCGTAGGATACGAACTATATATATTATGAAAAAGAAATCCTCACTAGAAAGAAGGAAAACATTTTATTTGATTGTCTTTCTATTTTGGAAGGTAAGTAAGTAAATCCAAATGTCTCCTGATTGTCACTGTTGGGGTCATGCATTGGAGTACGTCACCTATCCAACCTAGATGGAAAGTGGCCAAGCCCGGACCGGATGAATGAGGTTAGCCCATACTCGACCTAAATTGAGGTACGCAGGCACGTACCGTATCAATTCTTCATGTTGGGCTCATCTTCTACTTGGTTTCAGAGAGCCCATTCCCCCTACCTATTCCATAATGAAAATCACTATTCACGCGTAGGGAATCGAACCCAAAAGTCGAGATGATATTGATTTTTCTACGGTAGGATTTAATCGAGCGTGGACCCGTTCACTTCTCACCCAGTAACTATTTCCTACTTGGTAAACTTACCTCACCATTGAAGCCAAGTAGAGGGTTAATCCAAGAGACAATAAAAAGAAACGGATCACATCAAACGATACTAAATTTCAAAAGCCATCTACATGCGGCGGGATGGGCCGGGCCGAGGAATTTCCAAGCCCTGCCCGGCTTCTAAATTAGAAGCCTGACCCCGGCTCGATCCCAGGTCTGGCCAGAAGTTGCTCGCCAAAGACAGGCCCGCCCGTAAATCATGAAGCCCTAGCATACCCTGAGTTTTACTTACATTATAACAAAAAAGAGAAGAAAAGAAAAACAAATTCTTATAACCTCCTAGGCCGTAGCTCAACCAGCCTTGTGATATCACCCAATATGAGAGGTCATCGGTTTGAGTCCCCCCATTGCTACTCCCTCTCTTACAATTATATATGTATATTTGGGGCCGGGCAAGGATTTCGAGTCTCAACCACCGAGTCTAAATAAAAAAATTCTAAGCACGGCCCATCTATTATTGCCTAAACACCATTGTCGAACCAACGTGGGCCGGCCCTGTCCACGATCACCCATAGAAAAGAAAAGAAAAGAAAAGAAAAAAAAAAAAACGCTTCTTGAAATAAAATTTCAAAGAGCTACGCTCTGGCCTTTTGATTTTTTCAAACCCATACTTCTGTTGTCTCTCTGCATTTAACCATTCGCTTTACTTCGCCGGTAAAGTAAATTGACCAATCAAGAGATTTGCTTTGTGATTTGATAGCATTGCGTTTAAACGTTAATCACATATGCCCATCCCTCATTGTGTGGACCAAAGCCCGGACCCGTGACCCAACTCAGACGTAAGAGAAAGGAAAAAGAATCCGTTTGGAGGTTTTCCTCCGCTTAGAGTGGAGGGGGTATTGCAAAGTGACAGATTACCGCTGTAAGGAACGGCGGTAATCCTGCAAATGCCAGATTTCCTCCGCTCACAGTGGAGGAAATCTGGAAAACGCCACTTTACCGCCGTAACAAGCAGCGGTAAACCCGAGCGAGTGCCCAAATCCAAATCCACTCCTTGCAGGCCTTTCCATTTCCTTTAACTTTAAACTAGAAACACTCTTAAATTTAGTATTTTCTAAAATTTTCATTATTAGGTAAAGAAATTAGTAAGAGAATTTATTATTTTGGAAAATGGCTTGGGTCGTCCCAGAAGTTCGTGGTTTCGAAAAATGGCAATACAGAAGTAAATAAAGAAATCTTTTCTTAATTGGGAAAAGTACTGTGCGACAACATGAACCGGAAAGATAAAAGTGAAAGAATATATATATATATATATATAACAACGGATGGTGTCTACATTGCTTTGGACCCCACCCTACTTACCCAAAGGACTCGAATCCAAAAAATTCCAAGTATAGACCATTTTGGACTCCATAAACGCCGACTTTTGGGTGAGAGATTAAATAACAGGTTGCCCCGACGGACCCTTTTTTTTTTTCTTTCTCTTCCACACACCTGGCTTATAAGTCATACGATCCCCCACTGAGAATATCTATGGGGCACACTCAGAATACTTAAGATCTTATATCATATTTGGGTGTGGACCTAACATCACTGCCGTAGGATACGAACTATATATATTATGAAAAAGAAATCCTCACTAGAAAGAAGGAAAACATTTTATTTGATTGTCTTTCTATTTTGGAAGGTAAGTAAGTAAATCCAAATGTCTCCTGATTGTCACTGTTGGGGTCATGCATTGGAGTACGTCACCTATCCAACCTAGATGGAAAGTGGCCAAGCCCGGACCGGATGAATGAGGTTAGCCCATACTCGACCTAAATTGAGGTACGCAGGCACGTACCGTATCAATTCTTCATGTTGGGCTCATCTTCTACTTGGTTTCAGAGAGCCCATTCCCCCTACCTATTCCATAATGAAAATCACTATTCACGCGTAGGGAATCGAACCCAAAAGTCGAGATGATATTGATTTTTCTACGGTAGGATTTAATCGAGCGTGGACCCGTTCACTTCTCACCCAGTAACTATTTCCTACTTGGTAAACTTACCTCACCATTGAAGCCAAGTAGAGGGTTAATCCAAGAGACAATAAAAAGAAACGGATCACATCAAACGATACTAAATTTCAAAAGCCATCTACATGCGGCGGGATGGGCCGGGCCGAGGAATTTCCAAGCCCTGCCCGGCTTCTAAATTAGAAGCCTGACCCCGGCTCGATCCCAGGTCTGGCCAGAAGTTGCTCGCCAAAGACAGGCCCGCCCGTAAATCATGAAGCCCTAGCATACCCTGAGTTTTACTTACATTATAACAAAAAAGAGAAGAAAAGAAAAACAAATTCTTATAACCTCCTAGGCCGTAGCTCAACCAGCCTTGTGATATCACCCAATATGAGAGGTCATCGGTTTGAGTCCCCCCATTGCTACTCCCTCTCTTACAATTATATATGTATATTTGGGGCCGGGCAAGGATTTCGAGTCTCAACCACCGAGTCTAAATAAAAAAATTCTAAGCACGGCCCATCTATTATTGCCTAAACACCATTGTCGAACCAACGTGGGCCGGCCCTGTCCACGATCACCCATAGAAAAGAAAAGAAAAGAAAAGAAAAAAAAAAAAACGCTTCTTGAAATAAAATTTCAAAGAGCTACGCTCTGGCCTTTTGATTTTTTCAAACCCATACTTCTGTTGTCTCTCTGCATTTAACCATTCGCTTTACTTCGCCGGTAAAGTAAATTGACCAATCAAGAGATTTGCTTTGTGATTTGATAGCATTGCGTTTAAACGTTAATCACATATGCCCATCCCTCATTGTGTGGACCAAAGCCCGGACCCGTGACCCAACTCAGACGTAAGAGAAAGGAAAAAGAATCCGTTTGGAGGTTTTCCTCCGCTTAGAGTGGAGGGGGTATTGCAAAGTGACAGATTACCGCTGTAAGGAACGGCGGTAATCCTGCAAATGCCAGATTTCCTCCGCTCACAGTGGAGGAAATCTGGAAAACGCCACTTTACCGCCGTAACAAGCAGCGGTAAACCCGAGCGAGTGCCCAAATCCAAATCCACTCCTTGCAGGCCTTTCCATTTCCTTTAACTTTAAACTAGAAACACTCTTAAATTTAGTATTTTCTAAAATTTTCATTATTAGGTAAAGAAATTAGTAAGAGAATTTATTATTTTGGAAAATGGCTTGGGTCGTCCCAGAAGTTCGTGGTTTCGAAAAATGGCAATACAGAAGTAAATAAAGAAATCTTTTCTTAATTGGGAAAAGTACTGTGCGACAACATGAACCGGAAAGATAAAAGTGAAAGAATATATATATATATATATATAACAACGGATGGTGTCTACATTGCTTTGGACCCCACCCTACTTACCCAAAGGACTCGAATCCAAAAAATTCCAAGTATAGACCATTTTGGACTCCATAAACGCCGACTTTTGGGTGAGAGATTAAATAACAGGTTGCCCCGACGGACCCTTTTTTTTTTTCTTTCTCTTCCACACACCTGGCTTATAAGTCATACGATCCCCCACTGAGAATATCTATGGGGCACACTCAGAATACTTAAGATCTTATATCATATTTGGGTGTGGACCTAACATCACTGCCGTAGGATACGAACTATATATATTATGAAAAAGAAATCCTCACTAGAAAGAAGGAAAACATTTTATTTGATTGTCTTTCTATTTTGGAAGGTAAGTAAGTAAATCCAAATGTCTCCTGATTGTCACTGTTGGGGTCATGCATTGGAGTACGTCACCTATCCAACCTAGATGGAAAGTGGCCAAGCCCGGACCGGATGAATGAGGTTAGCCCATACTCGACCTAAATTGAGGTACGCAGGCACGTACCGTATCAATTCTTCATGTTGGGCTCATCTTCTACTTGGTTTCAGAGAGCCCATTCCCCCTACCTATTCCATAATGAAAATCACTATTCACGCGTAGGGAATCGAACCCAAAAGTCGAGATGATATTGATTTTTCTACGGTAGGATTTAATCGAGCGTGGACCCGTTCACTTCTCACCCAGTAACTATTTCCTACTTGGTAAACTTACCTCACCATTGAAGCCAAGTAG
Organism: Persea americana; assembly: GCA_029852735.1. Taxonomy (NCBI): domain Eukaryota; kingdom Viridiplantae; phylum Streptophyta; class Magnoliopsida; order Laurales; family Lauraceae; genus Persea; species Persea americana. The sequence continues at coordinate 15,626,067 of CM056814.1, forward strand.
AGGGTTAATCCAAGAGACAATAAAAAGAAACGGATCACATCAAACGATACTAAATTTCAAAAGCCATCTACATGCGGCGGGATGGGCCGGGCCGAGGAATTTCCAAGCCCTGCCCGGCTTCTAAATTAGAAGCCTGACCCCGGCTCGATCCCAGGTCTGGCCAGAAGTTGCTCGCCAAAGACAGGCCCGCCCGTAAATCATGAAGCCCTAGCATACCCTGAGTTTTACTTACATTATAACAAAAAAGAGAAGAAAAGAAAAACAAATTCTTATAACCTCCTAGGCCGTAGCTCAACCAGCCTTGTGATATCACCCAATATGAGAGGTCATCGGTTTGAGTCCCCCCATTGCTACTCCCTCTCTTACAATTATATATGTATATTTGGGGCCGGGCAAGGATTTCGAGTCTCAACCACCGAGTCTAAATAAAAAAATTCTAAGCACGGCCCATCTATTATTGCCTAAACACCATTGTCGAACCAACGTGGGCCGGCCCTGTCCACGATCACCCATAGAAAAGAAAAGAAAAGAAAAGAAAAAAAAAAAACGCTTCTTGAAATAAAATTTCAAAGAGCTACGCTCTGGCCTTTTGATTTTTTCAAACCCATACTTCTGTTGTCTCTCTGCATTTAACCATTCGCTTTACTTCGCCGGTAAAGTAAATTGACCAATCAAGAGATTTGCTTTGTGATTTGATAGCATTGCGTTTAAACGTTAATCACATATGCCCATCCCTCATTGTGTGGACCAAAGCCCGGACCCGTGACCCAACTCAGACGTAAGAGAAAGGAAAAAGAATCCGTTTGGAGGTTTTCCTCCGCTTAGAGTGGAGGGGGTATTGCAAAGTGACAGATTACCGCTGTAAGGAACGGCGGTAATCCTGCAAATGCCAGATTTCCTCCGCTCACAGTGGAGGAAATCTGGAAAACGCCACTTTACCGCCGTAACAAGCAGCGGTAAACCCGAGCGAGTGCCCAAATCCAAATCCACTCCTTGCAGGCCTTTCCATTTCCTTTAACTTTAAACTAGAAACACTCTTAAATTTAGTATTTTCTAAAATTTTCATTATTAGGTAAAGAAATTAGTAAGAGAATTTATTATTTTGGAAAATGGCTTGGGTCGTCCCAGAAGTTCGTGGTTTCGAAAAATGGCAATACAGAAGTAAATAAAGAAATCTTTTCTTAATTGGGAAAAGTACTGTGCGACAACATGAACCGGAAAGATAAAAGTGAAAGAATATATATATATATATATATATTTAACAACGGATGGTGTCTACATTGCTTTGGACCCCACCCTACTTACCCAAAGGACTCGAATCCAAAAAATTCCAAGTATAGACCATTTTGGACTCCATAAACGCCGACTTTTGGGTGAGAGATTAAATAACAGGTTGCCCCGACGGACCCTTTTTTTTTTTTTTTTTTTCTTTCTCTTCCACACACCTGGCTTATAAGTCATACGATCCCCCACTGAGAATATCTATGGGGCACACTCAGAATACTTAAGATCTTATATCATATTTGGGTGTGGACCTAACATCACTGCCGTAGGATACGAACTATATATATTATGAAAAAGAAATCCTCACTAGAAAGAAGGAAAACATTTTATTTGATTGTCTTTCTATTTTGGAAGGTAAGTAAGTAAATCCAAATGTCTCCTGATTGTCACTGTTGGGGTCATGCATTGGAGTACGTCACCTATCCAACCTAGATGGAAAGTGGCCAAGCCCGGACCGGATGAATGAGGTTAGCCCATACTCGACCTAAATTGAGGTACGCAGGCACGTACCGTATCAATTCTTCATGTTGGGCTCATCTTCTACTTGGTTTCAGAGAGCCCATTCCCCCTACCTATTCCATAATGAAAATCACTATTCACGCGTAGGGAATCGAACCCAAAAGTCGAGATGATATTGATTTTTCTACGGTAGGATTTAATCGAGCGTGGACCCGTTCACTTCTCACCCAGTAACTATTTCCTACTTGGTAAACTTACCTCACCATTGAAGCCAAGTAGAGGGTTAATCCAAGAGACAATAAAAAGAAACGGATCACATCAAACGATACTAAATTTCAAAAGCCATCTACATGCGGCGGGATGGGCCGGGCCGAGGAATTTCCAAGCCCTGCCCGGCTTCTAAATTAGAAGCCTGACCCCGGCTCGATCCCAGGTCTGGCCAGAAGTTGCTCGCCAAAGACAGGCCCGCCCGTAAATCATGAAGCCCTAGCATACCCTGAGTTTTACTTACATTATAACAAAAAAGAGAAGAAAAGAAAAACAAATTCTTATAACCTCCTAGGCCGTAGCTCAACCAGCCTTGTGATATCACCCAATATGAGAGGTCATCGGTTTGAGTCCCCCCATTGCTACTCCCTCTCTTACAATTATATATGTATATTTGGGGCCGGGCAAGGATTTCGAGTCTCAACCACCGAGTCTAAATAAAAAAATTCTAAGCACGGCCCATCTATTATTGCCTAAACACCATTGTCGAACCAACGTGGGCCGGCCCTGTCCACGATCACCCATAGAAAAGAAAAGAAAAGAAAAGAAAAAAAAAAAACGCTTCTTGAAATAAAATTTCAAAGAGCTACGCTCTGGCCTTTTGATTTTTTCAAACCCATACTTCTGTTGTCTCTCTGCATTTAACCATTCGCTTTACTTCGCCGGTAAAGTAAATTGACCAATCAAGAGATTTGCTTTGTGATTTGATAGCATTGCGTTTAAACGTTAATCACATATGCCCATCCCTCATTGTGTGGACCAAAGCCCGGACCCGTGACCCAACTCAGACGTAAGAGAAAGGAAAAAGAATCCGTTTGGAGGTTTTCCTCCGCTTAGAGTGGAGGGGGTATTGCAAAGTGACAGATTACCGCTGTAAGGAACGGCGGTAATCCTGCAAATGCCAGATTTCCTCCGCTCACAGTGGAGGAAATCTGGAAAACGCCACTTTACCGCCGTAACAAGCAGCGGTAAACCCGAGCGAGTGCCCAAATCCAAATCCACTCCTTGCAGGCCTTTCCATTTCCTTTAACTTTAAACTAGAAACACTCTTAAATTTAGTATTTTCTAAAATTTTCATTATTAGGTAAAGAAATTAGTAAGAGAATTTATTATTTTGGAAAATGGCTTGGGTCGTCCCAGAAGTTCGTGGTTTCGAAAAATGGCAATACAGAAGTAAATAAAGAAATCTTTTCTTAATTGGGAAAAGTACTGTGCGACAACATGAACCGGAAAGATAAAAGTGAAAGAATATATATATATATATATATTTAACAACGGATGGTGTCTACATTGCTTTGGACCCCACCCTACTTACCCAAAGGACTCGAATCCAAAAAATTCCAAGTATAGACCATTTTGGACTCCATAAACGCCGACTTTTGGGTGAGAGATTAAATAACAGGTTGCCCCGACGGACCCTTTTTTTTTTTTTTTTTTTCTTTCTCTTCCACACACCTGGCTTATAAGTCATACGATCCCCCACTGAGAATATCTATGGGGCACACTCAGAATACTTAAGATCTTATATCATATTTGGGTGTGGACCTAACATCACTGCCGTAGGATACGAACTATATATATTATGAAAAAGAAATCCTCACTAGAAAGAAGGAAAACATTTTATTTGATTGTCTTTCTATTTTGGAAGGTAAGTAAGTAAATCCAAATGTCTCCTGATTGTCACTGTTGGGGTCATGCATTGGAGTACGTCACCTATCCAACCTAGATGGAAAGTGGCCAAGCCCGGACCGGATGAATGAGGTTAGCCCATACTCGACCTAAATTGAGGTACGCAGGCACGTACCGTATCAATTCTTCATGTTGGGCTCATCTTCTACTTGGTTTCAGAGAGCCCATTCCCCCTACCTATTCCATAATGAAAATCACTATTCACGCGTAGGGAATCGAACCCAAAAGTCGAGATGATATTGATTTTTCTACGGTAGGATTTAATCGAGCGTGGACCCGTTCACTTCTCACCCAGTAACTATTTCCTACTTGGTAAACTTACCTCACCATTGAAGCCAAGTAGAGGGTTAATCCAAGAGACAATAAAAAGAAACGGATCACATCAAACGATACTAAATTTCAAAAGCCATCTACATGCGGCGGGATGGGCCGGGCCGAGGAATTTCCAAGCCCTGCCCGGCTTCTAAATTAGAAGCCTGACCCCGGCTCGATCCCAGGTCTGGCCAGAAGTTGCTCGCCAAAGACAGGCCCGCCCGTAAATCATGAAGCCCTAGCATACCCTGAGTTTTACTTACATTATAACAAAAAAGAGAAGAAAAGAAAAACAAATTCTTATAACCTCCTAGGCCGTAGCTCAACCAGCCTTGTGATATCACCCAATATGAGAGGTCATCGGTTTGAGTCCCCCCATTGCTACTCCCTCTCTTACAATTATATATGTATATTTGGGGCCGGGCAAGGATTTCGAGTCTCAACCACCGAGTCTAAATAAAAAAATTCTAAGCACGGCCCATCTATTATTGCCTAAACACCATTGTCGAACCAACGTGGGCCGGCCCTGTCCACGATCACCCATAGAAAAGAAAAGAAAAGAAAAGAAAAAAAAAAAACGCTTCTTGAAATAAAATTTCAAAGAGCTACGCTCTGGCCTTTTGATTTTTTCAAACCCATACTTCTGTTGTCTCTCTGCATTTAACCATTCGCTTTACTTCGCCGGTAAAGTAAATTGACCAATCAAGAGATTTGCTTTGTGATTTGATAGCATTGCGTTTAAACGTTAATCACATATGCCCATCCCTCATTGTGTGGACCAAAGCCCGGACCCGTGACCCAACTCAGACGTAAGAGAAAGGAAAAAGAATCCGTTTGGAGGTTTTCCTCCGCTTAGAGTGGAGGGGGTATTGCAAAGTGACAGATTACCGCTGTAAGGAACGGCGGTAATCCTGCAAATGCCAGATTTCCTCCGCTCACAGTGGAGGAAATCTGGAAAACGCCACTTTACCGCCGTAACAAGCAGCGGTAAACCCGAGCGAGTGCCCAAATCCAAATCCACTCCTTGCAGGCCTTTCCATTTCCTTTAACTTTAAACTAGAAACACTCTTAAATTTAGTATTTTCTAAAATTTTCATTATTAGGTAAAGAAATTAGTAAGAGAATTTATTATTTTGGAAAATGGCTTGGGTCGTCCCAGAAGTTCGTGGTTTCGAAAAATGGCAATACAGAAGTAAATAAAGAAATCTTTTCTTAATTGGGAAAAGTACTGTGCGACAACATGAACCGGAAAGATAAAAGTGAAAGAATATATATATATATATATATATTTAACAACGGATGGTGTCTACATTGCTTTGGACCCCACCCTACTTACCCAAAGGACTCGAATCCAAAAAATTCCAAGTATAGACCATTTTGGACTCCATAAACGCCGACTTTTGGGTGAGAGATTAAATAACAGGTTGCCCCGACGGACCCTTTTTTTTTTTTTTTTTTTCTTTCTCTTCCACACACCTGGCTTATAAGTCATACGATCCCCCACTGAGAATATCTATGGGGCACACTCAGAATACTTAAGATCTTATATCATATTTGGGTGTGGACCTAACATCACTGCCGTAGGATACGAACTATATATATTATGAAAAAGAAATCCTCACTAGAAAGAAGGAAAACATTTTATTTGATTGTCTTTCTATTTTGGAAGGTAAGTAAGTAAATCCAAATGTCTCCTGATTGTCACTGTTGGGGTCATGCATTGGAGTACGTCACCTATCCAACCTAGATGGAAAGTGGCCAAGCCCGGACCGGATGAATGAGGTTAGCCCATACTCGACCTAAATTGAGGTACGCAGGCACGTACCGTATCAATTCTTCATGTTGGGCTCATCTTCTACTTGGTTTCAGAGAGCCCATTCCCCCTACCTATTCCATAATGAAAATCACTATTCACGCGTAGGGAATCGAACCCAAAAGTCGAGATGATATTGATTTTTCTACGGTAGGATTTAATCGAGCGTGGACCCGTTCACTTCTCACCCAGTAACTATTTCCTACTTGGTAAACTTACCTCACCATTGAAGCCAAGTAGAGGGTTAATCCAAGAGACAATAAAAAGAAACGGATCACATCAAACGATACTAAATTTCAAAAGCCATCTACATGCGGCGGGATGGGCCGGGCCGAGGAATTTCCAAGCCCTGCCCGGCTTCTAAATTAGAAGCCTGACCCCGGCTCGATCCCAGGTCTGGCCAGAAGTTGCTCGCCAAAGACAGGCCCGCCCGTAAATCATGAAGCCCTAGCATACCCTGAGTTTTACTTACATTATAACAAAAAAGAGAAGAAAAGAAAAACAAATTCTTATAACCTCCTAGGCCGTAGCTCAACCAGCCTTGTGATATCACCCAATATGAGAGGTCATCGGTTTGAGTCCCCCCATTGCTACTCCCTCTCTTACAATTATATATGTATATTTGGGGCCGGGCAAGGATTTCGAGTCTCAACCACCGAGTCTAAATAAAAAAATTCTAAGCACGGCCCATCTATTATTGCCTAAACACCATTGTCGAACCAACGTGGGCCGGCCCTGTCCACGATCACCCATAGAAAAGAAAAGAAAAGAAAAGAAAAAAAAAAAACGCTTCTTGAAATAAAATTTCAAAGAGCTACGCTCTGGCCTTTTGATTTTTTCAAACCCATACTTCTGTTGTCTCTCTGCATTTAACCATTCGCTTTACTTCGCCGGTAAAGTAAATTGACCAATCAAGAGATTTGCTTTGTGATTTGATAGCATTGCGTTTAAACGTTAATCACATATGCCCATCCCTCATTGTGTGGACCAAAGCCCGGACCCGTGACCCAACTCAGACGTAAGAGAAAGGAAAAAGAATCCGTTTGGAGGTTTTCCTCCGCTTAGAGTGGAGGGGGTATTGCAAAGTGACAGATTACCGCTGTAAGGAACGGCGGTAATCCTGCAAATGCCAGATTTCCTCCGCTCACAGTGGAGGAAATCTGGAAAACGCCACTTTACCGCCGTAACAAGCAGCGGTAAACCCGAGCGAGTGCCCAAATCCAAATCCACTCCTTGCAGGCCTTTCCATTTCCTTTAACTTTAAACTAGAAACACTCTTAAATTTAGTATTTTCTAAAATTTTCATTATTAGGTAAAGAAATTAGTAAGAGAATTTATTATTTTGGAAAATGGCTTGGGTCGTCCCAGAAGTTCGTGGTTTCGAAAAATGGCAATACAGAAGTAAATAAAGAAATCTTTTCTTAATTGGGAAAAGTACTGTGCGACAACATGAACCGGAAAGATAAAAGTGAAAGAATATATATATATATATATATATTTAACAACGGATGGTGTCTACATTGCTTTGGACCCCACCCTACTTACCCAAAGGACTCGAATCCAAAAAATTCCAAGTATAGACCATTTTGGACTCCATAAACGCCGACTTTTGGGTGAGAGATTAAATAACAGGTTGCCCCGACGGACCCTTTTTTTTTTTTTTTTTTTTTCTTTCTCTTCCACACACCTGGCTTATAAGTCATACGATCCCCCACTGAGAATATCTATGGGGCACACTCAGAATACTTAAGATCTTATATCATATTTGGGTGTGGACCTAACATCACTGCCGTAGGATACGAACTATATATATTATGAAAAAGAAATCCTCACTAGAAAGAAGGAAAACATTTTATTTGATTGTCTTTCTATTTTGGAAGGTAAGTAAGTAAATCCAAATGTCTCCTGATTGTCACTGTTGGGGTCATGCATTGGAGTACGTCACCTATCCAACCTAGATGGAAAGTGGCCAAGCCCGGACCGGATGAATGAGGTTAGCCCATACTCGACCTAAATTGAGGTACGCAGGCACGTACCGTATCAATTCTTCATGTTGGGCTCATCTTCTACTTGGTTTCAGAGAGCCCATTCCCCCTACCTATTCCATAATGAAAATCACTATTCACGCGTAGGGAATCGAACCCAAAAGTCGAGATGATATTGATTTTTCTACGGTAGGATTTAATCGAGCGTGGACCCGTTCACTTCTCACCCAGTAACTATTTCCTACTTGGTAAACTTACCTCACCATTGAAGCCAAGTAGAGGGTTAATCCAAGAGACAATAAAAAGAAACGGATCACATCAAACGATACTAAATTTCAAAAGCCATCTACATGCGGCGGGATGGGCCGGGCCGAGGAATTTCCAAGCCCTGCCCGGCTTCTAAATTAGAAGCCTGACCCCGGCTCGATCCCAGGTCTGGCCAGAAGTTGCTCGCCAAAGACAGGCCCGCCCGTAAATCATGAAGCCCTAGCATACCCTGAGTTTTACTTACATTATAACAAAAAAGAGAAGAAAAGAAAAACAAATTCTTATAACCTCCTAGGCCGTAGCTCAACCAGCCTTGTGATATCACCCAATATGAGAGGTCATCGGTTTGAGTCCCCCCATTGCTACTCCCTCTCTTACAATTATATATGTATATTTGGGGCCGGGCAAGGATTTCGAGTCTCAACCACCGAGTCTAAATAAAAAAATTCTAAGCACGGCCCATCTATTATTGCCTAAACACCATTGTCGAACCAACGTGGGCCGGCCCTGTCCACGATCACCCATAGAAAAGAAAAGAAAAGAAAAGAAAAAAAAAAAACGCTTCTTGAAATAAAATTTCAAAGAGCTACGCTCTGGCCTTTTGATTTTTTCAAACCCATACTTCTGTTGTCTCTCTGCATTTAACCATTCGCTTTACTTCGCCGGTAAAGTAAATTGACCAATCAAGAGATTTGCTTTGTGATTTGATAGCATTGCGTTTAAACGTTAATCACATATGCCCATCCCTCATTGTGTGGACCAAAGCCCGGACCCGTGACCCAACTCAGACGTAAGAGAAAGGAAAAAGAATCCGTTTGGAGGTTTTCCTCCGCTTAGAGTGGAGGGGGTATTGCAAAGTGACAGATTACCGCTGTAAGGAACGGCGGTAATCCTGCAAATGCCAGATTTCCTCCGCTCACAGTGGAGGAAATCTGGAAAACGCCACTTTACCGCCGTAACAAGCAGCGGTAAACCCGAGCGAGTGCCCAAATCCAAATCCACTCCTTGCAGGCCTTTCCATTTCCTTTAACTTTAAACTAGAAACACTCTTAAATTTAGTATTTTCTAAAATTTTCATTATTAGGTAAAGAAATTAGTAAGAGAATTTATTATTTTGGAAAATGGCTTGGGTCGTCCCAGAAGTTCGTGGTTTCGAAAAATGGCAATACAGAAGTAAATAAAGAAATCTTTTCTTAATTGGGAAAAGTACTGTGCGACAACATGAACCGGAAAGATAAAAGTGAAAGAATATATATATATATATATATTTAACAACGGATGGTGTCTACATTGCTTTGGACCCCACCCTACTTACCCAAAGGACTCGAATCCAAAAAATTCCAAGTATAGACCATTTTGGACTCCATAAACGCCGACTTTTGGGTGAGAGATTAAATAACAGGTTGCCCCGACGGACCCTTTTTTTTTTTTTTTTTTTCTTTCTCTTCCACACACCTGGCTTATAAGTCATACGATCCCCCACTGAGAATATCTATGGGGCACACTCAGAATACTTAAGATCTTATATCATATTTGGGTGTGGACCTAACATCACTGCCGTAGGATACGAACTATATATATTATGAAAAAGAAATCCTCACTAGAAAGAAGGAAAACATTTTATTTGATTGTCTTTCTATTTTGGAAGGTAAGTAAGTAAATCCAAATGTCTCCTGATTGTCACTGTTGGGGTCATGCATTGGAGTACGTCACCTATCCAACCTAGATGGAAAGTGGCCAAGCCCGGACCGGATGAATGAGGTTAGCCCATACTCGACCTAAATTGAGGTACGCAGGCACGTACCGTATCAATTCTTCATGTTGGGCTCATCTTCTACTTGGTTTCAGAGAGCCCATTCCCCCTACCTATTCCATAATGAAAATCACTATTCAAGCGTAGGGAATCGAACCCAAAAGTCGAGATGATATTGATTTTTCTACGGTAGGATTTAATCGAGCGTGGACCCGTTCACTTCTCACCCAGTAACTATTTCCTACTTGGTAAACTTACCTCACCATTGAAGCCAAGTAGAGGGTTAATCCAAGAGACAATAAAAAGAAACGGATCACATCAAACGATACTAAATTTCAAAAGCCATCTACATGCGGCGGGATGGGCCGGGCCGAGGAATTTCCAAGCCCTGCCCGGCTTCTAAATTAGAAGCCTGACCCCGGCTCGATCCCAGGTCTGGCCAGAAGTTGCTCGCCAAAGACAGGCCCGCCCGTAAATCATGAAGCCCTAGCATACCCTGAGTTTTACTTACATTATAACAAAAAAGAGAAGAAAAGAAAAACAAATTCTTATAACCTCCTAGGCCGTAGCTCAACCAGCCTTGTGATATCACCCAATATGAGAGGTCATCGGTTTGAGTCCCCCCATTGCTACTCCCTCTCTTACAATTATATATGTATATTTGGGGCCGGGCAAGGATTTCGAGTCTCAACCACCGAGTCTAAATAAAAAAATTCTAAGCACGGCCCATCTATTATTGCCTAAACACCATTGTCGAACCAACGTGGGCCGGCCCTGTCCACGATCACCCATAGAAAAGAAAAGAAAAGAAAAGAAAAAAAAAAAACGCTTCTTGAAATAAAATTTCAAAGAGCTACGCTCTGGCCTTTTGATTTTTTCAAACCCATACTTCTGTTGTCTCTCTGCATTTAACCATTCGCTTTACTTCGCCGGTAAAGTAAATTGACCAATCAAGAGATTTGCTTTGTGATTTGATAGCATTGCGTTTAAACGTTAATCACATATGCCCATCCCTCATTGTGTGGACCAAAGCCCGGACCCGTGACCCAACTCAGACGTAAGAGAAAGGAAAAAGAATCCGTTTGGAGGTTTTCCTCCGCTTAGAGTGGAGGGGGTATTGCAAAGTGACAGATTACCGCTGTAAGGAACGGCGGTAATCCTGCAAATGCCAGATTTCCTCCGCTCACAGTGGAGGAAATCTGGAAAACGCCACTTTACCGCCGTAACAAGCAGCGGTAAACCCGAGCGAGTGCCCAAATCCAAATCCACTCCTTGCAGGCCTTTCCATTTCCTTTAACTTTAAACTAGAAACACTCTTAAATTTAGTATTTTCTAAAATTTTCATTATTAGGTAAAGAAATTAGTAAGAGAATTTATTATTTTGGAAAATGGCTTGGGTCGTCCCAGAAGTTCGTGGTTTCGAAAAATGGCAATACAGAAGTAAATAAAGAAATCTTTTCTTAATTGGGAAAAGTACTGTGCGACAACATGAACCGGAAAGATAAAAGTGAAAGAATATATATATATATATATATTTAACAACGGATGGTGTCTACATTGCTTTGGACCCCACCCTACTTACCCAAAGGACTCGAATCCAAAAAATTCCAAGTATAGACCATTTTGGACTCCATAAACGCCGACTTTTGGGTGAGAGATTAAATAACAGGTTGCCCCGACGGACCCTTTTTTTTTTTTTTTTTTTTCTTTCTCTTCCACACACCTGGCTTATAAGTCATACGATCCCCCACTGAGAATATCTATGGGGCACACTCAGAATACTTAAGATCTTATATCATATTTGGGTGTGGACCTAACATCACTGCCGTAGGATACGAACTATATATATTATGAAAAAGAAATCCTCACTAGAAAGAAGGAAAACATTTTATTTGATTGTCTTTCTATTTTGGAAGGTAAGTAAGTAAATCCAAATGTCTCCTGATTGTCACTGTTGGGGTCATGCATTGGAGTACGTCACCTATCCAACCTAGATGGAAAGTGGCCAAGCCCGGACCGGATGAATGAGGTTAGCCCATACTCGACCTAAATTGAGGTACGCAGGCACGTACCGTATCAATTCTTCATGTTGGGCTCATCTTCTACTTGGTTTCAGAGAGCCCATTCCCCCTACCTATTCCATAATGAAAATCACTATTCACGCGTAGGGAATCGAACCCAAAAGTCGAGATGATATTGATTTTTCTACGGTAGGATTTAATCGAGCGTGGACCCGTTCACTTCTCACCCAGTAACTATTTCCTACTTGGTAAACTTACCTCACCATTGAAGCCAAGTAGAGGGTTAATCCAAGAGACAATAAAAAGAAACGGATCACATCAAACGATACTAAATTTCAAAAGCCATCTACATGCGGCGGGATGGGCCGGGCCGAGGAATTTCCAAGCCCTGCCCGGCTTCTAAATTAGAAGCCTGACCCCGGCTCGATCCCAGGTCTGGCCAGAAGTTGCTCGCCAAAGACAGGCCCGCCCGTAAATCATGAAGCCCTAGCATACCCTGAGTTTTACTTACATTATAACAAAAAAGAGAAGAAAAGAAAAACAAATTCTTATAACCTCCTAGGCCGTAGCTCAACCAGCCTTGTGATATCACCCAATATGAGAGGTCATCGGTTTGAGTCCCCCCATTGCTACTCCCTCTCTTACAATTATATATGTATATTTGGGGCCGGGCAAGGATTTCGAGTCTCAACCACCGAGTCTAAATAAAAAAATTCTAAGCACGGCCCATCTATTATTGCCTAAACACCATTGTCGAACCAACGTGGGCCGGCCCTGTCCACGATCACCCATAGAAAAGAAAAGAAAAGAAAAGAAAAAAAAAAAACGCTTCTTGAAATAAAATTTCAAAGAGCTACGCTCTGGCCTTTTGATTTTTTCAAACCCATACTTCTGTTGTCTCTCTGCATTTAACCATTCGCTTTACTTCGCCGGTAAAGTAAATTGACCAATCAAGAGATTTGCTTTGTGATTTGATAGCATTGCGTTTAAACGTTAATCACATATGCCCATCCCTCATTGTGTGGACCAAAGCCCGGACCCGTGACCCAACTCAGACGTAAGAGAAAGGAAAAAGAATCCGTTTGGAGGTTTTCCTCCGCTTAGAGTGGAGGGGGTATTGCAAAGTGACAGATTACCGCTGTAAGGAACGGCGGTAATCCCGCAAATGCCAGATTTCCTCCGCTCACAGTGGAGGAAATCTGGAAAACGCCACTTTACCGCCGTAACAAGCAGCGGTAAACCCGAGCGAGTGCCCAAATCCAAATCCACTCCTTGCAGGCCTTTCCATTTCCTTTAACTTTAAACTAGAAACACTCTTAAATTTAGTATTTTCTAAAATTTTCATTATTAGGTAAAGAAATTAGTAAGAGAATTTATTATTTTGGAAAATGGCTTGGGTCGTCCCAGAAGTTCGTGGTTTCGAAAAATGGCAATACAGAAGTAAATAAAGAAATCTTTTCTTAATTGGGAAAAGTACTGTGCGACAACATGAACCGGAAAGATAAAAGTGAAAGAATATATATATATATATATATATTTAACAACGGATGGTGTCTACATTGCTTTGGACCCCACCCTACTTACCCAAAGGACTCGAATCCAAAAAATTCCAAGTATAGACCATTTTGGACTCCATAAACGCCGACTTTTGGGTGAGAGATTAAATAACAGGTTGCCCCGACGGACCCTTTTTTTTTTTCTTTCTCTTCCACACACCTGGCTTATAAGTCATACGATCCCCCACTGAGAATATCTATGGGGCACACTCAGAATACTTAAGATCTTATATCATATTTGGGTGTGGACCTAACATCACTGCCGTAGGATACGAACTATATATATTATGAAAAAGAAATCCTCACTAGAAAGAAGGAAAACATTTTATTTGATTGTCTTTCTATTTTGGAAGGTAAGTAAGTAAATCCAAATGTCTCCTGATTGTCACTGTTGGGGTCATGCATTGGAGTACGTCACCTATCCAACCTAGATGGAAAGTGGCCAAGCCCGGACCGGATGAATGAGGTTAGCCCATACTCGACCTAAATTGAGGTACGCAGGCACGTACCGTATCAATTCTTCATGTTGGGCTCATCTTCTACTTGGTTTCAGAGAGCCCATTCCCCCTACCTATTCCATAATGAAAATCACTATTCACGCGTAGGGAATCGAACCCAAAAGTCGAGATGATATTGATTTTTCTACGGTAGGATTTAATCGAGCGTGGACCCGTTCACTTCTCACCCAGTAACTATTTCCTACTTGGTAAACTTACCTCACCATTGAAGCCAAGTAGAGGGTTAATCCAAGAGACAATAAAAAGAAACGGATCACATCAAACGATACTAAATTTCAAAAGCCATCTACATGCGGCGGGATGGGCCGGGCCGAGGAATTTCCAAGCCCTGCCCGGCTTCTAAATTAGAAGCCTGACCCCGGCTCGATCCCAGGTCTGGCCAGAAGTTGCTCGCCAAAGACAGGCCCGCCCGTAAATCATGAAGCCCTAGCATACCCTGAGTTTTACTTACATTATAACAAAAAAGAGAAGAAAAGAAAAACAAATTCTTATAACCTCCTAGGCCGTAGCTCAACCAGCCTTGTGATATCACCCAATATGAGAGGTCATCGGTTTGAGTCCCCCCATTGCTACTCCCTCTCTTACAATTATATATGTATATTTGGGGCCGGGCAAGGATTTCGAGTCTCAACCACCGAGTCTAAATAAAAAAATTCTAAGCACGGCCCATCTATTATTGCCTAAACACCATTGTCGAACCAACGTGGGCCGGCCCTGTCCACGATCACCCATAGAAAAGAAAAGAAAAGAAAAGAAAAAAAAAAAACGCTTCTTGAAATAAAATTTCAAAGAGCTACGCTCTGGCCTTTTGATTTTTTCAAACCCATACTTCTGTTGTCTCTCTGCATTTAACCATTCGCTTTACTTCGCCGGTAAAGTAAATTGACCAATCAAGAGATTTGCTTTGTGATTTGATAGCATTGCGTTTAAACGTTAATCACATATGCCCATCCCTCATTGTGTGGACCAAAGCCCGGACCCGTGACCCAACTCAGACGTAAGAGAAAGGAAAAAGAATCCGTTTGGAGGTTTTCCTCCGCTTAGAGTGGAGGGGGTATTGCAAAGTGACAGATTACCGCTGTAAGGAACGGCGGTAATCCCGCAAATGCCAGATTTCCTCCGCTCACAGTGGAGGAAATCTGGAAAACGCCACTTTACCGCCGTAACAAGCAGCGGTAAACCCGAGCGAGTGCCCAAATCCAAATCCACTCCTTGCAGGCCTTTCCATTTCCTTTAACTTTAAACTAGAAACACTCTTAAATTTAGTATTTTCTAAAATTTTCATTATTAGGTAAAGAAATTAGTAAGAGAATTTATTATTTTGGAAAATGGCTTGGGTCGTCCCAGAAGTTCGTGGTTTCGAAAAATGGCAATACAGAAGTAAATAAAGAAATCTTTTCTTAATTGGGAAAAGTACTGTGCGACAACATGAACCGGAAAGATAAAAGTGAAAGAATATATATATATATATATATATTTAACAACGGATGGTGTCTACATTGCTTTGGACCCCACCCTACTTACCCAAAGGACTCGAATCCAAAAAATTCCAAGTATAGACCATTTTGGACTCCATAAACGCCGACTTTTGGGTGAGAGATTAAATAACAGGTTGCCCCGACGGACCCTTTTTTTTTTTTTTTTTTTTCTTTCTCTTCCACACACCTGGCTTATAAGTCATACGATCCCCCACTGAGAATATCTATGGGGCACACTCAGAATACTTAAGATCTTATATCATATTTGGGTGTGGACCTAACATCACTGCCGTAGGATACGAACTATATATATTATGAAAAAGAAATCCTCACTAGAAAGAAGGAAAACATTTTATTTGATTGTCTTTCTATTTTGGAAGGTAAGTAAGTAAATCCAAATGTCTCCTGATTGTCACTGTTGGGGTCATGCATTGGAGTACGTCACCTATCCAACCTAGATGGAAAGTGGCCAAGCCCGGACCGGATGAATGAGGTTAGCCCATACTCGACCTAAATTGAGGTACGCAGGCACGTACCGTATCAATTCTTCATGTTGGGCTCATCTTCTACTTGGTTTCAGAGAGCCCATTCCCCCTACCTATTCCATAATGAAAATCACTATTCACGCGTAGGGAATCGAACCCAAAAGTCGAGATGATATTGATTTTTCTACGGTAGGATTTAATCGAGCGTGGACCCGTTCACTTCTCACCCAGTAACTATTTCCTACTTGGTAAACTTACCTCACCATTGAAGCCAAGTAGAGGGTTAATCCAAGAGACAATAAAAAGAAACGGATCACATCAAACGAT
Organism: Persea americana; assembly: GCA_029852735.1. Classification (NCBI taxonomy): domain Eukaryota; kingdom Viridiplantae; phylum Streptophyta; class Magnoliopsida; order Laurales; family Lauraceae; genus Persea; species Persea americana. The sequence goes on from CM056814.1 coordinate 15,642,281, forward strand.
ACTAAATTTCAAAAGCCATCTACATGCGGCGGGATGGGCCGGGCCGAGGAATTTCCAAGCCCTGCCCGGCTTCTAAATTAGAAGCCTGACCCCGGCTCGATCCCAGGTCTGGCCAGAAGTTGCTCGCCAAAGACAGGCCCGCCCGTAAATCATGAAGCCCTAGCATACCCTGAGTTTTACTTACATTATAACAAAAAAGAGAAGAAAAGAAAAACAAATTCTTATAACCTCCTAGGCCGTAGCTCAACCAGCCTTGTGATATCACCCAATATGAGAGGTCATCGGTTTGAGTCCCCCCATTGCTACTCCCTCTCTTACAATTATATATGTATATTTGGGGCCGGGCAAGGATTTCGAGTCTCAACCACCGAGTCTAAATAAAAAAATTCTAAGCACGGCCCATCTATTATTGCCTAAACACCATTGTCGAACCAACGTGGGCCGGCCCTGTCCACGATCACCCATAGAAAAGAAAAGAAAAGAAAAGAAAAAAAAAAAACGCTTCTTGAAATAAAATTTCAAAGAGCTACGCTCTGGCCTTTTGATTTTTTCAAACCCATACTTCTGTTGTCTCTCTGCATTTAACCATTCGCTTTACTTCGCCGGTAAAGTAAATTGACCAATCAAGAGATTTGCTTTGTGATTTGATAGCATTGCGTTTAAACGTTAATCACATATGCCCATCCCTCATTGTGTGGACCAAAGCCCGGACCCGTGACCCAACTCAGACGTAAGAGAAAGGAAAAAGAATCCGTTTGGAGGTTTTCCTCCGCTTAGAGTGGAGGGGGTATTGCAAAGTGACAGATTACCGCTGTAAGGAACGGCGGTAATCCTGCAAATGCCAGATTTCCTCCGCTCACAGTGGAGGAAATCTGGAAAACGCCACTTTACCGCCGTAACAAGCAGCGGTAAACCCGAGCGAGTGCCCAAATCCAAATCCACTCCTTGCAGGCCTTTCCATTTCCTTTAACTTTAAACTAGAAACACTCTTAAATTTAGTATTTTCTAAAATTTTCATTATTAGGTAAAGAAATTAGTAAGAGAATTTATTATTTTGGAAAATGGCTTGGGTCGTCCCAGAAGTTCGTGGTTTCGAAAAATGGCAATACAGAAGTAAATAAAGAAATCTTTTCTTAATTGGGAAAAGTACTGTGCGACAACATGAACCGGAAAGATAAAAGTGAAAGAATATATATATATATATATATTTAACAACGGATGGTGTCTACATTGCTTTGGACCCCACCCTACTTACCCAAAGGACTCGAATCCAAAAAATTCCAAGTATAGACCATTTTGGACTCCATAAACGCCGACTTTTGGGTGAGAGATTAAATAACAGGTTGCCCCGACGGACCCTTTTTTTTTTTTTTTTTTTTCTTTCTCTTCCACACACCTGGCTTATAAGTCATACGATCCCCCACTGAGAATATCTATGGGGCACACTCAGAATACTTAAGATCTTATATCATATTTGGGTGTGGACCTAACATCACTGCCGTAGGATACGAACTATATATATTATGAAAAAGAAATCCTCACTAGAAAGAAGGAAAACATTTTATTTGATTGTCTTTCTATTTTGGAAGGTAAGTAAGTAAATCCAAATGTCTCCTGATTGTCACTGTTGGGGTCATGCATTGGAGTACGTCACCTATCCAACCTAGATGGAAAGTGGCCAAGCCCGGACCGGATGAATGAGGTTAGCCCATACTCGACCTAAATTGAGGTACGCAGGCACGTACCGTATCAATTCTTCATGTTGGGCTCATCTTCTACTTGGTTTCAGAGAGCCCATTCCCCCTACCTATTCCATAATGAAAATCACTATTCACGCGTAGGGAATCGAACCCAAAAGTCGAGATGATATTGATTTTTCTACGGTAGGATTTAATCGAGCGTGGACCCGTTCACTTCTCACCCAGTAACTATTTCCTACTTGGTAAACTTACCTCACCATTGAAGCCAAGTAGAGGGTTAATCCAAGAGACAATAAAAAGAAACGGATCACATCAAACGATACTAAATTTCAAAAGCCATCTACATGCGGCGGGATGGGCCGGGCCGAGGAATTTCCAAGCCCTGCCCGGCTTCTAAATTAGAAGCCTGACCCCGGCTCGATCCCAGGTCTGGCCAGAAGTTGCTCGCCAAAGACAGGCCCGCCCGTAAATCATGAAGCCCTAGCATACCCTGAGTTTTACTTACATTATAACAAAAAAGAGAAGAAAAGAAAAACAAATTCTTATAACCTCCTAGGCCGTAGCTCAACCAGCCTTGTGATATCACCCAATATGAGAGGTCATCGGTTTGAGTCCCCCCATTGCTACTCCCTCTCTTACAATTATATATGTATATTTGGGGCCGGGCAAGGATTTCGAGTCTCAACCACCGAGTCTAAATAAAAAAATTCTAAGCACGGCCCATCTATTATTGCCTAAACACCATTGTCGAACCAACGTGGGCCGGCCCTGTCCACGATCACCCATAGAAAAGAAAAGAAAAGAAAAGAAAAAAAAAAAACGCTTCTTGAAATAAAATTTCAAAGAGCTACGCTCTGGCCTTTTGATTTTTTCAAACCCATACTTCTGTTGTCTCTCTGCATTTAACCATTCGCTTTACTTCGCCGGTAAAGTAAATTGACCAATCAAGAGATTTGCTTTGTGATTTGATAGCATTGCGTTTAAACGTTAATCACATATGCCCATCCCTCATTGTGTGGACCAAAGCCCGGACCCGTGACCCAACTCAGACGTAAGAGAAAGGAAAAAGAATCCGTTTGGAGGTTTTCCTCCGCTTAGAGTGGAGGGGGTATTGCAAAGTGACAGATTACCGCTGTAAGGAACGGCGGTAATCCTGCAAATGCCAGATTTCCTCCGCTCACAGTGGAGGAAATCTGGAAAACGCCACTTTACCGCCGTAACAAGCAGCGGTAAACCCGAGCGAGTGCCCAAATCCAAATCCACTCCTTGCAGGCCTTTCCATTTCCTTTAACTTTAAACTAGAAACACTCTTAAATTTAGTATTTTCTAAAATTTTCATTATTAGGTAAAGAAATTAGTAAGAGAATTTATTATTTTGGAAAATGGCTTGGGTCGTCCCAGAAGTTCGTGGTTTCGAAAAATGGCAATACAGAAGTAAATAAAGAAATCTTTTCTTAATTGGGAAAAGTACTGTGCGACAACATGAACCGGAAAGATAAAAGTGAAAGAATATATATATATATATATATTTAACAACGGATGGTGTCTACATTGCTTTGGACCCCACCCTACTTACCCAAAGGACTCGAATCCAAAAAATTCCAAGTATAGACCATTTTGGACTCCATAAACGCCGACTTTTGGGTGAGAGATTAAATAACAGGTTGCCCCGACGGACCCTTTTTTTTTTTTTTTTTTTTTCTTTCTCTTCCACACACCTGGCTTATAAGTCATACGATCCCCCACTGAGAATATCTATGGGGCACACTCAGAATACTTAAGATCTTATATCATATTTGGGTGTGGACCTAACATCACTGCCGTAGGATACGAACTATATATATTATGAAAAAGAAATCCTCACTAGAAAGAAGGAAAACATTTTATTTGATTGTCTTTCTATTTTGGAAGGTAAGTAAGTAAATCCAAATGTCTCCTGATTGTCACTGTTGGGGTCATGCATTGGAGTACGTCACCTATCCAACCTAGATGGAAAGTGGCCAAGCCCGGACCGGATGAATGAGGTTAGCCCATACTCGACCTAAATTGAGGTACGCAGGCACGTACCGTATCAATTCTTCATGTTGGGCTCATCTTCTACTTGGTTTCAGAGAGCCCATTCCCCCTACCTATTCCATAATGAAAATCACTATTCACGCGTAGGGAATCGAACCCAAAAGTCGAGATGATATTGATTTTTCTACGGTAGGATTTAATCGAGCGTGGACCCGTTCACTTCTCACCCAGTAACTATTTCCTACTTGGTAAACTTACCTCACCATTGAAGCCAAGTAGAGGGTTAATCCAAGAGACAATAAAAAGAAACGGATCACATCAAACGATACTAAATTTCAAAAGCCATCTACATGCGGCGGGATGGGCCGGGCCGAGGAATTTCCAAGCCCTGCCCGGCTTCTAAATTAGAAGCCTGACCCCGGCTCGATCCCAGGTCTGGCCAGAAGTTGCTCGCCAAAGACAGGCCCGCCCGTAAATCATGAAGCCCTAGCATACCCTGAGTTTTACTTACATTATAACAAAAAAGAGAAGAAAAGAAAAACAAATTCTTATAACCTCCTAGGCCGTAGCTCAACCAGCCTTGTGATATCACCCAATATGAGAGGTCATCGGTTTGAGTCCCCCCATTGCTACTCCCTCTCTTACAATTATATATGTATATTTGGGGCCGGGCAAGGATTTCGAGTCTCAACCACCGAGTCTAAATAAAAAAATTCTAAGCACGGCCCATCTATTATTGCCTAAACACCATTGTCGAACCAACGTGGGCCGGCCCTGTCCACGATCACCCATAGAAAAGAAAAGAAAAGAAAAGAAAAAAAAAAAACGCTTCTTGAAATAAAATTTCAAAGAGCTACGCTCTGGCCTTTTGATTTTTTCAAACCCATACTTCTGTTGTCTCTCTGCATTTAACCATTCGCTTTACTTCGCCGGTAAAGTAAATTGACCAATCAAGAGATTTGCTTTGTGATTTGATAGCATTGCGTTTAAACGTTAATCACATATGCCCATCCCTCATTGTGTGGACCAAAGCCCGGACCCGTGACCCAACTCAGACGTAAGAGAAAGGAAAAAGAATCCGTTTGGAGGTTTTCCTCCGCTTAGAGTGGAGGGGGTATTGCAAAGTGACAGATTACCGCTGTAAGGAACGGCGGTAATCCTGCAAATGCCAGATTTCCTCCGCTCACAGTGGAGGAAATCTGGAAAACGCCACTTTACCGCCGTAACAAGCAGCGGTAAACCCGAGCGAGTGCCCAAATCCAAATCCACTCCTTGCAGGCCTTTCCATTTCCTTTAACTTTAAACTAGAAACACTCTTAAATTTAGTATTTTCTAAAATTTTCATTATTAGGTAAAGAAATTAGTAAGAGAATTTATTATTTTGGAAAATGGCTTGGGTCGTCCCAGAAGTTCGTGGTTTCGAAAAATGGCAATACAGAAGTAAATAAAGAAATCTTTTCTTAATTGGGAAAAGTACTGTGCGACAACATGAACCGGAAAGATAAAAGTGAAAGAATATATATATATATATATATTTAACAACGGATGGTGTCTACATTGCTTTGGACCCCACCCTACTTACCCAAAGGACTCGAATCCAAAAAATTCCAAGTATAGACCATTTTGGACTCCATAAACGCCGACTTTTGGGTGAGAGATTAAATAACAGGTTGCCCCGACGGACCCTTTTTTTTTTTTTTTTTTTTTCTTTCTCTTCCACACACCTGGCTTATAAGTCATACGATCCCCCACTGAGAATATCTATGGGGCACACTCAGAATACTTAAGATCTTATATCATATTTGGGTGTGGACCTAACATCACTGCCGTAGGATACGAACTATATATATTATGAAAAAGAAATCCTCACTAGAAAGAAGGAAAACATTTTATTTGATTGTCTTTCTATTTTGGAAGGTAAGTAAGTAAATCCAAATGTCTCCTGATTGTCACTGTTGGGGTCATGCATTGGAGTACGTCACCTATCCAACCTAGATGGAAAGTGGCCAAGCCCGGACCGGATGAATGAGGTTAGCCCATACTCGACCTAAATTGAGGTACGCAGGCACGTACCGTATCAATTCTTCATGTTGGGCTCATCTTCTACTTGGTTTCAGAGAGCCCATTCCCCCTACCTATTCCATAATGAAAATCACTATTCACGCGTAGGGAATCGAACCCAAAAGTCGAGATGATATTGATTTTTCTACGGTAGGATTTAATCGAGCGTGGACCCGTTCACTTCTCACCCAGTAACTATTTCCTACTTGGTAAACTTACCTCACCATTGAAGCCAAGTAGAGGGTTAATCCAAGAGACAATAAAAAGAAACGGATCACATCAAACGATACTAAATTTCAAAAGCCATCTACATGCGGCGGGATGGGCCGGGCCGAGGAATTTCCAAGCCCTGCCCGGCTTCTAAATTAGAAGCCTGACCCCGGCTCGATCCCAGGTCTGGCCAGAAGTTGCTCGCCAAAGACAGGCCCGCCCGTAAATCATGAAGCCCTAGCATACCCTGAGTTTTACTTACATTATAACAAAAAAGAGAAGAAAAGAAAAACAAATTCTTATAACCTCCTAGGCCGTAGCTCAACCAGCCTTGTGATATCACCCAATATGAGAGGTCATCGGTTTGAGTCCCCCCATTGCTACTCCCTCTCTTACAATTATATATGTATATTTGGGGCCGGGCAAGGATTTCGAGTCTCAACCACCGAGTCTAAATAAAAAAATTCTAAGCACGGCCCATCTATTATTGCCTAAACACCATTGTCGAACCAACGTGGGCCGGCCCTGTCCACGATCACCCATAGAAAAGAAAAGAAAAGAAAAGAAAAAAAAAAAACGCTTCTTGAAATAAAATTTCAAAGAGCTACGCTCTGGCCTTTTGATTTTTTCAAACCCATACTTCTGTTGTCTCTCTGCATTTAACCATTCGCTTTACTTCGCCGGTAAAGTAAATTGACCAATCAAGAGATTTGCTTTGTGATTTGATAGCATTGCGTTTAAACGTTAATCACATATGCCCATCCCTCATTGTGTGGACCAAAGCCCGGACCCGTGACCCAACTCAGACGTAAGAGAAAGGAAAAAGAATCCGTTTGGAGGTTTTCCTCCGCTTAGAGTGGAGGGGGTATTGCAAAGTGACAGATTACCGCTGTAAGGAACGGCGGTAATCCTGCAAATGCCAGATTTCCTCCGCTCACAGTGGAGGAAATCTGGAAAACGCCACTTTACCGCCGTAACAAGCAGCGGTAAACCCGAGCGAGTGCCCAAATCCAAATCCACTCCTTGCAGGCCTTTCCATTTCCTTTAACTTTAAACTAGAAACACTCTTAAATTTAGTATTTTCTAAAATTTTCATTATTAGGTAAAGAAATTAGTAAGAGAATTTATTATTTTGGAAAATGGCTTGGGTCGTCCCAGAAGTTCGTGGTTTCGAAAAATGGCAATACAGAAGTAAATAAAGAAATCTTTTCTTAATTGGGAAAAGTACTGTGCGACAACATGAACCGGAAAGATAAAAGTGAAAGAATATATATATATATATATATTTAACAACGGATGGTGTCTACATTGCTTTGGACCCCACCCTACTTACCCAAAGGACTCGAATCCAAAAAATTCCAAGTATAGACCATTTTGGACTCCATAAACGCCGACTTTTGGGTGAGAGATTAAATAACAGGTTGCCCCGACGGACCCTTTTTTTTTTTTTTTTTTTTTCTTTCTCTTCCACACACCTGGCTTATAAGTCATACGATCCCCCACTGAGAATATCTATGGGGCACACTCAGAATACTTAAGATCTTATATCATATTTGGGTGTGGACCTAACATCACTGCCGTAGGATACGAACTATATATATTATGAAAAAGAAATCCTCACTAGAAAGAAGGAAAACATTTTATTTGATTGTCTTTCTATTTTGGAAGGTAAGTAAGTAAATCCAAATGTCTCCTGATTGTCACTGTTGGGGTCATGCATTGGAGTACGTCACCTATCCAACCTAGATGGAAAGTGGCCAAGCCCGGACCGGATGAATGAGGTTAGCCCATACTCGACCTAAATTGAGGTACGCAGGCACGTACCGTATCAATTCTTCATGTTGGGCTCATCTTCTACTTGGTTTCAGAGAGCCCATTCCCCCTACCTATTCCATAATGAAAATCACTATTCACGCGTAGGGAATCGAACCCAAAAGTCGAGATGATATTGATTTTTCTACGGTAGGATTTAATCGAGCGTGGACCCGTTCACTTCTCACCCAGTAACTATTTCCTACTTGGTAAACTTACCTCACCATTGAAGCCAAGTAGAGGGTTAATCCAAGAGACAATAAAAAGAAACGGATCACATCAAACGATACTAAATTTCAAAAGCCATCTACATGCGGCGGGATGGGCCGGGCCGAGGAATTTCCAAGCCCTGCCCGGCTTCTAAATTAGAAGCCTGACCCCGGCTCGATCCCAGGTCTGGCCAGAAGTTGCTCGCCAAAGACAGGCCCGCCCGTAAATCATGAAGCCCTAGCATACCCTGAGTTTTACTTACATTATAACAAAAAAGAGAAGAAAAGAAAAACAAATTCTTATAACCTCCTAGGCCGTAGCTCAACCAGCCTTGTGATATCACCCAATATGAGAGGTCATCGGTTTGAGTCCCCCCATTGCTACTCCCTCTCTTACAATTATATATGTATATTTGGGGCCGGGCAAGGATTTCGAGTCTCAACCACCGAGTCTAAATAAAAAAATTCTAAGCACGGCCCATCTATTATTGCCTAAACACCATTGTCGAACCAACGTGGGCCGGCCCTGTCCACGATCACCCATAGAAAAGAAAAGAAAAGAAAAGAAAAAAAAAAAACGCTTCTTGAAATAAAATTTCAAAGAGCTACGCTCTGGCCTTTTGATTTTTTCAAACCCATACTTCTGTTGTCTCTCTGCATTTAACCATTCGCTTTACTTCGCCGGTAAAGTAAATTGACCAATCAAGAGATTTGCTTTGTGATTTGATAGCATTGCGTTTAAACGTTAATCACATATGCCCATCCCTCATTGTGTGGACCAAAGCCCGGACCCGTGACCCAACTCAGACGTAAGAGAAAGGAAAAAGAATCCGTTTGGAGGTTTTCCTCCGCTTAGAGTGGAGGGGGTATTGCAAAGTGACAGATTACCGCTGTAAGGAACGGCGGTAATCCTGCAAATGCCAGATTTCCTCCGCTCACAGTGGAGGAAATCTGGAAAACGCCACTTTACCGCCGTAACAAGCAGCGGTAAACCCGAGCGAGTGCCCAAATCCAAATCCACTCCTTGCAGGCCTTTCCATTTCCTTTAACTTTAAACTAGAAACACTCTTAAATTTAGTATTTTCTAAAATTTTCATTATTAGGTAAAGAAATTAGTAAGAGAATTTATTATTTTGGAAAATGGCTTGGGTCGTCCCAGAAGTTCGTGGTTTCGAAAAATGGCAATACAGAAGTAAATAAAGAAATCTTTTCTTAATTGGGAAAAGTACTGTGCGACAACATGAACCGGAAAGATAAAAGTGAAAGAATATATATATATATATATATATTTAACAACGGATGGTGTCTACATTGCTTTGGACCCCACCCTACTTACCCAAAGGACTCGAATCCAAAAAATTCCAAGTATAGACCATTTTGGACTCCATAAACGCCGACTTTTGGGTGAGAGATTAAATAACAGGTTGCCCCGACGGACCCTTTTTTTTTTTTTTTTTTTTCTTTCTCTTCCACACACCTGGCTTATAAGTCATACGATCCCCCACTGAGAATATCTATGGGGCACACTCAGAATACTTAAGATCTTATATCATATTTGGGTGTGGACCTAACATCACTGCCGTAGGATACGAACTATATATATTATGAAAAAGAAATCCTCACTAGAAAGAAGGAAAACATTTTATTTGATTGTCTTTCTATTTTGGAAGGTAAGTAAGTAAATCCAAATGTCTCCTGATTGTCACTGTTGGGGTCATGCATTGGAGTACGTCACCTATCCAACCTAGATGGAAAGTGGCCAAGCCCGGACCGGATGAATGAGGTTAGCCCATACTCGACCTAAATTGAGGTACGCAGGCACGTACCGTATCAATTCTTCATGTTGGGCTCATCTTCTACTTGGTTTCAGAGAGCCCATTCCCCCTACCTATTCCATAATGAAAATCACTATTCACGCGTAGGGAATCGAACCCAAAAGTCGAGATGATATTGATTTTTCTACGGTAGGATTTAATCGAGCGTGGACCCGTTCACTTCTCACCCAGTAACTATTTCCTACTTGGTAAACTTACCTCACCATTGAAGCCAAGTAGAGGGTTAATCCAAGAGACAATAAAAAGAAACGGATCACATCAAACGATACTAAATTTCAAAAGCCATCTACATGCGGCGGGATGGGCCGGGCCGAGGAATTTCCAAGCCCTGCCCGGCTTCTAAATTAGAAGCCTGACCCCGGCTCGATCCCAGGTCTGGCCAGAAGTTGCTCGCCAAAGACAGGCCCGCCCGTAAATCATGAAGCCCTAGCATACCCTGAGTTTTACTTACATTATAACAAAAAAGAGAAGAAAAGAAAAACAAATTCTTATAACCTCCTAGGCCGTAGCTCAACCAGCCTTGTGATATCACCCAATATGAGAGGTCATCGGTTTGAGTCCCCCCATTGCTACTCCCTCTCTTACAATTATATATGTATATTTGGGGCCGGGCAAGGATTTCGAGTCTCAACCACCGAGTCTAAATAAAAAAATTCTAAGCACGGCCCATCTATTATTGCCTAAACACCATTGTCGAACCAACGTGGGCCGGCCCTGTCCACGATCACCCATAGAAAAGAAAAGAAAAGAAAAGAAAAAAAAAAAACGCTTCTTGAAATAAAATTTCAAAGAGCTACGCTCTGGCCTTTTGATTTTTTCAAACCCATACTTCTGTTGTCTCTCTGCATTTAACCATTCGCTTTACTTCGCCGGTAAAGTAAATTGACCAATCAAGAGATTTGCTTTGTGATTTGATAGCATTGCGTTTAAACGTTAATCACATATGCCCATCCCTCATTGTGTGGACCAAAGCCCGGACCCGTGACCCAACTCAGACGTAAGAGAAAGGAAAAAGAATCCGTTTGGAGGTTTTCCTCCGCTTAGAGTGGAGGGGGTATTGCAAAGTGACAGATTACCGCTGTAAGGAACGGCGGTAATCCTGCAAATGCCAGATTTCCTCCGCTCACAGTGGAGGAAATCTGGAAAACGCCACTTTACCGCCGTAACAAGCAGCGGTAAACCCGAGCGAGTGCCCAAATCCAAATCCACTCCTTGCAGGCCTTTCCATTTCCTTTAACTTTAAACTAGAAACACTCTTAAATTTAGTATTTTCTAAAATTTTCATTATTAGGTAAAGAAATTAGTAAGAGAATTTATTATTTTGGAAAATGGCTTGGGTCGTCCCAGAAGTTCGTGGTTTCGAAAAATGGCAATACAGAAGTAAATAAAGAAATCTTTTCTTAATTGGGAAAAGTACTGTGCGACAACATGAACCGGAAAGATAAAAGTGAAAGAATATATATATATATATATATATTTAACAACGGATGGTGTCTACATTGCTTTGGACCCCACCCTACTTACCCAAAGGACTCGAATCCAAAAAATTCCAAGTATAGACCATTTTGGACTCCATAAACGCCGACTTTTGGGTGAGAGATTAAATAACAGGTTGCCCCGACGGACCCTTTTTTTTTTTTTTTTTTTTCTTTCTCTTCCACACACCTGGCTTATAAGTCATACGATCCCCCACTGAGAATATCTATGGGGCACACTCAGAATACTTAAGATCTTATATCATATTTGGGTGTGGACCTAACATCACTGCCGTAGGATACGAACTATATATATTATGAAAAAGAAATCCTCACTAGAAAGAAGGAAAACATTTTATTTGATTGTCTTTCTATTTTGGAAGGTAAGTAAGTAAATCCAAATGTCTCCTGATTGTCACTGTTGGGGTCATGCATTGGAGTACGTCACCTATCCAACCTAGATGGAAAGTGGCCAAGCCCGGACCGGATGAATGAGGTTAGCCCATACTCGACCTAAATTGAGGTACGCAGGCACGTACCGTATCAATTCTTCATGTTGGGCTCATCTTCTACTTGGTTTCAGAGAGCCCATTCCCCCTACCTATTCCATAATGAAAATCACTATTCACGCGTAGGGAATCGAACCCAAAAGTCGAGATGATATTGATTTTTCTACGGTAGGATTTAATCGAGCGTGGACCCGTTCACTTCTCACCCAGTAACTATTTCCTACTTGGTAAACTTACCTCACCATTGAAGCCAAGTAGAGGGTTAATCCAAGAGACAATAAAAAGAAACGGATCACATCAAACGATACTAAATTTCAAAAGCCATCTACATGCGGCGGGATGGGCCGGGCCGAGGAATTTCCAAGCCCTGCCCGGCTTCTAAATTAGAAGCCTGACCCCGGCTCGATCCCAGGTCTGGCCAGAAGTTGCTCGCCAAAGACAGGCCCGCCCGTAAATCATGAAGCCCTAGCATACCCTGAGTTTTACTTACATTATAACAAAAAAGAGAAGAAAAGAAAAACAAATTCTTATAACCTCCTAGGCCGTAGCTCAACCAGCCTTGTGATATCACCCAATATGAGAGGTCATCGGTTTGAGTCCCCCCATTGCTACTCCCTCTCTTACAATTATATATGTATATTTGGGGCCGGGCAAGGATTTCGAGTCTCAACCACCGAGTCTAAATAAAAAAATTCTAAGCACGGCCCATCTATTATTGCCTAAACACCATTGTCGAACCAACGTGGGCCGGCCCTGTCCACGATCACCCATAGAAAAGAAAAGAAAAGAAAAGAAAAAAAAAAAACGCTTCTTGAAATAAAATTTCAAAGAGCTACGCTCTGGCCTTTTGATTTTTTCAAACCCATACTTCTGTTGTCTCTCTGCATTTAACCATTCGCTTTACTTCGCCGGTAAAGTAAATTGACCAATCAAGAGATTTGCTTTGTGATTTGATAGCATTGCGTTTAAACGTTAATCACATATGCCCATCCCTCATTGTGTGGACCAAAGCCCGGACCCGTGACCCAACTCAGACGTAAGAGAAAGGAAAAAGAATCCGTTTGGAGGTTTTCCTCCGCTTAGAGTGGAGGGGGTATTGCAAAGTGACAGATTACCGCTGTAAGGAACGGCGGTAATCCTGCAAATGCCAGATTTCCTCCGCTCACAGTGGAGGAAATCTGGAAAACGCCACTTTACCGCCGTAACAAGCAGCGGTAAACCCGAGCGAGTGCCCAAATCCAAATCCACTCCTTGCAGGCCTTTCCATTTCCTTTAACTTTAAACTAGAAACACTCTTAAATTTAGTATTTTCTAAAATTTTCATTATTAGGTAAAGAAATTAGTAAGAGAATTTATTATTTTGGAAAATGGCTTGGGTCGTCCCAGAAGTTCGTGGTTTCGAAAAATGGCAATACAGAAGTAAATAAAGAAATCTTTTCTTAATTGGGAAAAGTACTGTGCGACAACATGAACCGGAAAGATAAAAGTGAAAGAATATATATATATATATATATTTAACAACGGATGGTGTCTACATTGCTTTGGACCCCACCCTACTTACCCAAAGGACTCGAATCCAAAAAATTCCAAGTATAGACCATTTTGGACTCCATAAACGCCGACTTTTGGGTGAGAGATTAAATAACAGGTTGCCCCGACGGACCCTTTTTTTTTTTCTTTCTCTTCCACACACCTGGCTTATAAGTCATACGATCCCCCACTGAGAATATCTATGGGGCACACTCAGAATACTTAAGATCTTATATCATATTTGGGTGTGGACCTAACATCACTGCCGTAGGATACGAACTATATATATTATGAAAAAGAAATCCTCACTAGAAAGAAGGAAAACATTTTATTTGATTGTCTTTCTATTTTGGAAGGTAAGTAAGTAAATCCAAATGTCTCCTGATTGTCACTGTTGGGGTCATGCATTGGAGTACGTCACCTATCCAACCTAGATGGAAAGTGGCCAAGCCCGGACCGGATGAATGAGGTTAGCCCATACTCGACCTAAATTGAGGTACGCAGGCACGTACCGTATCAATTCTTCATGTTGGGCTCATCTTCTACTTGGTTTCAGAGAGCCCATTCCCCCTACCTATTCCATAATGAAAATCACTATTCACGCGTAGGGAATCGAACCCAAAAGTCGAGATGATATTGATTTTTCTACGGTAGGATTTAATCGAGCGTGGACCCGTTCACTTCTCACCCAGTAACTATTTCCTACTTGGTAAACTTACCTCACCATTGAAGCCAAGTAGAGGGTTAATCCAAGAGACAATAAAAAGAAACGGATCACATCAAACGATACTAAATTTCAAAAGCCATCTACATGCGGCGGGATGGGCCGGGCCGAGGAATTTCCAAGCCCTGCCCGGCTTCTAAATTAGAAGCCTGACCCCGGCTCGATCCCAGGTCTGGCCAGAAGTTGCTCGCCAAAGACAGGCCCGCCCGTAAATCATGAAGCCCTAGCATACCCTGAGTTTTACTTACATTATAACAAAAAAGAGAAGAAAAGAAAAACAAATTCTTATAACCTCCTAGGCCGTAGCTCAACCAGCCTTGTGATATCACCCAATATGAGAGGTCATCGGTTTGAGTCCCCCCATTGCTACTCCCTCTCTTACAATTATATATGTATATTTGGGGCCGGGCAAGGATTTCGAGTCTCAACCACCGAGTCTAAATAAAAAAATTCTAAGCACGGCCCATCTATTATTGCCTAAACACCATTGTCGAACCAACGTGGGCCGGCCCTGTCCACGATCACCCATAGAAAAGAAAAGAAAAGAAAAGAAAAAAAAAAAACGCTTCTTGAAATAAAATTTCAAAGAGCTACGCTCTGGCCTTTTGATTTTTTCAAACCCATACTTCTGTTGTCTCTCTGCATTTAACCATTCGCTTTACTTCGCCGGTAAAGTAAATTGACCAATCAAGAGATTTGCTTTGTGATTTGATAGCATTGCGTTTAAACGTTAATCACATATGCCCATCCCTCATTGTGTGGACCAAAGCCCGGACCCGTGACCCAACTCAGACGTAAGAGAAAGGAAAAAGAATCCGTTTGGAGGTTTTCCTCCGCTTAGAGTGGAGGGGGTATTGCAAAGTGACAGATTACCGCTGTAAGGAACGGCGGTAATCCTGCAAATGCCAGATTTCCTCCGCTCACAGTGGAGGAAATCTGGAAAACGCCACTTTACCGCCGTAACAAGCAGCGGTAAACCCGAGCGAGTGCCCAAATCCAAATCCACTCCTTGCAGGCCTTTCCATTTCCTTTAACTTTAAACTAGAAACACTCTTAAATTTAGTATTTTCTAAAATTTTCATTATTAGGTAAAGAAATTAGTAAGAGAATTTATTATTTTGGAAAATGGCTTGGGTCGTCCCAGAAGTTCGTGGTTTCGAAAAATGGCAATACAGAAGTAAATAAAGAAATCTTTTCTTAATTGGGAAAAGTACTGTGCGACAACATGAACCGGAAAGATAAAAGTGAAAGAATATATATATATATATATATATTTAACAACGGATGGTGTCTACATTGCTTTGGACCCCACCCTACTTACCCAAAGGACTCGAATCCAAAAAATTCCAAGTATAGACCATTTTGGACTCCATAAACGCCGACTTTTGGGTGAGAGATTAAATAACAGGTTGCCCCGACGGACCCTTTTTTTTTTTTTTTTTTTCTTTCTCTTCCACACACCTGGCTTATAAGTCATACGATCCCCCACTGAGAATATCTATGGGGCACACTCAGAATACTTAAGATCTTATATCATATTTGGGTGTGGACCTAACATCACTGCCGTAGGATACGAACTATATATATTATGAAAAAGAAATCCTCACTAGAAAGAAGGAAAACATTTTATTTGATTGTCTTTCTATTTTGGAAGGTAAGTAAGTAAATCCAAATGTCTCCTGATTGTCACTGTTGGGGTCATGCATTGGAGTACGTCACCTATCCAACCTAGATGGAAAGTGGCCAAGCCCGGACCGGATGAATGAGGTTAGCCCATACTCGACCTAAATTGAGGTACGCAGGCACGTACCGTATCAATTCTTCATGTTGGGCTCATCTTCTACTTGGTTTCAGAGAGCCCATTCCCCCTACCTATTCCATAATGAAAATCACTATTCACGCGTAGGGAATCGAACCCAAAAGTCGAGATGATATTGATTTTTCTACGGTAGGATTTAATCGAGCGTGGACCCGTTCACTTCTCACCCAGTAACTATTTCCTACTTGGTAAACTTACCTCACCATTGAAGCCAAGTAGAGGGTTAATCCAAGAGACAATAAAAAGAAACGGATCACATCAAACGATACTAAATTTCAAAAGCCATCTACATGCGGCGGGATGGGCCGGGCCGAGGAATTTCCAAGCCCTGCCCGGCTTCTAAATTAGAAGCCTGACCCCGGCTCGATCCCAGGTCTGGCCAGAAGTTGCTCGCCAAAGACAGGCCCGCCCGTAAATCATGAAGCCCTAGCATACCCTGAGTTTTACTTACATTATAACAAAAAAGAGAAGAAAAGAAAAACAAATTCTTATAACCTCCTAGGCCGTAGCTCAACCAGCCTTGTGATATCACCCAATATGAGAGGTCATCGGTTTGAGTCCCCCCATTGCTACTCCCTCTCTTACAATTATATATGTATATTTGGGGCCGGGCAAGGATTTCGAGTCTCAACCACCGAGTCTAAATAAAAAAATTCTAAGCACGGCCCATCTATTATTGCCTAAACACCATTGTCGAACCAACGTGGGCCGGCCCTGTCCACGATCACCCATAGAAAAGAAAAGAAAAGAAAAGAAAAAAAAAAAACGCTTCTTGAAATAAAATTTCAAAGAGCTACGCTCTGGCCTTTTGATTTTTTCAAACCCATACTTCTGTTGTCTCTCTGCATTTAACCATTCGCTTTACTTCGCCGGTAAAGTAAATTGACCAATCAAGAGATTTGCTTTGTGATTTGATAGCATTGCGTTTAAACGTTAATCACATATGCCCATCCCTCATTGTGTGGACCAAAGCCCGGACCCGTGACCCAACTCAGACGTAAGAGAAAGGAAAAAGAATCCGTTTGGAGGTTTTCCTCCGCTTATAGTGGAGGGGGTATTGCAAAGTGACAGATTACCGCTGTAAGGAACGGCGGTAATCCTGCAAATGCCAGATTTCCTCCGCTCACAGTGGAGGAAATCTGGAAAACGCCACTTTACCGCCGTAACAAGCAGCGGTAAACCCGAGCGAGTGCCCAAATCCAAATCCACTCCTTGCAGGCCTTTCCATTTCCTTTAACTTTAAACTAGAAACACTCTTAAATTTAGTATTTTCTAAAATTTTCATTATTAGGTAAAGAAATTAGTAAGAGAATTTATTATTTTGGAAAATGGCTTGGGTCGTCCCAGAAGTTCGTGGTTTCGAAAAATGGCAATACAGAAGTAAATAAAGAAATCTTTTCTTAATTGGGAAAAGTACTGTGCGACAACATGAACCGGAAAGATAAAAGTGAAAGAATATATATATATATATATATTTAACAACGGATGGTGTCTACATTGCTTTGGACCCCACCCTACTTACCCAAAGGACTCGAATCCAAAAAATTCCAAGTATAGACCATTTTGGACTCCATAAACGCCGACTTTTGGGTGAGAGATTAAATAACAGGTTGCCCCGACGGACCCTTTTTTTTTTTCTTTCTCTTCCACACACCTGGCTTATAAGTCATACGATCCCCCACTGAGAATATCTATGGGGCACACTCAGAATACTTAAGATCTTATATCATATTTGGGTGTGGACCTAACATCACTGCCGTAGGATACGAACTATATATATTATGAAAAAGAAATCCTCACTAGAAAGAAGGAAAACATTTTATTTGATTGTCTTTCTATTTTGGAAGGTAAGTAAGTAAATCCAAATGTCTCCTGATTGTCACTGTTGGGGTCATGCATTGGAGTACGTCACCTATCCAACCTAGATGGAAAGTGGCCAAGCCCGGACCGGATGAATGAGGTTAGCCCATACTCGACCTAAATTGAGGTACGCAGGCACGTACCGTATCAATTCTTCATGTTGGGCTCATCTTCTACTTGGTTTCAGAGAGCCCATTCCCCCTACCTATTCCATAATGAAAATCACTATTCACGCGTAGGGAATCGAACCCAAAAGTCGAGATGATATTGATTTTTCTACGGTAGGATTTAATCGAGCGTGGACCCGTTCACTTCTCACCCAGTAACTATTTCCTACTTGGTAAACTTACCTCACCATTGAAGCCAAGTAGAGGGTTAATCCAAGAGACAATAAAAAGAAACGGATCACATCAAACGATACTAAATTTCAAAAGCCATCTACATGCGGCGGGATGGGCCGGGCCGAGGAATTTCCAAGCCCTGCCCGGCTTCTAAATTAGAAGCCTGACCCCGGCTCGATCCCAGGTCTGGCCAGAAGTTGCTCGCCAAAGACAGGCCCGCCCGTAAATCATGAAGCCCTAGCATACCCTGAGTTTTACTTACATTATAACAAAAAAGAGAAGAAAAGAAAAACAAATTCTTATAACCTCCTAGGCCGTAGCTCAACCAGCCTTGTGATATCACCCAATATGAGAGGTCATCGGTTTGAGTCCCCCCATTGCTACTCCCTCTCTTACAATTATATATGTATATTTGGGGCCGGGCAAGGATTTCGAGTCTCAACCACCGAGTCTAAATAAAAAAATTCTAAGCACGGCCCATCTATTATTGCCTAAACACCATTGTCGAACCAACGTGGGCCGGCCCTGTCCACGATCACCCATAGAAAAGAAAAGAAAAGAAAAGAAAAAAAAAAAACGCTTCTTGAAATAAAATTTCAAAGAGCTACGCTCTGGCCTTTTGATTTTTTCAAACCCATACTTCTGTTGTCTCTCTGCATTTAACCATTCGCTTTACTTCGCCGGTAAAGTAAATTGACCAATCAAGAGATTTGCTTTGTGATTTGATAGCATTGCGTTTAAACGTTAATCACATATGCCCATCCCTCATTGTGTGGACCAAAGCCCGGACCCGTGACCCAACTCAGACGTAAGAGAAAGGAAAAAGAATCCGTTTGGAGGTTTTCCTCCGCTTAGAGTGGAGGGGGTATTGCAAAGTGACAGATTACCGCTGTAAGGAACGGCGGTAATCCTGCAAATGCCAGATTTCCTCCGCTCACAGTGGAGGAAATCTGGAAAACGCCACTTTACCGCCGTAACAAGCAGCGGTAAACCCGAGCGAGTGCCCAAATCCAAATCCACTCCTTGCAGGCCTTTCCATTTCCTTTAACTTTAAACTAGAAACACTCTTAAATTTAGTATTTTCTAAAATTTTCATTATTAGGTAAAGAAATTAGTAAGAGAATTTATTATTTTGGAAAATGGCTTGGGTCGTCCCAGAAGTTCGTGGTTTCGAAAAATGGCAATACAGAAGTAAATAAAGAAATCTTTTCTTAATTGGGAAAAGTACTGTGCGACAACATGAACCGGAAAGATAAAAGTGAAAGAATATATATATATATATATATATTTAACAACGGATGGTGTCTACATTGCTTTGGACCCCACCCTACTTACCCAAAGGACTCGAATCCAAAAAATTCCAAGTATAGACCATTTTGGACTCCATAAACGCCGACTTTTGGGTGAGAGATTAAATAACAGGTTGCCCCGACGGACCCTTTTTTTTTTTTTTTTTTTCTTTCTCTTCCACACACCTGGCTTATAAGTCATACGATCCCCCACTGAGAATATCTATGGGGCACACTCAGAATACTTAAGATCTTATATCATATTTGGGTGTGGACCTAACATCACTGCCGTAGGATACGAACTATATATATTATGAAAAAGAAATCCTCACTAGAAAGAAGGAAAACATTTTATTTGATTGTCTTTCTATTTTGGAAGGTAAGTAAGTAAATCCAAATGTCTCCTGATTGTCACTGTTGGGGTCATGCATTGGAGTACGTCACCTATCCAACCTAGATGGAAAGTGGCCAAGCCCGGACCGGATGAATGAGGTTAGCCCATACTCGACCTAAATTGAGGTACGCAGGCACGTACCGTATCAATTCTTCATGTTGGGCTCATCTTCTACTTGGTTTCAGAGAGCCCATTCCCCCTACCTATTCCATAATGAAAATCACTATTCACGCGTAGGGAATCGAACCCAAAAGTCGAGATGATATTGATTTTTCTACGGTAGGATTTAATCGAGCGTGGACCCGTTCACTTCTCACCCAGTAACTATTTCCTACTTGGTAAACTTACCTCACCATTGAAGCCAAGTAGAGGGTTAATCCAAGAGACAATAAAAAGAAACGGATCACATCAAACGATACTAAATTTCAAAAGCCATCTACATGCGGCGGGATGGGCCGGGCCGAGGAATTTCCAAGCCCTGCCCGGCTTCTAAATTAGAAGCCTGACCCCGGCTCGATCCCAGGTCTGGCCAGAAGTTGCTCGCCAAAGACAGGCCCGCCCGTAAATCATGAAGCCCTAGCATACCCTGAGTTTTACTTACATTATAACAAAAAAGAGAAGAAAAGAAAAACAAATTCTTATAACCTCCTAGGCCGTAGCTCAACCAGCCTTGTGATATCACCCAATATGAGAGGTCATCGGTTTGAGTCCCCCCATTGCTACTCCCTCTCTTACAATTATATATGTATATTTGGGGCCGGGCAAGGATTTCGAGTCTCAACCACCGAGTCTAAATAAAAAAATTCTAAGCACGGCCCATCTATTATTGCCTAAACACCATTGTCGAACCAACGTGGGCCGGCCCTGTCCACGATCACCCATAGAAAAGAAAAGAAAAGAAAAGAAAAAAAAAAAACGCTTCTTGAAATA
Organism: Persea americana; assembly: GCA_029852735.1. NCBI lineage: Eukaryota > Viridiplantae > Streptophyta > Magnoliopsida > Laurales > Lauraceae > Persea > Persea americana. Next base: position 15,662,995 of record CM056814.1, read on the forward strand.
AAATTTCAAAGAGCTACGCTCTGGCCTTTTGATTTTTTCAAACCCATACTTCTGTTGTCTCTCTGCATTTAACCATTCGCTTTACTTCGCCGGTAAAGTAAATTGACCAATCAAGAGATTTGCTTTGTGATTTGATAGCATTGCGTTTAAACGTTAATCACATATGCCCATCCCTCATTGTGTGGACCAAAGCCCGGACCCGTGACCCAACTCAGACGTAAGAGAAAGGAAAAAGAATCCGTTTGGAGGTTTTCCTCCGCTTATAGTGGAGGGGGTATTGCAAAGTGACAGATTACCGCTGTAAGGAACGGCGGTAATCCTGCAAATGCCAGATTTCCTCCGCTCACAGTGGAGGAAATCTGGAAAACGCCACTTTACCGCCGTAACAAGCAGCGGTAAACCCGAGCGAGTGCCCAAATCCAAATCCACTCCTTGCAGGCCTTTCCATTTCCTTTAACTTTAAACTAGAAACACTCTTAAATTTAGTATTTTCTAAAATTTTCATTATTAGGTAAAGAAATTAGTAAGAGAATTTATTATTTTGGAAAATGGCTTGGGTCGTCCCAGAAGTTCGTGGTTTCGAAAAATGGCAATACAGAAGTAAATAAAGAAATCTTTTCTTAATTGGGAAAAGTACTGTGCGACAACATGAACCGGAAAGATAAAAGTGAAAGAATATATATATATATATATATTTAACAACGGATGGTGTCTACATTGCTTTGGACCCCACCCTACTTACCCAAAGGACTCGAATCCAAAAAATTCCAAGTATAGACCATTTTGGACTCCATAAACGCCGACTTTTGGGTGAGAGATTAAATAACAGGTTGCCCCGACGGACCCTTTTTTTTTTTCTTTCTCTTCCACACACCTGGCTTATAAGTCATACGATCCCCCACTGAGAATATCTATGGGGCACACTCAGAATACTTAAGATCTTATATCATATTTGGGTGTGGACCTAACATCACTGCCGTAGGATACGAACTATATATATTATGAAAAAGAAATCCTCACTAGAAAGAAGGAAAACATTTTATTTGATTGTCTTTCTATTTTGGAAGGTAAGTAAGTAAATCCAAATGTCTCCTGATTGTCACTGTTGGGGTCATGCATTGGAGTACGTCACCTATCCAACCTAGATGGAAAGTGGCCAAGCCCGGACCGGATGAATGAGGTTAGCCCATACTCGACCTAAATTGAGGTACGCAGGCACGTACCGTATCAATTCTTCATGTTGGGCTCATCTTCTACTTGGTTTCAGAGAGCCCATTCCCCCTACCTATTCCATAATGAAAATCACTATTCACGCGTAGGGAATCGAACCCAAAAGTCGAGATGATATTGATTTTTCTACGGTAGGATTTAATCGAGCGTGGACCCGTTCACTTCTCACCCAGTAACTATTTCCTACTTGGTAAACTTACCTCACCATTGAAGCCAAGTAGAGGGTTAATCCAAGAGACAATAAAAAGAAACGGATCACATCAAACGATACTAAATTTCAAAAGCCATCTACATGCGGCGGGATGGGCCGGGCCGAGGAATTTCCAAGCCCTGCCCGGCTTCTAAATTAGAAGCCTGACCCCGGCTCGATCCCAGGTCTGGCCAGAAGTTGCTCGCCAAAGACAGGCCCGCCCGTAAATCATGAAGCCCTAGCATACCCTGAGTTTTACTTACATTATAACAAAAAAGAGAAGAAAAGAAAAACAAATTCTTATAACCTCCTAGGCCGTAGCTCAACCAGCCTTGTGATATCACCCAATATGAGAGGTCATCGGTTTGAGTCCCCCCATTGCTACTCCCTCTCTTACAATTATATATGTATATTTGGGGCCGGGCAAGGATTTCGAGTCTCAACCACCGAGTCTAAATAAAAAAATTCTAAGCACGGCCCATCTATTATTGCCTAAACACCATTGTCGAACCAACGTGGGCCGGCCCTGTCCACGATCACCCATAGAAAAGAAAAGAAAAGAAAAGAAAAAAAAAAAACGCTTCTTGAAATAAAATTTCAAAGAGCTACGCTCTGGCCTTTTGATTTTTTCAAACCCATACTTCTGTTGTCTCTCTGCATTTAACCATTCGCTTTACTTCGCCGGTAAAGTAAATTGACCAATCAAGAGATTTGCTTTGTGATTTGATAGCATTGCGTTTAAACGTTAATCACATATGCCCATCCCTCATTGTGTGGACCAAAGCCCGGACCCGTGACCCAACTCAGACGTAAGAGAAAGGAAAAAGAATCCGTTTGGAGGTTTTCCTCCGCTTAGAGTGGAGGGGGTATTGCAAAGTGACAGATTACCGCTGTAAGGAACGGCGGTAATCCTGCAAATGCCAGATTTCCTCCGCTCACAGTGGAGGAAATCTGGAAAACGCCACTTTACCGCCGTAACAAGCAGCGGTAAACCCGAGCGAGTGCCCAAATCCAAATCCACTCCTTGCAGGCCTTTCCATTTCCTTTAACTTTAAACTAGAAACACTCTTAAATTTAGTATTTTCTAAAATTTTCATTATTAGGTAAAGAAATTAGTAAGAGAATTTATTATTTTGGAAAATGGCTTGGGTCGTCCCAGAAGTTCGTGGTTTCGAAAAATGGCAATACAGAAGTAAATAAAGAAATCTTTTCTTAATTGGGAAAAGTACTGTGCGACAACATGAACCGGAAAGATAAAAGTGAAAGAATATATATATATATATATATTTAACAACGGATGGTGTCTACATTGCTTTGGACCCCACCCTACTTACCCAAAGGACTCGAATCCAAAAAATTCCAAGTATAGACCATTTTGGACTCCATAAACGCCGACTTTTGGGTGAGAGATTAAATAACAGGTTGCCCCGACGGACCCTTTTTTTTTTTCTTTCTCTTCCACACACCTGGCTTATAAGTCATACGATCCCCCACTGAGAATATCTATGGGGCACACTCAGAATACTTAAGATCTTATATCATATTTGGGTGTGGACCTAACATCACTGCCGTAGGATACGAACTATATATATTATGAAAAAGAAATCCTCACTAGAAAGAAGGAAAACATTTTATTTGATTGTCTTTCTATTTTGGAAGGTAAGTAAGTAAATCCAAATGTCTCCTGATTGTCACTGTTGGGGTCATGCATTGGAGTACGTCACCTATCCAACCTAGATGGAAAGTGGCCAAGCCCGGACCGGATGAATGAGGTTAGCCCATACTCGACCTAAATTGAGGTACGCAGGCACGTACCGTATCAATTCTTCATGTTGGGCTCATCTTCTACTTGGTTTCAGAGAGCCCATTCCCCCTACCTATTCCATAATGAAAATCACTATTCACGCGTAGGGAATCGAACCCAAAAGTCGAGATGATATTGATTTTTCTACGGTAGGATTTAATCGAGCGTGGACCCGTTCACTTCTCACCCAGTAACTATTTCCTACTTGGTAAACTTACCTCACCATTGAAGCCAAGTAGAGGGTTAATCCAAGAGACAATAAAAAGAAACGGATCACATCAAACGATACTAAATTTCAAAAGCCATCTACATGCGGCGGGATGGGCCGGGCCGAGGAATTTCCAAGCCCTGCCCGGCTTCTAAATTAGAAGCCTGACCCCGGCTCGATCCCAGGTCTGGCCAGAAGTTGCTCGCCAAAGACAGGCCCGCCCGTAAATCATGAAGCCCTAGCATACCCTGAGTTTTACTTACATTATAACAAAAAAGAGAAGAAAAGAAAAACAAATTCTTATAACCTCCTAGGCCGTAGCTCAACCAGCCTTGTGATATCACCCAATATGAGAGGTCATCGGTTTGAGTCCCCCCATTGCTACTCCCTCTCTTACAATTATATATGTATATTTGGGGCCGGGCAAGGATTTCGAGTCTCAACCACCGAGTCTAAATAAAAAAATTCTAAGCACGGCCCATCTATTATTGCCTAAACACCATTGTCGAACCAACGTGGGCCGGCCCTGTCCACGATCACCCATAGAAAAGAAAAGAAAAGAAAAGAAAAAAAAAAAACGCTTCTTGAAATAAAATTTCAAAGAGCTACGCTCTGGCCTTTTGATTTTTTCAAACCCATACTTCTGTTGTCTCTCTGCATTTAACCATTCGCTTTACTTCGCCGGTAAAGTAAATTGACCAATCAAGAGATTTGCTTTGTGATTTGATAGCATTGCGTTTAAACGTTAATCACATATGCCCATCCCTCATTGTGTGGACCAAAGCCCGGACCCGTGACCCAACTCAGACGTAAGAGAAAGGAAAAAGAATCCGTTTGGAGGTTTTCCTCCGCTTAGAGTGGAGGGGGTATTGCAAAGTGACAGATTACCGCTGTAAGGAACGGCGGTAATCCTGCAAATGCCAGATTTCCTCCGCTCACAGTGGAGGAAATCTGGAAAACGCCACTTTACCGCCGTAACAAGCAGCGGTAAACCCGAGCGAGTGCCCAAATCCAAATCCACTCCTTGCAGGCCTTTCCATTTCCTTTAACTTTAAACTAGAAACACTCTTAAATTTAGTATTTTCTAAAATTTTCATTATTAGGTAAGGAAATTAGTAAGAGAATTTATTATTTTGGAAAATGGCTTGGGTCGTCCCAGAAGTTCGTGGTTTCGAAAAATGGCAATACAGAAGTAAATAAAGAAATCTTTTCTTAATTGGGAAAAGTACTGTGCGACAACATGAACCGGAAAGATAAAAGTGAAAGAATATATATATATATATATATATTTAACAACGGATGGTGTCTACATTGCTTTGGACCCCACCCTACTTACCCAAAGGACTCGAATCCAAAAAATTCCAAGTATAGACCATTTTGGACTCCATAAACGCCGACTTTTGGGTGAGAGATTAAATAACAGGTTGCCCCGACGGACCCTTTTTTTTTTTCTTTCTCTTCCACACACCTGGCTTATAAGTCATACGATCCCCCACTGAGAATATCTATGGGGCACACTCAGAATACTTAAGATCTTATATCATATTTGGGTGTGGACCTAACATCACTGCCGTAGGATACGAACTATATATATTATGAAAAAGAAATCCTCACTAGAAAGAAGGAAAACATTTTATTTGATTGTCTTTCTATTTTGGAAGGTAAGTAAGTAAATCCAAATGTCTCCTGATTGTCACTGTTGGGGTCATGCATTGGAGTACGTCACCTATCCAACCTAGATGGAAAGTGGCCAAGCCCGGACCGGATGAATGAGGTTAGCCCATACTCGACCTAAATTGAGGTACGCAGGCACGTACCGTATCAATTCTTCATGTTGGGCTCATCTTCTACTTGGTTTCAGAGAGCCCATTCCCCCTACCTATTCCATAATGAAAATCACTATTCACGCGTAGGGAATCGAACCCAAAAGTCGAGATGATATTGATTTTTCTACGGTAGGATTTAATCGAGCGTGGACCCGTTCACTTCTCACCCAGTAACTATTTCCTACTTGGTAAACTTACCTCACCATTGAAGCCAAGTAGAGGGTTAATCCAAGAGACAATAAAAAGAAACGGATCACATCAAACGATACTAAATTTCAAAAGCCATCTACATGCGGCGGGATGGGCCGGGCCGAGGAATTTCCAAGCCCTGCCCGGCTTCTAAATTAGAAGCCTGACCCCGGCTCGATCCCAGGTCTGGCCAGAAGTTGCTCGCCAAAGACAGGCCCGCCCGTAAATCATGAAGCCCTAGCATACCCTGAGTTTTACTTACATTATAACAAAAAAGAGAAGAAAAGAAAAACAAATTCTTATAACCTCCTAGGCCGTAGCTCAACCAGCCTTGTGATATCACCCAATATGAGAGGTCATCGGTTTGAGTCCCCCCATTGCTACTCCCTCTCTTACAATTATATATGTATATTTGGGGCCGGGCAAGGATTTCGAGTCTCAACCACCGAGTCTAAATAAAAAAATTCTAAGCACGGCCCATCTATTATTGCCTAAACACCATTGTCGAACCAACGTGGGCCGGCCCTGTCCACGATCACCCATAGAAAAGAAAAGAAAAGAAAAGAAAAAAAAAAAACGCTTCTTGAAATAAAATTTCAAAGAGCTACGCTCTGGCCTTTTGATTTTTTCAAACCCATACTTCTGTTGTCTCTCTGCATTTAACCATTCGCTTTACTTCGCCGGTAAAGTAAATTGACCAATCAAGAGATTTGCTTTGTGATTTGATAGCATTGCGTTTAAACGTTAATCACATATGCCCATCCCTCATTGTGTGGACCAAAGCCCGGACCCGTGACCCAACTCAGACGTAAGAGAAAGGAAAAAGAATCCGTTTGGAGGTTTTCCTCCGCTTAGAGTGGAGGGGGTATTGCAAAGTGACAGATTACCGCTGTAAGGAACGGCGGTAATCCTGCAAATGCCAGATTTCCTCCGCTCACAGTGGAGGAAATCTGGAAAACGCCACTTTACCGCCGTAACAAGCAGCGGTAAACCCGAGCGAGTGCCCAAATCCAAATCCACTCCTTGCAGGCCTTTCCATTTCCTTTAACTTTAAACTAGAAACACTCTTAAATTTAGTATTTTCTAAAATTTTCATTATTAGGTAAAGAAATTAGTAAGAGAATTTATTATTTTGGAAAATGGCTTGGGTCGTCCCAGAAGTTCGTGGTTTCGAAAAATGGCAATACAGAAGTAAATAAAGAAATCTTTTCTTAATTGGGAAAAGTACTGTGCGACAACATGAACCGGAAAGATAAAAGTGAAAGAATATATATATATATATATATATTTAACAACGGATGGTGTCTACATTGCTTTGGACCCCACCCTACTTACCCAAAGGACTCGAATCCAAAAAATTCCAAGTATAGACCATTTTGGACTCCATAAACGCCGACTTTTGGGTGAGAGATTAAATAACAGGTTGCCCCGACGGACCCTTTTTTTTTTTTTTTTTTTCTTTCTCTTCCACACACCTGGCTTATAAGTCATACGATCCCCCACTGAGAATATCTATGGGGCACACTCAGAATACTTAAGATCTTATATCATATTTGGGTGTGGACCTAACATCACTGCCGTAGGATACGAACTATATATATTATGAAAAAGAAATCCTCACTAGAAAGAAGGAAAACATTTTATTTGATTGTCTTTCTATTTTGGAAGGTAAGTAAGTAAATCCAAATGTCTCCTGATTGTCACTGTTGGGGTCATGCATTGGAGTACGTCACCTATCCAACCTAGATGGAAAGTGGCCAAGCCCGGACCGGATGAATGAGGTTAGCCCATACTCGACCTAAATTGAGGTACGCAGGCACGTACCGTATCAATTCTTCATGTTGGGCTCATCTTCTACTTGGTTTCAGAGAGCCCATTCCCCCTACCTATTCCATAATGAAAATCACTATTCACGCGTAGGGAATCGAACCCAAAAGTCGAGATGATATTGATTTTTCTACGGTAGGATTTAATCGAGCGTGGACCCGTTCACTTCTCACCCAGTAACTATTTCCTACTTGGTAAACTTACCTCACCATTGAAGCCAAGTAGAGGGTTAATCCAAGAGACAATAAAAAGAAACGGATCACATCAAACGATACTAAATTTCAAAAGCCATCTACATGCGGCGGGATGGGCCGGGCCGAGGAATTTCCAAGCCCTGCCCGGCTTCTAAATTAGAAGCCTGACCCCGGCTCGATCCCAGGTCTGGCCAGAAGTTGCTCGCCAAAGACAGGCCCGCCCGTAAATCATGAAGCCCTAGCATACCCTGAGTTTTACTTACATTATAACAAAAAAGAGAAGAAAAGAAAAACAAATTCTTATAACCTCCTAGGCCGTAGCTCAACCAGCCTTGTGATATCACCCAATATGAGAGGTCATCGGTTTGAGTCCCCCCATTGCTACTCCCTCTCTTACAATTATATATGTATATTTGGGGCCGGGCAAGGATTTCGAGTCTCAACCACCGAGTCTAAATAAAAAAATTCTAAGCACGGCCCATCTATTATTGCCTAAACACCATTGTCGAACCAACGTGGGCCGGCCCTGTCCACGATCACCCATAGAAAAGAAAAGAAAAGAAAAGAAAAAAAAAAAACGCTTCTTGAAATAAAATTTCAAAGAGCTACGCTCTGGCCTTTTGATTTCTTCAAACCCATACTTCTGTTGTCTCTCTGCATTTAACCATTCGCTTTACTTCGCCGGTAAAGTAAATTGACCAATCAAGAGATTTGCTTTGTGATTTGATAGCATTGCGTTTAAACGTTAATCACATATGCCCATCCCTCATTGTGTGGACCAAAGCCCGGACCCGTGACCCAACTCAGACGTAAGAGAAAGGAAAAAGAATCCGTTTGGAGGTTTTCCTCCGCTTAGAGTGGAGGGGGTATTGCAAAGTGACAGATTACCGCTGTAAGGAACGGCGGTAATCCTGCAAATGCCAGATTTCCTCCGCTCACAGTGGAGGAAATCTGGAAAACGCCACTTTACCGCCGTAACAAGCAGCGGTAAACCCGAGCGAGTGCCCAAATCCAAATCCACTCCTTGCAGGCCTTTCCATTTCCTTTAACTTTAAACTAGAAACACTCTTAAATTTAGTATTTTCTAAAATTTTCATTATTAGGTAAGGAAATTAGTAAGAGAATTTATTATTTTGGAAAATGGCTTGGGTCGTCCCAGAAGTTCGTGGTTTCGAAAAATGGCAATACAGAAGTAAATAAAGAAATCTTTTCTTAATTGGGAAAAGTACTGTGCGACAACATGAACCGGAAAGATAAAAGTGAAAGAATATATATATATATATATATATATTTAACAACGGATGGTGTCTACATTGCTTTGGACCCCACCCTACTTACCCAAAGGACTCGAATCCAAAAAATTCCAAGTATAGACCATTTTGGACTCCATAAACGCCGACTTTTGGGTGAGAGATTAAATAACAGGTTGCCCCGACGGACCCTTTTTTTTTTTCTTTCTCTTCCACACACCTGGCTTATAAGTCATACGATCCCCCACTGAGAATATCTATGGGGCACACTCAGAATACTTAAGATCTTATATCATATTTGGGTGTGGACCTAACATCACTGCCGTAGGATACGAACTATATATATTATGAAAAAGAAATCCTCACTAGAAAGAAGGAAAACATTTTATTTGATTGTCTTTCTATTTTGGAAGGTAAGTAAGTAAATCCAAATGTCTCCTGATTGTCACTGTTGGGGTCATGCATTGGAGTACGTCACCTATCCAACCTAGATGGAAAGTGGCCAAGCCCGGACCGGATGAATGAGGTTAGCCCATACTCGACCTAAATTGAGGTACGCAGGCACGTACCGTATCAATTCTTCATGTTGGGCTCATCTTCTACTTGGTTTCAGAGAGCCCATTCCCCCTACCTATTCCATAATGAAAATCACTATTCACGCGTAGGGAATCGAACCCAAAAGTCGAGATGATATTGATTTTTCTACGGTAGGATTTAATCGAGCGTGGACCCGTTCACTTCTCACCCAGTAACTATTTCCTACTTGGTAAACTTACCTCACCATTGAAGCCAAGTAGAGGGTTAATCCAAGAGACAATAAAAAGAAACGGATCACATCAAACGATACTAAATTTCAAAAGCCATCTACATGCGGCGGGATGGGCCGGGCCGAGGAATTTCCAAGCCCTGCCCGGCTTCTAAATTAGAAGCCTGACCCCGGCTCGATCCCAGGTCTGGCCAGAAGTTGCTCGCCAAAGACAGGCCCGCCCGTAAATCATGAAGCCCTAGCATACCCTGAGTTTTACTTACATTATAACAAAAAAGAGAAGAAAAGAAAAACAAATTCTTATAACCTCCTAGGCCGTAGCTCAACCAGCCTTGTGATATCACCCAATATGAGAGGTCATCGGTTTGAGTCCCCCCATTGCTACTCCCTCTCTTACAATTATATATGTATATTTGGGGCCGGGCAAGGATTTCGAGTCTCAACCACCGAGTCTAAATAAAAAAATTCTAAGCACGGCCCATCTATTATTGCCTAAACACCATTGTCGAACCAACGTGGGCCGGCCCTGTCCACGATCACCCATAGAAAAGAAAAGAAAAGAAAAGAAAAAAAAAAAACGCTTCTTGAAATAAAATTTCAAAGAGCTACGCTCTGGCCTTTTGATTTTTTCAAACCCATACTTCTGTTGTCTCTCTGCATTTAACCATTCGCTTTACTTCGCCGGTAAAGTAAATTGACCAATCAAGAGATTTGCTTTGTGATTTGATAGCATTGCGTTTAAACGTTAATCACATATGCCCATCCCTCATTGTGTGGACCAAAGCCCGGACCCGTGACCCAACTCAGACGTAAGAGAAAGGAAAAAGAATCCGTTTGGAGGTTTTCCTCCGCTTAGAGTGGAGGGGGTATTGCAAAGTGACAGATTACCGCTGTAAGGAACGGCGGTAATCCTGCAAATGCCAGATTTCCTCCGCTCACAGTGGAGGAAATCTGGAAAACGCCACTTTACCGCCGTAACAAGCAGCGGTAAACCCGAGCGAGTGCCCAAATCCAAATCCACTCCTTGCAGGCCTTTCCATTTCCTTTAACTTTAAACTAGAAACACTCTTAAATTTAGTATTTTCTAAAATTTTCATTATTAGGTAAGGAAATTAGTAAGAGAATTTATTATTTTGGAAAATGGCTTGGGTCGTCCCAGAAGTTCGTGGTTTCGAAAAATGGCAATACAGAAGTAAATAAAGAAATCTTTTCTTAATTGGGAAAAGTACTGTGCGACAACATGAACCGGAAAGATAAAAGTGAAAGAATATATATATATATATATATATTTAACAACGGATGGTGTCTACATTGCTTTGGACCCCACCCTACTTACCCAAAGGACTCGAATCCAAAAAATTCCAAGTATAGACCATTTTGGACTCCATAAACGCCGACTTTTGGGTGAGAGATTAAATAACAGGTTGCCCCGACGGACCCTTTTTTTTTTTCTTTCTCTTCCACACACCTGGCTTATAAGTCATACGATCCCCCACTGAGAATATCTATGGGGCACACTCAGAATACTTAAGATCTTATATCATATTTGGGTGTGGACCTAACATCACTGCCGTAGGATACGAACTATATATATTATGAAAAAGAAATCCTCACTAGAAAGAAGGAAAACATTTTATTTGATTGTCTTTCTATTTTGGAAGGTAAGTAAGTAAATCCAAATGTCTCCTGATTGTCACTGTTGGGGTCATGCATTGGAGTACGTCACCTATCCAACCTAGATGGAAAGTGGCCAAGCCCGGACCGGATGAATGAGGTTAGCCCATACTCGACCTAAATTGAGGTACGCAGGCACGTACCGTATCAATTCTTCATGTTGGGCTCATCTTCTACTTGGTTTCAGAGAGCCCATTCCCCCTACCTATTCCATAATGAAAATCACTATTCACGCGTAGGGAATCGAACCCAAAAGTCGAGATGATATTGATTTTTCTACGGTAGGATTTAATCGAGCGTGGACCCGTTCACTTCTCACCCAGTAACTATTTCCTACTTGGTAAACTTACCTCACCATTGAAGCCAAGTAGAGGGTTAATCCAAGAGACAATAAAAAGAAACGGATCACATCAAACGATACTAAATTTCAAAAGCCATCTACATGCGGCGGGATGGGCCGGGCCGAGGAATTTCCAAGCCCTGCCCGGCTTCTAAATTAGAAGCCTGACCCCGGCTCGATCCCAGGTCTGGCCAGAAGTTGCTCGCCAAAGACAGGCCCGCCCGTAAATCATGAAGCCCTAGCATACCCTGAGTTTTACTTACATTATAACAAAAAAGAGAAGAAAAGAAAAACAAATTCTTATAACCTCCTAGGCCGTAGCTCAACCAGCCTTGTGATATCACCCAATATGAGAGGTCATCGGTTTGAGTCCCCCCATTGCTACTCCCTCTCTTACAATTATATATGTATATTTGGGGCCGGGCAAGGATTTCGAGTCTCAACCACCGAGTCTAAATAAAAAAATTCTAAGCACGGCCCATCTATTATTGCCTAAACACCATTGTCGAACCAACGTGGGCCGGCCCTGTCCACGATCACCCATAGAAAAGAAAAGAAAAGAAAAGAAAAAAAAAAAACGCTTCTTGAAATAAAATTTCAAAGAGCTACGCTCTGGCCTTTTGATTTTTTCAAACCCATACTTCTGTTGTCTCTCTGCATTTAACCATTCGCTTTACTTCGCCGGTAAAGTAAATTGACCAATCAAGAGATTTGCTTTGTGATTTGATAGCATTGCGTTTAAACGTTAATCACATATGCCCATCCCTCATTGTGTGGACCAAAGCCCGGACCCGTGACCCAACTCAGACGTAAGAGAAAGGAAAAAGAATCCGTTTGGAGGTTTTCCTCCGCTTAGAGTGGAGGGGGTATTGCAAAGTGACAGATTACCGCTGTAAGGAACGGCGGTAATCCTGCAAATGCCAGATTTCCTCCGCTCACAGTGGAGGAAATCTGGAAAACGCCACTTTACCGCCGTAACAAGCAGCGGTAAACCCGAGCGAGTGCCCAAATCCAAATCCACTCCTTGCAGGCCTTTCCATTTCCTTTAACTTTAAACTAGAAACACTCTTAAATTTAGTATTTTCTAAAATTTTCATTATTAGGTAAGGAAATTAGTAAGAGAATTTATTATTTTGGAAAATGGCTTGGGTCGTCCCAGAAGTTCGTGGTTTCGAAAAATGGCAATACAGAAGTAAATAAAGAAATCTTTTCTTAATTGGGAAAAGTACTGTGCGACAACATGAACCGGAAAGATAAAAGTGAAAGAATATATATATATATATATATTTAACAACGGATGGTGTCTACATTGCTTTGGACCCCACCCTACTTACCCAAAGGACTCGAATCCAAAAAATTCCAAGTATAGACCATTTTGGACTCCATAAACGCCGACTTTTGGGTGAGAGATTAAATAACAGGTTGCCCCGACGGACCCTTTTTTTTTTTTTTTTTTTCTTTCTCTTCCACACACCTGGCTTATAAGTCATACGATCCCCCACTGAGAATATCTATGGGGCACACTCAGAATACTTAAGATCTTATATCATATTTGGGTGTGGACCTAACATCACTGCCGTAGGATACGAACTATATATATTATGAAAAAGAAATCCTCACTAGAAAGAAGGAAAACATTTTATTTGATTGTCTTTCTATTTTGGAAGGTAAGTAAGTAAATCCAAATGTCTCCTGATTGTCACTGTTGGGGTCATGCATTGGAGTACGTCACCTATCCAACCTAGATGGAAAGTGGCCAAGCCCGGACCGGATGAATGAGGTTAGCCCATACTCGACCTAAATTGAGGTACGCAGGCACGTACCGTATCAATTCTTCATGTTGGGCTCATCTTCTACTTGGTTTCAGAGAGCCCATTCCCCCTACCTATTCCATAATGAAAATCACTATTCACGCGTAGGGAATCGAACCCAAAAGTCGAGATGATATTGATTTTTCTACGGTAGGATTTAATCGAGCGTGGACCCGTTCACTTCTCACCCAGTAACTATTTCCTACTTGGTAAACTTACCTCACCATTGAAGCCAAGTAGAGGGTTAATCCAAGAGACAATAAAAAGAAACGGATCACATCAAACGATACTAAATTTCAAAAGCCATCTACATGCGGCGGGATGGGCCGGGCCGAGGAATTTCCAAGCCCTGCCCGGCTTCTAAATTAGAAGCCTGACCCCGGCTCGATCCCAGGTCTGGCCAGAAGTTGCTCGCCAAAGACAGGCCCGCCCGTAAATCATGAAGCCCTAGCATACCCTGAGTTTTACTTACATTATAACAAAAAAGAGAAGAAAAGAAAAACAAATTCTTATAACCTCCTAGGCCGTAGCTCAACCAGCCTTGTGATATCACCCAATATGAGAGGTCATCGGTTTGAGTCCCCCCATTGCTACTCCCTCTCTTACAATTATATATGTATATTTGGGGCCGGGCAAGGATTTCGAGTCTCAACCACCGAGTCTAAATAAAAAAATTCTAAGCACGGCCCATCTATTATTGCCTAAACACCATTGTCGAACCAACGTGGGCCGGCCCTGTCCACGATCACCCATAGAAAAGAAAAGAAAAGAAAAGAAAAAAAAAAAACGCTTCTTGAAATAAAATTTCAAAGAGCTACGCTCTGGCCTTTTGATTTTTTCAAACCCATACTTCTGTTGTCTCTCTGCATTTAACCATTCGCTTTACTTCGCCGGTAAAGTAAATTGACCAATCAAGAGATTTGCTTTGTGATTTGATAGCATTGCGTTTAAACGTTAATCACATATGCCCATCCCTCATTGTGTGGACCAAAGCCCGGACCCGTGACCCAACTCAGACGTAAGAGAAAGGAAAAAGAATCCGTTTGGAGGTTTTCCTCCGCTTAGAGTGGAGGGGGTATTGCAAAGTGACAGATTACCGCTGTAAGGAACGGCGGTAATCCTGCAAATGCCAGATTTCCTCCGCTCACAGTGGAGGAAATCTGGAAAACGCCACTTTACCGCCGTAACAAGCAGCGGTAAACCCGAGCGAGTGCCCAAATCCAAATCCACTCCTTGCAGGCCTTTCCATTTCCTTTAACTTTAAACTAGAAACACTCTTAAATTTAGTATTTTCTAAAATTTTCATTATTAGGTAAAGAAATTAGTAAGAGAATTTATTATTTTGGAAAATGGCTTGGGTCGTCCCAGAAGTTCGTGGTTTCGAAAAATGGCAATACAGAAGTAAATAAAGAAATCTTTTCTTAATTGGGAAAAGTACTGTGCGACAACATGAACCGGAAAGATAAAAGTGAAAGAATATATATATATATATATTTAACAACGGATGGTGTCTACATTGCTTTGGACCCCACCCTACTTACCCAAAGGACTCGAATCCAAAAAATTCCAAGTATAGACCATTTTGGACTCCATAAACGCCGACTTTTGGGTGAGAGATTAAATAACAGGTTGCCCCGACGGACCCTTTTTTTTTTTTTTTTTTTTCTTTCTCTTCCACACACCTGGCTTATAAGTCATACGATCCCCCACTGAGAATATCTATGGGGCACACTCAGAATACTTAAGATCTTATATCATATTTGGGTGTGGACCTAACATCACTGCCGTAGGATACGAACTATATATATTATGAAAAAGAAATCCTCACTAGAAAGAAGGAAAACATTTTATTTGATTGTCTTTCTATTTTGGAAGGTAAGTAAGTAAATCCAAATGTCTCCTGATTGTCACTGTTGGGGTCATGCATTGGAGTACGTCACCTATCCAACCTAGATGGAAAGTGGCCAAGCCCGGACCGGATGAATGAGGTTAGCCCATACTCGACCTAAATTGAGGTACGCAGGCACGTACCGTATCAATTCTTCATGTTGGGCTCATCTTCTACTTGGTTTCAGAGAGCCCATTCCCCCTACCTATTCCATAATGAAAATCACTATTCACGCGTAGGGAATCGAACCCAAAAGTCGAGATGATATTGATTTTTCTACGGTAGGATTTAATCGAGCGTGGACCCGTTCACTTCTCACCCAGTAACTATTTCCTACTTGGTAAACTTACCTCACCATTGAAGCCAAGTAGAGGGTTAATCCAAGAGACAATAAAAAGAAACGGATCACATCAAACGATACTAAATTTCAAAAGCCATCTACATGCGGCGGGATGGGCCGGGCCGAGGAATTTCCAAGCCCTGCCCGGCTTCTAAATTAGAAGCCTGACCCCGGCTCGATCCCAGGTCTGGCCAGAAGTTGCTCGCCAAAGACAGGCCCGCCCGTAAATCATGAAGCCCTAGCATACCCTGAGTTTTACTTACATTATAACAAAAAAGAGAAGAAAAGAAAAACAAATTCTTATAACCTCCTAGGCCGTAGCTCAACCAGCCTTGTGATATCACCCAATATGAGAGGTCATCGGTTTGAGTCCCCCCATTGCTACTCCCTCTCTTACAATTATATATGTATATTTGGGGCCGGGCAAGGATTTCGAGTCTCAACCACCGAGTCTAAATAAAAAAATTCTAAGCACGGCCCATCTATTATTGCCTAAACACCATTGTCGAACCAACGTGGGCCGGCCCTGTCCACGATCACCCATAGAAAAGAAAAGAAAAGAAAAGAAAAAAAAAAAACGCTTCTTGAAATAAAATTTCAAAGAGCTACGCTCTGGCCTTTTGATTTTTTCAAACCCATACTTCTGTTGTCTCTCTGCATTTAACCATTCGCTTTACTTCGCCGGTAAAGTAAATTGACCAATCAAGAGATTTGCTTTGTGATTTGATAGCATTGCGTTTAAACGTTAATCACATATGCCCATCCCTCATTGTGTGGACCAAAGCCCGGACCCGTGACCCAACTCAGACGTAAGAGAAAGGAAAAAGAATCCGTTTGGAGGTTTTCCTCCGCTTAGAGTGGAGGGGGTATTGCAAAGTGACAGATTACCGCTGTAAGGAACGGCGGTAATCCTGCAAATGCCAGATTTCCTCCGCTCACAGTGGAGGAAATCTGGAAAACGCCACTTTACCGCCGTAACAAGCAGCGGTAAACCCGAGCGAGTGCCCAAATCCAAATCCACTCCTTGCAGGCCTTTCCATTTCCTTTAACTTTAAACTAGAAACACTCTTAAATTTAGTATTTTCTAAAATTTTCATTATTAGGTAAAGAAATTAGTAAGAGAATTTATTATTTTGGAAAATGGCTTGGGTCGTCCCAGAAGTTCGTGGTTTCGAAAAATGGCAATACAGAAGTAAATAAAGAAATCTTTTCTTAATTGGGAAAAGTACTGTGCGACAACATGAACCGGAAAGATAAAAGTGAAAGAATATATATATATATATATTTAACAACGGATGGTGTCTACATTGCTTTGGACCCCACCCTACTTACCCAAAGGACTCGAATCCAAAAAATTCCAAGTATAGACCATTTTGGACTCCATAAACGCCGACTTTTGGGTGAGAGATTAAATAACAGGTTGCCCCGACGGACCCTTTTTTTTTTTTTTTTTTTTCTTTCTCTTCCACACACCTGGCTTATAAGTCATACGATCCCCCACTGAGAATATCTATGGGGCACACTCAGAATACTTAAGATCTTATATCATATTTGGGTGTGGACCTAACATCACTGCCGTAGGATACGAACTATATATATTATGAAAAAGAAATCCTCACTAGAAAGAAGGAAAACATTTTATTTGATTGTCTTTCTATTTTGGAAGGTAAGTAAGTAAATCCAAATGTCTCCTGATTGTCACTGTTGGGGTCATGCATTGGAGTACGTCACCTATCCAACCTAGATGGAAAGTGGCCAAGCCCGGACCGGATGAATGAGGTTAGCCCATACTCGACCTAAATTGAGGTACGCAGGCACGTACCGTATCAATTCTTCATGTTGGGCTCATCTTCTACTTGGTTTCAGAGAGCCCATTCCCCCTACCTATTCCATAATGAAAATCACTATTCACGCGTAGGGAATCGAACCCAAAAGTCGAGATGATATTGATTTTTCTACGGTAGGATTTAATCGAGCGTGGACCCGTTCACTTCTCACCCAGTAACTATTTCCTACTTGGTAAACTTACCTCACCATTGAAGCCAAGTAGAGGGTTAATCCAAGAGACAATAAAAAGAAACGGATCACATCAAACGATACTAAATTTCAAAAGCCATCTACATGCGGCGGGATGGGCCGGGCCGAGGAATTTCCAAGCCCTGCCCGGCTTCTAAATTAGAAGCCTGACCCCGGCTCGATCCCAGGTCTGGCCAGAAGTTGCTCGCCAAAGACAGGCCCGCCCGTAAATCATGAAGCCCTAGCATACCCTGAGTTTTACTTACATTATAACAAAAAAGAGAAGAAAAGAAAAACAAATTCTTATAACCTCCTAGGCCGTAGCTCAACCAGCCTTGTGATATCACCCAATATGAGAGGTCATCGGTTTGAGTCCCCCCATTGCTACTCCCTCTCTTACAATTATATATGTATATTTGGGGCCGGGCAAGGATTTCGAGTCTCAACCACCGAGTCTAAATAAAAAAATTCTAAGCACGGCCCATCTATTATTGCCTAAACACCATTGTCGAACCAACGTGGGCCGGCCCTGTCCACGATCACCCATAGAAAAGAAAAGAAAAGAAAAGAAAAAAAAAAAACGCTTCTTGAAATAAAATTTCAAAGAGCTACGCTCTGGCCTTTTGATTTTTTCAAACCCATACTTCTGTTGTCTCTCTGCATTTAACCATTCGCTTTACTTCGCCGGTAAAGTAAATTGACCAATCAAGAGATTTGCTTTGTGATTTGATAGCATTGCGTTTAAACGTTAATCACATATGCCCATCCCTCATTGTGTGGACCAAAGCCCGGACCCGTGACCCAACTCAGACGTAAGAGAAAGGAAAAAGAATCCGTTTGGAGGTTTTCCTCCGCTTAGAGTGGAGGGGGTATTGCAAAGTGACAGATTACCGCTGTAAGGAACGGCGGTAATCCTGCAAATGCCAGATTTCCTCCGCTCACAGTGGAGGAAATCTGGAAAACGCCACTTTACCGCCGTAACAAGCAGCGGTAAACCCGAGCGAGTGCCCAAATCCAAATCCACTCCTTGCAGGCCTTTCCATTTCCTTTAACTTTAAACTAGAAACACTCTTAAATTTAGTATTTTCTAAAATTTTCATTATTAGGTAAAGAAATTAGTAAGAGAATTTATTATTTTGGAAAATGGCTTGGGTCGTCCCAGAAGTTCGTGGTTTCGAAAAATGGCAATACAGAAGTAAATAAAGAAATCTTTTCTTAATTGGGAAAAGTACTGTGCGACAACATGAACCGGAAAGATAAAAGTGAAAGAATATATATATATATATATATATTTAACAACGGATGGTGTCTACATTGCTTTGGACCCCACCCTACTTACCCAAAGGACTCGAATCCAAAAAATTCCAAGTATAGACCATTTTGGACTCCATAAACGCCGACTTTTGGGTGAGAGATTAAATAACAGGTTGCCCCGACGGACCCTTTTTTTTTTTCTTTCTCTTCCACACACCTGGCTTATAAGTCATACGATCCCCCACTGAGAATATCTATGGGGCACACTCAGAATACTTAAGATCTTATATCATATTTGGGTGTGGACCTAACATCACTGCCGTAGGATACGAACTATATATATTATGAAAAAGAAATCCTCACTAGAAAGAAGGAAAACATTTTATTTGATTGTCTTTCTATTTTGGAAGGTAAGTAAGTAAATCCAAATGTCTCCTGATTGTCACTGTTGGGGTCATGCATTGGAGTACGTCACCTATCCAACCTAGATGGAAAGTGGCCAAGCCCGGACCGGATGAATGAGGTTAGCCCATACTCGACCTAAATTGAGGTACGCAGGCACGTACCGTATCAATTCTTCATGTTGGGCTCATCTTCTACTTGGTTTCAGAGAGCCCATTCCCCCTACCTATTCCATAATGAAAATCACTATTCACGCGTAGGGAATCGAACCCAAAAGTCGAGATGATATTGATTTTTCTACGGTAGGATTTAATCGAGCGTGGACCCGTTCACTTCTCACCCAGTAACTATTTCCTACTTGGTAAACTTACCTCACCATTGAAGCCAAGTAGAGGGTTAATCCAAGAGACAATAAAAAGAAACGGATCACATCAAACGATACTAAATTTCAAAAGCCATCTACATGCGGCGGGATGGGCCGGGCCGAGGAATTTCCAAGCCCTGCCCGGCTTCTAAATTAGAAGCCTGACCCCGGCTCGATCCCAGGTCTGGCCAGAAGTTGCTCGCCAAAGACAGGCCCGCCCGTAAATCATGAAGCCCTAGCATACCCTGAGTTTTACTTACATTATAACAAAAAAGAGAAGAAAAGAAAAACAAATTCTTATAACCTCCTAGGCCGTAGCTCAACCAGCCTTGTGATATCACCCAATATGAGAGGTCATCGGTTTGAGTCCCCCCATTGCTACTCCCTCTCTTACAATTATATATGTATATTTGGGGCCGGGCAAGGATTTCGAGTCTCAACCACCGAGTCTAAATAAAAAAATTCTAAGCACGGCCCATCTATTATTGCCTAAACACCATTGTCGAACCAACGTGGGCCGGCCCTGTCCACGATCACCCATAGAAAAGAAAAGAAAAGAAAAGAAAAAAAAAAAACGCTTCTTGAAATAAAATTTCAAAGAGCTACGCTCTGGCCTTTTGATTTTTTCAAACCCATACTTCTGTTGTCTCTCTGCATTTAACCATTCGCTTTACTTCGCCGGTAAAGTAAATTGACCAATCAAGAGATTTGCTTTGTGATTTGATAGCATTGCGTTTAAACGTTAATCACATATGCCCATCCCTCATTGTGTGGACCAAAGCCCGGACCCGTGACCCAACTCAGACGTAAGAGAAAGGAAAAAGAATCCGTTTGGAGGTTTTCCTCCGCTTAGAGTGGAGGGGGTATTGCAAAGTGACAGATTACCGCTGTAAGGAACGGCGGTAATCCTGCAAATGCCAGATTTCCTCCGCTCACAGTGGAGGAAATCTGGAAAACGCCACTTTACCGCCGTAACAAGCAGCGGTAAACCCGAGCGAGTGCCCAAATCCAAATCCACTCCTTGCAGGCCTTTCCATTTCCTTTAACTTTAAACTAGAAACACTCTTAAATTTAGTATTTTCTAAAATTTTCATTATTAGGTAAAGAAATTAGTAAGAGAATTTATTATTTTGGAAAATGGCTTGGGTCGTCCCAGAAGTTCGTGGTTTCGAAAAATGGCAATACAGAAGTAAATAAAGAAATCTTTTCTTAATTGGGAAAAGTACTGTGCGACAACATGAACCGGAAAGATAAAAGTGAAAGAATATATATATATATATATATTTAACAACGGATGGTGTCTACATTGCTTTGGACCCCACCCTACTTACCCAAAGGACTCGAATCCAAAAAATTCCAAGTATAGACCATTTTGGACTCCATAAACGCCGACTTTTGGGTGAGAGATTAAATAACAGGTTGCCCCGACGGACCCTTTTTTTTTTTTTTTTTTTCTTTCTCTTCCACACACCTGGCTTATAAGTCATACGATCCCCCACTGAGAATATCTATGGGGCACACTCAGAATACTTAAGATCTTATATCATATTTGGGTGTGGACCTAACATCACTGCCGTAGGATACGAACTATATATATTATGAAAAAGAAATCCTCACTAGAAAGAAGGAAAACATTTTATTTGATTGTCTTTCTATTTTGGAAGGTAAGTAAGTAAATCCAAATGTCTCCTGATTGTCACTGTTGGGGTCATGCATTGGAGTACGTCACCTATCCAACCTAGATGGAAAGTGGCCAAGCCCGGACCGGATGAATGAGGTTAGCCCATACTCGACCTAAATTGAGGTACGCAGGCACGTACCGTATCAATTCTTCATGTTGGGCTCATCTTCTACTTGGTTTCAGAGAGCCCATTCCCCCTACCTATTCCATAATGAAAATCACTATTCACGCGTAGGGAATCGAACCCAAAAGTCGAGATGATATTGATTTTTCTACGGTAGGATTTAATCGAGCGTGGACCCGTTCACTTCTCACCCAGTAACTATTTCCTACTTGGTAAACTTACCTCACCATTGAAGCCAAGTAGAGGGTTAATCCAAGAGACAATAAAAAGAAACGGATCACATCAAACGATACTAAATTTCAAAAGCCATCTACATGCGGCGGGATGGGCCGGGCCGAGGAATTTCCAAGCCCTGCCCGGCTTCTAAATTAGAAGCCTGACCCCGGCTCGATCCCAGGTCTGGCCAGAAGTTGCTCGCCAAAGACAGGCCCGCCCGTAAATCATGAAGCCCTAGCATACCCTGAGTTTTACTTACATTATAACAAAAAAGAGAAGAAAAGAAAAACAAATTCTTATAACCTCCTAGGCCGTAGCTCAACCAGCCTTGTGATATCACCCAATATGAGAGGTCATCGGTTTGAGTCCCCCCATTGCTACTCCCTCTCTTACAATTATATATGTATATTTGGGGCCGGGCAAGGATTTCGAGTCTCAACCACCGAGTCTAAATAAAAAAATTCTAAGCACGGCCCATCTATTATTGCCTAAACACCATTGTCGAACCAACGTGGGCCGGCCCTGTCCACGATCACCCATAGAAAAGAAAAGAAAAGAAAAGAAAAAAAAAAAACGCTTCTTGAAATAAAATTTCAAAGAGCTACGCTCTGGCCTTTTGATTTTTTCAAACCCATACTTCTGTTGTCTCTCTGCATTTAACCATTCGCTTTACTTCGCCGGTAAAGTAAATTGACCAATCAAGAGATTTGCTTTGTGATTTGATAGCATTGCGTTTAAACGTTAATCACATATGCCCATCCCTCATTGTGTGGACCAAAGCCCGGACCCGTGACCCAACTCAGACGTAAGAGAAAGGAAAAAGAATCCGTTTGGAGGTTTTCCTCCGCTTAGAGTGGAGGGGGTATTGCAAAGTGACAGATTACCGCTGTAAGGAACGGCGGTAATCCTGCAAATGCCAGATTTCCTCCGCTCACAGTGGAGGAAATCTGGAAAACGCCACTTTACCGCCGTAACAAGCAGCGGTAAACCCGAGCGAGTGCCCAAATCCAAATCCACTCCTTGCAGGCCTTTCCATTTCCTTTAACTTTAAACTAGAAACACTCTTAAATTTAGTATTTTCTAAAATTTTCATTATTAGGTAAAGAAATTAGTAAGAGAATTTATTATTTTGGAAAATGGCTTGGGTCGTCCCAGAAGTTCGTGGTTTCGAAAAATGGCAATACAGAAGTAAATAAAGAAATCTTTTCTTAATTGGGAAAAGTACTGTGCGACAACATGAACCGGAAAGATAAAAGTGAAAGAATATATATATATATATATTTAACAACAGATGGTGTCTACATTGCTTTGGACCCCACCCTACTTACCCAAAGGACTCGAATCCAAAAAATTCCAAGTATAGACCATTTTGGACTCCATAAACGCCGACTTTTGGGTGAGAGATTAAATAACAGGTTGCCCCGACGGACCCTTTTTTTTTTTTTTTTTTTCTTTCTCTTCCACACACCTGGCTTATAAGTCATACGATCCCCCACTGAGAATATCTATGGGGCACACTCAGAATACTTAAGATCTTATATCATATTTGGGTGTGGACCTAACATCACTGCCGTAGGATACGAACTATATATATTATGAAAAAGAAATCCTCACTAGAAAGAAGGAAAACATTTTATTTGATTGTCTTTCTATTTTGGAAGGTAAGTAAGTAAATCCAAATGTCTCCTGATTGTCACTGTTGGGGTCATGCATTGGAGTACGTCACCTATCCAACCTAGATGGAAAGTGGCCAAGCCCGGACCGGATGAATGAGGTTAGCCCATACTCGACCTAAATTGAGGTACGCAGGCACGTACCGTATCAATTCTTCATGTTGGGCTCATCTTCTACTTGGTTTCAGAGAGCCCATTCCCCCTACCTATTCCATAATGAAAATCACTATTCACGCGTAGGGAATCGAACCCAAAAGTCGAGATGATATTGATTTTTCTACGGTAGGATTTAATCGAGCGTGGACCCGTTCACTTCTCACCCAGTAACTATTTCCTACTTGGTAAACTTACCTCACCATTGAAGCCAAGTAGAGGGTTAATCCAAGAGACAATAAAAAGAAACGGATCACATCAAACGATACTAAATTTCAAAAGCCATCTACATGCGGCGGGATGGGCCGGGCCGAGGAATTTCCAAGCCCTGCCCGGCTTCTAAATTAGAAGCCTGACCCCGGCTCGATCCCAGGTCTGGCCAGAAGTTGCTCGCCAAAGACAGGCCCGCCCGTAAATCATGAAGCCCTAGCATACCCTGAGTTTTACTTACATTATAACAAAAAAGAGAAGAAAAGAAAAACAAATTCTTATAACCTCCTAGGCCGTAGCTCAACCAGCCTTGTGATATCACCCAATATGAGAGGTCATCGGTTTGAGTCCCCCCATTGCTACTCCCTCTCTTACAATTATATATGTATATTTGGGGCCGGGCAAGGATTTCGAGTCTCAACCACCGAGTCTAAATAAAAAAATTCTAAGCACGGCCCATCTATTATTGCCTAAACACCATTGTCGAACCAACGTGGGCCGGCCCTGTCCACGATCACCCATAGAAAAGAAAAGAAAAGAAAAGAAAAAAAAAAAACGCTTCTTGAAATAAAATTTCAAAGAGCTACGCTCTGGCCTTTTGATTTTTTCAAACCCATACTTCTGTTGTCTCTCTGCATTTAACCATTCGCTTTACTTCGCCGGTAAAGTAAATTGACCAATCAAGAGATTTGCTTTGTGATTTGATAGCATTGCGTTTAAACGTTAATCACATATGCCCATCCCTCATTGTGTGGACCAAAGCCCGGACCCGTGACCCAACTCAGACGTAAGAGAAAGGAAAAAGAATCCGTTTGGAGGTTTTCCTCCGCTTAGAGTGGAGGGGGTATTGCAAAGTGACAGATTACCGCTGTAAGGAACGGCGGTAATCCTGCAAATGCCAGATTTCCTCCGCTCACAGTGGAGGAAATCTGGAAAACGCCACTTTACCGCCGTAACAAGCAGCGGTAAACCCGAGCGAGTGCCCAAATCCAAATCCACTCCTTGCAGGCCTTTCCATTTCCTTTAACTTTAAACTAGAAACACTCTTAAATTTAGTATTTTCTAAAATTTTCATTATTAGGTAAAGAAATTAGTAAGAGAATTTATTATTTTGGAAAATGGCTTGGGTCGTCCCAGAAGTTCGTGGTTTCGAAAAATGGCAATACAGAAGTAAATAAAGAAATCTTTTCTTAATTGGGAAAAGTACTGTGCGACAACATGAACCGGAAAGATAAAAGTGAAAGAATATATATATATATATATATATTTAACAACGGATGGTGTCTACATTGCTTTGGACCCCACCCTACTTACCCAAAGGACTCGAATCCAAAAAATTCCAAGTATAGACCATTTTGGACTCCATAAACGCCGACTTTTGGGTGAGAGATTAAATAACAGGTTGCCCCGACGGACCCTTTTTTTTTTTTTTCTTTTTCTTTCTCTTCCACACACCTGGCTTATAAGTCATACGATCCCCCACTGAGAATATCTATGGGGCACACTCAGAATACTTAAGATCTTATATCATATTTGGGTGTGGACCTAACATCACTGCCGTAGGATACGAACTATATATATTATGAAAAAGAAATCCTCACTAGAAAGAAGGAAAACATTTTATTTGATTGTCTTTCTATTTTGGAAGGTAAGTAAGTAAATCCAAATGTCTCCTGATTGTCACTGTTGGGGTCATGCATTGGAGTACGTCACCTATCCAACCTAGATGGAAAGTGGCCAAGCCCGGACCGGATGAATGAGGTTAGCCCATACTCGACCTAAATTGAGGTACGCAGGCACGTACCGTATCAATTCTTCATGTTGGGCTCATCTTCTACTTGGTTTCAGAGAGCCCATTCCCCCTACCTATTCCATAATGAAAATCACTATTCACGCGTAGGGAATCGAACCCAAAAGTCGAGATGATATTGATTTTTCTACGGTAGGATTTAATCGAGCGTGGACCCGTTCACTTCTCACCCAGTAACTATTTCCTACTTGGTAAACTTACCTCACCATTGAAGCCAAGTAGAGGGTTAATCCAAGAGACAATAAAAAGAAACGGATCACATCAAACGATACTAAATTTCAAAAGCCATCTACATGCGGCGGGATGGGCCGGGCCGAGGAATTTCCAAGCCCTGCCCGGCTTCTAAATTAGAAGCCTGACCCCGGCTCGATCCCAGGTCTGGCCAGAAGTTGCTCGCCAAAGACAGGCCCGCCCGTAAATCATGAAGCCCTAGCATACCCTGAGTTTTACTTACATTATAACAAAAAAGAGAAGAAAAGAAAAACAAATTCTTATAACCTCCTAGGCCGTAGCTCAACCAGCCTTGTGATATCACCCAATATGAGAGGTCATCGGTTTGAGTCCCCCCATTGCTACTCCCTCTCTTACAATTATATATGTATATTTGGGGCCGGGCAAGGATTTCGAGTCTCAACCACCGAGTCTAAATAAAAAAATTCTAAGCACGGCCCATCTATTATTGCCTAAACACCATTGTCGAACCAACGTGGGCCGGCCCTGTCCACGATCACCCATAGAAAAGAAAAGAAAAGAAAAGAAAAAAAAAAAACGCTTCTTGAAATAAAATTTCAAAGAGCTACGCTCTGGCCTTTTGATTTTTTCAAACCCATACTTCTGTTGTCTCTCTGCATTTAACCATTCGCTTTACTTCGCCGGTAAAGTAAATTGACCAATCAAGAGATTTGCTTTGTGATTTGATAGCATTGCGTTTAAACGTTAATCACATATGCCCATCCCTCATTGTGTGGACCAAAGCCCGGACCCGTGACCCAACTCAGACGTAAGAGAAAGGAAAAAGAATCCGTTTGGAGGTTTTCCTCCGCTTAGAGTGGAGGGGGTATTGCAAAGTGACAGATTACCGCTG
This sequence comes from Persea americana, assembly GCA_029852735.1. Lineage (NCBI taxonomy): Eukaryota > Viridiplantae > Streptophyta > Magnoliopsida > Laurales > Lauraceae > Persea > Persea americana. The sequence goes on from CM056814.1 coordinate 15,689,519, forward strand.
TAAGGAACGGCGGTAATCCTGCAAATGCCAGATTTCCTCCGCTCACAGTGGAGGAAATCTGGAAAACGCCACTTTACCGCCGTAACAAGCAGCGGTAAACCCGAGCGAGTGCCCAAATCCAAATCCACTCCTTGCAGGCCTTTCCATTTCCTTTAACTTTAAACTAGAAACACTCTTAAATTTAGTATTTTCTAAAATTTTCATTATTAGGTAAAGAAATTAGTAAGAGAATTTATTATTTTGGAAAATGGCTTGGGTCGTCCCAGAAGTTCGTGGTTTCGAAAAATGGCAATACAGAAGTAAATAAAGAAATCTTTTCTTAATTGGGAAAAGTACTGTGCGACAACATGAACCGGAAAGATAAAAGTGAAAGAATATATATATATATATATATTTAACAACGGATGGTGTCTACATTGCTTTGGACCCCACCCTACTTACCCAAAGGACTCGAATCCAAAAAATTCCAAGTATAGACCATTTTGGACTCCATAAACGCCGACTTTTGGGTGAGAGATTAAATAACAGGTTGCCCCGACGGACCCTTTTTTTTTTTCTTTCTCTTCCACACACCTGGCTTATAAGTCATACGATCCCCCACTGAGAATATCTATGGGGCACACTCAGAATACTTAAGATCTTATATCATATTTGGGTGTGGACCTAACATCACTGCCGTAGGATACGAACTATATATATTATGAAAAAGAAATCCTCACTAGAAAGAAGGAAAACATTTTATTTGATTGTCTTTCTATTTTGGAAGGTAAGTAAGTAAATCCAAATGTCTCCTGATTGTCACTGTTGGGGTCATGCATTGGAGTACGTCACCTATCCAACCTAGATGGAAAGTGGCCAAGCCCGGACCGGATGAATGAGGTTAGCCCATACTCGACCTAAATTGAGGTACGCAGGCACGTACCGTATCAATTCTTCATGTTGGGCTCATCTTCTACTTGGTTTCAGAGAGCCCATTCCCCCTACCTATTCCATAATGAAAATCACTATTCACGCGTAGGGAATCGAACCCAAAAGTCGAGATGATATTGATTTTTCTACGGTAGGATTTAATCGAGCGTGGACCCGTTCACTTCTCACCCAGTAACTATTTCCTACTTGGTAAACTTACCTCACCATTGAAGCCAAGTAGAGGGTTAATCCAAGAGACAATAAAAAGAAACGGATCACATCAAACGATACTAAATTTCAAAAGCCATCTACATGCGGCGGGATGGGCCGGGCCGAGGAATTTCCAAGCCCTGCCCGGCTTCTAAATTAGAAGCCTGACCCCGGCTCGATCCCAGGTCTGGCCAGAAGTTGCTCGCCAAAGACAGGCCCGCCCGTAAATCATGAAGCCCTAGCATACCCTGAGTTTTACTTACATTATAACAAAAAAGAGAAGAAAAGAAAAACAAATTCTTATAACCTCCTAGGCCGTAGCTCAACCAGCCTTGTGATATCACCCAATATGAGAGGTCATCGGTTTGAGTCCCCCCATTGCTACTCCCTCTCTTACAATTATATATGTATATTTGGGGCCGGGCAAGGATTTCGAGTCTCAACCACCGAGTCTAAATAAAAAAATTCTAAGCACGGCCCATCTATTATTGCCTAAACACCATTGTCGAACCAACGTGGGCCGGCCCTGTCCACGATCACCCATAGAAAAGAAAAGAAAAGAAAAGAAAAAAAAAAAAACGCTTCTTGAAATAAAATTTCAAAGAGCTACGCTCTGGCCTTTTGATTTTTTCAAACCCATACTTCTGTTGTCTCTCTGCATTTAACCATTCGCTTTACTTCGCCGGTAAAGTAAATTGACCAATCAAGAGATTTGCTTTGTGATTTGATAGCATTGCGTTTAAACGTTAATCACATATGCCCATCCCTCATTGTGTGGACCAAAGCCCGGACCCGTGACCCAACTCAGACGTAAGAGAAAGGAAAAAGAATCCGTTTGGAGGTTTTCCTCCGCTTAGAGTGGAGGGGGTATTGCAAAGTGACAGATTACCGCTGTAAGGAACGGCGGTAATCCTGCAAATGCCAGATTTCCTCCGCTCACAGTGGAGGAAATCTGGAAAACGCCACTTTACCGCCGTAACAAGCAGCGGTAAACCCGAGCGAGTGCCCAAATCCAAATCCACTCCTTGCAGGCCTTTCCATTTCCTTTAACTTTAAACTAGAAACACTCTTAAATTTAGTATTTTCTAAAATTTTCATTATTAGGTAAAGAAATTAGTAAGAGAATTTATTATTTTGGAAAATGGCTTGGGTCGTCCCAGAAGTTCGTGGTTTCGAAAAATGGCAATACAGAAGTAAATAAAGAAATCTTTTCTTAATTGGGAAAAGTACTGTGCGACAACATGAACCGGAAAGATAAAAGTGAAAGAATATATATATATATATATATTTAACAACGGATGGTGTCTACATTGCTTTGGACCCCACCCTACTTACCCAAAGGACTCGAATCCAAAAAATTCCAAGTATAGACCATTTTGGACTCCATAAACGCCGACTTTTGGGTGAGAGATTAAATAACAGGTTGCCCCGACGGACCCTTTTTTTTTTTTTTTTTTTCTTTCTCTTCCACACACCTGGCTTATAAGTCATACGATCCCCCACTGAGAATATCTATGGGGCACACTCAGAATACTTAAGATCTTATATCATATTTGGGTGTGGACCTAACATCACTGCCGTAGGATACGAACTATATATATTATGAAAAAGAAATCCTCACTAGAAAGAAGGAAAACATTTTATTTGATTGTCTTTCTATTTTGGAAGGTAAGTAAGTAAATCCAAATGTCTCCTGATTGTCACTGTTGGGGTCATGCATTGGAGTACGTCACCTATCCAACCTAGATGGAAAGTGGCCAAGCCCGGACCGGATGAATGAGGTTAGCCCATACTCGACCTAAATTGAGGTACGCAGGCACGTACCGTATCAATTCTTCATGTTGGGCTCATCTTCTACTTGGTTTCAGAGAGCCCATTCCCCCTACCTATTCCATAATGAAAATCACTATTCACGCGTAGGGAATCGAACCCAAAAGTCGAGATGATATTGATTTTTCTACGGTAGGATTTAATCGAGCGTGGACCCGTTCACTTCTCACCCAGTAACTATTTCCTACTTGGTAAACTTACCTCACCATTGAAGCCAAGTAGAGGGTTAATCCAAGAGACAATAAAAAGAAACGGATCACATCAAACGATACTAAATTTCAAAAGCCATCTACATGCGGCGGGATGGGCCGGGCCGAGGAATTTCCAAGCCCTGCCCGGCTTCTAAATTAGAAGCCTGACCCCGGCTCGATCCCAGGTCTGGCCAGAAGTTGCTCGCCAAAGACAGGCCCGCCCGTAAATCATGAAGCCCTAGCATACCCTGAGTTTTACTTACATTATAACAAAAAAGAGAAGAAAAGAAAAACAAATTCTTATAACCTCCTAGGCCGTAGCTCAACCAGCCTTGTGATATCACCCAATATGAGAGGTCATCGGTTTGAGTCCCCCCATTGCTACTCCCTCTCTTACAATTATATATGTATATTTGGGGCCGGGCAAGGATTTCGAGTCTCAACCACCGAGTCTAAATAAAAAAATTCTAAGCACGGCCCATCTATTATTGCCTAAACACCATTGTCGAACCAGCGTGGGCCGGCCCTGTCCACGATCACCCATAGAAAAGAAAAGAAAAGAAAAGAAAAAAAAAAAAACGCTTCTTGAAATAAAATTTCAAAGAGCTACGCTCTGGCCTTTTGATTTTTTCAAACCCATACTTCTGTTGTCTCTCTGCATTTAACCATTCGCTTTACTTCGCCGGTAAAGTAAATTGACCAATCAAGAGATTTGCTTTGTGATTTGATAGCATTGCGTTTAAACGTTAATCACATATGCCCATCCCTCATTGTGTGGACCAAAGCCCGGACCCGTGACCCAACTCAGACGTAAGAGAAAGGAAAAAGAATCCGTTTGGAGGTTTTCCTCCGCTTAGAGTGGAGGGGGTATTGCAAAGTGACAGATTACCGCTGTAAGGAACGGCGGTAATCCTGCAAATGCCAGATTTCCTCCGCTCACAGTGGAGGAAATCTGGAAAACGCCACTTTACCGCCGTAACAAGCAGCGGTAAACCCGAGCGAGTGCCCAAATCCAAATCCACTCCTTGCAGGCCTTTCCATTTCCTTTAACTTTAAACTAGAAACACTCTTAAATTTAGTATTTTCTAAAATTTTCATTATTAGGTAAAGAAATTAGTAAGAGAATTTATTATTTTGGAAAATGGCTTGGGTCGTCCCAGAAGTTCGTGGTTTCGAAAAATGGCAATACAGAAGTAAATAAAGAAATCTTTTCTTAATTGGGAAAAGTACTGTGCGACAACATGAACCGGAAAGATAAAAGTGAAAGAATATATATATATATATATTTAACAACGGATGGTGTCTACATTGCTTTGGACCCCACCCTACTTACCCAAAGGACTCGAATCCAAAAAATTCCAAGTATAGACCATTTTGGACTCCATAAACGCCGACTTTTGGGTGAGAGATTAAATAACAGGTTGCCCCGACGGACCCTTTTTTTTTTTTTCTTTTTCTTTCTCTTCCACACACCTGGCTTATAAGTCATACGATCCCCCACTGAGAATATCTATGGGGCACACTCAGAATACTTAAGATCTTATATCATATTTGGGTGTGGACCTAACATCACTGCCGTAGGATACGAACTATATATATTATGAAAAAGAAATCCTCACTAGAAAGAAGGAAAACATTTTATTTGATTGTCTTTCTATTTTGGAAGGTAAGTAAGTAAATCCAAATGTCTCCTGATTGTCACTGTTGGGGTCATGCATTGGAGTACGTCACCTATCCAACCTAGATGGAAAGTGGCCAAGCCCGGACCGGATGAATGAGGTTAGCCCATACTCGACCTAAATTGAGGTACGCAGGCACGTACCGTATCAATTCTTCATGTTGGGCTCATCTTCTACTTGGTTTCAGAGAGCCCATTCCCCCTACCTATTCCATAATGAAAATCACTATTCACGCGTAGGGAATCGAACCCAAAAGTCGAGATGATATTGATTTTTCTACGGTAGGATTTAATCGAGCGTGGACCCGTTCACTTCTCACCCAGTAACTATTTCCTACTTGGTAAACTTACCTCACCATTGAAGCCAAGTAGAGGGTTAATCCAAGAGACAATAAAAAGAAACGGATCACATCAAACGATACTAAATTTCAAAAGCCATCTACATGCGGCGGGATGGGCCGGGCCGAGGAATTTCCAAGCCCTGCCCGGCTTCTAAATTAGAAGCCTGACCCCGGCTCGATCCCAGGTCTGGCCAGAAGTTGCTCGCCAAAGACAGGCCCGCCCGTAAATCATGAAGCCCTAGCATACCCTGAGTTTTACTTACATTATAACAAAAAAGAGAAGAAAAGAAAAACAAATTCTTATAACCTCCTAGGCCGTAGCTCAACCAGCCTTGTGATATCACCCAATATGAGAGGTCATCGGTTTGAGTCCCCCCATTGCTACTCCCTCTCTTACAATTATATATGTATATTTGGGGCCGGGCAAGGATTTCGAGTCTCAACCACCGAGTCTAAATAAAAAAATTCTAAGCACGGCCCATCTATTATTGCCTAAACACCATTGTCGAACCAACGTGGGCCGGCCCTGTCCACGATCACCCATAGAAAAGAAAAGAAAAGAAAAGAAAAAAAAAAACGCTTCTTGAAATAAAATTTCAAAGAGCTACGCTCTGGCCTTTTGATTTTTTCAAACCCATACTTCTGTTGTCTCTCTGCATTTAACCATTCGCTTTACTTCGCCGGTAAAGTAAATTGACCAATCAAGAGATTTGCTTTGTGATTTGATAGCATTGCGTTTAAACGTTAATCACATATGCCCATCCCTCATTGTGTGGACCAAAGCCCGGACCCGTGACCCAACTCAGACGTAAGAGAAAGGAAAAAGAATCCGTTTGGAGGTTTTCCTCCGCTTAGAGTGGAGGGGGTATTGCAAAGTGACAGATTACCGCTGTAAGGAACGGCGGTAATCCTGCAAATGCCAGATTTCCTCCGCTCACAGTGGAGGAAATCTGGAAAACGCCACTTTACCGCCGTAACAAGCAGCGGTAAACCCGAGCGAGTGCCCAAATCCAAATCCACTCCTTGCAGGCCTTTCCATTTCCTTTAACTTTAAACTAGAAACACTCTTAAATTTAGTATTTTCTAAAATTTTCATTATTAGGTAAAGAAATTAGTAAGAGAATTTATTATTTTGGAAAATGGCTTGGGTCGTCCCAGAAGTTCGTGGTTTCGAAAAATGGCAATACAGAAGTAAATAAAGAAATCTTTTCTTAATTGGGAAAAGTACTGTGCGACAACATGAACCGGAAAGATAAAAGTGAAAGAATATATATATATATATATATTTAACAACGGATGGTGTCTACATTGCTTTGGACCCCACCCTACTTACCCAAAGGACTCGAATCCAAAAAATTCCAAGTATAGACCATTTTGGACTCCATAAACGCCGACTTTTGGGTGAGAGATTAAATAACAGGTTGCCCCGACGGACCCTTTTTTTTTTTCTTTCTCTTCCACACACCTGGCTTATAAGTCATACGATCCCCCACTGAGAATATCTATGGGGCACACTCAGAATACTTAAGATCTTATATCATATTTGGGTGTGGACCTAACATCACTGCCGTAGGATACGAACTATATATATTATGAAAAAGAAATCCTCACTAGAAAGAAGGAAAACATTTTATTTGATTGTCTTTCTATTTTGGAAGGTAAGTAAGTAAATCCAAATGTCTCCTGATTGTCACTGTTGGGGTCATGCATTGGAGTACGTCACCTATCCAACCTAGATGGAAAGTGGCCAAGCCCGGACCGGATGAATGAGGTTAGCCCATACTCGACCTAAATTGAGGTACGCAGGCACGTACCGTATCAATTCTTCATGTTGGGCTCATCTTCTACTTGGTTTCAGAGAGCCCATTCCCCCTACCTATTCCATAATGAAAATCACTATTCACGCGTAGGGAATCGAACCCAAAAGTCGAGATGATATTGATTTTTCTACGGTAGGATTTAATCGAGCGTGGACCCGTTCACTTCTCACCCAGTAACTATTTCCTACTTGGTAAACTTACCTCACCATTGAAGCCAAGTAGAGGGTTAATCCAAGAGACAATAAAAAGAAACGGATCACATCAAACGATACTAAATTTCAAAAGCCATCTACATGCGGCGGGATGGGCCGGGCCGAGGAATTTCCAAGCCCTGCCCGGCTTCTAAATTAGAAGCCTGACCCCGGCTCGATCCCAGGTCTGGCCAGAAGTTGCTCGCCAAAGACAGGCCCGCCCGTAAATCATGAAGCCCTAGCATACCCTGAGTTTTACTTACATTATAACAAAAAAGAGAAGAAAAGAAAAACAAATTCTTATAACCTCCTAGGCCGTAGCTCAACCAGCCTTGTGATATCACCCAATATGAGAGGTCATCGGTTTGAGTCCCCCCATTGCTACTCCCTCTCTTACAATTATATATGTATATTTGGGGCCGGGCAAGGATTTCGAGTCTCAACCACCGAGTCTAAATAAAAAAATTCTAAGCACGGCCCATCTATTATTGCCTAAACACCATTGTCGAACCAACGTGGGCCGGCCCTGTCCACGATCACCCATAGAAAAGAAAAGAAAAGAAAAGAAAAAAAAAAAACGCTTCTTGAAATAAAATTTCAAAGAGCTACGCTCTGGCCTTTTGATTTTTTCAAACCCATACTTCTGTTGTCTCTCTGCATTTAACCATTCGCTTTACTTCGCCGGTAAAGTAAATTGACCAATCAAGAGATTTGCTTTGTGATTTGATAGCATTGCGTTTAAACGTTAATCACATATGCCCATCCCTCATTGTGTGGACCAAAGCCCGGACCCGTGACCCAACTCAGACGTAAGAGAAAGGAAAAAGAATCCGTTTGGAGGTTTTCCTCCGCTTAGAGTGGAGGGGGTATTGCAAAGTGACAGATTACCGCTGTAAGGAACGGCGGTAATCCTGCAAATGCCAGATTTCCTCCGCTCACAGTGGAGGAAATCTGGAAAACGCCACTTTACCGCCGTAACAAGCAGCGGTAAACCCGAGCGAGTGCCCAAATCCAAATCCACTCCTTGCAGGCCTTTCCATTTCCTTTAACTTTAAACTAGAAACACTCTTAAATTTAGTATTTTCTAAAATTTTCATTATTAGGTAAAGAAATTAGTAAGAGAATTTATTATTTTGGAAAATGGCTTGGGTCGTCCCAGAAGTTCGTGGTTTCGAAAAATGGCAATACAGAAGTAAATAAAGAAATCTTTTCTTAATTGGGAAAAGTACTGTGCGACAACATGAACCGGAAAGATAAAAGTGAAAGAATATATATATATATATATATTAACAACGGATGGTGTCTACATTGCTTTGGACCCCACCCTACTTACCCAAAGGACTCGAATCCAAAAAATTCCAAGTATAGACCATTTTGGACTCCATAAACGCCGACTTTTGGGTGAGAGATTAAATAACAGGTTGCCCCGACGGACCCTTTTTTTTTTTTTCTTTTTCTTTCTCTTCCACACACCTGGCTTATAAGTCATACGATCCCCCACTGAGAATATCTATGGGGCACACTCAGAATACTTAAGATCTTATATCATATTTGGGTGTGGACCTAACATCACTGCCGTAGGATACGAACTATATATATTATGAAAAAGAAATCCTCACTAGAAAGAAGGAAAACATTTTATTTGATTGTCTTTCTATTTTGGAAGGTAAGTAAGTAAATCCAAATGTCTCCTGATTGTCACTGTTGGGGTCATGCATTGGAGTACGTCACCTATCCAACCTAGATGGAAAGTGGCCAAGCCCGGACCGGATGAATGAGGTTAGCCCATACTCGACCTAAATTGAGGTACGCAGGCACGTACCGTATCAATTCTTCATGTTGGGCTCATCTTCTACTTGGTTTCAGAGAGCCCATTCCCCCTACCTATTCCATAATGAAAATCACTATTCACGCGTAGGGAATCGAACCCAAAAGTCGAGATGATATTGATTTTTCTACGGTAGGATTTAATCGAGCGTGGACCCGTTCACTTCTCACCCAGTAACTATTTCCTACTTGGTAAACTTACCTCACCATTGAAGCCAAGTAGAGGGTTAATCCAAGAGACAATAAAAAGAAACGGATCACATCAAACGATACTAAATTTCAAAAGCCATCTACATGCGGCGGGATGGGCCGGGCCGAGGAATTTCCAAGCCCTGCCCGGCTTCTAAATTAGAAGCCTGACCCCGGCTCGATCCCAGGTCTGGCCAGAAGTTGCTCGCCAAAGACAGGCCCGCCCGTAAATCATGAAGCCCTAGCATACCCTGAGTTTTACTTACATTATAACAAAAAAGAGAAGAAAAGAAAAACAAATTCTTATAACCTCCTAGGCCGTAGCTCAACCAGCCTTGTGATATCACCCAATATGAGAGGTCATCGGTTTGAGTCCCCCCATTGCTACTCCCTCTCTTACAATTATATATGTATATTTGGGGCCGGGCAAGGATTTCGAGTCTCAACCACCGAGTCTAAATAAAAAAATTCTAAGCACGGCCCATCTATTATTGCCTAAACACCATTGTCGAACCAACGTGGGCCGGCCCTGTCCACGATCACCCATAGAAAAGAAAAGAAAAGAAAAGAAAAAAAAAAAACGCTTCTTGAAATAAAATTTCAAAGAGCTACGCTCTGGCCTTTTGATTTTTTCAAACCCATACTTCTGTTGTCTCTCTGCATTTAACCATTCGCTTTACTTCGCCGGTAAAGTAAATTGACCAATCAAGAGATTTGCTTTGTGATTTGATAGCATTGCGTTTAAACGTTAATCACATATGCCCATCCCTCATTGTGTGGACCAAAGCCCGGACCCGTGACCCAACTCAGACGTAAGAGAAAGGAAAAAGAATCCGTTTGGAGGTTTTCCTCCGCTTAGAGTGGAGGGGGTATTGCAAAGTGACAGATTACCGCTGTAAGGAACGGCGGTAATCCTGCAAATGCCAGATTTCCTCCGCTCACAGTGGAGGAAATCTGGAAAACGCCACTTTACCGCCGTAACAAGCAGCGGTAAACCCGAGCGAGTGCCCAAATCCAAATCCACTCCTTGCAGGCCTTTCCATTTCCTTTAACTTTAAACTAGAAACACTCTTAAATTTAGTATTTTCTAAAATTTTCATTATTAGGTAAAGAAATTAGTAAGAGAATTTATTATTTTGGAAAATGGCTTGGGTCGTCCCAGAAGTTCGTGGTTTCGAAAAATGGCAATACAGAAGTAAATAAAGAAATCTTTTCTTAATTGGGAAAAGTACTGTGCGACAACATGAACCGGAAAGATAAAAGTGAAAGAATATATATATATATATATATTTAACAACGGATGGTGTCTACATTGCTTTGGACCCCACCCTACTTACCCAAAGGACTCGAATCCAAAAAATTCCAAGTATAGACCATTTTGGACTCCATAAACGCCGACTTTTGGGTGAGAGATTAAATAACAGGTTGCCCCGACGGACCCTTTTTTTTTTTTTTTTTTTCTTTCTCTTCCACACACCTGGCTTATAAGTCATACGATCCCCCACTGAGAATATCTATGGGGCACACTCAGAATACTTAAGATCTTATATCATATTTGGGTGTGGACCTAACATCACTGCCGTAGGATACGAACTATATATATTATGAAAAAGAAATCCTCACTAGAAAGAAGGAAAACATTTTATTTGATTGTCTTTCTATTTTGGAAGGTAAGTAAGTAAATCCAAATGTCTCCTGATTGTCACTGTTGGGGTCATGCATTGGAGTACGTCACCTATCCAACCTAGATGGAAAGTGGCCAAGCCCGGACCGGATGAATGAGGTTAGCCCATACTCGACCTAAATTGAGGTACGCAGGCACGTACCGTATCAATTCTTCATGTTGGGCTCATCTTCTACTTGGTTTCAGAGAGCCCATTCCCCCTACCTATTCCATAATGAAAATCACTATTCACGCGTAGGGAATCGAACCCAAAAGTCGAGATGATATTGATTTTTCTACGGTAGGATTTAATCGAGCGTGGACCCGTTCACTTCTCACCCAGTAACTATTTCCTACTTGGTAAACTTACCTCACCATTGAAGCCAAGTAGAGGGTTAATCCAAGAGACAATAAAAAGAAACGGATCACATCAAACGATACTAAATTTCAAAAGCCATCTACATGCGGCGGGATGGGCCGGGCCGAGGAATTTCCAAGCCCTGCCCGGCTTCTAAATTAGAAGCCTGACCCCGGCTCGATCCCAGGTCTGGCCAGAAGTTGCTCGCCAAAGACAGGCCCGCCCGTAAATCATGAAGCCCTAGCATACCCTGAGTTTTACTTACATTATAACAAAAAAGAGAAGAAAAGAAAAACAAATTCTTATAACCTCCTAGGCCGTAGCTCAACCAGCCTTGTGATATCACCCAATATGAGAGGTCATCGGTTTGAGTCCCCCCATTGCTACTCCCTCTCTTACAATTATATATGTATATTTGGGGCCGGGCAAGGATTTCGAGTCTCAACCACCGAGTCTAAATAAAAAAATTCTAAGCACGGCCCATCTATTATTGCCTAAACACCATTGTCGAACCAACGTGGGCCGGCCCTGTCCACGATCACCCATAGAAAAGAAAAGAAAAGAAAAGAAAAAAAAAAAACGCTTCTTGAAATAAAATTTCAAAGAGCTACGCTCTGGCCTTTTGATTTTTTCAAACCCATACTTCTGTTGTCTCTCTGCATTTAACCATTCGCTTTACTTCGCCGGTAAAGTAAATTGACCAATCAAGAGATTTGCTTTGTGATTTGATAGCATTGCGTTTAAACGTTAATCACATATGCCCATCCCTCATTGTGTGGACCAAAGCCCGGACCCGTGACCCAACTCAGACGTAAGAGAAAGGAAAAAGAATCCGTTTGGAGGTTTTCCTCCGCTTAGAGTGGAGGGGGTATTGCAAAGTGACAGATTACCGCTGTAAGGAACGGCGGTAATCCTGCAAATGCCAGATTTCCTCCGCTCACAGTGGAGGAAATCTGGAAAACGCCACTTTACCGCCGTAACAAGCAGCGGTAAACCCGAGCGAGTGCCCAAATCCAAATCCACTCCTTGCAGGCCTTTCCATTTCCTTTAACTTTAAACTAGAAACACTCTTAAATTTAGTATTTTCTAAAATTTTCATTATTAGGTAAAGAAATTAGTAAGAGAATTTATTATTTTGGAAAATGGCTTGGGTCGTCCCAGAAGTTCGTGGTTTCGAAAAATGGCAATACAGAAGTAAATAAAGAAATCTTTTCTTAATTGGGAAAAGTACTGTGCGACAACATGAACCGGAAAGATAAAAGTGAAAGAATATATATATATATATATATTTAACAACGGATGGTGTCTACATTGCTTTGGACCCCACCCTACTTACCCAAAGGACTCGAATCCAAAAAATTCCAAGTATAGACCATTTTGGACTCCATAAACGCCGACTTTTGGGTGAGAGATTAAATAACAGGTTGCCCCGACGGACCCTTTTTTTTTTTTTCTTTTTCTTTCTCTTCCACACACCTGGCTTATAAGTCATACGATCCCCCACTGAGAATATCTATGGGGCACACTCAGAATACTTAAGATCTTATATCATATTTGGGTGTGGACCTAACATCACTGCCGTAGGATACGAACTATATATATTATGAAAAAGAAATCCTCACTAGAAAGAAGGAAAACATTTTATTTGATTGTCTTTCTATTTTGGAAGGTAAGTAAGTAAATCCAAATGTCTCCTGATTGTCACTGTTGGGGTCATGCATTGGAGTACGTCACCTATCCAACCTAGATGGAAAGTGGCCAAGCCCGGACCGGATGAATGAGGTTAGCCCATACTCGACCTAAATTGAGGTACGCAGGCACGTACCGTATCAATTCTTCATGTTGGGCTCATCTTCTACTTGGTTTCAGAGAGCCCATTCCCCCTACCTATTCCATAATGAAAATCACTATTCACGCGTAGGGAATCGAACCCAAAAGTCGAGATGATATTGATTTTTCTACGGTAGGATTTAATCGAGCGTGGACCCGTTCACTTCTCACCCAGTAACTATTTCCTACTTGGTAAACTTACCTCACCATTGAAGCCAAGTAGAGGGTTAATCCAAGAGACAATAAAAAGAAACGGATCACATCAAACGATACTAAATTTCAAAAGCCATCTACATGCGGCGGGATGGGCCGGGCCGAGGAATTTCCAAGCCCTGCCCGGCTTCTAAATTAGAAGCCTGACCCCGGCTCGATCCCAGGTCTGGCCAGAAGTTGCTCGCCAAAGACAGGCCCGCCCGTAAATCATGAAGCCCTAGCATACCCTGAGTTTTACTTACATTATAACAAAAAAGAGAAGAAAAGAAAAACAAATTCTTATAACCTCCTAGGCCGTAGCTCAACCAGCCTTGTGATATCACCCAATATGAGAGGTCATCGGTTTGAGTCCCCCCATTGCTACTCCCTCTCTTACAATTATATATGTATATTTGGGGCCGGGCAAGGATTTCGAGTCTCAACCACCGAGTCTAAATAAAAAAATTCTAAGCACGGCCCATCTATTATTGCCTAAACACCATTGTCGAACCAACGTGGGCCGGCCCTGTCCACGATCACCCATAGAAAAGAAAAGAAAAGAAAAGAAAAAAAAAAAACGCTTCTTGAAATAAAATTTCAAAGAGCTACGCTCTGGCCTTTTGATTTTTTCAAACCCATACTTCTGTTGTCTCTCTGCATTTAACCATTCGCTTTACTTCGCCGGTAAAGTAAATTGACCAATCAAGAGATTTGCTTTGTGATTTGATAGCATTGCGTTTAAACGTTAATCACATATGCCCATCCCTCATTGTGTGGACCAAAGCCCGGACCCGTGACCCAACTCAGACGTAAGAGAAAGGAAAAAGAATCCGTTTGGAGGTTTTCCTCCGCTTAGAGTGGAGGGGGTATTGCAAAGTGACAGATTACCGCTGTAAGGAACGGCGGTAATCCTGCAAATGCCAGATTTCCTCCGCTCACAGTGGAGGAAATCTGGAAAACGCCACTTTACCGCCGTAACAAGCAGCGGTAAACCCGAGCGAGTGCCCAAATCCAAATCCACTCCTTGCAGGCCTTTCCATTTCCTTTAACTTTAAACTAGAAACACTCTTAAATTTAGTATTTTCTAAAATTTTCATTATTAGGTAAAGAAATTAGTAAGAGAATTTATTATTTTGGAAAATGGCTTGGGTCGTCCCAGAAGTTCGTGGTTTCGAAAAATGGCAATACAGAAGTAAATAAAGAAATCTTTTCTTAATTGGGAAAAGTACTGTGCGACAACATGAACCGGAAAGATAAAAGTGAAAGAATATATATATATATATATATATTTAACAACGGATGGTGTCTACATTGCTTTGGACCCCACCCTACTTACCCAAAGGACTCGAATCCAAAAAATTCCAAGTATAGACCATTTTGGACTCCATAAACGCCGACTTTTGGGTGAGAGATTAAATAACAGGTTGCCCCGACGGACCCTTTTTTTTTTTTCTTTCTCTTCCACACACCTGGCTTATAAGTCATACGATCCCCCACTGAGAATATCTATGGGGCACACTCAGAATACTTAAGATCTTATATCATATTTGGGTGTGGACCTAACATCACTGCCGTAGGATACGAACTATATATATTATGAAAAAGAAATCCTCACTAGAAAGAAGGAAAACATTTTATTTGATTGTCTTTCTATTTTGGAAGGTAAGTAAGTAAATCCAAATGTCTCCTGATTGTCACTGTTGGGGTCATGCATTGGAGTACGTCACCTATCCAACCTAGATGGAAAGTGGCCAAGCCCGGACCGGATGAATGAGGTTAGCCCATACTCGACCTAAATTGAGGTACGCAGGCACGTACCGTATCAATTCTTCATGTTGGGCTCATCTTCTACTTGGTTTCAGAGAGCCCATTCCCCCTACCTATTCCATAATGAAAATCACTATTCACGCGTAGGGAATCGAACCCAAAAGTCGAGATGATATTGATTTTTCTACGGTAGGATTTAATCGAGCGTGGACCCGTTCACTTCTCACCCAGTAACTATTTCCTACTTGGTAAACTTACCTCACCATTGAAGCCAAGTAGAGGGTTAATCCAAGAGACAATAAAAAGAAACGGATCACATCAAACGATACTAAATTTCAAAAGCCATCTACATGCGGCGGGATGGGCCGGGCCGAGGAATTTCCAAGCCCTGCCCGGCTTCTAAATTAGAAGCCTGACCCCGGCTCGATCCCAGGTCTGGCCAGAAGTTGCTCGCCAAAGACAGGCCCGCCCGTAAATCATGAAGCCCTAGCATACCCTGAGTTTTACTTACATTATAACAAAAAAGAGAAGAAAAGAAAAACAAATTCTTATAACCTCCTAGGCCGTAGCTCAACCAGCCTTGTGATATCACCCAATATGAGAGGTCATCGGTTTGAGTCCCCCCATTGCTACTCCCTCTCTTACAATTATATATGTATATTTGGGGCCGGGCAAGGATTTCGAGTCTCAACCACCGAGTCTAAATAAAAAAATTCTAAGCACGGCCCATCTATTATTGCCTAAACACCATTGTCGAACCAACGTGGGCCGGCCCTGTCCACGATCACCCATAGAAAAGAAAAGAAAAGAAAAGAAAAAAAAAAAACGCTTCTTGAAATAAAATTTCAAAGAGCTACGCTCTGGCCTTTTGATTTTTTCAAACCCATACTTCTGTTGTCTCTCTGCATTTAACCATTCGCTTTACTTCGCCGGTAAAGTAAATTGACCAATCAAGAGATTTGCTTTGTGATTTGATAGCATTGCGTTTAAACGTTAATCACATATGCCCATCCCTCATTGTGTGGACCAAAGCCCGGACCCGTGACCCAACTCAGACGTAAGAGAAAGGAAAAAGAATCCGTTTGGAGGTTTTCCTCCGCTTAGAGTGGAGGGGGTATTGCAAAGTGACAGATTACCGCTGTAAGGAACGGCGGTAATCCTGCAAATGCCAGATTTCCTCCGCTCACAGTGGAGGAAATCTGGAAAACGCCACTTTACCGCCGTAACAAGCAGCGGTAAACCCGAGCGAGTGCCCAAATCCAAATCCACTCCTTGCAGGCCTTTCCATTTCCTTTAACTTTAAACTAGAAACACTCTTAAATTTAGTATTTTCTAAAATTTTCATTATTAGGTAAAGAAATTAGTAAGAGAATTTATTATTTTGGAAAATGGCTTGGGTCGTCCCAGAAGTTCGTGGTTTCGAAAAATGGCAATACAGAAGTAAATAAAGAAATCTTTTCTTAATTGGGAAAAGTACTGTGCGACAACATGAACCGGAAAGATAAAAGTGAAAGAATATATATATATATATATATTTAACAACGGATGGTGTCTACATTGCTTTGGACCCCACCCTACTTACCCAAAGGACTCGAATCCAAAAAATTCCAAGTATAGACCATTTTGGACTCCATAAACGCCGACTTTTGGGTGAGAGATTAAATAACAGGTTGCCCCGACGGACCCTTTTTTTTTTTTTCTTTTTCTTTCTCTTCCACACACCTGGCTTATAAGTCATACGATCCCCCACTGAGAATATCTATGGGGCACACTCAGAATACTTAAGATCTTATATCATATTTGGGTGTGGACCTAACATCACTGCCGTAGGATACGAACTATATATATTATGAAAAAGAAATCCTCACTAGAAAGAAGGAAAACATTTTATTTGATTGTCTTTCTATTTTGGAAGGTAAGTAAGTAAATCCAAATGTCTCCTGATTGTCACTGTTGGGGTCATGCATTGGAGTACGTCACCTATCCAACCTAGATGGAAAGTGGCCAAGCCCGGACCGGATGAATGAGGTTAGCCCATACTCGACCTAAATTGAGGTACGCAGGCACGTACCGTATCAATTCTTCATGTTGGGCTCATCTTCTACTTGGTTTCAGAGAGCCCATTCCCCCTACCTATTCCATAATGAAAATCACTATTCACGCGTAGGGAATCGAACCCAAAAGTCGAGATGATATTGATTTTTCTACGGTAGGATTTAATCGAGCGTGGACCCGTTCACTTCTCACCCAGTAACTATTTCCTACTTGGTAAACTTACCTCACCATTGAAGCCAAGTAGAGGGTTAATCCAAGAGACAATAAAAAGAAACGGATCACATCAAACGATACTAAATTTCAAAAGCCATCTACATGCGGCGGGATGGGCCGGGCCGAGGAATTTCCAAGCCCTGCCCGGCTTCTAAATTAGAAGCCTGACCCCGGCTCGATCCCAGGTCTGGCCAGAAGTTGCTCGCCAAAGACAGGCCCGCCCGTAAATCATGAAGCCCTAGCATACCCTGAGTTTTACTTACATTATAACAAAAAAGAGAAGAAAAGAAAAACAAATTCTTATAACCTCCTAGGCCGTAGCTCAACCAGCCTTGTGATATCACCCAATATGAGAGGTCATCGGTTTGAGTCCCCCCATTGCTACTCCCTCTCTTACAATTATATATGTATATTTGGGGCCGGGCAAGGATTTCGAGTCTCAACCACCGAGTCTAAATAAAAAAATTCTAAGCACGGCCCATCTATTATTGCCTAAACACCATTGTCGAACCAACGTGGGCCGGCCCTGTCCACGATCACCCATAGAAAAGAAAAGAAAAGAAAAGAAAAAAAAAAAACGCTTCTTGAAATAAAATTTCAAAGAGCTACGCTCTGGCCTTTTGATTTTTTCAAACCCATACTTCTGTTGTCTCTCTCGCTTTACTTCGCCGGTAAAGTAAATTGACCAATCAAGAGATTTGCTTTGTGATTTGATAGCATTGCGTTTAAACGTTAATCACATATGCCCATCCCTCATTGTGTGGACCAAAGCCCGGACCCGTGACCCAACTCAGACGTAAGAGAAAGGAAAAAGAATCCGTTTGGAGGTTTTCCTCCGCTTAGAGTGGAGGGGGTATTGCAAAGTGACAGATTACCGCTGTAAGGAACGGCGGTAATCCTGCAAATGCCAGATTTCCTCCGCTCACAGTGGAGGAAATCTGGAAAACGCCACTTTACCGCCGTAACAAGCAGCGGTAAACCCGAGCGAGTGCCCAAATCCAAATCCACTCCTTGCAGGCCTTTCCATTTCCTTTAACTTTAAACTAGAAACACTCTTAAATTTAGTATTTTCTAAAATTTTCATTATTAGGTAAAGAAATTAGTAAGAGAATTTATTATTTTGGAAAATGGCTTGGGTCGTCCCAGAAGTTCGTGGTTTCGAAAAATGGCAATACAGAAGTAAATAAAGAAATCTTTTCTTAATTGGGAAAAGTACTGTGCGACAACATGAACCGGAAAGATAAAAGTGAAAGAATATATATATATATATATATATTTAACAACGGATGGTGTCTACATTGCTTTGGACCCCACCCTACTTACCCAAAGGACTCGAATCCAAAAAATTCCAAGTATAGACCATTTTGGACTCCATAAACGCCGACTTTTGGGTGAGAGATTAAATAACAGGTTGCCCCGACGGACCCTTTTTTTTTTTTTTTTTTTCTTTCTCTTCCACACACCTGGCTTATAAGTCATACGATCCCCCACTGAGAATATCTATGGGGCACACTCAGAATACTTAAGATCTTATATCATATTTGGGTGTGGACCTAACATCACTGCCGTAGGATACGAACTATATATATTATGAAAAAGAAATCCTCACTAGAAAGAAGGAAAACATTTTATTTGATTGTCTTTCTATTTTGGAAGGTAAGTAAGTAAATCCAAATGTCTCCTGATTGTCACTGTTGGGGTCATGCATTGGAGTACGTCACCTATCCAACCTAGATGGAAAGTGGCCAAGCCCGGACCGGATGAATGAGGTTAGCCCATACTCGACCTAAATTGAGGTACGCAGGCACGTACCGTATCAATTCTTCATGTTGGGCTCATCTTCTACTTGGTTTCAGAGAGCCCATTCCCCCTACCTATTCCATAATGAAAATCACTATTCACGCGTAGGGAATCGAACCCAAAAGTCGAGATGATATTGATTTTTCTACGGTAGGATTTAATCGAGCGTGGACCCGTTCACTTCTCACCCAGTAACTATTTCCTACTTGGTAAACTTACCTCACCATTGAAGCCAAGTAGAGGGTTAATCCAAGAGACAATAAAAAGAAACGGATCACATCAAACGATACTAAATTTCAAAAGCCATCTACATGCGGCGGGATGGGCCGGGCCGAGGAATTTCCAAGCCCTGCCCGGCTTCTAAATTAGAAGCCTGACCCCGGCTCGATCCCAGGTCTGGCCAGAAGTTGCTCGCCAAAGACAGGCCCGCCCGTAAATCATGAAGCCCTAGCATACCCTGAGTTTTACTTACATTATAACAAAAAAGAGAAGAAAAGAAAAACAAATTCTTATAACCTCCTAGGCCGTAGCTCAACCAGCCTTGTGATATCACCCAATATGAGAGGTCATCGGTTTGAGTCCCCCCATTGCTACTCCCTCTCTTACAATTATATATGTATATTTGGGGCCGGGCAAGGATTTCGAGTCTCAACCACCGAGTCTAAATAAAAAAATTCTAAGCACGGCCCATCTATTATTGCCTAAACACCATTGTCGAACCAACGTGGGCCGGCCCTGTCCACGATCACCCATAGAAAAGAAAAGAAAAGAAAAGAAAAAAAAAAAACGCTTCTTGAAATAAAATTTCAAAGAGCTACGCTCTGGCCTTTTGATTTTTTCAAACCCATACTTCTGTTGTCTCTCTGCATTTAACCATTCGCTTTACTTCGCCGGTAAAGTAAATTGACCAATCAAGAGATTTGCTTTGTGATTTGATAGCATTGCGTTTAAACGTTAATCACATATGCCCATCCCTCATTGTGTGGACCAAAGCCCGGACCCGTGACCCAACTCAGACGTAAGAGAAAGGAAAAAGAATCCGTTTGGAGGTTTTCCTCCGCTTAGAGTGGAGGGGGTATTGCAAAGTGACAGATTACCGCTGTAAGGAACGGCGGTAATCCTGCAAATGCCAGATTTCCTCCGCTCACAGTGGAGGAAATCTGGAAAACGCCACTTTACCGCCGTAACAAGCAGCGGTAAACCCGAGCGAGTGCCCAAATCCAAATCCACTCCTTGCAGGCCTTTCCATTTCCTTTAACTTTAAACTAGAAACACTCTTAAATTTAGTATTTTCTAAAATTTTCATTATTAGGTAAAGAAATTAGTAAGAGAATTTATTATTTTGGAAAATGGCTTGGGTCGTCCCAGAAGTTCGTGGTTTCGAAAAATGGCAATACAGAAGTAAATAAAGAAATCTTTTCTTAATTGGGAAAAGTACTGTGCGACAACATGAACCGGAAAGATAAAAGTGAAAGAATATATATATATATATATATATTTAACAACGGATGGTGTCTACATTGCTTTGGACCCCACCCTACTTACCCAAAGGACTCGAATCCAAAAAATTCCAAGTATAGACCATTTTGGACTCCATAAACGCCGACTTTTGGGTGAGAGATTAAATAACAGGTTGCCCCGACGGACCCTTTTTTTTTTTTTTTTTTTCTTTCTCTTCCACACACCTGGCTTATAAGTCATACGATCCCCCACTGAGAATATCTATGGGGCACACTCAGAATACTTAAGATCTTATATCATATTTGGGTGTGGACCTAACATCACTGCCGTAGGATACGAACTATATATATTATGAAAAAGAAATCCTCACTAGAAAGAAGGAAAACATTTTATTTGATTGTCTTTCTATTTTGGAAGGTAAGTAAGTAAATCCAAATGTCTCCTGATTGTCACTGTTGGGGTCATGCATTGGAGTACGTCACCTATCCAACCTAGATGGAAAGTGGCCAAGCCCGGACCGGATGAATGAGGTTAGCCCATACTCGACCTAAATTGAGGTACGCAGGCACGTACCGTATCAATTCTTCATGTTGGGCTCATCTTCTACTTGGTTTCAGAGAGCCCATTCCCCCTACCTATTCCATAATGAAAATCACTATTCACGCGTAGGGAATCGAACCCAAAAGTCGAGATGATATTGATTTTTCTACGGTAGGATTTAATCGAGCGTGGA
Organism: Persea americana; assembly: GCA_029852735.1. Taxonomy (NCBI): domain Eukaryota; kingdom Viridiplantae; phylum Streptophyta; class Magnoliopsida; order Laurales; family Lauraceae; genus Persea; species Persea americana. Next base: position 15,710,777 of record CM056814.1, read on the forward strand.
CCCGTTCACTTCTCACCCAGTAACTATTTCCTACTTGGTAAACTTACCTCACCATTGAAGCCAAGTAGAGGGTTAATCCAAGAGACAATAAAAAGAAACGGATCACATCAAACGATACTAAATTTCAAAAGCCATCTACATGCGGCGGGATGGGCCGGGCCGAGGAATTTCCAAGCCCTGCCCGGCTTCTAAATTAGAAGCCTGACCCCGGCTCGATCCCAGGTCTGGCCAGAAGTTGCTCGCCAAAGACAGGCCCGCCCGTAAATCATGAAGCCCTAGCATACCCTGAGTTTTACTTACATTATAACAAAAAAGAGAAGAAAAGAAAAACAAATTCTTATAACCTCCTAGGCCGTAGCTCAACCAGCCTTGTGATATCACCCAATATGAGAGGTCATCGGTTTGAGTCCCCCCATTGCTACTCCCTCTCTTACAATTATATATGTATATTTGGGGCCGGGCAAGGATTTCGAGTCTCAACCACCGAGTCTAAATAAAAAAATTCTAAGCACGGCCCATCTATTATTGCCTAAACACCATTGTCGAACCAACGTGGGCCGGCCCTGTCGACGATCACCCATAGAAAAGAAAAGAAAAGAAAAGAAAAAAAAAAAACGCTTCTTGAAATAAAATTTCAAAGAGCTACGCTCTGGCCTTTTGATTTTTTCAAACCCATACTTCTGTTGTCTCTCTGCATTTAACCATTCGCTTTACTTCGCCGGTAAAGTAAATTGACCAATCAAGAGATTTGCTTTGTGATTTGATAGCATTGCGTTTAAACGTTAATCACATATGCCCATCCCTCATTGTGTGGACCAAAGCCCGGACCCGTGACCCAACTCAGACGTAAGAGAAAGGAAAAAGAATCCGTTTGGAGGTTTTCCTCCGCTTAGAGTGGAGGGGGTATTGCAAAGTGACAGATTACCGCTGTAAGGAACGGCGGTAATCCTGCAAATGCCAGATTTCCTCCGCTCACAGTGGAGGAAATCTGGAAAACGCCACTTTACCGCCGTAACAAGCAGCGGTAAACCCGAGCGAGTGCCCAAATCCAAATCCACTCCTTGCAGGCCTTTCCATTTCCTTTAACTTTAAACTAGAAACACTCTTAAATTTAGTATTTTCTAAAATTTTCATTATTAGGTAAAGAAATTAGTAAGAGAATTTATTATTTTGGAAAATGGCTTGGGTCGTCCCAGAAGTTCGTGGTTTCGAAAAATGGCAATACAGAAGTAAATAAAGAAATCTTTTCTTAATTGGGAAAAGTACTGTGCGACAACATGAACCGGAAAGATAAAAGTGAAAGAATATATATATATATATATATATTTAACAACGGATGGTGTCTACATTGCTTTGGACCCCACCCTACTTACCCAAAGGACTCGAATCCAAAAAATTCCAAGTATAGACCATTTTGGACTCCATAAACGCCGACTTTTGGGTGAGAGATTAAATAACAGGTTGCCCCGACGGACCCTTTTTTTTTTTTTTTTTTTCTTTCTCTTCCACACACCTGGCTTATAAGTCATACGATCCCCCACTGAGAATATCTATGGGGCACACTCAGAATACTTAAGATCTTATATCATATTTGGGTGTGGACCTAACATCACTGCCGTAGGATACGAACTATATATATTATGAAAAAGAAATCCTCACTAGAAAGAAGGAAAACATTTTATTTGATTGTCTTTCTATTTTGGAAGGTAAGTAAGTAAATCCAAATGTCTCCTGATTGTCACTGTTGGGGTCATGCATTGGAGTACGTCACCTATCCAACCTAGATGGAAAGTGGCCAAGCCCGGACCGGATGAATGAGGTTAGCCCATACTCGACCTAAATTGAGGTACGCAGGCACGTACCGTATCAATTCTTCATGTTGGGCTCATCTTCTACTTGGTTTCAGAGAGCCCATTCCCCCTACCTATTCCATAATGAAAATCACTATTCACGCGTAGGGAATCGAACCCAAAAGTCGAGATGATATTGATTTTTCTACGGTAGGATTTAATCGAGCGTGGACCCGTTCACTTCTCACCCAGTAACTATTTCCTACTTGGTAAACTTACCTCACCATTGAAGCCAAGTAGAGGGTTAATCCAAGAGACAATAAAAAGAAACGGATCACATCAAACGATACTAAATTTCAAAAGCCATCTACATGCGGCGGGATGGGCCGGGCCGAGGAATTTCCAAGCCCTGCCCGGCTTCTAAATTAGAAGCCTGACCCCGGCTCGATCCCAGGTCTGGCCAGAAGTTGCTCGCCAAAGACAGGCCCGCCCGTAAATCATGAAGCCCTAGCATACCCTGAGTTTTACTTACATTATAACAAAAAAGAGAAGAAAAGAAAAACAAATTCTTATAACCTCCTAGGCCGTAGCTCAACCAGCCTTGTGATATCACCCAATATGAGAGGTCATCGGTTTGAGTCCCCCCATTGCTACTCCCTCTCTTACAATTATATATGTATATTTGGGGCCGGGCAAGGATTTCGAGTCTCAACCACCGAGTCTAAATAAAAAAATTCTAAGCACGGCCCATCTATTATTGCCTAAACACCATTGTCGAACCAACGTGGGCCGGCCCTGTCCACGATCACCCATAGAAAAGAAAAGAAAAGAAAAGAAAAAAAAAAAACGCTTCTTGAAATAAAATTTCAAAGAGCTACGCTCTGGCCTTTTGATTTTTTCAAACCCATACTTCTGTTGTCTCTCTGCATTTAACCATTCGCTTTACTTCGCCGGTAAAGTAAATTGACCAATCAAGAGATTTGCTTTGTGATTTGATAGCATTGCGTTTAAACGTTAATCACATATGCCCATCCCTCATTGTGTGGACCAAAGCCCGGACCCGTGACCCAACTCAGACGTAAGAGAAAGGAAAAAGAATCCGTTTGGAGGTTTTCCTCCGCTTAGAGTGGAGGGGGTATTGCAAAGTGACAGATTACCGCTGTAAGGAACGGCGGTAATCCTGCAAATGCCAGATTTCCTCCGCTCACAGTGGAGGAAATCTGGAAAACGCCACTTTACCGCCGTAACAAGCAGCGGTAAACCCGAGCGAGTGCCCAAATCCAAATCCACTCCTTGCAGGCCTTTCCATTTCCTTTAACTTTAAACTAGAAACACTCTTAAATTTAGTATTTTCTAAAATTTTCATTATTAGGTAAAGAAATTAGTAAGAGAATTTATTATTTTGGAAAATGGCTTGGGTCGTCCCAGAAGTTCGTGGTTTCGAAAAATGGCAATACAGAAGTAAATAAAGAAATCTTTTCTTAATTGGGAAAAGTACTGTGCGACAACATGAACCGGAAAGATAAAAGTGAAAGAATATATATATATATATATATTTAACAACGGATGGTGTCTACATTGCTTTGGACCCCACCCTACTTACCCAAAGGACTCGAATCCAAAAAATTCCAAGTATAGACCATTTTGGACTCCATAAACGCCGACTTTTGGGTGAGAGATTAAATAACAGGTTGCCCCGACGGACCCTTTTTTTTTTTTTTTTTTTCTTTCTCTTCCACACACCTGGCTTATAAGTCATACGATCCCCCACTGAGAATATCTATGGGGCACACTCAGAATACTTAAGATCTTATATCATATTTGGGTGTGGACCTAACATCACTGCCGTAGGATACGAACTATATATATTATGAAAAAGAAATCCTCACTAGAAAGAAGGAAAACATTTTATTTGATTGTCTTTCTATTTTGGAAGGTAAGTAAGTAAATCCAAATGTCTCCTGATTGTCACTGTTGGGGTCATGCATTGGAGTACGTCACCTATCCAACCTAGATGGAAAGTGGCCAAGCCCGGACCGGATGAATGAGGTTAGCCCATACTCGACCTAAATTGAGGTACGCAGGCACGTACCGTATCAATTCTTCATGTTGGGCTCATCTTCTACTTGGTTTCAGAGAGCCCATTCCCCCTACCTATTCCATAATGAAAATCACTATTCACGCGTAGGGAATCGAACCCAAAAGTCGAGATGATATTGATTTTTCTACGGTAGGATTTAATCGAGCGTGGACCCGTTCACTTCTCACCCAGTAACTATTTCCTACTTGGTAAACTTACCTCACCATTGAAGCCAAGTAGAGGGTTAATCCAAGAGACAATAAAAAGAAACGGATCACATCAAACGATACTAAATTTCAAAAGCCATCTACATGCGGCGGGATGGGCCGGGCCGAGGAATTTCCAAGCCCTGCCCGGCTTCTAAATTAGAAGCCTGACCCCGGCTCGATCCCAGGTCTGGCCAGAAGTTGCTCGCCAAAGACAGGCCCGCCCGTAAATCATGAAGCCCTAGCATACCCTGAGTTTTACTTACATTATAACAAAAAAGAGAAGAAAAGAAAAACAAATTCTTATAACCTCCTAGGCCGTAGCTCAACCAGCCTTGTGATATCACCCAATATGAGAGGTCATCGGTTTGAGTCCCCCCATTGCTACTCCCTCTCTTACAATTATATATGTATATTTGGGGCCGGGCAAGGATTTCGAGTCTCAACCACCGAGTCTAAATAAAAAAATTCTAAGCACGGCCCATCTATTATTGCCTAAACACCATTGTCGAACCAACGTGGGCCGGCCCTGTCCACGATCACCCATAGAAAAGAAAAGAAAAGAAAAGAAAAAAAAAAAACGCTTCTTGAAATAAAATTTCAAAGAGCTACGCTCTGGCCTTTTGATTTTTTCAAACCCATACTTCTGTTGTCTCTCTGCATTTAACCATTCGCTTTACTTCGCCGGTAAAGTAAATTGACCAATCAAGAGATTTGCTTTGTGATTTGATAGCATTGCGTTTAAACGTTAATCACATATGCCCATCCCTCATTGTGTGGACCAAAGCCCGGACCCGTGACCCAACTCAGACGTAAGAGAAAGGAAAAAGAATCCGTTTGGAGGTTTTCCTCCGCTTAGAGTGGAGGGGGTATTGCAAAGTGACAGATTACCGCTGTAAGGAACGGCGGTAATCCTGCAAATGCCAGATTTCATCCGCTCACAGTGGAGGAAATCTGGAAAACGCCACTTTACCGCCGTAACAAGCAGCGGTAAACCCGAGCGAGTGCCCAAATCCAAATCCACTCCTTGCAGGCCTTTCCAATTCCTTTAACTTTAAACTAGAAACACTCTTAAATTTAGTATTTTCTAAAATTTTCATTATTAGGTAAAGAAATTAGTAAGAGAATTTATTATTTTGGAAAATGGCTTGGGTCGTCCCAGAAGTTCGTGGTTTCGAAAAATGGCAATACAGAAGTAAATAAAGAAATCTTTTCTTAATTGGGAAAAGTACTGTGCGACAACATGAACCGGAAAGATAAAAGTGAAAGAATATATATATATATATATATTTAACAACGGATGGTGTCTACATTGCTTTGGACCCCACCCTACTTACCCAAAGGACTCGAATCCAAAAAATTCCAAGTATAGACCATTTTGGACTCCATAAACGCCGACTTTTGGGTGAGAGATTAAATAACAGGTTGCCCCGACGGACCCTTTTTTTTTTTTTCTTTTTCTTTCTCTTCCACACACCTGGCTTATAAGTCATACGATCCCCCACTGAGAATATCTATGGGGCACACTCAGAATACTTAAGATCTTATATCATATTTGGGTGTGGACCTAACATCACTGCCGTAGGATACGAACTATATATATTATGAAAAAGAAATCCTCACTAGAAAGAAGGAAAACATTTTATTTGATTGTCTTTCTATTTTGGAAGGTAAGTAAGTAAATCCAAATGTCTCCTGATTGTCACTGTTGGGGTCATGCATTGGAGTACGTCACCTATCCAACCTAGATGGAAAGTGGCCAAGCCCGGACCGGATGAATGAGGTTAGCCCATACTCGACCTAAATTGAGGTACGCAGGCACGTACCGTATCAATTCTTCATGTTGGGCTCATCTTCTACTTGGTTTCAGAGAGCCCATTCCCCCTACCTATTCCATAATGAAAATCACTATTCACGCGTAGGGAATCGAACCCAAAAGTCGAGATGATATTGATTTTTCTACGGTAGGATTTAATCGAGCGTGGACCCGTTCACTTCTCACCCAGTAACTATTTCCTACTTGGTAAACTTACCTCACCATTGAAGCCAAGTAGAGGGTTAATCCAAGAGACAATAAAAAGAAACGGATCACATCAAACGATACTAAATTTCAAAAGCCATCTACATGCGGCGGGATGGGCCGGGCCGAGGAATTTCCAAGCCCTGCCCGGCTTCTAAATTAGAAGCCTGACCCCGGCTCGATCCCAGGTCTGGCCAGAAGTTGCTCGCCAAAGACAGGCCCGCCCGTAAATCATGAAGCCCTAGCATACCCTGAGTTTTACTTACATTATAACAAAAAAGAGAAGAAAAGAAAAACAAATTCTTATAACCTCCTAGGCCGTAGCTCAACCAGCCTTGTGATATCACCCAATATGAGAGGTCATCGGTTTGAGTCCCCCCATTGCTACTCCCTCTCTTACAATTATATATGTATATTTGGGGCCGGGCAAGGATTTCGAGTCTCAACCACCGAGTCTAAATAAAAAAATTCTAAGCACGGCCCATCTATTATTGCCTAAACACCATTGTCGAACCAACGTGGGCCGGCCCTGTCCACGATCACCCATAGAAAAGAAAAGAAAAGAAAAGAAAAAAAAAAAACGCTTCTTGAAATAAAATTTCAAAGAGCTACGCTCTGGCCTTTTGATTTTTTCAAACCCATACTTCTGTTGTCTCTCTGCATTTAACCATTCGCTTTACTTCGCCGGTAAAGTAAATTGACCAATCAAGAGATTTGCTTTGTGATTTGATAGCATTGCGTTTAAACGTTAATCACATATGCCCATCCCTCATTGTGTGGACCAAAGCCCGGACCCGTGACCCAACTCAGACGTAAGAGAAAGGAAAAAGAATCCGTTTGGAGGTTTTCCTCCGCTTAGAGTGGAGGGGGTATTGCAAAGTGACAGATTACCGCTGTAAGGAACGGCGGTAATCCTGCAAATGCCAGATTTCATCCGCTCACAGTGGAGGAAATCTGGAAAACGCCACTTTACCGCCGTAACAAGCAGCGGTAAACCCGAGCGAGTGCCCAAATCCAAATCCACTCCTTGCAGGCCTTTCCATTTCCTTTAACTTTAAACTAGAAACACTCTTAAATTTAGTATTTTCTAAAATTTTCATTATTAGGTAAAGAAATTAGTAAGAGAATTTATTATTTTGGAAAATGGCTTGGGTCGTCCCAGAAGTTCGTGGTTTCGAAAAATGGCAATACAGAAGTAAATAAAGAAATCTTTTCTTAATTGGGAAAAGTACTGTGCGACAACATGAACCGGAAAGATAAAAGTGAAAGAATATATATATATATATATATTTAACAACGGATGGTGTCTACATTGCTTTGGACCCCACCCTACTTACCCAAAGGACTCGAATCCAAAAAATTCCAAGTATAGACCATTTTGGACTCCATAAACGCCGACTTTTGGGTGAGAGATTAAATAACAGGTTGCCCCGACGGACCCTTTTTTTTTTCTTTCTCTTCCACACACCTGGCTTATAAGTCATACGATCCCCCACTGAGAATATCTATGGGGCACACTCAGAATACTTAAGATCTTATATCATATTTGGGTGTGGACCTAACATCACTGCCGTAGGATACGAACTATATATATTATGAAAAAGAAATCCTCACTAGAAAGAAGGAAAACATTTTATTTGATTGTCTTTCTATTTTGGAAGGTAAGTAAGTAAATCCAAATGTCTCCTGATTGTCACTGTTGGGGTCATGCATTGGAGTACGTCACCTATCCAACCTAGATGGAAAGTGGCCAAGCCCGGACCGGATGAATGAGGTTAGCCCATACTCGACCTAAATTGAGGTACGCAGGCACGTACCGTATCAATTCTTCATGTTGGGCTCATCTTCTACTTGGTTTCAGAGAGCCCATTCCCCCTACCTATTCCATAATGAAAATCACTATTCACGCGTAGGGAATCGAACCCAAAAGTCGAGATGATATTGATTTTTCTACGGTAGGATTTAATCGAGCGTGGACCCGTTCACTTCTCACCCAGTAACTATTTCCTACTTGGTAAACTTACCTCACCATTGAAGCCAAGTAGAGGGTTAATCCAAGAGACAATAAAAAGAAACGGATCACATCAAACGATACTAAATTTCAAAAGCCATCTACATGCGGCGGGATGGGCCGGGCCGAGGAATTTCCAAGCCCTGCCCGGCTTCTAAATTAGAAGCCTGACCCCGGCTCGATCCCAGGTCTGGCCAGAAGTTGCTCGCCAAAGACAGGCCCGCCCGTAAATCATGAAGCCCTAGCATACCCTGAGTTTTACTTACATTATAACAAAAAAGAGAAGAAAAGAAAAACAAATTCTTATAACCTCCTAGGCCGTAGCTCAACCAGCCTTGTGATATCACCCAATATGAGAGGTCATCGGTTTGAGTCCCCCCATTGCTACTCCCTCTCTTACAATTATATATGTATATTTGGGGCCGGGCAAGGATTTCGAGTCTCAACCACCGAGTCTAAATAAAAAAATTCTAAGCACGGCCCATCTATTATTGCCTAAACACCATTGTCGAACCAACGTGGGCCGGCCCTGTCCACGATCACCCATAGAAAAGAAAAGAAAAGAAAAGAAAAAAAAAAAACGCTTCTTGAAATAAAATTTCAAAGAGCTACGCTCTGGCCTTTTGATTTTTTCAAACCCATACTTCTGTTGTCTCTCTGCATTTAACCATTCGCTTTACTTCGCCGGTAAAGTAAATTGACCAATCAAGAGATTTGCTTTGTGATTTGATAGCATTGCGTTTAAACGTTAATCACATATGCCCATCCCTCATTGTGTGGACCAAAGCCCGGACCCGTGACCCAACTCAGACGTAAGAGAAAGGAAAAAGAATCCGTTTGGAGGTTTTCCTCCGCTTAGAGTGGAGGGGGTATTGCAAAGTGACAGATTACCGCTGTAAGGAACGGCGGTAATCCTGCAAATGCCAGATTTCATCCGCTCACAGTGGAGGAAATCTGGAAAACGCCACTTTACCGCCGTAACAAGCAGCGGTAAACCCGAGCGAGTGCCCAAATCCAAATCCACTCCTTGCAGGCCTTTCCATTTCCTTTAACTTTAAACTAGAAACACTCTTAAATTTAGTATTTTCTAAAATTTTCATTATTAGGTAAAGAAATTAGTAAGAGAATTTATTATTTTGGAAAATGGCTTGGGTCGTCCCAGAAGTTCGTGGTTTCGAAAAATGGCAATACAGAAGTAAATAAAGAAATCTTTTCTTAATTGGGAAAAGTACTGTGCGACAACATGAACCGGAAAGATAAAAGTGAAAGAATATATATATATATATATTTAACAACGGATGGTGTCTACATTGCTTTGGACCCCACCCTACTTACCCAAAGGACTCGAATCCAAAAAATTCCAAGTATAGACCATTTTGGACTCCATAAACGCCGACTTTTGGGTGAGAGATTAAATAACAGGTTGCCCCGACGGACCCTTTTTTTTTTTTTCTTTTTCTTTCTCTTCCACACACCTGGCTTATAAGTCATACGATCCCCCACTGAGAATATCTATGGGGCACACTCAGAATACTTAAGATCTTATATCATATTTGGGTGTGGACCTAACATCACTGCCGTAGGATACGAACTATATATATTATGAAAAAGAAATCCTCACTAGAAAGAAGGAAAACATTTTATTTGATTGTCTTTCTATTTTGGAAGGTAAGTAAGTAAATCCAAATGTCTCCTGATTGTCACTGTTGGGGTCATGCATTGGAGTACGTCACCTATCCAACCTAGATGGAAAGTGGCCAAGCCCGGACCGGATGAATGAGGTTAGCCCATACTCGACCTAAATTGAGGTACGCAGGCACGTACCGTATCAATTCTTCATGTTGGGCTCATCTTCTACTTGGTTTCAGAGAGCCCATTCCCCCTACCTATTCCATAATGAAAATCACTATTCACGCGTAGGGAATCGAACCCAAAAGTCGAGATGATATTGATTTTTCTACGGTAGGATTTAATCGAGCGTGGACCCGTTCACTTCTCACCCAGTAACTATTTCCTACTTGGTAAACTTACCTCACCATTGAAGCCAAGTAGAGGGTTAATCCAAGAGACAATAAAAAGAAACGGATCACATCAAACGATACTAAATTTCAAAAGCCATCTACATGCGGCGGGATGGGCCGGGCCGAGGAATTTCCAAGCCCTGCCCGGCTTCTAAATTAGAAGCCTGACCCCGGCTCGATCCCAGGTCTGGCCAGAAGTTGCTCGCCAAAGACAGGCCCGCCCGTAAATCATGAAGCCCTAGCATACCCTGAGTTTTACTTACATTATAACAAAAAAGAGAAGAAAAGAAAAACAAATTCTTATAACCTCCTAGGCCGTAGCTCAACCAGCCTTGTGATATCACCCAATATGAGAGGTCATCGGTTTGAGTCCCCCCATTGCTACTCCCTCTCTTACAATTATATATGTATATTTGGGGCCGGGCAAGGATTTCGAGTCTCAACCACCGAGTCTAAATAAAAAAATTCTAAGCACGGCCCATCTATTATTGCCTAAACACCATTGTCGAACCAACGTGGGCCGGCCCTGTCCACGATCACCCATAGAAAAGAAAAGAAAAGAAAAGAAAAAAAAAAAACGCTTCTTGAAATAAAATTTCAAAGAGCTACGCTCTGGCCTTTTGATTTTTTCAAACCCATACTTCTGTTGTCTCTCTGCATTTAACCATTCGCTTTACTTCGCCGGTAAAGTAAATTGACCAATCAAGAGATTTGCTTTGTGATTTGATAGCATTGCGTTTAAACGTTAATCACATATGCCCATCCCTCATTGTGTGGACCAAAGCCCGGACCCGTGACCCAACTCAGACGTAAGAGAAAGGAAAAAGAATCCGTTTGGAGGTTTTCCTCCGCTTAGAGTGGAGGGGGTATTGCAAAGTGACAGATTACCGCTGTAAGGAACGGCGGTAATCCTGCAAATGCCAGATTTCATCCGCTCACAGTGGAGGAAATCTGGAAAACGCCACTTTACCGCCGTAACAAGCAGCGGTAAACCCGAGCGAGTGCCCAAATCCAAATCCACTCCTTGCAGGCCTTTCCATTTCCTTTAACTTTAAACTAGAAACACTCTTAAATTTAGTATTTTCTAAAATTTTCATTATTAGGTAAAGAAATTAGTAAGAGAATTTATTATTTTGGAAAATGGCTTGGGTCGTCCCAGAAGTTCGTGGTTTCGAAAAATGGCAATACAGAAGTAAATAAAGAAATCTTTTCTTAATTGGGAAAAGTACTGTGCGACAACATGAACCGGAAAGATAAAAGTGAAAGAATATATATATATATATATATTTAACAACGGATGGTGTCTACATTGCTTTGGACCCCACCCTACTTACCCAAAGGACTCGAATCCAAAAAATTCCAAGTATAGACCATTTTGGACTCCATAAACGCCGACTTTTGGGTGAGAGATTAAATAACAGGTTGCCCCGACGGACCCTTTTTTTTTTTTTTTTTTTCTTTCTCTTCCACACACCTGGCTTATAAGTCATACGATCCCCCACTGAGAATATCTATGGGGCACACTCAGAATACTTAAGATCTTATATCATATTTGGGTGTGGACCTAACATCACTGCCGTAGGATACGAACTATATATATTATGAAAAAGAAATCCTCACTAGAAAGAAGGAAAACATTTTATTTGATTGTCTTTCTATTTTGGAAGGTAAGTAAGTAAATCCAAATGTCTCCTGATTGTCACTGTTGGGGTCATGCATTGGAGTACGTCACCTATCCAACCTAGATGGAAAGTGGCCAAGCCCGGACCGGATGAATGAGGTTAGCCCATACTCGACCTAAATTGAGGTACGCAGGCACGTACCGTATCAATTCTTCATGTTGGGCTCATCTTCTACTTGGTTTCAGAGAGCCCATTCCCCCTACCTATTCCATAATGAAAATCACTATTCACGCGTAGGGAATCGAACCCAAAAGTCGAGATGATATTGATTTTTCTACGGTAGGATTTAATCGAGCGTGGACCCGTTCACTTCTCACCCAGTAACTATTTCCTACTTGGTAAACTTACCTCACCATTGAAGCCAAGTAGAGGGTTAATCCAAGAGACAATAAAAAGAAACGGATCACATCAAACGATACTAAATTTCAAAAGCCATCTACATGCGGCGGGATGGGCCGGGCCGAGGAATTTCCAAGCCCTGCCCGGCTTCTAAATTAGAAGCCTGACCCCGGCTCGATCCCAGGTCTGGCCAGAAGTTGCTCGCCAAAGACAGGCCCGCCCGTAAATCATGAAGCCCTAGCATACCCTGAGTTTTACTTACATTATAACAAAAAAGAGAAGAAAAGAAAAACAAATTCTTATAACCTCCTAGGCCGTAGCTCAACCAGCCTTGTGATATCACCCAATATGAGAGGTCATCGGTTTGAGTCCCCCCATTGCTACTCCCTCTCTTACAATTATATATGTATATTTGGGGCCGGGCAAGGATTTCGAGTCTCAACCACCGAGTCTAAATAAAAAAATTCTAAGCACGGCCCATCTATTATTGCCTAAACACCATTGTCGAACCAACGTGGGCCGGCCCTGTCCACGATCACCCATAGAAAAGAAAAGAAAAGAAAAGAAAAAAAAAAAACGCTTCTTGAAATAAAATTTCAAAGAGCTACGCTCTGGCCTTTTGATTTTTTCAAACCCATACTTCTGTTGTCTCTCTGCATTTAACCATTCGCTTTACTTCGCCGGTAAAGTAAATTGACCAATCAAGAGATTTGCTTTGTGATTTGATAGCATTGCGTTTAAACGTTAATCACATATGCCCATCCCTCATTGTGTGGACCAAAGCCCGGACCCGTGACCCAACTCAGACGTAAGAGAAAGGAAAAAGAATCCGTTTGGAGGTTTTCCTCCGCTTAGAGTGGAGGGGGTATTGCAAAGTGACAGATTACCGCTGTAAGGAACGGCGGTAATCCTGCAAATGCCAGATTTCATCCGCTCACAGTGGAGGAAATCTGGAAAACGCCACTTTACCGCCGTAACAAGCAGCGGTAAACCCGAGCGAGTGCCCAAATCCAAATCCACTCCTTGCAGGCCTTTCCATTTCCTTTAACTTTAAACTAGAAACACTCTTAAATTTAGTATTTTCTAAAATTTTCATTATTAGGTAAAGAAATTAGTAAGAGAATTTATTATTTTGGAAAATGGCTTGGGTCGTCCCAGAAGTTCGTGGTTTCGAAAAATGGCAATACAGAAGTAAATAAAGAAATCTTTTCTTAATTGGGAAAAGTACTGTGCGACAACATGAACCGGAAAGATAAAAGTGAAAGAATATATATATATATATATATTTAACAACGGATGGTGTCTACATTGCTTTGGACCCCACCCTACTTACCCAAAGGACTCGAATCCAAAAAATTCCAAGTATAGACCATTTTGGACTCCATAAACGCCGACTTTTGGGTGAGAGATTAAATAACAGGTTGCCCCGACGGACCCTTTTTTTTTTTTTCTTTTTCTTTCTCTTCCACACACCTGGCTTATAAGTCATACGATCCCCCACTGAGAATATCTATGGGGCACACTCAGAATACTTAAGATCTTATATCATATTTGGGTGTGGACCTAACATCACTGCCGTAGGATACGAACTATATATATTATGAAAAAGAAATCCTCACTAGAAAGAAGGAAAACATTTTATTTGATTGTCTTTCTATTTTGGAAGGTAAGTAAGTAAATCCAAATGTCTCCTGATTGTCACTGTTGGGGTCATGCATTGGAGTACGTCACCTATCCAACCTAGATGGAAAGTGGCCAAGCCCGGACCGGATGAATGAGGTTAGCCCATACTCGACCTAAATTGAGGTACGCAGGCACGTACCGTATCAATTCTTCATGTTGGGCTCATCTTCTACTTGGTTTCAGAGAGCCCATTCCCCCTACCTATTCCATAATGAAAATCACTATTCACGCGTAGGGAATCGAACCCAAAAGTCGAGATGATATTGATTTTTCTACGGTAGGATTTAATCGAGCGTGGACCCGTTCACTTCTCACCCAGTAACTATTTCCTACTTGGTAAACTTACCTCACCATTGAAGCCAAGTAGAGGGTTAATCCAAGAGACAATAAAAAGAAACGGATCACATCAAACGATACTAAATTTCAAAAGCCATCTACATGCGGCGGGATGGGCCGGGCCGAGGAATTTCCAAGCCCTGCCCGGCTTCTAAATTAGAAGCCTGACCCCGGCTCGATCCCAGGTCTGGCCAGAAGTTGCTCGCCAAAGACAGGCCCGCCCGTAAATCATGAAGCCCTAGCATACCCTGAGTTTTACTTACATTATAACAAAAAAGAGAAGAAAAGAAAAACAAATTCTTATAACCTCCTAGGCCGTAGCTCAACCAGCCTTGTGATATCACCCAATATGAGAGGTCATCGGTTTGAGTCCCCCCATTGCTACTCCCTCTCTTACAATTATATATGTATATTTGGGGCCGGGCAAGGATTTCGAGTCTCAACCACCGAGTCTAAATAAAAAAATTCTAAGCACGGCCCATCTATTATTGCCTAAACACCATTGTCGAACCAACGTGGGCCGGCCCTGTCCACGATCACCCATAGAAAAGAAAAGAAAAGAAAAGAAAAAAAAAAACGCTTCTTGAAATAAAATTTCAAAGAGCTACGCTCTGGCCTTTTGATTTTTTCAAACCCATACTTCTGTTGTCTCTCTGCATTTAACCATTCGCTTTACTTCGCCGGTAAAGTAAATTGACCAATCAAGAGATTTGCTTTGTGATTTGATAGCATTGCGTTTAAACGTTAATCACATATGCCCATCCCTCATTGTGTGGACCAAAGCCCGGACCCGTGACCCAACTCAGACGTAAGAGAAAGGAAAAAGAATCCGTTTGGAGGTTTTCCTCCGCTTAGAGTGGAGGGGGTATTGCAAAGTGACAGATTACCGCTGTAAGGAACGGCGGTAATCCTGCAAATGCCAGATTTCCTCCGCTCACAGTGGAGGAAATCTGGAAAACGCCACTTTACCGCCGTAGCAAGCAGCGGTAAACCCGAGCGAGTGCCCAAATCCAAATCCACTCCTTGCAGGCCTTTCCATTTCCTTTAACTTTAAACTAGAAACACTCTTAAATTTAGTATTTTCTAAAATTTTCATTATTAGGTAAAGAAATTAGTAAGAGAATTTATTATTTTGGAAAATGGCTTGGGTCGTCCCAGAAGTTCGTGGTTTCGAAAAATGGCAATACAGAAGTAAATAAAGAAATCTTTTCTTAATTGGGAAAAGTACTGTGCGACAACATGAACCGGAAAGATAAAAGTGAAAGAATATATATATATATATATATTTAACAACGGATGGTGTCTACATTGCTTTGGACCCCACCCTACTTACCCAAAGGACTCGAATCCAAAAAATTCCAAGTATAGACCATTTTGGACTCCATAAACGCCGACTTTTGGGTGAGAGATTAAATAACAGGTTGCCCCGACGGACCCTTTTTTTTTTTTTCTTTTTCTTTCTCTTCCACACACCTGGCTTATAAGTCATACGATCCCCCACTGAGAATATCTATGGGGCACACTCAGAATACTTAAGATCTTATATCATATTTGGGTGTGGACCTAACATCACTGCCGTAGGATACGAACTATATATATTATGAAAAAGAAATCCTCACTAGAAAGAAGGAAAACATTTTATTTGATTGTCTTTCTATTTTGGAAGGTAAGTAAGTAAATCCAAATGTCTCCTGATTGTCACTGTTGGGGTCATGCATTGGAGTACGTCACCTATCCAACCTAGATGGAAAGTGGCCAAGCCCGGACCGGATGAATGAGGTTAGCCCATACTCGACCTAAATTGAGGTACGCAGGCACGTACCGTATCAATTCTTCATGTTGGGCTCATCTTCTACTTGGTTTCAGAGAGCCCATTCCCCCTACCTATTCCATAATGAAAATCACTATTCACGCGTAGGGAATCGAACCCAAAAGTCGAGATGATATTGATTTTTCTACGGTAGGATTTAATCGAGCGTGGACCCGTTCACTTCTCACCCAGTAACTATTTCCTACTTGGTAAACTTACCTCACCATTGAAGCCAAGTAGAGGGTTAATCCAAGAGACAATAAAAAGAAACGGATCACATCAAACGATACTAAATTTCAAAAGCCATCTACATGCGGCGGGATGGGCCGGGCCGAGGAATTTCCAAGCCCTGCCCGGCTTCTAAATTAGAAGCCTGACCCCGGCTCGATCCCAGGTCTGGCCAGAAGTTGCTCGCCAAAGACAGGCCCGCCCGTAAATCATGAAGCCCTAGCATACCCTGAGTTTTACTTACATTATAACAAAAAAGAGAAGAAAAGAAAAACAAATTCTTATAACCTCCTAGGCCGTAGCTCAACCAGCCTTGTGATATCACCCAATATGAGAGGTCATCGGTTTGAGTCCCCCCATTGCTACTCCCTCTCTTACAATTATATATGTATATTTGGGGCCGGGCAAGGATTTCGAGTCTCAACCACCGAGTCTAAATAAAAAAATTCTAAGCACGGCCCATCTATTATTGCCTAAACACCATTGTCGAACCAACGTGGGCCGGCCCTGTCCACGATCACCCATAGAAAAGAAAAGAAAAGAAAAGAAAAAAAAAAAACGCTTCTTGAAATAAAATTTCAAAGAGCTACGCTCTGGCCTTTTGATTTTTTCAAACCCATACTTCTGTTGTCTCTCTGCATTTAACCATTCGCTTTACTTCGCCGGTAAAGTAAATTGACCAATCAAGAGATTTGCTTTGTGATTTGATAGCATTGCGTTTAAACGTTAATCACATATGCCCATCCCTCATTGTGTGGACCAAAGCCCGGACCCGTGACCCAACTCAGACGTAAGAGAAAGGAAAAAGAATCCGTTTGGAGGTTTTCCTCCGCTTAGAGTGGAGGGGGTATTGCAAAGTGACAGATTACCGCTGTAAGGAACGGCGGTAATCCTGCAAATGCCAGATTTCCTCCGCTCACAGTGGAGGAAATCTGGAAAACGCCACTTTACCGCCGTAGCAAGCAGCGGTAAACCCGAGCGAGTGCCCAAATCCAAATCCACTCCTTGCAGGCCTTTCCATTTCCTTTAACTTTAAACTAGAAACACTCTTAAATTTAGTATTTTCTAAAATTTTCATTATTAGGTAAAGAAATTAGTAAGAGAATTTATTATTTTGGAAAATGGCTTGGGTCGTCCCAGAAGTTCGTGGTTTCGAAAAATGGCAATACAGAAGTAAATAAAGAAATCTTTTCTTAATTGGGAAAAGTACTGTGCGACAACATGAACCGGAAAGATAAAAGTGAAAGAATATATATATATATATATATTTAACAACGGATGGTGTCTACATTGCTTTGGACCCCACCCTACTTACCCAAAGGACTCGAATCCAAAAAATTCCAAGTATAGACCATTTTGGACTCCATAAACGCCGACTTTTGGGTGAGAGATTAAATAACAGGTTGCCCCGACGGACCCTTTTTTTTTTTTTCTTTTTCTTTCTCTTCCACACACCTGGCTTATAAGTCATACGATCCCCCACTGAGAATATCTATGGGGCACACTCAGAATACTTAAGATCTTATATCATATTTGGGTGTGGACCTAACATCACTGCCGTAGGATACGAACTATATATATTATGAAAAAGAAATCCTCACTAGAAAGAAGGAAAACATTTTATTTGATTGTCTTTCTATTTTGGAAGGTAAGTAAGTAAATCCAAATGTCTCCTGATTGTCACTGTTGGGGTCATGCATTGGAGTACGTCACCTATCCAACCTAGATGGAAAGTGGCCAAGCCCGGACCGGATGAATGAGGTTAGCCCATACTCGACCTAAATTGAGGTACGCAGGCACGTACCGTATCAATTCTTCATGTTGGGCTCATCTTCTACTTGGTTTCAGAGAGCCCATTCCCCCTACCTATTCCATAATGAAAATCACTATTCACGCGTAGGGAATCGAACCCAAAAGTCGAGATGATATTGATTTTTCTACGGTAGGATTTAATCGAGCGTGGACCCGTTCACTTCTCACCCAGTAACTATTTCCTACTTGGTAAACTTACCTCACCATTGAAGCCAAGTAGAGGGTTAATCCAAGAGACAATAAAAAGAAACGGATCACATCAAACGATACTAAATTTCAAAAGCCATCTACATGCGGCGGGATGGGCCGGGCCGAGGAATTTCCAAGCCCTGCCCGGCTTCTAAATTAGAAGCCTGACCCCGGCTCGATCCCAGGTCTGGCCAGAAGTTGCTCGCCAAAGACAGGCCCGCCCGTAAATCATGAAGCCCTAGCATACCCTGAGTTTTACTTACATTATAACAAAAAAGAGAAGAAAAGAAAAACAAATTCTTATAACCTCCTAGGCCGTAGCTCAACCAGCCTTGTGATATCACCCAATATGAGAGGTCATCGGTTTGAGTCCCCCCATTGCTACTCCCTCTCTTACAATTATATATGTATATTTGGGGCCGGGCAAGGATTTCGAGTCTCAACCACCGAGTCTAAATAAAAAAATTCTAAGCACGGCCCATCTATTATTGCCTAAACACCATTGTCGAACCAACGTGGGCCGGCCCTGTCCACGATCACCCATAGAAAAGAAAAGAAAAGAAAAGAAAAAAAAAAAACGCTTCTTGAAATAAAATTTCAAAGAGCTACGCTCTGGCCTTTTGATTTTTTCAAACCCATACTTCTGTTGTCTCTCTGCATTTAACCATTCGCTTTACTTCGCCGGTAAAGTAAATTGACCAATCAAGAGATTTGCTTTGTGATTTGATAGCATTGCGTTTAAACGTTAATCACATATGCCCATCCCTCATTGTGTGGACCAAAGCCCGGACCCGTGACCCAACTCAGACGTAAGAGAAAGGAAAAAGAATCCGTTTGGAGGTTTTCCTCCGCTTAGAGTGGAGGGGGTATTGCAAAGTGACAGATTACCGCTGTAAGGAACGGCGGTAATCCTGCAAATGCCAGATTTCCTCCGCTCACAGTGGAGGAAATCTGGAAAACGCCACTTTACCGCCGTAGCAAGCAGCGGTAAACCCGAGCGAGTGCCCAAATCCAAATCCACTCCTTGCAGGCCTTTCCATTTCCTTTAACTTTAAACTAGAAACACTCTTAAATTTAGTATTTTCTAAAATTTTCATTATTAGGTAAAGAAATTAGTAAGAGAATTTATTATTTTGGAAAATGGCTTGGGTCGTCCCAGAAGTTCGTGGTTTCGAAAAATGGCAATACAGAAGTAAATAAAGAAATCTTTTCTTAATTGGGAAAAGTACTGTGCGACAACATGAACCGGAAAGATAAAAGTGAAAGAATATATATATATATATATATATTTAACAACGGATGGTGTCTACATTGCTTTGGACCCCACCCTACTTACCCAAAGGACTCGAATCCAAAAAATTCCAAGTATAGACCATTTTGGACTCCATAAACGCCGACTTTTGGGTGAGAGATTAAATAACAGGTTGCCCCGACGGACCCTTTTTTTTTTTTTCTTTTTCTTTCTCTTCCACACACCTGGCTTATAAGTCATACGATCCCCCACTGAGAATATCTATGGGGCACACTCAGAATACTTAAGATCTTATATCATATTTGGGTGTGGACCTAACATCACTGCCGTAGGATACGAACTATATATATTATGAAAAAGAAATCCTCACTAGAAAGAAGGAAAACATTTTATTTGATTGTCTTTCTATTTTGGAAGGTAAGTAAGTAAATCCAAATGTCTCCTGATTGTCACTGTTGGGGTCATGCATTGGAGTACGTCACCTATCCAACCTAGATGGAAAGTGGCCAAGCCCGGACCGGATGAATGAGGTTAGCCCATACTCGACCTAAATTGAGGTACGCAGGCACGTACCGTATCAATTCTTCATGTTGGGCTCATCTTCTACTTGGTTTCAGAGAGCCCATTCCCCCTACCTATTCCATAATGAAAATCACTATTCACGCGTAGGGAATCGAACCCAAAAGTCGAGATGATATTGATTTTTCTACGGTAGGATTTAATCGAGCGTGGACCCGTTCACTTCTCACCCAGTAACTATTTCCTACTTGGTAAACTTACCTCACCATTGAAGCCAAGTAGAGGGTTAATCCAAGAGACAATAAAAAGAAACGGATCACATCAAACGATACTAAATTTCAAAAGCCATCTACATGCGGCGGGATGGGCCGGGCCGAGGAATTTCCAAGCCCTGCCCGGCTTCTAAATTAGAAGCCTGACCCCGGCTCGATCCCAGGTCTGGCCAGAAGTTGCTCGCCAAAGACAGGCCCGCCCGTAAATCATGAAGCCCTAGCATACCCTGAGTTTTACTTACATTATAACAAAAAAGAGAAGAAAAGAAAAACAAATTCTTATAACCTCCTAGGCCGTAGCTCAACCAGCCTTGTGATATCACCCAATATGAGAGGTCATCGGTTTGAGTCCCCCCATTGCTACTCCCTCTCTTACAATTATATATGTATATTTGGGGCCGGGCAAGGATTTCGAGTCTCAACCACCGAGTCTAAATAAAAAAATTCTAAGCACGGCCCATCTATTATTGCCTAAACACCATTGTCGAACCAACGTGGGCCGGCCCTGTCCACGATCACCCATAGAAAAGAAAAGAAAAGAAAAGAAAAAAAAAAAACGCTTCTTGAAATAAAATTTCAAAGAGCTACGCTCTGGCCTTTTGATTTTTTCAAACCCATACTTCTGTTGTCTCTCTGCATTTAACCATTCGCTTTACTTCGCCGGTAAAGTAAATTGACCAATCAAGAGATTTGCTTTGTGATTTGATAGCATTGCGTTTAAACGTTAATCACATATGCCCATCCCTCATTGTGTGGACCAAAGCCCGGACCCGTGACCCAACTCAGACGTAAGAGAAAGGAAAAAGAATCCGTTTGGAGGTTTTCCTCCGCTTAGAGTGGAGGGGGTATTGCAAAGTGACAGATTACCGCTGTAAGGAACGGCGGTAATCCTGCAAATGCCAGATTTCCTCCGCTCACAGTGGAGGAAATCTGGAAAACGCCACTTTACCGCCGTAGCAAGCAGCGGTAAACCCGAGCGAGTGCCCAAATCCAAATCCACTCCTTGCAGGCCTTTCCATTTCCTTTAACTTTAAACTAGAAACACTCTTAAATTTAGTATTTTCTAAAATTTTCATTATTAGGTAAAGAAATTAGTAAGAGAATTTATTATTTTGGAAAATGGCTTGGGTCGTCCCAGAAGTTCGTGGTTTCGAAAAATGGCAATACAGAAGTAAATAAAGAAATCTTTTCTTAATTGGGAAAAGTACTGTGCGACAACATGAACCGGAAAGATAAAAGTGAAAGAATATATATATATATATATATATTTAACAACGGATGGTGTCTACATTGCTTTGGACCCCACCCTACTTACCCAAAGGACTCGAATCCAAAAAATTCCAAGTATAGACCATTTTGGACTCCATAAACGCCGACTTTTGGGTGAGAGATTAAATAACAGGTTGCCCCGACGGACCCTTTTTTTTTTTTTCTTTTTCTTTCTCTTCCACACACCTGGCTTATAAGTCATACGATCCCCCACTGAGAATATCTATGGGGCACACTCAGAATACTTAAGATCTTATATCATATTTGGGTGTGGACCTAACATCACTGCCGTAGGATACGAACTATATATATTATGAAAAAGAAATCCTCACTAGAAAGAAGGAAAACATTTTATTTGATTGTCTTTCTATTTTGGAAGGTAAGTAAGTAAATCCAAATGTCTCCTGATTGTCACTGTTGGGGTCATGCATTGGAGTACGTCACCTATCCAACCTAGATGGAAAGTGGCCAAGCCCGGACCGGATGAATGAGGTTAGCCCATACTCGACCTAAATTGAGGTACGCAGGCACGTACCGTATCAATTCTTCATGTTGGGCTCATCTTCTACTTGGTTTCAGAGAGCCCATTCCCCCTACCTATTCCATAATGAAAATCACTATTCACGCGTAGGGAATCGAACCCAAAAGTCGAGATGATATTGATTTTTCTACGGTAGGATTTAATCGAGCGTGGACCCGTTCACTTCTCACCCAGTAACTATTTCCTACTTGGTAAACTTACCTCACCATTGAAGCCAAGTAGAGGGTTAATCCAAGAGACAATAAAAAGAAACGGATCACATCAAACGATACTAAATTTCAAAAGCCATCTACATGCGGCGGGATGGGCCGGGCCGAGGAATTTCCAAGCCCTGCCCGGCTTCTAAATTAGAAGCCTGACCCCGGCTCGATCCCAGGTCTGGCCAGAAGTTGCTCGCCAAAGACAGGCCCGCCCGTAAATCATGAAGCCCTAGCATACCCTGAGTTTTACTTACATTATAACAAAAAAGAGAAGAAAAGAAAAACAAATTCTTATAACCTCCTAGGCCGTAGCTCAACCAGCCTTGTGATATCACCCAATATGAGAGGTCATCGGTTTGAGTCCCCCCATTGCTACTCCCTCTCTTACAATTATATATGTATATTTGGGGCCGGGCAAGGATTTCGAGTCTCAACCACCGAGTCTAAATAAAAAAATTCTAAGCACGGCCCATCTATTATTGCCTAAACACCATTGTCGAACCAACGTGGGCCGGCCCTGTCCACGATCACCCATAGAAAAGAAAAGAAAAGAAAAGAAAAAAAAAAACGCTTCTTGAAATAAAATTTCAAAGAGCTACGCTCTGGCCTTTTGATTTTTTCAAACCCATACTTCTGTTGTCTCTCTGCATTTAACCATTCGCTTTACTTCGCCGGTAAAGTAAATTGACCAATCAAGAGATTTGCTTTGTGATTTGATAGCATTGCGTTTAAACGTTAATCACATATGCCCATCCCTCATTGTGTGGACCAAAGCCCGGACCCGTGACCCAACTCAGACGTAAGAGAAAGGAAAAAGAATCCGTTTGGAGGTTTTCCTCCGCTTAGAGTGGAGGGGGTATTGCAAAGTGACAGATTACCGCTGTAAGGAACGGCGGTAATCCTGCAAATGCCAGATTTCCTCCGCTCACAGTGGAGGAAATCTGGAAAACGCCACTTTACCGCCGTAGCAAGCAGCGGTAAACCCGAGCGAGTGCCCAAATCCAAATCCACTCCTTGCAGGCCTTTCCATTTCCTTTAACTTTAAACTAGAAACACTCTTAAATTTAGTATTTTCTAAAATTTTCATTATTAGGTAAAGAAATTAGTAAGAGAATTTATTATTTTGGAAAATGGCTTGGGTCGTCCCAGAAGTTCGTGGTTTCGAAAAATGGCAATACAGAAGTAAATAAAGAAATCTTTTCTTAATTGGGAAAAGTACTGTGCGACAACATGAACCGGAAAGATAAAAGTGAAAGAATATATATATATATATATATTTAACAACGGATGGTGTCTACATTGCTTTGGACCCCACCCTACTTACCCAAAGGACTCGAATCCAAAAAATTCCAAGTATAGACCATTTTGGACTCCATAAACGCCGACTTTTGGGTGAGAGATTAAATAACAGGTTGCCCCGACGGACCCTTTTTTTTTTTTCTTTCTCTTCCACACACCTGGCTTATAAGTCATACGATCCCCCACTGAGAATATCTATGGGGCACACTCAGAATACTTAAGATCTTATATCATATTTGGGTGTGGACCTAACATCACTGCCGTAGGATACGAACTATATATATTATGAAAAAGAAATCCTCACTAGAAAGAAGGAAAACATTTTATTTGATTGTCTTTCTATTTTGGAAGGTAAGTAAGTAAATCCAAATGTCTCCTGATTGTCACTGTTGGGGTCATGCATTGGAGTATGTCACCTATCCAACCTAGATGGAAAGTGGCCAAGCCCGGACCGGATGAATGAGGTTAGCCCATACTCGACCTAAATTGAGGTACGCAGGCACGTACCGTATCAATTCTTCATGTTGGGCTCATCTTCTACTTGGTTTCAGAGAGCCCATTCCCCCTACCTATTCCATAATGAAAATCACTATTCACGCGTAGGGAATCGAACCCAAAAGTCGAGATGATATTGATTTTTCTACGGTAGGATTTAATCGAGCGTGGACCCGTTCACTTCTCACCCAGTAACTATTTCCTACTTGGTAAACTTACCTCACCATTGAAGCCAAGTAGAGGGTTAATCCAAGAGACAATAAAAAGAAACGGATCACATCAAACGATACTAAATTTCAAAAGCCATCTACATGCGGCGGGATGGGCCGGGCCGAGGAATTTCCAAGCCCTGCCCGGCTTCTAAATTAGAAGCCTGACCCCGGCTCGATCCCAGGTCTGGCCAGAAGTTGCTCGCCAAAGACAGGCCCGCCCGTAAATCATGAAGCCCTAGCATACCCTGAGTTTTACTTACATTATAACAAAAAAGAGAAGAAAAGAAAAACAAATTCTTATAACCTCCTAGGCCGTAGCTCAACCAGCCTTGTGATATCACCCAATATGAGAGGTCATCGGTTTGAGTCCCCCCATTGCTACTCCCTCTCTTACAATTATATATGTATATTTGGGGCCGGGCAAGGATTTCGAGTCTCAACCACCGAGTCTAAATAAAAAAATTCTAAGCACGGCCCATCTATTATTGCCTAAACACCATTGTCGAACCAACGTGGGCCGGCCCTGTCCACGATCACCCATAGAAAAGAAAAGAAAAGAAAAGAAAAAAAAAAACGCTTCTTGAAATAAAATTTCAAAGAGCTACGCTCTGGCCTTTTGATTTTTTCAAACCCATACTTCTGTTGTCTCTCTGCATTTAACCATTCGCTTTACTTCGCCGGTAAAGTAAATTGACCAATCAAGAGATTTGCTTTGTGATTTGATAGCATTGCGTTTAAACGTTAATCACATATGCCCATCCCTCATTGTGTGGACCAAAGCCCGGACCCGTGACCCAACTCAGACGTAAGAGAAAGGAAAAAGAATCCGTTTGGAGGTTTTCCTCCGCTTAGAGTGGAGGGGGTATTGCAAAGTGACAGATTACCGCTGTAAGGAACGGCGGTAATCCTGCAAATGCCAGATTTCCTCCGCTCACAGTGGAGGAAATCTGGAAAACGCCACTTTACCGCCGTAGCAAGCAGCGGTAAACCCGAGCGAGTGCCCAAATCCAAATCCACTCCTTGCAGGCCTTTCCATTTCCTTTAACTTTAAACTAGAAACACTCTTAAATTTAGTATTTTCTAAAATTTTCATTATTAGGTAAAGAAATTAGTAAGAGAATTTATTATTTTGGAAAATGGCTTGGGTCGTCCCAGAAGTTCGTGGTTTCGAAAAATGGCAATACAGAAGTAAATAAAGAAATCTTTTCTTAATTGGGAAAAGTACTGTGCGACAACATGAACCGGAAAGATAAAAGTGAAAGAATATATATATATATATATATATTTAACAACGGATGGTGTCTACATTGCTTTGGACCCCACCCTACTTACCCAAAGGACTCGAATCCAAAAAATTCCAAGTATAGACCATTTTGGACTCCATAAACGCCGACTTTTGGGTGAGAGATTAAATAACAGGTTGCCCCGACGGACCCTTTTTTTTTTTTTCTTTTTCTTTCTCTTCCACACACCTGGCTTATAAGTCATACGATCCCCCACTGAGAATATCTATGGGGCACACTCAGAATACTTAAGATCTTATATCATATTTGGGTGTGGACCTAACATCACTGCCGTAGGATACGAACTATATATATTATGAAAAAGAAATCCTCACTAGAAAGAAGGAAAACATTTTATTTGATTGTCTTTCTATTTTGGAAGGTAAGTAAGTAAATCCAAATGTCTCCTGATTGTCACTGTTGGGGTCATGCATTGGAGTACGTCACCTATCCAACCTAGATGGAAAGTGGCCAAGCCCGGACCGGATGAATGAGGTTAGCCCATACTCGACCTAAATTGAGGTACGCAGGCACGTACCGTATCAATTCTTCATGTTGGGCTCATCTTCTACTTGGTTTCAGAGAGCCCATTCCCCCTACCTATTCCATAATGAAAATCACTATTCACGCGTAGGGAATCGAACCCAAAAGTCGAGATGATATTGATTTTTCTACGGTAGGATTTAATCGAGCGTGGACCCGTTCACTTCTCACCCAGTAACTATTTCCTACTTGGTAAACTTACCTCACCATTGAAGCCAAGTAGAGGGTTAATCCAAGAGACAATAAAAAGAAACGGATCACATCAAACGATACTAAATTTCAAAAGCCATCTACATGCGGCGGGATGGGCCGGGCCGAGGAATTTCCAAGCCCTGCCCGGCTTCTAAATTAGAAGCCTGACCCCGGCTCGATCCCAGGTCTGGCCAGAAGTTGCTCGCCAAAGACAGGCCCGCCCGTAAATCATGAAGCCCTAGCATACCCTGAGTTTTACTTACATTATAACAAAAAAGAGAAGAAAAGAAAAACAAATTCTTATAACCTCCTAGGCCGTAGCTCAACCAGCCTTGTGATATCACCCAATATGAGAGGTCATCGGTTTGAGTCCCCCCATTGCTACTCCCTCTCTTACAATTATATATGTATATTTGGGGCCGGGCAAGGATTTCGAGTCTCAACCACCGAGTCTAAATAAAAAAATTCTAAGCACGGCCCATCTATTATTGCCTAAACACCATTGTCGAACCAACGTGGGCCGGCCCTGTCCACGATCACCCATAGAAAAGAAAAGAAAAGAAAAGAAAAAAAAAAAACGCTTCTTGAAATAAAATTTCAAAGAGCTACGCTCTGGCCTTTTGATTTTTTCAAACCCATACTTCTGTTGTCTCTCTGCATTTAACCATTCGCTTTACTTCGCCGGTAAAGTAAATTGACCAATCAAGAGATTTGCTTTGTGATTTGATAGCATTGCGTTTAAACGTTAATCACATATGCCCATCCCTCATTGTGTGGACCAAAGCCCGGACCCGTGACCCAACTCAGACGTAAGAGAAAGGAAAAAGAATCCGTTTGGAGGTTTTCCTCCGCTTAGAGTGGAGGGGGTATTGCAAAGTGACAGATTACCGCTGTAAGGAACGGCGGTAATCCTGCAAATGCCAGATTTCATCCGCTCACAGTGGAGGAAATCTGGAAAACGCCACTTTACCGCCGTAACAAGCAGCGGTAAACCCGAGCGAGTGCCCAAATCCAAATCCACTCCTTGCAGGCCTTTCCATTTCCTTTAACTTTAAACTAGAAACACTCTTAAATTTAGTATTTTCTAAAATTTTCATTATTAGGTAAAGAAATTAGTAAGAGAATTTATTATTTTGGAAAATGGCTTGGGTCGTCCCAGAAGTTCGTGGTTTCGAAAAATGGCAATACAGAAGTAAATAAAGAAATCTTTTCTTAATTGGGAAAAGTACTGTGCGACAACATGAACCGGAAAGATAAAAGTGAAAGAATATATATATATATATATATTTAACAACGGATGGTGTCTACATTGCTTTGGACCCCACCCTACTTACCCAAAGGACTCGAATCCAAAAAATTCCAAGTATAGACCATTTTGGACTCCATAAACGCCGACTTTTGGGTGAGAGATTAAATAACAGGTTGCCCCGACGGACCCTTTTTTTTTTTTCTTTCTCTTCCACACACCTGGCTTATAAGTCATACGATCCCCCACTGAGAATATCTATGGGGCACACTCAGAATACTTAAGATCTTATATCATATTTGGGTGTGGACCTAACATCACTGCCGTAGGATACGAACTATATATATTATGAAAAAGAAATCCTCACTAGAAAGAAGGAAAACATTTTATTTGATTGTCTTTCTATTTTGGAAGGTAAGTAAGTAAATCCAAATGTCTCCTGATTGTCACTGTTGGGGTCATGCATTGGAGTATGTCACCTATCCAACCTAGATGGAAAGTGGCCAAGCCCGGACCGGATGAATGAGGTTAGCCCATACTCGACCTAAATTGAGGTACGCAGGCACGTACCGTATCAATTCTTCATGTTGGGCTCATCTTCTACTTGGTTTCAGAGAGCCCATTCCCCCTACCTATTCCATAATGAAAATCACTATTCACGCGTAGGGAATCGAACCCAAAAGTCGAGATGATATTGATTTTTCTACGGTAGGATTTAATCGAGCGTGGACCCGTTCACTTCTCACCCAGTAACTATTTCCTACTTGGTAAACTTACCTCACCATTGAAGCCAAGTAGAGGGTTAATCCAAGAGACAATAAAAAGAAACGGATCACATCAAACGATACTAAATTTCAAAAGCCATCTACATGCGGCGGGATGGGCCGGGCCGAGGAATTTCCAAGCCCTGCCCGGCTTCTAAATTAGAAGCCTGACCCCGGCTCGATCCCAGGTCTGGCCAGAAGTTGCTCGCCAAAGACAGGCCCGCCCGTAAATCATGAAGCCCTAGCATACCCTGAGTTTTACTTACATTATAACAAAAAAGAGAAGAAAAGAAAAACAAATTCTTATAACCTCCTAGGCCGTAGCTCAACCAGCCTTGTGATATCACCCAATATGAGAGGTCATCGGTTTGAGTCCCCCCATTGCTACTCCCTCTCTTACAATTATATATGTATATTTGGGGCCGGGCAAGGATTTCGAGTCTCAACCACCGAGTCTAAATAAAAAAATTCTAAGCACGGCCCATCTATTATTGCCTAAACACCATTGTCGAACCAACGTGGGCCGGCCCTGTCCACGATCACCCATAGAAAAGAAAAGAAAAGAAAAGAAAAAAAAAAACGCTTCTTGAAATAAAATTTCAAAGAGCTACGCTCTGGCCTTTTGATTTTTTCAAACCCATACTTCTGTTGTCTCTCTGCATTTAACCATTCGCTTTACTTCGCCGGTAAAGTAAATTGACCAATCAAGAGATTTGCTTTGTGATTTGATAGCATTGCGTTTAAACGTTAATCACATATGCCCATCCCTCATTGTGTGGACCAAAGCCCGGACCCGTGACCCAACTCAGACGTAAGAGAAAGGAAAAAGAATCCGTTTGGAGGTTTTCCTCCGCTTAGAGTGGAGGGGGTATTGCAAAGTGACAGATTACCGCTGTAAGGAACGGCGGTAATCCTGCAAATGCCAGATTTCCTCCGCTCACAGTGGAGGAAATCTGGAAAACGCCACTTTACCGCCGTAGCAAGCAGCGGTAAACCCGAGCGAGTGCCCAAATCCAAATCCACTCCTTGCAGGCCTTTCCATTTCCTTTAACTTTAAACTAGAAACACTCTTAAATTTAGTATTTTCTAAAATTTTCATTATTAGGTAAAGAAATTAGTAAGAGAATTTATTATTTTGGAAAATGGCTTGGGTCGTCCCAGAAGTTCGTGGTTTCGAAAAATGGCAATACAGAAGTAAATAAAGAAATCTTTTCTTAATTGGGAAAAGTACTGTGCGACAACATGAACCGGAAAGATAAAAGTGAAAGAATATATATATATATATATATTTAACAACGGATGGTGTCTACATTGCTTTGGACCCCACCCTACTTACCCAAAGGACTCGAATCCAAAAAATTCCAAGTATAGACCATTTTGGACTCCATAAACGCCGACTTTTGGGTGAGAGATTAAATAACAGGTTGCCCCGACGGACCCTTTTTTTTTTTTTTCTTTTTCTTTCTCTTCCACACACCTGGCTTATAAGTCATACGATCCCCCACTGAGAATATCTATGGGGCACACTCAGAATACTTAAGATCTTATATCATATTTGGGTGTGGACCTAACATCACTGCCGTAGGATACGAACTATATATATTATGAAAAAGAAATCCTCACTAGAAAGAAGGAAAACATTTTATTTGATTGTCTTTCTATTTTGGAAGGTAAGTAAGTAAATCCAAATGTCTCCTGATTGTCACTGTTGGGGTCATGCATTGGAGTACGTCACCTATCCAACCTAGATGGAAAGTGGCCAAGCCCGGACCGGATGAATGAGGTTAGCCCATACTCGACCTAAATTGAGGTACGCAGGCACGTACCGTATCAATTCTTCATGTTGGGCTCATCTTCTACTTGGTTTCAGAGAGCCCATTCCCCCTACCTATTCCATAATGAAAATCACTATTCACGCGTAGGGAATCGAACCCAAAAGTCGAGATGATATTGATTTTTCTACGGTAGGATTTAATCGAGCGTGGACCCGTTCACTTCTCACCCAGTAACTATTTCCTACTTGGTAAACTTACCTCACCATTGAAGCCAAGTAGAGGGTTAATCCAAGAGACAATAAAAAGAAACGGATCACATCAAACGATACTAAATTTCAAAAGCCATCTACATGCGGCGGGATGGGCCGGGCCGAGGAATTTCCAAGCCCTGCCCGGCTTCTAAATTAGAAGCCTGACCCCGGCTCGATCCCAGGTCTGGCCAGAAGTTGCTCGCCAAAGACAGGCCCGCCCGTAAATCATGAAGCCCTAGCATACCCTGAGTTTTACTTACATTATAACAAAAAAGAGAAGAAAAGAAAAACAAATTCTTATAACCTCCTAGGCCGTAGCTCAACCAGCCTTGTGATATCACCCAATATGAGAGGTCATCGGTTTGAGTCCCCCCATTGCTACTCCCTCTCTTACAATTATATATGTATATTTGGGGCCGGGCAAGGATTTCGAGTCTCAACCACCGAGTCTAAATAAAAAAATTCTAAGCACGGCCCATCTATTATTGCCTAAACACCATTGTCGAACCAACGTGGGCCGGCCCTGTCCACGATCACCCATAGAAAAGAAAAGAAAAGAAAAGAAAAAAAAAAAACGCTTCTTGAAATAAAATTTCAAAGAGCTACGCTCTGGCCTTTTGATTTTTTCAAACCCATACTTCTGTTGTCTCTCTGCATTTAACCATTCGCTTTACTTCGCCGGTAAAGTAAATTGACCAATCAAGAGATTTGCTTTGTGATTTGATAGCATTGCGTTTAAACGTTAATCACATATGCCCATCCCTCATTGTGTGGACCAAAGCCCGGACCCGTGACCCAACTCAGACGTAAGAGAAAGGAAAAAGAATCCGTTTGGAGGTTTTCCTCCGCTTAGAGTGGAGGGGGTATTGCAAAGTGACAGATTACCGCTGTAAGGAACGGCGGTAATCCTGCAAATGCCAGATTTCCTCCGCTCACAGTGGAGGAAATATGGAAAACGCCACTTTACCGCCGTAGCAAGCAGCGGTAAACCCGAGCGAGTGCCCAAATCCAAATCCACTCCTTGCAGGCCTTTCCATTTCCTTTAACTTTAAACTAGAAACACTCTTAAATTTAGTATTTTCTAAAATTTTCATTATTAGGTAAAGAAATTAGTAAGAGAATTTATTATTTTGGAAAATGGCTTGGGTCGTCCCAGAAGTTCGTGGTTTCGAAAAATGGCAATACAGAAGTAAATAAAGAAATCTTTTCTTAATTGGGAAAAGTACTGTGCGACAACATGAACCGGAAAGATAAAAGTGAAAGAATATATATATATATATATATTTAACAACGGATGGTGTCTACATTGCTTTGGACCCCACCCTACTTACCCAAAGGACTCGAATCCAAAAAATTCCAAGTATAGACCATTTTGGACTCCATAAACGCCGACTTTTGGGTGAGAGATTAAATAACAGGTTGCCCCGACGGACCCTTTTTTTTTTTTTCTTTTTCTTTCTCTTCCACACACCTGGCTTATAAGTCATACGATCCCCCACTGAGAATATCTATGGGGCACACTCAGAATACTTAAGATCTTATATCATATTTGGGTGTGGACCTAACATCACTGCCGTAGGATACGAACTATATATATTATGAAAAAGAAATCCTCACTAGAAAGAAGGAAAACATTTTATTTGATTGTCTTTCTATTTTGGAAGGTAAGTAAGTAAATCCAAATGTCTCCTGATTGTCACTGTTGGGGTCATGCATTGGAGTACGTCACCTATCCAACCTAGATGGAAAGTGGCCAAGCCCGGACCGGATGAATGAGGTTAGCCCATACTCGACCTAAATTGAGGTACGCAGGCACGTACCGTATCAATTCTTCATGTTGGGCTCATCTTCTACTTGGTTTCAGAGAGCCCATTCCCCCTACCTATTCCATAATGAAAATCACTATTCACGCGTAGGGAATCGAACCCAAAAGTCGAGATGATATTGATTTTTCTACGGTAGGATTTAATCGAGCGTGGACCCGTTCACTTCTCACCCAGTAACTATTTCCTACTTGGTAAACTTACCTCACCATTGAAGCCAAGTAGAGGGTTAATCCAAGAGACAATAAAAAGAAACGGATCACATCAAACGATACTAAATTTCAAAAGCCATCTACATGCGGCGGGATGGGCCGGGCCGAGGAATTTCCAAGCCCTGCCCGGCTTCTAAATTAGAAGCCTGACCCCGGCTCGATCCCAGGTCTGGCCAGAAGTTGCTCGCCAAAGACAGGCCCGCCCGTAAATCATGAAGCCCTAGCATACCCTGAGTTTTACTTACATTATAACAAAAAAGAGAAGAAAAGAAAAACAAATTCTTATAACCTCCTAGGCCGTAGCTCAACCAGCCTTGTGATATCACCCAATATGAGAGGTCATCTGTTTGAGTCCCCCCATTGCTACTCCCTCTCTTACAATTATATATGTATATTTGGGGCCGGGCAAGGATTTCGAGTCTCAACCACCGAGTCTAAATAAAAAAATTCTAAGCACGGCCCATCTATTATTGCCTAAACACCATTGTCGAACCAACGTGGGCCGGCCCTGTCCACGATCACCCATAGAAAAGAAAAGAAAAGAAAAGAAAAAAAAAAAAACGCTTCTTGAAATAAAATTTCAAAGAGCTACGCTCTGGCCTTTTGATTTTTTCAAACCCATACTTCTGTTGTCTCTCTGCATTTAACCATTCGCTTTACTTCGCCGGTAAAGTAAATTGACCAATCAAGAGATTTGCTTTGTGATTTGATAGCATTGCGTTTAAACGTTAATCACATATGCCCATCCCTCATTGTGTGGACCAAAGCCCGGACCCGTGACCCAACTCAGACGTAAGAGAAAGGAAAAAGAATCCGTTTGGAGGTTTTCCTCCGCTTAGAGTGGAGGGGGTATTGCAAAGTGACAGATTACCGCTGTAAGGAACGGCGGTAATCCTGCAAATGCCAGATTTCCTCCGCTCACAGTGGAGGAAATCTGGAAAACGCCACTTTACCGCCGTAGCAAGCAGCGGTAAACCCGAGCGAGTGCCCAAATCCAAATCCACTCCTTGCAGGCCTTTCCATTTCCTTTAACTTTAAACTAGAAACACTCTTAAATTTAGTATTTTCTAAAATTTTCATTATTAGGTAAAGAAATTAGTAAGAGAATTTATTATTTTGGAAAATGGCTTGGGTCGTCCCAGAAGTTCGTGGTTTCGAAAAATGGCAATACAGAAGTAAATAAAGAAATCTTTTCTTAATTGGGAAAAGTACTGTGCGACAACATGAACCGGAAAGATAAAAGTGAAAGAATATATATATATATATATATATTTAACAACGGATGGTGTCTACATTGCTTTGGACCCCACCCTACTTACCCAAAGGACTCGAATCCAAAAAATTCCAAGTATAGACCATTTTGGACTCCATAAACGCCGACTTTTGGGTGAGAGATTAAATAACAGGTTGCCCCGACGGACCCTTTTTTTTTTTTTCTTTTTCTTTCTCTTCCACACACCTGGCTTATAAGTCATACGATCCCCCACTGAGAATATCTATGGGGCACACTCAGAATACTTAAGATCTTATATCATATTTGGGTGTGGACCTAACATCACTGCCGTAGGATACGAACTATATATATTATGAAAAAGAAATCCTCACTAGAAAGAAGGAAAACATTTTATTTGATTGTCTTTCTATTTTGGAAGGTAAGTAAGTAAATCCAAATGTCTCCTGATTGTCACTGTTGGGGTCATGCATTGGAGTACGTCACCTATCCAACCTAGATGGAAAGTGGCCAAGCCCGGACCGGATGAATGAGGTTAGCCCATACTCGACCTAAATTGAGGTACGCAGGCACGTACCGTATCAATTCTTCATGTTGGGCTCATCTTCTACTTGGTTTCAGAGAGCCCATTCCCCCTACCTATTCCATAATGAAAATCACTATTCACGCGTAGGGAATCGAACCCAAAAGTCGAGATGATATTGATTTTTCTACGGTAGGATTTAATCGAGCGTGGACCCGTTCACTTCTCACCCAGTAACTATTTCCTACTTGGTAAACTTACCTCACCATTGAAGCCAAGTAGAGGGTTAATCCAAGAGACAATAAAAAGAAACGGATCACATCAAACGATACTAAATTTCAAAAGCCATCTACATGCGGCGGGATGGGCCGGGCCGAGGAATTTCCAAGCCCTGCCCGGCTTCTAAATTAGAAGCCTGACCCCGGCTCGATCCCAGGTCTGGCCAGAAGTTGCTCGCCAAAGACAGGCCCGCCCGTAAATCATGAAGCCCTAGCATACCCTGAGTTTTACTTACATTATAACAAAAAAGAGAAGAAAAGAAAAACAAATTCTTATAACCTCCTAGGCCGTAGCTCAACCAGCCTTGTGATATCACCCAATATGAGAGGTCATCGGTTTGAGTCCCCCCATTGCTACTCCCTCTCTTACAATTATATATGTATATTTGGGGCCGGGCAAGGATTTCGAGTCTCAACCACCGAGTCTAAATAAAAAAATTCTAAGCACGGCCCATCTATTATTGCCTAAACACCATTGTCGAACCAACGTGGGCCGGCCCTGTCCACGATCACCCATAGAAAAGAAAAGAAAAGAAAAGAAAAGAAAAAAAACGCTTCTTGAAATAAAATTTCAAAGAGCTACGCTCTGGCCTTTTGATTTTTTCAAACCCATACTTCTGTTGTCTCTCTGCATTTAACCATTCGCTTTACTTCGCCGGTAAAGTAAATTGACCAATCAAGAGATTTGCTTTGTGATTTGATAGCATTGCGTTTAAACGTTAATCACATATGCCCATCCCTCATTGTGTGGACCAAAGCCCGGACCCGTGACCCAACTCAGACGTAAGAGAAAGGAAAAAGAATCCGTTTGGAGGTTTTCCTCCGCTTAGAGTGGAGGGGGTATTGCATAGTGACAGATTACCGCTGTAAGGAACGGCGGTAATCCTGCAAATGCCAGATTTCCTCCGCTCACAGTGGAGGAAATCTGGAAAACGCCACTTTACCGCCGTAACAAGCAGCGGTAAACCCGAGCGAGTGCCCAAATCCAAATCCACTCCTTGCAGGCCTTTCCATTTCCTTTAACTTTAAACTAGAAACACTCTTAAATTTAGTATTTTCTAAAATTTTCATTATTAGGTAAAGAAATTAGTAAGAGAATTTATTATTTTGGAAAATGGCTTGGGTCGTCCCAGAAGTTCGTGGTTTCGAAAAATGGCAATACAGAAGTAAATAAAGAAATCTTTTCTTAATTGGGAAAAGTACTGTGCGACAACATGAACCGGAAAGATAAAAGTGAAAGAATATATATATATATATATATTTAACAACGGATGGTGTCTACATTGCTTTGGACCCCACCCTACTTACCCAAAGGACTCGAATCCAAAAAATTCCAAGTATAGACCATTTTGGACTCCATAAACGCCGACTTTTGGGTGAGAGATTAAATAACAGGTTGCCCCGACGGACCCTTTTTTTTTTTTTTTTTTTCTTTCTCTTCCACACACCTGGCTTATAAGTCATACGATCCCCCACTGAGAATATCTATGGGGCACACTCAGAATACTTAAGATCTTATATCATATTTGGGTGTGGACCTAACATCACTGCCGTAGGATACGAACTATATATATTATGAAAAAGAAATCCTCACTAGAAAGAAGGAAAACATTTTATTTGATTGTCTTTCTATTTTGGAAGGTAAGTAAGTAAATCCAAATGTCTCCTGATTGTCACTGTTGGGGTCATGCATTGGAGTACGTCACCTATCCAACCTAGATGGAAAGTGGCCAAGCCCGGACCGGATGAATGAGGTTAGCCCATACTCGACCTAAATTGAGGTACGCAGGCACGTACCGTATCAATTCTTCATGTTGGGCTCATCTTCTACTTGGTTTCAGAGAGCCCATTCCCCCTACCTATTCCATAATGAAAATCACTATTCACGCGTAGGGAATCGAACCCAAAAGTCGAGATGATATTGATTTTTCTACGGTAGGATTTAATCGAGCGTGGACCCGTTCACTTCTCACCCAGTAACTATTTCCTACTTGGTAAACTTACCTCACCATTGAAGCCAAGTAGAGGGTTAATCCAAGAGACAATAAAAAGAAACGGATCACATCAAACGATACTAAATTTCAAAAGCCATCTACATGCGGCGGGATGGGCCGGGCCGAGGAATTTCCAAGCCCTGCCCGGCTTCTAAATTAGAAGCCTGACCCCGGCTCGATCCCAGGTCTGGCCA
Source organism: Persea americana (assembly GCA_029852735.1). Classification (NCBI taxonomy): domain Eukaryota; kingdom Viridiplantae; phylum Streptophyta; class Magnoliopsida; order Laurales; family Lauraceae; genus Persea; species Persea americana. The sequence goes on from CM056814.1 coordinate 15,747,352, forward strand.
GAAGTTGCTCGCCAAAGACAGGCCCGCCCGTAAATCATGAAGCCCTAGCATACCCTGAGTTTTACTTACATTATAACAAAAAAGAGAAGAAAAGAAAAACAAATTCTTATAACCTCCTAGGCCGTAGCTCAACCAGCCTTGTGATATCACCCAATATGAGAGGTCATCGGTTTGAGTCCCCCCATTGCTACTCCCTCTCTTACAATTATATATGTATATTTGGGGCCGGGCAAGGATTTCGAGTCTCAACCACCGAGTCTAAATAAAAAAATTCTAAGCACGGCCCATCTATTATTGCCTAAACACCATTGTCGAACCAACGTGGGCCGGCCCTGTCCACGATCACCCATAGAAAAGAAAAGAAAAGAAAAGAAAAAAAAAAAACGCTTCTTGAAATAAAATTTCAAAGAGCTACGCTCTGGCCTTTTGATTTTTTCAAACCCATACTTCTGTTGTCTCTCTGCATTTAACCATTCGCTTTACTTCGCCGGTAAAGTAAATTGACCAATCAAGAGATTTGCTTTGTGATTTGATAGCATTGCGTTTAAACGTTAATCACATATGCCCATCCCTCATTGTGTGGACCAAAGCCCGGACCCGTGACCCAACTCAGACGTAAGAGAAAGGAAAAAGAATCCGTTTGGAGGTTTTCCTCCGCTTAGAGTGGAGGGGGTATTGCAAAGTGACAGATTACCGCTGTAAGGAACGGCGGTAATCCTGCAAATGCCAGATTTCCTCCGCTCACAGTGGAGGAAATCTGGAAAACGCCACTTTACCGCCGTAACAAGCAGCGGTAAACCCGAGCGAGTGCCCAAATCCAAATCCACTCCTTGCAGGCCTTTCCATTTCCTTTAACTTTAAACTAGAAACACTCTTAAATTTAGTATTTTCTAAAATTTTCATTATTAGGTAAAGAAATTAGTAAGAGAATTTATTATTTTGGAAAATGGCTTGGGTCGTCCCAGAAGTTCGTGGTTTCGAAAAATGGCAATACAGAAGTAAATAAAGAAATCTTTTCTTAATTGGGAAAAGTACTGTGCGACAACATGAACCGGAAAGATAAAAGTGAAAGAATATATATATATATATATATTTAACAACGGATGGTGTCTACATTGCTTTGGACCCCACCCTACTTACCCAAAGGACTCGAATCCAAAAAATTCCAAGTATAGACCATTTTGGACTCCATAAACGCCGACTTTTGGGTGAGAGATTAAATAACAGGTTGCCCCGACGGACCCTTTTTTTTTTTTTCTTTTTCTTTCTCTTCCACACACCTGGCTTATAAGTCATACGATCCCCCACTGAGAATATCTATGGGGCACACTCAGAATACTTAAGATCTTATATCATATTTGGGTGTGGACCTAACATCACTGCCGTAGGATACGAACTATATATATTATGAAAAAGAAATCCTCACTAGAAAGAAGGAAAACATTTTATTTGATTGTCTTTCTATTTTGGAAGGTAAGTAAGTAAATCCAAATGTCTCCTGATTGTCACTGTTGGGGTCATGCATTGGAGTACGTCACCTATCCAACCTAGATGGAAAGTGGCCAAGCCCGGACCGGATGAATGAGGTTAGCCCATACTCGACCTAAATTGAGGTACGCAGGCACGTACCGTATCAATTCTTCATGTTGGGCTCATCTTCTACTTGGTTTCAGAGAGCCCATTCCCCCTACCTATTCCATAATGAAAATCACTATTCACGCGTAGGGAATCGAACCCAAAAGTCGAGATGATATTGATTTTTCTACGGTAGGATTTAATCGAGCGTGGACCCGTTCACTTCTCACCCAGTAACTATTTCCTACTTGGTAAACTTACCTCACCATTGAAGCCAAGTAGAGGGTTAATCCAAGAGACAATAAAAAGAAACGGATCACATCAAACGATACTAAATTTCAAAAGCCATCTACATGCGGCGGGATGGGCCGGGCCGAGGAATTTCCAAGCCCTGCCCGGCTTCTAAATTAGAAGCCTGACCCCGGCTCGATCCCAGGTCTGGCCAGAAGTTGCTCGCCAAAGACAGGCCCGCCCGTAAATCATGAAGCCCTAGCATACCCTGAGTTTTACTTACATTATAACAAAAAAGAGAAGAAAAGAAAAACAAATTCTTATAACCTCCTAGGCCGTAGCTCAACCAGCCTTGTGATATCACCCAATATGAGAGGTCATCGGTTTGAGTCCCCCCATTGCTACTCCCTCTCTTACAATTATATATGTATATTTGGGGCCGGGCAAGGATTTCGAGTCTCAACCACCGAGTCTAAATAAAAAAATTCTAAGCACGGCCCATCTATTATTGCCTAAACACCATTGTCGAACCAACGTGGGCCGGCCCTGTCCACGATCACCCATAGAAAAGAAAAGAAAAGAAAAGAAAAAAAAAAAACGCTTCTTGAAATAAAATTTCAAAGAGCTACGCTCTGGCCTTTTGATTTTTTCAAACCCATACTTCTGTTGTCTCTCTGCATTTAACCATTCGCTTTACTTCGCCGGTAAAGTAAATTGACCAATCAAGAGATTTGCTTTGTGATTTGATAGCATTGCGTTTAAACGTTAATCACATATGCCCATCCCTCATTGTGTGGACCAAAGCCCGGACCCGTGACCCAACTCAGACGTAAGAGAAAGGAAAAAGAATCCGTTTGGAGGTTTTCCTCCGCTTAGAGTGGAGGGGGTATTGCAAAGTGACAGATTACCGCTGTAAGGAACGGCGGTAATCCTGCAAATGCCAGATTTCCTCCGCTCACAGTGGAGGAAATCTGGAAAACGCCACTTTACCGCCGTAACAAGCAGCGGTAAACCCGAGCGAGTGCCCAAATCCAAATCCACTCCTTGCAGGCCTTTCCATTTCCTTTAACTTTAAACTAGAAACACTCTTAAATTTAGTATTTTCTAAAATTTTCATTATTAGGTAAAGAAATTAGTAAGAGAATTTATTATTTTGGAAAATGGCTTGGGTCGTCCCAGAAGTTCGTGGTTTCGAAAAATGGCAATACAGAAGTAAATAAAGAAATCTTTTCTTAATTGGGAAAAGTACTGTGCGACAACATGAACCGGAAAGATAAAAGTGAAAGAATATATATATATATATATATTTAACAACGGATGGTGTCTACATTGCTTTGGACCCCACCCTACTTACCCAAAGGACTCGAATCCAAAAAATTCCAAGTATAGACCATTTTGGACTCCATAAACGCCGACTTTTGGGTGAGAGATTAAATAACAGGTTGCCCCGACGGACCCTTTTTTTTTTTTTCTTTTTCTTTCTCTTCCACACACCTGGCTTATAAGTCATACGATCCCCCACTGAGAATATCTATGGGGCACACTCAGAATACTTAAGATCTTATATCATATTTGGGTGTGGACCTAACATCACTGCCGTAGGATACGAACTATATATATTATGAAAAAGAAATCCTCACTAGAAAGAAGGAAAACATTTTATTTGATTGTCTTTCTATTTTGGAAGGTAAGTAAGTAAATCCAAATGTCTCCTGATTGTCACTGTTGGGGTCATGCATTGGAGTACGTCACCTATCCAACCTAGATGGAAAGTGGCCAAGCCCGGACCGGATGAATGAGGTTAGCCCATACTCGACCTAAATTGAGGTACGCAGGCACGTACCGTATCAATTCTTCATGTTGGGCTCATCTTCTACTTGGTTTCAGAGAGCCCATTCCCCCTACCTATTCCATAATGAAAATCACTATTCACGCGTAGGGAATCGAACCCAAAAGTCGAGATGATATTGATTTTTCTACGGTAGGATTTAATCGAGCGTGGACCCGTTCACTTCTCACCCAGTAACTATTTCCTACTTGGTAAACTTACCTCACCATTGAAGCCAAGTAGAGGGTTAATCCAAGAGACAATAAAAAGAAACGGATCACATCAAACGATACTAAATTTCAAAAGCCATCTACATGCGGCGGGATGGGCCGGGCCGAGGAATTTCCAAGCCCTGCCCGGCTTCTAAATTAGAAGCCTGACCCCGGCTCGATCCCAGGTCTGGCCAGAAGTTGCTCGCCAAAGACAGGCCCGCCCGTAAATCATGAAGCCCTAGCATACCCTGAGTTTTACTTACATTATAACAAAAAAGAGAAGAAAAGAAAAACAAATTCTTATAACCTCCTAGGCCGTAGCTCAACCAGCCTTGTGATATCACCCAATATGAGAGGTCATCGGTTTGAGTCCCCCCATTGCTACTCCCTCTCTTACAATTATATATGTATATTTGGGGCCGGGCAAGGATTTCGAGTCTCAACCACCGAGTCTAAATAAAAAAATTCTAAGCACGGCCCATCTATTATTGCCTAAACACCATTGTCGAACCAACGTGGGCCGGCCCTGTCCACGATCACCCATAGAAAAGAAAAGAAAAGAAAAGAAAAAAAAAAAACGCTTCTTGAAATAAAATTTCAAAGAGCTACGCTCTGGCCTTTTGATTTTTTCAAACCCATACTTCTGTTGTCTCTCTGCATTTAACCATTCGCTTTACTTCGCCGGTAAAGTAAATTGACCAATCAAGAGATTTGCTTTGTGATTTGATAGCATTGCGTTTAAACGTTAATCACATATGCCCATCCCTCATTGTGTGGACCAAAGCCCGGACCCGTGACCCAACTCAGACGTAAGAGAAAGGAAAAAGAATCCGTTTGGAGGTTTTCCTCCGCTTAGAGTGGAGGGGGTATTGCAAAGTGACAGATTACCGCTGTAAGGAACGGCGGTAATCCTGCAAATGCCAGATTTCCTCCGCTCACAGTGGAGGAAATCTGGAAAACGCCACTTTACCGCCGTAACAAGCAGCGGTAAACCCGAGCGAGTGCCCAAATCCAAATCCACTCCTTGCAGGCCTTTCCATTTCCTTTAACTTTAAACTAGAAACACTCTTAAATTTAGTATTTTCTAAAATTTTCATTATTAGGTAAAGAAATTAGTAAGAGAATTTATTATTTTGGAAAATGGCTTGGGTCGTCCCAGAAGTTCGTGGTTTCGAAAAATGGCAATACAGAAGTAAATAAAGAAATCTTTTCTTAATTGGGAAAAGTACTGTGCGACAACATGAACCGGAAAGATAAAAGTGAAAGAATATATATATATATATATATTAACAACGGATGGTGTCTACATTGCTTTGGACCCCACCCTACTTACCCAAAGGACTCGAATCCAAAAAATTCCAAGTATAGACCATTTTGGACTCCATAAACGCCGACTTTTGGGTGAGAGATTAAATAACAGGTTGCCCCGACGGACCCTTTTTTTTTTTTTTTTTTTCTTTCTCTTCCACACACCTGGCTTATAAGTCATACGATCCCCCACTGAGAATATCTATGGGGCACACTCAGAATACTTAAGATCTTATATCATATTTGGGTGTGGACCTAACATCACTGCCGTAGGATACGAACTATATATATTATGAAAAAGAAATCCTCACTAGAAAGAAGGAAAACATTTTATTTGATTGTCTTTCTATTTTGGAAGGTAAGTAAGTAAATCCAAATGTCTCCTGATTGTCACTGTTGGGGTCATGCATTGGAGTACGTCACCTATCCAACCTAGATGGAAAGTGGCCAAGCCCGGACCGGATGAATGAGGTTAGCCCATACTCGACCTAAATTGAGGTACGCAGGCACGTACCGTATCAATTCTTCATGTTGGGCTCATCTTCTACTTGGTTTCAGAGAGCCCATTCCCCCTACCTATTCCATAATGAAAATCACTATTCACGCGTAGGGAATCGAACCCAAAAGTCGAGATGATATTGATTTTTCTACGGTAGGATTTAATCGAGCGTGGACCCGTTCACTTCTCACCCAGTAACTATTTCCTACTTGGTAAACTTACCTCACCATTGAAGCCAAGTAGAGGGTTAATCCAAGAGACAATAAAAAGAAACGGATCACATCAAACGATACTAAATTTCAAAAGCCATCTACATGCGGCGGGATGGGCCGGGCCGAGGAATTTCCAAGCCCTGCCCGGCTTCTAAATTAGAAGCCTGACCCCGGCTCGATCCCAGGTCTGGCCAGAAGTTGCTCGCCAAAGACAGGCCCGCCCGTAAATCATGAAGCCCTAGCATACCCTGAGTTTTACTTACATTATAACAAAAAAGAGAAGAAAAGAAAAACAAATTCTTATAACCTCCTAGGCCGTAGCTCAACCAGCCTTGTGATATCACCCAATATGAGAGGTCATCGGTTTGAGTCCCCCCATTGCTACTCCCTCTCTTACAATTATATATGTATATTTGGGGCCGGGCAAGGATTTCGAGTCTCAACCACCGAGTCTAAATAAAAAAATTCTAAGCACGGCCCATCTATTATTGCCTAAACACCATTGTCGAACCAACGTGGGCCGGCCCTGTCCACGATCACCCATAGAAAAGAAAAGAAAAGAAAAGAAAAAAAAAAAACGCTTCTTGAAATAAAATTTCAAAGAGCTACGCTCTGGCCTTTTGATTTTTTCAAACCCATACTTCTGTTGTCTCTCTGCATTTAACCATTCGCTTTACTTCGCCGGTAAAGTAAATTGACCAATCAAGAGATTTGCTTTGTGATTTGATAGCATTGCGTTTAAACGTTAATCACATATGCCCATCCCTCATTGTGTGGACCAAAGCCCGGCCCGTGACCCAACTCAGACGTAAGAGAAAGGAAAAAGAATCCGTTTGGAGGTTTTCCTCCGCTTAGAGTGGAGGGGGTATTGCAAAGTGACAGATTACCGCTGTAAGGAACGGCGGTAATCCTGCAAATGCCAGATTTCCTCCGCTCACAGTGGAGGAAATCTGGAAAACGCCACTTTACCGCCGTAACAAGCAGCGGTAAACCCGAGCGAGTGCCCAAATCCAAATCCACTCCTTGCAGGCCTTTCCATTTCCTTTAACTTTAAACTAGAAACACTCTTAAATTTAGTATTTTCTAAAATTTTCATTATTAGGTAAAGAAATTAGTAAGAGAATTTATTATTTTGGAAAATGGCTTGGGTCGTCCCAGAAGTTCGTGGTTTCGAAAAATGGCAATACAGAAGTAAATAAAGAAATCTTTTCTTAATTGGGAAAAGTACTGTGCGACAACATGAACCGGAAAGATAAAAGTGAAAGAATATATATATATATATATATATTTAACAACGGATGGTGTCTACATTGCTTTGGACCCCACCCTACTTACCCAAAGGACTCGAATCCAAAAAATTCCAAGTATAGACCATTTTGGACTCCATAAACGCCGACTTTTGGGTGAGAGATTAAATAACAGGTTGCCCCGACGGACCCTTTTTTTTTTTCTTTCTCTTCCACACACCTGGCTTATAAGTCATACGATCCCCCACTGAGAATATCTATGGGGCACACTCAGAATACTTAAGATCTTATATCATATTTGGGTGTGGACCTAACATCACTGCCGTAGGATACGAACTATATATATTATGAAAAAGAAATCCTCACTAGAAAGAAGGAAAACATTTTATTTGATTGTCTTTCTATTTTGGAAGGTAAGTAAGTAAATCCAAATGTCTCCTGATTGTCACTGTTGGGGTCATGCATTGGAGTACGTCACCTATCCAACCTAGATGGAAAGTGGCCAAGCCCGGACCGGATGAATGAGGTTAGCCCATACTCGACCTAAATTGAGGTACGCAGGCACGTACCGTATCAATTCTTCATGTTGGGCTCATCTTCTACTTGGTTTCAGAGAGCCCATTCCCCCTACCTATTCCATAATGAAAATCACTATTCACGCGTAGGGAATCGAACCCAAAAGTCGAGATGATATTGATTTTTCTACGGTAGGATTTAATCGAGCGTGGACCCGTTCACTTCTCACCCAGTAACTATTTCCTACTTGGTAAACTTACCTCACCATTGAAGCCAAGTAGAGGGTTAATCCAAGAGACAATAAAAAGAAACGGATCACATCAAACGATACTAAATTTCAAAAGCCATCTACATGCGGCGGGATGGGCCGGGCCGAGGAATTTCCAAGCCCTGCCCGGCTTCTAAATTAGAAGCCTGACCCCGGCTCGATCCCAGGTCTGGCCAGAAGTTGCTCGCCAAAGACAGGCCCGCCCGTAAATCATGAAGCCCTAGCATACCCTGAGTTTTACTTACATTATAACAAAAAAGAGAAGAAAAGAAAAACAAATTCTTATAACCTCCTAGGCCGTAGCTCAACCAGCCTTGTGATATCACCCAATATGAGAGGTCATCGGTTTGAGTCCCCCCATTGCTACTCCCTCTCTTACAATTATATATGTATATTTGGGGCCGGGCAAGGATTTCGAGTCTCAACCACCGAGTCTAAATAAAAAAATTCTAAGCACGGCCCATCTATTATTGCCTAAACACCATTGTCGAACCAACGTGGGCCGGCCCTGTCCACGATCACCCATAGAAAAGAAAAGAAAAGAAAAGAAAAAAAAAAAACGCTTCTTGAAATAAAATTTCAAAGAGCTACGCTCTGGCCTTTTGATTTTTTCAAACCCATACTTCTGTTGTCTCTCTGCATTTAACCATTCGCTTTACTTCGCCGGTAAAGTAAATTGACCAATCAAGAGATTTGCTTTGTGATTTGATAGCATTGCGTTTAAACGTTAATCACATATGCCCATCCCTCATTGTGTGGACCAAAGCCCGGACCCGTGACCCAACTCAGACGTAAGAGAAAGGAAAAAGAATCCGTTTGGAGGTTTTCCTCCGCTTAGAGTGGAGGGGGTATTGCAAAGTGACAGATTACCGCTGTAAGGAACGGCGGTAATCCTGCAAATGCCAGATTTCCTCCGCTCACAGTGGAGGAAATCTGGAAAACGCCACTTTACCGCCGTAACAAGCAGCGGTAAACCCGAGCGAGTGCCCAAATCCAAATCCACTCCTTGCAGGCCTTTCCATTTCCTTTAACTTTAAACTAGAAACACTCTTAAATTTAGTATTTTCTAAAATTTTCATTATTAGGTAAAGAAATTAGTAAGAGAATTTATTATTTTGGAAAATGGCTTGGGTCGTCCCAGAAGTTCGTGGTTTCGAAAAATGGCAATACAGAAGTAAATAAAGAAATCTTTTCTTAATTGGGAAAAGTACTGTGCGACAACATGAACCGGAAAGATAAAAGTGAAAGAATATATATATATATATATATTTAACAACGGATGGTGTCTACATTGCTTTGGACCCCACCCTACTTACCCAAAGGACTCGAATCCAAAAAATTCCAAGTATAGACCATTTTGGACTCCATAAACGCCGACTTTTGGGTGAGAGATTAAATAACAGGTTGCCCCGACGGACCCTTTTTTTTTTTTTCTTTTTCTTTCTCTTCCACACACCTGGCTTATAAGTCATACGATCCCCCACTGAGAATATCTATGGGGCACACTCAGAATACTTAAGATCTTATATCATATTTGGGTGTGGACCTAACATCACTGCCGTAGGATACGAACTATATATATTATGAAAAAGAAATCCTCACTAGAAAGAAGGAAAACATTTTATTTGATTGTCTTTCTATTTTGGAAGGTAAGTAAGTAAATCCAAATGTCTCCTGATTGTCACTGTTGGGGTCATGCATTGGAGTACGTCACCTATCCAACCTAGATGGAAAGTGGCCAAGCCCGGACCGGATGAATGAGGTTAGCCCATACTCGACCTAAATTGAGGTACGCAGGCACGTACCGTATCAATTCTTCATGTTGGGCTCATCTTCTACTTGGTTTCAGAGAGCCCATTCCCCCTACCTATTCCATAATGAAAATCACTATTCACGCGTAGGGAATCGAACCCAAAAGTCGAGATGATATTGATTTTTCTACGGTAGGATTTAATCGAGCGTGGACCCGTTCACTTCTCACCCAGTAACTATTTCCTACTTGGTAAACTTACCTCACCATTGAAGCCAAGTAGAGGGTTAATCCAAGAGACAATAAAAAGAAACGGATCACATCAAACGATACTAAATTTCAAAAGCCATCTACATGCGGCGGGATGGGCCGGGCCGAGGAATTTCCAAGCCCTGCCCGGCTTCTAAATTAGAAGCCTGACCCCGGCTCGATCCCAGGTCTGGCCAGAAGTTGCTCGCCAAAGACAGGCCCGCCCGTAAATCATGAAGCCCTAGCATACCCTGAGTTTTACTTACATTATAACAAAAAAGAGAAGAAAAGAAAAACAAATTCTTATAACCTCCTAGGCCGTAGCTCAACCAGCCTTGTGATATCACCCAATATGAGAGGTCATCGGTTTGAGTCCCCCCATTGCTACTCCCTCTCTTACAATTATATATGTATATTTGGGGCCGGGCAAGGATTTCGAGTCTCAACCACCGAGTCTAAATAAAAAAATTCTAAGCACGGCCCATCTATTATTGCCTAAACACCATTGTCGAACCAACGTGGGCCGGCCCTGTCCACGATCACCCATAGAAAAGAAAAGAAAAGAAAAGAAAAAAAAAAAACGCTTCTTGAAATAAAATTTCAAAGAGCTACGCTCTGGCCTTTTGATTTTTTCAAACCCATACTTCTGTTGTCTCTCTGCATTTAACCATTCGCTTTACTTCGCCGGTAAAGTAAATTGACCAATCAAGAGATTTGCTTTGTGATTTGATAGCATTGCGTTTAAACGTTAATCACATATGCCCATCCCTCATTGTGTGGACCAAAGCCCGGACCCGTGACCCAACTCAGACGTAAGAGAAAGGAAAAAGAATCCGTTTGGAGGTTTTCCTCCGCTTAGAGTGGAGGGGGTATTGCAAAGTGACAGATTACCGCTGTAAGGAACGGCGGTAATCCTGCAAATGCCAGATTTCCTCCGCTCACAGTGGAGGAAATCTGGAAAACGCCACTTTACCGCCGTAACAAGCAGCGGTAAACCCGAGCGAGTGCCCAAATCCAAATCCACTCCTTGCAGGCCTTTCCATTTCCTTTAACTTTAAACTAGAAACACTCTTAAATTTAGTATTTTCTAAAATTTTCATTATTAGGTAAAGAAATTAGTAAGAGAATTTATTATTTTGGAAAATGGCTTGGGTCGTCCCAGAAGTTCGTGGTTTCGAAAAATGGCAATACAGAAGTAAATAAAGAAATCTTTTCTTAATTGGGAAAAGTACTGTGCGACAACATGAACCGGAAAGATAAAAGTGAAAGAATATATATATATATATATATATTTAACAACGGATGGTGTCTACATTGCTTTGGACCCCACCCTACTTACCCAAAGGACTCGAATCCAAAAAATTCCAAGTATAGACCATTTTGGACTCCATAAACGCCGACTTTTGGGTGAGAGATTAAATAACAGGTTGCCCCGACGGACCCTTTTTTTTTTTTTTTTTTTCTTTCTCTTCCACACACCTGGCTTATAAGTCATACGATCCCCCACTGAGAATATCTATGGGGCACACTCAGAATACTTAAGATCTTATATCATATTTGGGTGTGGACCTAACATCACTGCCGTAGGATACGAACTATATATATTATGAAAAAGAAATCCTCACTAGAAAGAAGGAAAACATTTTATTTGATTGTCTTTCTATTTTGGAAGGTAAGTAAGTAAATCCAAATGTCTCCTGATTGTCACTGTTGGGGTCATGCATTGGAGTACGTCACCTATCCAACCTAGATGGAAAGTGGCCAAGCCCGGACCGGATGAATGAGGTTAGCCCATACTCGACCTAAATTGAGGTACGCAGGCACGTACCGTATCAATTCTTCATGTTGGGCTCATCTTCTACTTGGTTTCAGAGAGCCCATTCCCCCTACCTATTCCATAATGAAAATCACTATTCACGCGTAGGGAATCGAACCCAAAAGTCGAGATGATATTGATTTTTCTACGGTAGGATTTAATCGAGCGTGGACCCGTTCACTTCTCACCCAGTAACTATTTCCTACTTGGTAAACTTACCTCACCATTGAAGCCAAGTAGAGGGTTAATCCAAGAGACAATAAAAAGAAACGGATCACATCAAACGATACTAAATTTCAAAAGCCATCTACATGCGGCGGGATGGGCCGGGCCGAGGAATTTCCAAGCCCTGCCCGGCTTCTAAATTAGAAGCCTGACCCCGGCTCGATCCCAGGTCTGGCCAGAAGTTGCTCGCCAAAGACAGGCCCGCCCGTAAATCATGAAGCCCTAGCATACCCTGAGTTTTACTTACATTATAACAAAAAAGAGAAGAAAAGAAAAACAAATTCTTATAACCTCCTAGGCCGTAGCTCAACCAGCCTTGTGATATCACCCAATATGAGAGGTCATCGGTTTGAGTCCCCCCATTGCTACTCCCTCTCTTACAATTATATATGTATATTTGGGGCCGGGCAAGGATTTCGAGTCTCAACCACCGAGTCTAAATAAAAAAATTCTAAGCACGGCCCATCTATTATTGCCTAAACACCATTGTCGAACCAACGTGGGCCGGCCCTGTCCACGATCACCCATAGAAAAGAAAAGAAAAGAAAAGAAAAAAAAAAAACGCTTCTTGAAATAAAATTTCAAAGAGCTACGCTCTGGCCTTTTGATTTTTTCAAACCCATACTTCTGTTGTCTCTCTGCATTTAACCATTCGCTTTACTTCGCCGGTAAAGTAAATTGACCAATCAAGAGATTTGCTTTGTGATTTGATAGCATTGCGTTTAAACGTTAATCACATATGCCCATCCCTCATTGTGTGGACCAAAGCCCGGACCCGTGACCCAACTCAGACGTAAGAGAAAGGAAAAAGAATCCGTTTGGAGGTTTTCCTCCGCTTAGAGTGGAGGGGGTATTGCAAAGTGACAGATTACCGCTGTAAGGAACGGCGGTAATCCTGCAAATGCCAGATTTCCTCCGCTCACAGTGGAGGAAATCTGGAAAACGCCACTTTACCGCCGTAACAAGCAGCGGTAAACCCGAGCGAGTGCCCAAATCCAAATCCACTCCTTGCAGGCCTTTCCATTTCCTTTAACTTTAAACTAGAAACACTCTTAAATTTAGTATTTTCTAAAATTTTCATTATTAGGTAAAGAAATTAGTAAGAGAATTTATTATTTTGGAAAATGGCTTGGGTCGTCCCAGAAGTTCGTGGTTTCGAAAAATGGCAATACAGAAGTAAATAAAGAAATCTTTTCTTAATTGGGAAAAGTACTGTGCGACAACATGAACCGGAAAGATAAAAGTGAAAGAATATATATATATATATATATTTAACAACGGATGGTGTCTACATTGCTTTGGACCCCACCCTACTTACCCAAAGGACTCGAATCCAAAAAATTCCAAGTATAGACCATTTTGGACTCCATAAACGCCGACTTTTGGGTGAGAGATTAAATAACAGGTTGCCCCGACGGACCCTTTTTTTTTTTTTTTTTTTCTTTCTCTTCCACACACCTGGCTTATAAGTCATACGATCCCCCACTGAGAATATCTATGGGGCACACTCAGAATACTTAAGATCTTATATCATATTTGGGTGTGGACCTAACATCACTGCCGTAGGATACGAACTATATATATTATGAAAAAGAAATCCTCACTAGAAAGAAGGAAAACATTTTATTTGATTGTCTTTCTATTTTGGAAGGTAAGTAAGTAAATCCAAATGTCTCCTGATTGTCACTGTTGGGGTCATGCATTGGAGTACGTCACCTATCCAACCTAGATGGAAAGTGGCCAAGCCCGGACCGGATGAATGAGGTTAGCCCATACTCGACCTAAATTGAGGTACGCAGGCACGTACCGTATCAATTCTTCATGTTGGGCTCATCTTCTACTTGGTTTCAGAGAGCCCATTCCCCCTACCTATTCCATAATGAAAATCACTATTCACGCGTAGGGAATCGAACCCAAAAGTCGAGATGATATTGATTTTTCTACGGTAGGATTTAATCGAGCGTGGACCCGTTCACTTCTCACCCAGTAACTATTTCCTACTTGGTAAACTTACCTCACCATTGAAGCCAAGTAGAGGGTTAATCCAAGAGACAATAAAAAGAAACGGATCACATCAAACGATACTAAATTTCAAAAGCCATCTACATGCGGCGGGATGGGCCGGGCCGAGGAATTTCCAAGCCCTGCCCGGCTTCTAAATTAGAAGCCTGACCCCGGCTCGATCCCAGGTCTGGCCAGAAGTTGCTCGCCAAAGACAGGCCCGCCCGTAAATCATGAAGCCCTAGCATACCCTGAGTTTTACTTACATTATAACAAAAAAGAGAAGAAAAGAAAAACAAATTCTTATAACCTCCTAGGCCGTAGCTCAACCAGCCTTGTGATATCACCCAATATGAGAGGTCATCGGTTTGAGTCCCCCCATTGCTACTCCCTCTCTTACAATTATATATGTATATTTGGGGCCGGGCAAGGATTTCGAGTCTCAACCACCGAGTCTAAATAAAAAAATTCTAAGCACGGCCCATCTATTATTGCCTAAACACCATTGTCGAACCAACGTGGGCCGGCCCTGTCCACGATCACCCATAGAAAAGAAAAGAAAAGAAAAGAAAAAAAAAAAACGCTTCTTGAAATAAAATTTCAAAGAGCTACGCTCTGGCCTTTTGATTTTTTCAAACCCATACTTCTGTTGTCTCTCTGCATTTAACCATTCGCTTTACTTCGCCGGTAAAGTAAATTGACCAATCAAGAGATTTGCTTTGTGATTTGATAGCATTGCGTTTAAACGTTAATCACATATGCCCATCCCTCATTGTGTGGACCAAAGCCCGGACCCGTGACCCAACTCAGACGTAAGAGAAAGGAAAAAGAATCCGTTTGGAGGTTTTCCTCCGCTTAGAGTGGAGGGGGTATTGCAAAGTGACAGATTACCGCTGTAAGGAACGGCGGTAATCCTGCAAATGCCAGATTTCCTCCGCTCACAGTGGAGGAAATCTGGAAAACGCCACTTTACCGCCGTAACAAGCAGCGGTAAACCCGAGCGAGTGCCCAAATCCAAATCCACTCCTTGCAGGCCTTTCCATTTCCTTTAACTTTAAACTAGAAACACTCTTAAATTTAGTATTTTCTAAAATTTTCATTATTAGGTAAAGAAATTAGTAAGAGAATTTATTATTTTGGAAAATGGCTTGGGTCGTCCCAGAAGTTCGTGGTTTCGAAAAATGGCAATACAGAAGTAAATAAAGAAATCTTTTCTTAATTGGGAAAAGTACTGTGCGACAACATGAACCGGAAAGATAAAAGTGAAAGAATATATATATATATATATATATTTAACAACGGATGGTGTCTACATTGCTTTGGACCCCACCCTACTTACCCAAAGGACTCGAATCCAAAAAATTCCAAGTATAGACCATTTTGGACTCCATAAACGCCGACTTTTGGGTGAGAGATTAAATAACAGGTTGCCCCGACGGACCCTTTTTTTTTTTTTTTTTTCTTTCTCTTCCACACACCTGGCTTATAAGTCATACGATCCCCCACTGAGAATATCTATGGGGCACACTCAGAATACTTAAGATCTTATATCATATTTGGGTGTGGACCTAACATCACTGCCGTAGGATACGAACTATATATATTATGAAAAAGAAATCCTCACTAGAAAGAAGGAAAACATTTTATTTGATTGTCTTTCTATTTTGGAAGGTAAGTAAGTAAATCCAAATGTCTCCTGATTGTCACTGTTGGGGTCATGCATTGGAGTACGTCACCTATCCAACCTAGATGGAAAGTGGCCAAGCCCGGACCGGATGAATGAGGTTAGCCCATACTCGACCTAAATTGAGGTACGCAGGCACGTACCGTATCAATTCTTCATGTTGGGCTCATCTTCTACTTGGTTTCAGAGAGCCCATTCCCCCTACCTATTCCATAATGAAAATCACTATTCACGCGTAGGGAATCGAACCCAAAAGTCGAGATGATATTGATTTTTCTACGGTAGGATTTAATCGAGCGTGGACCCGTTCACTTCTCACCCAGTAACTATTTCCTACTTGGTAAACTTACCTCACCATTGAAGCCAAGTAGAGGGTTAATCCAAGAGACAATAAAAAGAAACGGATCACATCAAACGATACTAAATTTCAAAAGCCATCTACATGCGGCGGGATGGGCCGGGCCGAGGAATTTCCAAGCCCTGCCCGGCTTCTAAATTAGAAGCCTGACCCCGGCTCGATCCCAGGTCTGGCCAGAAGTTGCTCGCCAAAGACAGGCCCGCCCGTAAATCATGAAGCCCTAGCATACCCTGAGTTTTACTTACATTATAACAAAAAAGAGAAGAAAAGAAAAACAAATTCTTATAACCTCCTAGGCCGTAGCTCAACCAGCCTTGTGATATCACCCAATATGAGAGGTCATCGGTTTGAGTCCCCCCATTGCTACTCCCTCTCTTACAATTATATATGTATATTTGGGGCCGGGCAAGGATTTCGAGTCTCAACCACCGAGTCTAAATAAAAAAATTCTAAGCACGGCCCATCTATTATTGCCTAAACACCATTGTCGAACCAACGTGGGCCGGCCCTGTCCACGATCACCCATAGAAAAGAAAAGAAAAGAAAAGAAAAAAAAAAAACGCTTCTTGAAATAAAATTTCAAAGAGCTACGCTCTGGCCTTTTGATTTTTTCAAACCCATACTTCTGTTGTCTCTCTGCATTTAACCATTCGCTTTACTTCGGTAAAGTAAATTGACCAATCAAGAGATTTGCTTTGTGATTTGATAGCATTGCGTTTAAACGTTAATCACATATGCCCATCCCTCATTGTGTGGACCAAAGCCCGGACCCGTGACCCAACTCAGACGTAAGAGAAAGGAAAAAGAATCCGTTTGGAGGTTTTCCTCCGCTTAGAGTGGAGGGGGTATTGCAAAGTGACAGATTACCGCTGTAAGGAACGGCGGTAATCCTGCAAATGCCAGATTTCCTCCGCTCACAGTGGAGGAAATCTGGAAAACGCCACTTTACCGCCGTAACAAGCAGCGGTAAACCCGAGCGAGTGCCCAAATCCAAATCCACTCCTTGCAGGCCTTTCCATTTCCTTTAACTTTAAACTAGAAACACTCTTAAATTTAGTATTTTCTAAAATTTTCATTATTAGGTAAAGAAATTAGTAAGAGAATTTATTATTTTGGAAAATGGCTTGGGTCGTCCCAGAAGTTCGTGGTTTCGAAAAATGGCAATACAGAAGTAAATAAAGAAATCTTTTCTTAATTGGGAAAAGTACTGTGCGACAACATGAACCGGAAAGATAAAAGTGAAAGAATATATATATATATATATATATTAACAACGGATGGTGTCTACATTGCTTTGGACCCCACCCTACTTACCCAAAGGACTCGAATCCAAAAAATTCCAAGTATAGACCATTTTGGACTCCATAAACGCCGACTTTTGGGTGAGAGATTAAATAACAGGTTGCCCCGACGGACCCTTTTTTTTTTTTTTTTTTTCTTTCTCTTCCACACACCTGGCTTATAAGTCATACGATCCCCCACTGAGAATATCTATGGGGCACACTCAGAATACTTAAGATCTTATATCATATTTGGGTGTGGACCTAACATCACTGCCGTAGGATACGAACTATATATATTATGAAAAAGAAATCCTCACTAGAAAGAAGGAAAACATTTTATTTGATTGTCTTTCTATTTTGGAAGGTAAGTAAGTAAATCCAAATGTCTCCTGATTGTCACTGTTGGGGTCATGCATTGGAGTACGTCACCTATCCAACCTAGATGGAAAGTGGCCAAGCCCGGACCGGATGAATGAGGTTAGCCCATACTCGACCTAAATTGAGGTACGCAGGCACGTACCGTATCAATTCTTCATGTTGGGCTCATCTTCTACTTGGTTTCAGAGAGCCCATTCCCCCTACCTATTCCATAATGAAAATCACTATTCACGCGTAGGGAATCGAACCCAAAAGTCGAGATGATATTGATTTTTCTACGGTAGGATTTAATCGAGCGTGGACCCGTTCACTTCTCACCCAGTAACTATTTCCTACTTGGTAAACTTACCTCACCATTGAAGCCAAGTAGAGGGTTAATCCAAGAGACAATAAAAAGAAACGGATCACATCAAACGATACTAAATTTCAAAAGCCATCTACATGCGGCGGGATGGGCCGGGCCGAGGAATTTCCAAGCCCTGCCCGGCTTCTAAATTAGAAGCCTGACCCCGGCTCGATCCCAGGTCTGGCCAGAAGTTGCTCGCCAAAGACAGGCCCGCCCGTAAATCATGAAGCCCTAGCATACCCTGAGTTTTACTTACATTATAACAAAAAAGAGAAGAAAAGAAAAACAAATTCTTATAACCTCCTAGGCCGTAGCTCAACCAGCCTTGTGATATCACCCAATATGAGAGGTCATCGGTTTGAGTCCCCCCATTGCTACTCCCTCTCTTACAATTATATATGTATATTTGGGGCCGGGCAAGGATTTCGAGTCTCAACCACCGAGTCTAAATAAAAAAATTCTAAGCACGGCCCATCTATTATTGCCTAAACACCATTGTCGAACCAACGTGGGCCGGCCCTGTCCACGATCACCCATAGAAAAGAAAAGAAAAGAAAAGAAAAAAAAAAAACGCTTCTTGAAATAAAATTTCAAAGAGCTACGCTCTGGCCTTTTGATTTTTTCAAACCCATACTTCTGTTGTCTCTCTGCATTTAACCATTCGCTTTACTTCGCCGGTAAAGTAAATTGACCAATCAAGAGATTTGCTTTGTGATTTGATAGCATTGCGTTTAAACGTTAATCACATATGCCCATCCCTCATTGTGTGGACCAAAGCCCGGACCCGTGACCCAACTCAGACGTAAGAGAAAGGAAAAAGAATCCGTTTGGAGGTTTTCCTCCGCTTAGAGTGGAGGGGGTATTGCAAAGTGACAGATTACCGCTGTAAGGAACGGCGGTAATCCTGCAAATGCCAGATTTCCTCCGCTCACAGTGGAGGAAATCTGGAAAACGCCACTTTACCGCCGTAACAAGCAGCGGTAAACCCGAGCGAGTGCCCAAATCCAAATCCACTCCTTGCAGGCCTTTCCATTTCCTTTAACTTTAAACTAGAAACACTCTTAAATTTAGTATTTTCTAAAATTTTCATTATTAGGTAAAGAAATTAGTAAGAGAATTTATTATTTTGGAAAATGGCTTGGGTCGTCCCAGAAGTTCGTGGTTTCGAAAAATGGCAATACAGAAGTAAATAAAGAAATCTTTTCTTAATTGGGAAAAGTACTGTGCGACAACATGAACCGGAAAGATAAAAGTGAAAGAATATATATATATATATATATTTAACAACGGATGGTGTCTACATTGCTTTGGACCCCACCCTACTTACCCAAAGGACTCGAATCCAAAAAATTCCAAGTATAGACCATTTTGGACTCCATAAACGCCGACTTTTGGGTGAGAGATTAAATAACAGGTTGCCCCGACGGACCCTTTTTTTTTTTTTTTTTTTCTTTCTCTTCCACACACCTGGCTTATAAGTCATACGATCCCCCACTGAGAATATCTATGGGGCACACTCAGAATACTTAAGATCTTATATCATATTTGGGTGTGGACCTAACATCACTGCCGTAGGATACGAACTATATATATTATGAAAAAGAAATCCTCACTAGAAAGAAGGAAAACATTTTATTTGATTGTCTTTCTATTTTGGAAGGTAAGTAAGTAAATCCAAATGTCTCCTGATTGTCACTGTTGGGGTCATGCATTGGAGTACGTCACCTATCCAACCTAGATGGAAAGTGGCCAAGCCCGGACCGGATGAATGAGGTTAGCCCATACTCGACCTAAATTGAGGTACGCAGGCACGTACCGTATCAATTCTTCATGTTGGGCTCATCTTCTACTTGGTTTCAGAGAGCCCATTCCCCCTACCTATTCCATAATGAAAATCACTATTCACGCGTAGGGAATCGAACCCAAAAGTCGAGATGATATTGATTTTTCTACGGTAGGATTTAATCGAGCGTGGACCCGTTCACTTCTCACCCAGTAACTATTTCCTACTTGGTAAACTTACCTCACCATTGAAGCCAAGTAGAGGGTTAATCCAAGAGACAATAAAAAGAAACGGATCACATCAAACGATACTAAATTTCAAAAGCCATCTACATGCGGCGGGATGGGCCGGGCCGAGGAATTTCCAAGCCCTGCCCGGCTTCTAAATTAGAAGCCTGACCCCGGCTCGATCCCAGGTCTGGCCAGAAGTTGCTCGCCAAAGACAGGCCCGCCCGTAAATCATGAAGCCCTAGCATACCCTGAGTTTTACTTACATTATAACAAAAAAGAGAAGAAAAGAAAAACAAATTCTTATAACCTCCTAGGCCGTAGCTCAACCAGCCTTGTGATATCACCCAATATGAGAGGTCATCGGTTTGAGTCCCCCCATTGCTACTCCCTCTCTTACAATTATATATGTATATTTGGGGCCGGGCAAGGATTTCGAGTCTCAACCACCGAGTCTAAATAAAAAAATTCTAAGCACGGCCCATCTATTATTGCCTAAACACCATTGTCGAACCAACGTGGGCCGGCCCTGTCCACGATCACCCATAGAAAAGAAAAGAAAAGAAAAGAAAAAAAAAAAACGCTTCTTGAAATAAAATTTCAAAGAGCTACGCTCTGGCCTTTTGATTTTTTCAAACCCATACTTCTGTTGTCTCTCTGCATTTAACCATTCGCTTTACTTCGCCGGTAAAGTAAATTGACCAATCAAGAGATTTGCTTTGTGATTTGATAGCATTGCGTTTAAACGTTAATCACATATGCCCATCCCTCATTGTGTGGACCAAAGCCCGGACCCGTGACCCAACTCAGACGTAAGAGAAAGGAAAAAGAATCCGTTTGGAGGTTTTCCTCCGCTTAGAGTGGAGGGGGTATTGCAAAGTGACAGATTACCGCTGTAAGGAACGGCGGTAATCCTGCAAATGCCAGATTTCCTCCGCTCACAGTGGAGGAAATCTGGAAAACGCCACTTTACCGCCGTAACAAGCAGCGGTAAACCCGAGCGAGTGCCCAAATCCAAATCCACTCCTTGCAGGCCTTTCCATTTCCTTTAACTTTAAACTAGAAACACTCTTAAATTTAGTATTTTCTAAAATTTTCATTATTAGGTAAAGAAATTAGTAAGAGAATTTATTATTTTGGAAAATGGCTTGGGTCGTCCCAGAAGTTCGTGGTTTCGAAAAATGGCAATACAGAAGTAAATAAAGAAATCTTTTCTTAATTGGGAAAAGTACTGTGCGACAACATGAACCGGAAAGATAAAAGTGAAAGAATATATATATATATATATATATTTAACAACGGATGGTGTCTACATTGCTTTGGACCCCACCCTACTTACCCAAAGGACTCGAATCCAAAAAATTCCAAGTATAGACCATTTTGGACTCCATAAACGCCGACTTTTGGGTGAGAGATTAAATAACAGGTTGCCCCGACGGACCCTTTTTTTTTTTTTTTTTTTCTTTCTCTTCCACACACCTGGCTTATTAAGTCATACGATCCCCCACTGAGAATATCTATGGGGCACACTCAGAATACTTAAGATCTTATATCATATTTGGGTGTGGACCTAACATCACTGCCGTAGGATACGAACTATATATATTATGAAAAAGAAATCCTCACTAGAAAGAAGGAAAACATTTTATTTGATTGTCTTTCTATTTTGGAAGGTAAGTAAGTAAATCCAAATGTCTCCTGATTGTCACTGTTGGGGTCATGCATTGGAGTACGTCACCTATCCAACCTAGATGGAAAGTGGCCAAGCCCGGACCGGATGAATGAGGTTAGCCCATACTCGACCTAAATTGAGGTACGCAGGCACGTACCGTATCAATTCTTCATGTTGGGCTCATCTTCTACTTGGTTTCAGAGAGCCCATTCCCCCTACCTATTCCATAATGAAAATCACTATTCACGCGTAGGGAATCGAACCCAAAAGTCGAGATGATATTGATTTTTCTACGGTAGGATTTAATCGAGCGTGGACCCGTTCACTTCTCACCCAGTAACTATTTCCTACTTGGTAAACTTACCTCACCATTGAAGCCAAGTAGAGGGTTAATCCAAGAGACAATAAAAAGAAACGGATCACATCAAACGATACTAAATTTCAAAAGCCATCTACATGCGGCGGGATGGGCCGGGCCGAGGAATTTCCAAGCCCTGCCCGGCTTCTAAATTAGAAGCCTGACCCCGGCTCGATCCCAGGTCTGGCCAGAAGTTGCTCACCAAAGACAGGCCCGCCCGTAAATCATGAAGCCCTAGCATACCCTGAGTTTTACTTACATTATAACAAAAAAGAGAAGAAAAGAAAAACAAATTCTTATAACCTCCTAGGCCGTAGCTCAACCAGCCTTGTGATATCACCCAATATGAGAGGTCATCGGTTTGAGTCCCCCCATTGCTACTCCCTCTCTTACAATTATATATGTATATTTGGGGCCGGGCAAGGATTTCGAGTCTCAACCACCGAGTCTAAATAAAAAAATTCTAAGCACGGCCCATCTATTATTGCCTAAACACCATTGTCGAACCAACGTGGGCCGGCCCTGTCCACGATCACCCATAGAAAAGAAAAGAAAAGAAAAGAAAAAAAAAAACGCTTCTTGAAATAAAATTTCAAAGAGCTACGCTCTGGCCTTTTGATTTTTTCAAACCCATACTTCTGTTGTCTCTCTGCATTTAACCATTCGCTTTACTTCGCCGGTAAAGTAAATTGACCAATCAAGAGATTTGCTTTGTGATTTGATAGCATTGCGTTTAAACGTTAATCACATATGCCCATCCCTCATTGTGTGGACCAAAGCCCGGACCCGTGACCCAACTCAGACGTAAGAGAAAGGAAAAAGAATCCGTTTGGAGGTTTTCCTCCGCTTAGAGTGGAGGGGGTATTGCAAAGTGACAGATTACCGCTGTAAGGAACGGCGGTAATCCTGCAAATGCCAGATTTCCTCCGCTCACAGTGGAGGAAATCTGGAAAACGCCACTTTACCGCCGTAACAAGCAGCGGTAAACCCGAGCGAGTGCCCAAATCCAAATCCACTCCTTGCAGGCCTTTCCATTTCCTTTAACTTTAAACTAGAAACACTCTTAAATTTAGTATTTTCTAAAATTTTCATTATTAGGTAAAGAAATTAGTAAGAGAATTTATTATTTTGGAAAATGGCTTGGGTCGTCCCAGAAGTTCGTGGTTTCGAAAAATGGCAATACAGAAGTAAATAAAGAAATCTTTTCTTAATTGGGAAAAGTACTGTGCGACAACATGAACCGGAAAGATAAAAGTGAAAGAATATATATATATATATATATTTAACAACGGATGGTGTCTACATTGCTTTGGACCCCACCCTACTTACCCAAAGGACTCGAATCCAAAAAATTCCAAGTATAGACCATTTTGGACTCCATAAACGCCGACTTTTGGGTGAGAGATTAAATAACAGGTTGCCCCGACGGACCCTTTTTTTTTTTTCTTTCTCTTCCACACACCTGGCTTATAAGTCATACGATCCCCCACTGAGAATATCTATGGGGCACACTCAGAATACTTAAGATCTTATATCATATTTGGGTGTGGACCTAACATCACTGCCGTAGGATACGAACTATATATATTATGAAAAAGAAATCCTCACTAGAAAGAAGGAAAACATTTTATTTGATTGTCTTTCTATTTTGGAAGGTAAGTAAGTAAATCCAAATGTCTCCTGATTGTCACTGTTGGGGTCATGCATTGGAGTACGTCACCTATCCAACCTAGATGGAAAGTGGCCAAGCCCGGACCGGATGAATGAGGTTAGCCCATACTCGACCTAAATTGAGGTACGCAGGCACGTACCGTATCAATTCTTCATGTTGGGCTCATCTTCTACTTGGTTTCAGAGAGCCCATTCCCCCTACCTATTCCATAATGAAAATCACTATTCACGCGTAGGGAATCGAACCCAAAAGTCGAGATGATATTGATTTTTCTACGGTAGGATTTAATCGAGCGTGGACCCGTTCACTTCTCACCCAGTAACTATTTCCTACTTGGTAAACTTACCTCACCATTGAAGCCAAGTAGAGGGTTAATCCAAGAGACAATAAAAAGAAACGGATCACATCAAACGATACTAAATTTCAAAAGCCATCTACATGCGGCGGGATGGGCCGGGCCGAGGAATTTCCAAGCCCTGCCCGGCTTCTAAATTAGAAGCCTGACCCCGGCTCGATCCCAGGTCTGGCCAGAAGTTGCTCGCCAAAGACAGGCCCGCCCGTAAATCATGAAGCCCTAGCATACCCTGAGTTTTACTTACATTATAACAAAAAAGAGAAGAAAAGAAAAACAAATTCTTATAACCTCCTAGGCCGTAGCTCAACCAGCCTTGTGATATCACCCAATATGAGAGGTCATCGGTTTGAGTCCCCCCATTGCTACTCCCTCTCTTACAATTATATATGTATATTTGGGGCCGGGCAAGGATTTCGAGTCTCAACCACCGAGTCTAAATAAAAAAATTCTAAGCACGGCCCATCTATTATTGCCTAAACACCATTGTCGAACCAACGTGGGCCGGCCCTGTCCACGATCACCCATAGAAAAGAAAAGAAAAGAAAAGAAAAAAAAAAAACGCTTCTTGAAATAAAATTTCAAAGAGCTACGCTCTGGCCTTTTGATTTTTTCAAACCCATACTTCTGTTGTCTCTCTGCATTTAACCATTCGCTTTACTTCGCCGGTAAAGTAAATTGACCAATCAAGAGATTTGCTTTGTGATTTGATAGCATTGCGTTTAAACGTTAATCACATATGCCCATCCCTCATTGTGTGGACCAAAGCCCGGACCCGTGACCCAACTCAGACGTAAGAGAAAGGAAAAAGAATCCGTTTGGAGGTTTTCCTCCGCTTAGAGTGGAGGGGGTATTGCATAGTGACAGATTACCGCTGTAAGGAACGGCGGTAATCCTGCAAATGCCAGATTTCCTCCGCTCACAGTGGAGGAAATCTGGAAAACGCCACTTTACCGCCGTAACAAGCAGCGGTAAACCCGAGCGAGTGCCCAAATCCAAATCCACTCCTTGCAGGCCTTTCCATTTCCTTTAACTTTAAACTAGAAACACTCTTAAATTTAGTATTTTCTAAAATTTTCATTATTAGGTAAAGAAATTAGTAAGAGAATTTATTATTTTGGAAAATGGCTTGGGTCGTCCCAGAAGTTCGTGGTTTCGAAAAATGGCAATACAGAAGTAAATAAAGAAATCTTTTCTTAATTGGGAAAAGTACTGTGCGACAACATGAACCGGAAAGATAAAAGTGAAAGAATATATATATATATATATATATTTAACAACGGATGGTGTCTACATTGCTTTGGACCCCACCCTACTTACCCAAAGGACTCGAATCCAAAAAATTCCAAGTATAGACCATTTTGGACTCCATAAACGCCGACTTTTGGGTGAGAGATTAAATAACAGGTTGCCCCGACGGACCCTTTTTTTTTTTTTTTTTTTCTTTCTCTTCCACACACCTGGCTTATAAGTCATACGATCCCCCACTGAGAATATCTATGGGGCACACTCAGAATACTTAAGATCTTATATCATATTTGGGTGTGGACCTTACATCACTGCCGTAGGATACGAACTATATATATTATGAAAAAGAAATCCTCACTAGAAAGAAGGAAAACATTTTATTTGATTGTCTTTCTATTTTGGAAGGTAAGTAAGTAAATCCAAATGTCTCCTGATTGTCACTGTTGGGGTCATGCATTGGAGTACGTCACCTATCCAACCTAGATGGAAAGTGGCCAAGCCCGGACCGGATGAATGAGGTTAGCCCATACTCGACCTAAATTGAGGTACGCAGGCACGTACCGTATCAATTCTTCATGTTGGGCTCATCTTCTACTTGGTTTCAGAGAGCCCATTCCCCCTACCTATTCCATAATGAAAATCACTATTCACGCGTAGGGAATCGAACCCAAAAGTCGAGATGATATTGATTTTTCTACGGTAGGATTTAATCGAGCGTGGACCCGTTCACTTCTCACCCAGTAACTATTTCCTACTTGGTAAACTTACCTCACCATTGAAGCCAAGTAGAGGGTTAATCCAAGAGACAATAAAAAGAAACGGATCACATCAAACGATACTAAATTTCAAAAGCCATCTACATGCGGCGGGATGGGCCGGGCCGAGGAATTTCCAAGCCCTGCCCGGCTTCTAAATTAGAAGCCTGACCCCGGCTCGATCCCAGGTCTGGCCAGAAGTTGCTCGCCAAAGACAGGCCCGCCCGTAAATCATGAAGCCCTAGCATACCCTGAGTTTTACTTACATTATAACAAAAAAGAGAAGAAAAGAAAAACAAATTCTTATAACCTCCTAGGCCGTAGCTCAACCAGCCTTGTGATATCACCCAATATGAGAGGTCATCGGTTTGAGTCCCCCCATTGCTACTCCCTCTCTTACAATTATATATGTATATTTGGGGCCGGGCAAGGATTTCGAGTCTCAACCACCGAGTCTAAATAAAAAAATTCTAAGCACGGCCCATCTATTATTGCCTAAACACCATTGTCGAACCAACGTGGGCCGGCCCTGTCCACGATCACCCATAGAAAAGAAAAGAAAAGAAAAGAAAAGAAAAAAAACGCTTCTTGAAATAAAATTTCAAAGAGCTACGCTCTGGCCTTTTGATTTTTTCAAACCCATACTTCTGTTGTCTCTCTGCATTTAACCATTCGCTTTACTTCGCCGGTAAAGTAAATTGACCAATCAAGAGATTTGCTTTGTGATTTGATAGCATTGCGTTTAAACGTTAATCACATATGCCCATCCCTCATTGTGTGGACCAAAGCCCGGACCCGTGACCCAACTCAGACGTAAGAGAAAGGAAAAAGAATCCGTTTGGAGGTTTTCCTCCGCTTAGAGTGGAGGGGGTATTGCATAGTGACAGATTACCGCTGTAAGGAACGGCGGTAATCCTGCAAATGCCAGATTTCCTCCGCTCACAGTGGAGGAAATCTGGAAAACGCCACTTTACCGCCGTAACAAGCAGCGGTAAACCCGAGCGAGTGCCCAAATCCAAATCCACTCCTTGCAGGCCTTTCCATTTCCTTTAACTTTAAACTAGAAACACTCTTAAATTTAGTATTTTCTAAAATTTTCATTATTAGGTAAAGAAATTAGTAAGAGAATTTATTATTTTGGAAAATGGCTTGGGTCGTCCCAGAAGTTCGTGGTTTCGAAAA
This sequence comes from Persea americana, assembly GCA_029852735.1. NCBI lineage: Eukaryota > Viridiplantae > Streptophyta > Magnoliopsida > Laurales > Lauraceae > Persea > Persea americana. Next base: position 15,774,587 of record CM056814.1, read on the forward strand.
ATGGCAATACAGAAGTAAATAAAGAAATCTTTTCTTAATTGGGAAAAGTACTGTGCGACAACATGAACCGGAAAGATAAAAGTGAAAGAATATATATATATATATATATTTAACAACGGATGGTGTCTACATTGCTTTGGACCCCACCCTACTTACCCAAAGGACTCGAATCCAAAAAATTCCAAGTATAGACCATTTTGGACTCCATAAACGCCGACTTTTGGGTGAGAGATTAAATAACAGGTTGCCCCGACGGACCCTTTTTTTTTTTTTTTTTTTCTTTCTCTTCCACACACCTGGCTTATAAGTCATACGATCCCCCACTGAGAATATCTATGGGGCACACTCAGAATACTTAAGATCTTATATCATATTTGGGTGTGGACCTAACATCACTGCCGTAGGATACGAACTATATATATTATGAAAAAGAAATCCTCACTAGAAAGAAGGAAAACATTTTATTTGATTGTCTTTCTATTTTGGAAGGTAAGTAAGTAAATCCAAATGTCTCCTGATTGTCACTGTTGGGGTCATGCATTGGAGTACGTCACCTATCCAACCTAGATGGAAAGTGGCCAAGCCCGGACCGGATGAATGAGGTTAGCCCATACTCGACCTAAATTGAGGTACGCAGGCACGTACCGTATCAATTCTTCATGTTGGGCTCATCTTCTACTTGGTTTCAGAGAGCCCATTCCCCCTACCTATTCCATAATGAAAATCACTATTCACGCGTAGGGAATCGAACCCAAAAGTCGAGATGATATTGATTTTTCTACGGTAGGATTTAATCGAGCGTGGACCCGTTCACTTCTCACCCAGTAACTATTTCCTACTTGGTAAACTTACCTCACCATTGAAGCCAAGTAGAGGGTTAATCCAAGAGACAATAAAAAGAAACGGATCACATCAAACGATACTAAATTTCAAAAGCCATCTACATGCGGCGGGATGGGCCGGGCCGAGGAATTTCCAAGCCCTGCCCGGCTTCTAAATTAGAAGCCTGACCCCGGCTCGATCCCAGGTCTGGCCAGAAGTTGCTCGCCAAAGACAGGCCCGCCCGTAAATCATGAAGCCCTAGCATACCCTGAGTTTTACTTACATTATAACAAAAAAGAGAAGAAAAGAAAAACAAATTCTTATAACCTCCTAGGCCGTAGCTCAACCAGCCTTGTGATATCACCCAATATGAGAGGTCATCGGTTTGAGTCCCCCCATTGCTACTCCCTCTCTTACAATTATATATGTATATTTGGGGCCGGGCAAGGATTTCGAGTCTCAACCACCGAGTCTAAATAAAAAAATTCTAAGCACGGCCCATCTATTATTGCCTAAACACCATTGTCGAACCAACGTGGGCCGGCCCTGTCCACGATCACCCATAGAAAAGAAAAGAAAAGAAAAGAAAAAAAAAAAACGCTTCTTGAAATAAAATTTCAAAGAGCTACGCTCTGGCCTTTTGATTTTTTCAAACCCATACTTCTGTTGTCTCTCTGCATTTAACCATTCGCTTTACTTCGCCGGTAAAGTAAATTGACCAATCAAGAGATTTGCTTTGTGATTTGATAGCATTGCGTTTAAACGTTAATCACATATGCCCATCCCTCATTGTGTGGACCAAAGCCCGGACCCGTGACCCAACTCAGACGTAAGAGAAAGGAAAAAGAATCCGTTTGGAGGTTTTCCTCCGCTTAGAGTGGAGGGGGTATTGCAAAGTGACAGATTACCGCTGTAAGGAACGGCGGTAATCCTGCAAATGCCAGATTTCCTCCGCTCACAGTGGAGGAAATCTGGAAAACGCCACTTTACCGCCGTAACAAGCAGCGGTAAACCCGAGCGAGTGCCCAAATCCAAATCCACTCCTTGCAGGCCTTTCCATTTCCTTTAACTTTAAACTAGAAACACTCTTAAATTTAGTATTTTCTAAAATTTTCATTATTAGGTAAAGAAATTAGTAAGAGAATTTATTATTTTGGAAAATGGCTTGGGTCGTCCCAGAAGTTCGTGGTTTCGAAAAATGGCAATACATAAGTAAATAAAGAAATCTTTTCTTAATTGGGAAAAGTACTGTGCGACAACATGAACCGGAAAGATAAAAGTGAAAGAATATATATATATATATATATTTAACAACGGATGGTGTCTACATTGCTTTGGACCCCACCCTACTTACCCAAAGGACTCGAATCCAAAAAATTCCAAGTATAGACCATTTTGGACTCCATAAACGCCGACTTTTGGGTGAGAGATTAAATAACAGGTTGCCCCGACGGACCCTTTTTTTTTTTTTTTTTTTCTTTCTCTTCCACACACCTGGCTTATAAGTCATACGATCCCCTACTGAGAATATCTATGGGGCACACTCAGAATACTTAAGATCTTATATCATATTTGGGTGTGGACCTAACATCACTGCCGTAGGATACGAACTATATATATTATGAAAAAGAAATCCTCACTAGAAAGAAGGAAAACATTTTATTTGATTGTCTTTCTATTTTGGAAGGTAAGTAAGTAAATCCAAATGTCTCCTGATTGTCACTGTTGGGGTCATGCATTGGAGTACGTCACCTATCCAACCTAGATGGAAAGTGGCCAAGCCCGGACCGGATGAATGAGGTTAGCCCATACTCGACCTAAATTGAGGTACGCAGGCACGTACCGTATCAATTCTTCATGTTGGGCTCATCTTCTACTTGGTTTCAGAGAGCCCATTCCCCTTACCTATTCCATAATGAAAATCACTATTCACGCGTAGGGAATCGAACCCAAAAGTCGAGATGATATTGATTTTTCTACGGTAGGATTTAATCGAGCGTGGACCCGTTCACTTCTCACCCAGTAACTATTTCCTACTTGGTAAACTTACCTCACCATTGAAGCCAAGTAGAGGGTTAATCCAAGAGACAATAAAAAGAAACGGATCACATCAAACGATACTAAATTTCAAAAGCCATCTACATGCGGCGGGATGGGCCGGGCCGAGGAATTTCCAAGCCCTGCCCGGCTTCTAAATTAGAAGCCTGACCCCGGCTCGATCCCAGGTCTGGCCAGAAGTTGCTCGCCAAAGACAGGCCCGCCCGTAAATCATGAAGCCCTAGCATACCCTGAGTTTTACTTACATTATAACAAAAAAGAGAAGAAAAGAAAAACAAATTCTTATAACCTCCTAGGCCGTAGCTCAACCAGCCTTGTGATATCACCCAATATGAGAGGTCATCGGTTTGAGTCCCCCCATTGCTACTCCCTCTCTTACAATTATATATGTATATTTGGGGCCGGGCAAGGATTTCGAGTCTCAACCACCGAGTCTAAATAAAAAAATTCTAAGCACGGCCCATCTATTATTGCCTAAACACCATTGTCGAACCAACGTGGGCCGGCCCTGTCCACGATCACCCATAGAAAAGAAAAGAAAAGAAAAGAAAAAAAAAAAACGCTTCTTGAAATAAAATTTCAAAGAGCTACGCTCTGGCCTTTTGATTTTTTCAAACCCATACTTCTGTTGTCTCTCTGCATTTAACCATTCGCTTTACTTCGCCGGTAAAGTAAATTGACCAATCAAGAGATTTGCTTTGTGATTTGATAGCATTGCGTTTAAACGTTAATCACATATGCCCATCCCTCATTGTGTGGACCAAAGCCCGGACCCGTGACCCAACTCAGACGTAAGAGAAAGGAAAAAGAATCCGTTTGGAGGTTTTCCTCCGCTTAGAGTGGAGGGGGTATTGCAAAGTGACAGATTACCGCTGTAAGGAACGGCGGTAATCCTGCAAATGCCAGATTTCCTCCGCTCACAGTGGAGGAAATCTGGAAAACGCCACTTTACCGCCGTAACAAGCAGCGGTAAACCCGAGCGAGTGCCCAAATCCAAATCCACTCCTTGCAGGCCTTTCCATTTCCTTTAACTTTAAACTAGAAACACTCTTAAATTTAGTATTTTCTAAAATTTTCATTATTAGGTAAAGAAATTAGTAAGAGAATTTATTATTTTGGAAAATGGCTTGGGTCGTCCCAGAAGTTCGTGGTTTCGAAAAATGGCAATACAGAAGTAAATAAAGAAATCTTTTCTTAATTGGGAAAAGTACTGTGCGACAACATGAACCGGAAAGATAAAAGTGAAAGAATATATATATATATATATTTAACAACGGATGGTGTCTACATTGCTTTGGACCCCACCCTACTTACCCAAAGGACTCGAATCCAAAAAATTCCAAGTATAGACCATTTTGGACTCCATAAACGCCGACTTTTGGGTGAGAGATTAAATAACAGGTTGCCCCGACGGACCCTTTTTTTTTTTTCTTTCTCTTCCACACACCTGGCTTATAAGTCATACGATCCCCCACTGAGAATATCTATGGGGCACACTCAGAATACTTAAGATCTTATATCATATTTGGGTGTGGACCTAAGATCACTGCCGTAGGATACGAACTATATATATTATGAAAAAGAAATCCTCACTAGAAAGAAGGAAAACATTTTATTTGATTGTCTTTCTATTTTGGAAGGTAAGTAAGTAAATCCAAATGTCTCCTGATTGTCACTGTTGGGGTCATGCATTGGAGTACGTCACCTATCCAACCTAGATGGAAAGTGGCCAAGCCCGGACCGGATGAATGAGGTTAGCCCATACTCGACCTAAATTGAGGTACGCAGGCACGTACCGTATCAATTCTTCATGTTGGGCTCATCTTCTACTTGGTTTCAGAGAGCCCATTCCCCCTACCTATTCCATAATGAAAATCACTATTCACGCGTAGGGAATCGAACCCAAAAGTCGAGATGATATTGATTTTTCTACGGTAGGATTTAATCGAGCGTGGACCCGTTCACTTCTCACCCAGTAACTATTTCCTACTTGGTAAACTTACCTCACCATTGAAGCCAAGTAGAGGGTTAATCCAAGAGACAATAAAAAGAAACGGATCACATCAAACGATACTAAATTTCAAAAGCCATCTACATGCGGCGGGATGGGCCGGGCCGAGGAATTTCCAAGCCCTGCCCGGCTTCTAAATTAGAAGCCTGACCCCGGCTCGATCCCAGGTCTGGCCAGAAGTTGCTCGCCAAAGACAGGCCCGCCCGTAAATCATGAAGCCCTAGCATACCCTGAGTTTTACTTACATTATAACAAAAAAGAGAAGAAAAGAAAAACAAATTCTTATAACCTCCTAGGCCGTAGCTCAACCAGCCTTGTGATATCACCCAATATGAGAGGTCATCGGTTTGAGTCCCCCCATTGCTACTCCCTCTCTTACAATTATATATGTATATTTGGGGCCGGGCAAGGATTTCGAGTCTCAACCACCGAGTCTAAATAAAAAAATTCTAAGCACGGCCCATCTATTATTGCCTAAACACCATTGTCGAACCAACGTGGGCCGGCCCTGTCCACGATCACCCATAGAAAAGAAAAGAAAAGAAAAGAAAAAAAAAAAAACGCTTCTTGAAATAAAATTTCAAAGAGCTACGCTCTGGCCTTTTGATTTTTTCAAACCCATACTTCTGTTGTCTCTCTGCATTTAACCATTCGCTTTACTTCGCCGGTAAAGTAAATTGACCAATCAAGAGATTTGCTTTGTGATTTGATAGCATTGCGTTTAAACGTTAATCACATATGCCCATCCCTCATTGTGTGGACCAAAGCCCGGACCCGTGACCCAACTCAGACGTAAGAGAAAGGAAAAAGAATCCGTTTGGAGGTTTTCCTCCGCTTAGAGTGGAGGGGGTATTGCAAAGTGACAGATTACCGCTGTAAGGAACGGCGGTAATCCTGCAAATGCCAGATTTCCTCCGCTCACAGTGGAGGAAATCTGGAAAACGCCACTTTACCGCCGTAACAAGCAGCGGTAAACCCGAGCGAGTGCCCAAATCCAAATCCACTCCTTGCAGGCCTTTCCATTTCCTTTAACTTTAAACTAGAAACACTCTTAAATTTAGTATTTTCTAAAATTTTCATTATTAGGTAAAGAAATTAGTAAGAGAATTTATTATTTTGGAAAATGGCTTGGGTCGTCCCAGAAGTTCGTGGTTTCGAAAAATGGCAATACAGAAGTAAATAAAGAAATCTTTTCTTAATTGGGAAAAGTACTGTGCGACAACATGAACCGGAAAGATAAAAGTGAAAGAATATATATATATATATATATATTTAACAACGGATGGTGTCTACATTGCTTTGGACCCCACCCTACTTACCCAAAGGACTCGAATCCAAAAAATTCCAAGTATAGACCATTTTGGACTCCATAAACGCCGACTTTTGGGTGAGAGATTAAATAACAGGTTGCCCCGACGGACCCTTTTTTTTTTTCTTTCTCTTCCACACACCTGGCTTATAAGTCATACGATCCCCCACTGAGAATATCTATGGGGCACACTCAGAATACTTAAGATCTTATATCATATTTGGGTGTGGACCTAACATCACTGCCGTAGGATACGAACTATATATATTATGAAAAAGAAATCCTCACTAGAAAGAAGGAAAACATTTTATTTGATTGTCTTTCTATTTTGGAAGGTAAGTAAGTAAATCCAAATGTCTCCTGATTGTCACTGTTGGGGTCATGCATTGGAGTACGTCACCTATCCAACCTAGATGGAAAGTGGCCAAGCCCGGACCGGATGAATGAGGTTAGCCCATACTCGACCTAAATTGAGGTACGCAGGCACGTACCGTATCAATTCTTCATGTTGGGCTCATCTTCTACTTGGTTTCAGAGAGCCCATTCCCCCTACCTATTCCATAATGAAAATCACTATTCACGCGTAGGGAATCGAACCCAAAAGTCGAGATGATATTGATTTTTCTACGGTAGGATTTAATCGAGCGTGGACCCGTTCACTTCTCACCCAGTAACTATTTCCTACTTGGTAAACTTACCTCACCATTGAAGCCAAGTAGAGGGTTAATCCAAGAGACAATAAAAAGAAACGGATCACATCAAACGATACTAAATTTCAAAAGCCATCTACATGCGGCGGGATGGGCCGGGCCGAGGAATTTCCAAGCCCTGCCCGGCTTCTAAATTAGAAGCCTGACCCCGGCTCGATCCCAGGTCTGGCCAGAAGTTGCTCGCCAAAGACAGGCCCGCCCGTAAATCATGAAGCCCTAGCATACCCTGAGTTTTACTTACATTATAACAAAAAAGAGAAGAAAAGAAAAACAAATTCTTATAACCTCCTAGGCCGTAGCTCAACCAGCCTTGTGATATCACCCAATATGAGAGGTCATCGGTTTGAGTCCCCCCATTGCTACTCCCTCTCTTACAATTATATATGTATATTTGGGGCCGGGCAAGGATTTCGAGTCTCAACCACCGAGTCTAAATAAAAAAATTCTAAGCACGGCCCATCTATTATTGCCTAAACACCATTGTCGAACCAACGTGGGCCGGCCCTGTCCACGATCACCCATAGAAAAGAAAAGAAAAGAAAAGAAAAAAAAAAAACGCTTCTTGAAATAAAATTTCAAAGAGCTACGCTCTGGCCTTTTGATTTTTTCAAACCCATACTTCTGTTGTCTCTCTGCATTTAACCATTCGCTTTACTTCGCCGGTAAAGTAAATTGACCAATCAAGAGATTTGCTTTGTGATTTGATAGCATTGCGTTTAAACGTTAATCACATATGCCCATCCCTCATTGTGTGGACCAAAGCCCGGACCCGTGACCCAACTCAGACGTAAGAGAAAGGAAAAAGAATCCGTTTGGAGGTTTTCCTCCGCTTAGAGTGGAGGGGGTATTGCAAAGTGACAGATTACCGCTGTAAGGAACGGCGGTAATCCTGCAAATGCCAGATTTCCTCCGCTCACAGTGGAGGAAATCTGGAAAACGCCACTTTACCGCCGTAACAAGCAGCGGTAAACCCGAGCGAGTGCCCAAATCCAAATCCACTCCTTGCAGGCCTTTCCATTTCCTTTAACTTTAAACTAGAAACACTCTTAAATTTAGTATTTTCTAAAATTTTCATTATTAGGTAAAGAAATTAGTAAGAGAATTTATTATTTTGGAAAATGGCTTGGGTCGTCCCAGAAGTTCGTGGTTTCGAAAAATGGCAATACAGAAGTAAATAAAGAAATCTTTTCTTAATTGGGAAAAGTACTGTGCGACAACATGAACCGGAAAGATAAAAGTGAAAGAATATATATATATATATATATATTTAACAACGGATGGTGTCTACATTGCTTTGGACCCCACCCTACTTACCCAAAGGACTCGAATCCAAAAAATTCCAAGTATAGACCATTTTGGACTCCATAAACGCCGACTTTTGGGTGAGAGATTAAATAACAGGTTGCCCCGACGGACCCTTTTTTTTTTTCTTTCTCTTCCACACACCTGGCTTATAAGTCATACGATCCCCCACTGAGAATATCTATGGGGCACACTCAGAATACTTAAGATCTTATATCATATTTGGGTGTGGACCTAACATCACTGCCGTAGGATACGAACTATATATATTATGAAAAAGAAATCCTCACTAGAAAGAAGGAAAACATTTTATTTGATTGTCTTTCTATTTTGGAAGGTAAGTAAGTAAATCCAAATGTCTCCTGATTGTCACTGTTGGGGTCATGCATTGGAGTACGTCACCTATCCAACCTAGATGGAAAGTGGCCAAGCCCGGACCGGATGAATGAGGTTAGCCCATACTCGACCTAAATTGAGGTACGCAGGCACGTACCGTATCAATTCTTCATGTTGGGCTCATCTTCTACTTGGTTTCAGAGAGCCCATTCCCCCTACCTATTCCATAATGAAAATCACTATTCACGCGTAGGGAATCGAACCCAAAAGTCGAGATGATATTGATTTTTCTACGGTAGGATTTAATCGAGCGTGGACCCGTTCACTTCTCACCCAGTAACTATTTCCTACTTGGTAAACTTACCTCACCATTGAAGCCAAGTAGAGGGTTAATCCAAGAGACAATAAAAAGAAACGGATCACATCAAACGATACTAAATTTCAAAAGCCATCTACATGCGGCGGGATGGGCCGGGCCGAGGAATTTCCAAGCCCTGCCCGGCTTCTAAATTAGAAGCCTGACCCCGGCTCGATCCCAGGTCTGGCCAGAAGTTGCTCGCCAAAGACAGGCCCGCCCGTAAATCATGAAGCCCTAGCATACCCTGAGTTTTACTTACATTATAACAAAAAAGAGAAGAAAAGAAAAACAAATTCTTATAACCTCCTAGGCCGTAGCTCAACCAGCCTTGTGATATCACCCAATATGAGAGGTCATCGGTTTGAGTCCCCCCATTGCTACTCCCTCTCTTACAATTATATATGTATATTTGGGGCCGGGCAAGGATTTCGAGTCTCAACCACCGAGTCTAAATAAAAAAATTCTAAGCACGGCCCATCTATTATTGCCTAAACACCATTGTCGAACCAACGTGGGCCGGCCCTGTCCACGATCACCCATAGAAAAGAAAAGAAAAGAAAAGAAAAAAAAAAAACGCTTCTTGAAATAAAATTTCAAAGAGCTACGCTCTGGCCTTTTGATTTTTTCAAACCCATACTTCTGTTGTCTCTCTGCATTTAACCATTCGCTTTACTTCGCCGGTAAAGTAAATTGACCAATCAAGAGATTTGCTTTGTGATTTGATAGCATTGCGTTTAAACGTTAATCACATATGCCCATCCCTCATTGTGTGGACCAAAGCCCGGACCCGTGACCCAACTCAGACGTAAGAGAAAGGAAAAAGAATCCGTTTGGAGGTTTTCCTCCGCTTAGAGTGGAGGGGGTATTGCAAAGTGACAGATTACCGCTGTAAGGAACGGCGGTAATCCTGCAAATGCCAGATTTCCTCCGCTCACAGTGGAGGAAATCTGGAAAACGCCACTTTACCGCCGTAACAAGCAGCGGTAAACCCGAGCGAGTGCCCAAATCCAAATCCACTCCTTGCAGGCCTTTCCATTTCCTTTAACTTTAAACTAGAAACACTCTTAAATTTAGTATTTTCTAAAATTTTCATTATTAGGTAAAGAAATTAGTAAGAGAATTTATTATTTTGGAAAAAGGCTTGGGTCGTCCCAGAAGTTCGTGGTTTCGAAAAATGGCAATACAGAAGTAAATAAAGAAATCTTTTCTTAATTGGGAAAAGTACTGTGCGACAACATGAACCGGAAAGATAAAAGTGAAAGAATATATATATATATATATTTAACAACGGATGGTGTCTACATTGCTTTGGACCCCACCCTACTTACCCAAAGGACTCGAATCCAAAAAATTCCAAGTATAGACCATTTTGGACTCCATAAACGCCGACTTTTGGGTGAGAGATTAAATAACAGGTTGCCCCGACGGACCCTTTTTTTTTTTTTTTTTTTCTTTCTCTTCCACACACCTGGCTTATAAGTCATACGATCCCCCACTGAGAATATCTATGGGGCACACTCAGAATACTTAAGATCTTATATCATATTTGGGTGTGGACCTAACATCACTGCCGTAGGATACGAACTATATATATTATGAAAAAGAAATCCTCACTAGAAAGAAGGAAAACATTTTATTTGATTGTCTTTCTATTTTGGAAGGTAAGTAAGTAAATCCAAATGTCTCCTGATTGTCACTGTTGGGGTCATGCATTGGAGTACGTCACCTATCCAACCTAGATGGAAAGTGGCCAAGCCCGGACCGGATGAATGAGGTTAGCCCATACTCGACCTAAATTGAGGTACGCAGGCACGTACCGTATCAATTCTTCATGTTGGGCTCATCTTCTACTTGGTTTCAGAGAGCCCATTCCCCCTACCTATTCCATAATGAAAATCACTATTCACGCGTAGGGAATCGAACCCAAAAGTCGAGATGATATTGATTTTTCTACGGTAGGATTTAATCGAGCGTGGACCCGTTCACTTCTCACCCAGTAACTATTTCCTACTTGGTAAACTTACCTCACCATTGAAGCCAAGTAGAGGGTTAATCCAAGAGACAATAAAAAGAAACGGATCACATCAAACGATACTAAATTTCAAAAGCCATCTACATGCGGCGGGATGGGCCGGGCCGAGGAATTTCCAAGCCCTGCCCGGCTTCTAAATTAGAAGCCTGACCCCGGCTCGATCCCAGGTCTGGCCAGAAGTTGCTCGCCAAAGACAGGCCCGCCCGTAAATCATGAAGCCCTAGCATACCCTGAGTTTTACTTACATTATAACAAAAAAGAGAAGAAAAGAAAAACAAATTCTTATAACCTCCTAGGCCGTAGCTCAACCAGCCTTGTGATATCACCCAATATGAGAGGTCATCGGTTTGAGTCCCCCCATTGCTACTCCCTCTCTTACAATTATATATGTATATTTGGGGCCGGGCAAGGATTTCGAGTCTCAACCACCGAGTCTAAATAAAAAAATTCTAAGCACGGCCCATCTATTATTGCCTAAACACCATTGTCGAACCAACGTGGGCCGGCCCTGTCCACGATCACCCATAGAAAAGAAAAGAAAAGAAAAGAAAAAAAAAAAAACGCTTCTTGAAATAAAATTTCAAAGAGCTACGCTCTGGCCTTTTGATTTTTTCAAACCCATACTTCTGTTGTCTCTCTGCATTTAACCATTCGCTTTACTTCGCCGGTAAAGTAAATTGACCAATCAAGAGATTTGCTTTGTGATTTGATAGCATTGCGTTTAAACGTTAATCACATATGCCCATCCCTCATTGTGTGGACCAAAGCCCGGACCCGTGACCCAACTCAGACGTAAGAGAAAGGAAAAAGAATCCGTTTGGAGGTTTTCCTCCGCTTAGAGTGGAGGGGGTATTGCAAAGTGACAGATTACCGCTGTAAGGAACGGCGGTAATCCTGCAAATGCCAGATTTCCTCCGCTCACAGTGGAGGAAATCTGGAAAACGCCACTTTACCGCCGTAACAAGCAGCGGTAAACCCGAGCGAGTGCCCAAATCCAAATCCACTCCTTGCAGGCCTTTCCATTTCCTTTAACTTTAAACTAGAAACACTCTTAAATTTAGTATTTTCTAAAATTTTCATTATTAGGTAAAGAAATTAGTAAGAGAATTTATTATTTTGGAAAATGGCTTGGGTCGTCCCAGAAGTTCGTGGTTTCGAAAAATGGCAATACAGAAGTAAATAAAGAAATCTTTTCTTAATTGGGAAAAGTACTGTGCGACAACATGAACCGGAAAGATAAAAGTGAAAGAATATATATATATATATATATTTAACAACGGATGGTGTCTACATTGCTTTGGACCCCACCCTACTTACCCAAAGGACTCGAATCCAAAAAATTCCAAGTATAGACCATTTTGGACTCCATAAACGCCGACTTTTGGGTGAGAGATTAAATAACAGGTTGCCCCGACGGACCCTTTTTTTTTTTCTTTCTCTTCCACACACCTGGCTTATAAGTCATACGATCCCCCACTGAGAATATCTATGGGGCACACTCAGAATACTTAAGATCTTATATCATATTTGGGTGTGGACCTAACATCACTGCCGTAGGATACGAACTATATATATTATGAAAAAGAAATCCTCACTAGAAAGAAGGAAAACATTTTATTTGATTGTCTTTCTATTTTGGAAGGTAAGTAAGTAAATCCAAATGTCTCCTGATTGTCACTGTTGGGGTCATGCATTGGAGTACGTCACCTATCCAACCTAGATGGAAAGTGGCCAAGCCCGGACCGGATGAATGAGGTTAGCCCATACTCGACCTAAATTGAGGTACGCAGGCACGTACCGTATCAATTCTTCATGTTGGGCTCATCTTCTACTTGGTTTCAGAGAGCCCATTCCCCCTACCTATTCCATAATGAAAATCACTATTCACGCGTAGGGAATCGAACCCAAAAGTCGAGATGATATTGATTTTTCTACGGTAGGATTTAATCGAGCGTGGACCCGTTCACTTCTCACCCAGTAACTATTTCCTACTTGGTAAACTTACCTCACCATTGAAGCCAAGTAGAGGGTTAATCCAAGAGACAATAAAAAGAAACGGATCACATCAAACGATACTAAATTTCAAAAGCCATCTACATGCGGCGGGATGGGCCGGGCCGAGGAATTTCCAAGCCCTGCCCGGCTTCTAAATTAGAAGCCTGACCCCGGCTCGATCCCAGGTCTGGCCAGAAGTTGCTCGCCAAAGACAGGCCCGCCCGTAAATCATGAAGCCCTAGCATACCCTGAGTTTTACTTACATTATAACAAAAAAGAGAAGAAAAGAAAAACAAATTCTTATAACCTCCTAGGCCGTAGCTCAACCAGCCTTGTGATATCACCCAATATGAGAGGTCATCGGTTTGAGTCCCCCCATTGCTACTCCCTCTCTTACAATTATATATGTATATTTGGGGCCGGGCAAGGATTTCGAGTCTCAACCACCGAGTCTAAATAAAAAAATTCTAAGCACGGCCCATCTATTATTGCCTAAACACCATTGTCGAACCAACGTGGGCCGGCCCTGTCCACGATCACCCATAGAAAAGAAAAGAAAAGAAAAGAAAAAAAAAAAACGCTTCTTGAAATAAAATTTCAAAGAGCTACGCTCTGGCCTTTTGATTTTTTCAAACCCATACTTCTGTTGTCTCTCTGCATTTAACCATTCGCTTTACTTCGCCGGTAAAGTAAATTGACCAATCAAGAGATTTGCTTTGTGATTTGATAGCATTGCGTTTAAACGTTAATCACATATGCCCATCCCTCATTGTGTGGACCAAAGCCCGGACCCGTGACCCAACTCAGACGTAAGAGAAAGGAAAAAGAATCCGTTTGGAGGTTTTCCTCCGCTTAGAGTGGAGGGGGTATTGCAAAGTGACAGATTACCGCTGTAAGGAACGGCGGTAATCCTGCAAATGCCAGATTTCCTCCGCTCACAGTGGAGGAAATCTGGAAAACGCCACTTTACCGCCGTAACAAGCAGCGGTAAACCCGAGCGAGTGCCCAAATCCAAATCCACTCCTTGCAGGCCTTTCCATTTCCTTTAACTTTAAACTAGAAACACTCTTAAATTTAGTATTTTCTAAAATTTTCATTATTAGGTAAAGAAATTAGTAAGAGAATTTATTATTTTGGAAAATGGCTTGGGTCGTCCCAGAAGTTCGTGGTTTCGAAAAATGGCAATACAGAAGTAAATAAAGAAATCTTTTCTTAATTGGGAAAAGTACTGTGCGACAACATGAACCGGAAAGATAAAAGTGAAAGAATATATATATATATATATTTAACAACGGATGGTGTCTACATTGCTTTGGACCCCACCCTACTTACCCAAAGGACTCGAATCCAAAAAATTCCAAGTATAGACCATTTTGGACTCCATAAACGCCGACTTTTGGGTGAGAGATTAAATAACAGGTTGCCCCGACGGACCCTTTTTTTTTTTCTTTCTCTTCCACACACCTGGCTTATAAGTCATACGATCCCCCACTGAGAATATCTATGGGGCACACTCAGAATACTTAAGATCTTATATCATATTTGGGTGTGGACCTAACATCACTGCCGTAGGATACGAACTATATATATTATGAAAAAGAAATCCTCACTAGAAAGAAGGAAAACATTTTATTTGATTGTCTTTCTATTTTGGAAGGTAAGTAAGTAAATCCAAATGTCTCCTGATTGTCACTGTTGGGGTCATGCATTGGAGTACGTCACCTATCCAACCTAGATGGAAAGTGGCCAAGCCCGGACCGGATGAATGAGGTTAGCCCATACTCGACCTAAATTGAGGTACGCAGGCACGTACCGTATCAATTCTTCATGTTGGGCTCATCTTCTACTTGGTTTCAGAGAGCCCATTCCCCCTACCTATTCCATAATGAAAATCACTATTCACGCGTAGGGAATCGAACCCAAAAGTCGAGATGATATTGATTTTTCTACGGTAGGATTTAATCGAGCGTGGACCCGTTCACTTCTCACCCAGTAACTATTTCCTACTTGGTAAACTTACCTCACCATTGAAGCCAAGTAGAGGGTTAATCCAAGAGACAATAAAAAGAAACGGATCACATCAAACGATACTAAATTTCAAAAGCCATCTACATGCGGCGGGATGGGCCGGGCCGAGGAATTTCCAAGCCCTGCCCGGCTTCTAAATTAGAAGCCTGACCCCGGCTCGATCCCAGGTCTGGCCAGAAGTTGCTCGCCAAAGACAGGCCCGCCCGTAAATCATGAAGCCCTAGCATACCCTGAGTTTTACTTACATTATAACAAAAAAGAGAAGAAAAGAAAAACAAATTCTTATAACCTCCTAGGCCGTAGCTCAACCAGCCTTGTGATATCACCCAATATGAGAGGTCATCGGTTTGAGTCCCCCCATTGCTACTCCCTCTCTTACAATTATATATGTATATTTGGGGCCGGGCAAGGATTTCGAGTCTCAACCACCGAGTCTAAATAAAAAAATTCTAAGCACGGCCCATCTATTATTGCCTAAACACCATTGTCGAACCAACGTGGGCCGGCCCTGTCCACGATCACCCATAGAAAAGAAAAGAAAAGAAAAGAAAAAAAAAAAACGCTTCTTGAAATAAAATTTCAAAGAGCTACGCTCTGGCCTTTTGATTTTTTCAAACCCATACTTCTGTTGTCTCTCTGCATTTAACCATTCGCTTTACTTCGCCGGTAAAGTAAATTGACCAATCAAGAGATTTGCTTTGTGATTTGATAGCATTGCGTTTAAACGTTAATCACATATGCCCATCCCTCATTGTGTGGACCAAAGCCCGGACCCGTGACCCAACTCAGACGTAAGAGAAAGGAAAAAGAATCCGTTTGGAGGTTTTCCTCCGCTTAGAGTGGAGGGGGTATTGCAAAGTGACAGATTACCGCTGTAAGGAACGGCGGTAATCCTGCAAATGCCAGATTTCCTCCGCTCACAGTGGAGGAAATCTGGAAAACGCCACTTTACCGCCGTAACAAGCAGCGGTAAACCCGAGCGAGTGCCCAAATCCAAATCCACTCCTTGCAGGCCTTTCCATTTCCTTTAACTTTAAACTAGAAACACTCTTAAATTTAGTATTTTCTAAAATTTTCATTATTAGGTAAAGAAATTAGTAAGAGAATTTATTATTTTGGAAAAAGGCTTGGGTCGTCCCAGAAGTTCGTGGTTTCGAAAAATGGCAATACAGAAGTAAATAAAGAAATCTTTTCTTAATTGGGAAAAGTACTGTGCGACAACATGAACCGGAAAGATAAAAGTGAAAGAATATATATATATATATATTTAACAACGGATGGTGTCTACATTGCTTTGGACCCCACCCTACTTACCCAAAGGACTCGAATCCAAAAAATTCCAAGTATAGACCATTTTGGACTCCATAAACGCCGACTTTTGGGTGAGAGATTAAATAACAGGTTGCCCCGACGGACCCTTTTTTTTTTTTTTTTTTTCTTTCTCTTCCACACACCTGGCTTATAAGTCATACGATCCCCCACTGAGAATATCTATGGGGCACACTCAGAATACTTAAGATCTTATATCATATTTGGGTGTGGACCTAACATCACTGCCGTAGGATACGAACTATATATATTATGAAAAAGAAATCCTCACTAGAAAGAAGGAAAACATTTTATTTGATTGTCTTTCTATTTTGGAAGGTAAGTAAGTAAATCCAAATGTCTCCTGATTGTCACTGTTGGGGTCATGCATTGGAGTACGTCACCTATCCAACCTAGATGGAAAGTGGCCAAGCCCGGACCGGATGAATGAGGTTAGCCCATACTCGACCTAAATTGAGGTACGCAGGCACGTACCGTATCAATTCTTCATGTTGGGCTCATCTTCTACTTGGTTTCAGAGAGCCCATTCCCCCTACCTATTCCATAATGAAAATCACTATTCACGCGTAGGGAATCGAACCCAAAAGTCGAGATGATATTGATTTTTCTACGGTAGGATTTAATCGAGCGTGGACCCGTTCACTTCTCACCCAGTAACTATTTCCTACTTGGTAAACTTACCTCACCATTGAAGCCAAGTAGAGGGTTAATCCAAGAGACAATAAAAAGAAACGGATCACATCAAACGATACTAAATTTCAAAAGCCATCTACATGCGGCGGGATGGGCCGGGCCGAGGAATTTCCAAGCCCTGCCCGGCTTCTAAATTAGAAGCCTGACCCCGGCTCGATCCCAGGTCTGGCCAGAAGTTGCTCGCCAAAGACAGGCCCGCCCGTAAATCATGAAGCCCTAGCATACCCTGAGTTTTACTTACATTATAACAAAAAAGAGAAGAAAAGAAAAACAAATTCTTATAACCTCCTAGGCCGTAGCTCAACCAGCCTTGTGATATCACCCAATATGAGAGGTCATCGGTTTGAGTCCCCCCATTGCTACTCCCTCTCTTACAATTATATATGTATATTTGGGGCCGGGCAAGGATTTCGAGTCTCAACCACCGAGTCTAAATAAAAAAATTCTAAGCACGGCCCATCTATTATTGCCTAAACACCATTGTCGAACCAACGTGGGCCGGCCCTGTCCACGATCACCCATAGAAAAGAAAAGAAAAGAAAAGAAAAAAAAAAAACGCTTCTTGAAATAAAATTTCAAAGAGCTACGCTCTGGCCTTTTGATTTTTTCAAACCCATACTTCTGTTGTCTCTCTGCATTTAACCATTCGCTTTACTTCGCCGGTAAAGTAAATTGACCAATCAAGAGATTTGCTTTGTGATTTGATAGCATTGCGTTTAAACGTTAATCACATATGCCCATCCCTCATTGTGTGGACCAAAGCCCGGACCCGTGACCCAACTCAGACGTAAGAGAAAGGAAAAAGAATCCGTTTGGAGGTTTTCCTCCGCTTAGAGTGGAGGGGGTATTGCAAAGTGACAGATTACCGCTGTAAGGAACGGCGGTAATCCTGCAAATGCCAGATTTCCTCCGCTCACAGTGGAGGAAATCTGGAAAACGCCACTTTACCGCCGTAACAACCAGCGGTAAACCCGAGCGAGTGCCCAAATCCAAATCCACTCCTTGCAGGCCTTTCCATTTCCTTTAACTTTAAACTAGAAACACTCTTAAATTTAGTATTTTCTAAAATTTTCATTATTAGGTAAAGAAATTAGTAAGAGAATTTATTATTTTGGAAAATGGCTTGGGTCGTCCCAGAAGTTCGTGGTTTCGAAAAATGGCAATACAGAAGTAAATAAAGAAATCTTTTCTTAATTGGGAAAAGTACTGTGCGACAACATGAACCGGAAAGATAAAAGTGAAAGAATATATATATATATATATTTAACAACGGATGGTGTCTACATTGCTTTGGACCCCACCCTACTTACCCAAAGGACTCGAATCCAAAAAATTCCAAGTATAGACCATTTTGGACTCCATAAACGCCGACTTTTGGGTGAGAGATTAAATAACAGGTTGCCCCGACGGACCCTTTTTTTTTTTTCTTTCTCTTCCACACACCTGGCTTATAAGTCATACGATCCCCCACTGAGAATATCTATGGGGCACACTCAGAATACTTAAGATCTTATATCATATTTGGGTGTGGACCTAACATCACTGCCGTAGGATACGAACTATATATATTATGAAAAAGAAATCCTCACTAGAAAGAAGGAAAACATTTTATTTGATTGTCTTTCTATTTTGGAAGGTAAGTAAGTAAATCCAAATGTCTCCTGATTGTCACTGTTGGGGTCATGCATTGGAGTACGTCACCTATCCAACCTAGATGGAAAGTGGCCAAGCCCGGACCGGATGAATGAGGTTAGCCCATACTCGACCTAAATTGAGGTACGCAGGCACGTACCGTATCAATTCTTCATGTTGGGCTCATCTTCTACTTGGTTTCAGAGAGCCCATTCCCCCTACCTATTCCATAATGAAAATCACTATTCACGCGTAGGGAATCGAACCCAAAAGTCGAGATGATATTGATTTTTCTACGGTAGGATTTAATCGAGCGTGGACCCGTTCACTTCTCACCCAGTAACTATTTCCTACTTGGTAAACTTACCTCACCATTGAAGCCAAGTAGAGGGTTAATCCAAGAGACAATAAAAAGAAACGGATCACATCAAACGATACTAAATTTCAAAAGCCATCTACATGCGGCGGGATGGGCCGGGCCGAGGAATTTCCAAGCCCTGCCCGGCTTCTAAATTAGAAGCCTGACCCCGGCTCGATCCCAGGTCTGGCCAGAAGTTGCTCGCCAAAGACAGGCCCGCCCGTAAATCATGAAGCCCTAGCATACCCTGAGTTTTACTTACATTATAACAAAAAAGAGAAGAAAAGAAAAACAAATTCTTATAACCTCCTAGGCCGTAGCTCAACCAGCCTTGTGATATCACCCAATATGAGAGGTCATCGGTTTGAGTCCCCCCATTGCTACTCCCTCTCTTACAATTATATATGTATATTTGGGGCCGGGCAAGGATTTCGAGTCTCAACCACCGAGTCTAAATAAAAAAATTCTAAGCACGGCCCATCTATTATTGCCTAAACACCATTGTCGAACCAACGTGGGCCGGCCCTGTCCACGATCACCCATAGAAAAGAAAAGAAAAGAAAAGAAAAAAAAAAAACGCTTCTTGAAATAAAATTTCAAAGAGCTACGCTCTGGCCTTTTGATTTTTTCAAACCCATACTTCTGTTGTCTCTCTGCATTTAACCATTCGCTTTACTTCGCCGGTAAAGTAAATTGACCAATCAAGAGATTTGCTTTGTGATTTGATAGCATTGCGTTTAAACGTTAATCACATATGCCCATCCCTCATTGTGTGGACCAAAGCCCGGACCCGTGACCCAACTCAGACGTAAGAGAAAGGAAAAAGAATCCGTTTGGAGGTTTTCCTCCGCTTAGAGTGGAGGGGGTATTGCAAAGTGACAGATTACCGCTGTAAGGAACGGCGGTAATCCTGCAAATGCCAGATTTCCTCCGCTCACAGTGGAGGAAATCTGGAAAACGCCACTTTACCGCCGTAACAAGCAGCGGTAAACCCGAGCGAGTGCCCAAATCCAAATCCACTCCTTGCAGGCCTTTCCATTTCCTTTAACTTTAAACTAGAAACACTCTTAAATTTAGTATTTTCTAAAATTTTCATTATTAGGTAAAGAAATTAGTAAGAGAATTTATTATTTTGGAAAATGGCTTGGGTCGTCCCAGAAGTTCGTGGTTTCGAAAAATGGCAATACAGAAGTAAATAAAGAAATCTTTTCTTAATTGGGAAAAGTACTGTGCGACAACATGAACCGGAAAGATAAAAGTGAAAGAATATATATATATATATATATATTTAACAACGGATGGTGTCTACATTGCTTTGGACCCCACCCTACTTACCCAAAGGACTCGAATCCAAAAAATTCCAAGTATAGACCATTTTGGACTCCATAAACGCCGACTTTTGGGTGAGAGATTAAATAACAGGTTGCCCCGACGGACCCTTTTTTTTTTTTTTTTTTTCTTTCTCTTCCACACACCTGGCTTATAAGTCATACGATCCCCCACTGAGAATATCTATGGGGCACACTCAGAATACTTAAGATCTTATATCATATTTGGGTGTGGACCTAACATCACTGCCGTAGGATACGAACTATATATATTATGAAAAAGAAATCCTCACTAGAAAGAAGGAAAACATTTTATTTGATTGTCTTTCTATTTTGGAAGGTAAGTAAGTAAATCCAAATGTCTCCTGATTGTCACTGTTGGGGTCATGCATTGGAGTACGTCACCTATCCAACCTAGATGGAAAGTGGCCAAGCCCGGACCGGATGAATGAGGTTAGCCCATACTCGACCTAAATTGAGGTACGCAGGCACGTACCGTATCAATTCTTCATGTTGGGCTCATCTTCTACTTGGTTTCAGAGAGCCCATTCCCCCTACCTATTCCATAATGAAAATCACTATTCACGCGTAGGGAATCGAACCCAAAAGTCGAGATGATATTGATTTTTCTACGGTAGGATTTAATCGAGCGTGGACCCGTTCACTTCTCACCCAGTAACTATTTCCTACTTGGTAAACTTACCTCACCATTGAAGCCAAGTAGAGGGTTAATCCAAGAGACAATAAAAAGAAACGGATCACATCAAACGATACTAAATTTCAAAAGCCATCTACATGCGGCGGGATGGGCCGGGCCGAGGAATTTCCAAGCCCTGCCCGGCTTCTAAATTAGAAGCCTGACCCCGGCTCGATCCCAGGTCTGGCCAGAAGTTGCTCGCCAAAGACAGGCCCGCCCGTAAATCATGAAGCCCTAGCATACCCTGAGTTTTACTTACATTATAACAAAAAAGAGAAGAAAAGAAAAACAAATTCTTATAACCTCCTAGGCCGTAGCTCAACCAGCCTTGTGATATCACCCAATATGAGAGGTCATCGGTTTGAGTCCCCCCATTGCTACTCCCTCTCTTACAATTATATATGTATATTTGGGGCCGGGCAAGGATTTCGAGTCTCAACCACCGAGTCTAAATAAAAAAATTCTAAGCACGGCCCATCTATTATTGCCTAAACACCATTGTCGAACCAACGTGGGCCGGCCCTGTCCACGATCACCCATAGAAAAGAAAAGAAAAGAAAAGAAAAAAAAAAAAACGCTTCTTGAAATAAAATTTCAAAGAGCTACGCTCTGGCCTTTTGATTTTTTCAAACCCATACTTCTGTTGTCTCTCTGCATTTAACCATTCGCTTTACTTCGCCGGTAAAGTAAATTGACCAATCAAGAGATTTGCTTTGTGATTTGATAGCATTGCGTTTAAACGTTAATCACATATGCCCATCCCTCATTGTGTGGACCAAAGCCCGGACCCGTGACCCAACTCAGACGTAAGAGAAAGGAAAAAGAATCCGTTTGGAGGTTTTCCTCCGCTTAGAGTGGAGGGGGTATTGCAAAGTGACAGATTACCGCTGTAAGGAACGGCGGTAATCCTGCAAATGCCAGATTTCCTCCGCTCACAGTGGAGGAAATCTGGAAAACGCCACTTTACCGCCGTAACAAGCAGCGGTAAACCCGAGCGAGTGCCCAAATCCAAATCCACTCCTTGCAGGCCTTTCCATTTCCTTTAACTTTAAACTAGAAACACTCTTAAATTTAGTATTTTCTAAAATTTTCATTATTAGGTAAAGAAATTAGTAAGAGAATTTATTATTTTGGAAAATGGCTTGGGTCGTCCCAGAAGTTCGTGGTTTCGAAAAATGGCAATACAGAAGTAAATAAAGAAATCTTTTCTTAATTGGGAAAAGTACTGTGCGACAACATGAACCGGAAAGATAAAAGTGAAAGAATATATATATATATATATATTTAACAACGGATGGTGTCTACATTGCTTTGGACCCCACCCTACTTACCCAAAGGACTCGAATCCAAAAAATTCCAAGTATAGACCATTTTGGACTCCATAAACGCCGACTTTTGGGTGAGAGATTAAATAACAGGTTGCCCCGACGGACCCTTTTTTTTTTTTTTTTTTTCTTTCTCTTCCACACACCTGGCTTATAAGTCATACGATCCCCCACTGAGAATATCTATGGGGCACACTCAGAATACTTAAGATCTTATATCATATTTGGGTGTGGACCTAACATCACTGCCGTAGGATACGAACTATATATATTATGAAAAAGAAATCCTCACTAGAAAGAAGGAAAACATTTTATTTGATTGTCTTTCTATTTTGGAAGGTAAGTAAGTAAATCCAAATGTCTCCTGATTGTCACTGTTGGGGTCATGCATTGGAGTACGTCACCTATCCAACCTAGATGGAAAGTGGCCAAGCCCGGACCGGATGAATGAGGTTAGCCCATACTCGACCTAAATTGAGGTACGCAGGCACGTACCGTATCAATTCTTCATGTTGGGCTCATCTTCTACTTGGTTTCAGAGAGCCCATTCCCCCTACCTATTCCATAATGAAAATCACTATTCACGCGTAGGGAATCGAACCCAAAAGTCGAGATGATATTGATTTTTCTACGGTAGGATTTAATCGAGCGTGGACCCGTTCACTTCTCACCCAGTAACTATTTCCTACTTGGTAAACTTACCTCACCATTGAAGCCAAGTAGAGGGTTAATCCAAGAGACAATAAAAAGAAACGGATCACATCAAACGATACTAAATTTCAAAAGCCATCTACATGCGGCGGGATGGGCCGGGCCGAGGAATTTCCAAGCCCTGCCCGGCTTCTAAATTAGAAGCCTGACCCCGGCTCGATCCCAGGTCTGGCCAGAAGTTGCTCGCCAAAGACAGGCCCGCCCGTAAATCATGAAGCCCTAGCATACCCTGAGTTTTACTTACATTATAACAAAAAAGAGAAGAAAAGAAAAACAAATTCTTATAACCTCCTAGGCCGTAGCTCAACCAGCCTTGTGATATCACCCAATATGAGAGGTCATCGGTTTGAGTCCCCCCATTGCTACTCCCTCTCTTACAATTATATATGTATATTTGGGGCCGGGCAAGGATTTCGAGTCTCAACCACCGAGTCTAAATAAAAAAATTCTAAGCACGGCCCATCTATTATTGCCTAAACACCATTGTCGAACCAACGTGGGCCGGCCCTGTCCACGATCACCCATAGAAAAGAAAAGAAAAGAAAAGAAAAAAAAAAAAACGCTTCTTGAAATAAAATTTCAAAGAGCTACGCTCTGGCCTTTTGATTTTTTCAAACCCATACTTCTGTTGTCTCTCTGCATTTAACCATTCGCTTTACTTCGCCGGTAAAGTAAATTGACCAATCAAGAGATTTGCTTTGTGATTTGATAGCATTGCGTTTAAACGTTAATCACATATGCCCATCCCTCATTGTGTGGACCAAAGCCCGGACCCGTGACCCAACTCAGACGTAAGAGAAAGGAAAAAGAATCCGTTTGGAGGTTTTCCTCCGCTTAGAGTGGAGGGGGTATTGCAAAGTGACAGATTACCGCTGTAAGGAACGGCGGTAATCCTGCAAATGCCAGATTTCCTCCGCTCACAGTGGAGGAAATCTGGAAAACGCCACTTTACCGCCGTAACAAGCAGCGGTAAACCCGAGCGAGTGCCCAAATCCAAATCCACTCCTTGCAGGCCTTTCCATTTCCTTTAACTTTAAACTAGAAACACTCTTAAATTTAGTATTTTCTAAAATTTTCATTATTAGGTAAAGAAATTAGTAAGAGAATTTATTATTTTGGAAAATGGCTTGGGTCGTCCCAGAAGTTCGTGGTTTCGAAAAATGGCAATACAGAAGTAAATAAAGAAATCTTTTCTTAATTGGGAAAAGTACTGTGCGACAACATGAACCGGAAAGATAAAAGTGAAAGAATATATATATATATATATATATTTAACAACGGATGGTGTCTACATTGCTTTGGACCCCACCCTACTTACCCAAAGGACTCGAATCCAAAAAATTCCAAGTATAGACCATTTTGGACTCCATAAACGCCGACTTTTGGGTGAGAGATTAAATAACAGGTTGCCCCGACGGACCCTTTTTTTTTTTTTTTTTTTCTTTCTCTTCCACACACCTGGCTTATAAGTCATACGATCCCCCACTGAGAATATCTATGGGGCACACTCAGAATACTTAAGATCTTATATCATATTTGGGTGTGGACCTAACATCACTGCCGTAGGATACGAACTATATATATTATGAAAAAGAAATCCTCACTAGAAAGAAGGAAAACATTTTATTTGATTGTCTTTCTATTTTGGAAGGTAAGTAAGTAAATCCAAATGTCTCCTGATTGTCACTGTTGGGGTCATGCATTGGAGTACGTCACCTATCCAACCTAGATGGAAAGTGGCCAAGCCCGGACCGGATGAATGAGGTTAGCCCATACTCGACCTAAATTGAGGTACGCAGGCACGTACCGTATCAATTCTTCATGTTGGGCTCATCTTCTACTTGGTTTCAGAGAGCCCATTCCCCCTACCTATTCCATAATGAAAATCACTATTCACGCGTAGGGAATCGAACCCAAAAGTCGAGATGATATTGATTTTTCTACGGTAGGATTTAATCGAGCGTGGACCCGTTCACTTCTCACCCAGTAACTATTTCCTACTTGGTAAACTTACCTCACCATTGAAGCCAAGTAGAGGGTTAATCCAAGAGACAATAAAAAGAAACGGATCACATCAAACGATACTAAATTTCAAAAGCCATCTACATGCGGCGGGATGGGCCGGGCCGAGGAATTTCCAAGCCCTGCCCGGCTTCTAAATTAGAAGCCTGACCCCGGCTCGATCCCAGGTCTGGCCAGAAGTTGCTCGCCAAAGACAGGCCCGCCCGTAAATCATGAAGCCCTAGCATACCCTGAGTTTTACTTACATTATAACAAAAAAGAGAAGAAAAGAAAAACAAATTCTTATAACCTCCTAGGCCGTAGCTCAACCAGCCTTGTGATATCACCCAATATGAGAGGTCATCGGTTTGAGTCCCCCCATTGCTACTCCCTCTCTTACAATTATATATGTATATTTGGGGCCGGGCAAGGATTTCGAGTCTCAACCACCGAGTCTAAATAAAAAAATTCTAAGCACGGCCCATCTATTATTGCCTAAACACCATTGTCGAACCAACGTGGGCCGGCCCTGTCCACGATCACCCATAGAAAAGAAAAGAAAAGAAAAGAAAAAAAAAAAACGCTTCTTGAAATAAAATTTCAAAGAGCTACGCTCTGGCCTTTTGATTTTTTCAAACCCATACTTCTGTTGTCTCTCTGCATTTAACCATTCGCTTTACTTCGCCGGTAAAGTAAATTGACCAATCAAGAGATTTGCTTTGTGATTTGATAGCATTGCGTTTAAACGTTAATCACATATGCCCATCCCTCATTGTGTGGACCAAAGCCCGGACCCGTGACCCAACTCAGACGTAAGAGAAAGGAAAAAGAATCCGTTTGGAGGTTTTCCTCCGCTTAGAGTGGAGGGGGTATTGCAAAGTGACAGATTACCGCTGTAAGGAACGGCGGTAATCCTGCAAATGCCAGATTTCCTCCGCTCACAGTGGAGGAAATCTGGAAAACGCCACTTTACCGCCGTAACAAGCAGCGGTAAACCCGAGCGAGTGCCCAAATCCAAATCCACTCCTTGCAGGCCTTTCCATTTCCTTTAACTTTAAACTAGAAACACTCTTAAATTTAGTATTTTCTAAAATTTTCATTATTAGGTAAAGAAATTAGTAAGAGAATTTATTATTTTGGAAAATGGCTTGGGTCGTCCCAGAAGTTCGTGGTTTCGAAAAATGGCAATACAGAAGTAAATAAAGAAATCTTTTCTTAATTGGGAAAAGTACTGTGCGACAACATGAACCGGAAAGATAAAAGTGAAAGAATATATATATATATATATATATTTAACAACGGATGGTGTCTACATTGCTTTGGACCCCACCCTACTTACCCAAAGGACTCGAATCCAAAAAATTCCAAGTATAGACCATTTTGGACTCCATAAACGCCGACTTTTGGGTGAGAGATTAAATAACAGGTTGCCCCGACGGACCCTTTTTTTTTTTTTTTTTTTCTTTCTCTTCCACACACCTGGCTTATAAGTCATACGATCCCCCACTGAGAATATCTATGGGGCACACTCAGAATACTTAAGATCTTATATCATATTTGGGTGTGGACCTAACATCACTGCCGTAGGATACGAACTATATATATTATGAAAAAGAAATCCTCACTAGAAAGAAGGAAAACATTTTATTTGATTGTCTTTCTATTTTGGAAGGTAAGTAAGTAAATCCAAATGTCTCCTGATTGTCACTGTTGGGGTCATGCATTGGAGTACGTCACCTATCCAACCTAGATGGAAAGTGGCCAAGCCCGGACCGGATGAATGAGGTTAGCCCATACTCGACCTAAATTGAGGTACGCAGGCACGTACCGTATCAATTCTTCATGTTGGGCTCATCTTCTACTTGGTTTCAGAGAGCCCATTCCCCCTACCTATTCCATAATGAAAATCACTATTCACGCGTAGGGAATCGAACCCAAAAGTCGAGATGATATTGATTTTTCTACGGTAGGATTTAATCGAGCGTGGACCCGTTCACTTCTCACCCAGTAACTATTTCCTACTTGGTAAACTTACCTCACCATTGAAGCCAAGTAGAGGGTTAATCCAAGAGACAATAAAAAGAAACGGATCACATCAAACGATACTAAATTTCAAAAGCCATCCACATGCGGCGGGATGGGCCGGGCCGAGGAATTTCCAAGCCCTGCCCGGCTTCTAAATTAGAAGCCTGACCCCGGCTCGATCCCAGGTCTGGCCAGAAGTTGCTCGCCAAAGACAGGCCCGCCCGTAAATCATGAAGCCCTAGCATACCCTGAGTTTTACTTACATTATAACAAAAAAGAGAAGAAAAGAAAAACAAATTCTTATAACCTCCTAGGCCGTAGCTCAACCAGCCTTGTGATATCACCCAATATGAGAGGTCATCGGTTTGAGTCCCCCCATTGCTACTCCCTCTCTTACAATTATATATGTATATTTGGGGCCGGGCAAGGATTTCGAGTCTCAACCACCGAGTCTAAATAAAAAAATTCTAAGCACGGCCCATCTATTATTGCCTAAACACCATTGTCGAACCAACGTGGGCCGGCCCTGTCCACGATCACCCATAGAAAAGAAAAGAAAAGAAAAGAAAAAAAAAAAACGCTTCTTGAAATAAAATTTCAAAGAGCTACGCTCTGGCCTTTTGATTTTTTCAAACCCATACTTCTGTTGTCTCTCTGCATTTAACCATTCGCTTTACTTCGCCGGTAAAGTAAATTGACCAATCAAGAGATTTGCTTTGTGATTTGATAGCATTGCGTTTAAACGTTAATCACATATGCCCATCCCTCATTGTGTGGACCAAAGCCCGGACCCGTGACCCAACTCAGACGTAAGAGAAAGGAAAAAGAATCCGTTTGGAGGTTTTCCTCCGCTTAGAGTGGAGGGGGTATTGCAAAGTGACAGATTACCGCTGTAAGGAACGGCGGTAATCCTGCAAATGCCAGATTTCCTCCGCTCACAGTGGAGGAAATCTGGAAAACGCCACTTTACCGCCGTAACAAGCAGCGGTAAACCCGAGCGAGTGCCCAAATCCAAATCCACTCCTTGCAGGCCTTTCCATTTCCTTTAACTTTAAACTAGAAACACTCTTAAATTTAGTATTTTCTAAAATTTTCATTATTAGGTAAAGAAATTAGTAAGAGAATTTATTATTTTGGAAAATGGCTTGGGTCGTCCCAGAAGTTCGTGGTTTCGAAAAATGGCAATACAGAAGTAAATAAAGAAATCTTTTCTTAATTGGGAAAAGTACTGTGCGACAACATGAACCGGAAAGATAAAAGTGAAAGAATATATATATATATATATATATATTTAACAACGGATGGTGTCTACATTGCTTTGGACCCCACCCTACTTACCCAAAGGACTCGAATCCAAAAAATTCCAAGTATAGACCATTTTGGACTCCATAAACGCCGACTTTTGGGTGAGAGATTAAATAACAGGTTGCCCCGACGGACCCTTTTTTTTTTTTTTTTTTTTCTTTCTCTTCCACACACCTGGCTTATAAGTCATACGATCCCCCACTGAGAATATCTATGGGGCACACTCAGAATACTTAAGATCTTATATCATATTTGGGTGTGGACCTAACATCACTGCCGTAGGATACGAACTATATATATTATGAAAAAGAAATCCTCACTAGAAAGAAGGAAAACATTTTATTTGATTGTCTTTCTATTTTGGAAGGTAAGTAAGTAAATCCAAATGTCTCCTGATTGTCACTGTTGGGGTCATGCATTGGAGTACGTCACCTATCCAACCTAGATGGAAAGTGGCCAAGCCCGGACCGGATGAATGAGGTTAGCCCATACTCGACCTAAATTGAGGTACGCAGGCACGTACCGTATCAATTCTTCATGTTGGGCTCATCTTCTACTTGGTTTCAGAGAGCCCATTCCCCCTACCTATTCCATAATGAAAATCACTATTCACGCGTAGGGAATCGAACCCAAAAGTCGAGATGATATTGATTTTTCTACGGTAGGATTTAATCGAGCGTGGACCCGTTCACTTCTCACCCAGTAACTATTTCCTACTTGGTAAACTTACCTCACCATTGAAGCCAAGTAGAGGGTTAATCCAAGAGACAATAAAAAGAAACGGATCACATCAAACGATACTAAATTTCAAAAGCCATCCACATGCGGCGGGATGGGCCGGGCCGAGGAATTTCCAAGCCCTGCCCGGCTTCTAAATTAGAAGCCTGACCCCGGCTCGATCCCAGGTCTGGCCAGAAGTTGCTCGCCAAAGACAGGCCCGCCCGTAAATCATGAAGCCCTAGCATACCCTGAGTTTTACTTACATTATAACAAAAAAGAGAAGAAAAGAAAAACAAATTCTTATAACCTCCTAGGCCGTAGCTCAACCAGCCTTGTGATATCACCCAATATGAGAGGTCATCGGTTTGAGTCCCCCCATTGCTACTCCCTCTCTTACAATTATATATGTATATTTGGGGCCGGGCAAGGATTTCGAGTCTCAACCACCGAGTCTAAATAAAAAAATTCTAAGCACGGCCCATCTATTATTGCCTAAACACCATTGTCGAACCAACGTGGGCCGGCCCTGTCCACGATCACCCATAGAAAAGAAAAGAAAAGAAAAGAAAAAAAAAAAACGCTTCTTGAAATAAAATTTCAAAGAGCTACGCTCTGGCCTTTTGATTTTTTCAAACCCATACTTCTGTTGTCTCTCTGCATTTAACCATTCGCTTTACTTCGCCGGTAAAGTAAATTGACCAATCAAGAGATTTGCTTTGTGATTTGATAGCATTGCGTTTAAACGTTAATCACATATGCCCATCCCTCATTGTGTGGACCAAAGCCCGGACCCGTGACCCAACTCAGACGTAAGAGAAAGGAAAAAGAATCCGTTTGGAGGTTTTCCTCCGCTTAGAGTGGAGGGGGTATTGCAAAGTGACAGATTACCGCTGTAAGGAACGGCGGTAATCCTGCAAATGCCAGATTTCCTCCGCTCACAGTGGAGGAAATCTGGAAAACGCCACTTTACCGCCGTAACAAGCAGCGGTAAACCCGAGCGAGTGCCCAAATCCAAATCCACTCCTTGCAGGCCTTTCCATTTCCTTTAACTTTAAACTAGAAACACTCTTAAATTTAGTATTTTCTAAAATTTTCATTATTAGGTAAAGAAATTAGTAAGAGAATTTATTATTTTGGAAAATGGCTTGGGTCGTCCCAGAAGTTCGTGGTTTCGAAAAATGGCAATACAGAAGTAAATAAAGAAATCTTTTCTTAATTGGGAAAAGTACTGTGCGACAACATGAACCGGAAAGATAAAAGTGAAAGAATATATATATATATATATATATTTAACAACGGATGGTGTCTACATTGCTTTGGACCCCACCCTACTTACCCAAAGGACTCGAATCCAAAAAATTCCAAGTATAGACCATTTTGGACTCCATAAACGCCGACTTTTGGGTGAGAGATTAAATAACAGGTTGCCCCGACGGACCCTTTTTTTTTTTTTTTTTTTCTTTCTCTTCCACACACCTGGCTTATAAGTCATACGATCCCCCACTGAGAATATCTATGGGGCACACTCAGAATACTTAAGATCTTATATCATATTTGGGTGTGGACCTAACATCACTGCCGTAGGATACGAACTATATATATTATGAAAAAGAAATCCTCACTAGAAAGAAGGAAAACATTTTATTTGATTGTCTTTCTATTTTGGAAGGTAAGTAAGTAAATCCAAATGTCTCCTGATTGTCACTGTTGGGGTCATGCATTGGAGTACGTCACCTATCCAACCTAGATGGAAAGTGGCCAAGCCCGGACCGGATGAATGAGGTTAGCCCATACTCGACCTAAATTGAGGTACGCAGGCACGTACCGTATCAATTCTTCATGTTGGGCTCATCTTCTACTTGGTTTCAGAGAGCCCATTCCCCCTACCTATTCCATAATGAAAATCACTATTCACGCGTAGGGAATCGAACCCAAAAGTCGAGATGATATTGATTTTTCTACGGTAGGATTTAATCGAGCGTGGACCCGTTCACTTCTCACCCAGTAACTATTTCCTACTTGGTAAACTTACCTCACCATTGAAGCCAAGTAGAGGGTTAATCCAAGAGACAATAAAAAGAAACGGATCACATCAAACGATACTAAATTTCAAAAGCCATCCACATGCGGCGGGATGGGCCGGGCCGAGGAATTTCCAAGCCCTGCCCGGCTTCTAAATTAGAAGCCTGACCCCGGCTCGATCCCAGGTCTGGCCAGAAGTTGCTCGCCAAAGACAGGCCCGCCCGTAAATCATGAAGCCCTAGCATACCCTGAGTTTTACTTACATTATAACAAAAAAGAGAAGAAAAGAAAAACAAATTCTTATAACCTCCTAGGCCGTAGCTCAACCAGCCTTGTGATATCACCCAATATGAGAGGTCATCGGTTTGAGTCCCCCCATTGCTACTCCCTCTCTTACAATTATATATGTATATTTGGGGCCGGGCAAGGATTTCGAGTCTCAACCACCGAGTCTAAATAAAAAAATTCTAAGCACGGCCCATCTATTATTGCCTAAACACCATTGTCGAACCAACGTGGGCCGGCCCTGTCCACGATCACCCATAGAAAAGAAAAGAAAAGAAAAGAAAAAAAAAAAACGCTTCTTGAAATAAAATTTCAAAGAGCTACGCTCTGGCCTTTTGATTTTTTCAAACCCATACTTCTGTTGTCTCTCTGCATTTAACCATTCGCTTTACTTCGCCGGTAAAGTAAATTGACCAATCAAGAGATTTGCTTTGTGATTTGATAGCATTGCGTTTAAACGTTAATCACATATGCCCATCCCTCATTGTGTGGACCAAAGCCCGGACCCGTGACCCAACTCAGACGTAAGAGAAAGGAAAAAGAATCCGTTTGGAGGTTTTCCTCCGCTTAGAGTGGAGGGGGTATTGCAAAGTGACAGATTACCGCTGTAAGGAACGGCGGTAATCCTGCAAATGCCAGATTTCCTCCGCTCACAGTGGAGGAAATCTGGAAAACGCCACTTTACCGCCGTAACAAGCAGCGGTAAACCCGAGCGAGTGCCCAAATCCAAATCCACTCCTTGCAGGCCTTTCCATTTCCTTTAACTTTAAACTAGAAACACTCTTAAATTTAGTATTTTCTAAAATTTTCATTATTAGGTAAAGAAATTAGTAAGAGAATTTATTATTTTGGAAAATGGCTTGGGTCGTCCCAGAAGTTCGTGGTTTCGAAAAATGGCAATACAGAAGTAAATAAAGAAATCTTTTCTTAATTGGGAAAAGTACTGTGCGACAACATGAACCGGAAAGATAAAAGTGAAAGAATATATATATATATATATATATTTAACAACGGATGGTGTCTACATTGCTTTGGACCCCACCCTACTTACCCAAAGGACTCGAATCCAAAAAATTCCAAGTATAGACCATTTTGGACTCCATAAACGCCGACTTTTGGGTGAGAGATTAAATAACAGGTTGCCCCGACGGACCCTTTTTTTTTTTTTTTTTTTCTTTCTCTTCCACACACCTGGCTTATAAGTCATACGATCCCCCACTGAGAATATCTATGGGGCACACTCAGAATACTTAAGATCTTATATCATATTTGGGTGTGGACCTAACATCACTGCCGTAGGATACGAACTATATATATTATGAAAAAGAAATCCTCACTAGAAAGAAGGAAAACATTTTATTTGATTGTCTTTCTATTTTGGAAGGTAAGTAAGTAAATCCAAATGTCTCCTGATTGTCACTGTTGGGGTCATGCATTGGAGTACGTCACCTATCCAACCTAGATGGAAAGTGGCCAAGCCCGGACCGGATGAATGAGGTTAGCCCATACTCGACCTAAATTGAGGTACGCAGGCACGTACCGTATCAATTCTTCATGTTGGGCTCATCTTCTACTTGGTTTCAGAGAGCCCATTCCCCCTACCTATTCCATAATGAAAATCACTATTCACGCGTAGGGAATCGAACCCAAAAGTCGAGATGATATTGATTTTTCTACGGTAGGATTTAATCGAGCGTGGACCCGTTCACTTCTCACCCAGTAACTATTTCCTACTTGGTAAACTTACCTCACCATTGAAGCCAAGTAGAGGGTTAATCCAAGAGACAATAAAAAGAAACGGATCACATCAAACGATACTAAATTTCAAAAGCCATCTACATGCGGCGGGATGGGCCGGGCCGAGGAATTTCCAAGCCCTGCCCGGCTTCTAAATTAGAAGCCTGACCCCGGCTCGATCCCAGGTCTGGCCAGAAGTTGCTCGCCAAAGACAGGCCCGCCCGTAAATCATGAAGCCCTAGCATACCCTGAGTTTTACTTACATTATAACAAAAAAGAGAAGAAAAGAAAAACAAATTCTTATAACCTCCTAGGCCGTAGCTCAACCAGCCTTGTGATATCACCCAATATGAGAGGTCATCGGTTTGAGTCCCCCCATTGCTACTCCCTCTCTTACAATTATATATGTATATTTGGGGCCGGGCAAGGATTTCGAGTCTCAACCACCGAGTCTAAATAAAAAAATTCTAAGCACGGCCCATCTATTATTGCCTAAACACCATTGTCGAACCAACGTGGGCCGGCCCTGTCCACGATCACCCATAGAAAAGAAAAGAAAAGAAAAGAAAAAAAAAAAACGCTTCTTGAAATAAAATTTCAAAGAGCTACGCTCTGGCCTTTTGATTTTTTCAAACCCATACTTCTGTTGTCTCTCTGCATTTAACCATTCGCTTTACTTCGCCGGTAAAGTAAATTGACCAATCAAGAGATTTGCTTTGTGATTTGATAGCATTGCGTTTAAACGTTAATCACATATGCCCATCCCTCATTGTGTGGACCAAAGCCCGGACCCGTGACCCAACTCAGACGTAAGAGAAAGGAAAAAGAATCCGTTTGGAGGTTTTCCTCCGCTTAGAGTGGAGGGGGTATTGCAAAGTGACAGATTACCGCTGTAAGGAACGGCGGTAATCCTGCAAATGCCAGATTTCCTCCGCTCACAGTGGAGGAAATCTGGAAAACGCCACTTTACCGCCGTAACAAGCAGCGGTAAACCCGAGCGAGTGCCCAAATCCAAATCCACTCCTTGCAGGCCTTTCCATTTCCTTTAACTTTAAACTAGAAACACTCTTAAATTTAGTATTTTCTAAAATTTTCATTATTAGGTAAAGAAATTAGTAAGAGAATTTATTATTTTGGAAAATGGCTTGGGTCGTCCCAGAAGTTCGTGGTTTCGAAAAATGGCAATACAGAAGTAAATAAAGAAATCTTTTCTTAATTGGGAAAAGTACTGTGCGACAACATGAACCGGAAAGATAAAAGTGAAAGAATATATATATATATATATATATTTAACAACGGATGGTGTCTACATTGCTTTGGACCCCACCCTACTTACCCAAAGGACTCGAATCCAAAAAATTCCAAGTATAGACCATTTTGGACTCCATAAACGCCGACTTTTGGGTGAGAGATTAAATAACAGGTTGCCCCGACGGACCCTTTTTTTTTTTTTTTTTTTCTTTCTCTTCCACACACCTGGCTTATAAGTCATACGATCCCCCACTGAGAATATCTATGGGGCACACTCAGAATACTTAAGATCTTATATCATATTTGGGTGTGGACCTAACATCACTGCCGTAGGATACGAACTATATATATTATGAAAAAGAAATCCTCACTAGAAAGAAGGAAAACATTTTATTTGATTGTCTTTCTATTTTGGAAGGTAAGTAAGTAAATCCAAATGTCTCCTGATTGTCACTGTTGGGGTCATGCATTGGAGTACGTCACCTATCCAACCTAGATGGAAAGTGGCCAAGCCCGGACCGGATGAATGAGGTTAGCCCATACTCGACCTAAATTGAGGTACGCAGGCACGTACCGTATCAATTCTTCATGTTGGGCTCATCTTCTACTTGGTTTCAGAGAGCCCATTCCCCCTACCTATTCCATAATGAAAATCACTATTCACGCGTAGGGAATCGAACCCAAAAGTCGAGATGATATTGATTTTTCTACGGTAGGATTTAATCGAGCGTGGACCCGTTCACTTCTCACCCAGTAACTATTTCCTACTTGGTAAACTTACCTCACCATTGAAGCCAAGTAGAGGGTTAATCCAAGAGACAATAAAAAGAAACGGATCACATCAAACGATACTAAATTTCAAAAGCCATCTACATGCGGCGGGATGGGCCGGGCCGAGGAATTTCCAAGCCCTGCCCGGCTTCTAAATTAGAAGCCTGACCCCGGCTCGATCCCAGGTCTGGCCAGAAGTTGCTCGCCAAAGACAGGCCCGCCCGTAAATCATGAAGCCCTAGCATACCCTGAGTTTTACTTACATTATAACAAAAAAGAGAAGAAAAGAAAAACAAATTCTTATAACCTCCTAGGCCGTAGCTCAACCAGCCTTGTGATATCACCCAATATGAGAGGTCATCGGTTTGAGTCCCCCCATTGCTACTCCCTCTCTTACAATTATATATGTATATTTGGGGCCGGGCAAGGATTTCGAGTCTCAACCACCGAGTCTAAATAAAAAAATTCTAAGCACGGCCCATCTATTATTGCCTAAACACCATTGTCGAACCAACGTGGGCCGGCCCTGTCCACGATCACCCATAGAAAAGAAAAGAAAAGAAAAGAAAAAAAAAAAACGCTTCTTGAAATAAAATTTCAAAGAGCTACGCTCTGGCCTTTTGATTTTTTCAAACCCATACTTCTGTTGTCTCTCTGCATTTAACCATTCGCTTTACTTCGCCGGTAAAGTAAATTGACCAATCAAGAGATTTGCTTTGTGATTTGATAGCATTGCGTTTAAACGTTAATCACATATGCCCATCCCTCATTGTGTGGACCAAAGCCCGGACCCGTGACCCAACTCAGACGTAAGAGAAAGGAAAAAGAATCCGTTTGGAGGTTTTCCTCCGCTTAGAGTGGAGGGGGTATTGCAAAGTGACAGATTACCGCTGTAAGGAACGGCGGTAATCCTGCAAATGCCAGATTTCCTCCGCTCACAGTGGAGGAAATCTGGAAAACGCCACTTTACCGCCGTAACAAGCAGCGGTAAACCCGAGCGAGTGCCCAAATCCAAATCCACTCCTTGCAGGCCTTTCCATTTCCTTTAACTTTAAACTAGAAACACTCTTAAATTTAGTATTTTCTAAAATTTTCATTATTAGGTAAAGAAATTAGTAAGAGAATTTATTATTTTGGAAAATGGCTTGGGTCGTCCCAGAAGTTCGTGGTTTCGAAAAATGGCAATACAGAAGTAAATAAAGAAATCTTTTCTTAATTGGGAAAAGTACTGTGCGACAACATGAACCGGAAAGATAAAAGTGAAAGAATATATATATATATATATATATATTTAACAACGGATGGTGTCTACATTGCTTTGGACCCCACCCTACTTACCCAAAGGACTCGAATCCAAAAAATTCCAAGTATAGACCATTTTGGACTCCATAAACGCCGACTTTTGGGTGAGAGATTAAATAACAGGTTGCCCCGACGGACCCTTTTTTTTTTTCTTTCTCTTCCACACACCTGGCTTATAAGTCATACGATCCCCCACTGAGAATATCTATGGGGCACACTCAGAATACTTAAGATCTTATATCATATTTGGGTGTGGACCTAACATCACTGCCGTAGGATACGAACTATATATATTATGAAAAAGAAATCCTCACTAGAAAGAAGGAAAACATTTTATTTGATTGTCTTTCTATTTTGGAAGGTAAGTAAGTAAATCCAAATGTCTCCTGATTGTCACTGTTGGGGTCATGCATTGGAGTACGTCACCTATCCAACCTAGATGGAAAGTGGCCAAGCCCGGACCGGATGAATGAGGTTAGCCCATACTCGACCTAAATTGAGGTACGCAGGCACGTACCGTATCAATTCTTCATGTTGGGCTCATCTTCTACTTGGTTTCAGAGAGCCCATTCCCCCTACCTATTCCATAATGAAAATCACTATTCACGCGTAGGGAATCGAACCCAAAAGTCGAGATGATATTGATTTTTCTACGGTAGGATTTAATCGAGCGTGGACCCGTTCACTTCTCACCCAGTAACTATTTCCTACTTGGTAAACTTACCTCACCATTGAAGCCAAGTAGAGGGTTAATCCAAGAGACAATAAAAAGAAACGGATCACATCAAACGATACTAAATTTCAAAAGCCATCTACATGCGGCGGGATGGGCCGGGCCGAGGAATTTCCAAGCCCTGCCCGGCTTCTAAATTAGAAGCCTGACCCCGGCTCGATCCCAGGTCTGGCCAGAAGTTGCTCGCCAAAGACAGGCCCGCCCGTAAATCATGAAGCCCTAGCATACCCTGAGTTTTACTTACATTATAACAAAAAAGAGAAGAAAAGAAAAACAAATTCTTATAACCTCCTAGGCCGTAGCTCAACCAGCCTTGTGATATCACCCAATATGAGAGGTCATCGGTTTGAGTCCCCCCATTGCTACTCCCTCTCTTACAATTATATATGTATATTTGGGGCCGGGCAAGGATTTCGAGTCTCAACCACCGAGTCTAAATAAAAAAATTCTAAGCACGGCCCATCTATTATTGCCTAAACACCATTGTCGAACCAACGTGGGCCGGCCCTGTCCACGATCACCCATAGAAAAGAAAAGAAAAGAAAAGAAAAAAAAAAAACGCTTCTTGAAATAAAATTTCAAAGAGCTACGCTCTGGCCTTTTGATTTTTTCAAACCCATACTTCTGTTGTCTCTCTGCATTTAACCATTCGCTTTACTTCGCCGGTAAAGTAAATTGACCAATCAAGAGATTTGCTTTGTGATTTGATAGCATTGCGTTTAAACGTTAATCACATATGCCCATCCCTCATTGTGTGGACCAAAGCCCGGACCCGTGACCCAACTCAGACGTAAGAGAAAGGAAAAAGAATCCGTTTGGAGGTTTTCCTCCGCTTAGAGTGGAGGGGGTATTGCAAAGTGACAGATTACCGCTGTAAGGAACGGCGGTAATCCTGCAAATGCCAGATTTCCTCCGCTCACAGTGGAGGAAATCTGGAAAACGCCACTTTACCGCCGTAACAAGCAGCGGTAAACCCGAGCGAGTGCCCAAATCCAAATCCACTCCTTGCAGGCCTTTCCATTTCCTTTAACTTTAAACTAGAAACACTCTTAAATTTAGTATTTTCTAAAATTTTCATTATTAGGTAAAGAAATTAGTAAGAGAATTTATTATTTTGGAAAATGGCTTGGGTCGTCCCAGAAGTTCGTGGTTTCGAAAAATGGCAATACAGAAGTAAATAAAGAAATCTTTTCTTAATTGGGAAAAGTACTGTGCGACAACATGAACCGGAAAGATAAAAGTGAAAGAATATATATATATATATATATTTAACAACGGATGGTGTCTACATTGCTTTGGACCCCACCCTACTTACCCAAAGGACTCGAATCCAAAAAATTCCAAGTATAGACCATTTTGGACTCCATAAACGCCGACTTTTGGGTGAGAGATTAAATAACAGGTTGCCCCGACGGACCCTTTTTTTTTTTTTTTTTTCTTTCTCTTCCACACACCTGGCTTATAAGTCATACGATCCCCCACTGAGAATATCTATGGGGCACACTCAGAATACTTAAGATCTTATATCATATTTGGGTGTGGACCTAACATCACTGCCGTAGGATACGAACTATATATATTATGAAAAAGAAATCCTCACTAGAAAGAAGGAAAACATTTTATTTGATTGTCTTTCTATTTTGGAAGGTAAGTAAGTAAATCCAAATGTCTCCTGATTGTCACTGTTGGGGTCATGCATTGGAGTACGTCACCTATCCAACCTAGATGGAAAGTGGCCAAGCCCGGACCGGATGAATGAGGTTAGCCCATACTCGACCTAAATTGAGGTACGCAGGCACGTACCGTATCAATTCTTCATGTTGGGCTCATCTTCTACTTGGTTTCAGAGAGCCCATTCCCCCTACCTATTCCATAATGAAAATCACTATTCACGCGTAGGGAATCGAACCCAAAAGTCGAGATGATATTGATTTTTCTACGGTAGGATTTAATCGAGCGTGGACCCGTTCACTTCTCACCCAGTAACTATTTCCTACTTGGTAAACTTACCTCACCATTGAAGCCAAGTAGAGGGTTAATCCAAGAGACAATAAAAAGAAACGGATCACATCAAACGATACTAAATTTCAAAAGCCATCTACATGCGGCGGGATGGGCCGGGCCGAGGAATTTCCAAGCCCTGCCCGGCTTCTAAATTAGAAGCCTGACCCCGGCTCGATCCCAGGTCTGGCCAGAAGTTGCTCGCCAAAGACAGGCCCGCCCGTAAATCATGAAGCCCTAGCATACCCTGAGTTTTACTTACATTATAACAAAAAAGAGAAGAAAAGAAAAACAAATTCTTATAACCTCCTAGGCCGTAGCTCAACCAGCCTTGTGATATCACCCAATATGAGAGGTCATCGGTTTGAGTCCCCCCATTGCTACTCCCTCTCTTACAATTATATATGTATATTTGGGGCCGGGCAAGGATTTCGAGTCTCAACCACCGAGTCTAAATAAAAAAATTCTAAGCACGGCCCATCTATTATTGCCTAAACACCATTGTCGAACCAACGTGGGCCGGCCCTGTCCACGATCACCCATAGAAAAGAAAAGAAAAGAAAAGAAAAAAAAAAAACGCTTCTTGAAATAAAATTTCAAAGAGCTACGCTCTGGCCTTTTGATTTTTTCAAACCCATACTTCTGTTGTCTCTCTGCATTTAACCATTCGCTTTACTTCGCCGGTAAAGTAAATTGACCAATCAAGAGATTTGCTTTGTGATTTGATAGCATTGCGTTTAAACGTTAATCACATATGCCCATCCCTCATTGTGTGGACCAAAGCCCGGACCCGTGACCCAACTCAGACGTAAGAGAAAGGAAAAAGAATCCGTTTGGAGGTTTTCCTCCGCTTAGAGTGGAGGGGGTATTGCAAAGTGACAGATTACCGCTGTAAGGAACGGCGGTAATCCTGCAAATGCCAGATTTCCTCCGCTCACAGTGGAGGAAATCTGGAAAACGCCACTTTACCGCCGTAACAAGCAGCGGTAAACCCGAGCGAGTGCCCAAATCCAAATCCACTCCTTGCAGGCCTTTCCATTTCCTTTAACTTTAAACTAGAAACACTCTTAAATTTAGTATTTTCTAAAATTTTCATTATTAGGTAAAGAAATTAGTAAGAGAATTTATTATTTTGGAAAATGGCTTGGGTCGTCCCAGAAGTTCGTGGTTTCGAAAAATGGCAATACAGAAGTAAATAAAGAAATCTTTTCTTAATTGGGAAAAGTACTGTGCGACAACATGAACCGGAAAGATAAAAGTGAAAGAATATATATATATATATATATATTTAACAACGGATGGTGTCTACATTGCTTTGGACCCCACCCTACTTACCCAAAGGACTCGAATCCAAAAAATTCCAAGTATAGACCATTTTGGACTCCATAAACGCCGACTTTTGGGTGAGAGATTAAATAACAGGTTGCCCCGACGGACCCTTTTTTTTTTTTTTTTTTTCTTTCTCTTCCACACACCTGGCTTATAAGTCATACGATCCCCCACTGAGAATATCTATGGGGCACACTCAGAATACTTAAGATCTTATATCATATTTGGGTGTGGACCTAACATCACTGCCGTAGGATACGAACTATATATATTATGAAAAAGAAATCCTCACTAGAAAGAAGGAAAACATTTTATTTGATTGTCTTTCTATTTTGGAAGGTAAGTAAGTAAATCCAAATGTCTCCTGATTGTCACTGTTGGGGTCATGCATTGGAGTACGTCACCTATCCAACCTAGATGGAAAGTGGCCAAGCCCGGACCGGATGAATGAGGTTAGCCCATACTCGACCTAAATTGAGGTACGCAGGCACGTACCGTATCAATTCTTCATGTTGGGCTCATCTTCTACTTGGTTTCAGAGAGCCCATTCCCCCTACCTATTCCATAATGAAAATCACTATTCACGCGTAGGGAATCGAACCCAAAAGTCGAGATGATATTGATTTTTCTACGGTAGGATTTAATCGAGCGTGGACCCGTTCACTTCTCACCCAGTAACTATTTCCTACTTGGTAAACTTACCTCACCATTGAAGCCAAGTAGAGGGTTAATCCAAGAGACAATAAAAAGAAACGGATCACATCAAACGATACTAAATTTCAAAAGCCATCTACATGCGGCGGGATGGGCCGGGCCGAGGAATTTCCAAGCCCTGCCCGGCTTCTAAATTAGAAGCCTGACCCCGGCTCGATCCCAGGTCTGGCCAGAAGTTGCTCGCCAAAGACAGGCCCGCCCGTAAATCATGAAGCCCTAGCATACCCTGAGTTTTACTTACATTATAACAAAAAAGAGAAGAAAAGAAAAACAAATTCTTATAACCTCCTAGGCCGTAGCTCAACCAGCCTTGTGATATCACCCAATATGAGAGGTCATCGGTTTGAGTCCCCCCATTGCTACTCCCTCTCTTACAATTATATATGTATATTTGGGGCCGGGCAAGGATTTCGAGTCTCAACCACCGAGTCTAAATAAAAAAATTCTAAGCACGGCCCATCTATTATTGCCTAAACACCATTGTCGAACCAACGTGGGCCGGCCCTGTCCACGATCACCCATAGAAAAGAAAAGAAAAGAAAAGAAAAAAAAAAACGCTTCTTGAAATAAAATTTCAAAGAGCTACGCTCTGGCCTTTTGATTTTTTCAAACCCATACTTCTGTTGTCTCTCTGCATTTAACCATTCGCTTTACTTCGCCGGTAAAGTAAATTGACCAATCAAGAGATTTGCTTTGTGATTTGATAGCATTGCGTTTAAA
This sequence comes from Persea americana, assembly GCA_029852735.1. NCBI lineage: Eukaryota > Viridiplantae > Streptophyta > Magnoliopsida > Laurales > Lauraceae > Persea > Persea americana. The sequence continues at coordinate 15,816,537 of CM056814.1, forward strand.
CGTTAATCACATATGCCCATCCCTCATTGTGTGGACCAAAGCCCGGACCCGTGACCCAACTCAGACGTAAGAGAAAGGAAAAAGAATCCGTTTGGAGGTTTTCCTCCGCTTAGAGTGGAGGGGGTATTGCAAAGTGACAGATTACCGCTGTAAGGAACGGCGGTAATCCTGCAAATGCCAGATTTCCTCCGCTCACAGTGGAGGAAATCTGGAAAACGCCACTTTACCGCCGTAACAAGCAGCGGTAAACCCGAGCGAGTGCCCAAATCCAAATCCACTCCTTGCAGGCCTTTCCATTTCCTTTAACTTTAAACTAGAAACACTCTTAAATTTAGTATTTTCTAAAATTTTCATTATTAGGTAAAGAAATTAGTAAGAGAATTTATTATTTTGGAAAATGGCTTGGGTCGTCCCAGAAGTTCGTGGTTTCGAAAAATGGCAATACAGAAGTAAATAAAGAAATCTTTTCTTAATTGGGAAAAGTACTGTGCGACAACATGAACCGGAAAGATAAAAGTGAAAGAATATATATATATATATATATATTTAACAACGGATGGTGTCTACATTGCTTTGGACCCCACCCTACTTACCCAAAGGACTCGAATCCAAAAAATTCCAAGTATAGACCATTTTGGACTCCATAAACGCCGACTTTTGGGTGAGAGATTAAATAACAGGTTGCCCCGACGGACCCTTTTTTTTTTTTTTTTTTTCTTTCTCTTCCACACACCTGGCTTATAAGTCATACGATCCCCCACTGAGAATATCTATGGGGCACACTCAGAATACTTAAGATCTTATATCATATTTGGGTGTGGACCTAACATCACTGCCGTAGGATACGAACTATATATATTATGAAAAAGAAATCCTCACTAGAAAGAAGGAAAACATTTTATTTGATTGTCTTTCTATTTTGGAAGGTAAGTAAGTAAATCCAAATGTCTCCTGATTGTCACTGTTGGGGTCATGCATTGGAGTACGTCACCTATCCAACCTAGATGGAAAGTGGCCAAGCCCGGACCGGATGAATGAGGTTAGCCCATACTCGACCTAAATTGAGGTACGCAGGCACGTACCGTATCAATTCTTCATGTTGGGCTCATCTTCTACTTGGTTTCAGAGAGCCCATTCCCCCTACCTATTCCATAATGAAAATCACTATTCACGCGTAGGGAATCGAACCCAAAAGTCGAGATGATATTGATTTTTCTACGGTAGGATTTAATCGAGCGTGGACCCGTTCACTTCTCACCCAGTAACTATTTCCTACTTGGTAAACTTACCTCACCATTGAAGCCAAGTAGAGGGTTAATCCAAGAGACAATAAAAAGAAACGGATCACATCAAACGATACTAAATTTCAAAAGCCATCTACATGCGGCGGGATGGGCCGGGCCGAGGAATTTCCAAGCCCTGCCCGGCTTCTAAATTAGAAGCCTGACCCCGGCTCGATCCCAGGTCTGGCCAGAAGTTGCTCGCCAAAGACAGGCCCGCCCGTAAATCATGAAGCCCTAGCATACCCTGAGTTTTACTTACATTATAACAAAAAAGAGAAGAAAAGAAAAACAAATTCTTATAACCTCCTAGGCCGTAGCTCAACCAGCCTTGTGATATCACCCAATATGAGAGGTCATCGGTTTGAGTCCCCCCATTGCTACTCCCTCTCTTACAATTATATATGTATATTTGGGGCCGGGCAAGGATTTCGAGTCTCAACCACCGAGTCTAAATAAAAAAATTCTAAGCACGGCCCATCTATTATTGCCTAAACACCATTGTCGAACCAACGTGGGCCGGCCCTGTCCACGATCACCCATAGAAAAGAAAAGAAAAGAAAAGAAAAAAAAAAACGCTTCTTGAAATAAAATTTCAAAGAGCTACGCTCTGGCCTTTTGATTTTTTCAAACCCATACTTCTGTTGTCTCTCTGCATTTAACCATTCGCTTTACTTCGCCGGTAAAGTAAATTGACCAATCAAGAGATTTGCTTTGTGATTTGATAGCATTGCGTTTAAACGTTAATCACATATGCCCATCCCTCATTGTGTGGACCAAAGCCCGGACCCGTGACCCAACTCAGACGTAAGAGAAAGGAAAAAGAATCCGTTTGGAGGTTTTCCTCCGCTTAGAGTGGAGGGGGTATTGCAAAGTGACAGATTACCGCTGTAAGGAACGGCGGTAATCCTGCAAATGCCAGATTTCCTCCGCTCACAGTGGAGGAAATCTGGAAAACGCCACTTTACCGCCGTAACAAGCAGCGGTAAACCCGAGCGAGTGCCCAAATCCAAATCCACTCCTTGCAGGCCTTTCCATTTCCTTTAACTTTAAACTAGAAACACTCTTAAATTTAGTATTTTCTAAAATTTTCATTATTAGGTAAAGAAATTAGTAAGAGAATTTATTATTTTGGAAAATGGCTTGGGTCGTCCCAGAAGTTCGTGGTTTCGAAAAATGGCAATACAGAAGTAAATAAAGAAATCTTTTCTTAATTGGGAAAAGTACTGTGCGACAACATGAACCGGAAAGATAAAAGTGAAAGAATATATATATATATATATATATTTAACAACGGATGGTGTCTACATTGCTTTGGACCCCACCCTACTTACCCAAAGGACTCGAATCCAAAAAATTCCAAGTATAGACCATTTTGGACTCCATAAACGCCGACTTTTGGGTGAGAGATTAAATAACAGGTTGCCCCGACGGACCCTTTTTTTTTTTTTTTTTTTCTTTCTCTTCCACACACCTGGCTTATAAGTCATACGATCCCCCACTGAGAATATCTATGGGGCACACTCAGAATACTTAAGATCTTATATCATATTTGGGTGTGGACCTAACATCACTGCCGTAGGATACGAACTATATATATTATGAAAAAGAAATCCTCACTAGAAAGAAGGAAAACATTTTATTTGATTGTCTTTCTATTTTGGAAGGTAAGTAAGTAAATCCA